>OZ014532.1:40631704-42113648 GCA_963966105.1 Volucella zonaria | reverse complement strand
TTAATGATGAAAATCAAAATTTAACGAGGAAAAGTACAAGATAACGAACATGTTGTCTGCTGATATTTCCCTTTCGTTTCTTTGAAAGCATTTTGCTCTAAGGTGGCGCTACATTTGTGTAATGGATACTAAAGATGCTTTTAACTTGTTTACGAAAATGCCTTTCAATGCGGAAGGCAAACATCGCCAGAGAAGATGCGTTGGTTATCTACTGTCCGTCGATGCTTCGATTATTTAGCGTCTTCCTTAATCGAGTTTCAATAAAAAACAAATGGGACCATAGCTACATATACATACACGTGTGTATATATATTCGGTCCTAGAAGACCAACCCGACAGAGGAAAACCAGAAAAAGTTCAAACGAACCAGGAATGACTTCAACGCCTTTCTTAAGCGTGTAAAATTCCTATACGACCAAAATCTGAGGCAAAAAGTACTACAATGTCCCAAACGTAGTAACAGTCAAAAATATCAGAATATCTGCCTTATATTCCAGCTGTCAGCACTTTGGACAAGGTCAATCTGCTTGCGGCCAGCTCAACACTTTCAGATTGTGCTTTGTCCCCGCCTGCTCTTCAATGGGATGAATCCACTTTCTCACTCATGTAGCAGCAAGAGTACTTAAAGATCTTAATATACACAAACGCGCTGGTCCAGATAGTATAACCTCCCCTTCTTCTGAAGATGTGTTCTTCCTCGATGCCAAAACCACTGTATTACCTTTCCGAGCAGATGGAAAACAGCATTTCTCCAGCCCGTCCCTAAAAAAGGCAAATCTTCTTCTCTCTCTTACCCATTGCACTTGCGTCCCTTTTTTCCAAGATAACCCGTCATCTCATGAAATATCCCGAAACGTGAAAACTCTCAAAGGGTGGCAATATGGTTTTCGAAGCATACATCAATCTGGCGAAAGCAAGATAGTTGCACTTGATATTTCTAAGGCATTTCACAGAATTTGGCATCAGGCTCTTTTGTCGAAAATGCGTGCATTTGGGATCGATGACTCTCTTCGTTACGTTTCGGAACGTTCAATTCAAGTTATCTTGGATTGAAGTCTGATATTCACAAAATAAATGCTAGTGTGCCCCAGGGCTCCGTTCCGTCTCTGACACTCTTTTTAATTTTCACCAATGATTTCTTGTCTGCCACTTCTAATCCAATATATTGCTTTGTTGACGACAGTACTCTCTACTTTTCATATTTGTCCCCGAACTCAAGTCCTTGCTCTTCGGCTATAGAACGGGAACGGCAGCGTATGCTAGGCTCATTAAATTCCGATATTAACAGCATAACCAACTGGGGAATTATCAACAGAGTAGAATTTAATGCTTCCAAAACTCAATGCTGTCTGCTGTCATTAAAGCGAAATTTAAATACCCACCTATTATCCATAAATAGCACTTACATCGTCGAAACCGAAAAACTTTCCATTCTCGGTATGTGTGTCAGTGACAGCCTACGTTGGAATGATCACATATTCAGTGTCGTCAAAAATGCTGCGAAATGTCTAGGTTTCCTCAAGCGATGTTAGAAATATTTTACCTCCTCTAATATGGCCTCAATATACTCAATATATAAGGCCAAAATTGGAGTACAATGCCCACATCTGGTCAGGTGCTCCTAAAAAACACCTCTGCACCTGCTAAATAAGATTTAAAACCGCGCCATAAAACTCATTAGTGATACTAATATCAGTCAGTAAATTGACACACGACCATAGTTGAACTAACTTAGGTGGAAAACTCTACTAACACTTTTACAAACCCTTAATCCTCACACAGCCACACTGTAAGTGAATTACCAACACATTGTACATCTCTATACCTACCAGAATTTGCTAGAATTTATAATTAAAGTTGCTTGAATAAGAGCAATTTGCACGTAAAACTTCACTATGGGTGTGTAATGTGGATGACGTTTTTATTTGTAAAGTGGTTTTGTGTAAAATGGGAGAGAAATTGACATTGACGACAATTCACACGTATTCACAGACAGGGTAACACGGATAGAGGCGATCAGTGGAAAGAGGGTTTTGGTTTTCCAATATCTGGAAAGTTTACCATGTATGTTAGTTCGTCTATGACACCGACGTAATGTACTCGCATATGTCCATACATTTCCGTCTGTTTCTTATAAAGGGTGATTATTTTAGAGGTACTTTTTCCAGTATGATTGATGAGACCATGCATGCATCGTGTCACATTGATATGGTATTTTTGTTCAGTATTGTTTGACACACAGATAAACTAACCTAGATGGCAAACTTTCCAGATATTGGAAAATCAAAACCGGTTTTCTACTGATCGCCCCTATCCGTGTGATCCTGTCTGTGAATATGTGTAAATTGTCATCAATGGCAATTTCCCTCTCCTTTTATACAAACCACGCCCATTTTAATCAAGAAACCGTCGTCTCCATTACACACATTCGTGCAAATCGCTCTCATTCTAGCAATTTTACTTGTAAATTGCTCTCCTTCTAGCAAATTTTGACAAAGTTATAGAGATGCAGAAGTGTTGGAATTCACTTACAGTGTGTCTGTGCAAAAGTATTAGTAGAGTTTGACATCTAGTTAGTTTACCTATGGTTTGACATTTCATCATAGAAAGACTTAGCCCGGCATAGCGTATACGAATTGTTCAGCTGTATTACGAAAATTAGGGTTCTTCCAAGAATGTGTTTCGTGCGCTTAGAGCGACTTATGGTGCACAAAATCGGTCTACCGAACGCATAGTTCGCTATACCATCGAAAAGTTTAAAACCGAATTTTCTTTATTGTATAATACGCTACCAAACAGACCACATCTAGCACGTAGTGAAGAAAATATAGTGGGGGTAGCGCAGAGTGTATACGATAACCGTGATGAATCGGTTCGGCGCCGGCTTGTTGCATGTAGCAATTTGGCGAATTTTACGTGAGGATCAAAGCATACGAAATTCAATTCACGTACGATCTGAAGCCTGACCTTCCGAATCGTCACCGTTTCAGTTGTTTTCCTCGGGGACAGCTTCAAGATGATCCATTGTTTTCGACCAAAAATTTGTTCAGCGATGAGCCCCATTTCTGGTTTAACGACTAAATAAGCGTATTTGGGCTGCAGAGCAAGCCAAAGAGGTTTCATTACATACCGGTTTAGTATGGTTTATGGGCTGGAGGACTAATCGATCAGCGCTCGTTATCGCGCAAAGATAACGGACTATTTTCTGCCTGAAATTGGTTTCGGCAAGACGGCGCCACTTGCCACACAGGCCGTGAAACGAAAACGATTCGGTGAACAGTTAATTTCACGCTTTGGACCGTCGAATTGGTCGTGATAGATCATGTGACATCACACCTCTAGACTTTTTCCTTTGGGGCTACGTAAAGTCCAAAGTCTACATGGATAAGCCGGCTACGATTGACGAATTGGATTCCAACATTACTCGAGTCATTAGTCATGTTAGTCGCAGTTACGGCCAACATTTGAAAAAAATAATCCTCAAAAAATAAATGTAAAGACTGGTTCTTTTTTATGATAATAAAGACTACCCCATAAAATTGACTTTTCTGATCGTTTTTTTTTTTTGAAAAAGAAGTACTAAAAGAATCACCCTTTATGTACATATATGCGTGTATCATCTATGTATTTACTGTTCGTAAGTTTGCATATATGCACCATATATACATACGTACATGGTTTTGGCGTGGCGCAGTGGGTAGGTTCGTCAATCTTTAAAACCCGGCCAATGCCAAAATAGAAAAAAAACTTGGTCGATCTGTAAAAAGGAGGGTTTAAATTGGTAGTCGACCAAATACTTAGGTTCTTTAAATTGATAATTCTGATCACTTATGGTCAGGAGAATTGGGAAGTTTTTCAAAGAGTGAAATTGCCAATATAAAGAGCAAAAGTATTGGGTTGTACCAGAGTAAATGTCCGATTTTCGCTCTGTCGGAAATAAGAAGTTATCGAGTGAACGTTAAATTTTCTTTTTTTTATAAAATAAAGTGGTACGTCTGCTTGACGTGTGAGAATTTTAGGGTTCGTCACAAGTACCGTTATTTTTTTTCTAGGAATTATTTACCATGCTGTTGGGAGCTCAAATTCGAATCCTCTTCCTTTACGAATTTAAAATGGGACATAATGCGTCATTGGCAATGAAAAACATTAACGAACGCACTATACGACGTTGGTTTGGAAAGTTCCGTTCGGGAGATTTCAGCCTCGAAAATGAACCACGTGGGAAGCCGAAAACCTTAGTTGGCGACGATGTTTTAAGAGCAACGCGATCGGTACGGGACATTGCACAAAGCATGGGAGTATCCCCAATGACAATAACTCGACACCTTTCTGTCATAGGAAAGGAAAATAAACTCGATAAGTGGGTACCCCATGAACTGAACGAATCTCTAAAACTACGGCGCCTGGTTATATTAATAAACCAAACTGAACCGTTTTTTCACCGGATAGTCACCTGTGATGAAAAGTGGATACTGTAGGATAATCGTAAAAGATCTGGGCAGTGGTTGGATGCAGATGAAAAACCAAAACACACCCCCAAGCCCGATCTTCACCCAAAAAAGTTTATGGTGACAATTTGGTGGACATCGAAAAGGCCAATCCACTTTTCATTTCTTCAACCAGGAGAAGCGATAAACGCTATCAAATATTGTGAGGAAATCGACATATTGCATGCCAAATTGGCTGAACAGCAGCCTGCGTTCGTCAATAGGCACGGTCCAATCCTTTTACATTACAATGCTAGACCCTATACCTCACAAGTAACGGTGCAAGAACTTCCTCATCCACCGTACTCTCCCGATATTTTCCCAACGGATTGCCATCTTTTTCACAATCTGGATTCATTTTGCCGGCAGAAGGTCTTCCGGAACCGAGCAGAGATCATAAAAGCCTTTGGAGATTTCATTGCCTCAAAAAGTCAGCACTTCTACGAAAAAGGAATATTTGACCTTGCATCACGCTCGAATGTCATAGATGCCAACGGATCCTGTTTTGGTTGAATAAAAATTTACGGAAAAATAATGTTGGCTTTTAAAATTCTACCATAAAATCGGACATTTCGCGTGGTACAACCCAATAAGATTTTAATATTCAATTTAAATTTCACAATCATGAAGCGATAGTTCTGTAAGATAAGTCCAGGAAATGATAGATGGATCAAGTTCAATATCTGTCTTCGATCAGTTTAGGGATTACTGCTGATGAGAAGCTGTCAATAGCGTAAGACTGATATGTATGGTGCATTCCAGCATCTGGGACCTGCAATCGGACAGGATAAGTGAGTCATTAGAAATGATGATTTAAAAGCTCTCCATTCACGATTGTGACATATTTAATTATATCTTCTGCGATATTAAACAATATGGAAGTTTGTGTATATGTATATCTTTGGATGTGCACTGCTACTTCTGGAAAACATTACAAAATTAACATCCAAAAGGTACATTTTTCGTCTGTACTCTCAAAGATTGTTGGCCGCTCATTGAAAAGGGGCACAGAGCCAAATAGAACTGAAAATATCTACATGCAGGTGTATGTAATGACATTGTATATATATGTGTGCACATATAGAGATACTTACATATGTAAGTTTATATTTTCAAAATTAAAATATTTATTTTTAACTGACAGCAGGTGTAACCATCCGCTCTGGCAGAGATGATTGCTTTTTATTGTTATTGAGTTAATTGAAATTTATATGGTATAAAATAGATACAATAAATGCTTTTAGGGGCAGGATGGCACATTTATTGTAATTATCCTTGGAACTTTTCCAATACCTTCACACCTATCTGGGATAAATTCGTGCTCTAAACAAAAACAACTTTCTTTTTCGAAAAACTCACGTAAACATGCTAATTTTGAAGAGCAGGTGAATTTACTATCTACTACTGTAAATAAATACCGACATACATATGTACTTATGCATGTACATATACATATCTGGCTTTATGTCTCAACAAGCACAATTCAGCGTAATGAATGTAAACATGCCTCCACCCCTTACAAAAAACTCGGCTCAGCTGATTTTCGCAAAATCAGTTTATTGGGATTTTTTTTTTCCAAAACAATTGACACAATCACTTTTTGATTACAACTACACAACAGACAGAGATAGATACATCACACAGAAGCAAATGGCAACAGTCAACTGTCACCACTACCCTCAAATAGTATGAGTAATTACTCTAAAAAAAAAACCTGTCAGATACCCTGATTGATTGAGAACCATAAAGAGCGGCAATTCAAAATTCAATTTCAATTTCACATTCAAAGTCTCGTACATCACAAAGGCGCAAAATGCTAATTTATATTTACTTTAATTTTGGATACAATTTATGACAAATTTATAACAAAAGATACATACTTTCATTGCTTGATTAGGATTAGAAAATCTCCAGGGATTGGTAGATTGCTTAACAAATGTCGATCTCAGCTAAAAGATGCTCGTAAATCATCTAAATTTAACCACAACTACTGTCTACAAATCATCACAAATTTAGTACATAGCCCGAGTAGCACAAGTGTAATTAATTAAACACACGGCGTAGAACAAGAATGTTTAGCGGCGAATTTTGTTTCGTCCACAGCAACAACAAATTTCACATTCAAATTGTACCCATTTGCACAATTGGCTACAACAATAACAACGACGAGAAGAAAATAATAATAATAAAATGAAAACGTCTAAAATATATGTACGAGTATAACAACAATATAAAAAAAATGTAGCTATATGATTTTTTTTTTTCCTTCTTCTACCCTCACTTTTATTGTGTATAGATACTCTGTGGTGTGCTCTGTGTCTCTTTCACAACAATCTTCGGACAAAGTTGAACATAAACTCGAAATCAGCTTCGTTTCCCAGATGAACACAACCGATAGCAAAGTCAGCCAGTTGTACGGTGCGAGTTATACAAAAACCACTCCGTCCCAATATACCCTAGTGTAGAGTAGATACAATTGGTGAACACAGTGCCAGTGGTGGAGAGTATAGTCTCAACCGAACCGAACCGAGCAAAAGCAATAGCAACCCGCATATGTACTAAAACACGCAGGCAAACCAAGAGACGTGCAAAAGTCTACAGAAGCAAGGCAAAGGCAAACTCTACAAAGAATACAAAAATAGCACAAGAGGCATCGGTCGACAGCGACGTTGGCTTTGGCTTTGGCTTTGGCAATGTCATCGGCAACACCAACGGTATGGCACAGAGGGACAACATACGAGTATTCCATTCAAGCTAAACCCCCTCACATTTGTTTTAATGTCTTATTTCAACAAGAATACCAAACTCGACAAAGTATCTCATGCTGCCAAATTACACTAGAGCCAGCTTCTTTAGTGCTTAGTGCATTGATGATTGTTCTTAATTACGACTAACCTTCTGGTCGTTAGGTTCGTGTCGAAAAGGACTCCTTATCGACTCTCATTATTTAAAACCGATTTTTCTTTCTTTTTTTTTTTTTTTTTTGAAAATATTTATATTTTGGTGAAATTTATAGTTTTATATGAAAATACAATACATACAAATATATGTATATACATACACGTGCATACATATGTACATCGAACATTTTATCTGATTGAAAATATTATAGGTACCCAAAACTGAGCCCATATCCGTGCCCGTATCCATATCTGGTATCTGGTACATATTTGTAGAGAGTCATAAAACCAAGGAGAACGTAATAAAATTTATAAAACCTGTTTCGACTTGTGGGTAGAGAAAAAAAATAAAAGCAAGCCATAATCTCTACAAAACTGTGGAAAGTGTACAAAGAATGCGAGAGGAAGTCGACAAAACAAATGTCTTTCAAGATTTTTTTCCTCAACTCGGTTTGGCTTGGTTTCATTATAGATACGGATTCAGTATAAATATGTATGTACATATGTATGTACATGTTGGTACGACGCTTTGTACATAGATGATGAATGGTGTATATAAAAAGGAATCTGAAAGGGCGCTTAAAAGGATCTTTTTAGGAGATAAAGCATTTCGTTTTTGATGGACGAATTTCCGTATAAAATCCAAATTGTCGGACATAAAAGTGAAAAATGGGCGTGATCGAAATAAATGGTGACGTTTTCGTATAATTTTTTTTTAAAGGTTAGGTACGAGTAGATAAAGTTTTATATCTTTATATATTTATAAATGTTATTTTATCTATTTTCAGAATATAAACAACACATTTATTCACTAATTTTTTTTAACTATAAAAATGATAAACTGCCACGTCAGGAAGATGTACTCGTACATATCTGACAGCACAGTACTCCTATTAAGGTCATGTCACTCCCAAAACGTTCTACAAGACAATATGGATTTACAACATATATACATACACAGAGTAACCATATATGTACATTTCTGTAAAAGTAGGTACACATGCCAACTACGGTTCACGAGAGACTTATCTTAAGCCTTGTCAGCAACTAGTGATTGACGTTTTATGTGAAGTAAAAACCAGCCGGATAAACTCAAAGAAGACTCGAAAAAAAGGAAAAGAACACTTAAACGAACAATTTAAGTTCACCAGAAAAAGATATTCAGTTCAAAAATGAAGCAAAAAAATTATTAAATTAATGTTTAGATTTTTGAATGTCATTTGATGCTTCAGCAACGCGTCAGATACTTGTGCTGAAGCAATTTCGAAATAGAGTTGTTTGGAGTAAATTTTTATTTGATGGTACTTACGAAGTTATTTATTTCGTATTATATACGAAATCAAGCTTTGTCTACTTGACAGAAGTCGTGCCAATAAAACGCAAGTTAGAGACATGGCACAGTGGCTATGATTCTTGACCGCTATCCCAGAGGGGCTGCTTTAAAATCCAAGCCGACCCCGAAAACGATCAGAAAATGTTAAAAGGCAGAAAATTGTAACTCCCTTTTTCTGTGCATAGAATGACAAGGCAAACAACATAAGGAGTGAAGAGACTACGCCTTGATTCAGTTCGGACCCTTCGATTGTGAATTTTTTTTTTTTTAATTTCAATTATGAGTAGAAAGACATTTTTAGTTAAGTTTTTTTTTTTATATTAATGCATATTAAAAAAAAAACATTCTTTTATGAAAGGGTAAATTCCTTTGCACTTTAGCCTTGAACATGTTTACATATTTATGTCCACCCACGTTTATAAGTCGATATATCGTTAAACACAAAACGGCGCACAAAATAAACTGTACGACGTACTCGAAGAGTTAGTAAGTTTAAAACCAATGTTTTTCGATGCCAGTAAAACTACTCCATCGCATTTTTACTCTTTACAACCCAAAGAATTTAGGGATGTTTTTACGTCCCTTGTTTTTAAGATAAAAAGGCTGACTATGTATTTTAACATTGACTGAAACAAAACATTACTTTATTCTGGCGTAGGCAAGGCATTTACACGGCATCCGATTAGAGTACAATTTTAGGCTTTTAAATCACAATAATCACTTATGTCGTTCATTTGTTACAATTTAAGCCGCCAGCAAAAAATGCTGCAAAATTTCGAGGTTTTCTCAAACCTTCAAAGTAATAGTTAGTTAGTTATAAATGACTTTTATTTCATTTTGAGTAGTTTACAAAAAACAATAATTTCTAAGTCTCTTTTTGTTTTTTTTTGGCATGGCTGATAGCCGTCTACCAGATTGACAATTATTTGCATATCAATAGACTAGGCATATAAAATTAGTACAAAAATAAAAACAAAAAGAAAAAAAAAATAAACTCCATTATGTAAATATAATTTAAAAGTCCTCCGTCTTCTATAGCGAAGGGCATTCAGTGTAAAATTGTACAATAAATCCTTGATGTCCATTCAAAATGCGGATTGCTTCTTCTTCATCTATGATGCTTGCACCATATCAGCTCTCCTCTCAATTTAAATATTGTGCTTATTTTATCCGCCGAGTAGGAATTTAAAAAATATGTACTTTCTTGCAGATGATATTTTAATTTATTATAATACATCCTGTGCTGATATGATTGGGCTTCATTCGCAAGCCCAAGTTTTTAGCAGTTTCTTTAAGTAAAGATGCAAGTTGAGTTCTTATTAAATCAGGCTCCAAATTTGCTGTAATTTCAAAGCTAAGACCACACACTAACGCTAGATTCAATAATGTGTGTAAGAACGATTTTCGGCAACCTTTTTCCATCCATTGACAATACTTTGACTATATAGTCAAAGTGTAATTTAAGAGTCTCTAAGAATAAAGTAATACTTAACCACATTTGGTTATGTCTGATCTGACGTTCTTATAAACTCGTAATGCAGTAATTCATGAGAACTACGAGTTCAATGTTTACATTTGGTCTTGTACCCTCAAGTCTTTACTGCACCTGCTATATAAGAGTTAAATCTGAAGGGTAATGGTTTACTCAAATGTGCCTTAGTTAGTCCTTCACAATAATATCTGGGTATTTTCTCTTTCAATACCTAATTTTACAACTATTTTTAGAGCAATTATTGCAACAAAAGTTCAGTATTTTGCCGGTTTACACAATTACTCGTTACACATATTCCGCTAAGGTTGCTTATCCTTTTAAGGACCATGTGATGTTGTGATTCTTTCGTAATCAACTCTAATCACGATTCAACATAGATACAACCTTTTTTATTCCCAAATCATTTTTATCTACGATACAATAAATGAAAACCAATGTGTATCAATGCCTCACATTTGTATTCTTCTCCTGCATGGTACGTTAACATTTATAAAAAAGAATTTGTATTTATATACATTTACATAAACATATACATTCATTTTTGGGTTTCATTCTTTGAGGAATATCTATTTGCGTATTTTGTCCTGCTACATTCGTATGTGTACAACGAAGACTTACTTCTTCAGTTAATCTTCAGGCATACTATATGTAAAAATTTAGTCTTCTCTTAGAAGTTTATAGCCAAGTTTTACATTATTTTTTAACGCGCAACAACCTACTACTTTGTTTGTAGACTTCTGAAAACGTTAGTACATACTAACAAATACCGATTTAGACTAACTATGTCAAAATTCGTTAAGTACATACGTATATACATACGTATATCCGTATATGTACAGTGTATTGATGTTTTTAATCATAAATCAGTTTCAATACTTTACCAAAAGTTTCGATATTGCAGATCGATATTCAGTTACAATCTTTATTTATATACTCGTAAATACAGGGTGTCCCCTAATTCGTCCAGGATAATTTGGGAAATGATTTTTGGGTACATTCTAAGAAAAAAATCGTTCTACAGTAATTCTATCTCAAATGTTGACATCATTTTAGAAAAGGCTTACTTTGGTGTACCCTGAACCATGTTAACAAAAATTGCTCTGTTAATACTAATGTTAGAAACTTCGTTAAGGACTTTAGTTTTAGAAGAAATATTACAATAGTTTTCGTAACTGCGTTTAAATAAAGCTGATATCTTGTTTGAGTCTGCAGATATCCAATTTCAAAGCCTTTTCCATTTTTCTTGCCCAAGCTGATTTTTGATTTTGAGGTTGCTTTTCTCCAGAAAATGCGTAATAAACATTACAATAAAAAAAATGAAAAAAAGTTTAAAAACGCTACCCCCCCCCCACACACAATAATTAATTTGATCGAAGAAAAATATAGTGCATATCGTCGCTTGGGACTAAATAAAGTGGAAACGTTCAAAATTTATCGACAATTACTTAATTCAGTTATCGTACAAATAAAAATGCAAATAAAGACTCTTAGATCGCAACAATCCGGTAAAAGCTTCGGAAATTAGATAATGGGAAACAACGACTTTTACATACATACATACAGAATACAGATGTACGAGTAGATGGCAATCAGCTGAGGTGTGGAAATAGCTGCTGAAATTTTGAATTCCGAAACTTTTTTTTGTAATGCATGAATACAACGCAAGTGATAGAAGGCTCAATTTTAAATTCACTCACATTCTCTTCTGTCCGGCAATTCAAATGCCAGGGTACCGGATGAAATCAATTCAACATTTTTGTAACTCCGTCCATGTACGAGGTGGGAATTTTGGTTTTTTAAAAAAAAAATTTATTTATTCGTCTACATTAATGTTGTCGCCTTCAAAATAGTCCCCATTGGATAATATGCACTTGTGCCAGCGCATCTTCCAATCCTCGAGACACTTCTCAAACTCGATCTTTGGGATAGCCTTTAGCTCTTTCGGCGATGTGCTTTTAATGCCATCTATGTTTTAAAAGGACGGTCCTTTAATGTTATCTTTACTTTTGGAAATAGTCTGATGTTTCAGTAATTTTGCATCGTCGTTGACTTTTTAGACATTTAGTGACTCCTGAGCAACTTCTATTCGCCGCTGTTTTTGTTCAAAGTTTAACAATTTTGGAACAAATTTTGCTGCCACGCGTTTCATACCCAAAACATTCGAAAAAACTTCATGGCATGAGCCGATCGATATGCCAACATCATCAGTGACTTCTCTGATTGGGATTCGGCCATCGTTCATAACCATTTCTTTCACTTTTTCCACGTTTTCATCGGTTGTTGATGTGCTGGGCCATGAGGGGCGTTCGTCATCTTCAACATCTTCACGGCCAACTTGGAAACGCTTATACCACTCGTAAACTCTTGTTTGACTCATATCAGACTCGCCATAGGCCTTTATTAACATTTCACACACTTTGTTGCTCTTTATTTAATTTTTTGCGCAAAATTTGATACAAATTCTTTTATCCATTTCTTTTAATCTGTTGACAAACGAAAATCGCCGAGCTCATAAAAACACGTCTAACCTTAGTGGCTGCCACAGACAAAGTAAAAAATGAATAGAGGTGAATCATACCTCAGGGGCATGTATACTAACATAATAAAAAAAAAAATGATAATCAGACTCAATAAACTCGCGAAATTTAAAAATTCCCGTTATTTTCTGAGCACACCTCTTATTCTTTAATGTATACAATTCCATATCCTATATTGACTACAGGCGAATATCCATTCTTACGAGTATCTCATAAATTTTCGAAAATATTGTAGAATTGTTAAGTTTGCCGACGAGATTGAATTATATCCACCTTTCCGCTGTACAGTATGACGCCAAATAAATTGCGACTGAAACATAAAACGTACTCCACAGAGTAACATATATGTATATACAATATTATATAGGGTGTCCCCTAATTCGTCAACAATAATTTGGGAAATGATTCCTAGGTATATTGTAACAACAAATGTTGACATCATTTATCGAGGATTTAAGAAAAGGCTTACTTTGGTGTACCCTGACCCATGTTAACGGAGATTGCTCCGTTCGTACTAACGGTAGAAACTCTATTTAGGACTTTATTTTTAGAAGAAATACTAGCCTTTATAACGGCGTTTAAATAAAGTTGATATTTTGTTTGAATATTAAGATATCCAATTTCTAAGCCTGTTCCATTTTTCTTACCCATGCTAATTTTTGACTTTGAGGTCACTTTTTCCCAGAAAATGCGTAATAAACTTATTGTTTTACTATTTTTTTCTTATGAACGTAAACATAATAACGAAAAATCATCAACAAGTTTGCAGAAAAACCCATAGATTTTATGATACTTGGGAACACCTGCAGCAGTTAAAATTTAAAAAAAAACGGGTTTTTCACTTTAAGCTCCAAAAGCTATGAATAAAAAATTACTTTGTGTGGTTTTAGATAATTTTTATTTTATGTATGTACTATAACAGGTGCTCAAAGTGTCCTCCTCGGTTTTGTATGCATTCTAGAGCCAGATTTTGGATTTCACTGCGAAACCTTATTAATGCCAACTTCTGCCTCACTTTTGATGACGCTTCGATAATTCGCTCTTCTAATTCACTTAAAGTTGCTGCTTCGATCAAATAACTAAGTTCTTCCATTCTTCTCCATACAAAAAAATGCAATCCAACGGTTACCGTACTCTTCATCTAGCCAATTCTTAACATCACTACCATAGTGGGCTGGAGCACCGCCCTGTTAGTTGAACTAGTGGAATTCCGTACAATAGTTCTGGTAAATCATTTCGCAAAACCTCTAGATAGTTTGTAGAATTCAGCATATGTGGTAGTTTGAAGGCGCCGATTAACTTATTTCCAAGTTCACCTGCCCACATACTGTGTTGAAATGATTTGTGTCACCTTGTATTGTATGTGGATTGTCCACGTATAAAGATTATGAAAATTTGTGATCCCACCTCTTGTAAATTGAGATATGTCCGTCCAAAGAATTCTGCTAATAAACTTGTTATCATCCAAGCTCTGCTCCAGCAACCAGTTAGAAAACTCAAGTCTCTTTTCATTTGGAAGCAGTTCTTGTACAGGTTTATGGTGGTATCAATAACACTTTTCTCAATCCAGTGCATTCAAAATTTTATGTCCGGAAACACTGAATTGCAAAACTAAGCGTCTGATGCTTATTGATGGATCAGTTGTAGCAGCTTCCGAAATCCTTCGAATTTGTGGAGCTTCCGAGTTAGGTCGTATATTTGAAACTGATCCCGTTTCTCGAAGCCTTCGATACATATTTCCAAATACTCTTTTACTAGAAAGTCGTCGGTTAGGATAAAGTTCATGGTATCTTTGTCGCGCACTAGTTGAACTTCCATTACACAGCCCATAAAGCTAAATAATGTTTGCGTATTCTTGGTTTCTAAATGTAGACATTTCAAGTAGCGTTACTAAACAACTGTAAACTTAGCATAAAAACTGATGAATTATTTTGTTTTATAATCTTTTATACCATTTTTGTTTGGTAAATTTTCGATATAGGCCTTCAAATCCCAAACCTAACTTTCTCTAAGAACTTTTAAGGAACAAGACAAGAAAATGAGGGTTTTGACAGGTAGTCAAATAAACGAGCACGCTTTAAAACTCTTTAATACTCGTAGCTATGTAATTTAAAAAAAAATATTGGAAAATTAGTAATTCTTGGAAAACCACTCTTACGAGTATTGTCAACTGTTGTTAGAAACGTTGATAAAAAAATCATAAATTCCTTTTTTTACATGTTGCAGGTTTTCCCAATTATCATAAAATCTATGGGTTTTTGTGCAAATCTGTTGATGATTTTTTTTTTATTATTGTTACTTGCAAAAGAAAAAAATAGTAAAACGTTATATTAACTGTGGAGCAAAGTGACCTCAAAGTCAAAACTTAGCATGGGCAATGAAAACGGAACAGGCTTACAAATAGGATATCTAAAGACTCAAACAAGATATCAACTTTATTTAAATGCCGTTAAAGTCCTACACAAAGTTTCTACCATTAGTACTAACAGAGCAATTTCCGTTAACATGGGTCAGGGTACACCAAAGTAAGCCTTTTCTTAAATCCTCTATAAATGATGTCCAAATTGGAGATAGATCCTTACTGTAGAACGATTTTTTTTTTAGAATATGCCCAGGAATCATTTCCAAAATTACCGTTGACGAATTAGGGGACACCTTGTATATACGAGTTCATTTATTTAACGCCAAAATTGAGTACGCGCTCTCTTAAAGCAATATTACTCCTAGATATTCATGAGTTTATGACTTTGCGCGAACGTTTAACGATCGAATTTGGTTTTAAGCTCAAAGACCTATTAATACGAGGGCGGGTCAATAATTCCGTGCATTTTTGAATATCTGACCTCTTTACTGAAACAGCAACACTGCTCCTGTCAACAGGCATCTGTCAGTTGACTCCTGTCAAAATTTAAACTTGCTGCGTCAGTTAGTTTGTGTTTGACAGATATTTTTATCAGACTACTCACTAATTTGAGGAGAAAATGGAAAAAAGTGAATTTCGTGTGCTTATTAAGCATTATTTCTTGCGAAAAAAAACCATTACCGAGACCAAGGCTAAGCTTGATAAATACTATGGGGACTCTGCACCATCGATTTCAATGGTAAAAAAGTGGTTTACTGAATTTCGTTGTGTCCGTACAAGCACTGAAGATGCCGAACGTCCTGGACGCCCAGTTGAGGTCTCTACACCCGAAACAATCGAAAAAATTCATGATATGGTGTTGGCCGACCGAAGATTGAAAGTGCGAGAGATTGTGGAAGCCGTAGGGATCTCGCATGGCTCAGTGGTTTCAATTTTGAATGATCACTTGGGCATGAGAAAGCTTTCCGCAAGATGGGTGCCGCGTTTGCTCACAGTCGACCACAAACGCAATCGTGTAACAACTTCACAGGAAGGTTTGGCGTTGTTTAATCGCAATATGGAGGAGTTTTTGCGCCGTTTTGTAACCGTGGACGAAATATGGATCCATCACAACAAACAACAGTCAAAACAGTGGGTTTCTAAGGGTGAATTGGCGCCAAAGAAGGCCAAGGTGGGTTTGTCAGCCAATAAAGTTATGGCGACTGTTTTTTGGGATGCACGCGGGATAATCCACATTGACTACCTTCAAAAGGGAAGGACAATCAATGGGGAATATTATGCCAACTTATTGGACCGATTCAATGAAGATTTGAAAAAAAAACGACCTCATTTGGCCAAGAAAAAAGTTCTTTTCCACCAAGACAATGCAAGGGTGCACACATGTGCAGTTGCCATGGCAAAAATCCATGAATTGGGCTATGAATTGTTCCCTCATCCACCCTATTCTCCAGATTTGGCTCCGAGCGACTACTTCTTGTTCCCAAACCTGAAGAAATGGCTTGGTGGAAAAAGATTTGACTCCAATGATGAAGTCATCTCGTCATTTTGAGGACCTCGACAAATCATTTTTTTTGGAAGGGATAAAAAAATTGGAGAAGCGTTGGACAAAATGTATAGAGCTCAACTGAGACTACGTTGAAAAATAAAATTATTTTTTTATCAAAAAATCTGTTTTAATCCAAAATCACGGACTTATTGACCCGCCCTCGTACAATTGATTTTTATTTAATGTTTGAACTGCCCAAGCAAGACGACTAAAAGCTATGCGAAAACATATTGTTGGTGTCACTGTCCGAAGTGGACCAGGGCTTGGTCTCAGTCCTACTCGTAAATGTGTTGTCTTTTATGCACAACAAGTGGGAACCTTCGATTTTTTTGCAACTCAGGGAGAGTTCACACTTTTCCTCGATATAAGGATTCACTATTGTAGGTTTGCAATTGATCGTCGAAAGGGTTCACCACCTAGATAAATACATAGATAATTTTCTTCCTCTTTTCCTCTTCCTATATACTAGTAGTGATGAACTAAAAGAGGACAAGCAACTATGCTAATACTAAAAAAAAGGTAAGACTCAAGACAAAAATAGAATTTAAAGTTAATATGAGATATTTTCAAGAATTTGTGTCAAAGTATAGGAAAAGTGTAATATATAAAATAATCATCATAATCATCCTAATCACATATATTTCTCACAGCTCCTTTTCTATAAAAGAAAACTACAAAAACTCCAGATGATCTGCCACACCAGTTTTGGCTATAGTTTATATGTAGGACTTAAATTATGTGTCCGAATTTCCGATATATCTGGTCATAGTTTCATGTTAAATTTTCATGCAAAATATGTCAACTTTATTAAATGAAACTAATTCCAAGCGTCTAACTGATGGATCATTTCATAAGGCATCTAGACTTCTATGTGTTTTTTTGGTGTAGTCGAACCATGACGGTACAGTCAGTCTCTTTACAAATTGAAATGGATTTGATGAGATTTGCAGCAAAGAAATAAGAAAACAGAAATACAGAATACACATAATAACATAGAACATAATAGCAATCCAATACATTTATATTCAACTTTGTACTCTTCCTTTGTTCCAGATGAGGTTTAAAGAGAGGACGCAAGACGAATAATTGGATTATTCATATGCAAAAGCATTAGCAAACTTTCGACCGAATGATACTCAATATATTCTCGGTATCGATATGAAGGAAAATGCGAATTCAATTTAAATTGTTTTTATTTTTCAATATAATCTCCCCTAACATCAATGCATTTGTTACATCTTGAGATAAGCTTTTTTTAAACCCTCAAAAAAATAAATTTCCTCCTCCTCCATTTATTGCCGACTTGAGTTCTTCATCATCCGAAAATCTTTTTCCACGAAGACATTTTTTCAAATCCGGAAACAGGAAATAATCACTAGGGGCAAGGTCTGGACTATAGGGTGGGTGTTGGATTTCTTCGAAACCACAATCTCGCGCAGCAGCCTTATAAACTCGCGCCGTGTGAACAGGAGCGTTGTCATGAAGAAGCAACACACCCGCTGCGAGTTTACCCCGTCTTTTCTTTTTAATTTCCTCCCGCAAATTATGCAAAGTGGAAGCGTAGGATGTGGCGTTGATGGTTTCACCTTTTTTTTTTGTACTCAATGAGCAAGATTCCCTTTGAGTCCCAAAAAACTGTGGCCATGAGCTTCGTATTTAGCCAACTTCATCAACATTGCATGTTTATAGAAATGTGTCGCGGATATACTCGTACATAGGTGGGGATTATGTATAACATAAGATATACATATACATAATAAGATAGTAGAAGATAGAAATATTCATATTATAAGTTTGAAACCAGGATCTTTTTATATAATACAGGGTTTTCCTTGAGAAATTATGTTTTTTTTTGAACTGTCATTACTGATTTGTTTCTCAATGTCTACCATTTAGGCATGGTTCAGTACCCGAACGAGCAACAAGAAGCTCGATAAGAAAGGTCAGTTGCTACACGTTTGTCAATTATGTATTTTTTAGCGAAAATATGAAATTTAATAGAAATACAAGGTGTTTTTTTATTCCCATGGAACAATATACCATAAAGTATCCATTGCATCGTTAACTACTAGTTGTTATGTATCAGCGCCTAGTTGAAATCTCATTCATTTCTTGACGCAATACGCACGACGAAAAACACACGTCGATCATACATAAGAGGAGAATGGAAAAAGATTAGACGAACCTATTCGACAGTAATCGACAGTGAACAGTGAATAGACGTGTCCATACTGATACTCCTTCTTAAATCGCATTAAATATACTTTTTGTAAAATATACCAAATTTGTACATATGAATTTTATTTATCATTAAAAGACCAATTAAAGTGAACTACATTAAAACATTTTATTGATGCGGAATTAACCTCACATACTCGTATGCTTGAAATGCATATACGATATATGTACAATGCAAACAGCCTGCGTTCAGCTGCTTACACAAGCTCCGAAAGTTGTTCCTATCGCTGTATTGGATTTGATGATCCAGCTAGATCCTTTCGTTTGCTCTTTATTTCTTCACAGAATATTGGTCCTTCCCTTCTTCAAGCATGGCACTCTATCTTTGCTATTCTATTTATTCATTGTAGCACCATGAAAATGATATTGAAGGCATGTCTTCCACTGATCTGCACGTGGTCATTCATTAAGCCAAACTTTGCCAAGATTCGATTCGATCTTATAATGGTGCACCATTTCATATTGTTGTAAGGGCATAACACCTACCACGGTTTGATTCGATAAACCAACGTCAGAATTCTCACTTTGTAGACTTGTTTAGCATTGCCGGTGTTTGTGGTTTTTACGTTTGTTTATGATTCTGACTAGGGAATTCAGGGTGGACGTAGCCAATATACGTCTGTAAGTACAGACCAGCCGCTTTGGCACTTAATGAAACCCAGGTAGATCTCCGCCCACACCTCTCAGGTCATTTTGATCTGAATCTACCTGGCTACGAACTAGTGTCACCATTTACGTGCGTTGTGGTGTAGCTTACTAAACTGCACCACAATGTGATTCATGTTACAATCCGGAATTCAACTTCATATGGTTAAAGTTCCATCTCTATAAGCAAATTATCCACTACTGCTTTATTTACAGAAGCCCCAAACTGGACAGCAACTTGACTTTTAACGAGTTTGATGCGCTGTCTGACTCATACGAAGAATTGTATCCCTGTATCCTCATACTGAAATCGTTATTACGGGCGATTTCAATATACACAATTCTGGGTGGCTTCGGCATTCTGGACAGACTGAGATGACTGCAACGTTTTTCTTAAGGGCGTGAAATTTCTATACGACCAAAAATTGAGGTAAAAAAGACTACATACAATGTCCCAAAGGTAGTAAACATTTTTGGTCGTTCGTCATAAATTCTGCCTCATCCTCCATCCCAACGCTCATTTATAATGACATTCCAGCTGTCAGCTCTTTGGAAACACCCAATCTGCTTGCTGCACACTTTGCGGCCAGCTCAACATTTCCAAATTGTGCTTTGTCTCCGTCTGAACTTGACTGCAGATCTTATATCTCCCTTTTTTCTGAAGAGGTGTTCTTCCTCGCTGCAGATGGAAAACAGCATTTGTCCACCCCGTCCCTAAAAACGGCGAATCTTCTTCTCTCTCCTCCTACAAACCCATTGCACTTACGTCCCTTTTTTCCAAGGTCATGGAAACGCTGATAAACCGTCATCTCATGAAATATGTCGAAACACGAAAACTTCTCAATGACAGACAGTACGCTTTTCGAAGCATCAAGTCCACTGGTGATTTGATGGCATGTCTCACCGGAAAGTGGAACCAAAGCGTACATTAATCTGACGAAAGCAAGGTACTCGTAGTTGCACTTGGTATTTCTAAGGGATTTGACAAAGTTTACCATACGGCTCTTTTGTCAAAAATGCGTGCCTTTGGGATCCACGACTCTCTGCTTCAATGGATTGGAAATTATCTTTGGGAACGTTCAATTGAAGTTATCTTGGATGATTTCAAGTCTGATATTCACAAAATAAGTGATGGTGTGCCCCATGGCTCCGTTCTGTCTCCGACACTCTTTTTAATTTTCATCAACGATCTCTTGTCTGCCACTTCTAATCCAATATATTGCTTTGTTGACGACAGTGCTCTCTACTTTTCATATTCGTTCCCGAACTCACGTCCCTGCTCTTCGGCTGTTGAACGAGAACTGCAGCGTATGCTAGGCTCAATAAATTCCGATATTAACAGCATAACCAATTGGGGGACTATCAGCAGAGTGGAATTTAATGCTTCTAAAACGCAATGCTGTCTGCTGTGGGTGAAGCGAAATTTTAATACCCGGTCATTATCCATGAATGGTACTTGCATTGTCGAAACCGAAAAACTTCCCATTCTCGGTATGTGTGTCAATGACAACTTACGTTCGAATGATCACATATTCTATGTCGTTAAAAATGCTGCAAAATGTCTAGGTTTCCTCAAACGATGTGACCTCAATATATAAGGCATTTATCCGCCAAAAATTGGCCTAAAACATCTCTGCACCTGCTAGGTAGGACTTAAAACCGTGCGATAAAACTGATAGGTTATACTAATACCACTCAGACAATGGACACCCTCGAACACCAACGTAATGTCTAGTGTTTCTCTCCGTTCTATCACTATTTCCACTACCAGTGCTCCAGTGCCAGTAGTATTCCCCACCTTCAAACTTTTAACCGTTACATACGTTTCGCTATGAATGCTCATCATTACATCCTCAAGCCGACTTTTAGACGTATATTGATATATCGTGGTTCGTTCCTAAGCCGTACAACTCGATTATGAACTGCCCTGCCCAGCACTTTGGTTCCTAGTCGTTATAACTTGCAAACATTTAAGACCAATGTATATCGGTACCTCTCTTTTCTTCCTCTCTCGCCTGTCTCGCCCGCTCTGTGTGCAAACATTCTAAGGGTATAAAAACCCCTTTAGCGCGCGCTAATAATAACCAAAAAAAACGTCAGCATTGGCCGTCGACTAATGCTGCTATCAAGAATTAAGATCTTGTCTACAACAAGGAGGCAGATAAGCAGTGAGAGGCTTTTCCTTGAAATGTTCTACTGTACACTTCATGCTTGTTTTCTCCTCTGTTTTAAGGGTGAAAGTAACATTGATATTCTACCAGGATCTAAGAACATAACCTAGCTTAAAACATGCAGTCTAGAATTGCTTGAGATTTGGAATAACGGTTTTTACAGACTCTTGCAATATCACTGGTCCAATGTTATCTACATATTCTTAGTTCCTTAAAAGAGGTAAAGGATTTTATTGTCTAGTGTCTCTTAGTGTCAATTGACCTAGACACCAGAACCTTCTCTGGTAATGGATGCTAACGATAACATATTATAGTACATAATTAGAATTTTCCTTAGACGAGACTTCTAACTGCTGGATTCGATATCGTTAGCGATAGAACTTGAGTATATAATTTTTTGGTACGATATCTCCTTCGAAGTACATATTAGGGATGGGTTTGTCCTTTTGGAAAAACAGATATGCAGATATCCGGTGATTCATTAATTATCTAGACTAGAAAATAGATTATCGGCTTGCATAAAAAAATAGTTTTCAAAAGAAACAAACACAACAATTGTCCTTCTCCCCTTGATCAAAATCGTCTATGAGATTCTTCAATAAAAAGTCTTGTACGACATGAAAAAGTTACAGAATTCGAACAATACTTTTGTGTACTCCGATTTTTACTTCGCATTTTCTCTGGATGTTCCCGATGTGCATCTAACTTTCACTTTAACATTATTGTACTCGTACATATCGTGCATCATTCTTATATGCCTCCCGAGTACACTTTGATATCTTAGTCCCGTCAGTATAAGATTTTTGTGAACTTTATCAAACGATTTTTTCCAAACCGATGAAGACGATATGCAGATCTCTGGAAACTTCAAAGTGAAAATTTGAACAGACATTTTCAAACATTTATAATCTTTTAATTCAACCATTAATAAATAATATTTGATAAATTCATATTAGAACTCCATATTTTTCAATTATTCTTATTATATTGTACAAAAAAATATATAAAGTTTGTCGTTATGTTTCAGATATATTTCTTTATATTGGGTCTACAAGTAAGTTTCCAGCGTTTTTTTTTCCAAAATTTGAAGTTTTATTATGAAAACATAGTTACAATGCTTTATTCAAAGTATCGTCCATCGGAAGCTACAACTTTGCCTCCATCTTTCTGGCAATTTATGAATTCCGGACCAAAAAAATTTCTCGTCTTTCGAGCCCAAGAACGTATCGAGCCAATTTTTGATTTCTTCTACTGAGCTGAAGCGTATTCCCGTAAAAGCGTTTTGCATCGAACGAAACAAGTGGTAGTCAGATTGTGCCAAGTCTGGACTGTAAGGCGGGTGAGGCAGAATTTTCCATCCACTATTTTCCAAATAGTTTTTCACCGAAGCCGCAACATGTGGCCGAGCGTTGTCGTGATGAAAACTGACGGACTCATGCCTGGTCTCATATTCTGGCCGTTTTTCTTTTAATGCCCTCTTCAAACGAATTAGTTGGGTTCAATATAATGGTCCTTTGATGGTTTCACCACTCGGAAGCAGTTCGTAGTATACGACACACTTTTGATCCCACCATATGCAGATCATGACCTTATTCACGTGAATATTTCGTTTCGGCGTCGATTGGGCGGGCTCGCCGGGCTTTGTATACGATTTTCTGCGCTTAGAATTATCATAATAAATCCATTTTTCAACACCATTGACAATACGATGCAAAAATGATTTATTTTTATGCCGCTGCAGTAACATTTCTTACATGCAAAATCGCCGTTCGACGTCTCTTGGCTTCAATTCGTACGGCACCCAGTTTCCAACCTTTTGAATGAATCCCAGTGCTTTTAGGCGCAGGGAAACGGCTTGTTGCGTGACGCCCAATGATGCAGCAAGTTCTTCTTGAATCTGACACGGATCCTCATCCAGTAAAGCGTCCAATTCCTCGTTTTCAAAACTTTTCGGCTTTCCGGGGCGATCTTTGTCTTCAACTCCAAAATCACCACTTTTGAACCGTTTGAACCACTCGCGGCACGTCGATTCACCAATACATTCCGCCCCATAAGTTTCCGAAAGCAAACGATAGGCCTCAGCCGCACTTTTCTTCATATTAAAGAATAAAAGCAGCGCTTGCCATGATTTTGCTCGATAAAATGTACGACACCGATAGAACTGCTCAAATATAACGTGGCAAAGTTGTTGACAGATACAAAACCTACAAATAAAACACATGGGGTCTGACATTTCTACCCGGGATCCACTGATGGCGACATCTCTGACAAACGCTGGAAACTTACTTGTAGACCCAATACATCAATAAAATATGATGTATGTATGGAGCAAACAAAAAATAATTGGCCTTTCATTACGGCAAATTGCAAGCGATAACTAGTATTCCATTTCCTTCAAGAGATTCCGTCATTTGTGATGAGCTTATCCCTTCCACCATGAAAGTTCATGACTAAGCTATTATTATCGTTCTTTATAACTTTGTTCCAAAAAAAATTGCCTTCGCTTTCAGGTCGGTAGCCCTGCGTCGAATATTAAAAGCAATATTTTTTAGGTTATCCGTTGATATATTATTATGTATTACGAGTACTTTGGATTCGTTATTGACTATAAAACGTGTTTTCTCAATTACCATTGTGATTTAAAAAAAAATTAGATATTAAACTCGCAACATAATCCAACAAAATTCAGCCCATTCTAACACTACAAAAACTTACTTCCAGGATATTTTTTAATAAACATCGTTTGCCCGTTGGTTTAATGCGAAGATTCAAAAATTGAGTTTTTGGTTCGCTTTACTGTAACAAATAATTATTTTGTTATCGACTGTATGACGGCGGAAAATGTTCCAGCCTTTCACACCAACTATCAATTTATTTCTCAATTGCTATGTGTTAGATGCTATACAAAGTCATATTCTGTTTCTTGGTAAGTGATGGAGCTCTGAACAAGAACTAGGTTAATCTTCAAATGTTCTATGGGATGTGTATATGTATACTGCGATCAACAAGTACTAGTAAGTGGTTTTCATTACATACGAGTATATGCCTCGCAATGAAGGCATATTGCTGCCCTAGTGTATAATCTTCGTTAAAGATGTGACTTACTCGTATTTAGAAGATCTATAAGGTCATACAAATATATTAATTAACCAACGATTGTCGCTTACTTGTTGGACTGTAGGTTTTGGTTTAAACTCGTATTCTAAACACAAATTTTGCTTTGACCAATTTGTTGCATAAAGTTAACCCTCAGCAAAGACAAACAAACGTTTTTAGGTACAAGAAATTTCAACTCCCACTATCATTATTCAGCAATGTAAGGAGTTGTTATGGAGTTCGAGTGACTAAGAAATTTTTTTTTGCCATGTTCGTAATTTAAGGCCTACTTTGCTTCAAATGGCTTTACTGCGCAAGGTTACCCTAATAAATTTGCGATCTAGATAACCGGAGGCTTTTTCAAACTGCATACTCAACAGATTGCTTTATGATGGTTCGCAGGATAACCAAGATCGGAAATCGATTCGGTTCTGGTCGAGCGTAAGATAAGGCAGGAGGAAGGTACGTTGCGTATATTAAATGAACAAAAAAAATTAAGAAATATGTTAATTCCATTTTAAATGTAAAATTAAAAATAAAAGGTTTTATGATGGTTCGAGCACTTTTCTTAATGCCCACAGCGTTTCGTTCACATTCTTCTTCCTAATTCTAATTCCAGTTCAATTGCCAACCCACTGTTATATGTATATGTGTCCAAATCAAAAACCAAAAACATTATACTCGCTAACTTAATCGCACGTGTGACCCAGTAATCAGTTTTTTTTCAAACCGAACACTCAATACTGACATATGGTATTGCGGCGTACACTTAAGTGCCCTCAATAAACAAACGGGAAAAGTTCAATGTATCTATATCTACTGATTGTATACTTGCAAACACAACTGCATATACAAACGGGTCAATTGCCAAAAATCACCTAACGAGTGCACGAAAATGAGTAAATATTGTAAAAATCATGGAAACAGCCTATGGTGACTGCCGAGGTTGGTGACTGATGAAAGACAGTCGCCTAAATTAAACTATCAAATGAAACTTGTATTTCTTTACGCACTTGTGATTTCGTTTTCTTTCTCTCGACACATGGACTGGTGGCAGCGAAGGGAATTACAATAATTGCAAGGAGCATCCGCTTCAATAATATAGTTCCCGAAGAACAAGCAGTGAAAAATAGTACTCATTGAAAAATGTCTTAGGAACGCATCCAAAGGATCCGTGTCATTCAGAAGGTCCAACAGATCTAGAGCATCCAATGTATCTAGAGCATCGAGAATATGGAGAGTATCCAAACCCAGAGCATCATATCGCAATAAGTGCATCTTTATTTTCACATCCCGTCTTTTTTGGAATATAATATTAAAGGAAAACATCCGTTTATAGATTTTATCTTATACATACATATATAATGGTAGTGGTGGTGTGGCGTTGTGCGCGGGTAGGCTCACCGACTTCTACTGAAGAGAGTGTGTGTCAAAACTCTGCAAACACCAAAAAGCAGGAAAAAGTAATCTACATTTCTATCGTCATCGCCCTTATGACAGTCAATGGAAAAATTCCAAATGTGATATCTTCTGCCTACGAAAGTCTCTCACTCTTACGCTGTTTACAGTAGGCAAAAAATCGTAGGTCTTCACTCTACATAAAATGACAAGACGAACAACAAAATGAGTGGGAGAGAAGAGACTAGTCTTGGTCCACCTATGTAGGACTATCGCGCCAACAATGTATTTATTTATTATTGATAAATTGCCGTTTATACCATATGAACATACCGTATATTTTGATAATTTTTACAACTTCCGAAGAAATGTCTACGAATGTCGGTGAGAGAAATGAATGCACAAAAAAAAAACAGCCTTGAGGATTGAAATGAGAAACATCGTATACATACAATAGTTTAGGAGGATAATATCGTTATTGTCGGTCGATCACCACATAATTCTATTTTCATCTAAATCAAATTACATTGGCTTGTATATTCCTTTCACTGAAATTTGCCAGCCTTTCGTCGTAAAGTGATGAGTAAATGTTTAAGTGGTAAAGTACCAGCAGTACCACATTAGAGGAAGTGCTCCGGAAATCTCTTCCACAACAAGAAAGTAAAATGTTGGGTCATTTATACCTAACACACTTAGTTGCTAAGCAAAGTCGTTCTGCCTCGTTATGATAGCAAAGGTCAGTCTGCAAACTTTCCTACTGAGGAACAGCAGGAATGTCGGTGGCGGCGGATAACTTTTGTTTGGTCTGCTGACTTTCTGGAGAGTTATACCACCCGCAGTTATGCTCACAAAAGCCCATCTTTGAATGATAACCGTTAAAAGGGATGCATGTTGTCCAGACTTAGTTTCGGGCTCCGAGAGACTCTTCTCTGAGAAATGTCAATCAAGTTTATCGTCGATCTCATTTCCCTCAATCCCATTGCGACTTGGGACTCAAACAAGACTTTGTGAATTCAACATTCCGACTGTTTTGCATTCTCGAACTAGCTTGAAGGCGACAAGTTCAGGATTCTTCAAAATTATTCACAATATATCCGTTTTGCAAGTTACAAGTTTTCCTAACAATGAGTGAAATCTGACGTCATCGCCCTTACACCAGTGCCGTCGGTTTCGGAGCCACCTGTTAAGACCCGACTACATTCCTCTCCTGCCGAAACTGGTCATAAGCACAAGGAAGGTGATCTACGAAAAGCCGCCGCTCTTTGAATTCTGATAAAAGCACCAGAGACGTATTCACGAAGAAGTTTCTTTCAACAAACAACTGATGAATAGCCAACAACAACTTGGAGATTTCCGTTGCAACATGTTCTGCAAAAGAACTTTCTTAAATAGGAAGACACCCAAATACTTAGCTTGGGGAAGCGGATTCTGATTCCTTTTACCACTAGATGAGCACCAGTCAGCTTCCTCTTTCATGTAAAGAGAACGACCTCAGTTTTGAAAAGATTGCCTAAAAGACTATCTCCATTGCCCTGTTCTTCTATAAATTCTAGGGATGCCAGGCTTTGGAGCAAAAGATAACTATGCGTTATCCGTCCGAAAGTATAGCAACAGCTGTTTGCTTGTCATTGCATATTGGCCGCGATTATTATCATCAATCAGGTTTCTGTTTAAGTTTACAACGCTAGTCTACGCCGTGCTGTCACAGGTCATACAAAATCGCGTTGTCGAAAGCGCCCTTAATGTCGATGAAAATACTCCTTCAAGTCGAGTGCGCTTTCAATTCTGTCCATATGCGACGGATCCTCCGCATGTTGGATCATAAATACAGGAGCATTCCAAGCAGTTTTGAGCTAAAGAAGATCAAAGATTCTCTCTATACTCATCAACAGCGCTGTTGTTTTCTCTTCAGAGTTTTTTCAATTTGTTTGGCTTTCGAATTCTGATTTATTCCGCTCTAAGCTTAGCCATGCAATCTGTATCCACTTCATTTCCATGACAGGAATGTGTTGCTTCTTCGGCTGAGTGTCATCATATTGTTGATCTAGTAGTCGAATATCTCTTTATGACTCTATATACATATAAAGATAAAGATGCTTGGAAGTAATGGTAGCAAATCTTAAATGAGATCTTAAAACGTTGAACTTTGGGTTCATTTTATTTTATAACACTATATATATGTACGCAATCCTTTTCAGAAGAAGGCTGACGGTCAGTGACAATACTAAATTTACAAAAAAAATACTAGTCAAATTCAAGCTTGCAGAAAATATATGAGTACCTTTTCATTTGCAAAAACAAAAACAATTATCTTCCTATTCAGTTAAAAAAAAACATTAAACATGACCTTCAAAATAATTAATTGAACATCGAAGTTTAATCACAATTTACAAACGGTAAATAATTATAAATTTGTTTATGTATACATTTATGTTATGATAGCGGATATATGTTAAGCTCTACAAGACAATTATCTCTGCCTTTTCCTAGTAAGATACATTAAAAACAAACTTCCAAAATTAGAAACATACACATACACTACGGTATTAAGTAGAACCGTGCAAATACATATGTGACGTAACATATATATTAACATTTGTATATTCATAAATATAAGTAAAATATCTTCTTTTATTATTGAACTAGTGTAAATGCCCAATTATTTTAAAAAAGAAGCTAGAGCTATCCTATTTTTCATCAATTACATTGAACAATTGAATTTTTTGAATCTTCCCAAAATCTAGGCATGATATTCAATAGGACACATATGAAACAACCATATAAATGGGATAGTAAGCAGGACATATGGCATTCTTCGAACTCTATGGACTGTTCAAAAGCTTACACCACCGTGGGTGGCGGTGGCTCAAGAGCTAGTGGACTGGCTTCCAAATTGTAAGGTTCGGTGTTCGAATCCGAACGCCCGAAAGACAGTCATTTTTTCAGTTAACAAAAATCATATATGTTAAAATGAGTAGTTGACTAGAAATCAACAACAAGCCAACTTCCACTAAGAATTTAGTCTCCCCATTTAAATGTATGGTATATCCCATTTTCCAAAAACTTAACATATGCTGAGGTATTTGAGTGTATATTCATACCCACTTGAGTGTTAAGTTCTAAAAAACAAAAAACAAAACCACCGAAGACAAGGTTAACACTCGCTAAAACACTGGTTATCCCAGTACTTATTTATGGTTGCGAAATATTCGGTAAATGCGATGCTGACAGTAAAAGAAAGCTTCAAGTTGTATTTTATAGCACTATCCGGTATGTCTACGGCCTCAGAAGGTGTAACATTTGGCTAACAACCTATTCAGTATGTTTTTTCTGAACTACGAGTACGTCAAATTTCGTAGTGACTCTCGTTATACTGTGTAGCATTATAAAAACAAGGCAGCCGATGTACTCGTATCTAACTATGAAATCCAGTTTTCGGCATCCAACAGATTTTTTTTTGTTTATCGGAAAAACAATTTTCCATTGCTGCCATCCGTCTGTGGAATTTACTGCCACATTACCTGAGACAGCTGAATGGCACGAGTCGATTCAGAAGTGAGTTACAGCGTTTCCCAAAAAACAAGCAAAATCAATTCACAAAAAGTTTAACTATACAATTTGGAATATGCGAGTAGAATCAGGAAATGCAAATTTTGTAAATAGGCTGCACCATATGATTTTCACTCAGCTCTCGAGTAAACATCTGTAGCAGTAAGTGCAAATTTTTCTTTTATAAGATGACGTAGTACGTGTTTTTAACGTATGGGACTTTTAGGTTTCGTTGCAACTACAGTAATTTTTTTCTACTGACGACGACTCAAACTCTCTTTCTTTATAAATTTAAACTGACACATAATGCGCCTTTGGCAGCGAAAAACATTAATGACGCATTTAAGGATATAGGGGTAAACGAACGCAACATTCGACGTTGGTTTGCTAAGTTCCATTCGGGAGATCTTAGCCTCGAAAACGAACTACGTGCGAAACCAGGAACGGTAATTGACGAAAATATTTTAAAAGCAACGGTAGATGAAAACACAACAAAAACTGAACGAGGCACAAAAATTACGCCGCCTAGAAATCTTTGCATCGCTGAGCTTAACGCACCAAAATGAACTGTTTTTGAAAAATGGATTTTGAACCGCAAAATATTTGGGCAGTGGTTGGATGCAGAAGGAAAACCAAAACACAACCCCAAACTAAGTCTTTACCCAGAAAGGTTATGATGACAATCTGGTGGACATCGAAAGGACCAATTTATTTTTCATTTCTTCAGCCGATAAACGCAGTTAAATATTGTGAGGAAATCGACATAGTGCATTCCAAATTGGCTGAAAAGCAAGCTGCGTTCGTCAATAGGCATGGTCCGATCCTTTTGCATGATAATGCTAGACCCCATACCTCACAAGTAACGGTGCAAAAACTGTTGCAGTTGGAATTTGAAATTCTTCCCCATCCATCCTACTCTCCTGATGTTTCTACAATGACTATCACCTTTTCCGAAGTCTGGAGTCATTTTGTCAGCAGAAGGTATTCCGAAACCGAGCAGAAGCCATAAAAGCCTTTGAAAAGTTTATAGAGTCCTATAAAAAAGGAATAACGGAATGGAAAAACGTTCATATTTTGACTAAATGAAAAATTATAAAAAAAGATATTGGCTTTTAAATTTTGACCTCAAAATCGGACATTTCAATTGGTACAACCCATATTAATATTACTGACCACTTGAATTTTCATTTCCGTTGTAATTCTTTTCACTCTGTTGTAATCACATCCTAATTTTTTAATATGAATATGGTATGTTAAATCTATCTTTGAATTTACATCTTGTTTTTAAATTTATACCAACTGTTTATCTCTTACAGACTTAACATAGAAAGTATATTCTTACTGTGCTAGAAGTAACATACTTGAATAAATATACTACACTGGTAAACAGTGATTTTGTTGCATGTATTTGCCACGCTGATTTCAAATTTGAATTCCCTTTTCCAGTAGCAGCTCTAGTTATTGAGATATGAAGGGGAGAAATTTTTACAAGAAATATACCAGTTTTCAAGCTAAAATCTTTTATAAAACAAAATTAATTTGAATAAAACTTTCTTGTATACGACTCTCTTGCCGGAGTTGACCCAGGAACACTAATTTGAATGCTCCAGCAATAATCAGCCATCATATTTGCATTTCAGTAGCCCTGGTATCGCTCTTCCATAGTGTGAATATCCTGATGAAATACGTTCTCCTCGCTCTTCGCTTAAATCACCAAGATTTTCAGGACAACGATCTAAGTGACTGAAGAGGAAATGTCGCTCAATCCTCATGTTGCATCCAAGTTGCTGAAAGTGCAGCATTAGTTGCTCAAAGTGTTTAGGCTAATCAGTCGACTTTTTATTTCACAAGAAATTTTTCACTGCCCAAACGAATTCATTTCACGCAGATTTTTCAACAACTGTCATGCAATTGGTGAAATTTGAATCTTTTGCTAATTTTCTGATCTGAGTAACATTAAAGATACCAGCTTTTGTCTTTTCAGTACTCAATTCTGAATACATTTTTGTATAATGCTTGAAACACTCCCCATCTTTGTTAAGAGCTTTTACATACGGTTTCATTAATCTTAATTTAATATGCAAAGGAGGCAATATTATACGATCTCTTGTCACTAGTGGAGGATTTATCACATTCAGCCTCCACGGGACCAAAGCCTCCCTTAAAGGCCTACTGTCCCATAAGTATTTAAAATAGGAATGTTTTGTGTAACCAATATGCTGACCCAAGAGCAAGTTTACCATTTTCAGATCTGGGCATATAAGATATTCGTATCGTAGGTTCTTCTTTAATATTGGTTGAATGTGCGCAATAGGCAAAGAACATAGTTTTTTGCCATTATGCAAGAGTCCACATTTAAGACTGCGTTTCGATGAGTCTATAAATAAATGCCATTTATTTGAGTTATAGTTTTGTAATAATATAGCAGTCATTAGTAACTAGTAACACTCAACACCGAGATATTTGTGTTTGGTGTTACTAGATTTCTTTCTTTCAGCCGAGAAGCTAGAAGTTCTGGTGTTTCTTTGGACAGTCCAAGACCTCTGATCAAGTCATCTAGATCATTTTGATTGCACGGTCTAGGTTCGAAAGGGCAATAAAAGGCACTATCTTCACCATTATTACTGTCTTCTGAACGTTCTTCAGATGTTAGATTGGATGTATTGGGTAGAAACTGTGAAACTACTGACGCATTACTATAACTCAAAACAGGTCTAAAAGCAGATTTGCAAGCTAGGATAAATCCACTTGAAACGATTTTTGCGGTTTATTCTGATAATATTCACAATACAAAAATAACAGTCATCGTTATGATTTGATGGTTCTCGCGAGATCGTTAGACTTTTGTACTTAAAAGTAGTTATTTTTTTATTTGCCCAAAAACTCAACACAGCTTTTACTCACCGAATTTGGGATCCGGGGCTTGAAATTTATTTCTAAAGTAGTCTATGTAGGCTTGTTTTATAAAGTCAGACACATTCAAACGACATTCCTTAAACGTGTAATCACCACAAACGAAACAAAAACTATTTGGATTGTTTACACAAAATCTTCTTGATGACGACATCGCGGAAAATTTGTAAAATCTGGCTGATTACTTCGCCGTTCGTAACAATTTGACGACTAAAAAGCAAAAAATATAGGGGGTATTTGTATCCCAAAAATTCGAGCTGCTCGACAAAAAGTAACGGTAGACTCAAAATCAGCAACGTCAAATTATTAAGAAACAGTTAAAAAACCTCATGCAACAGAAAAAAGCGTATAACTAAATTACTTAACTAGTAAAAAGTAAACCAATTTTTTTTTTCTTTCCTGATAATAAATGAATATGAATTTGTTTATATAGAGCACAGGTTGTTTTAGCCCACTTTAATGTGAAATCATTAGACCATGATGTTTATAGGAACTGCTGATTTAAAACCAATTATGGTCATTTAAATCCTTGCAGGCGTAACTTGGGTACAGGCTTACTTACATCATCATTACTCGCTTCATCAGTTTAAATTCAAATGCGATATATTAAACTGAATTCTTGTTGCCAGTCAAAATTCTCTTTAATTTGAACTGACAGACAACCACTTGCAACGTATTCACTAGCATACATAGTACGTATCCATGCATATGTATGTATATGCATAAGATTGTTAGCAATTTGTTTTTTTTTTTAAACAGATTTAAACAAAAAAAATGTAACAAATCCATCTTATCCGAAAGGCTTGCGTCTGGAATACCACCTTGATCAAAAACGAATTTATTCAGAAAATTTAACATACAAGTTTATTCATCTAAATCTAACATATATTGTCCCCTTCAAAGCAAACCATGAAAACCGTGAGCATTGCCTTCTTTTTTGACTGAAAACGATGTGGTTTTTTTGGTCTCGGCTCATTTGGTGAACGCCATTCACTTGCCTGATGTCTGGATTGCGTGTCGTACTCATAAACCCACGTCTCGTCTCCAGTAATGATTCTTTTGATGAATGTGGGATCGGATTCAACCTCGCAAATCATCTCTTTTGCGACGTCAACACGGAAACCCAAATCATTAACCAAAATGTCTTGGGCGGATCCATAGGTAATGTTCAAGTCCTCCGTTATCTCTCTGATGGTTAATTTGCGGTTATTGACCAACATTTCTTTTACGAGTACTTCATCAATGTTTTCGTCGGTTTTCGATGTCGATGGTCTGCCACTGCGTTCATCATCTTCGATTGACTCACGACCACCGAAACACTTTTCCAACATTTCCAATGTTCGCGCACCATTAAATCCGTTGTTTACGCAAAATTTAATACAAGTCCGTTGTTGCAAATTTAAATCCATTTCTAAAATTGTAAAAAAATCGCCAACACACACATACGAGGGGCGTTCAAGATATTCTCGGTATCGGGGTGAAGCTGTGGTTGCATATATAAATTGACTTATTTGTCAAGTAACACTATTATTTTGGTGCATTCATGTAAAATTTAATATAAATGTGATTATTAATTCGCGTTTTATCTTTAGTTAAACAGAATCATAATGGCAACTGAGGCGATGATGGTGAAAATTGAGCATCGCGCTGTAATTAAATTTCTCACTAAGCAAGGAAAAAGTCAAAAAACTATTCATGAAGAGATGGTGGCTGTTTACCAGGGTTCCGCACCTTCATTATCAACTGTGCAAAAGTGGTCAAGTGAGTTCAAGAGAGGCAGAGAGAGCATTGAGGACGACCCCCGCTCCGGCGCCCCGGCTACTGCTTGTACGGGAGAAAGCATCAAAGAAGTCGAAAAACTTGTTCTTGAGGATGCCCGAATAAAGGTGAAAATGATGGCAGAGATCACCAAGCTTTCAATTGGTACCATTCACACCATTCTTCATGACCATCTTAACCTTTCAAAGGTCAGTGCAAGGTGGGTGCCACGAATGCTCACAGCGCCTCAGATAAAAAGTGAGAATCGCATGCTGTAGAGAGCTTTTGGAGATGTGTAGTGAGAACGCGGACGGTGTTATGGATCGAATTGTTACTGTGGACGAAACATGGGTCCACCACTGTGACCCTGAAAGCAAACAAGAGTCCATGCAGTGGCATAAAAAAGGAACAGACCCCCCGAAGAAGTTCAAAGTCACTCCGTCTGCCCGAAAGCTCATGGCCACAGTTTTTTGGGACTCAAAGGGAATCTTGCTCATTGAGTACAAAAAAAAAGGTGAAACCATCAACGCCACATCCTACGCTTCCACTTTGCATAATTTGCGGGAGGAAATTAAAAAGAAAAGACGGGGTAAACTCGCAGCGGGTGTGTTGCTTCTTCATGACAACGCTCCTGTTCACACGGCGCGAGCTTCCAAGGCTGCTGCGCGAGATTGTGGTTTCGAAGAAATCCAACACCCACCCTATAGTCCAGACCTTGCCCCTAGTGACTATTTCCTGTTTCCGGATTTGAAAAAATGTCTTCGTGGAAAAAGATTTTCGGATGATGAAGAACGCAAGTCGGTATTTAGCAGAGAAAGAGGAAATTTATTATTTTGAGGGTTTAAAAAAGCTTATCTGAAGATGTAACAAATGCATTGATGAAGGGGAGATCATATTGAAAAATAAAAACAATTTAAATTGAATTCGCATTTTCCTTCATATCGATACCGAGAATATATTGAACGCCCCTCGTAGATAGATGTACTCTTGGCTACGTAACTTTTGCAAATATCAAGCTATGACGCTAAGATTTAGAGGGAATGTCAACAACAGATTTACCAACTTAACAAAAAAAAAAAACAGAACTCAAATGGGAACAATGGGAGCGCCACACGGTGATGTCCCCTGGGAACTTTTTGATCAAGGTGGTATTAAACTAAACATTTAATGGGGAGACTAAATTCTTAGTGGAAGTTGGCTTAATGTTGATTTCTAGTCAACTACTCGTCTTACTTTTCGTTAACTGAAAAAATGGATGATTTGTCTTTCGGGCGAGGCTGGGATTCGAACACCGAACCTTCCGATTTGGAAGCCAGTCCACTACCACTTGAGCCACGGCCACCCACACTCTCTTTAATTTGAACTGACAGACAGCCGCTTGCAACGTATTCACAAGCATACATATTACGCATCCATGCGTCGTATGCATATGCATAAGATTGTGTGCAAGTTGTTTTTTTTTAAACAGTGTTACGATTGAAACAAAAAAAATGTAACAAATCCATCTTATGCGAAAGGTTTGCGTCTGGAATATACTAAAATTCGTTTCGTTCCGTTGATAAGAAAACTGAAATTTATAAGTGATGAATCTAAATATTCGATCATCATTTATTGTCAAATGAAAAGAAAAAATTAAGTCGGCTGAAATACTTGTTCGACAGCAAATGTTTTTCGGCTATTCAGTAAAAATTGTAAGACTTATAAAACTAAATGGAACATTTGATTCCAGCCGGGTAGGTTGCTTTTATTATTCCTATGTATTTCATCACCACTTTATTAAACGATTCATCATTTATGTTGATATATGGTATATGGTATGTACGAACATAAGAATTTGCCGAGTTAAGTGAATTTTATTTTTATCGTAGCCTAAATACTCAACTAGAATTGGTCCGGCGGCGTGGGCTAAGGTCTAGTCTTCCCACTCAATGTGTTGCTTTTCTAATCAATTGAAGAAACGGTGCACTATTGGCAGAAGTAGTTTCTTAACCGGATAAAAAATAAATCTTCAATAATATTTCAATCCAAAATAAATATTCATTTATAAAAGTAAAAAAAAGTTATCAAAATTTAAAAAAATTTCACATTGGCGAAGTTTAATATGTTAATTTTCTGGAAAATACTTATTTTTGAGTATCAAACTCATTATACGAGTACATTTATGTACTTACTTTTTCTAAAGGGTGTATTTTCTTGACTGATAAATCTTCCAATATGGAACTTGTAAAACGTGCCCTCATTTTTGATAGTTTTTTGACACATACAGTATTGTGCAAAACAAAAGCAACAAATTTAGCTTTCACATATAAGTGAAAATATATTTTTTTCTAATGATCTTTTTAAAAAAAATTAAAATATTGATTTATGTACCGATGAAAGAGAAACAGAAAATACATTATTTTCTAAAAGCCTAACAACTTGTTTATAAGAAAATCATAACAACAACAAGTGTATATAACATATGGCAATATGCAAAACCAAAGCAACAATTTTTTGATTTCCAAAAAACAACAGAAAAAAGATAGCAGTACTTTTTCGTTACTATCATATTCTTACCTACCTATAAGGAAGTGAGTCGTTGATCAGTCAAACAGATAACTTTCCTGTCGGTGGAGCTACAACTATGGTTTGAAATAAATTTGCTGATGAAATTAAATCTCAAATAATTGAACATTGTTTTAATGGAGAGACTCAAATTTCCACAGCCAAGAAATATAATATAAACCGATCCATTATTTCCCGACTAATTAAAAGGTATAAAACAACGGTATATGTAACTGCAGTACATTTGGGAGGTGGTAGTGCGATGGTGTGCACATGCTTCTCAACAAATGGTGTTAGTCCCTTTCACCAGAGTGAAGGGATAGTGGATCGTTTTAAGTATAAAAATATTATGGAGACGAAAATGATGCCCCATGCTGAATGGAATATGCCACTTCAATAGGTGTTTCAGCACGATAACGACCCGAAGCTTATTTCGAAGGTGATACAGGATTGGTTAAATGACTATAATGTGCAAGTTCTTGATTATTCGCCACTATCACTGGACGTGGATCCCATTGAAAACCTCTTTGGGATACGAAAACGACGGGTTGCTGGAGAACATTTCATGAATAATCGAGAACTGTTTCAAGTATTAAAAATTGAATGGCAAAAAATACCGTAAACAACAATTTCAAATTTAATATCTCCGATGCCACGCAGATGTGATGAATTTATTAAAAATAAGGGCTCTTATGAAAAGTATTAGATTTGTTGCTTTACTTTTGCACACTGCCATATATATTATATATACTGGTTTTTGTTATGATTTTCGTATATACGAGTTGTTATTCTTTTGGAAAATACTGTACCATGTTTCTCTTTCAACATTACATAAATCTACATTTAATTTTTTTTGGAAAGATCATTAGGAAAAAAAATATTTCCACTTATTAGTGAGAGCTAAATTTGTTGCTTTTGTTTCGCACAACACTGTATATTCTTAATTGTTTGACAAATCTGTATGAATAGATATACTTACTCGTACATCAGCCTCATTATCGTTCAAACTTAGCTGAAAATCAGTCCTCAATTCCTGAATGTAATGCGCGTACCTATTGCAGAAAATGTGCGAAATTTTCAAGTCGGTGTTGATCGCCGCTTTTGTGCGTCCACTATATGCAAAATTGTGTGAAAAATCTCGACTTGCACGCGTATAGTATCCAGCTGGTGCAAGAACTAGACCCACCTTAAAATCTTCCCTTTTTTAATCGAAAAATTGTGTTAAGTGACTTTATCCCATTGGAGTTGAGAACAAGCAAAATTGGTGTTTCTGCAATGAGGCAAATGCAGAAAAGACTTATAAGACCTATTATGGCCACAAAAATTCATTTTCAAAAATTAGGCCGGAGCTTGCGTTACAGATAATAATTAGGGATTATTTCTTCGAAAATATGGACAATATTGATCCGGGTGGTATACGATTCTAGCCGGAGAGAGTTACGGGTAATTCCTACTGAGAACTTGATTTAATGACTACATTATATTGCGAAATGGACCAGAAAATTGACCATTGCAATTTGATGCTTTTTTTATTATTTCCTGTGGGACTATGTAAAGTCGTTGGTGTATGCTGATAACCCACAAAATATTTACTACGTTATTAGTGAGATAGAGCCCCAAGTGCTTGAAAGAGTGACCAATAATTAGACCAGCAGATTTCACTTTGTTAAAAGCAGCCGAGGAAACCATCTACGTGAAGCCATTTTCAAAACATAAAGTCATAAACCATAATCAATAAAGATGTTTGTTTCAAACTCAATTGCTGCCGCTAATGTTTAGCAAAAAAAAGTTCTATAACTAGCTCGTAAAAGAACACCCTTTATATATAGGGTCCGCCATCTAACGTTTTTTTTTTTTAACTAGTGCTTATTTCGTGAATGGTAACACTTGGCCGTTACAGTCAATTGCGATCGTTATCGGGCCATGTTGAATGAATTTTTGTTCACAAAAATTGAAGAGGAGGATATTGGCAACATTTGGTTTCAACAGGACGGCGCTACGTGCCACACAGCGGAAGCTACACTCGATGTTTTGCGCCCTGTTTTTGAAGATCGCATTATCAGCCGCAGAGCTGATGTCGTTTGGCCACCCCGGAGTTGCGATTTGACACCGTTGGACTATTATTTGTGGGGTGCCGTAAAAGATAAGTGTTACGCCGACAAGCCAAAGACAATTGACGCTTTAAAGGACAATATCCGTGAAGCCATTGGTGAAATACAGCTGCACACAATCGATAATGTGCTTAAAAATTGGACCGATCGTGTAGGCTACTGCATGGCCAGCCGAGGCAGCCATTTGAATGAAATTATTTTTCATTATTAACCGGAAGGATTGTACTTTCAAATAAAAAAAGAAATTTGAGAAAATATTCAGTAGTTTTTTTTTATAGCATTTTCAAAAAAAAAAACATTTTTGGCGGACCCTATATATACGAGTATTTTATTGTTACAGTAAAAAAAAAGAAAACACTAAAGAAGAATGGATTTTAATAGGTTTCAACATGTAAGGTGTGCATGTGAGACACATACCACACGGGAACTACAATATAATACAAGGTGGCGCAAAATTAATCATGCAATTTTGTTTTTGAATTACGTTTTTACTAAATAAAATCTTTATTTGAATCTTTACAATTGTTTCTGTTAAGTGAAAAAGATGATATCCGCCAAGCGGGTGCCGCCAGTGTTGATACACATTTGTGGCCGTTTTATCGCATTTTCCATGACTTTCCGCAAGATTTCTAGTGATAACTGTTTGCATTCTTGTCGAATATTCTCCTTAAGTGCTGCGATTGTCTGAGGCTTGTTTTAAGCCAATAAATGGGGGCCTCAGCCCCCACCAAAAATTAAATTAAAAAAATTAAAATTAAAATTAAATTGTTGCCATAAATCCAAAGAAAGAAGTTTGGGATGATTAAATCGGGCGATCTTGCTGGCCATGCCAAATCGCCAAAACGGGAGACTGTAGCATTCGCCAGTAACAGCGACCGTATTGCTGATGGCGTCCTCAAAAAAATACGACCCAATCGCTCTTCCCGGGTAATCGCCGTACCACGCAGTGGCTTTGAGTGGATGTAATGGCTCTTCGTGCATCACACGCGGATTTTCAGTGCCCCAGAAACGAAGATTTTGCTTATTGACGTAACCGCTTAAGTGGGATTGCGCCTCGTCGCTCATGACGATTTACGACACAACATCGTCCTCTTCGTTGTCGAGATTGAGGATGGCTTTACAGTAATTCACAGGCGACTGACGGTAAGGAGGCATTAACTGATGCACTGTTTGCACTTTGTATTGGAACATGTGTAAGTCTTTCACTAAAATTCGCTGTAAAGTCCGACTGGTGATGCCCAATTAACTCGTTGATGTTTCTTCGTTCTCAGTGACATCGACAGCCACAGCCGCGATATTCTCGGCTGAACAACCAGTCCGGTGGCGGCCACGCCCTGCATGGTCTCTTGTGGTTCCATTCTGTTCGAGTCGAGTAGCTAAGCGCCGGAATGTTTGCCCAGTTGTCGCGACACGATTAGGAAATCAACGTCAAAAACATCGGCACAATTATTCCACGCTCTTGCGGAGTATAGCGCTCCATTGCTTGTCTGTTTGTATACTGCAGGTGTCTAGTTCACAAACGTCAAATATGATTGACGTGCGACGCCATTTGCAAAAATTATACCATCTTCCGACAGGGTGATTAATTTTGCGACACCCTGTATCTGTATCACCTTGTTCACATAATTTTATAACAGTGGTTACAAAATATTTTTTAAGCATTAGATTTTTAGTAAATAAATATATATATACACATGTAACATAAATACACAAATTATGTAAAAAAAAATATATATTTCTTTTTTAATCAGATACTTATGTATTTCAAAAGAGTACTTTAGTATTTAAATCAGTTGAAAATTAATCTTGCAATTGTTATAGCTGTGGATAAGGTTTCCGTGGAGTGATATCAACACGACTTGTTTCTTTCACAATAAGTTGTCAAGTTTTATTCAATTTCTATTATTTATATAGCTAAGAATGTTTATTCGTTTTTAATTTAGATGCTGTAATTTTTATTTGTTTGTTTTTGATCTAAAATTGGTATACAAATTTCAAAATAAATTAATTGTTTTAATTTTTAAAAACCACTGAAACTATTGTACATTACATTGTAAAAAAAAACACAAAGTCAAAAAAAAACAAAATACAACCTAAGCCTGAAGTTTTTATGTAGCTTACAACTCTTATTTAATTCAAAGGAGAAAAATGTCAGTCAATTATACTATATGTAATTGGAATCGATCGAACCAAGATATTGAGAGCAGTAAAATATTTATTTAACCACTTCTAGCTGATTAAGGGAGGTTTTGAAAATTAAAAACAGTTAGAATTCTTAGTTAAAAATTTAAAAGTGTTAGAATTCAGATACATAATAATTAAACACAAAGAAACGAGTTTTCAAAAATTAATAAACACCATATAGGTATAGATAGGTTTTGATGTTTTAAATAAAAATAAAAGTTACAGATTTTTGCCCAGGAAACCGATGATTACTGTGCACTGTGCGCGGTGATTTTCATATCCAGATTTTTGTACTTTCTTTATTAAAGAAGTAACACTCAAGAGGGTATTAATACTATTAAAATCCCTAAGCACGTCTGAAGACTTTTGGAAAATTGGATACAGAGAGAAAGTTGTGGTGCTCAGGGTTATTCTGCTGTAGGGGTAGCAACCAAAATTTAATGAAGTTTAAATGATTAGTGTAATTGAATTGGTGAGTGGAAAACCAGTACATTACAAAATACCACTTTTGAGAAAAATAGAAATAACTATTTCACGGAAAACAAATTTATTTATTTTTTAATAATAATGTATGGGGGATTTGAAGTTTCTCTCATTCCCAATATGTCCATGAATAAATAATTCACAAGATCCTACGAGTATATTCAAAATAAATATTTAGACAGGAAACCCAGTATTCATACTCTACTTGCACACAATTAGAACAGAATGGACATTTCGGTATTTTGTTTTATTTAATTGTAATGAATGATAATAAACCTAAACCTTATAAGAAGTAAACAAAATTATTCTGGAGCATCATCAGTAGTTTCCTATGATATTATATGGTAATATAATTTTTAATGTCCACAGTCTTTTTTGCATTTATTCATCTTGTATTGTAGTTGGTAATTGCAAATTAATATTTGGCTCCAGTAATTGAAAAGTATAGGATCTATATCCTAGTTCGCTATGAAATCGGTTGTTTTAACATAGCTAGGAGTTTCACTGCTGTATTCAAACTGGTTATAGTGTGATACCGCAAAATTTAGTTTTTGTTGGTCAACTGATTTGCTAGGCCACCAGTTTTTAAAGTCTAAAATATCTTTGTAGTCGATTGATGTCACGGTGAAGGGTTTTACCTTCTTCGAATTAGTGATTATTTGGTAGTATTCTTTAGGAAGATAAATGTGATCGCATTTTTTCCCAACTCTTTTAACTGTTCCAGAGTCCGTATCGCATTTTAAAAATGATTGTTCAGGAACAGGGGAAATAATACCATATCTTTTTAAAATGCTTGGTAGCTGTAAGAGTTATCAAAAATCTCACCATTGTATTATTACGTTAGCTCTGAAGGTATTTTATCAAAATAATGCAACAGAAACGTACATACTTCGCCTGGATCTTTGTGCTCATGACATGAGTAAAAATGGTCAGTATCGTCTTTTAAGTTTAGAATTGCAATTGCATGCGCCCACAATTGGCGACAATAAAATATTTCTTGAACTGGTAGAGACAGATTTAGCATAAAATCAAAAGTCATACCGTACACATAGTCTCTTTTAGAAAATATTTCTTTTATTTTTTGTATTTTCATATAAAGCTTTCTGGCTTTCCGCTTATTAACCATTAGTTCGGTTTCCGTTTCTCTTTTCACACTATCGCGGAATTTTGAATCTCTTAATTTTGTACCTAACGTTCACATCCACTGCAGGTATCTACTAGTGGACTACCAAATCTTAGCGAATAGTTTTCATCGATGTATTTTAGGTACGTAGTACTCGAGATAGACCCACCATGTTATGAAAAATTCGGACATACATATGTACATTTAGCATTGAGTTTAGCATCCAGATACCGTACTTCTTTGGACCTGCTTTAGTGAGAGATTTTTTCTTGGGAACGACTCTATATGATTTTTATTTTGATAATATATTCTGCTTGTAAACCGCGTGAACGATAATCATGTCTACCTCTTAAACCAACTGGCATTTTCCCTGCCTTTGAAAGTACGTTTAACCATTGCAATCGGGAGTTAGAGATACAACGCAAAGTAAGGAAATTTTTTTTTGCATACAGTTATTCTACTACCTCCAGCCAGTTCGATCTTTAGCTAGCTGCCTCCAGTTTCATACGTTACGTTAGATGTGGTCACCTCCTACTTGGGTGCGTCGGTGTTGGGTGTCCTTTCTGGTTGACAGCATATACTTGGTCTTGCCCTCGTTGACAGTTAAACCCATCTCTGCCGCTGCCGCGCCACTGACATCACACTGCTTTTTTCCGATTATGTCAATATGCAAGTAATTGGGCGGACTTACAGTTTTGATTACATTTTTACTTATTTCTCGGCACCTTTCTTGGCTTGGTTTTCATAAGTCCCATTAGATAGATATCCTGCTCATTTTTAGTTTGCATTTCAAGTAAATTCGATAGTATGGTTTTTCCCTCATCTTCCGTAAATTCGCCTGCACACCCGTCTTTACACTTAACGGAGCTTGCAAAAATCCAAAATTATGTACAAACATAATCCCAATCTACTTACTCAATTAGTTGAAAGGTTTTTTTCCTAGCCTGGTGCTTTTCCATCTTTGAGTTTCCATATGGTCAAGCTTACTTCCTCAGGGTGCTCCGGATTGGGATACAGATATTTTGGGATCTGATTCATTGGTTCATGTTATGAAAAAAATTACATGGAGTCTATCTTCAATACCCACTGAGTTACAAGGTGTTTAAAAAAATTTCTCCAGAGAAGTAGGTACCAACAATTATTTAGTTCTAACTTCTAGTGTACTACACCTAGGTGTAGGTTCGTTGATAGCCAATTGCCTAATGATTAATTCATATTTAAACACTATTACCAACCATGCTTTCATTTTCGAGATATTGGTCTTCAAACACAAAGTTTTTTAATTTTTTTTTAATAAATTTTTGGCAAAATCGCAGTTATCTCGGAAAAGTCTGCTTATATTTTTAATTTTTATAAAATACGAGTAGGTGCACTTTCGTTTACCATTATCAGTTATTTATTAAAATTCGATAAATACTCATTGCACAATTCAGTTGGAAATGTATTTTCCGTCATTGTAGACTTTATCCGAACCTTTACTGTTTTCCACGTTTTATACTAACGTCGATTGACTTCATCAATATGTACTCATAACTGAGTTTGTTAGATTTTTATTTAAATACCTCTATACACATATGTATATGTGCATATAGGAGTTACTTGGTCACGATGCTATGCTTTGTTAATTCAGCAGACTTTGTCCTGTTCGACACCTCCACTACGCACGGGGTACTGAAAATCTTGTTTTATATTTTCGAGCTCTAGGAACCTAAGAAATTGTATAAATAAAATAAACGTATTGTTTAATTCTGCCTCAGATATCGCATTCTTACGAAAACCTCATGTTTATTAACACCCGACAGAAGATATAAGATTAATAAGGGTAATCTCTCCGCATATCATAGAGCAATCTAAAGAAGCTCTTTGTTAGCACATTAATAATAAAGGTAAAACAAAGTGCTGGGTATCTTAAACAAGTAACAAATGCTGGTAAATTTTGATTGTGACCAAAAACACAAACCTATGCTACATATAAACGTAGCATTAATTGGATTGATTTTTCCGCAGTGTTGGCTTCCGAAAACCATCTGAAAAGTGCACAGTTTCTTGTTTTCATATATCGGAGCCGCAGGGTAGCTGTTTTATAATTTGCCCCGTTTCACACCGCATCGAAAACGCAGTTTGCCACAAAAAGTATACCAAACCTCATTAAAGCGTTTACGCCGAATACCGACTAAGTTTTTTTCAAGGTTGTATCTGAAATTTGTGTGTAAGCAAGGATTTTTAATTGGATTTTTTTTCTTATGTATTTTTTTCTCCTCTTTTTTCGCTGAGAAAAAAACATTTTATTCAATATTGAATTATTTATTGATAAAAGCATAAAAATATACCAAGAACGACAATCAATATTTTTTTCAAATTTGAAAATTTGTAATTTTGTTTTGGCAACCACTCTGTCAGCTGTTATACTGAATGTTTCAAAAGGTGTGTTTGCTTTAACAACCACAAAATTGCGAGTAAGTTTAGAGGAGTTTTAATCAAAAACTTGTGTAACTACGAGTGAAGCACTACTTCCACTCGTTGAATATAAAAAATTAACTTAAAGTTGCATGAGAAGCTATTGTTTGATAACAAAGAGGTATCCCGTTTGCAATTTGCCAGGGATGTTAAGCCAGGAGAAACCTAGTCTCCCTGCCATTTAATAAGGATATCGCATTTGAAATTGCAATTGCCGTACTGAATTATTGTTGTTTTCTTTTGCAAGAAGGTATTTTGGTGCACAGAAATTAATCTTTTTAGGATTCCAATAATACATATTTTTATATTTATCCATAAATAATAAAAAAGGCTGTAATCATGATTAAAAGAAAAATTAAAATAAAACATGTAGAGAAAAAAAATATTTTTACTACAATATTTACTTCAATAATATCCTAAATGTATCAAGCATTTAGAAATTCTTTAAAAACACTGAAATGTCTGCCTTTGTACGAGTACTATAAAATGTAATTTCTTATAAATAAATAAAGCGCGCAAAATGACCTTTATGGTTTAAATTCGCTACAACTTTTTAAATAAAATATTCACCGTGCGCTTTCCTTCAACAAGAAAATGATCAGCTTAACTCGGACTGTCACGACCTAATTTTGGCCACATTACAATTGAACAAATTTAAAATGAAAAATCCCTTCTGTACAATTTCAAAAATAGCTGAGGCTCTGCTGGGGATGGCTCTATTATTAAAGTGAATTTATATATTAAATTTTGAGCCCCTTTAATATATTGAGATAAAATCTACTTTGCTTAAGAGTGCCAATAGTAAGACCTAAGTTTTAGACGAGATTTACAAAATTATTGATTGCATTAAAATAGTGTCTATCAATTATGACGCTTTGAACTACTTGTTGGTTGTGAATATGAATGTTTAGACGTTGTGCATTCGATTTTGGCGTAAGTAAGCTTATGCTTAAATGCAAGACACAAACACTGAAAATAATACATATGACACAAAAAAACATCTGCTCTTCACTAAAATGCTTTTAAAAACAAGTATTAATGATTCATCTGAATATCTGAATGCCTGTGTCGGAAATATTACTGATTTGTCACAATGTTGTCACGACTGAAAAAGAAAAAATTATGTCCGAGAGAAGATTTTTAGTGTTATTTTCCTATTATGTATGTGTATATGTATGTATTATATTATAAATATCTGGTTTTGAAGTGAGAATTTTATGGGAACTGAACCATTTGGACTGGCAGCCTTCTAAATTCGATTAACAAAAATATGTTTGAATTGTACCGAAAAGTTGAGACATGATTGATGGCTAATTGAAGTTAACGCACTTTTCTGTCAGTACTTATAGAGTTAATCAATAAAAATGCATGAGACCAACAATTGTTGGGGGAATCTTAGAGTTGGTGAAGAAAAGGGGCTGGCAATCCTTCAATCCCTGGCAATCGGTATTCAGCAGAATACAATATTTTCACAAGCTTTATCGTCAATAAACTTTTGAAACAACAATTATTTCCATAGCCCATTTTATAGTCAGTTTTAAACCTTCCCAGTTACATGGCGATAAGATGCTTTAATGATGAGGGTTTACAAAAATTCGTTCCTTTGAACACACGTACATCTTTTATCCTTCTTTCGTTATGAAATTTCTCTATATTTTATGCAATAAAATTTTCTGTATCCAAGGTGAGAAGGAGAAAGACTTCTAAAAACCTATTTCCTATAAAAAACTTCCCTCTTGTTGCTGCCACTATCATAAATCATTCCTTGGGGTGTCTGAGCTTACAATCTGAGTGCCAGGAGCTATGCGGTTGCTAGCTCACGCGCATGTACCAACTTTTATTATAATCTGCAGTAAGTATGTTTATTTTATGACAAATAAACCAAAGAAAAAAAAAATTAACGAAAAATCGGAACAAACTAACATTATATTAAATAAATATTCATGTCTAAATTTAGCCAGGCAAAATTGTGCCACAATCAATAATTCATGCAATCAAAAATAACCATAGAAAGTCTCCACTCAACCTTTCAAGAATTGAGAAATCGTTTGTACTAGATAGAAAGGCAGAGCACAGCATGGTGTAGCATGGCATAGCATACTATAAAGTGGAGACTCATCAAAGTCTGTCAGTATCAAGCTTTATATACGAGAGTGCTTGTACAGCAAACAAGCGCGTATGGAAGCAAGCCACCACAAAATTTTTCAAACAGGGCAACATGCCAACAACCTCGTTGTTGTGCTGAAAACTTGTGTGCCATGAAACGGGCGGATACTCTACTCAGCTCTCGACGAACACGATGGAAAACTAGTGAAATAAGTACGAGTACGTCCGACCCCACTGCTGTTGCTCTGTAAGTGTACTGGCAAGAAGATATGCCAATTCAAAATCATGCTATTCATCCAGATACACTTCTAACTATACTATATAGTACAGAAGGCAAATATAAAAGGTATACCATATACATACGTATGTACAAATGAATCAGAATGTATGTATATACCTATGACCGTACTCGTGTATAACTTGGCTTGCTGAACTCGAGCTGACTTTCGTTTTGAGTGGCTGACGTTGGTATTTTCTTTTTACTTTTTTTTTTCACGTTTTATTTTTCTTTCTCTCTCGCTTATGTACATATACTCTCAATGATACGTCGCAGTTTCGCTTTAAGGCATTCGGGCCGAGCGACTCCGACATTTATGGCATTCATTATAGAATGTCAATTAGTTTGACCCAAAACTAGTAGTTTTTGCTTTTCGAAATTTGAATGCATGGACTAACGTGACTTAAAATTAGATAGAAAATGACTACATATATTAAAACAAAGTTAGAAGAAAGACAATAATTTAGTCCCGTTTTGGTTTAGTATTAGAAATAAGGAAATTTCGCAAAATATTCAAAGTTTGATGAGCTTTAAGCAAAAGCATACTTTTGTATAGGAGATTGTGGAAAAAAATTATATCCGTCAAGTGAATAGGACCCATACTTTTCAGTAATTTAATATTTTTAATTATGAGTTAATATTAACTTTAAACACAATCCGCTTAATCGCTTACTAATTCATTTAATAAACAACTTTATTAATAAATTAAATAAACCACTAAATGTTATTGCTTTTTTTTTCTAAATTTTAGTCACGATGTAAAAACAACTGAAAACCTTTATTGAATGAATTGATTTGTAAACTTTCACTCTCTAGATTTTAATCGTTTGCTTCGTTTCGAATTTTTTTCGAACTACGAGTATATATGTTAGCTATGTGTTTATAGAGTGATGTAAGCGTCAAAACATTTGTGCATTTCACAATCAATTCAAAATATTGTCCATTATTGATTGTACGTATAAATTGATTCAATTTGAATTGATTTGCATACATGTTAACTTTAACAGAAAACGCAGGGAACTAAGTTTTTTTTAAATATTTATAAAAGTTTTCACTTATAACTTTGAATCGCAACTAAAGTCGATTATCATTATCACATATTCTCGACACCGGCCGCGACGTTAAGCTAAAGTTCATATGGAAAAGGGCACTTAGTTTTAAGTTAAGGTTTTAGTGAATTTTTATTTTATGAATCCTTAATTTGCATCCCTGGCAATGGCGTATGGGTATACTGTCATACTGGGATAAAGTGACACAACCAGCCTTGCCTACTAAAAATATTCCGTTTACTCTAAATAGATTGGCTCCCACACTAGCAAAACCTTCAATGTACCTATTCTTATACAATACTCCCCTTCCGGCGGGATATCAAGCTACATTTATCTAGACCGGCTAATCAACAAACAGAAAGCAAGATATGAAATTCTCCAACTTTGTAGAGGTTTTTAACCAAATGTTGCTCTCCAAATGTTTATTCATGAGGCTTTTTTGCACTCCACGTTGGTACCAGCAAATTTTTGGTTCGGCGAGGGAACTTTATCTCGTGAGAAATATTTGAACACCATTCCTACTTCCATTCCTCAAAGCGAAATTCAGTAAGTCGAGCAAAGGCAGCTATACATCTTTGACTGAAACCCTGCTAATTTCTGAACGCCTCATATGAATAACTACAATCTATAGTATGTACTTTCATCTATTAAATTTTGTTAGCCGGATTAATCTACTAAATCGAATAGTAAACTACTCTGTTAGACAGTTCAATAGGTACTCGTATTAACGCAACCTCAATAAATACAAATCGGAGAATATAGTGTGTGTAGCGAGACGACGATGTTTTATATCGTTTATTAGTAAGAACTAAAAACTTTGTATATGATCAGAAAAGTAATCAACTTCTGATATCTTGAAGTAATTTCAAGCTGGATTCGAGATCGTTGTGGAAACTTAGTTGGTTCGTTTAATCAAAATTTTTATTTCCATGTGCCCACCTTCTAGAATTTGTTTAGTATATTCTTAATGAACATGTCTGACGGATCAGGATCAACACCTAAGGGGAAATACTTGTAGAGATTATAAATTTTGTTTGTGCTTGAAACGTTGCGTTATTACTTAAGAAAATATACAGGGTGCCCCCTAATTTGTCAACGATAAATTGGGAAATGATTCCTGGGTATATTCTAAGAAAAAAATCTTTCTACAGTAAGGGTCTATCTCCAATGTTGACATCATTTATCTTGGATTTAAGAAAAGGCTTACTTTGGTGTACCCTGATCCATGTTAACGGAAATTGCTCTGTTAGTACTAATGGTAGAAACTTTGTGTAGGACTTTAACGGCATTTAAATAAAGTTGATATCTTGTTTGAGTCTTTAGATATCCTATTTCTAAGCCTGTTCCGTTGTCATTGCCCATGCTAAGTTTTGACTTTGAGGTCACTTTTCTCCAGAAAATGCCTAATTAACATAACGTTTTACTATTTTTTTCTTATGAAAGTAACAATAACAAAAAAAAATCTTCAATGAGTTTTCAGAAAAACCCACAGATTTTATGATACTTGGAAAAACCTGCAGCAGTTAAAATTTAAAAAAAGGGGTTTTTTACTTTAAGCTCCAAAAGCTATGAATAAAAAATTACTTTATGTGGTTTTAGATAATTTTTATTTTATGTATGTACTAAAACAGTTATAACAGGTGCTCAAAGTGTCCTGCTTGGTTTTGTATGCATTCTAGAACCAGTTTTTGGATTTCATTGCGAAAGTTTATTAATGCCAACTTCTGCCTCGCTTTTGATGACGCTTCGAGAATATGCTCTTCTAATTCAATTAAAGTTGCCATTTCGGTTGAATAAACAAGTTCTTTCATTCTTCCACATAAAAAAAAATTCAATGCTGTAAGGTCAGGAGATCTTGCAGGCCAGTGAACTGATTCATTTCCTCCTATCCAACGGTTACCGTACTCTCCATCTAGCCAATTCTTAACCTCACGAGTGGGCTAGAGCACTGTCCTGTTGAAAATATGATGAAGCTAGTATCTTATGTGCGGCGTGCAAGGTTTTTTTTACAACCACATTGTTCTAGATAAAATTTCGTACAGTAATTTACTTAGTCTTATTAACTCAAAACTAGAGTAAGGTCTAATGAGTAGTGGTAGAGCATATAATATTGAACAATTGCAAATACAGTGGACGTCCAGTATAACGAATTATATAATGCACAGTCATTCGTTATATCGAAAAATTCGTCATATCGATCGTCTTTTTTTACAATGAAATTTATGTATTTATTTATAAGAAAGTATAAATTAATTAATAAGTTTTTGGTAAACAAAACAATTATGATTTAGAAAAGAAGTCTTTAATATTAATTTGCCTTTTGGTTCCTTCAAAGCTTTTTTGGACTGCCTTCTCTAGCATTTCTCTTAATAAAAATGTTTTCGAGTAGTCGATATTATTTTGAACTGACCACTGTATGCATTTATTGAAGCAACTCATTGCTACTGAATGTTTAATTTTTTCATCATTGCACAGCTCAGGAAGGTTATTTTCGTCCTCACTTCCACTTAAAATTATATAACCTTCCTGTTCGTCTTCTTTTTCAAAAGCAATACAGTTCCATTGAACAAGATCATTAGCAGTTAATGAGGATTAAAATAGATTATAAAACTTTAGTTTTACGAGTATTAATAAATAATAATTGAAATTTGTAAACCTGCCTCCGGAAAAACTTTGTTAGCTAGACTGAGTGTTTGTCTCAAACATAAAACTTCATCCTGATTCATTAATACTGCCAACGGAATTTCATCTTCTTCATCAAAATCTTCAGTTACTCCTTAAAATACTATTCCTCCAGCACTTTTTTAATGTTTCTGCTGACACATATTTTCTGCCAAGCCAGGGCAATTAAAGAAAACTGTTTTTATAGTGCAACTTAATTTGCTGGTCCATCGGTTGGATGAGAGGAGTAACGTTCGGTGGCACAAACATTACCCATATGTTTCCTTCATCAGTTTCTTTATAAGTTCGTTGGTAGGTGAATGACTCGGTGCATTATCCAGGATAACCAATGCTTTTTTTGGTAAGTTCTGAGTTTCCAAAAATTCTTTGACCTGAAAGGAAAACACATTTATTTTTATAGAAAACTTAATCAGTTATGTTGCTTTTGGCTGACAAATCTGTGGTACGAAGCTATGGAAAAACCAGTCTTTAAAAATCTGGACGTTCATCCATGCAATTTTAGAGTGGGAGTTATCCACCGGTAGCACCTTGTTCCGAAACGCCCGAGGTTTTTATGCCTTTCCAATGATCAACGGTCTTATTTTTTTTGTGCCCGAAGCATTTGCACACGCCAAAAACGTCAGTCTTTCTTTTGACAACTTTCGCCCTGGTGCACTGTTTTCGCCTGAATGGATATACGTTTTATCAGGCAACATTTTCCAATAAAGTCCCGTTTCATCAGCGCTGAATATCGCTTCCTCAGATAACTGATTCTCGCTTATTACGGCTGCTAATTGTTTTTGGAACGGCTCAACCAGTTCCACTTGTGAAGACACCTGATTGCTTAAGAAGTCGGATTTCAAACTTTTTTTTAAACTTTAAAAGCCAACCTTCACTGGCTTTACTTTATTTTTTAACAAACGGCAAACACAACCGACCACTAGAAATACTTCGCGAAATGAAAAGCGTAAAAATAAAACGTACAAAACCCAACAAACTGAAACAGTTAATTTTCCTTTAAAATTACATTTATGTATGTATATGTTAGCATAACTGATCATTGGTCATTATCAGGAATTAACAAAAAAAAAAAAAAAGATACACTCAACACTGCATAGCACAAGTAAGGATACATACAAAAAATGACAATATCCGACAAAAGTAAACTTACGCCTACAGGCATTCGTTATATCGAGCGTAAATTTGTTAAACCATTCGTTATATAGAACCATTAATGGAAAAAAAATTGATTCGTTATATTGGAAATTCGTTATATGCAGCATTCGTTATACTGGACGTCCACTGTAACACAAAAGCATATTGTAATAATAATATCTAAAAGGAGAATGATACCAGTTGGCCTTTATTTTGTAGTCTGCACATCTTGCCAATCTTTATATTAATAACTTACTTGAAGTACTCTTTTCGTGTGCAGCGGATACACTACTTTACTTAGGAATCAATTGTCAACAACTACATATGTACAATAGTAGAGGACGGATGTCAAATGAAACTCATTTTATTAATTTTTATACTATGTCAGAACATGTACATACCACTATGAAATTAATACGTGATTTTAAAAACCTTGAACTGGCTTTTTTGTCTGCATAGTATTTTTTATTTTTAATAAAGAAAAGATTATTTTAGACGTTTAATATTTTTTGATTAAAGTAAGCAACAAAATTTACAAAGTTTGGCTCTGACAAAATACTCGTATTCTATATTTGATTTTCAGTTTATACCCATTGAAAAACCGAATTGAGATTCCTTAAAGACTTATACTTTGTATATGTTTCCATATATTTTAAAAAAGACAGATAAATGGATTATACTATAACTAATAATATTACAAACTTAATTTTTCTATAGATCGGAACTATAACAATTCTTTTAAGTCTCATAGAAGCATACAAGATACTAAACATTATTTATTCTATTCACCATATGATATATTCATCTGGAATTTGTTGGTATTAAAATTTATAAAACATTTCCTGTTTACAGGTTTATTTGGTTTATATCACCTTCAAATTATTTGCCTTGTAAATATAATCGTAAAGAGATGGTGGGTATCACATAATTTAGGTTTCTTATTGTAATTTAGAATTTAACTAGCCGAAATGGGTGCGACCAATGGGTCACGCCGAAGGCTTCTTTATAAAAACAACTTGCAGTATTCTCCAATGGTTTTTGATATCTCATATCCTATTAGAATTTAGGACAAGTTTATTCGAAAACGGTCAAAAGGAAGGTTAAGCTTGCCCGGTTTGAAAGGTATTGGTAAAGCTAAGTAAAAAGAAGTTTGGCAGTTGGATTTAACTAACCTTTGCGCCGAGCAAGAAAGAGTTGAATACATATTTAAGTGAATTGGAAAAAAGTTACAGGACTTTAGCCAAACGCTCCAATTAATGATCTAAGCTGCATATATTTTTTTAAATACGCAATCGGTCTACGGACTTCACTTTGTTTTGGAACAATAATAATAATAATTTAAAAGGTCATGGATATGTTTTCATCCTCCTCTTACTGAGAGGCGACTGCGGATGAGCCTTATGTTTTGTAATTTATTTGTTTTGTCTCACCAAAACCTATCACCCAAAAAATTTTATAGATCAGATCTGAGGCTCCCTGTGTTGACGAAAATGTAATTCGTACTGCATTGACGGTTCTAAAAGGCTTGCTATTCTTTAAATAACTCAGATAATTCTGGTCCAATATTTTCCAAAATTTTCGTTAAATGTGTGCTAATATTAGGTGCGCAACTAAGTTCTCGGTGTTTGTCAATAGATGGCTCCAACAGTAAGTGCTGGTCGATTTTGACGTATCCAAAACGTCACGAACCAAGCCGAGACATATGGTAAACAAACGTTTTGACAACTTAGTGATTTTGTTTTGGCGACATATACCTTCGGTTCTGTGAAAATGTCGGATTTTATTCCAAATAATCGTCATTTGCGGGAAGTGTTGATTTTCTTCTTTCATTCGAAGAAAACGGCGGCATCGAGAGTTTGCGCAGATAAGTGCAAAAACGTGGTTCCATCACTTCAAAGACGGAGATTTCGCTGTTGACGACCGTCCGCGTGAAGGAAGGCCAAAATCCTTCGAAGACGCTGAATTGGAGGCATTGCTCGATGAGGATCCATGCCAAACGCCTTGGCATTAGAAGTTACGGGCCAAGCCATTTCCAAGCGATTGCGTGCGAAAAACGACATGAAAAGAGGCACGAAAAAGTGATTCTACAGCATGACAATGCTCGGCCTCTCGTTGCCAAACCCGTTAAAATCTACCTGGAAACGCTCAAATGGGAAGTCCTACCCCACCTGCAATATTCTCCAGATATTGCGCCGTCAGATTATTATTTGTTCCCTTCGATGGCACATGGTCTGGCTGATCAGCAGTTCCGCTCATATGATGACATCAAAAAATGGTTCGCCTTAAAAAATCAACACTTTTACCGTAACGGTATTCGAGCTCTGCCAGAAAGATGGAAAAAAATTGTAGCTAGGGATGGGCAATACTTTGAATGATTCATTTCTAACCATTTTTTTACAATAAAGTTGCATTTTCATCGATAACTTAGTTGCGCACCTAATACATATATTGATAGATTTCGATTGGTACTGCAAATATTTCGAAAGAGTCCTCTATTTTTAAGTAAAAATTAGTTGTATTTTGTGTTTTTTTTTTTGTAATAACCATCGGCGGATTTTGGTCAAAATGTAATGGCTGCGATTCGGCATGAAGACGCATCTTCTGAGGAAAACTAAAATTAAAAGCACTATTCGTTCGTGAGTTATCGTGGACTAAAAAAAATTACACATTCGGACACATACATATACTCGTAAACACGAGCGTACAAACACAAATATAGATTTTCTTAAAAACTGTCTAAAACTTTATGGACACATTAAAATGTAAAGATACGACCAAGTTTTCATATTCGATTTTCAGCGTGAATGCAAGAACTTCCCCATCAGGAAGTTGAAAAGAAATTAAAGAACAAAGCGAAAATGTTCTAAAAAACAATTTGTTGAAAGTTTGCAATTAAAACTTTCAAGCCTTTTATAAAAGAATCATGCATTTATAGTTTCTAATATGCCTAACATTTTGTACTCGATAAGTTATTAGATATACTATAAGAACATGGAAAAATTATTTTTTATCGGTTCTTTAATTATTATGAAACCCTTTTAACGTTATTGAGGCTAGTAAGCTAATATGTACAATATATACATTTATTAACATGAAAGGTTTCAGAGTGCCAGGCAAAAGCTTTATAGGTCGGGAAACCACGAGGTAATTTTTTTAATTAACATAACCAACCGCTGTTTCAAAACTTTAAAGTTCATCAAGTTTGTATGGTATCGATTCAGATACCCTTACGGTTAAGATCCGTCATAAACAATTCAATTGTAGTCATTGAGCTAAGACCGATAGAGGTAAGCAGTGCTATAAATGCTTGTAGAATCTAAAAAAAACAAGCATATGTACTTGCAAAACGAATTGAAATTCCAACATAATGTTACAACATATAAATGTTGTTAAAAGGGGTACAAGATTCTTGATCATTGCGCTAGTTTTAGCTGAGCAGATGCAATAATTTATCACTGAATAGCTTGCAAAAATAAAATTAAAAAAGAGGTGTCTTTATAACAGTTCGATGGACGACAGCTCGCCATATCATGTTGTTAAACATTATTTTATAAGTGGTGGAAGTTTGACTGCCATGATTCAGAAATTGCGTCTAATTTTGCGCTACAAAAAATTCAACTGACCCAACAAGGTCATGCCATACCCAACGAAGAGAGTTAGTGAATTGGTTCATTGAACAATAACAAGTGAATGGCGATGAGTTCCATGAGACAATCAAAATTAACGCAATTGGAGTGAAAAAAAACCCACATGCCAAACATATCATCGTTTGGTGTGGCTTTTAGGCCGGAGGCATCATTGGATCGCACTGCTGAGAATGCATAAACACTCAATGGCAAATCGGACTTTTTGCCTAAATGATATGGGTCACGAAGACATCTGGTTCCAACAGGACGGTGCCACTTGCTACACATCACATGAAATAATGGAATGCAAAAGGCATTACCTGGTTGTGTATAGTAATCTTCCGTTAAGGACACCACAATTGAAACCTATTAATGTCTTTAAACTTTTTTCTCTGGATTTTTTTAACGTCAAAGATTTATGACAAAAATTTGCCTTAATTTATTTCAATTGAGTGAAGAAGGTATTGGTTAATTGAAAATAACAAAAATTGACTATAAAAGTAGTTGATTAATGAAAATAAAATGGTTATCGATTTTATGTAAATTATCTACGTCAATATTCGTAAGCCTGTGAAAATTTCAGAGCAACATATGCAAGAAGAAATATGTTCCGTATAATGCTAACATTTGTATTCAAATTTCAACAATAAAATTATGAAAGATGTTCTTTGAAATTTACGTTTAATCCTGACAATTGTACTTCATATTTAAATGTACACCGATTATTTTCATATTGTTCAAGAACGAAACTAAAAGCAACTAATAACATTCTGCACAAAGCTTGTTTTGTTTCTTTTTTTGAACACACAACAAAACTTGTCCACACCGAGTTCATTTGTCAGACATAAAATTTTAGTCTTTTTTATTACATCGATTTGCACAAAACCGCATTACAGGGACATGTTTTCCAGTTGCATGATGTTTATCGGTTATCGAAATACTTTTGTTATCTAGTTTTTATTTTAATTTTTTTTTTAATTCATCAGGTAAAGAGAAGAAACAAATCACAGATCCAATGCGGGTTGGTTTGCGATGTACAAACATTCTCAAAAGGAACTGTTACGAAATCTGTAGGCATGACTTCGATTTATTAAGAAATTGGGCAAAAGACTAGAAATTGATTTTGAAATATGTCAACGGCCTCGCCACACTGAAAGCATCGGTTCCCGCTAGATCACCGAAATTAAGCAGTGTTGGGCGCGGTAAGTACGTAGGTGGATGACCACATGGGAACTCAGTACTCCGCGTGCTGTTGACAAAAAACGCGCCACATGGACATAGTATCCCGGCGTTAAATCCCGGACCCTACAAATTAATTTGTATCGTTCCCTTGATAATAATAATAATAAATTTTGAAAAAAAAAAGTTAGCCACGTGTTTCTTGTTCCTTTTCAGTACGGCCAGGTTACTGTCAGATTTTAGCAACTACGCATTCATAGCATTCATAACTCTCACTTACTTTCGAGCCAAATTAGCAAAAGTTTGATACTTACATACGAGTATGTACATACATATAACCCGATCAATATTTATGTTTAATCTTGGAAGCTGGATCACCTTGCTGCTGGATGATAAACAGGTGTTTTATATTTTAAAAACATATGTTATATATATAAGTATCTACAGTGCTTTACAAGAGTATAAACGCTATAAAGGGCTTTTAACAGGAAACACTATACCCATTTAGTGTAGTGCCCCTTATAAACAAGTAATTATAGCAGAAAAAAAAATCCTCGTTATTTTCATTCGAAATGTTCAGCAATAAAAAAACTGCCTAGGTTTCAGAAATATAAACGCATTACATTTTTCTTTATTTTATTTGATTATGAGATTAATATGAAATTTTATTACCCCTTTTTTCAGTAATACTAAAAATTCTATTATGCACTAATTTTTTTTTTTAATATAGAATCCTCCACGGAGTTTCATGCATCCATAATTGGTTCTCGGAGCTCACCACCGTTTGCGAATTGCCAATTGCGGGCATAAACTCGGCGTGTAATTATTTCCCAACAATTTTCTCTTGGATTACAATCCGGAGAATGTGCCGGCCACTCCGCCAAATTGATGTTTTGGCCTGAAACGCTTCCAAACTTTGAATCGATACATTATCATGCTGAAAGACATGAGGAAATCGACGATATCGCCTTAAATATGGTACCAAGTTCTCTTTGAGTAGCTGGGTATAGGCTGCAACTATTTATTTTTGTGAAGGTACAGGCAAGTGAAACCTTACCGCGAGCGCAAAAAGCCGCCCATACCATACAACTTCCACCGCCGAAGTTGCTTCTGTAAATCGTGTCAATATTCATTAAAGCCGGCTGGTCTATCGTATCAAGATTGAACTGTCTCTAAAAATAATCAGAAAAAAAAACTGTTTAGATTATAGTACGCGAAATCGTCGAAACCGAAACATCTAAATCGGACAAATCGAATTGGACGGGGTGTTTATTACTCGCTTTTGATCGGGGCTTGTAAGCTTCTGTGGACGCCCAGGATGGATTATAGTCTCATAAGACTCCAGATCTCGCAAAACCTTTAGAATGTCACAGTCCGATCTTGATAATTTCTCCGCGAATGCTCTAAATCCCAAACTAGCCTCGTGAAAAGCCAGAATTTTTCCATTTTCAACTTCCGTTAAATGCGTACCACGTGGCATTATTGTTGGTCAAATCACAATTAAAAACTAAATCAAAATGTAGTCTTTATACGGTGCGTTTATACTTCTGCAAACTAGGCAAAAGCAGTTTTTTATTGGCCAAAAGAAAGTAACGCGGGTTTTTTTTCTGCTATAATTACTTGTTTATTGATGCCATCAAATAAAAAAAATACTATGGGGCATGTACATATGTGTTAAAAGTTTCCTGTTAAAGGCCTTTTGTGCGTTTATACTTTTGCTGGGCACTGTATGTGTTTATTAAGAGGCATTGCATGAGCTGACTCCTAAGTGAATGACCGGTTGCATTTGATTTGATTGTTTAGTCATATTTTTCAATATCTTAAATATCTTTCCTCTGGCCATAGTAAAATTGAAAAAAAAAAACAAACCCATTTCTTACAAAGGGCTTGAATGAAAGGTCTAATAAATATTGTGAAAGTTTTCGTGGGAAAATAATTGAATAAAGTAAGCTTCATGTTGTATATTTTGGAAATACATATACTCGTATGTGCGCACGTATCGATTATACCCAAAGAATATCGGCAATTTCCGGCAAAACTTTTTCGCAGCCACAGCAGCCAGTAACCAAAGGCAATGTTTGTATCAGTCCTCCTCTGATAAACAATGTAGGATATTATGCGAAAACGCAAATGGCTACGAAGATGATAAAGTAATCAATGTGAAGGGAAAGCATGCAAGGAAAGTAACCTAAATCAAATAGTTCCCGACTGGTGCATTGAAGAAGAACTCTTTTTTTCTCATAAAAAAATGTGAATCCTGATCGAATACTATTGAACAATGCTATCATAGAATTTTTCATTGTGGTAAATTGTAAAAGTAAAATTATCGAAGCTACAAGAGCCATCTGTGTCAGTCGACGCATGTACCCATATATCAAGATTTGCGAGAACAAAAAGTTGGGATTGGATGGTATGATTCAACATCACACACACGTTAGTAAAGAACAAATTGTATTGCGCTGCCACCAATGCGCTTGTATACTCGAATAATCGCAGCATGGTTGGATTATTGCAAAGAGGAAAGATAAAATACGAATATTACAATCCATCGATAAACCAAAAATTATTTCATAAATCAATATGACATACCAACAACTTCATGTTGTATTTAGGACCGCGGGCAGACATTTTGATTTTCCGATCTTTGTCATTGCCTAGCGGGTGGTGATATCAACATTTTTTTGTTGCAATTTTCAATGTAGCCTTTGTCCAGAAATGGAATCCATTAATCGATTAACTCAACCAATGCGCATCTAGTGTCGATCGTGGGATTGTAGAATTCCAAAAATACTTGAATCTGGAATGAAATGAATATCCATCTATGCGCACGGACATTTAATAAATACTAAAAAATTCAAATTTTAAATTTAAAACAGAAATACTGACTTTATGTACATAGATAGAAAAAGGCAGTTCGCAGCACATTTTGAAAATTCAAATTTTCATGTCAAATTATAATTTTTTCTAGGCTCTACGGCTCTATTGAATGTCAGGGTGTACGTGTATTGATTAATATTAAATAGCTCAAAAAATGGTTCTGTTAATCTAATCAACCACCTAAAATCCATTGCTCAAGATGAAGAGGAAACTTTAGAAAATTTTTTTGTAAGTGGATGGATTTATGCGTACAAAAATTTTATTGTCCGAAGAATGTACATGCATACAGTGGGTGAAATTAGTTTATACGCACCCAACACTGCATCAAATAATTACAGAATTGCTGTCATTTAAGGGTTTTAACCCTTTGTCGTCCGACGGTACTTATAAGTACCACCATGTGAAAGTTCAAATAAAACTTATAGACGAAAATATTTTGTTACTTGCAACCAATGGTACTTTTAAGTACCATATTATCTTCATGTTTTCTGCTGCATGTTTACTTGGATTGGTCTTTTTAACAGTTTTAACTGTATTTTTTTGACAGCACGTTAGGCTTCGAAGAGATCTATTTTAGTTGATTTTGATTTTTGTCGTAATAAATATCTGTTTTAAACTTCCTTAACTTTTTTTCGGTTTTTAGTTCATTGCCATATTTAACTATTGGAAAAACACGAAATTACCTGAACTAATAAGAATTTTTCATATATTTTCATTAAAAAACTAAAGTGGACTGGTATGTACCGTCGGGCTCACAGATACATTGAAGTTTTTTTTTTTTACTGTGATTTTTATCTTTGAATATATAGATATAGTGCATTATGTCGGCTGTTAAGGATGATGAGATTTTGGTGATGCTTAAGGATTTACCTTTGGACAATAAAGAAGACACCAATCTAAAGATGAATTGGATTTGCTTACATTACGTTTAAAAATAAAAGATACCGCCCAAATGTATCACGAACCCGATGAAGCTTTGCTTCAAGCAGAGTTTGGTGAGCTGTTGATCGATGATGGAAATGTTTCGGATGATCGTCCAGAATGCAGTTTGTCGAAGAAAAAAATTCCCGAAGAAGAACCGAATCGCCATTGGGAAGCAAAGGATCATGAATCAGTTATTCCTGAGTTTTTGTTACCTGAGGGACCTGTTGAGGATTTATTTGATAGCTGTGTCAGTCCAACAGATTTTGTTCTAAATTTTCTTGAAAGTGTGGTCAATAACATTGTATATCAATCTAATCTTTACGCTACTTAGAAAAATAAGGTGCTGGATTTGAAGAAGGGTGAATTCTTGGCTTTTATAGGAATCAATAAATTATCCAGCTGGAGGCACTTTTGGAGTGAAAGTGAGGATTTGGGAGTTCCGTTAGTGGGCAAAACCATGAGCCGTAATAGATTTGACGCTATTTTGAGCAACCTTCATATAAACGAATGAGAAATTCAACTCTTCCTACCATGAGGCAAGACAGCTTTCTGTTAATGAATCCATGATTCTTTTTAAAGGCAGAAACTCAATGAAACAGTATAACCTCATGAAGCCCATTAAAAGGGGCCATAAGCTATGGTGTTTAGCTGATCAACACGGTTATATCAAGAAATTTTCAATTTATCAGAAAAAGGATGAGCAGCTTGAAACCAAATATGAAAATTATGGTCTTGGCGAAAGAATTGTCTTATCAATGACTGAAGAAAGTGGAATAAGAATTATCTTTTTCGACAATTATTTTTCATCGGTGAGACTGTTCGAAAAATTGAAAACAGAGAAAACTTTAGCTTGTGGTACGATAAGAGCAAATAGAAAAAGCAATCCGAAGAACTTAAAAGATGATAAAAAAATTAATAGGGGCGATTTTGACTATCGATCTTCGAAGGATGGGATCAGTTTTTTTAAATGGAACTGTGCTTTTGGCTTCAAACTACCATGGCGACGAGACATCAACTGTTTCCAGAAAAGACACGTCAGGAGTGCAACACGATGTCAATTGTCCTACAGTTGTTAAAGACTATAACGCATTCATGGGAGGAGTAGATCATGCTGATCAACTAAGGTCCGCATATGGCCTGGACCGTAGGTCAAAGAAGTCTTGGCATTGTCTTTTTTTGGGGAATGATAGAAATATTACTTGTTACTTCGTTCATCGTTTACACCCAAATGCATGAAAAGATACCACTTCTCGAGTATAAAAGACGCGTAACTTTAGGACTTTTATCACAAAAGGATTTGGCTGTTGACAGACGAAGCCTTAAAAGGACATCACTGAGTGAATCCCCACAATGCAACAAAAAAAAATGAGAAAAGGAGAGTCCGTTTCAATGGATGTTCGACTGGGAAATTTGTTGAGTCACGCGGAAGGTGCGAACTATGCAGCATCAACAAAATTCAATCGAAGCCGTATTCAAAATGCAGTCATTGCAATATATACCTCTGTTGCAATGACAAAAAAAAAACAGTTTTTCCTTGTATAACGGAATACATTTTTAATACATACTTATACACACATGAATACACAACAATTTTGATCCTATATATCTTGAATTTTGATCCTTACATTTTCTTTATATTTGTAATATTATAAGTTCCATATACAAATAAGAAAATAATTTGAATTTGTTAACTTGAAATTTTTTTTATCCTTAGGCAGTACTTTTAATTTTTCTTTTCGTCCTAAGATGTGCTTTGAAAATCTACAATTAGGTATCTTTCATAAGACACGTACAAATTAAACATAATTAACAAATAAAACTATTTTTTTTTAATTTATAACAACTGCGCCAGCAAAGGAATATAAATATATTTTCCCAAAAAAATGTGTTCCGACAGCCCAACGGTACTTTTAAGTACCATCGTCAGTATTCGAGTTCTTAAGAAATCAAAACAAGAATTTTCCTTCTTATAACACTCTTAAATCAAAAATTATCAAAAAATATTAATCTTATACTGCCTTTTTAATTGCTTGGGCAACAAGGGGTTAAAAAAAATCTATATTTGCACGGTAGTGTAGATTTAAGAACCAGTTTTGATAACGACATCTTTTTGTGATAAAGATAAGGCAAAGAAAATATTGGCAGCTGTTCAAAGCACGAAATTCATTTATACGCATTTGAGAAAATCAATCAATTTAAGTGAAAGTTGAAAAAAGGTTAAAGATCACATTTTTTTAAATAAAAAAATAATATAGTATCTTAGAACTGATTTTCAGAAAAATAAATATTTAAATCCATAATGGGAAAAGGAAAATGTTTAACAGCGGAAGAAAAGATTAAGATAACGGCCTTAAGAGAGCGCGGTATTTCCAATAGGGCAGTTGCACGTGAAAGCAATCGTTCTGAAATTTCCTTAAAAAAAGCGATTCGTATGGAAAGAATGTTGGTCGAAAAGGCTGAAGTATAATAACTCGAAAAGAACAGAACCGAATTTTCATCGAAGCTACCAAAAACAAGATGACTGCTGGCCAAATTCTTTCTCATCTCGATTTGTCAATACCAAAGCGTCGAGTTCAACTAATTTTATCGAGTGCTCCGAACGTGGCTTACAAAAAACAGCTTAAAAAGCTGCTTCTGAAAATCCATCATAAAACAGCTCGATTAGCATTTGCCAGAGAGCATATGACTTGGGACGAAAAATGGAATACAGTTATATTCTCTGACGAAAAGAACCTTGATGGGCCAGATGGTTTCAGTTGTTACTGTCATGACTTACGTCATAACAATCCACCCAGAATGAGCAGGAACTACCATGGGGGCAGTGTAATGATTTGGGGAGCTTTTTCTTCCATCGGAAAAGCGCAATTTTGTTTTGTTCCAACTAAAATGAACTCGGAAATATATTGTGAAATGTTGGATACAGCGCTTATTCCGTTTTTAGAAGACAATGTTGACAACAGGACAACGCAGCCGCTCACGCTTTCAAATTCTCCGAAGAATGGTTGAGACAGCGAAACATCCCAGTTATGCGTTGGCCGGCATGTGGACCTGACCTTAGCCCCATAGAAAATTTATGGAGTATAATGGCACGAAGGGTTTATAAAACGGTCATCAGTTTGAAAACATTCTGGCTCTTAAGGAAGAAATTAAGCGCACATGGGACCTTATACCTTTTGACACCATCTACAAACTTGTTAGTTCCATGCTGATTAGGATATTTGCCCTTATCCAACAAAATGGAGGACACACAAAATACTGACAAGTTTTTTTTTAATTAAAATGTATTTTATTTATATTTTTTACTAGTTTCTTAAAATGCGTAGAAATGAATTTCGTTGCTAAAAGAATGAGTTTGTTTAAATAAATAGTGATTAATAGATTTGATTGATTATGATGGTTTTTTATTTAAAATACAGAATTAGTATATGCACTTTTCCAAAAAAAAAGTGTTGCTAAAACAATTTTATGTAAAAAATCAGAAAAAAAAAGGTGCGTATAAATGAATTTCTCTTATGTACAAGTACGTATTTTGTTGTGCAAAACATACCGGATTTTTACCGAACATTTCTCTTTGGTGAATTTTAGGGAACAGAAAGAACCTAAGTTGTCAATTTAAGAAAACTTATGGTATAAGTGTACAAATAAAAGAAAAAAAATTTTTGCGATAATATGTTTTATTATACAGAAAAAAAAACTTAACTTATCTCGGTAACGGCCTGTGCAAAACATACCGGATTTTCGTTATACTTAATATTTTGTCCAGTAATTGTTGTTTTTTAAGACTTCCTTGCATATTTTAGGCATGGAAGCTACTACTTAGATTCTCAAAAATTCTCAATGGGAATGTTCTCCCATTCATTCTTCAGTAACGTCATAAGTGCGTTTTTGGATGTGTGCATGTGTGTGACGGGTAGGGACCCGTCATTTTAAAATGGTCTGCAAGTTCTCGATAGGGCGATTGAGAGGGCCATTCCAACACATCCACATTTTTCTGCACAAACCACTCCTTAACCAATTTTGATGAATGTTTTGGGTCATTATCATGTTGATAAGCCCAACGCAGTGGCATCTTCTCCTCACCGTATGGTAGCATTACGGATTCCAGTATACTGAAAACGATCCATAATACCACTAATCTCATGTATTGGTCCACATTCTGTACCAGAAAATCATCCCTACACCATAATTGAGCCTCCTCCATGCTTCACGGATGGACGACAATGGCATGGCTGACGATGTGTCTCCTTTTGCCTAACATACATAAATACGTTCATCGGAAGCAATCAAGTTGAACTTACTCTCGTTGCTAAAAAGTACAGTTTTCCACTTCGTTGCTGACCAATTCAAATGGTTTCTTGCGAATTCCAGTCTAGGAAACGATTGACGTTAACAAAGTATTCAAAGACTTTCTATAGGAATAACATGGTAACTTTTTTGTCTATGCTTAGCAGTAAGTAGAGGCTTTTTCGCTGGTCGAAAAGAACAAAAATCAGCTTTTCTTAAACGCCTGCGTACGGCGCTTACTTCAATTGAAAGATTGAGCTCACTAACAATCTTTCTTGAATGTAAGAAAGTATTGTTAATAATCATTTTCTTAATTTGTCGATCGGTTCGGAGTGTAGTTTTTCTGGGACGTCCTCCACAGTGAATGGTTTCGACTGGTTTTCCATTCCGAAACTTTTTTATAATGTCACACACTGTCGATGATGGCATTTTATACATTTTGGCTATGGATTTTTGTTTTGCCCTGCCCTGAGATTCGTTACTACCTGATTTTTAACCACACCACTGTATTTATTCTTAGCCATTTTATTAGTAAACAAATTGGTGACACCTGACCTTTTAAGTTTTGTTAAATCTATAATTCACTTCAAATGACCAGCCAAAACCACTATCAGCAAGTTAAAGAGCAGGAAAATCCGGTATGTTTTGCACAGGTATTGCATTAAGTTGAGCTACGCTTTATGGCAAAATTCTAAAAATAATGATAGCAATGCCTTGTTTTTTTTGTATTTGTAAACTTATTCAATAGGTTTTCTTAAATTGCCAAACAAGTGTACCTACTATCCCTGTCCCCTAGAATTCTCCAACGAAAAATTTTCAGGAAAAATCCGGTATGTTTTGCACAACACTGTATATGTAACCACCAGATGAATTTTCAAAGTTACTCGTATGAAGAAAATTCAGCTTATTTTATTCTCTTAAAACTGATTGCTGGTAAAAGATGTTCCTTATCACTATCGCTTAATTTCTGATCTGATATCGTTTCGATATTTTTCTTTGTTGACGACAAATAATTTGCTGTGACTTTTTTGTCTTCCGTTTCTATAATAAGAAAATATATTTTGACTGTTTTCTAATAGCGTACCGCCTCTTCTAAAATTTTTGTTAGGTTAGGAGTGTCGATACTGTCATTCTGTTTAAAAGGACGTATTACGGCGAAAGTGAGCTTAAATAAGTGTTAAACAAACTCATTTAGTTAGATAATTGATCGGGCAAACGATACTGATGCAAAGGTATGGCACGTTGTCTTTACATAGAAAACGAATCTAAAATGCTTCAGATATATTCTATACTCATTTCAGCTGTAACATTTTCAATTTTAATTCGCAGAAGAAATATAATTGAAATGGTAGATAAGTCATTACCGGTGTCAGCAAAACAGTAATGCAAACATTCTTAAAACTATAAACGATAAGTCTAAGCATTTTACCAATGCATCTCTCCTTTAAATAATACCCTCAAAAAACAAAACCGCCGTGGCAAGGTTTGTGTCGTATTGTAACATCTCAAAATATTAAATTAAAAAGAGGAATGCATTTTCGATTATAGTGACCAACTTCGTAATAAAGTCGTATATAATCATAAACATCACGTCTTAATCTTTATACTGTGTGACGAAATCAATGTTTTGATAACTGCTCTACACCTTCTTGGCATACAATCAAGAAGATTTGAAATGATCGAATTTGGGATGTTGTTCTAGGCCTCCTTAACTTTAATGTAAAGCTGGTCCCTATTTTTGCATTTTTCGCGGGCCTATCATACAATCACCCATATGGGTTTGAGATGGGACGACGGCGCTGGCCATTCCATGACATTGATGTTTTAAGCTTGAAACCACTTTTTAAGAATTTTTACAGTATGATTCGGATCATTGTTTCACTAAATATCCATTTCGGGGCAATTCCTACTGGCGCTTGTTCCTAATTATGTTCATTTTTGGTCCCTGGATGACATAAAGGGATTACTCTTAATCGTGCTTGCTCTTAGCCTGCCATCTCGGTAAGTCATTTTGACGGAGTTGTGGAAGTCGTAAAATTTGATTAAACCGCATATCACTGATTACAAGATAGAATAATTTTGAAATCACACTTTTACATTATTTTTTAATTTAAACTCTCTCCAGAGTTTTGTGTTTGTTTAAAAGTTACTTTAGTTGTGTCCAACACTGTATATATGTATAGTATATCATATAGTATATATGTATATATGTATAGTATATCATAATATATGATATGTAATGCATAATATCATAATATATGATATACTATACATATATACAGTTGGGGTACTCTCCTCACAGAAACATCAGAATTCGAGGTTGAAGTCTTTAAAAAGTACTTGTACTTACGAGTATACTTTGTAGGTTTAAAAGTAGCAATACAAGAAAATACGAGTATTATATATTTTTGTTTTGTTTCTGACAAATATCTGCACGAAGGTAAACAATTTTAACAAAAAGCTATACTTATTCCTAAAGGTATTGTACAAAGTATCTAAAAACATTCATAAAAAAATCAATACGCATCAGTTAAATTCGGCTTTATTAAAGTCATAAATAAAAATACCTTGGGAAAGTACATTTAGGGGAGCTAGATACTATGTATATTCGTTCGTTTCGTACACACCGCTCTACGTTTCCCATAAAAGGAGAAGGCCCACTCCCAGAGTATTAATGGTCTTCTTAACTGCCACATTGGGGAATGGATAATATAGGAAAACTTCGAGCAACTTATATATTGTTTAATATAAATACATATGTACACATACACATATTCTTATACTTTACACAGTGATTTAGAAAATTTAGAGTGATAGGCTGCCTGCATCTTGATTTATCACCGAAAAAAATAGAAATTAACAGCGTGAGATTTGTAATAAGGGTTTATTACTCGTAGAACTTGAGCAAATTAAAAAGTAAGGCTCATATCACACTTTCGTGATATAAGCAAGCTTATTTTAATTAACACTGCTTCAAAATTGCGAATTATCACTTATATACTATGTAGTACCACATTGAGCATTCTAGTGCACGAAATACGAGTATTCTTATTTTTCGGCTGAAAAGGGGACTGTAAAATCAGCTATTTACGTCTCATCTACGTGCATAAAATTTCATTTTTTGCTTTTTTATACGTAGGAACTTCAGGTGGGTGTCTTAATTAAAAGCCGCATATAAAATCCTGTGCAATAAACTATAATAATATATGGGCGTATTGATCTTTAGAGGCAAAGATTATTCTAGTTCATGGTAGAAGTACCCGACCTGACGTATAGATGGCGGTTGTTGTTTAAATATAATGACAATTGTAGAAAGCACCAACCTTATAAAGCTTAAATTTGAAGTTTGACGATGCTATGTTGTTTGATATTGGTTTGGCAGCCATATAGTGAACGCTGTCAATGAATTTTTAAATATGGGAAAAATTGGTCATCGTTATGTAATACAATACTTTCATTTGAAAGGCCTCAATCCAACCGACATCAAAAGGGAACTGAATTCTACTCTGGGGGGGTCTGCTCCTTCGTTTACAACAATAAAATATCGGGAGGCAGAGTTTAAGCGAGGCCGTTGCCAAGGAGTTGCCAAGACGAACATCACAGTGGTCGACCAAATGAGGTGAGTTCACCAGAAATGTTGAAAAAAATCCACAAAATGGTATTGGTTGACAGTGTTGCCAGTTCGTGGGGAATTTCAGTCCAAAATTTTAAGAAAGGGGAAAAGGGGAATCTTTCTTTTAGAACAAAATGAGGGGAAAATACAAAAAGAATCTGGAGGAGTTCCAAGATTATTTCAACGCTGAAAATAGAAAAGGTGGCTTGTGGTCCACTCCTGCGTAGTGAGGTTATTGAAGAATTGGACAGTTCTTCAGCATTTATTCTTATTAGACTCTATAGAAACAAAGAGAACAAAGGCCGCAAATATATATGAAAGTTTGGCAGACTTGAAAGTTAAAGCTTATTTCTACCTCTTGAAGTTGGTCCTAAAGTACTTTAATGATTTTAATAAATTTTTTCAGAGCAATCAAGTATTGTTGTACCTCCTCTACAGTGAGTCGAAAAAGATCTTACTCAAACTAGCCCAAAATATCATTAAAGAAGAAGATTTCGATAAACTACTGGCTTATCAACAGTATAGTGATTTCGCTTCAGTGTACGGAAATAGTATAATTGACCTCAAAAACATTTATGTTGGGCCAGGGTGTCAACAGCTGCAAAACAATTTTACTGAGGAGCAAAATTTAGAAATTAGGTTAAGCTGCAAAAACTTCTATATTCGAACGATAGAAGAAATTTTAAAACGATTTCCAATAAGAAGCCATGACCTTCAAGTTATGGAATTTCTTCCTCCAAATATACCCAAAAGGGTAAGCTGCAAGGAACTTTCTTTCAGCTTCATAAAAATTCCAAATTGTGACGAAAGCAAATTAATTTTAGAATGGAGAGAGTTTCCTATTTCGATAATTGGAACAGAGAAAGATAGAATGCAGCAATTGAGTGTCGAACATTTTTGGAAGGAAGTAACAGAAATGAAGGATTTTGAAGGAAATTTCTTATTTCCGAATTTAAGTCTAGTTCCTAGATATGCGATAACATTTCCACATTCAAATGTGAAAGAAAGACGCTGAGCGCTTACTTTCTGTAGTAACCAACGTAAAAATAAAACAAAGAAATCTGTTACATGGATCTTGCTTAAACGCTTTCTATTTTATAAGATCAGGGTTCAAGACAAGAAATACGGAGAGCTTCAATTTTAAACCCATCAAGGAACATATTTCTTTTTTTGATAACTCAATTTACAAGTAATGTACAAAATTAGCCATCCCAAAATATTCTTGTTCATTTTCATAATGTTCGTTAATTTTTATTTATTTTTTAGTATGCTTTGATTCCATTTTTACTAGTCTGTTTTTTATTATGTTTAATCTTTATTTTGAAATGAAGTCTGATTTAATTGTTGTTCCTCGTTTTTAATAATAAAAAAAATACAAAAACGTTTTATTTTTTGTTTTTAATTATAATTATACAAACTACCAATGTTGATTTTTGAAAAATTATTGTGGGGAATCCATGGGGAATGTCACTCCAAAGAAAGGGGGAAAAGGGGAATTGTAAGGTCTGTGATGGGGAATTTCACTAAAAGCGGTTGGTAATGCTGTTGGATGACCGTCGATTGAAAGCGCGTGGACTAGCAGATATTATGGGCATTTCAAAAAGCGCTTACATCGCATGCTGTCTGAAAAATTGGACATGTGAAAGCTGTGCGCAAGATGGGTGCCGCGATTACTTTCAATGGAACAAAAACAGCGTCGTGAAGATATTTCAATCGAGTGTTAGGCGAAGTTTCACAGCAATAAATTCGAGTTTTTGCGCCGATTCATAACCATTTATGAAACATGGGTCCATCACTTCACACCGGAGACGAAGAAACAGCCAAAACAATACACTCAAAGGGGAGAATCGGCTTCAAAGAAGGCGAAGACAATTTCATCTGCAGGCAAGGTCATGGCGTCAGTTTTTTGGGATACGCGTGGGGTAATTTTCATTGATTATTTTGAGAAAGGGAAAACAATCAATGGCGTGTATTATGCGAATTTATTGCAGCGTTTGAAAGATGAAATCAAGAAAAAACGGCCGCATTTGGCGAAGAAAAAAGTTTTGTTTCATCAAGACAAAGCACCAGTTCACTAATCCGTCGTCGCAATGGCCAAAATCAATGAGTTAAAATTCGAATTGCTTCCTCATGCACCCTATTCGAAAAACTTACCCCCCTCGGATTATTTTCTATTTCCGAAATTGAAAAAATGGCACGGTGGTAAAAGATTTTGCTAACAGTAAAGAGGTGTAGTCTGCGGTTGATGGCTATTTTAAAGAGCTCGACGATTCTCACTATAAACAGGGTATCGAAGCTATTGAACATCGCTGGGAAAAATGTATTGAACTAAAAGGGGACAATGTAGAGATATAAAGGTATTTTTTACCAAATTTTTTTATGTTTTCTTTGTTAGGTCGGGTTCTTCTGGCACTACCCTCGTAACTCATCATTCACCACGGGCACGGTTAAGAAAACAATGGAAACCCTTATTTACTTTCATAAGAAAGCTTTACTTTACAATCACAGTTAACAAACATTTTAATGTCATTATTACATATTTGCTATTTACAGAATGTTAAGTAACCCCGCGCGACTGCCAACCTACGTAAAAGGAGTCTAAAAGAAGTCTAAAATGAATAAAATTTATGAAAATTGCAATTTCAGGACTTCGTCTATTTTTAAATTTCTAGTAGAAATGAGTTGAAGTGAATAGTTTCTGTTATTTAATTCCTATTTAAATGTAATGACGATGTAGGTATAAATATTATATATATATATGCATGCATATAGAATTCAATTGTATGAGTATTTCAACAGCTTCAGTTAGGAATTTCTTTTGCTCTATGTATCAAAATAACTATTAATAAAAATAAAAAAAACAATAAATGGAAATAATACTCACGTATTGATTAAAGTCAGTGTCTTCGACATCATCACAATTCTCAAATTCAATAAAATCTTCATTATCACTATTGCCTTCAGTTGTTGGGACCAGATTTTGAGAAGGAATAGCGGTTTTCAACAAACTTTCTGATAAACCTTGAAGTACGGAAAAAATAAATTTTTGTACATAGTATAAAATTTTTTATCAAATTGAGGTGAAAACATACATACATATATTAAGAAATGTATATTATTGATGGAAATAACAACAAGAATCTTAAATAAAACTTTCTAATCAAGAAAAATGGTAATCGAAGTACATTTGCAAAATAAAATTAAATTCTAAATTGTTCTTCTTTTTCTCCTTTTATTAATTGTTAAAATACTTACGAGCAAGTACCAGTAAATTCAGTACCAATACATATAGAATTTATGTATCAGAGAGGCCAATTGTTCGTTGATGTTTTTGGTTTTTAAATTTTCAATTATTTCTACTTAAACTTTTTTTCCGGACCTCAGCTGAAAATTGAGAAAATTACTCTCCGGAAAAAATATTCCGATAATTTTTAGTGTACATGACATTAACATCCGTTTGACTCAACTTCAATTCTTGCACTATTGGTTTCTTAATCTGGGGGCTTTCGCAATTATACTAAATAATAGTTAGATCACATTCTGGTATACCTATTGACGTCCTTAAAATCTTTAGCTCCGCCACTGTATTTTTTTCTCTTGTCAAACCTTTGAAATTTGGAGCATCTTTCGGTCACAAATGACTGGAAAATATTTTTCCGCCTTTCTGAAAACCCAACGCTAGCTTGAGAAATTGCCATTGCAATTTTTTTCTTTTAACGACTGATTCATGTTGGAGCGCCCATCGATTTGCAAATCAAATGGTCCGCAGTTCAAAGCGAGAACCATATGGGAAGCATGAAATCAATTATCAGGGCCTTGAAAACAGAATTGCAACAGAAGATGGACATATAGAAATTATCCACTAAAAAACAAGTGGAAAAAAAATTCTATCTGATACAGTTATTGTCAGCCATGGAAGCTGACGAAAGAGGATCTACAAATACAAGCACGAAGATGGCCCGTATTGCCTGGAGTGTAGTGGCAAGTTTCACAATACGGAATATGCTCTGATGGAAAGCGAAAGCACAGGAATTTCCTAGAAATTGCCGGGATGATAAATACATGCAAAAACCACATAGATAAGAAACACGCGCGCAACACATAGATCACAAATGGAACTATGTCTGTATATCCAATACATACGCAATACATCTATTACCATTCTGCACACATAGTGCCATGCACACCGCGGTCTCGCCATTTACGTGCGTAGCGATGTCGCTTAACAAACTGCACCAGAATCTAGTCCCTATTCCAGTCCGGAATTCTATTTCATGTGGTTAAAATTCCATCTCCGTAAGCAAATTATCCTCTACTGCTTTATTCACAGAAGCCCCAAACTGGACAGCAATTTGACCTTTCACGAGTTTGATGCGCTGTCTGACTCCATTCAAAGAATTGTATCCCTGTATCCTCATCGTTATTACGGGCGATTTCAATATTCTGGTTTGCTTCGACATTCTGGACAGACAACACCCGAAGGACGGTGTGTTGAGATCTTCGCTGCGGAAAATAATTTAACCCAGCTTGTAAATGAGCCCACACGAATACCAGACGTTGATAGTCATACCGCCAGCACCCTGAACTTGTTTTTAACTTCTAACCCCGACAAATACAAGGTCGATGTGCTATCCCCTCTAGGCTCGTCGGACCACTGAGTTATATCAGCTAATTTCTCGAACACCGACCACACAGTTAGAGAAAAGATTCCCAAAAGAACCGTATGGCAATACGAGAAAGTCAATTTCAGCGGACTTAACAGCTTCTTCAGAAATTTTAACTGGTTGTTATGTTTCCTTGATAACGATGTGGATGCCGCTGCTGATATGATCACTGAAACTATTATCTTTGGAATGAGATACTTTATCCTTTATGGGTGAAGAGTATTAAACCAACAGACAAGGCATGGTACGAATCGAGCTGTAAAAACCCTGTCAGGGTTAGGGAAATGTTTTTCCGGTCTTACAAAACCAATCCGACAGGAAAACCGACCCAGGAATGACTGCATCGCCTTTCTTAAGCATGTGAAATTCCAATACGACAAAAAACTGAGGCAAAAAATACTAAAATGCTCCAAAGGTAGTAAACATTTTTGGTCGTTCGTCAAAAACATTAGAAATTCTGCCTCATCCTCCATCCCAACGCTCATTTACAATGATATTCCAGCTGTCAGCTCTTTGGACAATGCCAATCTACTCTTGCACACTGGGACTGGGACGAATCCACTTTTGCACTCGTGTGGTAGCAAGAGTACTTAAAGATCTTAATATAAAGTACTGCGTAAGCTTTTTTATCAACCCTACTCTTTAGGACTCTTTCCGAGCAGATCGGAAAACAGCATTTGTCCAGCCCGTCCCTAAAAAAGGCGAAACTTCTTCTCTCTCTTCCTTACGTTCCTTCTTTCCAAGGTCATGGAAACGCTGTTAAACCGCCATCTCATGAAATATCTCGAAACACGAAAACTTCTCAATGACCGGCAGTGCGGTTTTCGTATCAACCGGTCCACTGGTGGTTTGATCGAAGGTCGAAAGTGGAACCAAAGCGTATATCAATTAGGCGAAAGTAAGATAGTCTCATTTGATATTTTTAAGGCATTTGGCAGAGTTCGGCATCAGGCTCTTTTGTCGAAATGCGTGCATTTCGGATCGATGGCTTTTTTCCAATGGATTAGAAACTACCTTTCGGAAGGTTCAATTCAAGTTGTCTTGGATGGTTTCAAGTCATGGCTCCGTTCTGTCTCTGACACTCTTTTTAATTTTCATCAACGATCTCTTGTCTGCTACTTCTAATCCAATATACTCCTTTGCTGACTACAGTACTCACTGCTTCTCATATTCGTTCTTGGACTTACGTCCCTACTCTTCGGCTGTAGAACGGGAACATCAGCGTATGTTAAGCACATTCAATTCTGATATTAGCAGAACTTAACAGAATGGAATTTAATGCTTCCAAAACACAATGCTGTTTGCTGTCGTTAAAGCGAAATTTAAATACCCAGCCATTATCCATGAATGGCACTTTCATCGTTGAAACCAGAAAACTTTCCATTATCGGAATTTGTGTCAATGACAACTTACGTTGGAATCACCACACATTTGATTGAAAGTCATATTTTACCCAATGCAAGCAATTCTACAAGATTTCGCCTTCAAAGCACAGTTTGAAAGAAGATATAAGAGCAATTATTCGGTCATCGAATTTACCTTCAATAAATTGATTTGTGGGGCGCACTGCGTGGTATGTAGTACCGTCTTATTGCAACTACTACTTTTCCACATTAATGCCATTCAATTGGGGAACGAAAAAATCATTGATCATGAATCTATTGATTATAATATTCTAGTTGGCATCATTGGTGAAGAAATATAGACCCACGACTTCACTAGCTCATAAACGCCATCAAACAGTGAGTTTTTGTCTCTTTAGTGACTTGTGGATTTTCCTTATTCCAAATGCAGCAACTTAAGCTGTTGACGTAGCCATCTAACTAAAAACGCGCCTCAACATTGAACAAAAGAGTATTAAGAGCAACTTTTTTTCGGCTCTTTTACCGAGCGTACGACGCACACGATTGTTAAGGAGCTTATATTCTTGCACTAACTGGATCTTGTAAACACGTAAACCAAGATCTTTCCGCAAAATCGTCCATAAAGATAAAGATAAAGGATAGACACAGCTCCAATTGCGTTATAGCGAATGGACTCATTCGGGTCCACCTCAACACTACGTTCCACAGGGGGAACGCTTTCTTCGGTGCCCACTGTACGACGTGCCCGCGCTTATGTACAATCAATTAGAGTATGCGTGGCGGCCCTGAGTTATTCGAATTATTATTCAGACGAACTTTTATGTCGACCGCAATTGGACGTAGCGCACCGTAAGTTTCGCGATAAAATTTCCACAATTTGCAAGCGTTGTTCTGGCCCATTCTACTCATAGTGAAATCAGTTTTTTTTTTTTTTTTTTTAAAGAACTTAACACTCAAGTGGGTATGAATACATTTATAATGCCTCAGCATTAAATGTAAGTTTTTCGGAAAATAGGATAGGTAGAGAAAGAAAGATGTTTGGGCTCAGTGATTATTTCGCTCCATGGGTGGCATCCAATATTTAGTGGGGAGATTAAATTCTTAGTGGAAGTTGACTTGATGTTAATTTGTAGTCAACTACTCATTTTATTTGATTTTTGTTAACTGAAAAAGTGATTGAATTTCGGACGAGGCTGGGATTCGAACACCGAACCTTTCGATTTGGAAGCCAGTCCACTTCATTTCATTCATTCATTTTAAATGCATTTTTATTTTCTTAATTCATTTACACTTACAAGCTAGACAAAAAAATGCTTAAAAATTAGCTTAAATAATTTATTAATAATCTTATTCTAACTTACTGGCCCTATGCGGGCACTCTAGGTTAAACATAATACTTAAACTATGTCTTTCGGCGTTTCAAACAGTCATTATTATTTATATTTATATATTTATTTTAAACTAAAACTAAGAAAAATTTTTGTTAGGCAAAGGAAAAACTTAGTATATGGATTTTTTGTAAAAAAAAAATGAAAATAAAATAAAACTAAAACTAAAACTTATAAACTAACTACCTAAAAAAAAATAAACAAAAATAGAAAACAAATCTAAATCTTAATCTACTTATACTACCTTATTTTAACATATATAATACAATGAAATTTTTTTTCTTGTATGGATTACCCCTTTTTTAGAAAAAAGTTGTTACCCATTTCTTTTGTTCTTTTATTTTTATTTTTTTTTATTTATTTTTTTTTTTTGATTTTTATAATTTTTTTTTTTCTTACTTCTTCTTTTCTTCTTATCTAGCTTAATGCTACCTAAATCTATGTAAGCCGGCCATGGCTAATAAAATAAACAGGCGACCGACTTTGCTTCACATGAAGCTACCTATTACTTGAGGGATTCGACGACGAACCCTCCCCTCCTTCAACTAGCCACCAAAATTGTTCTTGCTGCCGAGCAACATCCCCCATGTCGCAACTCCCTACCGCCCTACTGAACTGGAGACGCTCCGCACTGCCGTGTGGGACGTCTCTGTCGTAGTTGAGTCGCCTGTCCGCAGCTGTCCGAGTGACGTGGAAGATTAGCGGCACAGCCAATCTGTCATGGATCAGACCTTTCATATCTAGGTAGAGGAACGCTTCTGGAGGAATAAAGCCGTCAAAGCGAACTCTCTCATGATACATATAATTAGGGTAGTAAGCCCCGGAGATCAGGTTGTTCGACGAGATCATTGCCCTTGCAATGTGCCTTCGAGTCAATTTAATAACAAAATTGTCCACTCTTATTAGGTTCGCCCTATTGTATAAGACCTCATTAGGGTAGAATTTTATGTACTCGGACTCTGGTGTTCTGTATAAGCGAAAACAAATCCGAAGACAAGCCCTCTCAAACATCCGAATCTTTTCCAATAAGCTTGCTTTCACGTTGAACCACACGGGGCATCCAAATACAAGCATAGGCCTGATAAGGGCCATGTAGCAGATCACCTTCACCCTCGCATCGAGTTGACTGTTACAAAACAGTCTCTTTGTAAGGGCAAAAGCACTTTTGGTTCTGGCCAGAGCAACATCTATATGTTTGTTAAAATACAGATATTGGTCTAGCCAGCTCCCAAGGTATCTGACTACATTTCGACAAGCAACTGTCCCACGATCGAAAACTTCCGCCAATTCTTTCTGGTATCCCCAGGGACCCCAGACAAAGGCGTCCTAAACAGAATGGTTTCCGATTTCTGGAAGTTGAAAATCAACTTCGCAATATTGTTTAATTTTATCGAAGTCACGCTGCAAAAGTATGTTAATGACCTCAATCTTTGGACCTGATCTGTACGCGATTAAGTCGTCTGCGTACGCTATGGCATGGTGAAGTGAACCTATCAGATCGCTTGTGTAAATGTTGAATAGGATCGGCGAATTTGCCGCACCTTGTTGCAAACCGTTTTTAATTTTAAATGTTCCAGCAGAAGTCACATCGCCATTCTTCACGATGAGCTGTCTACTGGAGAGCATATCAAAAAGAATATACAGCAGTGGCTTACTAATGCCCAACCTGTCCAGCTTGAAAAAGAGTACTTCTAACCATACGGTATCGAAGGCCTTCTCCAAGTCAATCCGGCAGGCACCAGAGCACGCTTCTTGTTTTTGTTCCATTGGATATCAGAAATCAGTTTAGAGGCAGCATGAATGATATCGTGCCCCGCCTTGAAACCGAATTGATTATCCGGAACTATATGTTTGTCCTCAACCCACTTAGTCAGGACTCTATTGATTACCTTCTCGAAAACCTTACTGATGTTTGGAAGAAGACTGATCGACCGGAGATTCACCGGATTGAATGTGTCTTTATCCCTTTTGGGGATGGGATGTACGACCGCAGTTCTCCAATGCGCTGAATAATGTGCATTATTCATTGCATTATTAAACAGGGTGGTATAAATGTCCACCGCTTCTAGTTGGAGTACTTCTTGTCGAAATACAATGTTCGGTATTTCATCGGTTCCCACTGATTTCTTACTTCTAAGTGATTCGAAGATCGTTTGGAGCTCTTCCTTCGAAATGAACGGGGATGGTGCCCTATCGTCGGCGATGGCATTATTTGCCGTACTCTCGTCACTAAACTGGGTGAAACCCGAGCTCTCGGATCGCCAGTTCACTATTTCATTTCGAAGGTAGAAATTGTGCACAAGGACTCGATTTTCCAGGTCGTGGTTGGGGCCAATGATGTCATTCGCCTTGTACACTTCCTCGAAAGTCGCTCCTATAGCCTCTACTTTCTCCTGCGGATCCTCGATCACAAAGAAGTTATCATCATCAACGTTCGGGCGATTTTAAGACACGAAAGGTCGTTTTGATCCTTTCTCCGAAATATTTTATTTATTTGCGGGAATATATTCGGGTTGCTGGTGTTTACAGCCCGAATTTTATTGTTAAAATACAAGCTTACAGAATTTCTGTAATTTTCTTTTATTAATTCCGAGTTATGTCTGTCAGTAAACTGCCTGGATTTTGGTCTTGACAGCAGTCTACTTTTATGTCGGTACAGTGCGTCAGTAGTTGCGTTGCGAAATAAGTCTTCGTTGTCAGTGTGTTGATACCGAGGTATCGTTTTGTCCATTGTTCGTTTGATTGTCTCGTCCATTAGTTTTGGATACCAGTCAAACTCCTCGTTTGACAGATTTCTATTGGACGAAGCCAGTCCACTACCACTTGAGCCACGGCCACCCACCGCTGTCAGTTGTCACCGGAAAAAGTATTGCCGATTCAAAAAACAAACCTTTAGATACTACATACAGGTCTACAAATTTATTAGCACTTGTACTAGTAAAATGCTTGTTTTACAAGTGTAAATAATTTCTTTAAAATGAACGAAAAAATTTCCATTTCTGCGAAGTAAAAATGTCCCTTCTCTTGTTATACAAGAGTTACAAGCATTACAAGTTATTGGTTAGCGTCATGTTTTAGCCCGCAAGACTAAGATTGATGTAAATACTCGTATTTATTACCTTTAAACTGTATTGTATTTTAAGTACAAGCAAATTATGAATTTTGTGTGCTTATTTTTAACAAAAATTAAATATTATTGCACTGTAGTCTATGTACATCATGCTTCTTGAAATGATGTGAGTAATATGGTATATTCATTCCTGGCTTCTTTTGAAGATGTTCAGCATAGATGTTAATATCACAACGAGTTACTTTACGTTTTTTGGTTTTTTTTTAGTTTGTGGGATCAATGTATTTTCCGGACAGTGGTGTAGATTTTCGTTTTAGACCCCAATTTGAGCCTGCTGGTTTAGTTCTCGTTTATAGACTTTGAAGGTTTCCCAATCTCGTTCTGACCTAACATTGAACATTCGTGGTGTACGATTACCATTACGTGCGCTTACTGTCTTTACTGCTGGACAGGATGAGGTACTGGCAATATTTTGAAAGGCAGTGAGTTAGTTGTACGTTCGATAAGCTGTAGTTGGGATATAGGAGTGTAATTTCTGCATCCAGCCATTTAGGCATGAGCGATTTTGTTGTGTTGCTCACAGTTGGTCTTCCGACAAAACTGAGAGACCATTATTTAAGTCCGATTAATACAGTTCATCTGACACTTTCTAATTGTTTATCGAATAAAGATAATATTAAAGTGAAATTAGTATGTAAGGCTATTACATATGTTGCAGGCTACAAGATTAGTGGCTACTAGACTTTTAAGAGTGACTACTTTTTAGCATTAGTGGCACTATAAGACATATTGTGCGTCTGAGTTACACTATTTCTTCGATCTCATCCACCACCTTTTTAAAATATCTGGCTTGTGTCTACAAGTTTATGCGTACTAGTTTTTTTGTTGTTAAGAGGGTAAGAGATCAAATTCAAGTGGTTATCATCTGGCATGTCCTTAATCTAGTGCATCATTTCACTGTAGTTTCCGAGTCAAGAAAATAAGGTGAGATACACTTCGTTTCAGAGACCGGATTACGGTCTCTTTTTAATAGTGAAGAAGTTCTACTTCACAAATCACAGAGAATATCATATATAAATTATACAGATAAAGTAATGGCAAGTGTACCCTTAAGTAGAGAAGATATTGTCTTATTTACCCAAATGCTGAGAAAGAACGAGGCCGTTGGCTCTTCAGGTCTTGAAATAACACCACGATGAGTTTCAACGTCTTGAACTCTACAACGTGGCTACCGTATTCAAGATCTCGGGAAAACTGATCAAGCTCTTCTTCGTGGACTTTGAACGAACGCAATGCAATGCGTACTTTGGAATCTTGAAACCTGTAAGATTCGCTGTTATGTGAATTTTTGTTATATAGTGCTGTAGTAGATAGTTACTGCGTATGATGGTGAGCTAAATAGTCTATTTCAGATTCAGGTTGGTTGGAAAGATATAGAATTTAGACTGATGAGTTTGCTGAGTTATAATACGAGGGCGGGTCAATAAGTCCGTGACTTTGATTAAAACACAGATTTTTTGATAAAAAAATAATTTTATTTTTCAACGTAGTCTCCCTTGAGCTCTATACACTTTGTCCAACGCTTCTCCAATTTTTTTATCCCTTCCAAAAAAAATGATTTGTCGAGGTCCTCAAAATGACGAGATGACTTCATCATTGGAGTCAAATCTTTTTCCACCAAGCCATTTCTTCAGGTTTGGGAACAAGAAGTAGTCGCTCGGAGCCAAATCTGGAGAATAGGGTGGATGTGGATGAGGGAGCAATTCATAGCCCAATTCATGGATTTTTGCCATGGCAACTGCACATGTGTGCACCCTTGCATTGTCTTGGTGGAAAAGAACTTTTTTCTTGGCCAAATGAGGTCGTTTTTTTTTTAAATCGTCATTGAATCGGTCCAGTAAGTTGGCATAATATTCCCCATTGATTGTTCTTCCCTTTTGAAGGTAGTCAATGTGGATTATCCCGCGTGCATCCCAAAAAACAGTCGCCATAACTTTATTGGATGACAAACCCACCTTGGCCTTCTTTGGCGCCGATTCACCCTTAGAAACCCACTGTTTTGACTGTTGTCTGTTCTCTGGTGTGTTGTGATGGATCCATGTTTCGTCCACGGTTACAAAACGGCGCAAAAACTCCTCCATATTGCGATTAAACAACGCCAAACCTTCCTGTGAAGTTGTTACACGATTGCGTTTGTGGTCGACTGTGAGCAAACGCGGCACCCATCTTGCGGAAAGCTTTCTCATGCCCAAGTGATCATTCAAAATTGAAACCACTGAGCCATGCGAGATCCCTACGGCTTCCACAATCTCTCGCACTTTCAATCTTCGGTCGGCCAACACCATATCGTGAATTTTTTCGATTGTTTCGGGTGTAGAGACCTCAACTGGGCGTCCAGGACGTTCGGCATCTTCGTTGTGGCCGTAACGAAATTCAGTAAACCACTTTTTTACCATTGAAATCGATGGTGCAGAGTCCCCATAGTATTTATCAAGCTTAGCCTTGGCCTCGGTAATGGTTTTTTTTCGCAAGAAATAATGCTTAATAAGCACACGAAATTCACTTTTTTCCATTTTCTCCTCAAATTAGTGAGTAGTCTGATAAAAATAGCTGTCAAACACAAACTAACTGACGCAGCAAGTTGTTGCTGTTTCAGTAAAGAGGTCAGAAATTCAAAAATGCACGGACTTATTGACCCGCCCTCGTATGAATGTATACGAGATTTCCCTGAAAGTAAATTGTACTTTTTTAATCATAGTACTCTGGAAAGCAAGTTAACAGATCTGAACTACCTGCACATGATAACGTATCTAAAAGCTGAAACACCGAATTACGTTTTAAATGAAATTTCCGATATCTTTGTATGAAAAGTCGACCTCATTCTGCCACGTCTCAAAACTTTGGCTAATAAAAATTCGTTTTGGGTACCAGGGGTGGGATAAGATAAACATTTGCATTTCATTGATCCATCGGTCGCATCGATTTACTGTACTGAGTACTTGCCTCACTTGCGAAATTCTTTGAAAATCAATCACCTCTACTGAGGACTTCTGTTTGATATTACTTGTGCTGGTAGCATATTAAGATCGCTGTTGGAAGCTATGATTCCCCTTGTTTTAGCTGTGTTCTGCATTTGTTGTTAACCTCCTGTTCTTCTGATAAGATGTATGTATAAGATATATCATATACTCGTATATCGTTATGTACATATATATACCAGTCTGCATTAACTATTTTGTCCTCAGTATTTTCTATTTTTGGCTTCATATTATGTTTATATGTGATTTTCTAGCTGTTCCTCTTAGTTGCGATCTATAAGTCCATATTCGTTTTTGATTATTGTTTTTCATATTCGAATTTTGTTATGAGTCAAAATGAAAAGTCTTTATGTAGCAGCCATTAATGTTATCTGAATTTATTTTTTATTTGATTCCGCTTTTGCTGTATGTGGTGCGTTTGTGTGAGTACTAGACCCTATCTAAATTGGTTCAAAAATAAGAGGTCCAACAGATGAACAACGGGCCTTACGTCAAAAGCCAAACATGAACACTACACTATTTCACATTACCTCGGTACTTAGCGAACTCCTTACGGAAAGCTTCGCACCCAACTTCATTGAACTTGAAGGCAAGAGCGGATTTCGATAACATAAAGTAACTAAAAACCTCTCCAAATCCAACCTCTTCAAAGATACCTGCTGGGAAATAAATTTGCAAACTCGGGCTTTAGTTGATACAAGCTCAATAGGAAAACAGACTCGACAAATTAAGTAGAAACAACATAACGGAAAAGAAGTCTTCACCTTACTAGAATGCCAGCAGTATGGTAGTCTGCTTTCCACGTAGATACTCTCCAAGAAGATGCACTCTAAATGCTTCAAAATGCTAGTCTCATTTAAATAATGTATGAGTGGCTGTTTATGCGTTCTGCAAACTGCAAACAATTGGACAAAAGATCCAAAAAAAAATTATCTGCGAAGTTTTTTAAGTCTAATTCTAAGAAATTATCTGCTAAACCAAAAGACTAAAGCCCCAATCTAATCTTCATCATTCTTACTCCGACTCGAACTGAAGTTTTAAAGTGGGAATATCTCTCATTTCTCCTTGTGTTCTTGTCGCAATAAAAAAAGAAGGATTCCCTACTAACCCCAGGGAACGAAGCGAGTCTTTCTCAATTCCCGTAAGTGTTTTAATATCCCACCTTCCGATTTTGTAAGCGCTCTCTCTCTCTGCATTGGCATCGCTTGTCTACTGCAAACAACTCTTGCACCTCAACGAACGCGGTAAGGCTATTCTTATCTTGATATAACCTTATAATAGAGGCATAATTAAACATCCACATAAAATATGCTTCTATATTGCCAAAGCGCAAAAGGCCTACGTTCTAAGATCTGCAACGTTATACAGTTAACTAGCTGATGTATCCGGTTTGCAGCGCATACAAGAATATTCTATTTCTGCATATTTGTTTTTGTAATATGTAAATCATGTAATGAATAGCTTTTACTTGAAGAAAATCATCATAAATATTTTTTTATTTGGATAAGGATGAACAAATTGTTGTATGAATTGAGTTGGATTAAAAATTCTTGCATAGTCGAGATAAGCTCATTTGATGACTGCGAGCAAAGGAATGAGAATATCAAACTGAAATGCGAATTTATACTTGACCAATCCATGCCTACGATTCTAGTTTTTTTACATAACATTTGCGGCGTTTCCAGTTGGAGACCTGTCTTAATAAAATTATTGGCGCTCCAACTTTTAACTAAATCAAATCTCCTGGAAGGCCTGCTGGATTTATGGATTTTAAGAATTCAGTTGGGAAATGTTCCGAACCATTTGCATTAACTGCAGTGTAGACAGATTTATAAAGGTGAGGGACACCATTAACCTTTGTCAAAATTAGGTCATTAGTATTGGTCGCAAAACTGAGGGACATATCCGATCTAATAAGTCATCAATTTTACTTAATTGGTGTCCAAAAGAGAAAATAACTTTTCCATTTTGTACCGAAAATGTTCCATTTTCAATGAGTAGTAGAGTTTCTGCAAATGCTTCAGCATTAGCATCGTCCTCTAAAAGAACTCTCATGTTTTTTTGAATGAGATATTTTCCCAATAAATTGCCATAATATGGATTTCCTTAGGCAAGCATTTACTTCGTCTACTCGAGTTCTGCGAGTTATAACAGATAATGTTTGGCGAAAGTCTCCTGCAAGTAGCATCGTTACTCCACCAAATGGCGCATCCATCGATCTTAAGTCCCTTAATGTTCTGTCAACGGTTCTAGCAAAATGTTGTGAGCCATAGTATATTCATCCCAGACGATTAAGGCACTTTCCTGTAATAACTTCGCCGTCGCGCTTTACTTACGAGTAGAAATATTGGAAACCGAATTACCGATCTAGGCATTCTTAAGTGGTAATTTAAATGCACTTAACAATGTGCTGTTCGTCCAACTTGTAAAAAAGTTATGGCAATACCAGAAGATGCAAAAATAATGGCAACTTTTCCCGAGGATCTTACTTATTTTGCTAATATTTTTTGTTTAATGCTGTTAAGAACGTTATTGAATACCAATTTTTGCTCCACAGTGAAGCAGCGTGCGCATCTATTTATATATTGCAGAAGCTTTTGTCTGTTGTATGAGGTTTCTCTAATAAATTCAGTGCTCAGTAGTGAGTTTTCATTATGTTATTACGATCGTTTGGCAGTGGAAGCCCGAAATCAGTAATACTTTTGTTACTGTTTGATTGAACTATTTGTTCAATAAGAATCAAAGCTTCATTGAATATTCTTTCATTATAATCAATATTTGAATGAATATTTCGCACCCGATTTAAGATGTCTTCGGCCAAATTATGTTTAAACTGTTGCTAAAGGCGGAATGGTTCGGAAACATTACAAAAAAAAAAAGCCAAAATGACAGCGAAAAAATTGTGTAATGTAATGATATAGGTGATCTAGAGACAGGTGCTTCAGATAGGAATTCACTCCAATTCGAATCACCTTCGAACATTCCCAGAGCCTTCCAAGCAGATTGGTAGCTGCGATGCGATATGCCGTTTTGATGTATTGCAAGATGTTGGACCTCGGATGTGGTATAGCAGATAAAAGCATTCAGCCTTGTTGGGATATACTGTATACACAAGTCCTATAGCAAACGCTTTAGTTACACCGGGATAACCACATACATGTTCACCTTGCTTTCGTCTTTGGAACTTATTTTATATTACGATATCGTGCAATTCTTTATTTTTTTTCAGGGTCGAGAATTTCAGCATACTAACATATATATGGTATTACGGAATCAATGTTGTTACGGAGAATTTTTTCTGAAAGCCTGAGTAGCAAATGTTTAACACGATGCTGCCCAAAAGGAGATTTATTTGCGTGAATAGCTCTCCGAAGCTCCTGCAAAGTTTGGCTTAATTCTATTGCTTTAAGTTTTAAACAACTTAATATATTCGTTACTCTGGTGTTACTTATCTTGTAACTCAAGCCCAATTCGCATATTTAAGCCCCGCTCTCATTCACAACGTGTAGCTGCTTGATTATCCATGCCAGATATAAAATAAATTTGAAGGAATTTATGTATATGAATTGTCTACCGGAAGGAGACTTCCAGCTAAGTGGTACACTTGTCCTTGCACCTTAAAAGTAGGCATAACTCCTTGCTCCACAATTTGCTTAGCACCTAATGACGTCATTTGCAAAGCATTATTATTATATGTAAGATCGTATAGACTAAATGAATTGCTTGGATAAAGGATTTTCCATAGATTTTAAAAAAAAAGTGGCTAGGTGGGAGGATTAACAATTTCTTCCAATTTAACTTTTTCGCTTTAACAACACATGTTACCATTTGAGCGCTTTGCGATATTGGCAAACGTTTGTCATTGCGCCTAGTATCACAACTGTATACAGGGTGTCACAATTTAGCAGTATAATCCTTTAAGGGCATATTTCCGACGTTCTGCAAAATAAGAAATTGTATGGCAGGGGGGGGGGGGGGGGGTCTATTTTCACTCCATTTCAAGTTAAAGCTCATCAAAGTGGGTGACCTTTAATTCGGAGGTGTAACCACTTTAAACGCTATAATTTCTAAACTAGTACAGGTACAAACATAGTTTTGGACATTTTGGAAAGATAATTTAGCAGTGCATACAAATCTTAAATGCTCTGGGTACATCTGAGCAGCAACAAAAAACTTATGGCTCGTTAATCTCAAAATTATGAAAATTTGCTTGGTACATTTTTTTTTTACTTAAAATGCATTTTTCTTAAAATGTTTACTTAATAAATTTTATGAAATTTTTATCCTTGCAAAATTTCCTAAAAATTATGTTTAGAAACTTTTTTACGTACGATCAACAGATTTTGTAATAAAATAAATTTTTCGTCAAAGAAAAATGGTCAAATAAAATTAAGTGAGAATAATAAACTAACTTACCTATGAGCAATGGAGTCAGTTAACAGTTAATTGTCGAATAGCAAAAAGAAAATCGAATAGAAAAAAGAACAATTCTTTGTTAATCTTTTCTTTCAATTTGACATTGTTTCAACTGATCTACAATTTTAATTTTGGTGGGGGCTGAGGCCCCCATTTATTGGCTTAATACAAGCTTAATCTAACTTAAAAACTAACAGAAAGACTTAAGAGCTAGTGACCAAGGAAGTGATGGAGGAGATCTTGTTTGAGACGAGGAGTGCTCAGGTGGAAATGAAAAAGGGAGAGGTTCGAGTTGACCTTTCGGAGCATTCGGGAGATAGGTTCGTTGGAGCCATAAGAGGTGCGGTGGACCGGTAGATAGAAGAGACGAGGACAACGTAGATTGCGGGGGTTGGTATTGAAGGAAATGGAGTTCAAAATGGAAGCACAGTCGATGGAACCTGAGAGAAGACGATGAATGAAAAGAACGTCAGCAATATTCCTACGTTCTTCTAACGAATTCATATTTAGAAGTTTGAGGCGGTCTTGATAGGGAGGTAAGATTAAAGGGTCGTTCCATGGCAGGCCACGGAGGGCAAATCGGAGGAATCGACGTTGAATACCCTCGATTCGGGAAACATGAACCCGGTGAAAGGGGGACCAAGCTTGACTGGCATACTCAAGCAGGGGGCGAACAAAGGTAATATAGAGAGATCTGGTTACATACGGGTTGGAAAATTCCTTGGACCACCGTTTAATAAAGCCAAGTGATGAGTTGGCTTTGAGGATCATCTTATCGATATGTGAACGGAAATTAAGCTCACAGTCGAATAATATGCCAAGGTCTTGGAAAGACTGAACCAGGGGAATTGGTTGACCATGGAGAAAATAAAGTCGGGGGGGAGACGGGTTGTTTTTACGTGAGAAGGTTATAAATTGACATTTGGCTATATTAAGTTCTAGGCAGTTTTTGAGGCACCAGATTGAAAACCGATCAAGGTCTTCTTGAAGAAGGGCAGAGTCCTGGGGAGAGGAAATAGATTTAAAAAATTTTGTGTCGTCAGCGTAAAGGGAGAGGGAGGAGTGCTTAATGACACTCTCAACATCGTTGATAGTAAGAATGAAGAGAAGAGGGCCAAGATGACTGCCTTGTGGAACTCCAGATGAGGCCAGGAATGGAACAGAAAGGGCGGATCTAAACCGAACACTATAATATCGGTTTACCAGGTAAGAAGAAATCCATTTTAAAAAGAGCGGCTCAAAGCCGAGAGCAGACAATTTGAAAAGGATCAATTTATGAGATATCTTATCAAATGCTTTAGTGAAGTCTGTTGCGATAACATCGATTTCTTTGCCATTTTCTAAGGCTGAGAGTGCAAAAGACACGAATTCAACTAGATTTGTGGTAGTTGATCTACCTTTTAGAAAACCATGTTGTCGGGGTGAAATAAAAGGCTTGCATTTGAAGCTTAACGCTTCGTATAAAATGCTTTCAAAGAGTTTGGGTATATGAGAGAGTTTAGCAATGGGACGATAATTGGTAACTTCATGCTTAGATCCCTTTTTGTGTATTGGGATTATAAAAGAGGTCTTCCAAATCTGGGGAAATTCACCCTGTGTGAGCGATAGACGAAAAAGGTAGGAAAGGGGTAGAGACAGGTTGGAAGAGCATTTCTTAAGAAACATGGCGGGGAGTCCGTCTGAGCCAGGTATAAATTCATCCTTAAGATTTTGTAACTTTTCTTCAATAACTGCAGGATCGAAATTTTGAGTGAGAAAGGGACCAATAGAGAAATTTGGTAGATCATTGAAGTAAGAGGGATCTGGTACGAAGGAGTTGTTGGCAAATGATTGCTTGAAAAATGTAGCAAAAAAGTTGGCGATGGTAGGAGGATCACATGAAGTTTTGGCTTCGAAAGCGAGGGAGGAAGGATAACCATCAGTCTTACTTTTGCAATTGACAAATTGAAAAAAGGACTTGGGGTCATTTATGAGATTGGTTTGCGCACTATTCAGGTAGCGCTGATAGAGAGAGTTATAGAGTTCAATGAAATGAAGATATGTACCTAGATAATTTGAATAGTCGGAAGAAGAGTGGGTGCGAAGGAATACCGCCCATAACTTGTTTCTTTTGTTTCGCAGAGAGCGAAGTCTACGATTATACCAAGGAGGGGATGTAGAAGAAGTTTTATGGCGGGTGTAAGGCACATAAAGGGAGATGGATTTGAATATTTCTCTGTAAAAAATGGAGAGGGCATCAACCAGAGATAGATTGGTAAACTCAAAAGAAGCACTGCTTAGATAGGTATTAATTTTACAGAAATTAGCTTTGTGAAAATTGTAAGAAAATAGAACTGCGGGGGGAGGCGACTGAAGGGGAGAGTTGTGGAAAAATGAGAGAAGAAGTGGAGGATGAAAGTTATCAATAGTTGAAAGAGATAGGGGACAACACGATACTGAGGAGTTGATGGGATCAGTTGTGAAGATAAGGTCTAATTGCCTTTCCATATAGTTGGAAACGCCACTGACTTGGCATAGACTAGAGTCTGTTAGCCGATCTAAGAATAGGCATTCCTTAGTAGAAATGGGATTGGAAGCGATGAAAAAAGATAGGTCTTCAGATGGAGTCCACTTCAGCTGAGGCAGATTAAAATCGCCGAAGATAATGATATCATCAAGCGATTCTGATAAGTCGATCAAATTGTCAATTGCTGCAATAGCAAGTTGGTAGGATTCAATAGGTTGCGCCGGAAGAATGTAACAACACATAACGTACAGGCATCTGCGAGTGAGGGTTATTTTAACCGACACAAAGTCGAGCTTAGGAGAGGATGATGTTGCAACGAGAGAGGAGTCCAAGCTGTTGTGAATAGCCAGTAGGACACCTCGACAAGGGGATTCAATCAAGGGGGGTGCGCGATCATCATCCCGAAAAACATTAAAAGAAGGAGGGAATAACTCCTGGTTTTTTATGTTGGGGACAAGATTAGTTTCGGTCAGAGCATAGATATCAAATGGGAGAGCATGCGATTGGCGGAAAACAGCGTGGGTTTTAGAACGGAGTCCTCTTACGTTCTGGTAATAGAAGGTGAGAGGGAGGTTTTTGCATGACTTTTTAGGGTCGAAAAAATTTATCATGGTCAAGGCGACTGCGTTGGAGGTGTGAGACTCTTTTAGAGTGTACATATTGGCGAAGAGCGGCAAGATCGTCTGCAACTTTTTGGGGGGGCGTATTGAAAATCTCGTGATACTTTATATAAAGTTTCCTGAGACTGGTAACGTCTGTAGGGAGGCCTTCCTGCTGGATAGAAACCATGACGCTTGTTTTTGTTTTACCCTCGTAGCACACCGAGTCGGATTTATCGTGCAGATAGGCGAGATATAGACGTATATTCTCATATATCTTTTTATCTCTAAGCCTAGAGAGCGCATAGCGACATTCGGTGGTATCGCTAGTTTGCTGCGTTAATTTAACAGTGGGTGGCGAAAGGGGGTCAATAGAAGAGGGAGTGGTTAATGAGTTCGGTGTCGCAACGGCTGGTTTTTCTGAAATAGGGTTTAAAATGTGAGAACTGATGAAATTGGGATACTTAGCTCCAGTTCTGAGGTCGAAATTAGGGAAAGGCGTGTGTGTTAGGGGTTGAATGGTGGGAGTTTGAGTGGCAGGAGTTTGAGTTGTAGGGGTTAAGTCGAAAGAGACACGTTGACGTTGGGGCTTGATTTGGGGTGGAATAGGGGGAGTTGGAGTTTGGGTGGGCGGCTTAAAATTAGGAAAAATTGTTGTTTTAAAACTCCAATTAGAGCTGGGTTTGTTGTGGGAAGAGGAGGTGGGTTTTGGCAAATTGGATTTATTTACTAACTTATTTCTTGGTTTAGGTATAACGGACTGCTTGGCTTTATCCTGCTTCTTGGGCGTATTTTCCAACCATTTGCAGACACGCATCTTTCCAAGATTGAAATTGTTGCTGGCAGGATTATGGAATAACCATTCGTACTTGGTTGGAAGATTTAGCTTGAAGCTGCGCTTGCTTCTGTGGTGAGATGTAGGAAGCAAATTGCAGTGGCTAATGGTAATGCCATATTTCTTTTCGAAGAAATTTGAGATCCAATCAACATCAGCGTTTGGGGGGGCGCCTTTGATAAGAAGCGTAGTGACCAATTGATTCTTCGAAGCAAGCTTATCAAGTCTACGTTGCCATTCGGAAGGTGTCCAAGTTGAATTGAAATGACTGATAAGCTTCCGTGGGGCAGCGATTGGAGGAGCTGACATAGAAATATTTTCTGCTGTTAAGTTGGAAGAAACTTCGCAGGAATCAGTGGGTTGAACCGTCCGCAGATGACTTATGTGTGGGGGTGAGCGTGAATCCACTTCAGGTTCCATTAATTCAGCCATGAGTGATGTATTGTAGGGAACATTCTGGTAAGGCTGCGGCAAGTTTTGTGTATCAACGATTTTGCTGTTTATTGTTGCGATGTGATGTTCAATATCGCATACGAGGGATCGCGTCGCGGTAAGTTCGTCGCCGACATCGTTCACTTTATCGAAGATAACTTCGAGCATGGGATCACAGTGTTTGGGAGAGAGTTGTTTGTGTGACGAGGACTGAAAATGAATGTCTATGTCGTCACGCAGGGAGTTTATCATCTCGCAGGTTTTTTGGTTGGAGATAACCTGCGCAGAACACATAGCTTTAATGTCAATCAACACTTTATCGAGGTGACGTAAGGGAGTTTCTTCATTCCTGGATCTCCCGGAGTCTAACTCGATAAGACCAGCAATTTGTTTGTCCATGTGCTTTACTTTGGATTTTATTACATCGGCTGAGTTCTGCACTGAGTTACGTAACTCTTCAACACTTTTAACACTGTTTTCTATTACCGAAATTTTATCCGTAATCTTTTTGGCGAGTGCGTCCTGGTAGGAGTCATTTGAATCACTTAGGCATTTTATTGCCAAAAGTACGTGTGAAAGTGAGATACTCTTACACTCATCACAGAAGAAAAGTAGGTTATCGGAAAATTCTTTAATAAACACCGTGTTTCTTTTATTTAACCCGACACAAACGGCATGAAAGGCGTTCCCACAAATGCCCTTGCAAGCTACCCAGTCAGCATTGCTGTCAACGATTACACAATTGGCAATTCCGCAAGACATATTCAAATTGGTTGTGTAGGTCAGTGAGGGTATAGATATAGGTCGAGTTATTTTTTTTTTTATTTTTTTTTTGTTTTTGTAGATAGGGGCTTTTATTTGCACTGAAATCTGCCAGTAGACAAAAAAAATAATGAATTCGAGCACTGGGGGTTATTAACCGGAAAATGCAATTTAACGAGATTTATAATTGAAAATTGAACAGGGGAATGGGAGAACAAGAAAAACACGTCTAACTGGTTTGAGTCGCAATGAAACAATGAGTCGCAATGGTTTGAGTCGCAATGAAACAATCGACATATTGCTCTGTAAGTGAACAGCCGCTTGGTAAATTGATCTCCCAAAATATATTCAAAACGTGAATTCGCGGAAATAGTGTTTGTATACGGGTTCTGCAATGGAAAGGCTTCGTTGGCAAGATTGGAGTATCAACGGAGATATACCAAAATCGTAGAACACCGTGTATCCGGCTGATACGTATCAGCGCCTCGTTGATACCGGGTCAACTGCACCAAAAAAAAAGAGAAGGACGTTCAGACGCAGCGGCGGCAGAAGTTGGGGACGGGATTTAGCGTGCTGTGGAAGTTCAGCTTTCAATCAGCGTCCGTAGACTAGCTGTGCAGTTGGAACTTCCCAGAACCAGAATTCACAGGACAGAAAAATAGATTACACCCTTTCCATTTGACACCGATACAGGATTTACTACCAGGTGATGCGCAAAGAAGAGTGGAATTTTGCCAATGTCTACTGCGCAAACATGCAGAAGATGGGCAATTCCTCAAGAACATTCTGTTGACTGACGAAGCGCAGTTCACAAGAGATGGGGTTACAAACCACCATAATTTGCACCATTGGTCAGACTCCAATCCCCATTTAATATGCACAACATCCCTTCAAAGGTAAGAATTTAATTATTGTAAACAACTTCTTCAAAATGTGTTGTTTATTTTAAAGCAGGTTTAGCGTTAATGTTTGGGCTGGATTAATAGGAAACATTTTAGTAGGCCCGCACATTCTTCCACATACAGTTAATTCCCATTACTACCTGGAACTTCTTAGAGAACGATTGCCGGAGCTCCTTGAAGATGTTCCTCTTGTTCACAGAAGGGCGGTGTTCTGTCAACAAGATAGAGCACCTCGTCACAGTAGCAGAAGGGTAACTTAGTTCCTCAACCATACTTTTAAAGAACGATGGATTGGCCGAATCCGCCCCAACCCTTGGCCACCCAGATCTCCTGACCTAACACCCATGGATTTTTTTCTTCTGCGGTGCTATGAAAGAAAATTTTAGAGAAATGTCGAGTCTGGTAGAGCTCCAAGAAAATACTAGTGTCGCTTCAGAAGAGATGAAAATAATTTTGATGACCGTTAATCTGCCATCCGAAATGGTTAAACGCGCCCGAAAGTGGATTCAAATGGAATGAAGGCATTTCGAACAATTTTTTTTTTACAAAAAGAACTTAACACTCAAGTGGGTATGAATACACTTATAATGCCTCAGCATGTGTTAAGTTTTATGGGTTGAGTGGTTATTTCGCTTTATTGGTGGCATCCAACATTTAATGGAGAGACTAAATTCTTAGTGGAAGTTAGATTGATATTGATTTCTAGGCAACTACTCATCTTATTTGATTGTCGTTAACTGAAAAAATGAATATGTCTTTCGGGCGAGGCTGGGATTCGAACACCGAGCCTTCCGATTTGGAAGCCAGTCCACTACCACTTGAGCCACTGCCACCCACAAATTGCTATAAACATTCCAAAAACTGTTCCAAAAAGGTCCTTCTCAGAACCACATAAAAATATCTAAGCGATTTTATGAGCAATTCAATAGGTACATTTCTTTTTGGTCATTCTTGTTTGACGAAAAATGGCTTTTACTATTACAAAATCTGTTGATCGGACGGAAAAAAGTTTCTAAACCTAATTTTTAGGAAATTTTACAATGATAAAAATTTCATAAAATTTCAGAAAATTTTGAGGTTAACGAGTCATAACTTTTTTTATTGCTGCACAGATGTATCCAAAACAATTAAGACTTGTATGTACTGCTAAATTATCTTCCCAAAATGTCCAAAACTATTTTTGTTCCTGTACTAGTTTAGAAATTGTAGCGTTTAAAGTGGTTACACCTTCAAATTAGAGGTCACTCATTTTGATGGGCTGTAACTTGAAATGGAGTGAGAATAGACCCCCCCCCCACCCCTGCCGAACAATTTCTTGTTCGGCGAACTTCGGGAATATGCCCTCAAAGGATTACACTGCTAAACTGAGACACCCTGTATACACATCAATATATTTTGTTTCGTCTTATTTATACGTCTAAAAGAAAGTGTTTGTGCCGCGCGACTCATAGTTGCATATTGCCGCATTTGAAATAACCGCGTTTCTCTTACTGCAGTTGATTCAGCAGTTTTTTTTTTTTATTTATAATTTTTATAATTGGTGCGCGCACAAGGGATTTTATGTGCCCTTAAAATATACGCACATACCGCGTCGAAAGGAAGTTAGGGAGGGAAAAAAAGAGAGATGCCGATGTGCGTTGGTTTTAAAAGTTTGCAAGTTATAGTGACTAGGAAGTACAGAGCTTAGCAGGCCGTTCCATAAGCGAGTTGTACGGCTTAGGTAAGAATAACGATTTCAGAGCTCGTCCGAAGGTGGACTTGAGGGTGTACAGATATGCATTCATAGCGAGACGGGTGTTAGGGTTAAAAGTTTAAAGAAGCGGAATGCTACTGCCAATTTCGGTTGCGCACTGGTGGTGAAAATAGCGATACAACAAGGTTAGACAGGAGACGTTACAACGGTGTTCGAGTGTATAACATTGGCATCACCTATGAGTTTTTTATCGCACGATTTTGGATCCTATCTAGCAAGGGCAAAGTGGTCTTCGCTGCACCTGACGAGATGTGGGCATTGTACTCCAGTTTTGGGTGGAAAAACGCCTTATATGTTGAGGCCAGGTCAGAGGGGGTGAAATATTTCTTACATCGCTTGAGGAAACCTAAACAATTCGCAGCATTTTTGGGGACATCGAATACTATAGGTGGTCATTGACACACATACCGAGAATGGAAAGTTTTTCAGTTTCGAAGATGCAAGTGGCATTCACGAATAAAGGCTGCGTATTTAAATTTCGTTTTAACGACAGTAGAGAGCATTGTGTTTTGGAAGCATTAAATTTCACTCTGTTGATAGTTCCCCAATTAGTTATGCTAGTAATATCGGAATTTAAAGCGCTTTCGGTCCCGTTCTAAAGCCGAAGAAGAAGGGCGTGAGTCCGGGAACGTATATGAGAAGCAGGGAGTACTGTTGTCAGCAAAGGAATATATTGGATTAGAAGTGGCAGACAAGAGATCAATGATGAAAATTAAAAAGGGTGTCGGAGACAGAACGAAGCCTGGGGCACACCAGCATTTATTTTGTGAATATCAGACTTGAAACCATCCAAAACAACTTGAATTGAACGTTCTGAAAGGTAATTTCGAATCCATTGAAGAAGAGAGTCATTGATCCTAAAAGCACTCATTTTTGACAAAAGAGCTCGATGACAGGCTCTATCAAATACCTTAAAAATATAAAGTACAACTATCTTGCTTTCGCCAGAATGATGTACGCTTTGGTTCCACTTTTCGGTGAGACATGCCATCAAATCACCAGTTGACCTGTTGCTACGAAAACGTGCTGCCGGTCATTGAGAAGTTTTCGCATTTCGAGATATTACATGAGCTGACGGTTTATCAGCGTTTCCAAAACCTTGGAATGAAATGACGTAAGTACAATGGACGCGTAGGAAGAGAGAGAAGAAGATTCTTCTTTTTTAGTTACCGGCTGGACAAATGCTATTTTTCATCAGCTCGCATTGATGAAAAAGCTTCCGTAATGGTTTTGCCAGCGTGGAAGAACGCCTTTTCAGAACAAAGGGAGATATACCATCTGGACCAGCATTGTTTTTCAGTGCGGATAAGCGAGTTTCTAAAGCTCCCCCTTTTAAGAAAGGCGTCGATCCCGTTGTGGTCCAGATTCTTGTTGCAACGCTGAACGTTAATTTTTTGCTTTTACAGCAGATCGCCCTTAAGTATTGCTCTTTCGCTTTGCTTTGAATAATTATAAATGTGGGTAATAAAATAGACAAACGAAAGGCTTGGATTCGCAGTGGAAATTTAAATGATTCGTCCTCAAAAAGTTGCTTTGATTTCATACTGAAATAACCATTACCGTAGATCTTCGTGATGCAAATTAGTGTAACGTAATCATGCTAAGGCCTGTTCATATAAGGAAGATTATAGAAGATCTATCCCGCTAAAGCCTAAAGCAATTTTTTCTCTCGAACATGGACTTTTTACAATTAAGTCGCACTATAGTCCCCACTGGGAAATCGCGTCCAATACATACAATCGCCAATAATACATACTCGTACAATTGTTACTCATTTTAGTTCTTAAACCCTGTTTAAATGCTTAATTCTAATGGCAGATACGAGTATATACCATAACTGACTGCTTAGTTTATTTGGCACACCGGCCTTACAAAATAATCAGCTCAATATGCCCTAAGTCTGATATTGAAAAACTATGGTTTGCATCAATTAAAATAGCTACATATGTATGTGATATTATTCGTCGAGTACAAAAAATATAATTAGAACATTAGTGCATTTTCACATACATTACGCATTCGACAATCGACAGTCAATTTGTCGATAATGCAAAATGTTTTTATGTGAAATTGATTGATACTGATTGTCACTAATTAATTCACTATATAAGATCACATAACTATGAGGAGAAATCACTCTCTTCAATACACAGCTGCGAAAATGTCAAAACATAAAATCTGTTCTAAGCCCTACCTATACTTGTCATAGAAAAAGCTGCTGCCAAATTTATCGATCGCGAGAATCGAGCAATAACAATATAAGCACGAGGCAATCAGGTGTGCCTCACGCATGTACTCGTATTGTACTAACATGCGTACTCGTTTGTGCATTGACTGTGGCCATGGTCTCCCCTAATCGTTATCGCGGAAGAATACAAACAACATTTCTTGATTTTATTACTTTTCTCACAGAAAATTTACAATATATTGTATGTACAATATATCAAAATCTTTGTTGTGAAGTTATCTAAACAAATATGTAAATATTTTTCTTGAAATATGTATGGTTTTTGTTGAAATATGTTTTTTCTATTTTTTTTTTTAATAAGCAGGCGCTCAAGGGGTTTTTGTACCCTTAAAATGTTCGTACACAGCGCGGGCGAAGGAAATTTAGGGAGGAAGAAAAGGCAGGTACCGATGTACATTGTTTTCAAATGTTTGTAAATTATAACACAGAGATCGGCAGGGCATTCCATAAGCGAGTTGTACGGCTTAGGAAAGGATCACGATATTTTAGAGTACGTCCGAAAATGGGCTTGAGGGTATATTGATGAGCATTCATAGCGAGACGGGTGTCACGGTTGAAAGTTTGAATGGGCGGAATGCTACTGGCGATTTCAATGGAGCACTGGTTCGGAAAATAGCGATAAAACAAAGTGAGAGAGGAGACATTACGTCGGTGTACGAGGGTGTCAATTGATTGACTGATATTAGTATCACCAATGAGTTTTATCGCACCGTTTTGAATTGTATCTAGCAGGTGCAGAGATGTTTTAGGAGCACCTGACCAGATGTGGGCATTGTACTCCAATTTTGGACGGATGAATGCCTTATATATTGTGGCCAGATCGGAGGGGGTAAAATATATTTTACATCGCTTGAGGAAACTAGACATTTCGCAGCATTTTTGGCGACATCGAATGTGTGGTCATTCCAACGTAAGTTGTCACTGACACACATACCGAGAATGGAAAGTGTATTGGTTTCGACGATGCAAGTGCCATTTATGGATAATGGCTGGGTATTTGAATTTCGCTTTAATGACAGCAGACAGCATTGAGTGTTGGAAGCATTAAATTCCATTCTGTTAATAGTTCTGCTAATATCAGAATTTAATGTGCTTAACATACGTTGATGTTCCCGTTCTACAGCTGAAGAGTAGGGACGTGAGTCCGGGAACGAATATAAGAAGCAGAGAGTACTGTAGTCAGCAAAGGAATATATTGGATTAAAGGTAGCAGACTGGAGATCATTGATGAAAATTAAAAAGAGTGTCGGAGATAGAACGGAGCTCTGGGGCATACCAGCATTTATTTTGTGAATATCAGACTTGAAACCGTTCAAAACAACTTGAATTGAACGTTCCGAAAGGTAATTTCGAATCCATTGAAGAAGAGAGTCATTGATCCTAAAAGCACGCATTTTCGACAAAAAAGCGCGATGTCAAATGCCTTAGAAATATCAAGTGCAACTATCTTGCTTTCGCCAGACTGATGTACGCTTTGGTTCCACTTTTCGGTGAGACATGCCATCAAATCACCAGTAGACCTGTTGCTACAAAAACCATATTGCCGGTCATTGAGAAATTTTCGTGTTTCGAGATATGGTATTTCATGAGCTGACGGTTTATCAGCGTTTCCATGACCTTGGAAAGAAGGGACGTAAGTGCAATGGGTCTGTAGGAGGAGAGAGAAGAAGATTCGTCTTTTTTAGGGACGAGCTGGTTTCCGCCTGCTCGGAAAGAGTCGTAAAGAGTAGGATTGATGAAAAACTTTCGCAGTGGTTTTGCCAGCGTGGAAGAACACCTCTTCAGAAGAAGGGGAGATATACATCTGGACCAGCGGATTTATGAATGTTGAGATCTTTAAATACTCTTGCTACTACACGGGTGCGAAAGTGGATTCGTCCTATTGTAGATTCGACGCACTCAAGTGTAGGCGGGGACAAAGTATAATCTTAGAGTGTTGAGCAAAGTGTGCAGCAAGCAGATTGGCCTTGTCCAAAGAGCTGACAGCTGGAATGTCATTGTAAATGAGCGTTGAGATGGAGGATGAGGCAGAATTTCTAATGTTTTTGACGAATGACCAACAATTTTTACTGTCTTTGGGACATTGCAGTATTTCATGCCTCAGTTTTTGGTCGCATTGGAATTTCACACGCTTCAGAAAGACGTTGCACTCATTTCTGGCTCGTTTAAACTTTTTTCGGTTTTCCTCTGTCGGGTTGGTCTTGTAGGACCGAAAAAACAATTCTCTAACCCTGACAGCCTCTTTACAGCTCGAGTGGTACCATGCCTTTTCTTTTGGTTTGATACTCTTCATCCGATGAGGGATAAAGCATCTCATTCCAAAGAGAATGGTTTCTTTGATGAAGTCATCAGCGGCATCCACGTCGTTATTGAGGAAACATAATGACCAGTTAAAATTCCTAAAGAAGTTGTTAAGTCCGCTCCAATTGGCTTTCTCGTATTGCCATACGGTTCTTTTAGGAATCTTTTCTCTAACTGTGTGGTAGGTGTACGAGAATTTAGCTGATGTGACACGCATTGATGGTTTTTTTACCATTTCAGATTTACGAGTAATCCCTCCGGATTCGATTGCAAAAAACCGCATTCAAATTTCTTCACCAGTTTTTTTGTTTTTGTGGAATATACATGTATGTCGATCATGGTGTACCCATGGTAATCCTCACTACTCTCGACCCTCAACCCATCAAAACTTCATATTCCATAAATTTGGAATTCGTTTGTGTAAAATTGAAACTTTATAAGCCTAATCTTAGAGACTCATTTCATCAACATCCGTTATCAGACAAAGCAAACTTTTCATAAAATAACATAACTTTAAACTCTCGAGCCTCTCTGACTCCGATTTTTTTTTTAACTTAATGGAATCACTAACTAATAAGGCAATATACAATGGAAAGTACGGTAAGACTTAGTCTTTTATAGTATTGTTCAAATACAATTAATATTAGAGCTATATTCTTAACTTCACAAAGCAAAATAACAACCCCTAACACATAAAAACAATTCAATGAAATAAATGTTTTTTAAAAGATTCTTAAAACTATTGTAGATATGAGTAGAAGTTCGAATAAGGCTGAGGGAGAGTCAAAGAGAAAATGACGGAAAGGAGGGGGACAAGTGTATTATTTCTGCCCAGAGAAATATTTGAGATTTAGATTTGCGGCCCGGCTCAACCCCAGACAGATTTATTAACGCTTATTGCAAGCTTACTCTTAAAACTATCAATTTTCACTTAAAAATAAAGATAACAACTAAAGAGTGGGAGCGGTTAAAAAAAAGTTAGGACGTGAGGCATAGGTGGAAATAAGAATGTTCTTAAGAGAGAGTCTCTGCTGAGATCGTTAACTTCACGAAGCATTCTAGACATTGGCTCCAAGAGTCCGTAATTCGTTCTGTGAAGATTGAGCCGAAAAAGTGTCACAGACCTTCGATCGATATTACCAACTAAAATTTGATGAATAAAGAGAATGTTGGCAGCTTTTTGACGTTGTAAATTTATAAGTTTCAATCGGTCATTATAAGGTGGTAAGTTTTGGCTATCATCCCAGGGAAGACCACGTAAAGCAAATCGTAAAAACCTGCGTTGAACAGCTTCTATCCGGAGGATGTGTGTTCTGTAGTAGGGTGACCAAACTTGGCTTACATATTCAAGAAGAGGCCTAACAAAGGTTATGTAAAGAGATTTGGTAACATAAGGATTGGAAAACTCCTTAGACCAGCGCTTGATGAAGCCAAGAGCAGAGTTGGATTTTTTTATTATATTATCAATATGAGAACGGAAGTTGACTTCCTTATTACAGATAACACGTAAATCACGCAACTCTTATTGACGTTAAGCTCAAGAAAATTCTTGTGACACCAAGTACAAAATCTTCATGCAGTGGTAGGATGTCTGAGGAAGAAGATATCTAAAGATTTTCATATCGTAAACAGATGTGTATGAATTTTTAATGATGCAATCAATTAGTGGCCAGAATAAAAGATAAGGGACCAAGGTAGCTGCCGTGAGGGACATCAGAGGAGACTTTAATTGGGTCAGAAACCATGGACCTAAATAGAACATAGTAATGTCTTTCATTTAAATATGATTGAATCCATGTTATAAAGTTTATTTTGAAACCAAGAGCTTTTAATTTCAGAAGCAGAATTGCAGGTTTGAAGGTGGTGGTTTTTTTCAAGTCCTTAATATTAATAGGTAAAGAGTTCAATAGTCTTATTACGTGAACGAAAGAACAATCGGGAAAAATTAAGGTTTTTTTGAGAGGGTATATTTAGCGTAAAGTACGACCACAGCAAGAGAACTCTAATTTTTTATATAAAAACAGATGGGGTTGGCTTATAATGACCTTGTGGAAAAAAACATGTATTAACGCAAAGAATAGGGTGACCAGATGAGAACGATAGGAAAAAAACATTTAAATAAAACAACGTGTGAGATATATAATTGATTCTGGCTTTAGTTTAAAGCTCGGTCCAATACGTGCGACGTTATTCCGGCAATAGCGTGTCGAATGTTGGCCTCGAGCTCGTCCACAGTGGTTGGCTTGTTAGCGTTAACTAAGAACTTGACGTAGCCCCAGGGAAAATAACCGAGTGGTGTCAAATCGATCAAAATGTTTGCCGTAAGGCTACCCAGTCGCCAAATTTCTTCTTCACAATTTCGAGCGTTGCGTCGCTTGTATGTTGGAACCACAGCTCGGATATATCGATGTTGTCGAGCTCTGGCCATAGAAAATCGGTTAACATCGCTCTACACCTGAGACTATTGACGTTAACGGTGTCTCCGTCCTCATTTCGAAAGAAATTAAAGTCAATCTTTGTGGATGCGTTGATGTTTGGCCGAACACTTCCTGATTGTGTTCGCTCCAGCAATGGTAATTTTGCTTATTGACATAGCCGCTGAACCAAAAATGAGCCTCGTTCGAGAAGATTATTTTTTGGCCAAAATCCGGATCTCCGGCCAACATTTCCAGCGCCCAATTAGCGAACTCACGGCGGTGTCTATGATCGTCGGGCTTCAATTCTTTCGTCAGCACAATCTTATACGGATATAGGCACAAATCAAACCGCAAAATAAACCGAGTTGACTCTCTGGCGATGCCCAATTCAGCTGATCGGTGCTGATCTACATTTCTGGGTCTTCTTCGATATTGGTCGCTACGGCGGCTATGTTTTCTTTATATCGCACCAATCTCTATCTGGTTGGTGGCTTAAGATCCAAAAGAGTATACTCACGCTCGAAAATTTCCACGAATTGCCTGCACACTGAAGCCATGATGACGACCGACTTCACGACGAAATTCACGTTGCATATTTACAACTAAGCCGGAATTTCGATAATGTTTTTTAATGACTTCCGCACGTTCGGCGGAAGTTCGGATGCATAATGAAATGGCAAACCTTAAGGAATATTTTGACAGCTGGATGTCATTGAAAATTTTGATACCTGCTGAAACTCAACAATTGGAAATACTATCATTGTTATCTGGTTACATTCAAGAAATAATCACAACTGGGTCTTCACTTCTATCCACAATACACAGCTGTCACCCACATAATCCAGTCGCAGCAGCCATATATATGGTCACTTAGTTCTTTTACCTTGCCTTCCTAAGGGACTTACTGGAGTATGCAAGCCAGGTAACCACTACTATGACCATTCTGCATGAGGCAATTTAACTGTATATTCATTCGTTTAGCACTACGTAGTCTTCCTTGGACAGATACATATAATTTGCATCCTTACGTAAATCGTCTAAAAATTTATTATCTGCAAAAACGAGTTGCTAATGTACTCTTTGCTCATCAGATCCTAACTGGATTTATTGACTGACGTGAATTGGGGTGAATGAACCGGTTTATGTTAATACCAAGACACGTAACCTTAGAACCCTATCCATCTTCCATCTCAACTTCCGTCGCACCGATTCCGTCTTAAACGAACCTATTCGAGGCCATGCTTGATAGATTTGATACTGACATCTTCATACTCTCCAGAGGGGTACCTATTTTAACCCCCACACACTTTCACAATGAACGCTCTTCTATAATTTTAAGTTATGATCATTTATTTTTCTCTTAATATTAAATTTAGATTTTAAATTTATTGATTGTATTAAGCATACGGGGTTGACCCTGGCCTCAAGTATACTCGTATATCCCTAAATATTTTATTACTTTGTCAGTACAAATATTCTTGCGTATTTGCAGTGGTTCTGGAGTGTAGTTCGTTCTCGTTGTCAATATAACCTGGTTTTATCTTAATACATATATTTACTATTTAACTATGTTTTTTAAGAATTTGGTGTAAGCAGATGGTAGCCTAGGGATGAAGATTTGTGAGAATAGAGCGTTAGTAAAAGCAGATTTCACAAATATTGTATGGTTGGACTTGGAGTTCAGCTCGGATTAGGTACAATTTAGAATGCTGGTCCTTATATGTAACATAAAAACAGCGATTAGTGAGATAGATTTCTACTGTGAAATAAATGTTAGTTGGGAGAAGGTTTTCAAGTTTTTACATAAGGTCATGTCGATCTAAAAATATTCCAACGCAGAACTGATTTTCTTCTAAGTCATTTGAAAATTAGTTAGCTACGCTGTGGACTTACTGGATGGTTGAGTGATGCTTTCGGAAACCGAAGTGATGGTCAAATATTACAGTTTAGTTGGTCAGATATTGTAGATTGGTTGGATGCGTTTTTCCCGTTTGGGCTATAATTTCAGCTCGATTCCAGGCTTTTCAGTTATATTTGTGATTCAGATGAAAATGGTTATTATATTTATCATGTTAGTCATTTGATTGATTAGTTTTTTCATATTCTTGGTTCATGCTTGCGTTTGGTAATTTGATTTGTAGGTTGTAGCGGTGGTATTATGGTTTCGTGTAAGTGGATGTTTTGAGACAGGGTTTGATTTAATAGTGTTTATGTAGTTTAAGCTTTATGTGTTCGCAACGTTTTTCTCTTGTTCTTGTATTTACGAGTATATAACATAACATATTCTTGGTTGATTGTTTTATTACGTTTATAATGGCCATTGTACATAATTCACAGTATGTTTGCTCGTACTTCCGCAAAGAACACATTTTAAGTTATATTATCGTTGTTTGTTTTCAGTTGATGGGCTGTTGCACACTGTAAGCATTTCGGGTCCCGAATACAGTAGTTTTAATTGTATCCACTTTGTTTATTGTACTGCTTTATTGTTATTTTTTTATGGGGTGTTTCATATGATAACTTTTATTAAAGTTCAAAAGATTTGTTATATGGTATGGTTATATGTTCTTGTTGTTTGGTTTGCTTTTGAACTCTATTACGAATGACGTGTTTTTGGTTTCTATTTGTTGCATTGTTGAGAATATAAATTATTTTGTGAGTTATTTCGCTCAGTTCCCGTTTGATTTCGTTTTGATCTGCTTAGGGGTGAAAATTGTGTAGAACTAATTTCATTCCTCTGACTTGAAAATGATTCGTATTTTGTTGTCTTTAAGCACCCTTATATCGTTGTTGCTTTTATTAATCGCACTTTATTGGAGCATTGACGTATTCTACTCATCTTACATAACTTATATGTTAATGCGCTTTATTCGTTTCAAATAATGAATCGAAATTTAACAATATATTGAGTTAAATTCGAACCGAATAGCACATTTTTAAATCCAAATTTGCTTTCGCGAACTTTTTGCCAACTGTTTTACTATTTCTTTAAAAACTGTGCTATTACGCAATATATGGTATTTGTGACATGAACACTGACGGCACTCACGTACCAAATTTTAATTCAAACTCATAAATTGTCAATCTGTTTAATTGTTTTCATATGATCGATAAAACTTATTTAATTCAAAGTATTATGAAAAATTCCAGTTTTTGGAATAAGGAAGACAACATATTTGCCTTTAAAACTCTGCTAATATTTGCTATAAATAAGGGTATATTGGCAACAGGGATGGGACTGATGAATTAATTTCGAGAGTTACTTGACATTAGAAAAAGAAAAGTCAATAATAAAAGGATTATTAGGATATATGATATACGAGGGTTGTCTGAAAAGTTTCCGAACAATGATACAAGATATTTTTTCTCAAAATTTTTTTTTATTTTTCTACATAGTCTCCTTGTAACTCTACACACTTCTCCCAGCTATGCACCCATCTCTCTAATCCGTCCAAATAGTACTTGGCGTTTTTCTCTGCAAAATAATTGTTCACGAAGGTGATTGCCTCCTCATTTGACGAAAATCTTTGTCCTCCGAGCGCAGTTTTTAGATGAGAGAACAAAAAGAAGTAGCTTGGGGCTAGATCTGGTAAATAAGGCGGATGGTCAAGCAGTTCAAACCGTAATTCATGGATTTTCGCCATGGCAACCGCTGAGGTGTGAGACGGCGCGTTGTCTTTGTGAAACAGGATTTTCTTTTTCTGCAAATGTGGCCATTTTTCCGCTATTTTTGCCTTCAGCTTGGCAAGCAATGATGCGTAGTATGGCTCCTGTAATGGTTGTTCCTTTTTGAAGATAATCGATTAAGATAACTCCTTTACTATCCCAAAAAAACAGCCGCCATCACTTTAGCAGCCGAAAAAACAGTTTTTGCATTATTTGGAGCCGGCTCGCCCTTTGCAGTCCACTGTTTTGACTGAATTTTTGTTTCGGGCGTATAATGGTGTATCCAAGTTTCATCTACAGTAATTAATCGGCACCAAAACTCGGATTTATTGCGTCTAAACTGCGCCAATAGAGCGTTGGAAATGTTCATTCGAACACGTTTTTGGTCTAATGTAAGCAAACGCAGCACCCAACGCGCGGACAGCTTTCTCATGCCTAAATCTTGATTTACGAGCAATATGTAACAAACACGTTCTTTGGACATTTTCATAACCTCTACTATCTCTCTCATTTTAATTCCGCGGTCGTCTAATACCATTTGGTGAACTTAAGCAATGTTATCGTCAATGGTTGCAGTTTTTGGACGTCCCAAACGTTCATCATCTCCCAAGCTCTTACGGCCATGTTTAAATTCAGCTGCCCAAAATTTCACTGTGGTAAATGATGGAGCAGAGTCCCCATACACAGAGTCCATATCATTTTTGATTTGCGTAGGCGTATTGCCTTTCAAAAACAAGAATTTAATAACAGCTCGATACACAATTTTTTAAATTTTCAGAAAAAAACACTCACATCGACTCACTCAAACGACTGTCAACTAAAAACTGCGATCCAAAATGACTGAAACATCGGTAAGTAACCGTCAAAAGATGCACAACTAGAATTCATCAGCTTTTATTGACGAGTGCCGCTATCTTTACGTTGCTATCGGAAACTTTTTAGATAACCTTCGTATGTTTAGCGCCTAAGACTGTAAAGGTTTGTTAAAAGAACAGGCATGTTTTTTAGGAACTGTTAAACATTTTATCGGTAGTTCAAATTCGGACTCTTTTCCTTCATGATTTTAAAATAGTAGATAATGTGTCTCTAGCAGCGTGAAACATAATTGCCACATTTCAAGATATAGCGATAAGCGAATGGTTGAATGGTGCCATTCAACGTTAGTTTAAAAAGTTTCGTTCTACAGATTTCAGTATCGAAACAAACCACGCGATAAACCAGAAATGGTAATTGGCGACGATGTCTTAAGAACTACGATAGATAGAGGTTAAAATAGCTTAAAAAATTCCATTGCGTAAAAAATTCCGAACTTTTACAACAAATAAATATTTGACGTTGAATCGTAAATGCCACATTTACCCGACCTAATAAAGAAAACACAAAAAATTTGGGAAAAAACACCTTTATTTCTCTACATAGTCTTCTTTTAGTTCAATACACTTTTCCCAGCGACGTTAAATAGCTTCAATACCCTGTTTATAGTGAGACTCGTCGAGCTCCTTAAAATAGCCATGAACCGCAGACTCCACCTCTTTATTGTTGGCAAATAAGGAGCCATTTTTTGAAGTTCGGAAATAGAAAATAATCCGAGGGGGCTAAATCTGGCGAATAGGGTGCATGAGGAAGCAATTCGAACTTTAACTCATTGATTTTGGCCATTTCGATGACGCCTTGATGAAACAAAACTTTTTTCTTCACCAAATGCCGCCGTTTTTTCTTGATTTCATCTTTCAAACGCTGCAATAAGTTCGCATAATACACGCCGTTGATTGGTTTTCATTTCTGAAAATAATCAATGAAAATTATCCCACGCGCATCCCAAAAAACTGACGCAATGACCTTGCCTGCAGATGGAACTCCTCGCCTTCTTTGGAGCCGATTCTCCCCTTTGAGTCCACTGTTTTGACTCTTCCTTCGTCTAGGGTGTGAAGTGATGGGCCCATGTTTCATCCATGGTTATGAATCGGCGCAAAAATTCGACTTTATTGCTGTGAAACTTTGCCAAACACTCGATTGAAACATCCTCACGACGCTGTTTTTGTTCCATTGTGAGTAATCGGGGTACCCAACTTGCGCACAGCTTTGTCATGTTCAATTTTTCAGTCAACACGCAATGTACAGCGCTTTTTGAAATGCCTACCATATCTGCTGGTTCACGCACTTTCAATCGACGGTCATCCAATACCATTTTGTGGATTTTTTTCAACATTTCAGGTGAACTCACCTCATTTGGTCAACGACTGCGATGTTCGTCTTGGGAACTCCTTGGCAACGGCTTCGTTAAACTCTGCCACCAAATATTTTATTTTTGTACATGAAGGAGCAGACTCCTCCAGAGTAGAATCCCGTTCCGTTTTGATATTGGTTGGAATGAGGCCTTTCGAGTGAAATTATTGTATCACATAACGATGAACAATTTTTTCAATACTTAAAAATTCATTGAGAACGTTCAATATTGATGGCTGCCGTACAAATGCTAAACAACGTACCGTCGTCAAACTTCAGATTTAAGCTTTATAAGGTTGGTACTTTCTACAATAATTATTCTTTTTAAACAACAACCGCCATCTATACATCAGGTTTAGTTTTTATTTTATTTTTTACTCCAAAAGCGGACATTTATTATGGCACAACCTAATACTTTTAAGTTGGCGAGAACCTAAGCTTAACTATTAGTTGTGATAACGACACCAGGGCTGAGTTGAACGGAAATTATGTCTTGCTATACAGTAGCTATTTTTTTGTGATAAGAAGGCGATTGAGTAATCAATTTTTTTTTCGGACATTTGAAGTGACTTTAAATAAGACCGTTATCATCCGAGTCCTGCTCTATGAGCCAGCCATAGAAAAATAAAACGACGAATTGCAGCGTCATTGGCTGGATTATATACCATAGCGGATGAAACCAGCGTTCTGGGTCGCAGAATTTGGGTAAACATCGCTATGGAACGTCGCAGTACAGGTGGATCTCGACTCCGTTGTTTCCTGTGAGTGGAAAATACCTTAACTAATTCGGCCTCTGTACTGGAAGCAGCTAGCTTAAGATTGAGTTGGATAAAGAGGCTTGGCAGCATTTCATTTCGGACTGTACACTATTAGCCAACTAACGCACATTTTTGGAAGCGAGTGTCCTCTACGAACACCACCTTAACCCTGAATACATCTTTTTGCCGTTGTTCAGGCCTATCTACAGCCATATGTATTTAAGGGTATCAGTGAAAAGCGAAATTTATTGCCCCTAGTTGGAGTGTTTCTTATTAAGACCAAAAATTTCGCCTAATTGACTTAAAATTGTTTAAATAATTCATATACACTATTTTTAAAAATAATTACCCTAGCGAAATAATCTTACACTCTGCCGCTACTTATATGATTTTTAAATACTTTATAAGCTCTTAAGTTTGATAGTTAATAATGAACATATTTGTTTTGGAAAATCCAATTGAATCGAAATGATAAAACTTTGTTGCTTTAATGATAAGATATCATCAACCTCTGACTGGACGTTTGGACTTTTAAGTTATTTACTTTATTGTTTGTATCAAATTCAATTGTAACAATAAAGTTACAGTTCTTTGTGGCTTGAGGTAAATTAAAATTAATGAGGTTTCTGAAAAATATACTCAAGTATTGACTAACTGATAATTAAAATCTTTTCTTGTTGGTTATGTTTTCGATTGCTTTAAAAATACATAATTGCACAGCTATTGAAGCACAGCCTCAAGACAAGTAGTAGAAGGATATAAGATATACAGTACTTGACGTTTCATATAAACAAAAAATATATTAAATATTCACCGTTTAAAGATTTAAGGCATGAAGGCGCTTGAAAAACAATATTCTTTTATTTAATATTAATCTATTCAACAGCAAAATCATTACAAGACAAGTATTGGTAGGGTATTGGTAAAACTACGATAACCCAAGAACTACATACATTAACATTAGTCTATATTTAGTGTCAATTTAACACACTTTTTTTCAAATAAGCAAAACTCCTAAAACTTGTAGTGCTGCTGCCAAACGCTCGCGGCTCATCGGGCTACTTTCTCGTCTAGTTTCCGTCAAAACAAAATTGTTATCGCCAGAGGGCTCTGAAGGCTTGTAGAAGAGTTATTACATATCTGATGTTTGGTGTCAATTTGATATCGCTAGTGCTGTGACACTTCGTCCGTTATTTCTTATTATTCGATTGTGCAACTTTTTGCTGTGAATTATTTCAGATTTTTTTTTCAAACAATTACTGCAAAATGTCTGACTATGAGTGATTCTGTGAACGGTTTGTACGGCAAACAGAAGACAGCGATGATCTGCCCGAATTCTCGGAGGATGATACAGATTATTCACCAAGCGAGACTGAAAGTGATTCCGAAGATTATAACAGTGACAAGAGTGATGCCGATTTTATCGGACAAGAAATGCGTTTGGAAATCGCTGCTGAACCGGACAACGCTCTCAAGTCGAAAGACAAGAAAATTCAGTATGTGCGCGATCCAATGTCACCATGCCCATCAGTCTCGACAATAGATTTCGCTTCTCGTCAAGGTTTGTTTTGAGTTTTTTGTTTAGGCGCTTTCATTTGAAATTTTTGCAGGGCCAACGTCATTAGCGAAATCTCGCATCAGCAGTCCAGTGATTGCGTTTTTGCTTTTTATCGAGCCAGTCGAGAATATTGTGGTACAAATGACCAATTTATACGGTGTTCACAAGCATGGCGTCACGTGGAAGCCGGTTGATGTGTCTGAAATGCGCACCTTTTATGGATTTTTGTCGTTGGCTGGGGCATATCGGTCGAAAAGCGAAGCAGCTGATGAGCTTTGGACTGCTAAGCATGGGCCACCAATTTTCGCAGCAACAATGTCACTTATTCGCTTTCGAGCCATTAGCCAATCGATACGATTCGATAACCGAGAAACTCGGCATAATGTTCAGCAGAGTGTACGCGATAAATTGGAGCTCGATCTGTGGGTCCAGCGCTTGAAAGTTATGTATGTTCCTGGCAAATTTCGATGACCGTCGATGAGTAACTGCTGCCATTTCGTGGACGATGCAGTTTTCGTCAGTACATTTTGTCTAAGCCTGGCAAATATGGCATCAAACATTGGATTCTGGCCGACGCAGGATCCTTGTATGACTACAATATTCAAGTCTACGTTGGCCGTGATAGAAACTGTTCAGCAGAAATCAATCAAGGTCAACGTGTTGTTCTCCATTTGTGCCAAGGTATTTCTTCTTCGTGTACATGCCTTTATTTTTCTCTGATCTGTGATTCTTTTCCATTTTTAGGAATGAACGGACGCAATGTCACTTGTGACAATTTTTTTACATCTTACAGTTTGGCACTCCAGCTGAAGAAGAAGCAAATACAGCACTATAAGGAAAAATCGTAAGGAGATACCGTCAGCGCTGATTCACATGAAACGAAAACCAGTGCTGCATACGTGCCCAAGAAAAATCGCTTCGTAACTTTGCTTTCGACGTATCATGCGGCCGTCCACTTCGATCCAGCTGACCAGGCAAAAAAGCCCAACATAATTCAGTTTTACAATGAAACGAAGGCTGGTGTCGACACTCTCGACCAGATGGCACTTATCGGTGTAAACGCAGGACCAACCGATGGCCACTAACGTTGTTCTACAACATTCTTGACATTTCGGTTTGAATGCCTTTTTGATCTTCACTCAATTGTTCCCGGAATGGAACAAGACTATGAAAAGTTTCCGCCGACGATTGTTTTTGTTGAACTTGGGCGAGGCCTTACGTGAAGACAATATCAAAGCTAGGGCACGAACACCACATGGTATACATGCGGCAGAAGCTTTTCGTCGTGTGCGAGATCCAAGTTCGTCGATTTCACCGTACTCCTCTTGTTTGAATTCTCCAACAACATCATCACAAGCATCAGCATCGGTCGAAATGCTAGCGGTCAACATATTGATTCATCAGCCAACCACAAAAAAACGGGCTAGATGGCACATGTGTCCTCAAACTCCGAACGCAAATGTTCACAGTGTTCGCTGTGACATGTGCGTGAGACCAACTTGTACAGAACATCGTTTTATTCTTTGCGAGAAATGCGGAGTACTTCATTGCGAATGAAATTTCAGCATTCTCCATTCGATTCGACCTGTCCTTTTTTTTCCTTCTTATTATATTTGTAGGTGAACTGCTATTTTTTTATTTTTTTTCATAATAAAAATAACAAAAACTGAAATTTTCCGCAACAAACCAGCATATCATAGCTTTTTTTTGACTCTACAATCGGCTCTATAAAACCTTGTGTCAAATTGACACCAAGCATCAGATTAGCATCGCAAAACTAAATATAGACGTGTTAAAATAAGACAATAATTGATTTTATTAATTAATATTTCGTTGGATATTCTTTTTTATGGACCTTGTGACAATGGTGAGACATGGATTTAATCCAATTAAATTATTGATTGTATCCGTTGTTATTTTCCATCATTCTTGTCTTATGGCTCTAAAATAGAGACATTTAAAAAGTATTTTTTGCACAATTTGCACAACAAACTACTGCCACATTTAACCACTCACTCAATAGGCTAGCCTTGTCTTTGAAATCCCTACCGAAAGCCAGTTTTTCATCCGCATATGGATACATACATATTGTAATTTCTTATATTTTTATACCCTTCATCTTTTAAAATATTTATAATTTGGTGAATAGGACAAATTCCCTGGCTGGAGAAATAACCACAACCTATGATTTCATGACCCCTACCGTGTAAACATGACCTTATTGTGGAACTAACTATCTTAACTTAAGTTTTCTAACATGCGCTTTTCCACCTGATCCCTTAATTAACCGACCAGTTAATAGGATCTAGTTTTATAAGTCAATAAAGTATAAAATTATTTCATATTACAACCGAAATGGGGTTAGTGGTTTACTGATTAGCATTCATAGAGAGATGAGAGTGGCACATTTCCGAAAGTCGTATCAAGTTAGATTTCCTGTGCTCCTTCTTTGCTGACGTAGAGCCCCGGTTTCCATCCGAGTCCAAATGCATCTGAAAATATGTTTTTGGGGCTTTGAGGCATAAATAATGATTGGAGTGGTTTCTGCTGCAACTAATGGAAAAGTAAGGTAAAAGTATATAATTTAAGAAATAGTTTTGTATCTATTATATCGACAAATAGTTTTATTTTTATAAAAGAAAATATAACTATAATGCAGTAAGTAAATATACTATATAGCAAAACTTACCTTCTGAAAAAAAAAATCGACAGAGCAGGTAGCTGCATTGCAAATTAGGTTACTAAGCCAAGGGCCTATCGGTCCCCTTATCAATAAGATATTATCGTAACGACACTGCTATGCTTCAGCATATTCACAATTCCTGATTGTATTTTATGTATGTTACATATGTGTTTATTATACTCACGAGCTGCAGGCTGAATTTGCCATGAAATTCACTAAATGATGCACGTCATAGAGCTTCCAAGAAAACATCAGACAGAGGAAATTTTCAGCATTATCATGCAAATACATTAATAAGTTTTGTCCTAAAAACACAGTATAAGAAACAATTTTCCAGCTAACATCCCAGTTCGATCAGATGAACCTCAGAGTTCACGTTCAGTTCTTCCTTTGGTTATTATCGGCTTCCTAAAATCGAACTTCTAAAGAAGATGCTGTGGTTCTTTGAGAAAAACGTAGTTTTTCTTTTTTTAAAACCACACTTTTTCAAATAATGTCGATTGGACCGTCTGAAAATAAAATCTTCTCAACTGTGTCATATACAGAGTCACCAGCCTTCTTAACTTTGTATCCAAGGGTCTGTCTGCGCTATAATGCAGACATCTATAATGTCAAAAACTGATCGGTAGTATCACTGTGTAGCTTGTTGTCAATTGTCAGCCATCGGTCAAGTTTTCATACTACAGGATATTCTGAAAGAACATCCATATTTACATCGATTTCAAAGTACCATCTATGGATATCCTAGCCAAGCCTGTCCATCTAATTACAATGGAGAAAACTCGCCGTTCTATCGAGATCAGTAATGAATCTTCTGATACCTTTGACATAAAAAAAAAGTTTAGATAGCGCGACGTGTCTAATATATTGTAGTTAGGTATTCATTAGTATCGTTATTGTAACAAACACTGCCTTAAAATGGATCACTGATAATCATGTATCGATTTCTGTAAAGTGAATTTAATTTTCCAGTGGATTAAAACTCGCGATGAACTGCCTCATGGCTGTTACAAAATACATGCATTTATACATAAGCATTAATTATCAAATCCGAACAAATAAAATTGATAAGATTTCATATTGTACTCGTATATGGTATACAATATATAGCTAAGAGTATATCTCATAATTTGAGGGCCGTCCTTTTAAAGGTGGATATTTACAAACAAAAACGGCATACCCTAACTTTATTCGCTCCAATATTTTAAATCCCTCCCCATCTTCTAAGCTAGAGTCCCACCCTAATACCACACCACCTTCTTTTTTAGACAACATACTTCCTCCAAAGGCAAAGCTAACGAAGCACCTTATCGATTCAGGGGAAGATGGTCTGTATGTTCTATCTCGATTAAGAGACCGCAGATTATACGATAATGTTCGTTTATATCTCGCATACCTACATGATAAGCCAGACTCTGTCTGTATCGACGGTATAACGAAAACCAATGCAATGGTTTCCATTCTGCAAAAAGGCCTTCCCACTAATCATATTGATCTGCGGCAGCTTTTTATACGTTTTCATGAGCAATTAGATATGACTCCTGATGATGTGTCTAATGATCTCTGTTCTTTTGCGTCTCACGTAAGTTCCAAACGCATACTACACCTCCAGCGAACACGGTCTAGTTTCAAAAACTACCATCGCTGCTAACCCACCACTCAATTCTTTTCCGAACCCTCCCAAATATCTGTCCATGTATTATCAAAACGCAGGATTACGAACTAAATTTTCTGGTATATGTATATCTTAATTCGCAGATTCTACCCTACGATATTTTTGCCCTCACAAAAATCAATCTCACCCCTAATATTAAGAATAATGGATTCTTTTCCCAAGACACCGATTTACGACGATTTACAACAACGTTGTTATTTTTTTAGGTGATTTTAATCTACCTAAGCTTATATGGGCTCAAACTGACCAGTCCTACTTTACTGCAACAAATCCCACCTCAGATAAAGAAAATCTTTTCATCGACTGCCTTACTGACTCTGATCTGTATTAATTAAGTGGTGTCACAATAACGTTGGTAGACAACTCAACCTAGTCTTCGCCACTGATACAGATAACTGCGCAAACATCTTCTTTCTAAGTTGGATAGTTACCACCACTTTCTTTACGATAATCCCAACCTTACGGTTAACGATGCTCTCGCATCCTTTTACACCGAAATTTTCAAATGTCTCTCCCTATCTGTACCTTTTTTACCCAAAAAGAATCCCTCATCATCACCACCATGGCATAATAAAGAGCTGCGATCTCTTCGTAGTAAGAGAAATAAGCTTTGGTATACGAGTACGTACTTAAAATCGCGTTCTGACACCGATTTCTTTTACTACCAGTCTGCCCAAATAAATTTCTCTGTACTTTGCCAAACTCTATATGACAACTACTATATTTAAACCAAATGGACCAAACACTCATTTCCGATCCCAAACGATTCTTTCAGTTTATCAAAACTAAAAATAAATCGGATAACTATCCATCATCTCTGAATTTTTTAGATAAGTCCTCGGGCGATCTCCAAATTATTGCAAATCCCTTCGCAATTTTTTTTAGCCAAGCGTTCGCCATCCATTTCTAAGAGCCAGACCACTCTTGCTTTTCCTACTTAAATAGCTGCCCACAAACAACTTGGAATCTGTGTCTACATATAAAGATAAAATAAGAAACCTCAAAGATGATTATTCTGCTGGCCCTGATGATCTTCCCCATATATTTTTAAAGAAATGTGAAATGCACCTAGCCCAACCTCTTACAGCTCTCTTTCAGCTTTCTATAACCCAGGGATTATTTCCCTCGACCTGGAAAAGGTCTTTTATTATCCCCCTACATAAAAAAAGCCGAAAAGACTATATTTCCAACTATCGGCCAATTGCTAAGCTGTCCTACATACCTAAGCTATTCGAGAGCATTATTTATGACATAATGCTTTTCCATTGTAAACCTATTGTTTCCCAAAACCAGCACGGATTTCTCAAAGGTAGATCTACGACCACCAACTTAACGGAATTCGTACCAAGCACTTTATGTGCACTGGAATCTGGAAATCAAGTTGATGTGATTGCCACCGATTTCAGCAAAGCCTTTGTTAGGATCTCGCATGATATAATTCTTCTGAAATGAAAAGCTCTTGGTTTCCAAATAAACTTTATAACATGGGTTCAATCATATTAAAATGAAAGACAATACTATGTTCTATTTCGGTCCATGGTCCAATTAAAGCCTCCTCTGGTGTCCCTCAAGGCAGCCACCTTGGTCCCTTATTATTTATTCTGGCCATTAATGATGTGATTGCATCATTAAAAATTCATACGTATCTGTTTACGCAGACGATATAAAAATCTTTAGATATATATCTTTTTCCTCAGACAGCCTACCATTGCAGGAAGCGCTTGACAGATTTTGTGCTTGGTGTCAGAAGAATTTTCTTGAGCTTAACGTCAATAAGTGTCAGGCTATAACGTATACCCGTAAGCGGCCCCCTACATCAGTTCGTTACTATCTAATCTTTAATCTGCCTGTTTCTTTAGTGAATGAGTTGCGTAATTTAGATGTTATCTGTGATAAGGAACTCAATTTCCGTTCTCACATTGATAATATACAGAACACACATCCTCCGGATAGAAGCTGTTCAACGCACGTTTTTACGATTTGCTTTACGGGGTCTTCCCTGGGATGATAGCCAAAACTTACCACCTTACACTGACCGACTGAAACTTATAAATTTACAACCCCCTCCTATACGTCGAAAAATTGCCGACATTCTCTTTATTCATCAAATTTTAGTTGGTAATATCGATTGTCCTTCTTTACTTCAACTTATTTCTTTTAACACCAATCCACGTAATCTTCGGTCTGTGCAACTTTTTCGGCTCAATCTTCACAGAACGAATTACGGACACTTGGAGTCAATGTCTAGAATGCTTCGTGAAGTCAATGATATTCTGCTTCTCTTCGACTACAATCTCAGCAAACTCTCTCTTAAGGACATTCTTATTTCCACCTATGCCTCACGTCCTAGCTTTTTTTTAACCGCTCCCACCCTTTAGTTTTTATCTTTAGATTTAGGTGAAAATTGTTAGTTTTAAGAATAAGCTTGCAATAAGCATTAAGAAATCTGTCCGGGGTTGACCCGGGCCGCAAATCATACAGAGTGCGTCAATAAAGTTCCCCGACGGGCATTGGAGAAAAAATTGGTTGCTCTAGCTTCAATACACTTGTTACGACGATTTAATAAAGATTCAAATCCGTGCTCTAGCTCATTTTGTGAAATTTTTGGTAAAGAGAGAAGTCGCAGTGCGCCAAGTCAGGTGAAGACAGTGAATAATTCAACACACAGACCTGATTTCGGGCCAAAAATTTACGAACAATGATTTAGGTGTGACTCGGTGCATTATCGTGTAACAGAGACCAACTTTCTGGATTGCGATATTCAGGTCGTAACTGCGAGATATTATTCAGAAGCTGGAATTTTTTTTTCTTATTAAAGAACTAAACACTCAAGAGGGTATGACTACTCTTAAAATGCCGGAGCACGTATTAAGTTTTTCGGAAAATTGGATAGAAAGAGACAAAAAAAATTTTGGGCTCAGTGGTTATTTCACTCCATGGGTAGTATTGAAAACTGAACCGTCTAATTGGGAAGGCAATAGACTACCACTTGAGCCATGGCCACCGTTATGGGTAATTTTTTTGGTATCGAAAAATGTGATGAGCGTTGTCTGGATTTTTGAAGGATTTTTTCGTGTTTTTTTAGCTTATGGTGAATTTTTCGACACTTGTTCTAGATAAACAATCACCGTCGTACACTAGTTGCGTCAACTGTTTGTGATGTCCTCTTACCAAGTCTTGCGCTAATTTTAATGATGGCTTTTTGTTCCATGTTAAAATTTCAACATCAAATGAAAAGCTGTCTGCGAAGAACTGTCATATATTTGTTATTTTCTAATCAAAATATGTAAATGAAATTTTGACAGATGGTAAAAAACATTCCAGCCTCAAAAATGCGTGTTCCAAGACTTTTTTTTAACATAGATGGCGCCACTTGTTAATGAAGTATAATTCGGGTCCGAGGACTTTATTAACGCACTGTGTAACTAGATATTCAGTGCAAACATCTGAAACAAAATATCTTGATCTGATGTTCCAATTGTTCTGAAAACTTCACTTACGAAAACATTTGGACATTCAAGTAGGTATATATGTATATGTATGTTATGTAAGCCGATATTTTCACTTAGTCAAAATCTTTGCCAGATATGGTCATATTTAACATCGTTCTCTTGATGACATTCATTAGGAGTAGACTGATAATGGACGAAGAGAGCTAGTACATACTCGTATGTACATGCGCATGTGTACGTGGTGCTTTTTTTCATTTTTAAGTACTTACAATTACGGTTTTAGTTAATAATTTCACGGCACCAAACATGTGTCTTATATGTAAATCATGTAGGCTTTCTGCTACCACAGCATAGTGGAAACCTAAACCATATAACACGCGAGTAAGGCAGAATGAGATACATAAAAGAGAACACAAAGTACATACAGGCCGACAAACAGTCCCAGTACTTCTTTTGTGCAATTAGAAATATTTAAAGACTCATGTCTTCTTACCTTTTCATGGGTTAAACAACAGATATGCGGTTTGTTTCCAATATTTTTCCAATCCATCACCGAATTTATACCTAGTCACTGTTTTAAAGTTCTTCCTTTTAAGCTATACCAAATAACTACATATACAGGGTGTCCCCTAATTCGATGACGATAATTTGAGAAATGATTCCTGGGCATATTCTAAGAAAAAAATTGTTCTACAGTAAGGGTCTATCTCCAATGTTGGCATCATTTATCGAGGATTTAAGAAAAGGCTTACCTTGGAGTACCCTGACCCATGTTAACGGAAATTTCTCTGTTAGTACTACTGGTAACAACTTCGTGTAGGACTTCATTTTTAGAAGAAATACCAGCCTTTATAACGGGGTTTAAATAAAGTTGATATCTTGTTTGAGTTTAGATTGTTTAGATATCCAATTTCTCCACCTGTTTCATTAACATAACGTTTTACCATTTTTTTCTTATAAAAGTAATAATAATAAAAAAAAATCATCAATGAGTTGGCAGAAAAACCCACAGATTTGTGGGTTGTATATAATTTAGAATAAATAAAAGACTAAATTCCATCGGACGTTAAGATGCCGATTTGAGTATAGGATGATTTACACTACGGAATATAGTCTGCTCTCTATCTGATTTCTGAGAATTTAACCTTTGGCTAATATTTGAAGTACTAGCTTTTTCTCTGCCGCACAAAATCGCAACATCACTTGCTAAATGCATTTCCATGCTCGTATACGATATGTGTCTAATATGTACCAACACTGTATATATTTTACGATCGAGGAAATTGAGACAGACATTCTTTTTTTCAAACTTAGAAAGCATCTATAGGAAATGAAACGTTAAGCTAAGTCTGCAGAAACAGAGTAATTGGGTCATAATCTGTTCTTCTGCAGACTGTCGTTGATGACCTGTTCCCCAAAATGCAAGTGTACCCTTCAACCTGAATAGCATCCAAACATTTTTTACTCGTAAATAATATTTTACGCCGATCCAAAGAAAAGGGGATTGCTAATATTACAGTAAACACAGAAGTATTATCTCAGTGAATGGATAAAGAATTGCGTAAACAAACTGTTTGAATCTTCCAAGTATATTTAAGTATGCATCCTTAGTAAATTGATTACAATTATTCAATTGCTTGAAATGATAATGTCGGAGGCGCACTATTTATTTAGTGCTGGAGTCCTTTGATGTCAAGAAGTGCTTAAGAAAAAGGGTTGATGACGATATCCCCCTTTCCAAAATCCCTTTTCCATAATCTCCTATTCCGAAATCCCCTGTCCCAAAATCTCTCTTTCCAAAATCCCCTGTGCCAAAATCCCTCGGGACAAAATCTCCCGTTTTTATATTTATATATCTTCAATATGGTTGCTGTCAACTGTCAGAATTCAGAATTCCCTATTGGAAGACCCTGTACAAGTAATGTTGACACCGTCACGAAACGTTTCAAAGACAACGAATTTCACCTTTGCACATGGAATGCTGGGACTCTTAATAGACAACGTGCTGTCGAAGCAGCCAGGTCAAATAGCAAATACGATTAGATGTTCATAGTGTTTTCTTTGTTGGCTGAGTTCAGAATGGCGCCAGAAACAGTAACTCTTACATACTACGAGTATCATCAATAGCAATCCTGTAAAACAGCGACAGGATATGCATAAATAAAAATAACGGCAGGACAGTTGGCCGAAAACAATCGAATCCAAAATATGCTCCGGAATTTTGGTCCATTGTAGATTCTCACGTCTTTCCGAGAACATAAAAAAACGTGGAAGCTTGGCATAGACGTTTTCAAGTTTTAATTGGAAAGCCCCATATTGGGCTTTATAACATTATTCAAGAACTAGCCCTGGAGTATATTGTTGTAAAAAAAACAATATTGAGCAAATGCTTTCAGGGCAAAGAATTAAGAAAAGATGATCACTGAAAATAAAGCGCAAGAAGTTAAAAAAGGTAATTTAAAGTCGAGAATCGCCTGAAAAAATTTGACTTCCTGACGGCAATTGCGCACAACATTGCGCTTAGTCGCAAATGATAGAATTATATGTCTATCTATCTATCTATCTATCTGTATATGAACTGTGTAAGAACGTATAATTACTACATTGTTTTTTGTCTTTTTTTTTTAAAACACTTTGTTTTTTTATATAATATATTATAATACATACACATAAACCAGAATTAATAAATACGTATAAAACAAGAAAACAAGAAAACAAGAAATTTTTTTCTATAACATCTAATCACATTTTCCAAAAAAAGGGGGATTTCAGTTTTGAAAACACGGGATTTTCCAGGGGATTTCGGATCGAGGGATTTTAATACAGGGGATTTTGAAACGGGGGATTATGGGTAAATGTGTGAATTCAAAACAGGGGATTTTAGAGCACGGGGGATTTTGGAACGGGGGATTTCGGGGTGCTCCCAAGAAAAAGCGACGCTTTGTAACACGATTTTCGTTAACATTATTTTTGTTAGAATCGCTCAGGGTAAACTCATTTGAGAATCTTACCAATATTCAAAATTATTAATACTAAATTCATTAATTTCAAATATTAATAACTCGAATACTACCTTGATCAAAAAGTTCCCGTATTCTGAAAATTTTAAATACAAGTTTATTCATCTAAATCTATATTGTCCCCTTCAAAGTAATCCAAATCGACTGCAACACACTTATGCCAGCGCTTGATCCAATCCTCGAAACATTTTTTATATTCGGTTTTCGGTATGTTCATCAGTGCTTCCTGCGATTTTTCCGTTATTTCCTCTCGGCTGCTGAAACGTTCCCCGTAGTGGTTTTTTAACTCGATTGAACAGAAAGAAGTCACAGGGACCCAAATTAGGTGGATTCGGTGGCTGTTGGATGGTATTTGTTGCATTTTTCGTCAAAAAATTACGAATAATGATGGTGCGAAGGTGCGTTATCGTGGTGGAAAACCCACGAGTTTTCTGCCCACAATTCTGGTCTCTTTCGGCGAATTGCTTCACGCAAACGTCTCATAACGCTCAAATAATACCCTTTGTTTACTGTCTGGCCTTCTGACAGAAACTCATAATGCACTACACCGTTGTAATCCATGAAAACCGTGAGCATTGCCTTCTTTTTTGACTGAAAACGCCGTGGTTTTTTGGTCTTGGCTCATCTTGTGATGTCTGGATTGCGTGTCGTACTCATAAACCCACGTCCCGTCTCCAGTAATGATCTTCTTGATGAATGTGTGATCGGATTCAGCCTCGCAAGTCGTCTCTTTTACGACGTCAAAACAGTCTCTTTTTTGCATGAAATTGAGGTCTTTTGGCACCAACTTTGCTGCTACACGATGGAAACCCAAATCATTAACCAAAATGTCTTGGACGGATCCATAGGTAATGTTCAAGTCCTCCGCTATCTCTCTGATGGTTAATTTGCGGTTATTGACCAACATTCCTTTTACTTCATCAATGTTTTCGTCGGTTTTCGATGTCGATGGTCTGCCAATGCGTTCATTATCTTCGATTGACTCACGACCACTTTTGAACCGCTTGTGCCACTGATAAGCGACCGTTTTCTTTAGAGAATCGTTGCCGAAACACTTTTCCAACATTTCCAACGTTCGCGCACCATTAAATCCGGTTTTTACGCAAACTTTAATACAAGTTCGTTGTTGCAAATTTAAATCCATTTCTAAAATTGAGATAGATGTACTCTTGGCTACGTAACTTTTGCAAATGTCAAGCTATTTACATTTAAAGGGAATGTCAACAACAGATTTACCAACTTAACAAAAAAAACAGAACTCAAATCGTAACAATTGGAACGCAACATGGTGGCGTCCCCCGGGAACTTTTTGATCAAGATGGTAAGTGTTCCGTAAACAATTTTTTAAATGAATTTTCCAAGTTTCTGGATGAACAAAAATCAAAAAATATAATATTATTGGGCAATTTTAATATTGATCTTTTATGTGATTCTTCTGAGACCGATTTATTTCTATCTGTATTGTCATCGTTTGGTTTTAAATTCGATCATTTTCAACCTACTCGATTTAGCTCTTGCCTAGACCATGTGTTTGTAAGCTTAAGCAGAAATATAGAAGTAAATTATAATACAAATGTATTCGATCTTAGTATTACAGACCATAAATTAATATCATTTCAATTAAACACCAGTATTACAAGAAAACATCACTCTTATAAAAAAAATGTTACAAAAATTCGACTTTTTAAAATTGAAATCTTATTTGAATTTCGAATTTTGGGATACTGTTTATTCTGAATTCGATTCATCACTTGCTTTTGATTTGTTCATTAAGAAATTGCAGTTTTATATTTCAAGGAGTGTTGTTATTGAGCATCACCAGAGTAAGAAACTTAAATTTCTCAAACCTTGGATGAACACTTCATTATTAAACAAAATCAGAACAAAAAATAAACTCTGCTGTATCATTAGAACACATAGCAATAATTCAAATTTGGTCAATCGATATGTAAAACTCAGTCATGAAATCAAAAATGAAGGTAAACGTTGTAGAAATAACTACTTCTGGAATAGATTTATATCAGATGTGGGTAACATTAGAAAGGAATGGCAGGTTGTAATTGAAATTTTGAATAAAAATAAACCTTTTAGTAATATTACGATAAGCATTAACAAATCTGCTGTCTCTGAACCTGTTCAAGTTGCAAATCTGTTTAATGATTTCTTTTGTAATGTAGGTTTATCATATATGTAGCTGCTCAGATACTCCTTATTCTTTAAATGAACCACATCAGCCACTTAGCTTCTACTTTGAAGAGATTTCATCAACTAAAATACATAAAATTATTAAGTCACTTAAGACATCAAACCCTTCATCTCTTGACAGTATTTTTAGCTTTTTATTAAAAAATATATCTTTTCAAATTTGCGATGTCTTGTGTTTCATTTTTAATGCTTGCGTTAAAAAACGTGTTTTCCCTGACCCGTTGAAAGTGGCTGTAGTATTGCCACTCCATAAAAAAAGGTGATCAATGTGTCTGGACAATTATCGCCCTATCTCGATTCTGTCAGTTTTTTCTAAAGTTTTTGAAAGAGGAATAAAATCCAGAATACTTTCCTTCTTAGATAAAACTAACTTTTTCGATAAGTCTCAATTCGGGTGTAGGAGTGGTAGTTTGACAGAAACTACTGAAATTAACAGGAGAGTTACAAAGTAGTTTAAATATTTCACAAATTCCTTCTTTTTTATTTGTAGATATAACTAAAGCTTTCGATACAGTGAATCATAGCTTACTGCTGAGTAAACTATATAGTGTAGGTTTCAGAGGCTTTATTTATGACTGGTTTGCTCTTATTTGAGAAATCGTTATTAAGTGGTGAAGATAGAAAATGTCATTAGTTCTAAAAGGCCTATTAACACTGGTGTCCCTCAGGGTTCCGTACTGGGCCCAACATTTTTTTTGATTTACGTGAACTCCCTTTTTTTACAACCATTTATGGGCAAATTCACTACTTTTGCCGATGATACAGCACTTACTTATTCATCAATGAGCTATTTGGATGTAGTGATGTAAACTTCGACTTAGTTCTACTTCGAAGATGGTTTTACCATCATAAACTTTCTATTAACAAAAAAACAAAGTTTATGTTATTTAGTATTAAGAGCGAAAAGTTTGTTGACTTGTCTTTACACTATCATGCTCCTAAATGCTTGCGTTTTAGCCTATCTCAATCTCAAGAGTTACCCTTTAATACAAATATCAATTGTTGTGATGATTGCTTTACAATTGAGTGTGTAGACAATTACAAATACCTAGGTGTAGTATTGGATTATAAACTTAACTGGAAAGAACATATTTTCCATATTAAAAATTATTTAAATGAAGTTGTTAGACAATTGTACCACCTAAGCCTTTATTGCAACTTTAAGTGTTTTAAAATTAGTTTACAATGGTTTAATAAAATCAAAATTGCAATATGGTATTTCCTGCTGGGGTGGTATCTATTTCAACACCATTAAACCTCTTTTAATTAAACAAAAACACGCCATAAGAATCATATCGAAGACTTAGATCGTAGGACACCAAGTTTTGATTTGTTTAAACAGCTGGGATTTCTTTCCTTAAGGCTTTATATTGTTACAAGGTGCTAAAAATATTTTTCAAAAATTCTGGTTTTTACGATATAAGAACGGATAATAATTACAATCGGCGCGTTAATACCAGAAACTATGTATTTGTACCAACTATTAATAAAACCCTTTATTCTCGTTGTTAACATATTTTGTTACGGCACCGCGTCTTTTTAACTGTTTACCATACCATCTAAGGTGCGAGAGAGGGGAATCAGTATTTTTATTTGGTTTGAAATGATTTATCTTTTCTCTTAATTATTTGGAAATTGAAAATATATTTGTCCTACAGAATTAGTTAATTTGCACTTACCTTTTATATTTTATCTTGTTGTTCTCCCCAACATTAATCATGAATTATTACTATGTATTTTCGAAACACTTTCACCACTTGTCATAGCTCGGCAAAAGATTGTATTACTATTTCTTTCGATTAATATTATCACTATTTAATTATTAATTTAAAATTGTAACTATAGTATAGATTGAAATAAAGACTCTGTAAAAAAAATATATATATAGAGCAATTTTTTGAACAGGCAATACTTGTTACAGATTCTACAGATATTGGCTTGCTTTTGTGGAGTCATACATTGTGAAGAAGTGAGATTCAGGTGGATTAAGCAGTTGAACCACCAACATTGTGTTCAGATCCTCATTTGTTCGAAAATTAAGCTGCAGATATTTTGTTGGTCAGACCAAATCAATTTGAAAATCATCTGCATATACTATAAGTGCACTGATGAATTAATGGATAGAACAAAATCGGTCCCAGGTTCGATCTCTGATATACGCCTTGTGCAAAATATAAGCAATTTCTTCAATATTTTGTATACATAGTATCCATAATTTTTAATTACAGCAGCACACCTCTTCTGCATAGGCGAAATTAAATTGGTTAAAATGGTATTGGGTATGCTTTCTGTTAAGGAATTTTTTAGTTCCGTTTTATTGCGAAAGCGCTGGCCAGCTACCCTACGCTTGAGTATCCCAAAAAGATTTTCGATGGGATTCAAGTCTGGAGATTGTTTTGGCCAATCAAGAACTTGAATGCCTTCATCGTGGAGTCACTCTCTTACTAGCTTCGATGTGTGTTTCGGGTCGTTGTTGATCGAAGTGGCATTTCCCATTCCGCGTAGGACAGCATAAAATATGTCTTTGAAAGATGTCCCTGTACTTAAAGCGGCCCATTATTCGATTTCAATGAAAGGACCCCACTCCATGAGCGGAAAAGCAAAAGCACACCATTATGGCGCCACCTCCATGCTTAGCTGTCACCTTACAGCGGGCCCCCGCCCAATTATCAAGGCTTCGCCCATCAATGACGTTGTCTAATAAAAAGCGGGGGTAGATTATTCTAAACTGGTCTTATCGTAAACATCCAGATTTTATTGCATGACTGGATGATACGATTTGACCAGTTACAAGTTGCCGGTCATAGGTCTTGTTGGTAGGCTTGACCACCGGTAGTCCATACCAGGACTTAAATCACGGTACCATGGGAGTCAGGAGCCCCCCGGATTTCGGTCCGGGCCTGACTTGTTAGAGGTAGGCCCCCTTGTGGGAGCGTCATGGTGGCTGTGGTTTAAACCCAAATCGCGGGTACGGGTTTCCTTTTTGGTTTATCCCATTGTAGAGTTGCAAATGAAGTACTGGGTGCTGCGACCCTAAGAGCAGCAAGAGGTTTTGGGTAGGCCTCGACTCATACCAAGGGTGGAACTTGTGCCTCCAACACAGTTCCGAATTGGTATAATTCAAAAGCGAACTATTATATAATACAAGCGAGTGATTAGCGATGGCAAGGCGTATCCTTGCTCCCTATGGGTGTATGGGCACCTCGTAAACATTAAGTCTACATGACAGGAGGTTTACGTTAAAAATCCAGGTACGTTCTGTCACCTTACAGTAACGGGGACTTAGCTGTTCTCCTTTGCTTCGTCGCACAGTACAAAAGCCATCTGAATGGAAAATATTAAATTTGGATTCATCGCTGAAAAGTACTGTTTTCCACTTTTCAGCGGTCCAACTAAGGCGTTGTTTAGCAAAATTTAACCTGTAAGAGGCTTATTAAGTGAAAATAATGAAATAAAATTTAAATCAGCGAAGCAACCTTTTTTGAAGAGGTTTCCTCATTAGCACAGGTTTCTTGGAGGGTCTGTAACTTTTTAAACCATGTTCAATGCCTCGTCTGTGCACGATGCTTGCATCTGCGCTTAAATTGAGAGCCGTTACAATCTCCTTCGAACTGATAAAAGCTACTTTTTTAATGAGGGAACATATGTTATTTTCCTATCAGTTCGGCATGTCTTTTTGCGGTGGCGTCCACTTAAATGTCGGCTGTCGACTATGCCGGCAGCTTTATATTTTTTATTAGCCGCGAAATAATTGACCTGCTAATATTATATTTCTTTGACAAAGAATTCTGTGATTCTCCACTGTTAAAATCTTCGATAATTTTTAGTTTTAAGGCACTATGATACTGAACACGAGCCATTGCAGCAAAGCGATGTTTCTAGAGGGTTGTATCAAAGAATCTAATGCAAAACGTTTGCTGTTTCTCATGTACTGTATTTAGCATGCGATCCTATCAAAAAAGTCCCTCTAGTTTTTTTTTCTTTGAGTTAGAGAAGAAGTTGCTTAAATTTTCCACAGGCATGTGCAATCATTTTTTCAATAATGTTATATTTGTGATATTTGGGAAAAAAAATAACAAATAAAAGAGCTAAAAATTTAAAAGCTGCTACTCAAAGGAAAAAGCCTTTATTTATGAAAAATATGTGGAGAAATTTGTGTTAAAGCATTGATATGGAAACGGTTGCTTATATTTTGCACACTATTGTATACATAGTGAGTGTTAAGTCCAATTTATATGTATTCTAGGCTAATTCATATTTATTGGTTTCCCCTTTCGTATTCTATATACAATAATTTGCTTTTGAGATAAACCAACTGTTGTAACGGTTTTAATAGGTGCATAGAATTATTCAAGTAAATACGGAGTTGAATAACAAGTTTTTCGTTTCAGTCAAGATTCTTAAAGATATAAAACCCGACTTCTAGGTACAAAAGTGGAAAAAATATGTATATACGTTTTTCCTAATCGTTTTACTTGTTTTTTCAGCAACATGTAAATCTCATTTCTATAGCTCTGTGAATCAAGCGTTTACAAAAAATAAAGATCGTGAAATTCTGTACAAAAATTGGGATGAACAATTTAAAGAAATAAAATTATATCACCGTAGCTTGAAAAAAAGCTACACTCTGTATAGTAGTACTGTGTACATAACGGTGATGCGCTTGCAAAATGTCCTGCTAAATCTTTTGGCAAATCGTTGTTTTTTACAGTACATAGGTATGATTCATTTATGACCACATCATTTCAAGCATTTTCAGGTTTATAAAAACCGACATAGGTCATTATGGACATCTTATACTAGGTGTGTTCAGAAAATAATGGGAATTTTTAAATATCGCGGGTTTGGAGTCCATTTGTCAAATTTTGTTTATACTATGTTGGTGTACATGCACCTGAAGTATGATAAAATATTCAGCTGTATTCATTGTTTACTTTGTCTGTGGCAGCCGCTAAGGTTAGACATGTTTTTATGAGCTCGGCGATTTCCGTTTGTTAAAAAAAATGAATCAAAGAATTTGTATCAAATTCTGCGTAAGAAATGAAATAAAGTGTAACAAAGTGTGTGAGATGTTAAGAAAGGCCTATGGTGAGTCTGCTATGAGTAAAACAAGAGTTTACGAGTGGTATAAGCGTTTTCAAGATGGCCGTACAGACGTGAAGATAACGAACGCCCTGGACGCCCCAGTGCATCAACAACCGATGAAAACGTGGAAAAAATTAAAGAAATGGTTATGAACAATCGCCAAATCATCGCTGATGATGTTGGCATATCGATTGGCACATGGCTCTGTGTGACTTTTTCCAAAAATAAAGAGAATCTTAAACGGCCGTCATTTTACAAGCTTGGATGACATTAAAAGCGCATCGCTGAAAGAGCTAAAGACTATCACAAAGATCGAGTTTGAGAAATGTTCTGAGGATTGGAAGAAGCGCTGGCACAAGTGCATAATATCTAATGGGGACTATTTTGAAAGCGGCAACATTAATGTAGACGAATAAATAAATATTATTTTTCAAGAAACTAAAATTCCCGTTATTTTCTGAACACACCTCGTATGTACATATACATATACTACAATAGACCTAAAGCCTCCAGAGAACAGGCAAAGTACTTTGATAGCTTTTACATTTTTTTTTATCTTTTATAGGGTGATCAATCCAGTGTATTGAATCTCATTATATTTCGCAACGATCCATGCTGCAACAACTCCTGTAGCATACACGATAAGAAACTTAATCACTCGTTTTAAGGAGCTGGGTGTGGTAGTTAATCTATTACGATCAAATTTTCATCTGTCAGTTTGCAATGAAGGAGCTTCGGAGGCTGTACGACAGAGTATCAACGACGATTAACCTTTGTCGACGTGCTACGCAATGAAGAAGCTCCAGAACATAGAGGATTTTTAAACTCGATCTTAAGTTGTTTGCATACAAGATTTAATTGGATCAAGAATTACTACTACGGATCATAGCATCGCCTATTATATGCGAATAGCTTCGTACAGCTAGCCACATATATTTTCACTCCTTTAAACAACCTAATAATGAGCGATGAAAAATATTTGTGTACAATAGATAAACAGAACTGCCGAATTAGTGGTACCTATGAAGAATACGAAAGCATTCCATCAGAGTCAATTACATCCCACTTTTAAAGTCTGACAACTTTCTTTTTACAAAATCCCATAGTATTCGTTACGGAGGTACGAGTAGCATAGTACAATTTTCTCGGTATACATATTTGGGGCATCTATATAACTGGAAATTATTTACATTTTTTTAGTTCTGGGATACTCGTAACACATTCTAAATTTAACGGAAGACTCTACCAATACTTTTCGGTTAGTGTTCCTTTTATACAAAAATTTTATCCATGTCACCAGTCCATAAAGAGTAACGCTTTTTACGTTGATGGTTTGCAAAAATCGAGAGGGTGTACCAATACTCATTAAGAATTAACGTAAAAAACGAACTAAACTGAAAACTCTACTCCTTTGTTTACATCAAAAATGTCTACCTGATCGTGTTTGTATTTATCTGTTCTTAATACTGTTATACGTACCGCTATTCGATTTGACAGACCGTAGTTTTCTTATGTGTAAAATAATAGCAGTGAAATTAAAAGTCTATCGAATTCATTAAATAACTTATAGTTAAAAATAACTTTTTTTTTTGTGATCGGTAAGTGTGAGTGGGCGTGGTAACCGAAAATTAATAAATTTTTCTAGATCTATTGTTCAAAATGGGTAGAGGCAAACATTGCACACAAGAAGAAAGGAACCGCATTTTAGAAATGATTGACGAGAGGAAAACATATACTTTTATACAAGATGTTCTTTCATGCTCTGCGAAAATGATATCAAATGCAAGAAAATGGGAAGAAAAAGTGGAAACTCATGGTCGAAAGAGAAAAATTGAAGAGCGTGATGTAAAAAAAGGCTATCCGTTTAGTATAAATGGGCTCATTTAAGACGTCTACGCAAATTAAGCAAGAACTTAGTCTACATGTAGACACTTCCACAATAAGACGGACACTTGTGGAGGCTAAATTATTTGGCAGGAGCCCGAGAAAAGTGCCGTTATTGCAACCCCGACACATCAAAACGAGAATCAGTTTTGCTAAGGAACATTTGCATTGGCCTCTACACAAATAGCGAAATATTTTATGGTCAGATAAGTCTAAAATAGTTCTTTTTGGTATAGCTGGACGAAGGCAATACATAAGAAGACCACTGAATGCTGAATATAATCCTCGGTTTGTGACTCGTACGGTAAAGCATAAAGGGGCAAAAATTAATGTATGGGGTTCGTTTTCCTACTATGGTCCAGGTCCCTTGTACTGGATTAAAGATGCAATGGACGCAAAGCTGTACGAAAATATCTTGCAGACTGTTATGCTTCTATATGCTGAATGGAATATGCCGCTTAAGTGGATGTATCAACAAGATAATGACCCCAGGCACACCAGTAAATTGGCTAAAAATTGATTTGCAATCAATAGGATTAATGTCATCGAATGGCCTGCTCAGTCACCAGATTTTAATCCCATTGAAAACTTATGGGCTGATGTTAAACAAGAGGTTTTTAAGGCAAAACCAAAAAACCTTGGTGAATTGTGGACTGCAGTGCAATCTGCATGGGCAGGTATTGCGAGAGAGAGGTGCATGCTCTTGATCGACTCTATGCCACGTCGTTTTATTGCAGTTCTGCACCACACAGTTGGACAAAGGATTCCTAAAGAACCGTATGGCAATACGAGAAAGCCAACTGGAGCGGTCTTAAAAGCTTCTTTAGGAATTTTAACTGGTCATTATATTTACTAGATAACGACGGTCGCTGCTGATATGATCACAGACACCATTCTCTTTGGAACGAGAAACTTTATCCCTCATCGGATGAAGAGTATCAGACCAAAAGAAAAGGCATGGTACGACTAGAGCTGTAAAGAGGCTGTCAGGGTTAGAGAAAGGTTTTTTCGGTCCTTCAAGACCAGCCCAACTGAGGAAAATCGAAAAAAGTTCAAACGCGCCAGAAATGACTGCAACGCCTTTCTTAAACGTGTAAAATTCCAATACGACCAAAAACTGTACAATAGTAAAAATCGTTGGTCGTTCGTCAAAAATATTAGAAATTCTCCCTCATCCTCCATCCCAACGCTCATTTATAATGACATTCCAGCTGTCAGCTCTTTGGAAAGGCCAATCTGCTTGCTGCACACTTTGTGGCCAGCTCAACACTCCCAGATTGTGCTTTGTCTCCGCCTACACTTGAGTGCGTCGAATCTTCAATGGGACATATCCACTTTCGCACTCGTGTAGTAGGAAAATTTCTTAAAGATCTTAACATTCACAAATCCGCTGGTCCAGATGGTGTATCTCCCCTCCTTCTGAAGAGGTGTTCTTCCACGCTGGCAAAACCACTGCGTAAGCTTTTTCATCAATCCTACTCTTTAGAACTCTTTCCGAGCAGATGGAAAACAGCATTTGTCCAGCCCGTCCCTAAGAAATGCGAATCTTCCTCTCTCTCTTCTTGCAGACCCATTGCACTTACGTCCCTTCTTTCCAAGGTCATGGAAACGCTGATAAACCGTCAGCTAATGAAATATCTCAAAACACGAAAACTTCTTAATGACCGGCAGTACGGTTCTCGTAGCAACAGGTCCACTGGTGATCTGATGGCATGTCTCACCGAAAAGTGGAACCAAAGCGTACATCAATCTGGCGAAAGCAAGATAGTTGCACTTGATATTTCTAAGGCACTTGAGAGAGTTTGGCATCAGGCTCTTTTGTCGAAAATGCGTGCTTTTGGGATCGACGACACTCTTCTTCAATGGAATAGAAATTACTTTTCGGAACGTTCAATTCAAGTTGTTTTGGATGGTTTCAAGTCTGATATTCACAAAATAAATGCTGGTGTGCCTCAGGGCTCCATTCTATCTCCGACACTCTTTTTAATTTTCATCAACGATCTCTTGTTTGCTACTTCTAATCTGATGACAGTACTCTCTGCTTTTCATAGTCGTTCCCGCACTCACGTCCCTGCTCTTCAGCTGTAGAACGGGAACGGCAGCGTATGTTAAGCTCATAAAATTCTGATATTACCAGCATAACTAATTGGGGAAACACTAACAGGGTAGAATTTAATGCTTCCAGAACACAATGCTGTCTGCTGTCGTTAAAACGAAATTTAAACACCCAGCCGTTATCCATGAATGGCACTTGCATTGTCGAAACCGAAAAACTTTGCATTCTTGGTATGTGTGTCAATGGAATGACCACATATTCGATGTCGCCAAAAATGCTGCGAAATGTCTAGGCTTTCTCAAACGATGTAAGAAATACTTTTCCCCTTCTGATCTGGCCTCAATCTGTAAGGAATTCATCCGCCAAAAATTGCAGTGCAATGCTCACATCTGGTCAGGTGCGCCTAAAACATCTCTGCATCTGCTAGATACAATTCAAAACGGTGCGATAAAACTCATTGGTGATACTAATATCAGTCAATCAATTGACACCCTCGTACACCGACGTAATGTCTCCTCTCTCACTTTGTTTTATCGCTATTTTCCCAAACAGTGCTCCATTGGAATCGCCAGTAGCATTCCGCCCATTCCGCCCATTCAAACTTTCAACCGTAACACCCGTCTTGCTATGAATGCTCATCAGTATACTCTCAAGCCCATTTTCGGACGTACTCTAAAATATCGTGATTCGTTCCTAAGCCGTACAACTCGCTTATGGAATGCCCTGCCTAGCTCGTTATTTCCTAGTCATTATAACCTTCAAACATTTAAAATCAACGTTCACCGGTACCTCTCTGTCCATCCTCCCTGATTTTCCTTCGCCCCGCTGTGTGCAAACATTTTAAGGGTACCAAAAAAAAATAATCCCTTGAGCGCGCGCAAATTATAAAAAAAAAAGAAAATCAACGAAATATTAAGCAAGTGCAACATATTAAATTTTCATTTTTTTTTGTAAGTAAATTCAAGTCAAAAATTTAAGCCTTTCTAAATAATACTGCTATTTTTTTACACATTTGTTTTTGTGTGAAGTTTAATATTTTACGGTTTCTATAAAAATAATTACTTAATTTCAAATTCAATACTAAGTCTTTAGAACATTATTCCTTGTAGAGAAAGACAAAATAAATAATTAAAATGTAAGAGCTATAAAATTGGTTTTATTGTAAAATAAAAAGTTAACTATCTAACACTGTTATTATTTAGCACACAGGTGTATGTACCTACATATTTTTTATTTTTATTTTTTAATGGTAAAATAAATGTTATTATACGAGTAGCTGTGAATGTTTTTCAAATATTTGTCTTCTATGTTGAATTATCCCTAGAAAATTATATACGTATGTATGTAGGTGTATAAAAAAAATACATACATATGTATGGATATATCGCTAGTTTCGAAGTGTTAAAAATGTTTCCTGCTTCTGCGTCAAGTCATTTGGTCGCTTTAGCTACATATGAAGCAACTCAGTGATACTTTTGCAAACGAGTACTTCCCACGAAGCCCACCTTAACTGTTAACGAAATCAATTGATGTAGTCGAAAAACTCACTGTGTGTAATAGCTTTTAAGGGGGCAAAGGTCTGGAGATTTGTTCATCTACTATTTCCTTTTATGAGGCCTAGGTATATCCCACAACGTATAAAGAACTCATATGTATTAATAAACTTCCTTCTTCGTGTCTCGCAATTTGCTTCACATGCTTTTGAATGGCTTCGTGTCGGTCGGTGCGAGTAATAATCATTTCCATTTGACTAAAACTAATTTATTTTAGTTTCATGGAGTCAAACGACACGTTTTCAGTCGTCTTCTACAATTTTTTTTTCAGCATTATTATTATAATAATTATTATTAATCAGGTTTACGGTTGTCTTTCACATTTAGTCCAATAAAAATGATTTCCTTTGTTTTACTGCGGGCAATAGACCAATCTTAGAAAATACCCTTCGAGTCAACCACTCACTTACATCCGAGTTTTGGATCTTTTCTAACATTTATATTTCTCCCATTTCTACTATTAGAGCGATTTAAATAGCAATTTCTCGTGATGAATGACGATTTTAATTCAAAGGATTAACGCTGTTTTCAATATCAATTTTGTTCTAAATTTTGAAGAAATGTACTGTGTCTTTGAATTTTATTAAACTACAAAGATAAAAACCACTTACCTGCCATTAACGGTCGTCAACGCAAATATGATGCAAAAGCTATACAATACGATACGACGTAAAAATCAAACGAAATGTGTTTCGTCCTAAGCAAAAATAATACATGTAAGCACTTGGAGCAAGTGGCTTCTTTTGGAGAATTGAAATATTCTCTTGTTATTTTATAAATTTACATCATCAAAACAAAAAAAAAAACACAATTCTTCAGCAATCAATTTAAATAATAAGTCTAAAAACTACGAAATATCAAATTATGCATTCACTGAAGACGAATAAACAAAATAATTACGCTATATTATACTAATAGTGATAAGGTATGTAGATAATCACATCACAATTTGGGTTACAAAATGTTACCGTAACAAAGTTTCGTGCTCACCCTTTATCTTTAAAATATTTATTCATTCACACCCTCACATCACGTCACGTACAAACATATGTTTGATTTGTACTCATCAGAACCGAAAACTAAACACAACAAATGCAACAAACATCAAAAGGGGAAACAAAATTACCTGAACGTGACAGCTGATAATCCTGAGGCAGAAAATGTTTGCTGCATACACTTCCACTTTTTGGTAGATTCGTACGACCAATTGCTGTAATCCATTTGTGTCTGAGTTCTAAATCTCTCGGCACAACATGAAACTTCCTGCCGCGATTATTACTGTCTGATCGCGATTTGCACCCGCGAACAATACAAAACCCCATTATGAACAACAATATCTAATCATATACGAGTATGTGCATATATTTACCACTACTAAATTAAAGCACGAATTAAAAATCCACCCCTTAACGAGCGCCAAAAAACGAGAGAGAGAGTGGCAAACTGTTCCTGCACTAATCACCATCTGAATAAAATGCGCACCACACAGAATGTTCGAAACGAAGTTCAGAATGTAGCACAACAAGGCGAATTGGCGTCGCAATGCCATATCTGTATCTGCCACAAGCTGAAACTCTCCAAAACCCTCGTTCGAACTCAGATAATACATATGTGTGAATCTGTACTGTAGCCGTATCTGCCTGCCTGTTGGCTTGTTTGCTTGCTACAAAAAAATACAGCGCACAGCAACAGCTGCAAGGCGAAAACTGTATGTTGCCTCGCCTTGCCTTGCCTTGCCTTGCTTTCTAGTGGTAAAAAATTTCAAATGGCTGAATAAAGTGTGACGACATGAAACCGAATTCAGACACGCGCATTTCGCCGCATAACAAATCCTCTTATTACTAGTGGAGACTTTTCAATTTGAATATTTTCTAAGTATACTCGTACCCGTACCCGTACCCGTATTCGTACTCGTGTTCGTACTCGTAATTCCGCGCATTTTCAGTCAACCAGATTATTTATTTTGAGCGATAACAGATCGTACGCTCTGCGGCGATGACCGATGTGGACTTAATTTTTCCACTCATGCATACAATAAACAGATGTACACACTCATACATGCATACGTACACACTACATACCTATCTAATAAATGCCAAGGCGAACAATACAAGGCCGTATTTAGCTCTTCCGCTGCGTAATTGCTCCAAAATTGTCTACGAGGGTTGATTGAGAAATATCTAACGAAACAATTTATCGTAATGTCAGAAAGCATTAATGGCCCGAAACTTTTATAATCCATTTGGTAGGTATATTGTTCTATGGCTTCACCGCTGTAGATATAATATAATACGGTGTACATATATAATGTTGTGCACATCATAATGCCAGTCATTCTTCATTTGAAACGAACAGAAAACGAGCGAAGAATATGTACGAGTACGTGAAACGAAAAAAAAAAAATAATAAACTGAACACAAAACCAGCCTCTCGAGCGCACCAAATCGATATTTGGTCTTTTTGTTCCTCGTTTCTGAGAGCTCTTGGCTGGCTGGCTGGCTGGCCGGCTGACATGGCAGTTGTTGGCAGCTGCTTTTATGTGCTTCTACAGATACCTACCCGTTCGTAAATAGACGAAGAATGTGTATGGATACAGGAATGGAATACTCATGCACAGCTACCATTTCTGGAGTTGGGAGTCAATTTTGGCCTGACAGCCAAAGCCATAGCCATAGCCATAGCCATAGCCATATTCATTGCTATAGCTACATAGCTATCGCCACAGTCATATCCATAGTCGTATTCTCGTATATTCTGGGTGTTTGTCGAGTGTTCGACAAAAGTGGAATGGGGCATTTGGGCCAAACGCAAGGCTGATGCTTTTGGCAAAAGTTTTATGTGCAACGAGTTACGATAACGACTTGGTATAAAATTCCTACCAGGTACAAGGTACATAAATACATACATACAAATGTACGTAACTAGTCATCGTATACCTACATACCTACTGGTATTTATGACGGAATGAAAACGATTTTATAGCAAGCGATCTCAGAGTTTACGGTCATTGAGCAGCAATAGTTGAAGTTCTTATTAAAATATTCGGCACAAATTAAGGGTTGAAATTTCAAAAGCCAAATTGACGGATTTCAAAATTCCTTTGTTCCAAAGGTATTTGGACCTTATGCTTTACAGTATATAAATTAATGTACTTGCTCAATACCTTTTTGTAGATAATTCTCGTTTCCATTGCGATATGATTCAGAATGAGCTCAAGGGATTAGGTTGCTAGTAGCAACTTGCTACCCCTATTATAATACCCGACAATCCATCTATCATACGTCTCGGTCTTGTAGCACTCGTTGTTGATGAAAGGAAAAAGTAGAGAAGTGCGAGTGAAAAGTTTATATCTTGGGATTTCGATTACAAACTGAGAGACGCACAAATACACATCTATAAATACAAATATCTCTACATACTCGTACATACGTACATTCACACAACCATTTATACGCAGTATAAAGACAACATTTGCTTTTATACCATCTCCTGACTATGAGTGAACGTCCGGTCATGACCGGAGGGTAAGTTATCATCCGTAATTTGAGATTGAATCTATCAACTTTGGCTCAGATGTTTGTCTGGCTGTTATACACAGGGGGTGATATATACTGCATACACAGGGTATCCGTATTGATAAAGGTACCAGAATTGCCTTATTATAAAAGATACAACACGCTGTGACAGAAATAAGTCTGGGGCAGTAACAACTACTTTGTTTTTCTTTTATGAAAACTAGGCGTGGCATCCCTCAAAGTATTAAATTATATCCTTTAATAGCCAAGATATTTGAAGTTGTTTTTATAAGAACAATTTAAGCTACGAGTATATGCTACATGGATGGCTAACTTGCCTTGGATATTATGTATGTTTATACAAGGTGTTAATTGTAAGCCTTGTATTTGTGATATAAATTAATTAAATTTTCTTTATTAGCTTTTAATACAGGGTCCCTTTTTGATTCAACTTATAAACACTTCAATAATAAGGAAGTTTGTTATCCAGCTTGTTCGCCCCTTTCCTTAAAATATCTCTGCGAAAAGTTATTTGATTACTGATTCGACTAATGATAATGACTTTACCTGGTGAAATCAACATTCAGATCTCAGGTGGAAACGGGTTTTCAACAATTTACATTTGATTGGACAATACGGTCTGACTTTGTAATACTAGGTAGGTACCTTGTTCTATGATGGTTGTCATTTAGACCTTCAGGAGACTGGACCACTAAAGAAACAATTTCGTTAACAAAGTTTCTGGTGTTGGCAATCTACCAACCGAGCTATTTAAAACAGCGGCAAGTCTCCTTAACATCGTTTATAAGAACCCGTTGATCGGCTGAAGTCTTGATTGGTTACGTATCGATACGTTTATGAACGAAGGATTTCATCACCGTCTAATTTTTCACACTGCACTAGATCTTCGAGAAAATTTATGAATTCCAGATTGATACACTTCATCTTTTTATCGATATTATGTTAAAACTGTGTATTTTTTTTTTATAATTAACACGTGCTCTAGGGGTCATTAGCACCCTTAAAATGTTTGCATACAGCGCGGGCATATGCCGGCATTTATAGTAACGACAAATCTTTCATATTGAAAAAGATCTGCAAAACTAGCTGATTATCAAAGAATAATTCCTTCGATGGGAAACAAGAACTAGGCGGAGGTACGCACTGTTATGCAAATTGTGTAAATTTACACGTCAAACCCAGAGGCACATTCTTTCAAAAACCTATATAGCAACGATATTGACAAAATCAGAAGAACAACAAACAATCTTTAGGTACGATAATTACCCCGAAATCAAACGATGTTTTAAAATGTATTAGAAAAACTGTTCAGATAATGATACTCGTACCTTGGATCCTATCTGTATAGAGGGTGAATGGAAAAGAAGATCTGGACGAGTCCACATATAAAGGTCCCAATAGCTGGGCTTATAAAGCGTATAAACACGAGCACTCTGGCGTATATCATTTTTGAGTTCGCCTCGGAGGGATGGCGCAGTAGATCGTTACTTCTGTTCCCTCACTCATACCACCAATATACTGAAATCGCTGGTTTAGAATAAATAAAAATAACCTTAAAGAGTACATGTAATGAAATGATAAAATTAAACCGGTGGTTAATAATTCGAATGCGCGTTTTACAACTATGAACTATGGTTCGCTGCAAAGCAATGAAAATAAAAATAGAGAATACTGAGAAAAGTAGGTTTTGGTTTTGCGACTGTTTCATAAGTTTCTTTCATACCAACCGGATTACAACCGGGTTTATTTTACCCTTATTACAATGTTACATCTTATAATACGTAACTTGGAAACATGCATAATACATATACATAGGCTTGCCTTATATCATGAGCACCAGCGAAAACGTAATCACTATTTAGTGAATTTATTACGTTGGGATAGTCCTTCTATAGTAGCTGAAAGAAGACGCGCCTTTTATTAGTCAAAAGAGCTATGTATGTGGTTTCGGCAGGTAGTTAAAGCTAATTTTTTTATTTTGTACATATTGCTTGTACAAATTCAGTTGGTCAAGGATACCTAAAAGGATACGCCTTTTAGGTACTGCAGTGCGGCTAAGAAAGCTGGGAAAATAGTAGCCACAGATTGAAATTGATGTGTAGCCGATTCCTGAGGTTAAAACCAGAAAACAAATTAATCTTACTTATCCAGCTTTAGCCGGTTAAAGTTAAAAAAATGCCAAATAATAGGTTTTCTTGAATTAATGTTTTAACTTGATTTAGTTTAAATCCGTTTTTAAATTTGTAAAATTAATTTCAATACGCTGAGATGGTATTTATCTAGGATTTTTAACCAAAGGGTTACCTAAACCAGCGAATTTTCAACAGACGGACTTTCTCTAGTATCATATTAATATGTGTATTATGTTTGTATTATAAAATTGATAAAAGACAGAAACATCAAAGGATATCTGAAATTTTTTTTTTGGAATGAACTTATAATCGAAAGGGTATACGGCAAAAACTAGTTTCGGATGTTAATCAGTGGATGTAACTCAAAATGGAACAATATTTAATAACCTTTAATCTAATTATAAATTGATTTTGTGAATTCCAAATTTGACGAAAGCTTGTTTGCTGTTCGGCACCTGAATAGATTACTAGATACATACTAGGATCTCTTTTATTTTAATTTGGTGACCAAAAAATGGGGTTAAGATAAAAAAAAATGGCTCATTGAAATAAAATGTAATTTTATGAAACCAGAAAACCGACACACCGGTATGTCAAAAATTATTTTTCAACCTATGAGTATGTAGATGCTTGGGACACAGGACAGAAGATCGACAGGTTGGTTTGGAAAAAGTTAAAACCTCTCTGCTTCCAACAATTAACACCAGAAAAGTTTTATCGCTTCCGTGCTATCTGGATGCTATGAGGTTGTTCCAGTTAGCCTCTCAAAACATAAAAAGGGTTGAGTATTAGTACTGAGCGCTTCAATAAATACATATTTATGTAGATAGTGGTCAAATTTCACGCATGCGTTGCAGTTTGGCGTAATAAATATGGGCATTTAAATACGCCTTCCCTTTTAAAATTTCTTTTATTTATTTTTTTACTTTATTTCAATAAAGAGCGTAAACTAATGATCATTTTAATTCACAGATGAACAAAAAAATATTTAAAGAGTCCTTTAAAATACAATAAAAGCGTATTTAAATTTAAATTAGATTAAAAGCATTCCACATATTGATGGACGTCAATTTAAATTTAGAAATTACAATAACAATGAAAAAACAATAAAATTTAAAAAAAATATTATGAAATAAAAAAGAAAGAAAGGAAACAAAATTAAAAGATTATGCAAGGATTGGCAAATTTTATTAGATTTCCAATCCTTTGTGCCTCATGCATAAGATGAAAACAAACAAGATTCCCGTTTTCTAAAAAGAGCGAACAATCTTCAAAAGGTACATATGTACTCTAATGTAAACAAAATTATAACTCCGATGGAAGTATAATATTGTACACCGCCTGCAGAAATCCTCATCCTAACACCCAACGTGGGTGCCAGCTGAAAATAATCACCACAGCTGCTAGCTAATGCCAGAGGACAAGACTGCAGAGATCCTAAAATCCTCAATAGTTTAAACCCTGATACTTGTCCCTGGACCATCGGATGAGGTACCTGATTTGAGTATCGGTGTCAGCGCATTTAATGCATAAAACTGTGCCCAAGAATGCAAGGGTTAAACCAGTCAAGAACGAGCTCCTTCAGATACGCAGGCGAAGTCTGTTGTAACTAGCCTTATTCTCGTCGGGCCGGACATTCCTTCCATACTGTCCGTGGGACGAAATATCAAAAACAAAAACGACAAAAATAACTCACCCACACAAAAATGACCTGCCCTGACAAGACAATAAGACCTGGAACCAGACACGGACTCAGACTCTTCCACCAAATCAACAACCAGAACTGAGTCGCTAGCGTAACTTCTAAAAATCAACAACCTGACACTTGGCGATACCAGGAAGGACAGTTCTTCCTCTCAGGCAACCGGCAAGATAGGTTCCGAGACTGAAGAAGAACTGCTAAACTCGGACGCTACTATAGTCGAGAAATCAACTCAGAAACCGGCCGGACGAAAAAGTCTAAACACACTTGCTAGACCCAAAAGATTCCCAAAGGTGTCTGAATGAGTTGACGAAAAAGAATCCCAGCACTCTTAGCGAACAAGATCGTGTACTGATCTGAAAACATAACAAGGCGTACGAACAGACGTTCATACCTCGTCTGTGTATCTGGAGTGCCTAAAACTCCAGAACTTGGTTCGTCTCAACTAAAAGACGTAGGAAAAATGATAGTTAACCCTAAACGGTACAGGATTACAAATCCACTTCCAACACCCCTTAAAAGGTATAATCACAGGACAAGTCAGTTAAGATAAGCCTCCCATCAACCTCGAGACTATCAGCGAAAGATCAGGAATCATACCAAAGGTGAAAAGGTCTTCGACTAAATAATAAAATCAATCGCAAGGGTGTCTGGTCGCCTTTCCATTAACTCTGCCGTAAACCATATAACCCCGAACCTAAGAAAAATCTTCATTAAGAACTGTTCTACCTCTACTCACCATAAGCCCTCCAAACACCCTTTGTGGACAATCGAATTAAAAAGACATAGTCAAAAAATTTCATAGAGAACGAAACACACTAGAAGTGAGGAGGATTGGGCCAAATATAGGTCTGAAGTCAACTCCTACACAAGAAACATAAGAATGGCCTAGAAACATTCTTGGGCTCTCTTTTGCGAAGCGATAGAAAGTATCAACAAATCAGCTAGGTTAAGGAAAGTCCTATCCAAAGAACCAAAAGTCCCGGAATATCTGAAGGGTTCCAATGGACCCTGAACAGAGAACACCCGGGAATCAGTATTGCTTCTTACGGAAACTCACTTCTTAGGCAGTAAGGATGTTGATGAACAGTTATTAACTGGCATCACAACATCAACAAGGAACCCATAATCTCTAGCCTGATCATAGAGAATATAATAACATAGGCGATCAAATCGTTCAACCCCTACAAATCAGCGAGAACAGGCGAGATAATCCTGGTTATGTTACAATATGCTCTTCTATATACCATACCTTGTCTTAAAATTATCTTTATCGGTTGGCTAAAACTGGGCTACGTTCGAGTATCAAACAATTGAAAAGAAGTAAAAGTGGTTTTCATTCCACAGTCAAGAAAACAGTTGCAAGAGGAAGTCCACAAGGAGGACTGATATCGTCCCTTCTGTCGTTTCTTGTTGTAAACGACATTCTTATAAGTGTCGAACAGAAGGCTGATAAAAGGCAGTAGCCTACGCGATGACATACTCATTCTGGTGGGAGGAAAACATCTTCCAACGGTTCGGGATAAATTCATCAAAAACCGAACTAGTGTTCACAAGAAAAAGAAAGTTGGAAAAGTTTAATCTTCCCATAATCAACTATGTTAGAATACAACTTTCACCCGAAGCTGAATATTTAGCAATCACCCTAGACAGTAAGCTCAGTAGGAAGCGTAACATCTAAGATAGAACCAAAGCATTAGAGGCATTCTACACATGCCAAGGAACCTTTGGTAAACGTCGGTTACTAATACCATATATAATACACTGGATTTACGTGGCCATATTTAGACCCATTCTTACCTATGGCGCGCTGGTTTTGTGGAAAGCCGCGAAAAAGACTAATTATCTCGACACATTCCCACAAGTTGAAAGCGTATGTCGCAGTAACAAGAGCGTTAAGGTCTAGTCCTCAAGCTACACTAGAGATAATGCTCAACCTCCTTCCTTTAGACGAATTCCTTAAATGCACGGCTTCCAAAAGCTCGATCAGGCTATAAAAATTAGGCCCATGAATGCACCGCAATTTTGGACACGCATCTATAATACAGGAGTACCAACCATCAAAACCAACGAAGCACTTATAGTGGCTACATCGTGCCAAGCATTGAGTTTCTCTACATCAATTCCTAGCAGACATGACTGGTTAACTAACATTGTCACCAATCTATCGTAGTATTTTTCAGGCAGAAATATTTGCAATTCGTAAAGCTACACAGGCTGCACTACTCATGGAACTTGATCCCTTTGTGGACAGTCAAACATATATAAAAGCGTTGGCACGTGAAACCACCAAATCAATAGAGGTACAAAAATGTCTTCATACTCTAAGTAGAGTCTGCGATTCTCACCGAGTGGATAGGTGAAAGGGAATGAGAAAGTGGATGAGCTAGCAAGAGAGGGTGCCTCTCTGCACAGGAGTAACACACCCAGCGACATAAATATACCAATTCAAACCCTGACACACAAAATGAAACTTTTAGCCATAGAACGGTCCAACAATGCATGAATCTCCAGGAGTGATGGTGTCATCTCACGCTCCCTTTGGCCAAACATAGACAGCGGTAGGACACGCGCCTGCCGCCTTTTCTTAAGATTAATGCAGAAGCTGTAGGAACGTAAAGGAAATAAAAGCTATCCCACACTTGCTGTGAAACTGCCCTAACCTCCAAATAAGCCGTGCCAAACACCTGGGGTACAGATTTTTCGGAGAACTTGAGGATGTCAGCAAAGCAAAACTGATAGATATCATTGGATTTATTAAAAGTTCTGACTGGTTTTTAGCCAACACCAGCTAGATAGGACGCACTATAACAATAATGATAATAATAATACTGTTATACTCCGACACCATCAACAGAGAACCACAATAGACCAATAAGCGTCCGTCATACTTCTTCCTTACGATCTAGTACATCCCCCGTTACCTAACCTAACCTATGTGGCATAAAATGCTTAATAAATAAATTGTTCAGTGAGGCTGTTCTGGGCAGAAAAGAACAGAAAAGTACACGGTTTTGTGTTCAGTGAGAAAAATTTCTGTCCGAAACTGTTCTGCTTTGTGTTCAGTGAGGTTGTCAGAACAGAAAAGTACAGAAAAACTAGCACCTCCTGACTGGTGTGCAGATGTCAAAATCAAATTTGGCTGCCATTTTGATTTGTTTCTGGCAATTTATTTGTTTGGTATTTTTTTGTGCATTTTGAATGAAAAAAAAATTATGGAAAGTTCAACAATACAGATAAGCGGGAAAAATGGGCAATCTGTGCTGGTAGAATGTTCTCCAAATACACGGCAGAATTTACAAAATAGTAAGTACAAATTTAATGGATTTAACATATTTTACATAGATTTTTTCTTATTTTTTTTTTTTTGGGTGAAGTATTTCGCCAGGAAATATTTAACCAGTCGTTTGGAGCCGAATCAGCCACCAGCCAGGATTTCGTAGAAATTGCAACAACTGCAGAAGAAAAACAAAAAACAATTTGGCTGAAGAAGGACTGCCAGCTGCTCATAAGTCTTTATAAAGATTTAGAGCCAAAGGTCGGCAAAATATTTTCCCTCAAAACAAAACAAAAAATCTGGGAGCAGATTGCTGGCCGCATGCAGGAGTTTGGATCAGATTTCACTGTGGACCAGGTTGAGGGGAAGTGGAAGAGTCTTGAACATGGGTTCAAGACTAAAATTGAGCACAATGCCACAACAGGCAACAACAGGGCCACTTATGCGTATGAAAAGTATGTAATTTATATTCATACATTCTAATTTCATATGTATATTATAAATATAAACCTATTCCCATAAATATAATAGGGAGCTCTCAGATGTACTGTTGGGCGACCTGCAATTATTCTAGCCTATCGGTTGGGCAGTACCACTGGAAGTAGAAAAGCAAAGGAGGCAATATTGGTGGAGGCTGAAATTTCTTCCCAAGTAAGTGTATAACATTAAATAATACAAAACATTCAAAACCCCTCCATTTCTTTTTAATAAGGAATGCCAGCCATTGAAAGTGATACTCCGCTGGATAGCATAGAAGAGAACGTAGAGCCACCAAGAAAACGGAAGAAAACCAGCACTGTGGCAGAAGAGCTGAAGAAGTGGAGGGAGCAGTTCGCAGAAGAAAGGAGCGCAGACCATGTGTACCAATATGCCAAGCTTGAGGCCTATAGAAAGAGAACTGCAGAGCTGGCCAAACAAAGAGAAGAGAAAGGCGAATTGCGTTTGGCTCTAATAAGTTCTTTAAATAGAAAATAAATGCATAAAAATAAAAGTATAAAAATAACTTTATGATTTTTTATTTAGTTTTTCTTATCTCCTCAATTAAAATACGAAAACATTTCTTCACACAGCCTATTTCGAAGGCTGGTCAGCAACTGTATTGTAATTGTCATGTTCTTCAATGTTTCGTCAATTTCAAATGGCAGCTCATAATCGTTGCATAAATTATGCAGCACAACACAAGCTCGAATAAAATGACAGAGTTTCTTTACTCCTCTCAGCTTGCAATAATAAAGCTGTCGAAAGCGCTGTTTAAGAGCACCAAAGGAGTGCTCTATTACGATCCTACCGGAATTCAACTTCCGGTTAAAAAACTTCTGCCTTGAAGATAAGTGTCCATTGTCGCTATATGGGTTTATTAGAAACTGTGAGCACTCATAAGCGGAATCTCCCAATAGAAGCCCGCTCCCACATGAATTAGGTAATTTAGAATATATAGTATATCCGAATTCTCAAAAACCCTGTTGTCATGAACAGAACTCGGATATCCAACGAACACGTCTGTAGACTAACTTTTTCCGTTTCATATTGCTTGAAGAGATAGACTTGTAATGCTCTTTCTATCAATGTAATCGTCTTTTCCATGCGTAGGGGGGTCAATTTTGATTTTTGTACCATCTATGATCCCTGCAAAAGTAAGAAAAGAGGCAGGTTACTACATCGTTTGTCAATTATTATATGCAAAATTCCAGTTTTGTTTCTTATATACGAGCTGGTTTCCATTTTCTCATCTTCAGTAGGCCATCGGATGACCGAGTCGCAAAGATTGCTGATGAAATACAACACTCTATTGATAAGACTGCATACAGTTCCCAAGGCGAGGTTGAATCTATCAGCAATATCCCTGTAGGAGCAAGCCTCATGCCTAGCAAACCAAAGAAAGAGCGCTATATGCATTCCATCAGAATATATTTTGCGGGTCTCTAATTTGACGTAAATACTCGTATCCGATGTTGCAAACGTGTCTACCAACCGTTTATAAAGACTGCGAGATATGCAGAAATGTGTCACAAATTCCTTTTCATTGTAGGAAGGAACTATTTCTTTCAAGAAATGTGCGATACAGTTCCTTGAATCTTTCCCGACAGAAAAAGGAATAACGCTCACTAAAGTCTTCATATCTCTGGAATCTGTTGTTCCATCACTCGACAAACTGATATCACTGCCACTATCACTTTCCACCAATTCTTCTAATATAATTTGTTGAATTTTATTTAAAGCCATTTTTATTTATTCAAGCTTGTATTTCACTTTGAGAATCTTTTCAACTTTTCAAAAACTTCACACGAAATGACAAAAGCCAAATGTCAACATTTTTGCCGGCTAACATATGGACTGTATTTTTCTGTTCTAACTTTGATCTAACATTTTTCACGAATCTGTGATTGTCTGTTCTAGTTTTTCCTCACTGAACAAAGCTTGTTGTCAACCACTCTCTACGATTGTCAAATATGAAACAGGAAATCACAGGCAAATAAAATCAGTCTGGAGCATAAAGTGTAGCCTGTATATTGAGTTGACAAGAAAGAAATTTTGGTTTTTACATGTAACATAGATTGCGTTACGTTTGAACGTTTGTTGGGTCTTGCTTTTGTCATTTTTTTTGACACTTGGTACATGTCACTTTAGCTTACTTTACAAGTAAGTTGAGCAAAATTTTATTTTTACCTGTTAGTACACTGTCAATTTTGACATTAGTTGCAGAAACTAACATTTTCGACATGTTCTGTTTTTTTTTTATTTCCGTAAAGGCAAGAAAGCTGCTGAGGGTCACAACAAGATATGTGAAGGTTATGATGTTGGCTGCTTAGATCATCTGAAGTTGATGGTAACCAAATCAAAAAGAGATTGCAGACAGTTTTAATGCATTACACACATCAATTGAAAATTGGGGTCGTACATAATTGATTAAAGTTTATTATTTGTATAAAAATTAATCTTTATTCCGCACTAAAAAACCGCTAACAATACATTGAACCAATGTTATGGACTGCCAAAATTGATGCCAATCTTGTGGTGTTCGATCCAAAGTTAAACATTTTCAGATTTCTACACATGTGATAGGATATTTATCACGTTGGGCAATGGCAGACAATACATCCAGGATAAATGGAAATCTAGAAAAATTATGCGGGTAGTAAAAAATATGCAGTTGAAGTTAAAAAACAACAACTCTTCTCCGCCTCTACTTAGTCAAATAAAAGCATAAATAATAATAAACAATAATATATCTCATTGTTCACACATTGCATTGGCAAAAAAAATTCTTCTGAATCTGGCAATTCGTCTTTGGAATAATCGAACCCATCGAATAATTAACTACTATCATGAAAAAAATATACATCGGTACATCGGTACCTGTCTTTTCTTCCTCCCTAAATTTCCTTCGCCCGCGCTGTGTACGAACATTTTAAGGGTACAAAAACCCCTTGAGCGCGCGCCGATTATAAAAAAAAAAAAAAAAAAAAATATCCATTCCTTTGTGTTTGAAATAACCGTATAACAAATTAAATTTATTAATAAAATTAATATTTCATTTTTCCTACTCCCGTTCACATTTTTATAGTTATGGCATTTTCGTATTAAGCATCAGTAAATTTAAGGGGTAACTCCTTGTATTAGTGGGGAGATCGTGGGACAGAAATGCATAAGCTCTGAGGTATAGCGGTTTTAATCTGGCATGTAGAAGTTACCAGGTAAGCAATTTATTTCTTTATTTCATTGCAAGCAAATTCACGAAAATCCCTAAATTAAATTTTTTAAGCCTATACGCTGTAAGGCGTGTGATTGGATTGGACTTTCAGGATGGATATTGGAGACCCAGTTTTCGCCTCTCACCCGTAAAACTACAAAAACCAAGAGAAACGATTTCGAAAACATAAATCTATCCATTCATCCATCGAGAAATTTACTCAAAATTTTGTTAATATTGGGTTCCATATTCTAAAGAACTACTTTAATTCCGAAAATTATAATATAAATATGTAAGTTATTTTTTGTAGGTATTTTGATAAATTAATATTTTTTTTTAGGAAAACTTTTATTATACCAATTATAATCGAACGGAACGGTGTCAATATTCTTTACTGACTGACCTTTAAAGCTTTCAGGGCCTATAGCAGATTAAAAAATAAAGGCCTAAAGTTATTGATTTTCTCTTTTTTTAATACAAAGTGGGCCATAATATCTGACCCTTTAGACACTTTTCTAAAAAAATGTTAGTTGCGGCGCTATGTCCGTCCTGCTGAACCCACATATCCTCCAGCCCCAAATCATCTAATTGAGGAATGAAAAATTCATTGGCCATGGCTCTGTAGCGCTAACCATCCACAGTGACAGTTCGGCCCGCGCTGCTCTAAGAAAAAACTCCTCCAGCATAAGCAGCACACCATTCAGTAATTTTGAGTGAATGTAATTGCCCCCCTATATTCGTTACTTGCGGATTTTCAGTGCCCAGAAGCACAAATTTTGTTTTTTCACGTATCCACATAGGTAGAAATGGGCCTCGTCGATGCGCTAAAATCACTGACGAATTGTTCATCAAAAATACCGTGACGTTTATTCCGCGTTCTTCAGGAGTATGGCGTTCCATTATTTATCCACACAAATTCTAATTCTGTTTGGTTCACAAATGTTAAAACCGAATTGGCATTCGACGCCATTTGTAAAATCGAAGACAATTTCCGATAGGGTCATACATTATGGCCCGCCCGTTATTTACTAAGAATTCTGCTGTAGGTTTTGGTACTGCTCTTTCAATGGCAATTTTATCAGTGGCGTTATAATGTGTAGTACAATGTGAGGCCCTTGGCAAAAGTTCTTAAATAATTAGGCTCGACCCTGTTGTTATTATAAAAAACTTTTAATTTGTTGTATAACAGAATTATGCGATATATTTATATTAGACATTATTTTGAAAGAAAATACATAATTTTTTAAAAACAATATTGTAGCACTTACGAGTATTGTTGTATAATACGGTTACGCTTAGGTGTTCTCAAAAGGATTTTAATCGCACTACATTAAGATCTGAAGCTCTGAACAAGTGTAGGTACACGTCCAAGAATACTTCAATATTTCCATAGCTTTTTACACACACAGAGAGCGTTGTTGGTTATAAGTAAATCGGATTAAAATAAAACATTTTATGCGTGGAGAAATTATCCCAAGCTATTCTAGTGTTATAACCAATCCATTTGTATGTGTTGGGTATTTTTAGTAGGTGGAAAAGCTTACGAAAGACTCATATTTTGTAACGAATAGAAAAGATAAAATACTCGTATAAAGGTATCCTTTCAAAACGCAACAACTCTTGATTTTTAAAAATTCGACACCATTTTGCACCATCAGGAACATGACCCTCCGTTAATTCCATAACTTTGATTTGGTGTTCAGTGTTCTAAAAAATTCTAAAATATCTAATGTCCTGTCACGTATCTTTTCCAGTACTTACATATGTATCTGTAAGTTAAGAAGTGAAATGAATTAAGAAGTGTATAGTATTTTTTTCTTTCTTTTTTTTGAAGTTCTCTTAAGGAAATATCCTTGCAATGCTCTGGATCGCCTTCCGCTAAATCTCTAGGTACTTCTTCGATTTTACGTCTAAAATGACTGTTATTCGTTGCCCCAACAGATTTGCATGTATGGCTTTGCCAAAGACGAAATTAAATTATTGCAGAGATTTATATTTTTTATTTTTATATTTTTTACCGAGCGAATACAGAACTATTGAACTGATGCCGGCCTGCTCAAGCATAGCATAAAAATATCTCAGAGACCACCTGCGAATTTTCCTTGCTGCTGAATAAATATGACCCAGATGCAGTGTTGCAGTTCGTGGGAAGGCCTCGAAATGAGTTAAAAGGGAAAAAGGGAAATTTTGTTGTCTTCTAGAACAAAGAAAAGGGAATATTCATTCCTTAAAAATGCAACATTAATTAGAGTTCGTTGAACGAGCACACTCATTTTATCCACTTGAATGCGTCCATCAACAACCAGATCGTGAAATAATTGTTGAGAGCAAGGCAAACAAAAGTGAATTTACTGCCGTGCTCGTATTTGCGACGCTTCGCTATTAGATAAACGTTTTGTCTTTCTTGAACTGTTTTACTGCTAATGTGCTTGCTAACATAATTTCATGAAAAATACATTCATACATACAGCATTGGAAAAAAACATTTAAAGAATTTAAAAGCAATCCAAAGAACTCCAGGAATAGACAAAATTTTTGCGAGTACGAGCTCTACTAGTGCAGATAAGACTAAAGTGGCGGAAATCAAGTTGGCAGCTTTTTTTGCGGAGCATAATATTGCCATAGATGTAATAGAATATCTGATTCCGCTACTGAAAAATATATTTCCAGATTCCAGGTAGGAAAATATAATTTTTTCTACACAAAATTAAAAGGTGTATGCCCTAATTTATTTTTCATTAAATGCATTTGCCATTCATCAGCCCTAGTTGCTTTCTATGCATGTAAGGAACTTCCCAAGGAGTGTGAAGAGCTTATGCGAGGAATTGCAACATATGTTTCTGAAAGTTCAGCAGAACTACGAGAATTTCAGGAATATTTCGTAGTTCAAACTAAAAAAATATTAAGGCCTTCAAGTACTCACTGGCTCTCCATACATACTTGTGTGGACAGGATATTGGAAAATTGGGAAGCACTTTGAAGCTATTATCGTATGGTTGCCTTTGAAGACAAGAGAAAGAAATCCGATTCTATACACGAAGAGCTTGAAAACGGGAAAAATAAGGCTTACTTCTATTTCCTTAAATATTCGCTTCGATTTTACAATGAATTCAATGCTCTTTTCCTGCATAAAAAAGTCTAAATTAATTGCATTGTGCATGAAAGTCGATTATTAATCTTGAAAATTGCTCGAAATTTCCTTAATTCTGATTGTTTTCTACTTCCGTGGCAAACTCAATTTTTGCTTTTGGAGAACCCGGTTGAGTAAATTTCAAGTTTGGGTACAATATATGTAGGGCAGGAATGTGACGATGTCATTTCGGAACTGAGTACTGAAGACAGAATCTCCGTGAAAGCAAGTATTCTTAATTTTTAGAAAACAGCTGTATTGCAAATGATGAAGGACTTACCATTTGGAGATGAGTCAATTATCCAAATGGAGCTTCTTAGCCCAATTATTATATTCGATTCACGGAAAAATGGAAGCACAAGTATTTCTGCCATTACGAAGAAGCTGGGATTTCCCGTAACTGAAGTAGATACCGAATTCAGGAATGTAGCAATATATTTAAGCGACGAACAAAAGACATCGTATGGCGCAATGCAAATTGAAGAAATGTGGCATCATATTTGTAATATGAAGAATTTTAATAATGACTTATTTTTTCCACATTTAGGGGAAATAGTTAAAATTGCTTTAACGTTGCCACCCAGCAATGTTGAGTTAGAGAGGATTTTCTCCATTATTACAGATTTTAAATGTAAAAAGAGGAATTGCTTAAGTAGGAAGCGAAATGCTCAACAGCATATGGTATGTTTAATAATATCGTCATTTCAGAATCAAAATATAAAATGCTATGAATTTGTTGTAAACCAAAGCTATTTAAATTACCGCAATACGAAAACTTTGTATTCAAAATGATTGGATTGAAACCGGATGGTAAAAAAGACTTAATTTTTTGCAATAATTTTTAAAGACTAATTTGAAAAATGACTTATAAACGTGTACCTTTTATAAAATCTAGGGATAATAAAATGGGTTTATTTTTTTCTTGTACATACTTACTTAGTATATATGTATGTATATTTAATGTATGTATACTTATTTACATCTTTGTGTTATTAGTTATACAGGGTGTCCCCTAATTCGATGACGATAATTTGGGCATATTCTAAGAAATAAATCGTTCTACAGTAACGGTCTATCTCCAATGTTGACATCATTTATCGAGGATTTAAGAAAAGGCTTACTTTGGAGTACCCTGACCCATGTTAACGGAAATTGCTCTGTTAGTACTAATGGTAAAAACTTCGTGTAGGACTTTATTTTTAGGAGAAATACCAGTCTTAACTGCGTCTAAACAAAGTTGATATCTTGTTTGAATCTTTAGACATCCAATTTCTAAGCCTGCTCCATTTTCATTGTCCATGCTAATTTTTGATTTTGAGATCACTTTTCTCCATAAAATGCCTAATTAACATGACATGACATTTTCTCATGAAAGCAACAATAATAAAAAAAATCATCAAAGACTTTGCAGAAAAACCCACAGATTTTATGATACTTGGAAAAAGCTGCAACAGGTAAAAAAAATGAATTTATTGTTTTTTACCAACGTTTCTAACAAGAGTTGACAATACATACTCGTAAGAGTAGTTTTCCATGAATTACTAATTTTTCAATATTTTTTAAAATTGCATAGCTATTAAAGAGTTTTAAAGCATGCTCTTTTATTTGACTACCTGTCAAAACCCTCATTTGCTTACCCTGTTCCTTAAAAGTTCTCAGAAGAGTTAAGTTTAGGATCTGAAGGCCTATTTGGAAAATATACCTTAGATTAGGTGTAAAAGATTGGTTGCTGGAGCGGAGCTTGGATGACAACGAGTTTATTAGCAGAATTCTTTGGGCGGACGAATCTCAATTTACGAGATGTGGGATCACAAATCTTCATAATCTTCTCCATATACAAGGAGACATAAATCATTTCAACACAAATTCAGCGTCAATATGTGGGTAGGTGTACTTGGAAACAAGTTAATCGGCAGCTTCAAACTACCACCTAGGCTGAATTGTACAAACTATCTGGAGATTTACTCGAACTATTGGAGGACATTCCACTGATCCAACTAGCTTCATCATATTTTCAACAGGACGGTGCTCCAGCCCACTATGGTGGTGAGGTTAAGAATTGGCTAGATAAAGAGTACGGCAACCGATGGATAGGAAGAATGGATCAGTTCACTGGCCTGCAAGATGTCCTGACCTTTTTTTGTATGGGGAAAAATGAAAGAACATGTTTATTCAACCGAAATAGCAACTTTAATTGAATTGGAAGATCGTATTCTCGAAGCGTAATCAAAAATGAGGCAGCAGTTAGCATCAATAAACATTCGCAGAGCAATCCAAAAACGGCCTCTAGCATTCATACAAAACCAAGGAGAACACGTTGAGCACCTGCTATAACTGTTTTAGTATACACATAAAATAAAAACTACCTAAGACCACACAAAATCATTTTTTATTCATATAAATTATAAATTTTAACTGCTGTAGGTTTTTCCAAGTATCATAAAATCTGTGGGTTTTTGTGCAAACTTGATGATTATTTTTTTGTATTATTGTTACTTTCATAAGAAAAAAAATAGTAAAACGTTATGTTAATAAGGCATTTTCTGGAGAAAAGTGACCTCAAATTCGAAAATTAGCATGGGCACTGAAAACGGAACAGGCTTAGAAATTGGATATCTAAAGACTCCAAAACGATATCAACTTTATTTAAAGGCCGTTATAATGGCTGGTATTTCCTCTAAAAATAAAGTTCTACACGAAGTTTTTGTCATTACTACAAACAGAGCAATTTCCGTTCATATGGGTCAGGGTACACCAAAGTAAGCCTTTTCTTAAATCCTCGATCAATGATGTCAATATTGGAGATAGACCCTTACTGTCTAACTATGTATATTTTTCTTAAAATATGCCCAGGAACCAATGCCGTGAAATAACGCCGAGTGAATTCGGCGGAACCAGGAACCATTTCCCAAATTATCGTCATCCTGTATAAATTTATGTTTATGAAATATTTATGGTTTTGTTTTGTATTACTTATTGAAACTTCTTGTTTCATTAATTTGCTGTTCTCTTCTTGTAAATTGCGTGTGGGAAAATTCGTGGTTCTTTTACAAGTCAGGAAAGGGAAAAAAGGTATTTTTTTGCCAATATCGTGGGAATTTTCACGACAAAATACTGGCAGCACTGGCCAGCTAATCAACGCCTCCTTTTGTATAGTTATAAAATTCCATGCTTTCGGATTTTTTTTGGTCTCCAAATCAACCTACTTATTTCTATGAGTGAAGATACCAGCTTTTCCTTTCTTTTATGTAAAGGAAACCAACGTCATTTCATATTTGAATGCAAATTGAGAAGAGAGTTCCATACTTCTTTCTTTCGGTTGGGTAAGAAGGATGGCTGTGATAGAATTGTTTCGATCAACTGAATTGATGTGAACCAGTTGTCCATGGTTAAATTTTTTCCCGTACCACGAATGCTTTCACTTATTTTCCGAACTAATTGTAGCGGAATGGGGTCGTTTCTCAATTGATGTTTTACTTCGTAAAGGATCCCAGACTAGGAGTGGGTATATATAAAACGAACTAGTTAAAAAAACAGTTTTTCCTCTCGTAACGACGTAACCGTTTTATATTCATAAAAAAAACAGTTTATATAGTAACTGCATTTATCTATTTGCATACACAAAATTCATCTCAGGTATGCGAACGGATCATTCTGTTCCGCAAATATGAAAGACGCATGAAGGAGAAAAAGTCCTTGATACATAGTGCCCTTGGCTGACAGTAACTACATTCACGAAACGACCGAAAAAACGTTTTCAAATCTTTTAGTGCAAACGAACAAAAAACGGAGAAGATGTTAAAAACGAAAAAAACGATAACGATCGGGGAAGTAGTTAAACTGTAACGATCGGGGAAGTAGTTAAACGAAAAAAACAAAAATGATCGGGGAAGCAGTTAAACCATACTTCGTTTTTTTCGTTTTTAACATTTTCTGTCAGCCAGGAGTGAAATCAACAAGGAAAAGTTGGGTTTATTTTTACATTGAAAACAACGGTTTCATTTGGGTGGACGAGACGAACATTGTTTTTGGTTTTCTCGCAGTACATGATTATAATTTCTCGTTAGTGCTTCTTATTAGTTAGTTAACTAGTTATATTTCTTTAAATAACTGTTTCGTTTCGTTAGCACAAAAACTGAAAACGACCCACCTCTATCCCAAACACCATACAATATGTGCGAAAATCACACATCGTTATAATATATATGCCGTAATTATCTGGCTTCGAGGGAATATAAATTTTGAATGAACAATTACCTCTGCTCACAATCGTACAGTACTCGTGAAGGCTATAATATTTTGAACAGTTTGAAATAAATTGTTCCCAAACGAACATGACTGGAGCCAGTTTATCCGAGCGATCCCTTGTTTCATTGTCATCGTATCGGATGCAATTCGTCAGGAATTCAAACCTGTTGACTCCAATTATAGCTTGGAAGATGGGTAAGCACTTTGTGGACCACATTCCACGTGTGTTTCTTCGGCCCTGCATTTGCACTCCAGTAATGTAAAATTGAACAGTCCAATAACGGCAGGACCAAGAGCCCTGAAGTTGGAGTTGAGAACGCTGCAGAATCTAGTACAATATCATTGAAAAGAAGATTCCAAGCTTGAACCTCGAATGTTATAAATTTAGCCGCATCTTTGCAACCCAGCATTTTCAGAACAATATTTCTCGCTGCTGCCCGACCACTTGATAAAGGAGGCTGTGTGGTCCAACGAAATCCTTTTTTCCCAGTAGACACCAAAGTGATGCCGTTCTTCTGGATTTTCATCATCTTCACAGTCACTGGCGGACATTTTATCGTCCTCTTAATAACCCGTCTCTATAACATCTAAGCAAGATTCATCTTTTTCATCTATATGTATTGCTACTGACATCTAAAAGATGTTGCCCTGCGTCGTCCTCATCACAGTTGGCCTTATTTTGAGACATCGTGTGCAGATATTGGAGCAAGCACTTCTGCTTCAAAAATTGATACTCGTAAATGCTTATTTACATCACTATGAAAAAAAAAATCATATTAACACATATGGGGTGCCAGCACACGCCAGTCACCAAGATACTAAGTGAATAACGTCAGAACAGTTTGTTTTTTGAAGTGACGAGCGCTGGCACCCTATATGCATTCTAGAGTTAACAATCTTATTTTTTTTCGCACTGGTTCCATGGCGTTTAGAGTTCCTTGACACTTAATGTATATTTTTCGACGAAATCTTACTACTTTTTAATTCAATTTAGCAATGTAGTATTAAGGCTTTCTAACTTTAAAAAAAGAAACATGGACAATTTTGTTTTCATATACAAAAAAATTTACAAACTATGTACGAGTATAATGCATAAGTAAAATAAATCTTAACCTACTTTCACTATCTTAACCTATGTTATGTAATTAAATATGTACTTTTTTTTATATTTTTTCATGTGTAGGTATGTTTTTTAATGATTTTGATTTAGATTGATCTGTACACGATCAAGTCGTCTATGAATGCTGTGGCATGGTGAAGTGCGCTCACAAGGTCGCTTGTGTAGATATTGAATAGTATCGACGAATTCGAAGAGTTCCTCTTATAAAGACTTTATCGAAACTGTCGGTGAAACCAGTAGGCTTGTCAAAGAAAAAATCAACCACTCAGAAAATCTGATGACATCTACACTGAGTCGAGAGCAGAGACTCTCAAGCTTAAAACACACTTCCAGAACAAGTTCATCATCAGCTCCTATTAACGAAGCGCTAGTAAGTTGAATGACATAACACGGCGTAGCTGATATACTATATCTCAGCGTTTGTGGTGGCGGATGATGCCATGAAATATGCTGTTGTTTCCTTTGATGCCTTCAAGTCGCCAGGCGTATACCGAGTTATGTTATAAAAAGGTATCGATCAACTGCTGGTAACTCTGAAGAGAATCTTTACTGCCATTGGCATTGGCATACATAGCGAAACAACATGCTCGCCAAGAGCTTCAGACCTATAAGCCTGACGTCCTTCATGTTGAAGAATAGGGAAAGAATGGTCAAACTCCATGTACATAAAACAACCTTGCGAATGCATCAAATGCAACAAACTTACTTACCAACCCTAAAAATCGTGCGAGAATGCGCTTCAAATTCTGGTAGGCAGAATTGAAGGCGCACTCGACAAGAAGGAATGCGCGTTTTGATGGCATGTGCAACTCCGTCACACGACAACACGGTGTAGGCGAATCACTAGTTTTGTGGATAGAAGCAATGCAGTTGAATAGGACACTGATTGCGAATGCTGACTGCGGTGAATATGTGATGACGGGATAAATAGGGCATGTCTGCAAAGCAGCGCTCTGACTCCACTGCTATGGTAAATTTTGGTCGACTCACTGCTTAACGCTCTCAATAGTTATGACGCCTATGCAAAATCATATACTGATGATGTAGTTGTATTGTCTCTCGAGACCAGCGACTGTCTGCTCTAAGAAGCAGGCATCCATAGACGTGATCGACGATTAAGGGCATTCTCTAGTATGCCTGGTTCTGCTCTAGTCGCATTGATAAATCTCCCTCCCCTTGATATTCACATCGTGGACTATACTTTCAAAGCCATCTTCTGTTTAAAGAAAATTGATCTTTGCTACCGACTGTCCTTTAACTCTGGTTTTATGGACATGCCGTCAGTCTAGAAGTCTTGCTATGAAAAGAATACGAAATGGACTTTCCGAGTACCAAAGACTGGTTTCGGCCAGAATTTGAGCCAGGGAAGGAATGTAGTCGGGTTTTCACGGATAGCTTTCATTGACAGTTTGGTTTCATATGAGCATAATTGCAGATGGGATGACTCTCCAAGTTTTCGGTAGACCAAACGTATGCTTCCCGACATCTCGGAACGGATTTCCTGCTGTCCCTCATTAGAAAAGTATAGACTGTCTAGTCTTCTCTTTTGCTAAACACTTACTTTTGTTGTGTTACTTTTGTAATTTGTAACACAACATCCTGCGACGCTTGCTATGAAAGTGATGATTACACCTCCGAGTACTACCCTTATAAATGTCCGACCTACGGTCGCATACGGCTGTAGGTAATTGGCGCTGACGTAGCGAGTGCTTACTCATCTTTCTTCGAAAGACTGGGATTATTCCTTAAAAGGAATCTTTGCTAGTGTGCTCTCTTCCGATAGAAAAAAAATCTGCGAATTAAATTAAAACTTGTTGCAGCGCATTTTTAATGTTGAATAAGTCAGAAGAATTATAAGAATAAAAAAGTATAGGTATTCATGGTAAAATTCTGGCCGGTTTGTCGCAGTAAACGACGTTTTTAATGCTGCAGCTACAAGAGTGGTCGAAATTTAAACTCTATTTGCAAATCAAAATTTTAGTTCGGAATATGTGCTAAATTCATAAATTTGAGAAAATAGGTTATTGATAATTTTATATAAGAGTCATCCACGAAATTCGGTCTAATCCCACACCTTACTGTCTATAACTATGCAAAATTTTAAATTGAAAAGTATACTCCAAAAAAACGCCTTCAGGGACTATAAAATGTCATCATCGCCACTCGGCAATATACGAGTACATATGTTATGTGCAGATGAAGAAGCTTAGAATAATATTGGGTCTACAAGTAAGTTTCCAGCGTTTGTCAGAGATGGCGCCACCAGTGGATCCTGGGCAGAAATGTCAGACCCCATGTGTTTTATTTGTAGGTTTTGTATCTGTCAAGAACTTTGCAGCGTTATATTTGAGCAGTTCTATCGGTGTCGTACATTTTATCGAGCAAAATCATGGCAAGTTTCCAGCCAAATAAACGTCATTTGCGGGAAGCGCTGCTTTTATTCTTTAATATGAAGAAAAGTGCGGCTGCGGCCTATCGTTTGCTTTCGGAAATTTATGGGGCGGAATGTATTGGTGAATCGACGTGCCGCAAGTGGTTCAAACGGTTCAAAAGTGGTGATTTTGGAGTTGAAGACAAAGATCGCCCCGGAAAGCCGAAAAGTTTTGAAGACGAGGAATTGGACGCTTTACTGGATGAGAGGATCCGTGTCAGATTCAAGAAGAACTTGCTGCATCATTGGGCGTCACGCAACAAGCCGTTTCCCTGCGCCTAAAAGCACTGGGATTCATTCAAAAGGTTGGAAACTGGGTGCCGTACGAATTGAAGCCAAGAGACGTCGAACGGCAATTTTGCATGTCCGAAATGTTACTGCAGCGGTATAAAAATAAATCATTTTTGCATCGTATTGTCACTGGTGATGAGAAATGGATTTATTATGATAATCCTAAACGCAGAAAATCGTATGCAAAGCCCGGCGAGCCCGCCCAATCGACACCGAAACGAAATATTCACGTGAATAAGGTCATGCTCTGCATATGGTGGGATCAGAAGGGTGTCGTAGACTACGAACTGCTTCCGAGTGGTGAAACCATCAAAGGACCATTATATCGAACCCAACTAATTCGTTTGAAGCGGGCATTAAAAGAAAAACGGCCAGAATATGAGACCAGGCATGAGTCCGTCATTTTTCATCACGACAACACTCGGCCACATGTTGCGGTTTCGGTGAAAAACTATTTGGAAAATAGTGGATGGGAAATTCTGCCTCACCCGCCTTACAGTCCAGACTTGGCACCATCTGACTACCACTTGTTTCGTTCGATGCAGAACGCTCTTACGGGAATACGCTTCAGCTCAGTGGAGGAAATCAAAATTTGGCTCGATAAGTTCTTGGGCTCGAAAGACGAGAAATTTTTTTGGTCCGGAATTCATAAATTGCCAGAAAGATGGGGGAAAGTTGTAGCCTCCGATGGACGATACTTTGAATAAAGCATTGTAACTATGTTTTCACAATAAAACTTCAAATTTTGGAAAAAAAAACGCTGGAAACTTACTTGTAGACCCAATAAATAAAAGACTCCAAACACTTAAAAAAAGAAACTTTAGCATGTAGTAAACAAGTACTATACAGGGTGTCCCTTAATTCATCAAGGATAATTTTGGAAATAATGTTTGGGTATATTCTTAGAAAAAAATCGTTCTACTGTAAGGGTCTATCTCCAATGTTGACACCATTTATCGAGGATTTAAGAAAAGGCTTACCATGGCGTACCCTGGCCCATATTAATGGAAATTACTCTGTTAATACTGTTAATAAACTTCGTTTATAACTTTCTTTTTAGAAAAATTAATAGTCTTTGTAACTGCGTTTAAATAAAGTTGATATCTTATTTGAGTCTTCAAATATAAAATTTCTACGCCTGCTCCATTTTCTTGCCCATGCTAATTTTTGACTGTCAGGTCACTTTTCTCGCGAAAATCTGTATTAAACACAATGTTTTACTATTTTTTTCTTATGAACATAACAAAAATAAAAAAAATGTATCGACAGGTTCGCAGAAAAACCCTTAGATTTAATGATGCTTGGAAAAACAGCAGAAGGTAAAAAAAGGAATTCATGATATTTTACCTACGTTTCTAATAACAGTTGGCAATAAGGGTGGTTTTCGAACAATTAATAATTTCCCAACAATTTTTTTTAAAATTGTGTAGTTTGTAGTAAAAATAAGAATTTGTAACAAAAATAAGAACTCCAGATTGTAAACCCAACTTATTACTAAGCCGTCACAAATGTAAACCAATTTGACTGCTCCAGTACACGTAGTTAAAATGGAAGATTTTTGAGCTTCCTGCTTGCCTTTTTCCTTCTTCTGGTGCGAGCAATCAAACAAGGTGGACGCATAAGCGGAGTATTTTTTAAAACTACATAGATCACATTTATAATCTTAAATAATCAACATATTCTTTTGTATTCCTATAAAATATATTTCTTAAAAGTTATTAAAAAGTTTTAAAGCATGCTCGTTTATTTGAGTACCTGTCAAAACAGGCATTTCTTTACCATACTCCTTAAAAGTTCTCAGAAAGAATAAGGTTTGGGATATAAAGGCCTTTTAGAAAATTTACAAACAAAAATGGTATGAAAGATTAGAAAAAAAAATTTAATTCATCAGCTTAATTTTTCACGCCAAGGTTACAAACCAAGAATTATTTACGTTTATGGGCTATGGAATGTAAGTTCAACTTGAGCGCGACAAAGATACCATGAACTTTATCCTAACCGACAACTTCCTAGTGAAGGAGTATTTGGAAATACGTATCGAAGGCTTCACGAAAGGGATCAGTTTCAAACGATCTAACGCGGGAGCTCCATAAGTAAGAAGAATTTCGGATGATGAAAGAATACTGGATGCTGTTACAACTGATCCATCAATCAGCATCAGATGCTTAGCTTTACAATTCAATGTTTCCAAACGTAAATTTTCTAATGTACTGCATGGAGTAAATCTTTATCCATATCACCATACTGTGGAAGAACTGCTTCCCAATGATTTGGAAAAGAGACTTGAGTTTTCTAACTGGTTGCTGGAGCAGAGGTAGGATAACAACGAGTTTATTACTAGAATTCTTTGGGCGGACCAATCTCAATTTACAAGATGCAGGATCACAAATTTTCATAGTCTTCATACATGGGCTGCGGTCAATCCATATACAAGGAGACATAAATCATTTCAACACAAATTCAGCGTCAATATGTGGGGAGGTGTAATTGGAAACAATTTAATCAGCCTCTTCAAACTACTACCTATGCTGAATTCTACAAACTATCTGAAGTTTTTGCGAAATGATTTACCAGAACTATTGTACGACATTCTACTGGTTGAACTAGCTTCATCATATTTCCAGTCCACTATGGTCGTAAGGCTAAGAATTTGCTAGGTGAAAGGTACGGTAATCGTTGTATATGAAGAAATGGACCAGTTCACTGGACTGGGGAAGAATGGAAGAACTCGCTTATTGAACCGATAAGCAACTTTAGGTGAATTGGAAGAGCGTATTCTCGAAGTGAGGCAGCAGTTAGCATCAATAAACGTTCACAGTGCAATCCGAAAATGGACTCTAGCATGCATACAAAACTAAGGAAGACACTTTGAGTACCTGTTATAACTATTTTAGTACACACATAAAATAAAAATTATCTAAGATCACACAAAATCATTTTTTATTCATAGCCTTTGGAGCTTAAACCAGAAAACCCCCTTTTTATAAATTTTATCATAAAATCTGTGGGCTTTTCCGCAAACTTGTTGATGATTTTTTTTTTATTATAGATAGTTACGTTCATAAGAAAAAATAGTAAGACGACTTTTCTGGAGAAAAGTAACCTCAAAATCAAGAATTAGCATGGGCAAGAAAAATGGAACAGGCTTAGAAATTGGATATCTGAAGACTTAAATAAGAGAGCAACATTATTTAAACGCAGTTACAAACGCTAGTATTTCTTCTAAAAACGGAGTCCTAAACGTTTTTTCTACTATTAGTGTTAATAGAGAAATTTCCGTTAACATGGGTCAGGGTACACCAAAGTAGCATTATAGGTAGACCCTTACTGTAGAACGATTTTTTTTTTAGAATATACCAAAAAATCATTTCCCGAATTATCCTTGACGAATTAGGGGACACCCTGTATTTTACCATTGGTACCGATTATTTTCTAAATCTGGTGCAGGCGGCGCATAAAGCTCTTCGGAAGGTTAGAGCACATACGCAATCGGCAAGGCTACCTGTGGTCACCAGCGATTGTGTTGAATTTTCCTCTAGTATTTTAACGTTGCTGTGATGTTGCGATTTTAACAATTTATAAAGTGATACGAGTCGATATTTACTGCTCGGAAGGTTCTGATATCAACAATTATGTACAATTTTGGAGAAGTGTTTTGCTTTAATCGCATACCATATAATTGGCAGTCGGATAATCTGTAGACCGCGATGTCGATATGTTGGACTGATGAAAACAAATGATAGCTACGGAAGCCTTTCACTCCGCAGTAATAATATCGATCAGCCTTTGTTCGCTGCTAGACGTGATGGCGTTTGCGTTGCAATAAACAATCTTAATGTCGTTGTTTTAAGAATTGCTTTTAGGTTTTGTAGTGGAGCTCGTAAAAAGTATCCTTGATAATACCACCTTTAATTGACAACAAATTGATCAGTCCAAAATGTAGCAAAAAAGTGCGAAATCATTAATTTATTACTGTGGGGAGTCATCTGCATATTGGGTCTATAACTTCGTGCGGTTCGCTAAGAGATGGTGTAACTTGTATTATTCCATTGTTATTATTTCATTGGAACATGCGTTGGAAAGCTACTGTCATTGTACGTCATTTCAGTGTATATCATTCATTTCAAGCGTAAACACCAATAATTTTTTTTTCACTCAAATATGTCGAACTTTGTGCCTGAAAAAGTGTTTTTGCGGGGTGTTCTTCTTCATTACTTTAATATGAAAAAAACTGCTGCCGAAAGTCATCGTATTTTGGTGAAAGTTTATGGTGAATATGCGCTAGCTGAGCGAACGTGCCAAAAGTGGTTTGCACGATTTAAAAGTGGTGATTTTGGCTTGGAAGACGATGAACGTCCTGGGCAGCCAAAAAAGTTTGAAGATGAAGAACTGGAAGCATTACTCTATGAAGATTATTGCCAAACACAAGAAGAGCTCGCAGAATCTTTGGGTGTCACTCAAGCAGCCATTTCAAAACGTTTAAAAGCAGCTGGATATATTCAAAAGCAAGGAAATTGGGTTCCACATGAAATCAAGCCGAGAGACGTCGAAAGGCGGTTTTGCATGTCCGAAATGCTGCTGGAACGCCACAAAAGGAAGTCATTTTTGCATCGGATTGCTACTGGTGATGAAAAATGGATCCATTACGACAACCCCAAGCGCAAAAAATCATATGTGAAACCCGGCCAACCAGCCAAATCAACGGCAAAGCCAAATATCTATGGCGCGAAGGTAATGCTCTGTATTTGGTGGGATCAGATGGGTGTGCTGTATTATGAGCTGCTAAAACCGGGTGAATCCATCAATGGACAACACTACCGAACACAATTAATCCGTTTGAAGAGAGCAGTGGCCGAAAAACACCCGGAATATGCGACCATACACGAGGCAATAATTTTCCATCATGACAACGCTCGGCCCCACGTTGCTATTCCGGTTAAGAACTATTTGGAAAAAACAGTGGATGGAAAATCTTACCCCACCCGCCTTATAGCCCAGACCTTGCCCCTTCTGACTACCATTTGTTCCGGTCGATGCAGAACGCCCTTACTGAAATACGGTTCACATCAGAGCAGAATATCAAAAATTGGCTGCCAACCCGGGATGGGATCCACAAATTGCCAGAAAGATGGGAAAAAGTCATAGCCTCAGATGGGCAATACTTTGAATAATACTATTGTACATGTTTTTCTTAAATAAACGTTCAAATTTTGAAAAAAAAAAACCGCACGAAGTTATATACCCAATAAGTTTGCACAAGTTGTTGCCCTGAGACCACCACTTAGAGGTACATTAATTAAGTATTTATTTATGAACATTAAAGTTATGTACCTGTTTAGTCCAAGTTTTGGGCAATCATATGTTGGTATTAATACTACATAGTATATTCCAATATACACACAAATAACACAAATATGGTATATCGCTTTGGGTTTCGAAAGAGCACAATGTGATTTCCTTAGGCCATGGATGCCTAAGCATACGTAGGAAAAAGATGGAGACACAATTTCGTTTTAATCATATACAAAGCGATAAAGCATAGTATCCAATAAAGACTCCTGATTTGGCCTATCGAATAGATTAGGTCCAATCATTCAAACCATACGAAGCGACAAGATTCAAAAGAGTTCTTTCGATTCTTTGCAACAAAGGGAAGAGAACTCTAAAAGCGTTCTTGTTTAAAATATTCTAGGCCAGTTTAAATCTGTGACACATCATTAGCGTTGGAAGAATGTAAAAGTTATTGTTGCACCAAAAGTATGTTGAAAAAAACCAACAGTGTTTGTTGAACACAGGATCTGCGATCACCCTCCATAGTGTTCCGGGTAATGTGTCGAAGGCTTTTGGAAGGTATTTTGACATATTTTGAGAAAAACTGGTAGGGTGGTGGGATCGGAAATGTATCCCCTCCGAGGGCACTTACGCTGCCCTGTTTTTGCTGTCCTTATTGAAAGCAACATTTTCCAAATTTATCCGTGTATGGTAACAACTGGGATATCGTTGAATTCGTAACTATGCGTACTTTAATTATTTCAGTGTAAATGTTGCCTTAAAATTAATCAAAAAATCAAAAAAAATTTCCAGAAAATTAGTCAGGTCATTTTATCTCAATATACGACCAAACTTATTGAAACAGGTAAAAGATTAACTTGAAAATTGTTGAAAAATTTAGAAAAAAAATACAAATTTTAATTGCACATTTCTATTTTTATTTTTTATTTATCACATCAATTGTGCAAAGTACAAACCATTTCTTTGTATGCACGCTGAGCTCGTCTTTGAAAGGCTCTCACAATGTACATTGTTTCCAATTCTTCTTGGACTTTCGCAACTGTCTCGTCAATCCTATGGTTCGAGCCATCCAATGTTATTAGATATTTTTGATGGGTAAACAATGTCCTTCATTCGTCTTCATAAATAAAATTCCACTGGGCTGAAGTCCGGAGACCTTGGATGCCATTCTCTAACTCCATGGCCATATTCTACGATAGCGTCATTCCCCTGATACGTAATGCTGTTCTTTGTTACAGTGGTAGATCACCTAATAGTTCTGGTAATTTGTTTCGCAAAAATTACAGGTAGAGATTCGAATTAAGCTTTGGAGGAAGCCGATAGTGTCCTATCAGTTTGTTACCCAATATGCCTACCTACACATTGACGTTGGACTTATGCTGAAAAGCTCTGTGTTTGATGGAGCGGGGGTTGCTTTCTACGCAGGTATGTAAATTGTGGAAATTAATGATTCATGCAGCCAATAAATTTGTCTTCATCAAAGTGTATTTCCAGAATGTAATGGCGGAATTCCAAATTCTTTTCTGAGTACTATACTGGTATGTGTGGTATGGAATGCATACTACGGCATTCTACTGTTCTTCGTGTTCGGACGTGTTTTCGTTTTGCTCCGCATTAAACTTTTAAACTTTTAAATATAATTTATTTCTTCCCCATCTATATCTCTACCTCTGATATCAGTTCCGCGACATTATTGCATTACTCCAAGTGCTGACTGTCCCTTACCTTTTTTTTTTGTTTTTTGGCTGACCACAATCGTTCGCGCTCAATAACTGTCGCTGTGCCACTTGTGGTATCGGTTCCGCATATAATAGTGCGTAAAGTTCATTGTTTACGTTTTTCGTTTGCTTTTGATAAAATTGCCATGTCTTGTGGAATAACTAGCTGCCCAATCTCTGATGACAATGCTGACTTTGTTACTTGTAAGTTCATCTGTGGAAAATCATTCCGTGCAATTTGTGTCGGATTAAATAAAAGGAATACGGTATACATCAAAGATTTCTCTGACAACCTTCTATTCTTTTGTGATGAGTGCAAGATCATCTCGCTATCGCACGTGTTGCTTGCTATAAAGTGCCTCAGTGACTCTAATGACTCATTCCAAAAAAGTCTCACCAAAATGTTCTGAGGTTCTGTCCTCAATCGAAATAATTAAGTCCAAGCTCACCAACATCGATAAAGAATCTGCAAGTCTGGTCGAGATGAATACTGCGATCAATGATCTCAAAGCAGTTTGTTCCGGCTAAAACATCTCTAACTTCAAATTGAGCGAATAAACAACCTTTATGAAGATCTTGAGACTCATTTTCAATCCACCTCAAAGAAACAACCATCTCTAATACAGCCTGATCCTATACGCGAAGTAATCTTTGATAGAATCAATGGTGTTGGTGTCGATTTAGCTGCCGCATAATCAACCATTTTCTATATCGAAAATCATATCGAAACGGTAAGCAGCAAAATTGATAATTTACCAACCCATACCCAACACCACCACTATTAAGTAAGTCTACAAATTCTCCCGCTGCCCCTTCAATTAAAGAGACCGAAACTGTTTCACTATCCACTCCTCTCATCGCCGCCTCACGCAAGCTCATCAAACATTCTGGTGCAACATGGACTTCTTCCGAATGGAGGCGTAGACTAGAAAAAATTTAAACCGATATGAGTACATTTTTAATCAAAATCTCTCCCCAAAATGCTGATATTTCTTGGAGCACGAATTTCTTCGCAAAGAAATACGGTATCACAATCAGCAAATGTAAAATGTTCCTGCCATCTCAACACAAAGGTAATCGAAACTTAAAATTCGACCTCCCTACTAGATACGAGTGGTTATTTAAAAACCCTGCCGGTGCTAATTTCAACATTGGAAAGATGCGCATCTGTAAATGGATCAACACATCTACCAAGAAACCGGATAAAACGAAGCTTAATTCTAATTTACCTAATCCCATTTCCAACTCCCGTCCCAAACCGGACTCTAATAAAATACCGAAACCCGTCCCAAACCGCCCCAAACCTGACTCTATACCGAAACCAGTTTTCAAATCGAATTCCAAATCTGACTCTAATTGGAGATTTAAAACTAATATATTCCCCAATTTCGCCGCTCCCACTCACATCCCGAACCAACTTCATCAGTCCTCCAATTGAGTTCCACCAATTGAGTCCCAGACGCGTCAACGCGTCTCCTTCAAATTAACCCCAACCGCTCACACTAACTCCACTGAAATATCTAACCCCTCTGTACATGCCCCACTAGCAATTCTTTCCCAAATTTCCATCTGAAAACCGGAGCTAAATATCCCAATTTCATTAGGTCCCTTATTATCTCATCTGAAAAAGTGTCTAATGCCCCTTCAATTACCGCTGCATCGCCCTCAACATCTTCGTCAATCAGCCTCATTTTTGACCCCCTTCTGCCTCCCACGGTTAAAATAACCCAACAAACTTTTGACCCAACAGAATGTCGTTATGCACTTTCTAGGCTTAGAGAAAAAAAGACGTACGAGAATATACGCCTCCTTCTAGCATATCTGCATGATAAATCAGACTCAGTTTGTTACGAGCGAAAAACTAAAACAAGCGTCATGGTCTCCATACAGCAAGAAAGTCCCCCTACTGATCTCACAAATCTGAGGAACTTATATATCAAGTTCCACGAGATTTTCAATATGTCTTCCCAACATGTCTCAGACGACCTTGCTGCTTTCGGTAACTATGTGCACTCAAAAAGGATCTCACACCTTCAACGGAGCAGAGCTGACAGCGACAAATTTTTTCGCCCCTAACGTGCTGCCATTGCCAGAATTTCAACCATCCACTCCTACACCCTCTCAAAATAACATTCCTCTAACCTTCTACTATCAAAACGTAAGAGGACTGCGATCTAAGACCCGACCCGTCTTGCGCCAATCTCACGCTCTCCCATTTGAAATCTGAGCTCTGACCGAAACTAATCTAATTCCCGATATATGTAAAGAATCAGGAATTATTCCCCCCTATTTTCAATGTTTTTCGAGACGGCGATCTTACTCGTCCAAAAGATGATTCTCCTTATCGTGGTGTCCTACTGGCCGTCCACAATGACCTAAACTCTTCTCCAATCGCTGTTTCTATGTTACTTCTTCTAAGCTTGACTACGTTTCAATAAAGATAACACTCCCCTGCAGGTTCCTGTACGTTATGTGTTCTTACATCCCACAGGGACAACCAATCGAATGCTACCAACTCGCTATCGATGCAATTGATGAAATAATTAACTTATTTGATCCTCTCGATGATATCATCGTATTCGGCGATTTCAATCTACCTCAACTGCACTGGACTCAATCAGATGATGAATCTTTTTTTATCGTAAGCCCTAACTCCAGCAAAGAATGTCTTTTCTTGGATGAGCTCACAGACTCCAGCTTATCACAAGTTAGTGGGGTCTCCAACTGTGTCTGTTTAGTTGCCTAAGACTGGTATTTTGATGGTTTCTGATGTAATGTAAAATTTTTTTCGTAGAGATGAAGCAGGATGTGAGTCTTTCGTCAATTTCTGCGTTGTTCCTGTTTCGCTCAACCTGGAAGCTGTTCTAATAAATGTTCTGCCAATGGAGGCGGTCCTATCAGGGTATCGTCTCAGATATTTCAATTTCGCTCGTTGACCGTTACCATTGCATAAACCATAGATATAAACCACATTTGCGTATTCTTGTGTTGAAAAATCCATCATCAAGGATATCATGAACTAAACGTCTAAACGTCTTTCCCACTTGCAAAGAACTCATTCAAATTTTAAAAACTATTACAGTTTCTAACAAACTAAATCCTGTATCCTCCAATCCACAATGCCTGTCCATTTACTACAAAAATGTAAGAGGTTTGCACTCTAAGATCTCCATCGTATATCTCAATTCTCAAAAGTTACCCTATGACCTAATTGTTCTTATTGAAACAAATCTAATTCCGGGCATTAAAAACCTTGAGCTGTTTCCTCCAAATTTCAACGTTTTTCGAAAAGATGAATTTGAAAGAGTTTATAATCCCTATGACCTAGGTGTTTTACTAGCAATTCTGAACTTTTTTCACGCAATTCCTGTTGATATTCCCCACACTGACAACTCTGAGTTAGTATATGTCAACATTACGCTACCCAAACGTACGTCTTTACGTACTTTGTTGTTACATTCACCCATCCCAACCAATTGAGTCTTATCGACCTGTAGTTCACGCAGTGGATTTTTTGACTGATAATGCACAACCTGAAGATTGTATTATTCTAGTAGGGGATTTCAACCTCCCTCAACTTAAATGGGGGCCTTCCGACGATTCGTCTCATTTTGTCTCTCTTAATTCGTCCTCAGAAATAGGAATAATGATGGTGGGCTGCCTAACCAACTCAAGTCTATATCAGATTAGTGGTATACCTAACACAATGAACAGACAACTCGACCTTGTCTTCACATTAGATTCAGATAACTGTGTCGTTTATAAGAGTAACCCTAGACCGCCTTCATCCCCCCTTGTCAATTATATACTCATATGAAAATGTCAACACAAGTGTCGATTTGGAAAATTCATTTTCATTTAACTTCCGAAGAACCGACTTTAACAAACTTAAAAACCTTATCAGCAACATTAACTTTGACTTTATTTCTGAGACAACTAACATTGATCTTGCTTTATCAACTTTCTATTCGTTAATTTTCTCCTGCTTTGCCTAATCGGTTCCACATACCTTCCGAAAGGACTGCATGTCAGCTCATCCCTGGTACAACAAGGAGTTGCGCTCTCTCCGTAATTACAGAAACAAGTTATGGCATAAATTCTTAAGGACTCGATCTGATTCCGACTACAGTAATTATCGATTGGTATATAATCGTTTTACTGAACTTTGTGAGTCTCTTTACCTTGAGTACCTCTACCGCATGCAATTTAGCTTTGTCTCGGACCCTAAACGCTTCTACCAGTTTGTTAATACCAAAAGAAAGTAAGACGGCTACCCATTTACTCTCAAATTTCTTAGTGAATCTTCTGCCAACCCAAAAACTATTGCAAATTTCTTTGCCTGTCATTTTAATAAATCCTTTTCTAAGAAAACAGCCGAACCCGATCCTTGTTACTTTAGCTATATGAGAAACTATCCTGAGATATCATCCATTTCGCTAAATATAAAAACATCTTTGGTATCTGAAAACATTACCAAACATAAAGATGATTTTTCGTCCGGCCCTGATGGCCTTCCGGCTATTGTAATAAAAGAATGTGTTAACCATCTCGGTCCTCCCCTTGCTGCCCTATTTAACTTGTCTGTCTCAACAGGTACTTTCCCTTTCCTATGGAAGGAATCTTACATCATCCCTATTCACAAAAAAGGAAGTAAGGCCGAAGTCGATAAATGTAGGCCCATAGCAAAACTCTCTTGCATACCCAAACTTTTTGAAAGCATAGTCTATCAACAATTTCTTCCGTACTGTAGGCCAACTATCTGTACAAATCAGCACGGTTTCATGACCACTAACCTAACAGAGTTCGTCTCTAGGACGCTTCATGCTTTAGAAGACGGTGATGAAGTCGATTCAATTTCCACTGATTTCAGCAAGGCATTCGATAAAATTTCTCACAAACTTATCATTTATAAACTAAAAAAACTTGGCTTTTCCCCTCTTTTTGTGGCATGGACCAAATCGTATTTAGAAGACCGATAATACAGGCTCATCTTCAGATCTTCAATATCCGACCCCATTAAAGCAACATCAGGTGTCCCTCAGGGTAGGCAGCTTGGACCAATCATCTTTATCCTAACGATTAACGACATAAATCTCATTTTAACGAATTGTAATCTTTCTATTTTCGTGATGACATGAGAATTTCCAAAGTCATTTCACTGCCCCCTGCAAGATGACTTAAATAAGTTTTCTGTATGGTGCAAGCAAAACTTTTTGGAGCTTAATATCAGCAAATGCCAAGCGATAACCTATACGATAACGTCTACCTCCCCCTCCAAGAAACTACTTCATCTGCGATGAGCCTATTCGTCCACTACCAAAGTACGGGATCTAGGAATAATTTGTGACAGGCCATTGAATTTCGACTCACATATTGACAGCATTATAAATAAAGCTAACTCTGCACTTGGTTTTATCAAACGCTGGTTAAAAGAATTTTCCAACCCTTACGTTACAAAGTCCTTGTATGTTACATTACTTTTGTAAGGCCTCTTCTCGAATATTGCAGCCAAGTTTGGTCACCGTATAAACTAATCCACATTCAAAGAATAGAAGCAGTCCAACGCAGGTTCATCCGTTTCGCACTTCGTGGTCTACCCTGGGCCGACCCATATGGACTACCCCCCTATGAAAATAAATAGCAGCAAACACGAAATAAAAAAAGCACTGCTCAATATTCCACTCCCTTAATATCTCCCTCGTCCACCATTTCTTCTCGCCCCGTTAGGTTAAAAATATCTTTGTTAGTTTTAAGTCTAGCTTCAAGTTTTTGCTTGTTAATGAGCTTAATAAAGTTGTCCGGGGTAGACCTGGGCCAATAATAACTCAACATTAATATCTCGGTTACAAATTACAAACTGGCTGTACATATAATTTTGTATTCTTCTTATATTATTTCATAACAGATGTTCTTAATTATTTTTTTTTTTCAAAAAAACGACATGTAATTTTTTTTCGACCTGTAGAAATGTGTGTTAGAGGTCATTAAATTAACTTTTTTTTCTTTAAAAAATATCAAACTTATTCTATGGAAAGAAAGAATTCCAAAGCAGATGTTAACTACATAATTTTATAGGGCTGTTTTAAAAGATTATCCTATTTTTTAGTTTCATAGTTTGAACAAGTTTGGTCGTATCTTTAAAACTACTGACTTGAGATAAAATGACTTAACTTGTCTTTTGTTTGTAAGCACTGAGTATATACGCGTTTCATAGTTACACAAAGTGTCTATTCATAATATATTTTTCCAAATGACAAAGTCAACATTTTAAGTTTAAACAAAAAGCAAATCTTCAATAACTTTTGACACATTAATTTTAGGGAACATTTGCTTTAAAACAATTAAAGTCGAGTTCAACGAGAAACCAGTTGTTACCATACACTCATAAATTTGAAAGATGTTATATTCAATACGAGTCAAAACAGGGCAGATAAGGGTTTGCTTAAAACCTCTGTACTTCGAAGGGGATGCAGTGCCGATATGCCTACCCAATCCACAATATTGGTTTGCATGAAAGGACATGACCATGAAGGAACAGTGACAGCAACGATGATTATCTTCTTGAAGAAAGTTACGAGTAGTTGAAAGTTTTCTTTTTGGAAAAGTTTTTTATGTGATTTTCCTCTCGAAATTAAATTTTAAAGCAAGAACGTGCGAAAATACTCGAATATGAATAGATTTGCAAAAATCCATTAGTAACAACAATACTACATATTATATTTGTACAACGAGACTTGTCTTAACCTTTTTCATCTACCACCAATACATATGTGCTATATGATAACAAACTATAACAGGGCTATTATTTTATATGAGCTTCATTATTATTACAAATTATTTTGTGTAGGAACAGAATAATTAGGAATGAAACAAGTCCATTGTACTCCTACTTTACCTCACTCATCAGCAGTCACAAGAAGTGATCTAGCTTGTGTTTAGCCCCTTTTTTATAGCTATGGATGTCTTATATTTATACTCGTAATTCTATTTTTCGGCACGGCACACTTCAGCTATTTTAAAGGAGGTAAGAGGGTTCAACAAAGTATTAGGCGTAGCTCCGGTATCGCTACGGGTGCAGCGGATTCCCATCTTTATACACTGGCAATCACTAGGATGAGGCCATACATTTTGCAATCGATTTTCACTCTTTATACCTGTTTGCAATTTTGTATCCGCAAACTTTTACTACCTGTGAACAGGTACATATTTTCTCAATAGGAAGTCAGAAAATTAAAGGGTAAATAAGAAACGACCGTTGGAATTTCCCAAGATCAAACAATGAACTACTTGAAAAGCGTATAAAAAGAAGCGCCACTAGGATGTGGCCACATGCAAAATCTTCGAAAGAAAGGAAAAAACATTTATTTATTAGGTTTTTCTACATTAATAATGAGTATGCCCGCCATTTTACGATATGACCTCTATAAGACGGTTTGGAATAAAATCATACAGTTTTTTTTTAAATAATCAATAGAAATTTGGGCCCATGGGCATCACGAATAGCTTCAATTAAAGTGTCCTTGTCTTCAAATTGTCTGCCACCTTCATACACTTTACGAGATAACCAGGGCGGCCATGGCAAAAGTTCCACGTCTGCTGATTGAATTCAACTTCTACCCTGGAAATGTGGATGGTGGCATTATCTTGTTGGAATATCCAAGGCAGAGGTCCGAAAATGTTTTTCACTTTTGGAAATGACCGTTCCAGGAAACATTTGTAGTTGTCTCCGTTCATTGTTGTGGACAAAAACTCCACCTCGATTGTGCCATAGTTGGTAATAGCTTCCAACACCATAACACCTGATGTACGGCTGTGGTGTCTTGCCAAAATAAGCTCCTCCTTTCTTAGATCATGGAAATAAAAGTTGTTACTATCGGGGCCGTCAAGGTTAAACTTTATTTCATTCGAAAAGACAACGCGTTTCCATTCACTGCACCAAACGACATGTTCTCCTGCAAAATTCATTCAATTCTTTTGCCTCTTTTTAAGTTTTTTCTCTGTATAGTACCACTTTTTCGTATTATCCTTCGGACCGTTGCTATGCTGGCTGATACTCCGCTGTTGGCACTTATTTTAGTCGCTGGTAGAGTAGAATTTGAGGCGCGCCGTAAAATTAAGGACTGAAACGAATAAAATCTGTAAATTTGAATACGGGCTATACTTCCAATGCGTAAAAATTGCAATCCCATTTTGTACCCAAATTAGCCTGTATATTCTCTAGTTTCAGTTTGTTATTGATTTTAGTTCGGGGCGGTTTAAAATATTTATAAAATATGAGTCAAGAGGAACGCCGTAAAAAGATCATCGACAAATGGCTCGAAAATACTTCGCGTCCAAACCATTTCATCGCAAAAAATTTAAACACAGCACGCAGTACAGTGGATTCTGTTATTAAACGATATTTGGAGACGTTGACAGTTAAGCGAAAACAGAAAAGTCGAGCTAAAAGTGGAGCACATGATACAAATTTGGACAGGAAAATAGTGGGTACCATCGGACTGTCATCCAGAGATGTTGCTCGGAAATGTAATACCAACCAAACACAGGTACAAAGATCTAAAAAACGTAACGGTCTAAAAACACGAAAAAAAAAAAACAAAAAATACCAAAAGCTACCAAAAGCTACTGAAAAGCAAAAAAAAGTCGTAAAAACACGAGCCCGAAAGCTATACGAGTTGATCGGCAACAAGAAAGCGTGATTGGTTTTGGATGACGAAACTTATGTCAAAGCCGACTTTACTACTCTTCCAGGTGCGCAGTTTTACAACTCGTTTGAAGCTGAGATTCTTCCGCAATCAACAACATCGATTGGGATGGAAAAATTCGGGTCAAAATATCTCGTTTGGCAGGCCATTTGCCATTGTGGACACAGAAGCTAATCGTTTATTACAACGGGAACAAATAACGGAGAAGTGTACATTAACGAGCGCCTAAAAAAACGGTTGATTCCTTTCTTAAACAAACACGAGGGTTCAACATTATTTTGGCCAGATTTAGCTTCAGCTCACTATGCTCATGCGGCGTTGAGCTTTCTTATTGCTAAAAATGTCGACTTTGTCCCAAAAGACATGAATCCACCCAATGTTCCACAGTGTCGTCTCATTGAAAGATATTGGCCTTTGGTCAAAGCTAAATTGAGGAAAAGTGAGCAGTGTGCAAAGGACGTAAAAGATTTTAGTGCTAAATGGAAAAGAGCATCCAAAAAGATCACGGATGTAACTGTCACCAACCTTATGAAGGACATTCGAATGAAGTTGAAGAAAGAATGGGAACCCAAATAATTTTTTTTGTAATTGTAAATGAATTTAATAAAAACAGAGTTTTAAAGTCAATAAAAAAAATTTACATGAATTATGAAAATATTTTTTTTTTTACTTTGAAGTTTCCAAATTTTATTCGTTTCAGTCCTTAACCAACCGCTTTTTGATTTTTCCCATAGTTTTGTGGATCCGAAAGATAACTGTTTACAACAGTCTTACTTCTTTTAAGCCTCATTGCAATTTCTCGGCCTTTTAATTCATTAAAAGCATCTATTTTTCCTCTTTCTGTCGCTGTCAAAGTCTTTCCGGAACCAATTCTTTTTTTGAACTAAATGAAAACAGTTCTTTTCAACGCTTTTTAAATATTCTTAACAAAACTTTGAAAAAAATCGTTGATGTGAACTCCTGCAACGAAATATTCGCAATGGCCTCATCCTAGTAGCGCATCTTTTTATACGCTTTCAAGTAGTTCATTGTTTGATCTTGGGAAATTCCAACGGTCGTTTCTTATTTACCCTTTAATTTTCTGACTTCCTGTTGAGAAAATATGTTCTTGTTCACAGGTAGTAAAAGTTTGCGGGTACAAAATTTCAAACAGGTATAAAGAGTGGAAATCAATTGCAAAATGTTTTGTCTCATCCTAGTGATCGCCAGTGTGTGTATCATATGTATGTTTTTCAAAAAACAGTTCATTGTCACTACAATTGCGTATGCTTCTGATTGGAAACCACACGCAAGTTTACCTACATACGAGGGGCGTTCAATATATTCTCGGTATCGATATGAAGGAAAATGTGAATTCAATTTAAATTGTTTTTATTTTTCAATATGATCTCCCCTAACATCAATGCATTTGTTACATCTTGAGATAAGCTTTTTTAAACACTCAAAAAAATAAATTTCCTCTTTCTCTGCAAAATACCAATTTATTGCCGACTTGAGTTCTTCGTCATCCGAAAATCTTTTTCCACGAAGACATTTTTTCAAATCCGGAAACAGGAAATAATCACTAGGGGCAAGGTCTGGACTATAGGGTGGGTGTTGGATTTCTTCGAAACCACAATCTCGCGCAGCAGCCTTGGAAACTCGCGCCGTGTGAACAGGAGCGTTGTCGTGAAGAAGCAACACACCCGCTGCGAGTTTACCCCGTCTTTTCTTTTTAATTTCCTCCCGCAAATTATGCAAAGTGAAAGCGTAGGATGTGGCGTTGATGGTTTCACCTTTTTTTTGTACTCACTGAGCAAGATTCCCTTTGAGTCCCAAAAAACTGTGGCCATGAGCTTCCCGGCAGACGGAGTGACTTTGAACTTCTTCGGGGGGTCTGTTCCTTTTTTATGTCACTGCATGGACTCTTGTTTGCTTTCAGGGTCATAGTGGTGGATCCATGTTTCGTCCCCAGTAACAATTCGATCCATAACACCGTCCGCGTTCTCACTACACATCTCCAAAAGCTCTCTACAGCATGCGATTCTCACTTTTTTCTGAGGCGCTGTGAGCATTCGTGGCACCCACCTTGCACTGACCTTTGAAAGGTTAAGATGGTCATGAAGAATGGTGTGAATGGTACCAATTGAAAGCTTGGTGATCTCTGCTATCATTTTCACCTTTATTCGGGCATCCTCAAGAGCAAGTTTTTCGACTTCTTTGATGCTTTCTCCCGTACAAGCAGTAGCCGGGACGCCGGAGCGGGGGTCGTCTTCAATGCTCTCTCTGCCTCTCTTGAACTCACTTGACCACTTTTGCACAGTTGATAATGAAGGTGCGGAACCCTGGTAAACAGCCACCATCTCTTCATGAATAGTTTTTTGACTTTTTCCTTGCTTAGTGAGAAATTTAATTACAGCGCGATGCTCAATTTTCACCATCATCGTCTCAGTTGCCATTATGATTCTGTTTAACTAGAGATAAAACGCGAATTAATAATCACATTTATATGAAATTTTACATGAATGCACTAAAATAATAGTGTTACTTGATAAATAAGTCAATTTATATATACAACCACAGCTTCACCCCGATACCGAGAATATATTGAACGCCCCTCGTACATATAGAAAATAAAAAATTATTGCGAAATCGCGCAAATTCATCGAAACTCCAAGACGAACTGTTCCAACGCTCTTTTTTTTTATGGAATATGGAATTGAGGGTGTTTATACTCTTATGACATTAATATCAAGAAAAAACTTGCATTTCTAAACTGGAGCCAGGCGTGCTAGAAAAAATTTCACCAACCGTTCTTTGGTGAAAATAGGTGTGAGATAAATATGATAAAGAGGCTATAGATCAAAACGCCGACTCTTGCGTACAAACCCCATGCTCTGTTGAAAACTGCCTTACACTAATAAAAAACTGACAGCCCTTGGCTTGGTTTGGTACAAAATGTTCAGTCTAAAAAAGTGTCAGGAAACTCAGATAAATAGCATCGTAACATGGATGGTGACGCCTTTTAGCAATTGAAGGGCCAAACCAGTCAGTTTCCTTATTCTCGTGAAGAAAACAATCTCAGTTTTGATAATGTTGACCTAAAGCCCATTTATAATGCCCCATTACCGATCGAATATAAGGCCACCTGCAGTAAAGAACTGCTAAAAGCGTCAATCAGAGAGTCAGCCAATATGTAACATAGAATTGCGTTAAGGACCCCGCCCTTGAGAAATTCTCTTTTCACCCACTCCAAAGTATATTGAATGCAGTCGCATCTGAAACCAAATTTCCGCATTCCGTAACTAGATCTTCCGTTGCATATGGGACAAAGGATTCATTCGCTCAACCGTTCGATGATCTGCAATTTATGAATTTAGCTATTGTGTGACCAGTTTGTCTTCCTAGGATTCTTTTTTGGAATTTGATGAACCCGCGATGTGGAGTGGAAACTTCCATGGTATTTCTTTACTATCGCACATACGTACATACTATGAATATGTAAGTCAGACGTCGAAAATTACTTTCAACGTTTTCGAAGGTTCTTTTATTTATTTCGTTTTATAGTATAGTATTCCTGCTGAGGAGTTATTAGCAGAATTTATAGCAGACCCAAGGTACACAAAGTCCCTTATTACGTTGAAATTATAGTTGTGGATGTTATGTTTCCATTCTTGTTGACAGCATACACTTGTTGTCTTGATTTACAGCTAAACCCATTTTGCCAGCTTCCCCTTCAATACTAGTAAACGCACCGGTGACAGCCCGCTGAGTTTTCCAAATTATGTCGACATCATCGGCGTCCGCTAGTAGTTGCACAGACCTTTGAAAGATTGTACCTCCAGTGTAGTGTATTGGCTTCCCAATCGGACGGTTCGGAGTTCAATACCAGCCGTGACCGAAAGACTTTTTTTCAGACAACTAAAATCTTGTGGGATGAACACAACATCAAGTCCAATTTACACTAATAATTTAGTCTCCTCATAAATGTTGGATGCCACCCATTGAGCGAAATAACCACTGAGGCCAAACATCTTTCTCTCTCTCTCTATCCAATTTTCCGAAAAACTTAACACGTGCTCCGGCATTTTAAGAGTAGTAATACCCTCTTAAGTGTTAAGTTCTTTAAAAAAAAAAAATTTTCGTCCTTGCAGCGCTGCTTGTGGTCGGGTAAAACCCAGCAGATCAGTTGCTGCGTTTTTGATGGCACATTGGTAGGCTTACCACTGGTCTCCGCTACTTGATGCTAGCCGTATAGGAGTTGTTGAACGATTTTGGGATATGCGATCGGCGAAGATTCCCTCGGTCTCTTGCTATTGCAGCTTTTCTACATTATATATTCTCACACTACTTCTTCTTTGTTGTGGCGCGAGGGAAATCCATATTCGCACCTTGGCTGCAACAAGGTGTTGATCCGAGTCAAAGTTGACTGCTCGGAACATTCGGACGTCCAAAATACTAGAGGTATGACTACGTTTATCGAAATGTGATCAATTTGATTTAGCGTTTCATGATCCGGAGACCGCCATATAGCCTTGCGCATATATTGAGATAAGGAAACCGCGTGCTTGCTATAGTGATATTTCGTCCCGCCGCAAAGTCAATAAGCTTAAGTCTGTTGCCCGACGTGGTGTCCTGTAGTCTATGCTTGCCAACTGTTCTACCAAAGATGTCCTCCATTTCTATTGTACTAGGCGATATTAACGTCATACTTCGAGCATTGCTGATATGTCTTTTCGTGGAGCTCGTAGACACATTCTTTGGTGATGTTTTCCTTATCTTCTGTAAGGGCATGGGAGCATATTAGGCTTATGTTAGCAAATTTAGCCTTGATGCGGAAGCTCCAGACTTCTTGCCTAAGTCTGCCTTGCAAGGCAAATCCGCATCCGAATCAGCGCTGTTTTTTTCTTAATAGCAATCATTATAATGCCTAGATGTTTTTAATTTTTTCATCCTCCTTATGTCTGACCAATTCCATTGTACTTCCTGTATGGCGATGAAATCTGCGTGATAGTAGTCAAGGGCCTCAGCTAAGTGCTCGGCTGCACGTGGCCTGTTAACATGCCATGTGCAGTTCCGAAGATCGTTGTCCTTTAAATGTTTGAAAGTGTCGTCAATAATGAATCCATTTTTATCCGAGGCGATTAGTTGGGTTTTCACGTTTTTTTAATCTTTCCGTATAGGGTTGCGAGCCCTATGACGGCGTAGGCCGGTATTATCCTGCTGCCGGGGCAGGCCCTTGCTACCTCTTTTTAGTAAGGCATGCACTTCGCTACAAACTTGATTGTTGCACTGCTGGCCCAATCCAAGTTATAGAACAGTCAGCAGTTTCCCGATCAATCGCCACGCAGATCCCCGAGAGAAATTACTATTTTAGGATACATTTTTTTTGATCATTAATGAGCATTAATTATAGTACGTGCTATCTAACACATGATACGAGTAAACGAGTATGTATGTTTAAAGAGAATAAATCTCTTTTTTCAGTTTACGATGTAAATTTAACATCATCAATTTGATTATCGAGATTTTGGTTTAGCAGTTCGTATTGTATTTACAATTCAAAAATATACAGCAAGTAAATGCTATAAGTAAACCACTGTGCAAAACAGCACCTACTGCTGAAAAAAACATGCCAATTGTAGAGAGTAAATCGTATTCCCAAATTGTTAAGAATACACGTAAAGAAGAAGAGGTTTCTGTGAAGAAAATGCTTGCTGCCATTATCCATCTTTGAATTGGATAATCAAGACAAAATAATTAAATTAATTAGTAAAGAAATCTCCGCGGGGGGGAAAAAACCAATGAACAATGATTAAACCCTTAAAAGTTGCAACCTGAAATGCAAATGGTTACCTGAATTACAGGTGTTTCTATGCAATCAAAATATTGATGTTTGCCTGATTGCTGAAACTCACAGCAAATTGGGAACAAAAATTAAAAAAACAAAAATCCCTGATAACCTTTGCTACCAGTGTCCCCTTCCGGCGGAGGTAGTGCTGTTATTATAAAGAGTATATTGGAACCTTCTGAATTGCCTGAAATAGCAAAGCAATCAATGGAAGTAGCGACAATAAAGGAAACGATTTTAAAATAGCAGCGATATACTGTCCGCCCAGATATTCGCCTTCAGACGAACATCTCGCTGCCCTGTTTAAAAGCTTGGGGAGTAACTTCATAATTGGAGGCATTGTCATCGCAAAACACACCTTCTGAAGGTCAAACGAACAAATCTTAATTGCGAATTTATATCGGCTGGATGCCCAACTTATTGGCCATCTGACCCAAATAAAATACTTGATGTAATTGACAGAAATGAGGTCGAATTTAAAAGCAGCGAAGACCTGTCCCCGAGCAGTCAATGGCATACCAGCAGAAAAGACAAATAATGCAAGACTTACAAAAAAAAAAAAACAGACTGATATGCATGTAAAAAATTAACCGAAGGATTTATTGACCTTAGATCCCCACTGGCCACAACAAAATATGTTGATATTGAGGTAGAGCAAGCCTTTACTGACATACAGCAGGCAGCCGAAGATAGTACATCGACCTATCAACAGAAAAGACAAGTAGGGTATCCCACGGAAATTAAAGAATTAATTGTTGAAAAGAGAAAAGCTCGTAGAAAATGGCAAATGACTAGATGTCGGGGCGATAAAACAATTCTTAATAGATTCTCTAAATAACATAAATACCTTCGCAATTTAACGGCTGGTAAAGCCTCCGATTACTCGCTTTGGATGGCTGGAAAAGACCCCAATCACAAGATCCCCCACTAAAAACATCGGATGTGAAATGGATCGGAGACCCAATAAGTAAAGCTAGGCTCTTGGCTGAGCACCTGACAAATGCTTTCAAACCTTTTCCACCTACAATGGCGAATAAAAGCATTGGATTTGTTGACAAAACAGATAAGGAAGATATACATTATGTTTCGCTAAGAGAGGTCAGTACCTGCGTTCAGAAACTAACTATCGTGAAGGAATTGCCATACATTGCTCTGGTAAAACTTAAATATATAATTAATGCATGTTTTAGAATAAGATATGTTCCACATCACTAGAAGATAGTAGAGATAATTGTTATACCTAAATAATACCACCAGAAGTCACTTCAAATCCTCCAAAACCATCAGTTCGGGTTTAGAAATAAACAAAACACACTCAATAATTGACCAAGTGCATCGTATAATTGATGAGAAAGGGCACTAGATGAAAAAAAAGTTGCTCTTCGTTATTTATAGACGTTGCGCAGACTTTTGATAAGGTCTGGCATATGAGTTTAGAGTATAAACTTTATAGGGATCTACCTAGGCAATATTTTGAGATACTTAAATCTTATATAACAAATAAGTTCTTTAGAGTACGTTATGGAAGAGCGTACTCTGAACTTGGAAAAATACAAGCAGGTGTACCACAAGGGAGTGTTCTAGGGCCGACGCTGTATTTATTACATACTAGAAATATTCAATGTAGCAATGACACAATGATGGTCACATTCGCAGACGACACTGCAATCTTAGCTATAGATGGCTGTGTGGTTAAACTAGCAGAAGAATTACAAAATGCAGTTAACAAGATAGGAGTTTGGACGCAATTATGGCGAATCAAACTAAATAAAGCGAAATCAACTCATATCAATTTTACAAACAAAAGACTAGCGAATCTCCCTATCGTTATTAATAATCAAACTGTACCTTATTCTAACTCAGCTAAATACCTGGGTATGAATTTGGACGCCAAATTAAAATGAAAGGAACATTTTAAAAATAAAGGTGAGGAATTAAATATTAGATATAGGAAACTGTATTCGTTATTGGGACGTAATTCAGAAATGCCAACTGAGAATAAAATCTTATTGTATAATCAGGTATTAAAGCCTATCTGGACGTATGGCATCCAGCTATGGGGTTCTACAAAAAAAAAAACGAATATACAAATAATCCAAACATTCCAAAACAAAGTTCTTCGTGGAATAGATAATTTGCTGATTGACCTGGTCGCAGAGGTCATAAAAAAGAACGCTATTCGTCACAACCGGAGTCTGCAGGTCCGGTGCAAAGCCTCACGAACTCATGTGAAAATTATGATAATTTGTATTCAAATTTTAATACATTCTCTAGCTAGGTAGGTAGGTAAGAGTGGCTGTTGGAAATACCAACCCACTTAGGCCTATTGGCCCATTGTGATGCCAAGTGATCCTCTTACTGATGGAATCAGTTTGAGTTACTGACGAACCGTCGGAGACTGTTTACGTCTATATTTTTTAAATCGTTTAGGTCGTTGTAGAAGAAAGCTCCTAAATGAAGTTTTCTTCTCTGAGAGAGAGCTGGATATGTACAGAGTAGGTGGAGGATTGTCTCCTCCTCCTCGTCGTGCTTGCCTATGAGGCAGTGTCCAGTGATGACACCTATGATGGCGCTGAGATGTTCCTTATTTAGAAGGATCAGACACTTAGGGCGATTCAGATCCAGTTTTGGGCAGATCAGTTTGGTCGCTAGACATGTTGGTCCAACAGTCCACCTAAGGTCTGTTCTTTTATTGGCATCCAGCTTTAATGCTAGTTTGCACGCAGCGATTGGTATACCTATGCTACCCTTTGCCGGTAGAATAGGTAGAGTGGTTCCAATTTTGGCGAGTTCATCGGCTCTAGAGTTCCCTGGAATGTCTCTGTGGCACGGCACCCAACAAAGGTGAAGGTTGAACTGCTCTGCCAACTCCATAAGGGATGATCGGCATTCAAGGGCGGTTTTAGAATTTAGACCGAGTCCAGGGACTTGATAGCGGCCTGACTATCCGAAAAAATGCGGATATCCTTTGCAGATATCACGTTTTTCTTCAGCCAGGACAGAGCTTCTTTAATCGCCAAAATTTCCGCCTGGAACACGCTACAGTGATTTTGGAGGCGGAAAGAGAGGCTTAGATTTAGCGTATCAGAGAAAACTCAGCTATCGGTTTTAGATTCATCTGTGTAGATATGGATTGACTTGTCCTCGATGAAAGAATCTACCTCCCAGAAGGATCTAGAGGGGAAGCTTACATGGAAGTGTTTATCAAACCAAAGTTCAGGTGTGGTGTAATCGAAGTTCTCTGTGAGGATTCCTAGTGTATTAAGAATACTTGCGTGGCCAAATGGGTTATTTGTCCACTGCTGAAAATATCGAGGGGTGTCAAATGAAACGGAATATCTAATGCTCCGCTTATGCATAGACATGCTGTTCTCTGGACTCTGCTTAGTTTAATGCAGTTAACCGCACTTTCTAAGGCCGTCTACCAGAGTAAGTGAGTATCGGTCTTATGAACGAGATGTACAGCCAGTGGGTTATCCGAGGTTGAAAGCCCCATTTAATCCCAATGGCTTTTTTGCAAGAGAATAAAGTTGTTGTAGCTTTATTGACTCTTTCTTGAATGTTAGGTTTCCAGTTTAGTTTTCTGTCAAAAATGAGACCCAGATATTTTGCTGTATCGGAAAACACTAAACTGGTACCGTTTATTGAAGGAGGGTCTATAGTTGGAATTTTGTATTTCCTGGAAAATTGGACAAGATCAGTTTTATGGGGGTTTATTCCCAATCCACAGCGATCTGCCCAACGGGCTAATCTATTGAGATTTACTTGAAGGAGTTCTTTAATGGTATTAATATGCTTACCTGAGACGGCTATAGTAACGTCATCTGCATAGGTAATCACCCTGCTCCGCCCGCGTCCAGGTATATCAGCAGTTCATTTACTACTAAGTTCCAGAGAAGGGGAGAGAGGATACCGCCTTGCAGCGTACCTCTGCTAACACTTCTGCTAAAAGAGGTCTCACCCAGTTTGGAGTTGATTATCCTGATTTTTAGCATAAGACTGATCAGTTCCCCAAGTGAGTCGTCTATCTGCAGAGTTAACAGCGCAGTCGTGATTGCGGATGTGTTGACGTTGTTAAAGGCACCCTCTATGTCCAGGAAAGCAACCATTGTGTACTCTTTATATTGTAGGGATCGTTCGATGTGGCTAGTCATTGAATGCAGAGCCGTTTCCACCGACTTTTCTTTACAGTAGGCATGTTGAGCCGTTGACAGAAGTCTAGGATCAATTTTAGCTCGTATATGGGTATCAATCAGTCGTTCTAGAGTTTTCAGAAGGGAAGATGATAGACTTATAGCTCTGAGGTACTTTGGGACAACATGAGAACATTTTCCTTCTTTGGGAATGAAAACTACATTGAGTTCTCTCCATGACAGTGGAATGTGGATAAGTTCTACACAGCTCCTCATAATATTTTCAGGCGCAGGCAGAATAATATCTGAGGACCTCTGTAGCTCGGCAGGTATTATACCGTCCGGACCAGCAACTTGTATGGTTTGAAGCTATGCAGCGCCCAGAGCAATTTGTCTCTTGTGATCAGACCATGAATTTTGGTCCCGGTTGCAGTAGGCCTGTTTGGGTTGCTACTGGCCGTGAATTGAGAGCTACCTGGAAAGTGGGTGTCCAGTAGCAGGTTGAGTGGTTGAGTTCATCACTTGAGGCTGTCCAAGAGCCATCGGTTTTTTCCAAACAGCTAGGCATCATAGGATTTGTAGAGAGAATTTTTCTTAGCTGTGATGCCTCAGAGGTTTCTGTGATTTTGTCACAGAAGGACCTCCAGGATTGTCGCTTTGCCTTCCTCAGTTATTTTTTATTGAGGGATTCTTTGTATAACTCCCAGTCAGTCACTTTTTTGCTGCTTTTTGCTAAGTTGAAAAATTTTCTGCAAGTGTTTCTGAACAGTCCCAGTGCTGATGTGCACCAATGTGGCTTTTTCTTGCCTCTAGGTTGAATCAGAGGGCAGGAAGAGACCATAGCCTGATTGAGAGCCAGAGTGAATTCCCTGACTTTCATGTCAAGCTCATTGGTGTCACGCGGGGGATTTGATAGTTCAGAGGATAGCGTTTCTGACAGTATTCTTCTGTATTTTGGGCAATCAATTTTCCGGTAATTCCGGAATGATGGTTGATTGGGAGGAGCATCATTCAGGCTGAATTGGATGTATCTGTGGTCTGAAAAAGAATGTTCAGACAATATCATCCAGTTCATTAGCATTTAAGTGATGCTGTCGGAGACAAGAGTTATATCTAATACTTCCTGTCGGCTTCTGGTTTATTTGCCAATATTGTAAATAAAGAGGTTAGTACTTATAATATAGTCAAAAAGTGACTCACCTCTGTTATTGATGTCGGTACTGCCCCATATCGTGTGATGAGCGTTAGCGTAGCATCCGATGATGAGTCCAGTTTTTTGTTCTCCAGCCTCCAGTACCACCCTTTCTAGGTTATCACCAGTTATTAATATCACTAATTATCACCTTCTCTAATGGTGATTTCTTTTTTCGAACTGAAATAAATATCATTTATCGACTTTTCACTGATCGGTCACATGATTCAGAAGGTGTTTTTAGTACAGTTAGAATCCCTTAGTGTCTCTCGAGATTTTCACCTTCAGTACAAAAAAAAAAACAAAAAGTTCGTACAATTAATCAGAAATGTTGGTTGTCATTTGTTTAGTTAAGTAGTTATTGTTTTTTTTTTAATACGTATGTGCGCACCCAAGCGGTTATCATGTCGAAAACACTGTGTATGCAACAAAGATAATTTAAGTTAATCGTTTTATCACCACGGCACAGCGATAATTAGATAATGGTTATTTCGCTATCTGAAGTCTTTTTATGCGCTAAATAGTCTAGAATTATGATTCATAATCGGAGTACTATTCGTTTTTTTTTTTCCTTCCAAAGTCGTCTAAAACCAGATTTTGAGAAATTAAGAAACAAAATAGTAGAACTCAGTCACATGACCACTTCTACTTCCCGAAATTCGGTGCGCGCCTTGCGAAGTTCAGAAGTTCGACAAAAGTAGCTATAAAGTCAGTTGAGAAAGGGTAAATTAAGACCTTCAATTTATTTCTTAACAACTTGAATAAATCAGTCAAAAAGAATATGAAAAAAAACAAAGATACATATTAGATAATAACTCCATTAATATACGACTTTTTTTTAAATATTTTTCGTGGTAGCAAGTACCCTAGATTGGTAAACTTTTAAAATATACATAACAAATATTTTTTTATACGGGATCAAAAATATCTATCAGCTAAAGACTGTGAAAGAAGGTGTAAAAAATATATATATAACTTTGACTTAGGCCTACAAATTGTCCTAAAGCTACGAGTAAATGTAAATAAAGGTTAGAATTATTTTCGATCCCTATTTTTCTTCAAATCGATTTGCGTTGCAAGAAAAAGTTATAAATTATTTTTGTTGGAATACTTTTATATTTGGTAAATAAGCAATTTCTTTGTTTTGTGAGTTGCTGTTCTGGTCTTCAAAATATTACATAACATAATCGAAAAGAAATTTAAATAATAGTGTTCATACTAAACTAAAGCAGTAAGTCGTGTTAAGCAAGCGCCCTGAAAAATTGTATTTGCTTTGGAGCAATCAAATTAATAGCCTCATATTTATCCGACCGCCAATAATATGTGTCTAATGGTACCAAACACTCCTCACTTCTTCATGTCCCCTTGGGTGTCCCTCAAGGTTCCATACTACCCCCTTTCCTTTTTTTATGCTTTATAAATGATATAGCCGAATATTTCATGACCTCCGCACACCATATATATGCCGATGATGTACAAATATATTCCTTGTTTCCGAAATCTCATAAAAATCAGACGGTAATCAATATTAATGAAGATCTTAAGCGAATCCGTGCTTGGTCAGCAAAAAATGAGCTTAGTCTCAATCCGTCTAAGTCAAAAGCCATGATTATTAATATAAAAAGACAAACCGGAGATTTCGCCCCAATATCTTTTAACAACACTCCCATAGAGTATGTTGATAAGGTAAAAAATCTTGGAGTTTACTTCACTAGTACATACATTTACTTGGAATGTACACGTAAACAAAGTAGTATCTAAAGTGTATGGCGCTCTTCGTGGTCTAAGCCCCACAAAAAACTAGCTTCCGATAGCTGTTAAAATGAAATTGGTAAGATCTTTTATTTTGTCGATACTGCTTTACGGTTGCGAAATATACGCAGACTTGGACTGTGTGTCGAAGCGAAAACTCACTGTGGCTTATAATAGTTGCGCAAGGTACATCTTTGACATTAAACGGTCAGATCACATTACGCCCTTCGCTAAAAGAATAACCGGGTGCTCTTCAATAGCCTTATTAAATTTAAGAACCATATTACTACTTCAGAAAATAATTACTATAAAAGAACCAGACTATTTATTTGATATGATAAAATTTGCGAGTAACCAAATAATTTTACCTAGATATAAGTATCTTATTACTAGTTGAAATTTCTTTATACATGCGATTCATCTATGGAATTGTCTACCAGTGAAAATCAAACGATCAAGCAACACACATATATTTACAAATGAAGTTTTTTGTCCTTCTTTCGCATCTTTTTCCTTCCTACATCCCTTATTTCTTATAGTTATTACTATAATATTATTATTTTTTTTTTTCTTTCTCTTTTATTTAATTTTGTAATGTATTTTTGTCTTGCTTGTACATTTTAAAAAGATTCAATCTTATTGTACATGTACAAGAATTTTTGTGAATTAATAAATAAATAAACGTCTTTAGTGAATAATTCATTACATTTATGATCAGGATTACGCTGACACAATTTTTTCTCGAGTACGCCCTGACACTCCCCACTGCTCCTGCGGGATGAGTGAACAAGATTAAGAGTTCCGAAGTTACAGAAAGCACCGGAAACCAATTCTAAACCACTCGAGAAATTTGGGTTTCAAGAAGGCTAGTACACAACAATCTGGAAAAACTTGTTTGCACTTAAGCTATGGAATAAATAATGAATTTAGAAAACTCCGTTCTTGCGTAATTTCAGAGCACATCCTATTGATCCTAAACGAAATTAAGACTTTAAGCCTTATTAATTACAAGTAATTCGAGACTAGGTATTTTGTACTTGGTCTCGAACAACGTAAGGGTAGATTTGAAGCGCTTTCCAAACATTAAAAACAAACGCTTTTGACTTGAGGATCAGGTGACTCAGAAAAGCATTTGAAACCATCCAATAAATTTTTGTAAGGCCGGATAACAACTTAATTGGCGATTCTATGGATTTATGAATCCCAATTTAATTAACTTACTAAATACGAGACACCTTGTGGACTAAAGTGTGCAAGGATTGTGCAATTTTTGAATAATAAATCATTGAACGAATGCCATCTTCTTGAATGAATTTGACTAATTAGATTATATTAAACGGTAAGGTGGGACTATGGACAAGTTAGAGCTCATCCATGATGGCTGAAATTTTAATAAACCCGAATATATCTTTGAGTGAGCTGGCAGTGATATCTTCTGCCTCACGATATGGCTTACTTAGAAGTTTTCTGTTCAAGCGATTACAGTGGCTGTTTATTCGTCCTCTTTGCACAAGCGACAGTCCTTGACTTGTGCTATTCCCATAGTCATAAGGTCTTCTTTGACTCTGCAGTGACGCGTTAGGAATCCGGTTAGTACGTGTATCTAACCCCTGCAAAGCTGTAAGAGTTGTTTTGTTTTGTTTCTGAGGAAAGGGGTCGGAAAAAATTTGTTGGCTTCAGCTTCAGTTCAATAATGGAGCGTCTTTGTTTTTAGCCAGTTGTTTATACAGGGTGTCCCCTAATTCGATGACGATAATTTGGGAAATGATTCCTGGGCATATTCTAAGAAAAAAACCGTTCTACAGTAAGGGTCTATCTCCAATGTTGACATCATTTATCGAGGATTTAAGAAAAGGCTTACTTTGGTGTACCCTGACCCATGTTAACGGAAATTGCTCTGTTAGTACTAATGGTAAAAACTTCGTGTAGGACTTTATTTTTAGAAGAAAAACCAGCCTTTATAACGGCGTTTAAATAAAGTTGATATCTTGTTTGCGTCTTTAGATATCCAATTTCTAAGCCTGTTCCATTTTCATTGCCCATGTTATTTTTTGACTTTGAGGTCACATTTCTCCAGAAAATACCTAATTCATATAACGTTTTACTACGAGTATTTTTTTCTTATGAAAGTAACAATAATAAAACAAAAAATCATCATCAAGTTTGCACAAAAACCCACAGATTTTATGATACTTGGAAAATTTATGATTTTTTAACAACATTTCTAACAGCAGTTGACAATACATACTCGTAAGAGTGGTTTTCCACGAATTACTAATTTTCCAATATTTTTTCTAAAATTGTATAGCTAGAATTTTAAAGCGTGCTCTTTTTATGACTACCTGTCAAAACCCTCATTTCCTTATCCTGTTCCTTAAAAGTTCTCACAAGAGTTAGGTTTAGGGTGTGAAGGCCTATTTGGAAAATATACCTTACAGAAATGGTATAAAAGATTAGGAAAAAAAATTATTTCATCAGTTCAATTTTTACGCTAAGGTTACAGTTGGTTAGAAACGCTGTTTGAAATGTCAGTATTTACAAACCAAGAATATGCAGACATTATTTACGTTTATGGGCTGTGCAATGGAAGTTCAACTAGTGCGCGACAAAGATACCATGAACTTTACCCTAATCGACGACTTTCTAATAAAAGAGTATTTATAAATACGTATTGAAGGCTTCGAGAAACGGGAGCAGTTTCGAATACACTGCGGGAGCTCCACAGGTAAGAAGGATTTCGGCTGATGAAAGAATACTGAGTGCTGTTACAACTGATCCATCAATCAGCACCGGACGCTTAGCTTTGCAATTCAATATTTCCATACATAAAAATATAATGGAGAAAGTCTTTATCCATACCACCATACACCTGTACAAGAACTGCTTCCCAATGATTTGGAAAAGAGACTTGAATTTTCTAACTGGTTCCTGGAGCGGAGCTTGGATGACAATGAGTTTATTAGCAGAGTTCTTTGGACGGACGAATCTCAATTTACAAGTGACAAATTTTCATAATCTTCATACGTGGGCTGCGGACAATCCACATACAATGAGACATAAATCATTTCAATACAAATTCAGCGTCAATTTGTGGGTAGGTGTACTTGGAAACAAGTAAATCGGCCCCTTCAAACTACCACCTAGGCTAAAATTCTACAAACTATCTGGAGTTTTTGCGAAATGATTTACTAGAACTATTGGAGGTCATTCCACTGATTCAACTAGCTTCATCATACATTCAACAGGACGGTGCTCCAGCCCACTATGGTCGTGAAGTTAAGAATTGGCTAGATGAAGAGTACGGTAACCGTTGGATAGGAAGAAATGGACCAGTTCACTGGCCCGCAAGATCTCCTGACCTTACAGTATTGGATCTTTTTGTATGGGGAAGAATGAAAGAACTTGTTAATTCAACCGAAATAGCAACTTTAATTGAATTGGAAGATCGTATTCTCGAAGCGTCATCAAAAGTGAGGCAGCAGTTAGCATAAATAAACATTCGCAGTGCAATCCGAAACCAAGGAGGACTTTGACTACCTGCTATAACTGTTTTAGTATACACATAAAATAAAAAACTACCGAAGACCACACAAAATCATTTTTTATTTATAGCCTATGGAACTTAAAACAAAAAAACCCTTTTTTATAAATTTTAACTGCAGCAGGTTTTCCCAAGTTTCATAAAATCGGTGGGTTTTTCTACAAACTCATTGATGATTTTTTTTTATTATTGTTACTTTCATAAGAAAAAAATAGTAAAACGTTATACTCGTATGAATTAGGTATTTTCTGGAGAAATGTGACCTCAAAGTCAAAAATTAGCATGGAACAGGCTTAGAAATTGGATATCTAAAGACTCAAACAGGATATCAACTTTATTTAGATGCCGTTGCAAAGGCTGGTATTTCTTCTAAAAATAAAGTCCTCCACGAAGTTTTTACTATTAGTACTAACAGAGCAATTTCCGTTAACATGGGTCAGGGTACACCAAAGTAAGCCTTTTCTTAAATACTCGATAAATGATGTCAACATTGGAGTTAGACCCTTACTGTAGAACGATTTTTTTTCTTAGAATATGCCCAGGAATCATTTCCCAAATTATCGTAATCGAATTAGGGGACACCCTGTATAGTTTTTTATAGAGCTAATTGATAGCCCGCATAATGGTCGTGGCAACACCAACGTTGAGGCCGAATCTTTTCTGTCCAATTCGACTGCTCTTTCACTAAGATTAAATGGACTCTATTAGTGCTGGCTAGTGTTTTGAGAAGTAGATATAATGCAGTCCCAGAAAATTTTTGAGGTTATCTCAAAAGCGTTGATAGCAAGAGAAAATAAATGTTCTTGTTGGTGGCAGATCTGGTTAAGTTTTCTCTAATGCAGAGCTCTATGGCGTGTATCTCAACTTGAAATACAGAGATGTTACTGTCCATACTTGAGTACAATGTAATAACGGTAGTTTCTCTGTATATGCATGCTGCAATTCTTTCAACTATTTTAGATAAGTCGGTGTACCACACCAGTCAATCTCTTTTGAACAGGGGAATGCAACTTTGAAGTTATAGTAAAAATTGGACTTTTTCAGAGAGTTATCTGTAAGAGTAATTCCTAATAGGTAATTTCTCCTGAGTTCGAGTAAAAATTAAAGGTGAACTATTTCGGAGTTATTCTCATCCACTGAGATAAAGATATAGGCGTTTATCAATGCTTCTTTTTGTATATGGAGATGAAAAGGTGGGAGGTTCAGTAGAATTTCTTATGCTGCGGTGGGTTCTTACCCAGTAGACTTTTGCTTATCCATAGTGACATCCTGGCTTTATCTATGGTTTTTTTTTTTGATATGTGTGTTCCAAGAGTTTTTGATCCAGAGTAACTGCCAGGAATTTCACTTGAAAACTTTATGGTTTCATGGTGTTGGACCTTTAAGTTTATACAATTTCCTTCTCTTTGGGAAGACAATTGTATTGGGGTTGACGTTTAGACCAACTTTCTAGCACCAGCTAGCAAGAAGGTTGAGTGATGTCTGGAGGAGTTCCGAAATAGTTTCTTCGAATTTGCCTTTGATAAATATCACAATGTCATCAGCGTATCCGTGGACACAGAAACAAGGCGTCGCTGCTGAATATGTTTATCAGTTCATTTACTACGATGGTCGATGGACCATAACAGGAGGCAGAGAACAACGCTGATTCCGTCACTGTCTAATGTAGCATTGATATTTCTACCGCTAAGCATGTGCTTTATTCAATTGCATGTACGAATAGTATTATGCATGTTTTGGATGCATGTGCATATGTTGGGAAGACGAAAATTGGCACACATTTTTTTTTTATTCGTATTAACGAACATCGATAGTAAATTAGACAGTAATACCCAAATATTGTATTTAGGAAGATGTCCCTTTCTGACTCTTTTTTTAAATTATCTCTCCGTTAAATTAAACACATAATTTTGATTCGTATAAAAGGTAATAATAAATTTTATTTCATGAATGAAAATGGAAATATTTGACAAAACATAGGGACATAAATAAAGGTTAGTTGTTTTAGTTTAATTTTTTAACACTTGCATATATTGGTAATAATACTACGCAGTGCTAATCTTTAGCACTTAACGCCGATCATCTGCGAATTTGCATAAGCCTTTTGCTTCAAGAATAACAAAATATAAAAGAAAAATTACAAGTATATATATGTTTTAACATAAATAAATGATTCTGAAATTAAGTAAATAAAATGTAATTTGCTTTTAATAACCAATATTCGTCCAACAACAGCAAGAAGTAGCTGGCTTAAATAGTAAAATTACTATTGGAATGGAGTTATTGTTCATCCTTATCTTTGGCACCGTGCTTCAAAATTCGTGTGAACTCGATGTAGTCGAACAGACCGTTCTTAATTGGTGCTTCGCGGTACATTTCGTCAACCTTGAAATATGAAAACATTAAAATATAAGCAATATGATTAAAATCAGTAAGCTTTAAACTGACGTCCTCATCGGTAAATCTGTCGCCCATAGTAGTTAGCAGCTCACGGAGTCGATCTTCTGGTAAAACGCCATTATTTTCCTCATCGAAACACCCAAAGGCATTTTTAATGACATCTTCAGGATCAGTGCCCTGTAAACGTTCTCCGAACAAAGTCAAGAACATGGTGAAATTGATTGGTCCTGGAGCTTCATTCATCATTGCCTCCAGATATTCATCGGTCGGATTTTTTCCAAGCGAGGCAAGCATGTCATGTAAGTCTTCTTTTTCAACAAAACCATCGCGATTCTGATCAATCATGTTAAATGCTTCTTTAAATTCAGCAATCTGTGCCTGATCGAACATGGCAAAAACATTTGAAGTGGCACGCTGTGCGCGCTTTTTGGTAGTAGCACGACGGCCGGCAGTTTTACGGGAAGACATTTTGCTCTAAAAAAAGACAGAAATTAGATATTACGTAGAAAAAGTTACACAAATTAGCTAATCACTCATGTCAAAATTATAACCGAAATGAATATCAATTGCGAAACCAAACGGAATATAGGGGAATTAAGATGAAAAATAAAGAATATACCTATCTGCTAATGTGTACACTGAAGAAGTTGCGAACCGCTCAGCATAAAGGATTCAAAAACGGAAATCTTGGCACGACATAAGACAGAAAGAATGAGACAGGAGTGCTTGTTCGCAGTTCATAAAAGTTAAAAGTTTATTTATATAGCTGCGAGTAAAATATAAAACACAAAAACAGTGCACCTAAGGAAATAACATAGCCAAAAATAAAAATACTTGTTGATAAGACAAACAGCAATATTTTCTTACATAAAGAACATTAATTGATGTCTGATTTAAATAAATTAAATACACATAAATTCATTTCATCAAAAAGATCTTTGAACAGCCGAACGAAAAATTAGCAGGACTGTTTCTTTATTAGCTTGTTTGATAAAAATAAAAACAAAGTTTTTGAACTACGTATATCATAGTGTAAATTCAGTAACGCATCACTGGGATCATGATGCTCATGATTCTTTGCAAAATGTTCATTAATGCAAAACAATTGGCATCACTTTCATCGTCAAGTGTTCATTTTTGCAAAATTGGTCAAACTGATGCGCAAACATAACGAAAAAAAGCATCACAGAAATACCAGATGCGCTTTTGATTCGTCAACCAAAAATGTCGGAAGAGAAAGAAAAGTAAGTAAATAAATAGTTTTATTAATAGATACATGCTTTTGACAAATATTTATAAATTTTTGTCGAATTCTTTATTTTAACTTTCCTCGCAAAATTATTTTTTTTTACAGGGAGTATTTCAGCGTCGCGGATGTAAAACTTTTAATAACGACAAGACTAAGGCCTGAAAAAGAATTTTCCTCTGGGAAAAAGTCAAGAGCATTTCCTTGGGGAAGGATTCTTTCAGAAATGCAAGAAGTTCCTAACTTAAAATTCAACAAAACACAAATCCACCGAAAATTCCTAAATGTTATGATAACAAATAAAAGAATTAAGAATCGAAATAAAAAAAACTGGAAGGGAACGCTACTTATTGGGAATATTTCGACCAACTTGACCAAGTTTATGGGACAAAGCATACGATTGAGCCTCCACCTGGAAATTTGATGTCAACACTTCCATCTCCTGTTCAGAAAGGATGCGAAAACTGACCCTGCTGTTGCACAATTTCCAAAACATAATTCATTAAGGAGTATCCCACGCGACCAGTATAAAAAGGTGTCCAAAAAGGATTGATTGATATTCGCAAATCCTAGAAAAATGGTTTGGTTTTCATTAAGAAGAGTTAAATCATTAGTGAACTTACATTGAAGGTGGAGCGGCACATTCTAAAATGATTTTGGAATACATCGTCTGGATATTCTTTTATAACTTTGAAATAATCTCTAATTTTCGGAAGTTTCCTTCTTTTAAATCTGCTTATTAAAGTCCGTACGCATTTCAACCGTTTTCTTCTTGATTCACACATATTAAAAATAAATTTATCGTCTTTACGATCATAGTTATCGACTAAAACTCGCATTAGCAAAACTTCCATCTTGAAATTGAAATGTTTAATGTAAACAATGCGTTCTAAAACGTCAACGAAAAATCCGATAAGCAACGCATCAGCATAAACTGTGCATCGCATCAGCATCGCAAATAAGTAGTGATGCCACATCGCTGCACAAATATTTGACGTTTCTGAATTCACTGATTGACGGCATCCTTCGGTGCATATTGAATACCAAGGTTGCTTTACTGCCGCTCACAAATCGTTGTTATTTCTTGGTTTCACATTCCCAATGTCTTTTTTAATAATCGGCTCATTGGCTTTCAAAAGGGTTGTGACCGAGAGATTCAGAAGGTCACTCTATGACCTTAATTATATTGTCTTGAAAGCAGTGATCACGTGTTTTCTCTTCGGTATGAACACCACCATTCCAAATTTACTTCAATCAGAATCAGGCTACTTCCCACACGTTTGACCATTGAAGAATGCAATGCTTAATGCTTACAATTTTAGCGGGGTATTCGAGGAGTTCTTAAATTGCCTTATACTTTTGTTTGTCATTTGGATTTACTCGTGTGGACACCAACCACACTTTTCCACGAAAAAACTAATATTAATACGAATCGATTTAAAACATAATATATGTAGAACCTTTTAACTTAGTTTTCTATAGCCGTGTTTTTTTGCACATCCGCTATTCCCTAAAAAAAATAGCTTGCGTGTACATTACAACAGTAACATAGCGATGTACGCTAGGTAAATTTACATACGCTATCTACTTAGCGGATATAAAACAGTGCTTCCACATAGTATTTTCTTCGTTTGCGATGAATTTCTAAAAATGTCAAACATTTGACATATCCCGCCAACAATTTTTCAACCAACCGGCAGATGAAGTGCCATTAAACTTCACAGATATATCTGTGCTACCAAGTTTTTCTTAAGCGGAGTTGGACGTTTTTTTTTTTTGTGACGATCGCTAAGATGCATGTGCAAACTATTAATTTTTCGTTGCCATAATATGTCTCCCAATTCGAAACTTTAAAACTCATCATTGTGCTGTTGTTCAAGCTTGAAATGCGTCATCTATTTTTTGAAAGCATCACTTTCTTCGCCCCTGAAAATTCCTGAGCGACGGCACGAATAATGTCATAGCGGATCAGTGTATTTTCATACGAGTACTTTCACTTCTATATTTCGTACCATTCTCCTTATACTCGTATATAACTGTATATACGGCTTTTCTTTTGTCCCACCCGTAGTTTACAGACGTGAACGCGAACTTATTTCTGGTCTTAGTGCCTAACGGTGGTTCCGGGAATAATATATTCAGTCTAAGACCGTTAAGCAAGAGTTCAATAAAAGCGGCATAGTTCGGTTGCTAGTCATAGGTGTCTACAAAAGGTTTTCTACGCCGAATACGAATCTAATCCGTGAGTGATATTTGTGTTTTCACCTATGGCCCTAACTTGCAAAGAGCTATTAAGAGATTAATATGAAAGAAAACAGTAATTATGAGTTTTGAAAATACTGAAGAAGACAAGGCGGGAAGATGTAAGATCGTTTAGAAAAATTAAACATAATCATAGCAAATGTAACGTGCATCCTATAACAATAGAATATTGTCATGGTTTTTCTGCTTGTTGTAAAATGCAACCAAGCTAAACCAATTTATATTCGGACACTGTAACCAATATGTCCTTGGTTTGCGATAACATCTATTAACACGAAGTCTGTATAAGCGATAATCCCACGTTTCAATATTACCGGTGGAGCAAAGCAAAGATCTAATACAAATTTAAGTATTTCATGTTAAGGCTCAGGAATACTACTCTCGAATTCGAGGATTTTCTGGAGAAAACAATTATATATCGCAGGATGGAACATCTGTACAATATCAAAAAATGTTTCGAATTAGAAAACATATTGCAATAATGGAAGTTGAAACAAAAGGCTACAAAGTGTGTTAAGAATCTTCCGATTATTGGCCACAAAACATATCATTTAGAATGAAACTTGGAATATGCTTAGTGTCTATAAATATACACCCAGTCAGCAAAAGCGTAAAGAAATATTTTTTGATTATAGGTTTTATATATAGATAATTTATAAAATAACGTCTCAATATAGACAATGCTTTTGATCAGCTACTGATGAAGCAGAGAATAATTATTGATAAAACAAGATGACCACCTGCATCAGTTCAAAAATTCTGAAAATACATAAGTTTCTGTAAACTCCCGGAGGCTTTTCGGCACGAAACGAGTTCGTGTAAGGGTGCAGGACGTAAGTATATCAACGCATTGGCCGCAGAAGGAAATAAAGTTGCAATTATGTAAGTGTTCCAGAAAAATAGTCTTAGACGGCTCTCTCTGTTTAACTAAAAAAATTTGAGTATGATCTCACTTCCATTTTAAACTAAGTTTTAGGCAGCAATATGCTGAATTCGCACCTCAATCCATAGTAAATTCGGGATTAAGGAATAATCAACAAAACAAGGCAGCACGACTTTATAACATTCCCGGAGAGATATTCAAAGACTAAATACGCTCTTTGTTAAGCAAGATCAACACTTAATTACGTGCTGGAGAGCTCAGGTATAATGAGAAACGACAAGTTTAATAATTTTGCGTGCATTATCGACTCTCGAGAAGTCATTCGAATCTTTTCATAATATGCGGCATTACTTTTATTTATCTGCAGTTGTTGCAATCTTTCGTGTTGCCTTTGCCTTAATACAATGGAACAAGACTATTCAAAGCCTGTTGCTTTTGAATGCCGTGCAAGAAGCAGCATATTCACGAATCCGGGATAGTAGCTCATCTTTTTTTTACCAGTCTCTTAGGTAATAAATGGATCAAGGGGACAGAAGATAACGTGTAATGGACACTAGAGTATGAGTAAATAAAATTCTAGCCTAATGAGGTCTTTTACAACAGGGCGAACATCATAAGAGTTAACAACTTCGGCATGACTTCAAAACAGTTTGCAAGAGCAATCATGAGAGTGTGCGCGTCAACGGGGAAGTTCCTCCAGCAGCGTTCTTCGAAAGAGACATCGCAGACGGAAGTACGCAGCGTCTTAATTTCCTTTTAATTTGAGGGAGATCGCCAGGAAAAACAAAATGTATTTTCGACTATGATTACGTAGAAGGGCATAAACTACGTGTTATGCTTACCTTAAGTTTAATAGTTTTTTTTCGATCTTAAAAGTATACATAAATTTATGGAAATAAAACAATTCCCTTCCAGTGCAGCAGGCTGAAAGAAAAAGCTAGCAAAAGACAAAGTCTCATCTTTTTTATACACAGAACAGAACACTCAGATAAAGAACCAGTCCATTGCGCTATTTGAAATAAAGTATATATAAAGAGACATATAATGTACCAACGTACCAACAGAAGTTGGTGATAAGTTTGAGACATCGGAAGAAGTCAGACAAGGTAGCTTCCCAAGTCCTCACTTGTGCTTATTTGCGCATTAGACAACGCGATCCGGGAGTTCCAAGAATGGACGGAATGTTCAAAAGTCGGTTATAAGCGTTCGTAACTCGTCTCTTTTTATGTTTAAAATTTCCCGAGTTCCTTGCACAATGTTGAAAAAACAAAAGTAATGGTAAGAACTGGTAAGAATCAGAGCAGATGCAAAGATGTTTGGGTAAATGGCAGACAAAAAACGCAAAACACTTGTTTTGCATATCAAATGGTATTTCTTTTTTTATGTTGCATATTTTTTGTCATCTCTGTAAACTAACGACGGTTTAATTTTTAATTGCAAATTTTTTTTTCTTACAAACTTAAACGTCACCTGGCAAACGTACGTTAGTAAAGTGAAGACAAATTAAATAGCACACTTCCTTGTTTGCCAGTTTTTTTCTATTTTAAAGATTTTATATTAATTGGCTAAGGTAATTTATTATTCTATAAAGTTGGTTTACTCATCTCTTGTAAATTAAACACAATTTTTAGTATGGGACGCGGAAAACATTCTACAGAAAACTTTAAGCAACGGGTTTTGGATTATAAAAATGGAGGCCTTTCAATAACGAATATTTCTCAAATGTTAGAATGCTCGAGAAAAAAAGATTTATAACGCATTGCATCACTGTGAAGAAATAAGGTCTGTGCAAAACAAAATTCGAAAAAATCGGAAACGTAAACCGACAGAACTGACCGGTGCTGCTATTGTGCGTCTGGGCAAGATGGATTCTTTTATGTCCGCACCCAAAATAAAACAAAAAATTGAAGAGCAACTAAGTGTTAATATCTCTGTAAGTACAGTTAAAAATCGCCTTAGGGAAAAGAAATTGTTTGGACGCATTGCGCGAAGAAAACCACTGGTTTCGGTTCGGAACCGAAGGCGGCGTTTGGAATTTGCAAGAGAACATCTTCAGAAGGACCCAACGTGGTGGAAAACTGTTCTACGGTCGGACGAATCCAAGTTTAAACGCATTGGATCTGATGGCACAATTTATGTGCGCCGTGGAATCAACCAAGAGTTCAATCCTAAATACACCCAAAAGACTGTTAAACATGGAGGAGGCAGCGTTGTTGTTTGGGGTTGTTCTTCTTGGTTCGGAGTATGGCCTATTTATCCTGTGGAGGGTATTATGGAGCAAACCAAATTTAGGGAAATTTTAAATGATACTATGCTTCAGTATGTAGAGGAATTGCCGCTGAAATGGAAATTTCAGCACGACAATGATCCAAAACATACAGCAAAATCGGTTAATAACAATCAAAAAATTTATATTTTAAGCTGGCCAGCACAATCCCCTGATCTCAACCCGATTGAGAACTTGCGGAACGACGTCGACAAAGAAATTGATAGATTTGCAGCTTCAAACCTAAGTCAACTTTGGGCATAGGTTCAGAAAGCTTGGAACGCAATACCCCTAGAGCGCTGTCAAGCCCTCATATCATCTATGGGTCGATGTGCTGCAGTTTTAAAAAATACGGGTTATCCCACAAAATATTAAAACAGTCTTTGATATTAATTAAAATTGAGTTGTTTATATTGTTCTTAACATATTTTTTTAAAGGATTTTTAAAGCAATAATGACGTGTGCTATTTATTTTGCCTATGTATTTTTAGATATGAAAGTATATTTTCTTTTTGTTTTTCTTAAAAGGAAGTACTTGTTTTCACTTTTTTATTTTACTGTGTACTAAAATAGTTTTGTTATTAGTTTTTAAGATTCATATTATTCCGGTATTACCGAATAAAAAAAATTGGGATTTAATAATTTACACACATGTGCTATTTATTTTGTCGCCACTGATGTATACTATATACTTTTAAGAATATACCCCCAAAGGAAATTTTTAGATTCCAATTATTTACGGACTTATAGTTGCTTTAGTGACGCGGCAACTAGGCCGGTCCTACCGGAGCGAATCGAACAATAGATATTTTTCTCGAAACTACTACATATTTTCAACCCTTGATATTTCAAGTTCTAATGAACCGACTTACTTGAAATTTAGTACGCACCTTCTTTAAATAACGCTCTAAAACTCCTACCAAATTAAAAACTGTAAAAAAATATTTGTTTTTAAACAGTCGCCATTTTGCGAAAATTTTTTTTTTGTTTCTCTGAGGTAGGGGATTGATATAACAACATCTTTACTAATTTATAATAAATATTTTTTGTTTCCGATGAATAGAAGAGTTAGTCTTATTATATACAAAAAAAAAATCGTTATAAAGATAACTGAAATAAATAAAACAAGCGAGTCAATGTCAAACCACCACTATGAAGATACTTTTGCTACTGAGAGCCGATTAACCTCCAGTATCGGCCGCATCAACTACCTACAGATCATCATTAAGCAACGTTCATTGACCTTGAAAAGGCATTTGATAATTTTTATAAAGTATTATTTAGCTTGATTCCTAATGCCATTGACGTATTGTCTCAACTGAAGTAGGTATTAAAAAAGATGTAACTAACCGAATAAGCAAGGTAAGGAGAAAACGAATGCTATAAACTTAAAGATTAAGTTACTATATGTACAGGACCTAACAAATATCCCCCACCAATATAAAAAAAAAAATACCGACGCCCAGTGGCTCATTTCGGCAAAACTGCTTGCATAAATCAATTTTCGGGTGGGTCTATGGAAAATTTTTACATTCACATGATTAACAAAGATTATTTCATTTGGATCAATAGTTTTGCTTGTCGAGCCAGCCAAAATTTAATAATTTTTAAGGTTACCTAAAAATCGATTATTTTTAAATTATTTTGTTTTACGTTTGAGTGTAAAAACTAGGCAGAGTTTAAAAAAATCGTTTCTTTTTCGTTTTGTGTGATATTTTGAGATCATTTGTGAGATCAAAAACGGACACAGTTTTTTTTAATAATTTTCTTAAAACTATTTTATTTCATGGTTTTTGAAATCCTATTTCCGGTGCACTTTTTAGATTTTAGATTGAGTTTGTAAAAAGGTCCGATCTAATCTTAACAGGAAATTAATTCCTATATATTTGCAAATATATACTCGTACTTAAAAGCTCAGGAGCGTCAACTCGCATCCCTTTGTACTAGAGAGATTTGATTTGATGAGGTCAGCTAAATTTAATTGTTTTTTACTCTCTCTCTCTCATTAGAGAAGTACAGCGCTGTGCAAAATTATAAACTCAAGCGCAAATTTTAATACAATATCTCTTTGTCAACGTCTCGAATAAAAAACAGTTTAAGTCAAAGGGAAAGGTATCCGAAATTGAAAAAAATTATCATCAATTTATGCGCATCTTTAATGAAAAGCCGTCACAGCCTATAGATCGAGAAAGGATTTCAAAAAGAACAAAGTATGGTTGAAAAATTGTCTCCATATCGATACTGAAGGAAGGACAATGAAGTCAATAACTGAGTGCTCGACGTTCACTAAAAAACAACACAACTAACAAATGGCACCGAAAACATAACCACTAAAGATCTTTCTAATGCCTTAGCAATAAAGTAGAATAAGGATCATGAAAATATTAAAGCTGATGTAACTAAGGCAGTCTCTGCAGCAAGTTCATTGCGAGTAAAAAGAATAAAAGAAATCATTTCTACATCACAAAAGGATCCTATCAAGTATAATAGTGAGAATGCATTGGCTTTATTTATGGATTTGGGTCTGTTAAAAGGAAAATATAAGATTTTGAGAAGTTCCCTAAGAAAACACAACGTATATGTTGTTCCATCCTACAGAATTAGTTCCCAAAAAACAGGCGGGTGACTTCAAGAAATTACGGAATCACGAAAATATACATAAGTTAGAGTGAAACTTCAAACATGATGGATCATACTGCAAGGCGGCTTTTAGAAAGCAAAAGCGAGGAGGAATTACGAGTAATTGCATTTTCAAGAATTTTTACATTACAAAGTAAGTGGGGCTGTTATGGATCTAGCCAAGGTGCCTACAAGCAACAAATAAATACACCAGATGGTGAAACAGATACAAACATGTTTATGTCCCCAGTTGTTCCACTATGGCTTAACATTGGAACATTGGAAAAACCCTCGTCCATCATCAGTTCATTTTTGCCGGCTCATAATGTTTCAATATGCAAAGGAAAGTGGAGAACTCAAAAAATGTACAGCCAAATTGCTAATCTTCACCCTACTTTATATGCATTAATGACGAAATAGGGATAGTTGTAAACCCCGAGTTCGTTTTAACTATGATCGACGAAAAAGTTCTGAATGAAAGAACAGATATAAAGTCAACGCGGTCATGTCCCATATGCAAACACAGAAAAACTTCAACAATCAAGATGAATTAAATGGTGACGAACATAACTACGAATATGGAATCTCTCTATTACGTGCAAGAATCGTATCCATGGAATTTATTTTGAAACTTGCATATACAGACCAACTAGAGGGAGGAGATATTGATGAATTTATTGGAATTAAGGAGGCAGAAAAAATAAGAAAAAAAAAGGAAATTCAAAAGCATTTTCGAGTTGAGATTAGCCTCGATGTGGATAGACCAAAACAAGTATTTGGAAATAGCAACAATGGAAATACTTCGATGAGATTGTTTTAAGAAACAGAGGCAACAGCTCGTATAACTGGCGTCAATAGAGGATAATAACGAAACTTCAAGTATTACTGTTATGTTTTGAATTGCAGGGAAAAATTTAACACTGTCAAGTTTGAGGATTATGCCAAGAACACAGCAGAGGTATGTCCGAAAAACAACTCAAAAATTTCGGCTTATAGTCAAAAGTTAATCGAGCATCAATCATTAACACTTGGAGCATTGTCAGAAGAAGCTCAGAAATCCAAAAATAAAGACTACAAGGAATATACATAGATATCAACATGCTTGCACCCTCTTTCGCTTACTTTAATTCAACACTCTTTTGCTCGGCTTAGCTCTTAAGCATCCTGTTATTATGTCAATCATGGATTTTTGAATATTTTTAAGGTAAAACATTATGTGATGAGAAAGTCCTCTTTCAGCAGAAGATTCTGGAACACAATGTAAAGCATTTCTCTCAAAATTCACTGATTTTATAGCCCTGGAAATTTCCTTTAAACAGAAAAAAGAACTATCACGACATCTTCATCCGTTTAAGAGTTATGATTTTTGCAAGCAAAAAAGTCAAAATGATCCACTGTACGGCGCTTTTACGAGTATACATATGTTTGCCTATGTAACATTTTGACGATTTCCAGGCCAATTAGCATTTGAGCCCGTAGTTTTGTTAGAAAAATTTGTCAGGATGCTATATGCAACCCAATTCGAAAACGGAAATGTCACATACCACTATCAAAAGCGAAAATGTAACTGAGCATTCAGATCTGCGGAAGCACAGATGGATGAATTTCACTGCATACGCAAATCAACTCCTTCGATCTCATTTGAGCTGTCGGGTAAGAGTTTACTCATGCAGTGACCAGAGACCATCACTGTGAGATAAGGTAAGCACTTCGTTACGAATTTGATTTTTGCGCTGATGGCCCAATCCAAATTATAGGATGCTCAGCAGTTTGGCTTATTGATTCCGCGGCAAGACAAAATATTACTATAACATTCACATGGACATGGAGGTCTTCGGATCATTAAATGCGTCCAGTATTCTGGATTAATTAAAAAAAATAAAAATTCCCACAACAAAGAAGAACCACTGTAGAAGGTACAATGTAGAAAAGCTGCAATCGTAAGAGACCACCAGAATCTTCGCCGAACGCGTATCCCAAAATCTCTCAACAACTCCTCAAGTACCAAAGACCAGTGGGAACGTTGCCAACGTGCCATCAGAGTCGCCGCCATTGATGTGCTGGGTTTCATCCGACCACCTACAAAGCGGCACTTCAACGCAGGACAAGAGCTGATCGTGAGCTCTATGAGAAAAAGAGGCGGGAAGTACATCGGCTTCTTCAGAAGAAAAGAAGAGCATGAGAAGCGCGCGATCGAAGATGTTGAGAGGTTGTACTCTAGAAATAACGTACGGAAGTTTTATCAACAGATAAAAAGAATGTGTCAAAGCAAAAAAACCGTGTAAAAGCCTCTAGAGATGAAGGAGGAAACCTTGTGTTAACCAACCAACATCCCGCCGTCATCCCTACGAAGTAAAGATCGTAATATCAAAGTTAAAATCCAACAAATCAGCTGGACCTGACGGCTTACCGGTCGAGGTATTCAAAGCTACTGGAAATGATTTTATGGAGAGCAAGATCTACTCAGAACAGTGCATTTCTGATGAATGGAATCTCAGCACGGTATGCCCGATCCACAAAAAAGGAGGCATACCCAACTGCGCCAACTATACAGGTATAAGTCTCCTCAACATCGCATACAAAATTTTATCTGCCTTCGTCAGCAATCAGACCAGGAAAGCCCACAATCGACAAAATCTTCACACTCCGGCAGATCCAGGAAAAAACTCAAGAAGTGCAAATCGATACCATCTTTTCATCGATTTTAAGGCCTCATATGACAGTATTGATAGAGACGAGCTATATAGAGCCATGTCTAGTTTTGGTATCCCTGACAAACTCGCCCCCATGTGCAGAATGACGATTGAGAACGCTAGCTGCTCCGTCAAGACCGCTAACGACTTAACCGAGGACCGTTGATGTCAAAAAAGGTTTTAGACAAGGTGACGCGCTGCCATGTGAATTCTTTAACATCTTACTTAAAAGAATTGCGCGGAACCTACAAGTAACACAACCGGCACAACCTTTCAAAAGTCTATGCAACCACTAGCGTAGGCTGATCATATGGACATAATTGGGAGAACTCATCGAGCTGTAACTGGTGCGCTCGCTAGCAGTTGCCAAAATGGGTTTAGGAGTAAATGAGAGCAACACCAAGCATATGCTGCTAACAAGAAGGGACACAAAACGTAGACGAATTAGACAGAACGCCACAATTGACAGCTATAATTTCGAGGTAGTATTTAGGCTCTGCTATGAATTCTGAAAACAACACCTCAGCAGAAATAAAACCAAGAATAACTCTTGTCAATCGCTGTTTCTTTGGGCTGAGAAGGCAATTGAGTAGTAAGGCCCTATCCCGAAAAACTAAGGAGACTGTTTATAAGACCTTGACTATACTAGTCCTACTTTTTGGCGCTAAAGCATAGAGACTAACGAAAGCGGATGAATATATCCTCAGTCGTTTTGAGAGAAAAATACTTCGAGAAATATTCATTCCTCTTTGCGTTGACGGGCTTTGAAGGAGAAGATTCAACGACGAACTATACAAGCTATACAGCAACATCGACATAGTCAGAAAACTGCGTATCAGATGCCTGAGATGGCAAGGACATGTAGAGCGAATGGATCCCAATGCTCCAGTCCGCATTGATTTTATTTATCTTACTCTGTGAGTGCTTGAAACTGAATAACAACAAAGTCATAGGACATTATCAGCGAGTTTTTAGAACAGGTAAGCACATCATTGACATTACAGCGGATCTTGGAAATTCGAAACAATGCTATGTGAACCCAAGTCAAGCTTTGACATGCCGCCAACCTCATCATCTATGTAGGATGGCAATGGTGGAAAACGCTCACTGCTCTATAAAAGTCGACAATGACAACACCAAGGAATCTGATGTCAAGTAAGCATTTCGACAAGTTAACCCGCGATCATGTGATTTTTGAAGATATTTGAAAGAAGAATACCAATACAATGAGAAGAATATTACAGACTCTTAGTCTATACAGCTGCCAGCATACATTAACATTATGAAAAGAAATCATTGAGTTCTGAAACGTTTATGGTCATTGAAACAAACGGCGAAAATGGGTTGAGTAGTTTGAAGGTGAAACAAATTATACGCTGTCGATGAAACCCCACAACAGGAACAATGACTTCGAAGTGGTTGCCTGAACTTTAGCTGAAGAGGACAAAAATGGTCTTAGTGGCTTCGAGAGACATTGAAAGACTAGAAGTAGGACCTGTTGAGCAAATAAACACAACCCGTCCGGCTCAGAGTGTCTTCGAAACCATTCCAGAGTGACAATGCAATAAAGGAATGGCGCGCTCAAGTGGGAATTGATCTCAGCTAACTTACGGCGTTTTCGATTCGTAGCTCTCCCGAAGGTAGGCGATTTTGATCCCAATAGAACACTAAGAACTCCGGGGTACAAAAAGCATTCCTCTCTTAATTCTCCCAATCGAAAACGCCATTAGTGTCCGCGGCTGTGGGCGATAAGAGCAAGTCCGCTAGGTCCAGGTGCCAAATCAGTCAAGATAGGCTTCCTTCCCTTATCTAATTAAGAAAAACACAAAACGGTGTTCGCGGGTACTAGACAGACGACAAAGCAATACAATTAAACTTCATTTCAACCAAAGCGGCTTTGTTGGGGCAAGTAGGCTTACGATATATGTAATCAAATCACGCGAATAATCCACATGCCATATTTATCTACCTAGAGAATGTATTCAACAAAACCTTAAGAGATCGTTTATGAACTGTCCCTGTCACAATTAGAACATAACAAGAAAAAAAAAGGAGAAAACCAAAACGTGTATTGCAGATACTTTTTTGTAATTCGACTAAGCACACAATGCCAACATTTTACCACCAGAAAAAATCGCAAATATTAATTTGTTGCTGTAGACATTCCAGTAGAAAAAAAACCGACTGATAAGGTTCATACTTTTGCTTCTGAAATCCTGTTCCGGGATGAATGTTTGCAATTGCTTTGCGTGATTCATTTAAATGAAAGACATGTCGCCCAGCCATGACAGGCAACGATAATAAAGTTTGCCTTCGCAAAACCTCTCGTCTTACCTTTTATCTGCAGAAAACAAATTGCTTTCACAACTGAGATGCACACGAGTACATACATTTGTATGTACAAACGATCAAATTATTTTATTTACTTCAACACAGTAGTCACACCTACTTATCATCCGCAGCCGAATCACACCAAGAGTGTCACAATTCACGAAGAAGAAACTTTTCAAGGAAATTGCTTACGAATTACTTTCATTCGATGAAATTTGTGTTGAGGCAACGGCAGAAACCTCGATGACTCAGAAGTTAATCATTTTTTCGTACAGCCAGTGTTTCTACACAATGCAACACCTGGCTTTTGGCCGACTACTGTATTTTAGCTCAAGCAGTTGAAAACGCCATGTTTGGATGTAAATAAAGTGTGGATCAACAGATTTTACGCCCATATATGGAGAAAACATGAAAGTCATCTCGTGATGGAGGCAATTGAACCGCAATTGACCGCAATTCGATTCGACAGATGTTTGTTTCGCAACACTACTGTCTACGAGATTTTGTTTTTTTTTTTTTCCTTTTTACAATTTTCTTTAATTGAAAAATTTAAAATTCCATCCGTTAAAAATGATATCATTCGTTTAATTTATATTCATCGCTCGCATCTGATAAAAAAACATGATTCACTCGGAAAACTTTTTCACCTTTTCTTTGTTCAATGACTGATAAGAGACTAAGAAATTTGGTTTTGCTTTAATCATTGGCAACAGAATGTTGTTACACTTATATCTTGTGTTAAAATTTTAACTTACCTTCTTTTAATTAGCGAGATAAACAAAATATAATAATTGTTCTACAGTACCACAGCAAAGCACAACGATCTTCTCAGGGTAGAAATTCTTTGATGACTTACCAACGTACGTCAAACTACAAATGTCAGTCAAACAAAAGATAAAACTGGGATAGGCAGTTGTGTGAAGAGGAAAACATATTTCATGCAGTTAAACTTCAATGGGATAGAGAGCGATAGATGGGCAAAACATAATTCATTCGAGTCTCGAACTCGAACACATCTCAACAACGTAATAGATGGTTCCTGGTAACTTTTAACGTTTTTTTTTTAAATTTCAAGAAAAAATGTTTTTTTTTTTTCTATTTACCTTGTTATTGCTTTTGCGATGTTCTTCATCTACTTTTTATTTTTATATGTGCTTATAGCACATTTATATCGCACACGTTTTCACGAAAACGAATGTTTTCCTATACAATATTCGAAACAAGTCCATAGTTTGTTTTAAGCGACAACAGAAAAATATCGTTAAAAACCATTCAACTTTATTCAATTCAATTCAATAAGGATGTTAATCGATCTTTGACGCTTTGTTTATGTACTTTTTATTCTTAATTGTTGAAATAACATCTACTTTGTCTTTAAAATGTTGTCAAGAATTTGAAGTGCGTTGAGTTGGAACAGAAGATTTAAACAACAATAAATTAAACTTTGGAATTTGCAGGCAGCTTAGGTTTTCAAATAAAGGTTGGCTGAGCAAATTTAAAACCAGGCACAGCATTTTTGGCAAAGTTTTATCAGGTGAAAGCGTTTCTGTTGATAAAACAAAAGCTGATGGAAGCAACAGTTATCGGAGGCTGCCAGAGGATTCGAACCGGAAGATATTTTTAATGTCGATGAAACGGGAATTTTTTTCAAATGTTTACTGAAATACCTTGGCTTTTACGGGCGAAAAATGTTTTGGCGGCAAACACATCAAGGAAAGAGTGACATGTCTTGTGTCATGTCAACATGATACGATCAGAAAAACTAAAACTTTAGTTATCGTCAAGAGCAAAAATCCACGCTGTTTTCAAAAAATAAAATCTTTATGTAGCCAACCAATGGTCTTGGAGGAAGAGCTGGATTTGGAAGTTTGATCAAAGCGAAAGGCCTTATTTATCATCGATAACTACCCAGCTCACCCTAAACAAATAATAGATAAATTAAACTTTATAAAGCTTGAGTACTTCCCACCCAACATGACTTCAATAGTTCAGCCAATGGACAAGGGAATACTACAAAATTTGAAAGTAAACTACATATAAGCGCCGTATACTAACAAAAACCTTAAGGATTTGGGAAACCAAAAAAGAAGATTACGAAATATCGATTCTAGACTGTGTACGGGAAATTTCAAGAGCATGGGTAGAAGATGTAACTCCGTTATCGATTGAAAATTGTTTTAAAAAGACCGGGCTTAGAGACGAGAAGTGGGACGCAGAAGATGAAAATCCGCTCAATTTACTTAGATCTGAGAACGAGGACGCCCATGAAATTTACCAAATGTGGAACAAGTTAACAGAAGCGAATTATAATGTTGCAGATGTTAATTCGAAAGACTTTAGGGAAGTCGATGACGGTATCGTAGTATATACCTGACAATCAGTCTGTTTTGAAAGAAATAACTAATGCTGAAAATAACGCAGACGAAAGAGAAGATGAAGAAGAACCCGAGTTAATTAACATAGAAATGCCAGGAAAAACAAAAATTGAGAACGCGATTGAAATTCTGCAGTCTGCAATAGAATTGACTGACCAAGTACCGAATGAAGTTCAAAACTATCTTTTTAAACTAGAGCCATTTTTTAAACACTCCACCTGTGATTCAAAAATAATATTTTTTTTTTAAGTAAAGTTATTTACATAAAATTTTGACGATATAACAATGAATTTATGTGCCTTATTTTAATTTTAATTTAGCAAGAAGCTATTTTTTATTTATTTTTTTTGTTAACTTTTTTTTATTAAATACTATAAACGCTTTAAAAAAAAATGTTTCTCTCTCTAACTCAAATTTTTAAAAAACTCCTTCTAACTCGAACAAATTATGGTATCCCGTGAAAATTCGACTTAGTGGGAGTCCACTGTACTTATACAGTACTTATCAGACACCATAGTGGTATTAAATAAACTGCAGAAAGTTATACTAAAACATTGACTAAATGTTACTCGCATTACTCGTATTTATCTCATTTGGGTCAAAATCAAATCGCAAAAAGATACTATTCCTAGTTCTGTGCTGATTAAAGGGAAAAGCATTATACATATAGGCAGAATCTAGACGAAATAGTGTATAAGTTAAAAAAGTGGTAAGCTATGGAATTACGGCAAAGGAGCTATTGTTGCTACGAACTCCTTTTTTTTCTATAATTTGTTTGCGCTCAAGGGATTTAAGTACCCTTAAAATGCTTGCGCACAGCGCCGACAAAGGAAAACCAGGGAGGATAGAAAGAGAGGTACCGGTGAACGTTGGCTTTACATGTTTGAAGGTTATAATGACTAGGAAATAAAGAGCTAGGCAGGGCATTCCATAAGCGAGTTGTACGGCTTAGGAACGAATCACGATATTTTAGCGTACGTAAAAAAGTGGGCTTGAGGGTATACTGATGAGCATTCATAGCGAGACGGATGTTACGGTTAAAAGTTTGAATGGGCGGAATGCTACTGGCGATTTCTACGGAGCACTGTTGGTGGAAATAGCGATAAAACAGAGTGAGATACGAGACATTACGTCGGTGTTCGAGGGTGTCCATTGGTTGAGCGACATTAGTGTCACCTATGAGTTTTATCGCACGGTTTTGAATCCAATCTAGCTGGTGAAGAGATGTTTTGGGAGCACCTGACCAGATGTGTGCATTGTACTCCAATTTCGGGTGGATAAATGAATTATATATTGAGGCCAGATCAGAGAGGGTGAAATATTCTTACATCGCTTGAGGAAACCTAGACATTTCGCAGCATTTTTGACTACATCGAATATGTGGTCATTCCAACGTAAGTTTTCACACATACCGAGAATGGAAAGTTGGTTTGGTTGGAATGGTTTCGACGATGCAAGTGCCATTCATGGATAATGGCTGGGTGTTCAAATTTCGCTTTAACGACAGCAGATAACATTGTGTTTTGGAAGCATTAAATTCTACCCTGTTAGTGTTTCCCCAATTAGTTATGCTGTTAATATCAGAATTTAATGAGCTTAACATACGCTGCCGTTCCCGTTCTACAACCGAAGAGCAGGGACGTGAGCCCGGGAACGAATATGAAAAGCAGAGAGTACTGTCATCAGCAAAGAATATATCGGATTAGAAGTAGCGGACAAGAGATCGTTGATAAAAATTAAAAAGAGTGTTGGAGACAGAACGGAGCCCTGGGGCGACACCGGCATTCATTTTGTGAATATCGGACTTGAAACCATCCAAGACAACTTGAATTGAACGTTCCGAAAGGTAATTTCTAATCCATTGAAGAAGAGAGTCATCGATCCCAAAAGCACGCATTTTCGACAAAAAAGCCTGATGCCAAACTCTGTCAAATGCCTTAGAAATATCAAGTGCAACTATCTTGCTTTCACCAGATTGATGTACGCTTTGGTTCCACTTTTCGGTGAGACATGCCATCAAATCACCAGTTGACCTGTTGCTACGAAAACGTGCTGCCGGTCATTAAGAAGTTTTCGTGTTTCGAGATATTTCATGAACTGACGGTTTATCAGCGTTTCCATGAACTTGGAAAGAAAGAAGGGACGTAAGTGCCATGGGCCTGTAGGAGGAAAGAGAGGAATATTCGCCTTTTTTAGGGACGGGCTGGACAAATGCTGTTTTCCATCTTCTCAGAAAGAGTCCTAAAGAGTAGGATTGATGAAAAAGCTTACGCAATGGTTTTGCCAGCGAGGAAGACCACCTCTTCAGAAGGGGAAATATACCATCTGGACCAGCGGGTTTATGCATGTTGAGATCTTTAAGTACTCTTGCTACTACACGAGTGCGAAAGTGGATTTGTCCTATTGAAGATTCGGCACACTCAAGCGTGGCCGCAAAGTGTGCAGCAAGCAGATTGGCCTTGTCCAAAGAGCTGACAACTGGAATATCATTGTAAATGAGCGTTGGGATGGAGGATGAGGCAGAATTTCTAAAATTTCTGACGAACGACCAAAAATTTGTACTACCTTTCGGACATTGTAGTATTTTTTGCCTTAGTTTTTGGTCGTATTAGAATTTTGCACGTTTAAGAAAGGCGTTGCAGTCAATCCTGGCTCGTTTAAACTTTATTCGGTTTTCCTCTGTTGAAGAGGAAAAAGAATGGTGTCTGTGATCATATCAGCAGCGGCATCCACGTCGTTATCGAGGAAATATAACGACCAGTTAAAATTCCTAAAGAAACTGTTAAGAGCGCTCCAGTTGGCTTTCTCGTATTGACATACGGTTCTTTTAGGAATCTTTTCTCTAACACAGGTCGGTGTACGAAAAATTAGCTTATATAACACAATGGTCCGACGAGGGGAGAGAACATCAACGATGTACTTATCAGGGTGAGAAGTTAAAAACAAGTCCGGGGTGGGCTCATTTACCAGCTGCGTTGGGTTGTTTTCCGCAGCAAAGATCTCAACACACCGTCCATTCGGGGTGTCCAGAATGTCGAAGCTATCCTGGATTGTGTATATTGAAATCGCCCGTAATAATGATTTCAGTATGAGGATACTGGGATACAATTCTTTGAATGGAGTCAGACAGCGCATCAAACTCGTGAAAGGTCAAATTACTGTCCAGTTTGGGGCTTCTGTAAATAAAGCAGTAGTGGATAATTTGCTTACGGATACGGAAATTTAACCACATGAAATTGAATTCTGGGTTGGAACAGGGACTACATTGTGGTGGAGTTTGGTAAGCTACATCACTACGCACGTAAATGGCGAGACCGCGGTGAGAGGAGAATAATGGCACTAGTTCGTAGCCAGGTAGCTTCAGATCAGAGTAATCTGATGGGTGTGGGCGGGGATCTACCTGTGATTCACTAAGTGCCAAAACAGCTGGTCTATATTTACAGACGTGGACGTACGCAGAAAAGTGATTGCTTTTTAGCCCGCGTATATTGGCTACGTCCACCCTGAATTCTCTAGTCATAATTACAAACAAACACAGTAAACACAAACAACGACGATACTAACCAAGGCTGCGAATGTAATCCAGTAACGGCAGTGACCGAGTGCAAGCAACAGTATGACCAGGGGCAGGACGGTAGGAATGCCCGCACTGTGGATGACGATTTCACCACACTCGCGCGTTGTTATTGTTGTTTTTTTTGATTGGTGCCCGCATAGCGAATTTTTTTTTTGTTCTTCACGCGAGGAGCGAATTTACGAGTGCACATGTACTTGTGCACTGGTCGATGGTCAGCTCGACACTCTTTGAAAGGCAGGAACTTTTTAAAAATACAGGTGCTTAAGAGAAAGTATCTTTCAGTTGACAGAAAGCAAAAAAACCTATATTCAAGCCGCCTCTTTTTCCAAATAATCCTAATAATATTTATATGTTACGTATTTTTGAACAACAATCAAGGGCTGAATTTTATTACCCTGGGTTCCACCCCAACAAACTAAACCATATTGCAACTTGGCCCATAATACACTTTTTTAAGGAGATTTCTAGAGCAAAATAACCTAAGCTGGTACATAATTTTTGTGGTCATCAATAAACACGAGTAGATTCTTAGTGCAGTAGTGTGGGCTCTCCATTTCATATTTTAATCAATTTCTAAGCCCAAGTACCTACTTAAAAACAGAACTTCTTTCAATGATAAGGCATTGGAAAGAGAAGATTTTTTCTGCATTATACCATATGTACAGTACTGTGCAAAGCCTAAGCAACCATTTGGAGTCAGCACTTCATAGTAAATCTTTTCAACTTTCTACCCCACCAAATAAAAAGAAATGGATACGTAATGATGTGTAATAGAGTGTATTTTGAAATTCACAACTTTTTCTAAAAGTAATTATACTTCAGATATAAAAAAAAAACGCAAAAACCAACAAAGTAGCCAAATTGAGCTGTGGAAAACCTAAGCAACTTTTTTAATATTTTGTATAATATCCTTTATTTTGAGTAACAGAGGCGCAACGACGAGGCATAGAAGTAATTAACTTTGAAAGTGAATGATGGGATATATTTTCCCACTCAACTTTCAAAGCATTGGATAGGTGAGACCTGTTGGAAAAGTGTTGTCCAGCGACACGGCTTTTAAGGATATCAAACAGGTTTTCGATGGGATTCAAGTCGGCTGATTGGGCCGGCCATTCAAGGACTTGAATCCCACTATTCGCTAATCACTCCTTTACCCACTTCGATGTGTGTTTCGGATCATTATCCCGTTGCAACACCCAACGAAGTGGCACTTCCCACTCCACATGTGGTAGCATTACCGATTCTAGAATGGATTTATATTTGAATCGGTCGATGATTCCGTTTATTTCGTAGAATGGACCTACACCTCCTGCTGAAAAACAGGTCCGTACCATCACACTACCCCCACCATGCTTTACAGTGGGTGTGCAGAATCTAGGATTGAGTCGTTGCCCTTTACGACGTCTCACATAACATATCCCATCAGAATTAATTAAATTAAATTTTGACTCGCCGCTGAAAAGAACTGTTTTTCATTTTCCAGGAGACTAGTGTTGGTATTTTCTTGCGAAAAAGATTTTAGTTTGAATTATGTTTAAAGAATTTATTCGCACTACCTGTTCCTTAAATGTCTTTTTGTGAGCATCGATGTTTTGGACGGCCTGTAACTTCGAACTTATTTTCAATTTCTTTTTAATTACACCACAAATGGTTCTATCGGTTCGACATGCTGTCTTACGCGGCCTACCACCGACATTTTGACTTTCAACGACTCCTGTTGCATTATGTTTGAAATAATCGATTTATTAATATTATAACGTCTAGCTAAAGTTGCCTGAGTATCTCCAGACTTAAGTTCATCAATAATTTTTAGTTTACGAGAAGAAGAGTAACTTTGTCGCGACATTATTAAAAAATATCAATTATGCGACTAACTTAAAAGAAAACTGATCAAAGACAATCACTCAAGATCAAATACAAAGAGTTCACAAAATTTCATGTGTAACCTGACTGGAAAAGTACTATTAACTATTGTTTTTTTTACAGTGGGTTACAAAGTTGCTTAGGTTTTGTACGGCTCAATTTGGCTAGTTTGTTGGTTTTTGCGTTTTTGTTTTTATCTGAAGTATTATTACTTTTATAAAAAGTTGCGAATTTCCAAATACACTCTATTACACATCATTACATATCCATTTCTTTTTATTTGGTTGGGTAGAAAGTTGAAAAATTTACGATGAATTGCTGACTCCAGATGGTTGCTTAGGTTTGGCACAGTACTGTATGTATGTTATGTTTATAATTTTTTTTTCTAGATAATAGGGTTAAGTAAATAATGCTGACAGTTTGTGCTTGTACTATAGTAGGAAATTGGATATTTTTTGTAGACAAGCTAAAGAGCATTAATTTGGTTTTATCACTTATAACTAATTTATGCATACAAAGCTAATGTCTTAGATGTTGGAAATGATAATTGATATTAGCAAATAAATCAAAGGCAGTGTCACTTGGATAAGAACAGGCTAGGTATATCATCCTGTTTGTAAACTTTTAAGACCAGAATTAAAAGTTGAATTGATTTAATTCAAAAAGAGAATAGACCCAAATAATAAGCCTTGCGGAACACCAATTTTGATGTCTAGAGTTTGGCTAAGGCAGTTACTGAGGTAGGATATTGTTTTTTTTTCTATATTCCAAAGATTTCATTTTAATAGAAATTTAAATCAACATTGTATTATCTGCAAAGCCTTACGGCTTGTCAGCAGAAGATTGATAATTTAAGTTTGTTACATTATTTTGGGTCCAAAATATAATTCATTATTATTACAAGAAAAAAAACAAAAGATTCATATAGCAAGATAAATTTCCATTCATTTTATTAATACATTCCATACATTTAACTTAATATTATTAACAAGGAAGTAAATATAATGTAAGTGGTCATTCTGTAACCCGAGGTTAGTGGTGAATGACACATCAAATTTAAAATTATAATTCATATGTGGGGTGACAATGTTTAAATTATAGATTACAAGAATAATAAAAAAATAAAAAGTAACTAGAATCGCAAGCGCATAGACAAAAGAAAAAATTCAAATACACGAGCTTTACAATTCCTTAATTATATATATTATAGTTTTTGATATAGTACATCTAAATCAAACTATACAAAGGATTCGACAAAATCATAATTTAATGTGAATAACCAATCTTTAATTTTCTTAGTGAAATTTGAAAAATCGTACGTTACTCTTATATGTAAGGGCAATTTATTAAATATGTCTGGAGCTGTATATGTATGAAAATGTGGGTTGTACATTTGATAATTTCTACTTTGTTTGAAGAACTTTCCTAATACTTTGAAAACAAATAAATGTCTCATTGGTAATATCCGCAATTCTTTAAATAAGGGCCAACTTTTAGCTAAACGATTTTTATTTGAAATTATTCGTAACAAGTGCTTCTGTGCAATTAATGAGGATCCAAAGGTATTGGCATACGACCCTCTCCAGCTTGTTATGCTATATTGCAACCTTGAGTTAACAAGACCATAATAAATCATCGTAAGTATTTTTTGAGATCAAAAAGGCTTTAACAAATACAATTTACGTATGACTAACAATAAATAGGCTTTAAGCATTTGTGTATGGTTTTTTCCAATTTAGATTGAAATCAATTATTGTCCCTAGATACCTGAACTGTTGAACTGATTCAATTTTGAAGCAATTTTCAGTGCAATGCAAATTGTCCATAAAATTATTTCTACCACAAGTATGAAGAGGTAGTGGAAAATGTTTGCAATCGTGTGCGTGAAACCATAGATTAAAGTCGTATAAAATATTTTCAGACACTTTAAAATACATGAGTTTAGTTTTTTCGCTTATGATTAATTTATGATAAGTAAACCACGATCTTAATATTTCAAGATCTTCATTAATCATTACAATATTTTCAAAAATTGTTTGTGCTTCATATGTTACAGCTATGTCGTCCGCAAAAGCAGTTGAGGTACCATTTAGTTTTAGTTTAAAAAGGGAATTTATATAAACTAAGGGGTCAAGTACAGAAAAGGTACACCTTTTTTTAAAAGTTTCGGTTCACTGAAGATTCCATTTAAGTTTACTTTTTGTTTTCTATTTTTTAAATAAGAATTCAGCCATTTGGAAATTTTACCACTAAAGCCAGTCTTATAAAGTTTAGTTAGCAGAAGGTCATGGTTCACCAGATCGAAAGCTTTTGTCATATCAATAAATTAACTATGGGTTGATGGTATCCTCTATTAACAAACCTGCTCGAAAACCAAGCTGATTGTTACAAAAGAAATTGTACTTTTCCAAGAATAAGATAAAACGACCCTTCATTAACTATTCAAAAATTTTTAAAAATGTCGAAAGAAGTGATATAGGCCTATAATTCGACACATTTTGCCTATTACCTTTTTTAAAAAGTGGGATAACTTCTGCACATTTCAGGTGGTCAGGAAAACAACCCATTTCAACACTTCTATTGAATAAGAAGGTTACCATATCAATAATATACTAGGCAATATTTTTTAATAAACCATTCGATACACTATCACTTGTGCAACAAGGTTTATTTTTTAAAGACATGATAGCATTATGAACTTCTCTTGGAGTTATAGCATTAAACGATAATAAGGCAGTTTACAGAAGTATACGTTTGAATTTATGTACATTTTCTCGACACTCTTCAAAAATATAAGTGTCGGGAGGCAATCTACTTTCTACCCCAATATCCATTTATAAATCTTGGGACCAGTAATTTGTTTTGTTGTCGTCTACGCGTATTTGTCATCTTTTAAGGTCGACAATATCTCCATCTTATACAGTTGATCTATGTTAAGCAACTGGCTGTTGTCATCACCATTTCGTCGTTGTGATCTGTTTATCATTTTCTGGATGCTTGCATGCAGCGAGCCCAATCGCTAGAGGAAAGAAACCAGTCAAGCATAAAGCTTAGAAAAGCAGCTTTCTATAATTTACCTGGTAAAATAAGATGATCCACCGTATCAAACGCCTTTGTTATGTCAATGAATAGCGCTTTTTTATTATTCAAATTTACACATAAATATTTCCACAAAACTTCAAAAGTGCATCCTCCGTTGCTCTTCTTGATCTAAATCCAAACCGGTTTTCACTAAAAAAAAACGGAAGGCTTGTCTAGAAAACCAATGATTCTAAATTTAACTACTTTTTCAAAGACAAGAAAAATTGAAATTGATCTATAGTTGTTTAAATTTTATCACCTTTTTTTAATATAGGTATAACCTCAGAGGTTTTCAAAGCTTCTGGAAAGATACCATAAAAGAATATCAACAATATTTAATGAAATTATTTCTACATATAACATTATTGAAGAAACTATCTTTTGTTGAGAGTGAATAACTCCAAATAATTCAAATGGCGAGATCGGTTTAAAGAAAAAACTATCATACGTTCTACGTTGCTTTCACTGGCGAAACAGTTTTGCGTATATCTAATGATCAGCCGTATGGATGAAGTTTCATTTGGATCCACTGTATCCCTATCCTTGTATGTTATACACCTGATAGCATTTAAAGAAGGCACAGTATTGCCGTTTTTTTCTGACATCCGCTAAAAAAAAAAATTTGCCTGTAAATTATACGATGTACACTAAGTCAATTTATATACGATATCTACTTAGCGGTTGTATTAGAAAACAGTGCTTCCAAATACTATTATCTTAGTTTGCGATTAATTTTCGAAAATGTCAAACATTTGCCAACAAAATTTTTTCAAAACAAATTAAATTTGTTCACCAACCGACAACTGAACTGTCATTAAACGTCAAATATATACCGTGCTATCAAGTTTTTATGATGAACTCTTAAGCGGGGCTGGGTCGTTTTATTGTAGCGATCGCTAACAGCTGTTATTATTATTATTAGCAGATGAAATTTTTAATATGAATACCTTTAGCCTCTTCTTCGATATTATTTTATAATTTTATTTTATTACATAGTCTCAAATTATCGCTATTGGGGTTATTTGTACATTTTATTCCAAGTTTTTTCTTCTTAGCGTTGCAACTGCGCTGCTATTAGGTTTTGTTAAATTTGCGACTCAACTCATTCTGTAGGGCACTCTATTTTGTATCCCCTCGTTCGTAAAGGGAAGAATTCGATTATTTTTATGCATTTGAGCGATTTAATTATTTACCTTTCAGCCCTTGTTACGAACCACAGCTCGAACTTGAGCCTCTCTTGCTTTTAGAGTTCGACTTTCCTATCACCTTCGTTGAATATAGCAAAAACAGTGGATTTGCTCAAACTGAAGTTTTTTTTAGATTGAGGCTTGCATACACTAACATTCGTAACATTTTTATTTCCGTCGTTTTCATCTTTCGTTTGTACTTCTCATACGTCGTTCAAAACTATTAAACCCGGTCATACGACTGCCGTGTACAATTTGCACGACATCATTGTCGCAATTCTCTTGGTAAGGCTTTTTTTTCGTACATCGGCACGATGTTTTCTCGCACTTACGTTTAATTATCAACAGTACCATTGCTGAAAATAAGAGAAGTTGTTACGGAGTGTAACGGAGTTTGAACATTGCCTTGATTCACTCCAGTGTAAACTTCGAACTCTCCGGTTATTCCCGATGGCCACTTAGTTTTTGTTTCAACGTCACTGTACATATCGTGAACTATATAATGCTCCTGGTCGACCACATAACATTCCTAGGAACTCTACGGTGAAGACGATATGTTTTTCTGTTATTATCCATTAAATTTGATTCGCATCTTATGTTAACCTCCCTTCCACAAAGTCACTAACGGTTTTAGTTTTATAGTATTGCGTTGTCGAATGTCTGGAAATAGTGTGTGCGGCATTAGCTTGATCGGTAGTTTTCCTCTATTGGTTAGGCATCTGAACGCCTGTCCTCATTCTATTAAAGAGAACCACGAGCCATTTAAATGTAAGATTTCTGATATTCGTCCATACCTCGAAGGGTGTGTGATCCGGTCCGATTGAATGTCCTGGGTTCATTCTTTTACTGCTTCGATAACTTCGGCTTCCCAAACAACTTCCGTTCGCTCTCCGTGCATGATAGCCGAGAAAATGTTACCTTGTGCCAATTCTTCGTTTAGGAACGCGTTAAGGTACTCTTCTTATCATTTCATTCTTTCTGTTTAGCAGAAGTTCCTGTTCGTGTTTAATATACTTTAGCAATTGGATATCTTCCAAGTTTTTTCTTCCTTATGCCACAATCATAAAAATATCAATTGAGTTGTCACTGCTTATAGGTTTCGGGGGTACTTCTTCTATTGTTATTCCCTATACAATAACACTACTGCTACACCACGTGCTTCAGCTTATCGCTTTCTTGGCCTATATGCAATCTTTGGAGTCTAACTCAAGACGCACTTTATCGATTTCGCTATTTCCGCTATATTTAGTTCACGCTTCAAAAAGGCTTTTTATTCTTTGTCGCCATTTTCATCTCATCGTTCCACTTTTATTTATATGGGGTCCTTTTTTTCAAATACAGAGCAGGGATTCTGAACTGGTGGTGCTCCAACATTTCTTATATTCTTCCCTGGGTCTTAACTTTCGGGCCTTTGGTAGCCGCACACGTTATGCAATTTTTGCACAAATTCTCAACATTCTGTTTTGCACTTAGCCGATAGAAACGTTCCCTATTCTTCTTCACCATCTTATTGATTCCCATATGACCTCCTGAGGTTCCGTTATGAAATCATGGACATTCATTTCACTGATTCTGGACCGTGGCACGATTAGCTGCATACGAGATGACATTCCATCTGTACTTTGCCAATTTCTCTTCAGCAACCTATCTTGTACACAAAGCGAGTCCCACTGTGCCGAATACGCGTTCCGTTGCGGTGTTGCACTTTAAAGTCGTAGCCGTGCAACTGCTCGATCCATCTTGCAACTTGGCCTTCAGAGTTTTTAAATTGTAGTAGCCATTTCTGAGCTGCGTGGTCTGTGCGAAGAATGAACTTTTGTCCATAGAGGTACTTACGAAAATGCTTCGTTGCCAGAATTAAAGCCAGAACTTCACGCAGTGATTCCGTTCAGGTCTAGAACCTACCTTACGCTAATATTCAATCAATTTCTCTTGACCATCATGAACTGAAGAGATCGCAGCTCCGACTCCAACATTACTAGCATCTGCGTCCACGATGAACATTTTTCAGGGTATGGGGTAACCCAAGATGGGGACATTGCCAGCTGCCGCTTGAGTCCTTGCAATGCCTTTACACACTCTCCAGACCACCTGAACCGTCGACCTTTTCCGTAAGTTTGCAATACCAGCAAAATCCTTTACGAATCTTCTGTAACACGTAGCAAGTCTCAAGAAGCTTCTCAGTTGGTGCTTGTCTTTCGGGACAGGCCAATTTTTCATCGATTCGTTTGTCCGGATCTCTGTCTTTACTCCTTCTGCTGATATACTCGTAATGTGACCCTGATATTTTACTTCCAGCCGAAACAAGGTACAATTTTTTGGATTTAGCTTTAAATGAGCGCTTTCAAACACTTCTTTTAGATTTTCGCTACGGTCCTCTCACGTTTTGCCTATGATGATAACGTGAGTCCTTATAAAGTACGTTCCATTAGGCAGTAAAAGGTCGCCGGAGCGTTGCAAAGTCCAAATGGCAGCACTGTAAACTGCTAAAGACCATTTCCTGTAGTGAACGCCATTTTCTCACGATCTTTTCGATCGTGAAACAGTAACCGCTGTTTAGATCAAGTGTTGAAAACCATTTCGCTCCGGAAAGCGTATCCAAAGTGTTATCAATTATTGGTAGTGGGTAGGTATCCCTTTTGCTGACATAGCGATCGTTGAGACGTCGGTAGTCTACACAAAATTTCGTGCTGCCGCCTTTCTTCTCCACGAGGACCACTGGAGATGCCAACAGACTCTACGATTTTTCAATCAGTCCTGCCGCTCAACTTTCATCTTCGACAGCAATATATCAGCGTTCTCACCGATTAGTTTCTCTGCCAGGATACGCTGTTGTTGATCCAGATTGGGGATTTTGTTCGTGATTTTCATACTTTGGAGTGTTGCGACCAGTGTTGGTCGATTAGACTGAATAGGTGCACATTTTCTCACTATCACACCGAATATCTTTGGATTTGGTTCCATTAAGGTCTTTCCTAACATGGTTTGTATGCAGACTTCTCACATGCCTGGACAGAAAGCAACCTCCACTCCATGAAACACAAAGCTTTTCAACAGAAGTTCAACGTCAATGTGTGGGCAGGCATATTGGTAATCGGACCCTATCGGCTTCCTCCAAGGGTTAATTGGAATCTCTGCCTGGAGTTTTTGCGAAACAAATTACCAGAACTATTAGGTGATTTACCACTGCAACAAACAACAGGCATTGTGTACCAGCAGGATGGCGCCCTCGCACACTACATATAGCGATGCAGTTAGAGACTGGTTAGATCGCGTGTATGAAAATTCGTGTACAGGGTGGAATGGACACATTCTGTGGCCTCCAAGGTCTTGCAAGTCGGAAGGGGTCAAGTCGACCCCAACGGATGAATTGAACCATGGGATTGATAAGGGAGCTGCGAAAGTCCGAGACGAATTTGAAATAATGGACACTGTTAGAGCACTTCAAAGACGAGCACTCGCGTGCTAGTAAAGATATGATAAAAAGTTTGATGAAAAAATTAAAAATAAAAATGTGCAAACAATATTTGTATTTTTTTTTCTGAATTTTTTAACAATTTTTAATTTAACGTTTTGCCTGTTTCTTTAAGTTGGATCGTATATTGACAACTACTGACTTGGTTGTCAGTATGAAATGACCTGCCTGCTTTTTGTTAGTAAATACTAGCTTCACGTTTCAAAATTGAAAAGACTGGGAGTTAATTAGATAGCTTTCAGAAAAAAATTATGACAAAGTCGAAATTTTAAGTCAAAAACAAAAATTGCTTTTGATTCTTAATTGCGAGTTCTACGATACCCCATTTGTTACCATACACGCATAACTTTGAAAGGTGTTATTTTCAATAAGAGTCAAAACAGGTCAGGGTAAGACTCAATGATTCTACCTTTAAAGTTGTTGACACATTATACGGACCACCCTCTATAGACCCCACAGAAGGAATCGAATCAACAGTGTTTTATTTTTCATTTTTCTGTTGCTTATAGACAGGGACAGGCACTGACTGCATGGTTATGCGCTATCTCCAGTATCATGTTGTATGTTGTTTAGCCCTCTTCTTGATGCTCTCAAAAATTATGAGGTCTAATGGTCACTCTGCTCTAAAATTTGTTGTCTCATTCAGGTAGTGGTCAAAGATATCACTATCGATTTTTATCCTGATGGAAAAGCCTATTTGGACTCAATCTGGAAAGACCATGTGTATTATCTGTTAATACGTCACTGTCACTTCAACCAGACTCAAAAGAATAGTTGATCTCGGTTGCATGGGGGCTTAGGGGCTTTCCCTAGGCCACTTAGCCCTGCTCTGCACTGCTACATTTCTTTTAGGATCTTTTGTTTGTTGAGTTTCTGATGAATTAAGTGGGTAACGCAGTTAAGAGAGTTCTCCTTTTCGGGAAATACTGTATTTAAATAAAATATGTACACCTTTACCATTGCTTATGCCTGGGGAATGTGAGTTTATTCCCTAATATAATTAAAGTTAACATTTTATTTTAATAAGATATAATTTGTCCAATGATAAAAAACAAATTATATTGGGATTTAAATGGATTCAATGCCATTGAATCATCATCACCATTATTATCAATATTATGAATTCGCCCGGCCAATTTTAGGGATATAGAGGCTACCGAAACTTTGTGCCCATATTGTCCGTACTTAAGAAGGTTTTGTTGTCAAGATATTAGGGCCTTTTTTTTAAAAAAAGATATGGTTCGCCAATTGCGGGGGCACTGCGAGATCTTTTGTACAACAATATCAGTATTAAAAAGCCAAGAGAGGCTCTTGGAGATTGTAAGAATTTCCCCAGGGATTAAAATCCCTTTAAGGAATATTGCCCCCTTAAGACACCTAGCCAAATGCATTCACATAAAATGTGTGCCGCACTTTTGTCATCTTCCATGCAAAGACGACATTCGGTTTCCTGAATCAGACCCATTTTGTGCAGATGTTTTCGAAGTGGCAGTGGACAACCAACCAGTCTTCTGATATAATCCCTTTTGAATTGTAGGGATTCTTTAGATTTGTTGTGAAAGGGTTTGATGGCTCTTTTAATCTGCCGAAGCCTTGGGATGTTTTCCCAATTGGATGTACACATTTTGTTCTCCCAACTGTTGAGACGATTTTCGAATTCGGAACACTACAACACAGCTTAGGGCTGGCATCAGCCGAACCGTTTTTAGCCAGTTCGTTGCCTATTTCATTTCCAACAATAGTTGTACCTTTTTCACTAGGCCCCCACCAAAGTTTTACTTTGTTCTTATAAGAGAGGTCTTATACTACCTTGATCAAAAAGACCCGAAAGTTCTCAGAAAATTAAAAATACAAGTTTATTCATCTAAATCTATATTGTCCCCTTCAAAATAATCCCCATCGACTGCAACACACTTACGCCAGCGCTTGATCCAATCCTCGAAACATTTTTTATATTCGGTTTTCGGTATGTCCATCAGTACTTCCTGAGATTTTTCCATTACTTCTTCTCGGCTGCTGAAACGCCTTCCCCGTAGTGGTTTTTTAACTCGATTGAACAGAAAGAAGCTACAGGGACCCAAATCAGGTGAATTCGGTGGTTGTTGGATGGTATTTGTTGCATTTTTCGTCTAAAGATTACGAATACTGATGGCACTGTGCGACGGTGCGTTATCATGGTGCAAAATCCACGTCTCATAACGCCCAATTAATACTGTTTATTTACTGTCTAGCCTTCTGGCAAAAATTCATGATGCACTACACCGTTGTAATCCATGAAAACCGTGAGCATTTCCTTCTTGTTTGACTGAAAACGACGTGTTTTTTTTGGTCTCGGCTCATTTGATGAACGCCATTCACTTGCCTGATGTCTGGATTGCAAATCATCTCTTTTGCAGGGTGAACACGGTCTCTTTTTTGCATGAAATTGAGGTCTTTTGGCACCAACTTGCTGCTACACGACGGGAACCCAAATCATTAACCAAAATGTCTTGGACGGATCCATAGGCAATGTTCAAGTCCTCCGCTATCTCTATGATGGTTAATTTGCGGTTATTGGCCAACATTTCTTTTACTTCATCAATGTTTTCGTCGGTTTTCGATGTCGATGGTCTGCCACTGCGTTCATCATCTTTGATTGACTCACGACCACTTTTTAACCGCTCGTGTCACTGGTAAACGACAGTTTTCTTTAGAGAATCGTTCCCAAAACACTTTTCCAACATTTCCAACGTTCGCGCACCATTAAATCCGTTTTTTACGCAAAAAAGTTCGTTGTTGCAAATTTAAATCCATTTCTAAAATTGTAAAAAATCGCAAACACACACAGAGTTAGATGTACTCTTGTCTACGTAACTTTTGCAAATGTCAACCTAGAGCGAATGTTAAAAACAGATTTGCCAACTTAACCAAAAAAAAAAGAACTCAAATCAGAACAATGCGAGCGCCGCACGGTGGTGTAGTGCGGGAACTTTTTGATCAAGGTGCTATTAGCTGCACAACTAAGTTCTCTCTGTTTTTTCTGATGAAAATGCAACTTTATTGTGAAAAATGGTTGTAAATGAATCATTCAAAGTAATAAGTATTGCCCATTGCTACAAGTTTTTCCCATCTTTCTGGCAGAGCTCGAATACCATTACGGTGAAAGTGTTCATCTTTAAGCAATTCTGACACTTCCAGATTGTAACCTTCCATTTCCACTGATAAGGAGTGTGGTCATTGGTTTTCTGTGATATAAAGAAAGATATTTTCTGACATACATATGAGACCTAAACTGCGCATATTACAATAAAGATACGAGTAATTCATCTCTGCCTCATCAATAGGAAATAGTGAATCTTTGAAACTAAAATTACTGGAGTCGGTAAGAAGGTCTAAGTGATATAGGTGATGAGGGTAGAAGAGTATATTGCTTTATATTTTACCTAGTTAGTATGGTTTACTTATTGTTATTTTGATAACATATAAGTTGTTCTCCATAAGTAGCTTTTGCGCAGTGCCTATGATCTATGTAAGAAAAAAGATTTAGAAAAAACAAATGTAGTGATTTATTTGTTTTTTCTAAGTTAGTTGCTAACTATGAGCAAGGTGATTAGGAATTTGCTTCGATCTGTTAGATTTTTGTCAAATATAGAGAAATACTTGGAAACATCTCGCTTAACTAACAATTTTAGTTAAATAGTTTTTGAGATATTTTTTTATAACGATCACTTCATTATCGGGTTGCTCTTATGCGGTTTTCTTAGACACATTTGAGTCTTTCGCACAGACAATAGGAATATTGCTACAATATAATACAATATCAAACAGACAGCTTCATGATATCTATACTTAAGCTGATAGCAGATTTGTCTCCTTCCTGCAGATTTTTCGCACAACTTACTAATATGAGCGCTAGAAACTGTGCTGTTCTGTTCTTCACTTTTTGGATACCCAAACCCTATATCGCTGTGGCTAGCTGAGATGAGTTGGTTGCACTTTTAATTATATTCATAAATATTTTCTATTAATAATTATTATGCCCCATTTTGCATCAATGAGGTTTCCTATCCTGTTGGGTATTGAAAATATTAGCGCTATGCACATGTTTTTCATTCAATTTAATAATTGCAGAAATGAGCTATTCGCCTCTTCTAACAGAACGTACCCTGTTTTCCAATTTCTATGATTCCTCGGCTAATCTAGTCTTTTTCTCCTCAAAGGTCAGCCAACAAATGCTTCTGAAACAGGTCTTCAAAGAGTAGATAAATCCATTGGCAAGCAATTTCGTTGATGCAATGATGCCAAAAATATGTTTGAGAACGAAATGCTATCAATGCCTATGAAACTAGCCTTGTGAACAAACATTACCTGTCAACCCTTAAAAATTTAATTTTTACCATCGAATAGAGTTAAATACTTGAAAGTTACTCTGAAACTCTATTAACCAACAAGGAACACACCGAGATGAAAATCTCGGACACCAATACGAATACCATCTTTACTGATCTGGAGTATGAAAATCCATCTCTTTTAGTTAAAGAGCAGTATTTTGGATAGATAGTAGATGGATAGTAGAGAAAGGGAAGTGAAAAACCTTACCAAGTTTTATTTAATTGGCAGACTTTAATTTATTGTACATATTGTTCACCGGTATTGTTCTTTTCATTGCTTTAAGCACAGCTTTATTATCAAATTAACGCTCTTATAGCTTTTGAGTTTCTTTGTGGAATAAACCCTTTGCACACTTTTTTAGTGGAAGAAGATTATCATCAGTTAACAGGTTACAAACCAGAGCTAGTTGCAACACCAATTGCTGGTAAAGTAAATTGTGTAACATTTTAATTATTTGCTTTAATGACATAACATCGAGATCGATACAACTTTGACAAACAAGTTTGAATAATAGGGTCATCAATTAGTCTGTCCTGAGATCATAAACCCAAAACAACTTGGTATATTTTTGTAAAGAATCACGTTTTAATCTTCCCGAAGCATCTCCATTAAACCCTGAAACTAAATCCATAATTCAGACAACTCATACTATACATTCTTTCCTAACACATCTCACGTCTTAAATATGAATAAAACAGAAGATCAGAGCACTCGCATAAGATACTTTATATTTCCTTTCTAGATTCTACTCTAGATATCTGCTTACATACTTATCATACTTAAGTCGATCAATGTGTGTCTGTTACTCGTAGATGCTGATATTTACATACAAGTAACTCGAAAGATATTCACCACTTTTGACTCAAAAAGGAAAGCAATATTGCATCACATACCAGTACCCGTACTCGTACTTGAACATATCCATATCATGGCGTCGACTTTGTATCGGATATCAAAAAAAAAACTCCGTCAGCCATAGATAGATAATTAATCCAGAACTTCACATTTGCACGGAGATTAAGCGAGAAGTCAATAGTGCATGAGTACGTTCGTTAACTTCTAAGGAAAGCATGAGTACTAACTGCAGAGGTATGAGGAAAACCTGTAGGCCTGTAGGATGCAATCCAATATCTGCCGACAGTATCAGTTCGATCTAACGTTGGCGTTGAGATCAACGATCGCGCAGAAATCTGCGTTAGTGACTTCTCGATTGACAGATGTTTAAGGGAGAGAAAATGAAAACCAATCAAGCAGTTAGCCAAATCGGCATTTCAAAGTACGAGTATCACTATTCAAATTAGAAAGGAATTTCTATAGTGTGACCGTGTTGATATGATATCCCTACCCTTTCGCAATTTCTTTAGAATTTATTTTTTTTTTTCTATTTTCATGAGTTCCGGAAGCAGATATTTTTTTCTTGTGGTACAACTACACATAATTTACTTAGAAAATCTTACAAAAAGTCACCTTATGTTGAAAGTTAATGACACTCTTGGTAAAAAAAAAAATAAATAAGGTATTTAGCTTACCCACGAGAAAGATTATAATCACCGAAATATGAACTTTATACGTATGTGTATGAAAGTATGATAAATCGTAGGTGGACTAATGTGAGATAATAGGAAGCTCTGACCGAGCAATTTTCGACTTCCAGCAATTTGGAGATAGTTAAAATTAAATTACACGATTATTAGACGGAAATTCCGGTAACAATATAACTGACAACCGCATTTGTTTTGATTCTTAGTGTTTCACGTTCTCACGAACAATTTAGTGGATCTCCATTCTTTAGGAATGGACAAGATATACAAAGTTTCACACGAAATAAAAATGACGATGATCGTGTAGTTTTCAACCCTGTACATTTATGTTTCAATCGTGCAGAGAAGGTATATGTACATATAGACATATGTATATACCATATGTATATTTATAGACTGGCGGTCACTTGATTATCCTCATTTTTTATTTGCACTTACATATATACTTACTTTGCTTTGGATGGCAGCGTACAAGCCAAGGCTGTCCTGGGTGTCATGCTTCTCCTAGCCAGTTCGATCCCTACTAGTTACCGGATACGCATGCCAGATTGGTTGAGCTCCCTTTTCAAAATTGCGTTGCATCACTGGTGTGGATTAGATGATCCTTCAGTTAAGATTACTGGTGTCCATGCTCCCTACATGACCAAACCACATTATTCGATATAGTCGCAGCCTTCTTTCCAGATCTACATAAGGGCTGAAACAAATCAAATTTGGAAAATTCAAAGTAAAAAAAAAAATATTTTCATAATTCATGTAAATTTTTTTTATTTGCTTTAAAACTCTGTTTTTATTAAATTCATTTACAATTACAAAAAATAAGAAAAATTATTTGGGTTCCCATTCTTTCTTCAACTTCTTTCGAATGTCCTTCATAAGGTTGGTGACAGCTACATCCGTGACCTTGTTTGACGCTCTTTTCCATTTACCACTAAAATCTTTTACGTCCTTTGCACACTGCTCACTTTTCCTCAATTTAGCTTTGACCAAAGCACAATACCTTTCAATGGGACGGCACTGTGGAACGTTGGATGGATTCATGTCTTTTGGGACAAAGTCGACATTTTTAGCAACAAGAAAGCTCAATGTCGCATGAGCATAAGGAGCTGAAGCTAAATCTGGCCAAAATAATGTTGAACCCTCGTGTTTGTTTAAGAAAGGAATCAACCGTTTTTTTAGGCACCCGTTAATGTACACTTCTCCGTTAATTGTTCTCGTTGTAATAAACGATGAGCTTCTGTGTCCACATTGGCAAATGGCCTGCCAAACGAGATATTTTGTCCAGAATTTTTCCATCCCAATCGATGTTGTTGATTGCGGAAGAATCTCAGCTTCAAACGAGTTGTAAAACTGCGCACCTGGAGGAGTAATAAAGTCGGCTTTGACATAAGTTTCGTCATCCAAAACCAAGCACGCTTTCTTGTTGCTGATCAACTCGTATAGCTTTCGGGCTCGAGTTTTTATGACTTTTTTTTGCTTTTCAGTAACTTTTGGTATTTTTTGTTTTTTTCGTGTTTTTAGACCGTTACGTTTTTTAGATCTTTGTACCATTATTTGGTTGGTATTCCATTTACGAGCAACATCTCTGGATGACATAGTCCGGTTTTTTACGATGGTACCCACTATTTTCCTGTCCAAATTTGTATCATGTGCTTCACTTTTAGCTCCATTTTTCTGTTTTCGCTTAACTGTCAACGTCTCCAAATATCGTTTAATAATAGAATCCACTGTACTGCGTGCTATGTTTAAATTTTTTGCGATGAAATGGTTTGAACGCGAAGTGTTTTCGAGCCATTTGTCGATGATCTTTTTACGGCGTTCCTCTTGTCTGATATTTTATAAATATTTTAAACCGCACCGAACTAAAATCAATAACAAACTGAAACTAGAGAATATACAGGCTTTTTTTGGTACGCAGCCCGTATTAAAATTTACAGATTTTATTCGTTTCAGTTCTTATGTATATCGCTGCTCAACCGGTGCAGATATTCGTTGTACCGCCGTCTGTACATTCCATCAAACCAGACGGGTGTGTAGATCATACGAATAATCTTTTGCTCAAAGCAGCCAATACAATTTTCATTCCGTCTAAAGAGTGTCAAGCCTCTGAATCGTATAAATGGCAGCACGGAATTTGTGAGCAACGTTCTTCAGAACACTGTAATTAGTGCACTTCTGGAGATTTTATTTCTTTAAGACCAGACATACGATGCTGAGATTCCATTTATGTGTTCCTCCGACTAAATTCTACATATAACTCGATGCATACTTCTATGGGCCTAGCATGGACTTCATGGCAGCCTGTCGGCATAGGCCCTGACGGTCTCTTGCGATTGTACTTGTCCAACGTTAAGTTTTCCCGTAGTATTTTCTGAGCTATTAATATCGGCATTCACACCTTGGTTACTACAATATTTAGTAGTGGTCCGAGTCAATCTTAGTATCTCGGATGTCTAGATTACTGGGTGCATGCCGATTAGGCTTGCTGTGTTTTGATCACCAGGCCTCCATATGCCTTGTGAATCCATAGATGTACGAAACGAGTATTTACTCGTACTACCAATTCTAATATGAATTGCGCACGATTGCTATCATCGCAGTAGCGTAGTTCTGATTGTTCAACTGCATATTGTGTCATCTCTTACAACAAGTAGGGGAACGAATCACAATAATATTCTATAAATTGTTGCTGCGCAAGGTATATATACATATATAAGGTCTGCAAGTATTTTTCAAATTTATTGACTTAATTTAAAAAGAATGTTATACAACTTAACTAAGGTGGCTCACTGCAAGCGGAAGAAATGTCACAAAATTGTGTGAAACATTTATTGACGAAGAACAATTGTAAAAAGCCTTAAAAACATTGGTAGAAAAATTTAAATGACGTGCAATTTTTACGAGCATTAAAAGTACTGAATCATGCGGTATACAATATATTTTAATATTTATACACAAGTTGTATTTTTGACGGTCTAAAATAAACACAATGGCGCAAAATTATAGTCACCGTGTATTAGGTAGGTTTAGTATGCTCTACTAACTAACATCGCGTTAACTTTAAAACCAGCTCCTAACTTTGTGTTTAATTATACACACTTTTTAACCTACCTACAACTAGTATTAGCTTTAGAATGTACCCGCGACGAGTTTTAGTCAAACAAACCTAAAAATTTACAGTTTGGGATATCAAACACAGTTTAAGGAGTACATCTTTACAAAGTTGAAATGAATTTGACCGAAATATCAAAGGAAATAGAAAATGAGTTTTTTTCGAATGTTGAATTTGGATAGCAGTTTTTCAATAATGGAAACAGAAAAGGTGAATTTTCTGTTATGTGAAAACGAGATCGGGCACAGAATTGGGATCGGAATGAAAAGGAAATGCTGCGGCAGTTGGTGGAGCAGCATATCGTAGTAGTGGAGGACAAGGGGAATGATCTGAAATCTGCAAACAAATTTTCTTGAGACATTTCACTGAAATGACATTTCAAAGTCCATACTAAAAGATAAAATGGACTTGATGTGCTATTAAGTTTAGCGCGAGGTTGTAACGATAAAGTGGGTTTTAGCTCGACTATAATTATCAAAATACTAGCATTGACTTTGTTACGTACTAAAATGACTTTAAAATGGACTTTATCTGACTATAATTTTGCGCCAATATTTATTCTGTATACTCAACTAATTGATCGAACCACTTCTTCACAACTTTCTTCACCGAATATCAATATTCCACCCATTTCAGTAACTAAGCAAGAAAATATTCGGGAAGATATAATACCGTTACACTTTATTCAAAATATGCTACCAACAATCTCAGGGATGAAAAATGCGTAGATATGAGAAACATGCGTTCAATTAGTTGAGTGACTGCGTACTACTTCCATACTAGTCAAAAAGGCTTAAATCTAATTTAAACTTAACTATAAATCTAAAACTATTGCTTTTCGACCTTAAAACGTGTTTCCTCTCGTCTTGAGTGGTCACCATCCCAATTCCGATTACGCGCCTGGCATTCGTCAACATGGTGCACACCGCCGAGACTTAATTGAAGCCACGAAATACTGACCACTCCGCAGAGGCACCCTTGAATGTTCACGAGGCCCGTCTCTTCGTGAGAAAGCCTTAGCTTACCTTAATCTAGCGTGTGTTCAGAATTGTAAAAATACCACAGCTGTGCAGAGTTTGTGCTCATAAAGAGTACTTCATTACGCTTCCTAGCTTTAAATTTAAATAAAACAAAGTATGCGTGAGATATCATCGAAATTTTTTATTCGCTTGAAAGGCCCATCGATGCCATTTTGTATGGAATATAACATCGTTCAAACGTCCGCCGCGGTTTCTCTGGGTGGCGCGCTTCCGGAATGTCCAATTTTCCATGACGAAAATGGGCAAAGCGCGCGGAACGTTGCCCGAAGAACACCCATTTTGATAAAACAATTTTATCATTTGCACGTGTTGTTGAACGCTATGTCCATCCATGGTGATTTGGAAAAACAGACTGAATAAATGACAGCCAATTTGACTGATGTAGCTTCAACAATATGCCCGCTATCAACTGTCAAATTCGGAAGTCCCTATTGGAAGACCCCGTAAAAGGACTGTACTGCTGTTGCAAAAGTTTTGGTATCATTCGCGCTGCGACTTCGGTTTCGCTTTGACGTTTCAATATAAGCTTTTTGGACATTAACAGCTAAAATGTTTCAAATACATTTATGGACACAATTTTGATAACTGCAAAGCTGCGACAGCAATGCTGCAGGAGTTGTGTTCAATAATGCTTTGAAGTTTTGCTTCAGTAAATTTAAAATTTTTTTAAATATGTGAATTTACAATTAGCTAGGAGAAATGTGTTAAAAAATAACGCGTCGGTCTATAAGGGCGTATCGATTCGTTTTCTAAGCCACCAAAACTTGGGGTGCAGTTTTTCAATATCTTTCCGGTCGCTGTCCGCAATCGCAGAACTGAAAGGTAATGCCCGTCGTATATGAGCCGTTTTTACCTCATATCGCTGTGGCTGTGATAATAACCGAAGTACATTCCCTACTCTATACTAACCTTTTAGCATCGATATATATCTATAACTTATAGATATATATTAATGCTAAAGAGATGGCGTAACTTGTATTATTCCATTGTTATTATTCCATTGGGAACATGCGTTGGAAAGCTACTGTCATTGTACGTCATTTCAGTATATGTCATTCATTTGAAGCGTAAACAACAATAATTTTTTTTCATTCAAATATGTCGAACTTTGTGCCTGAAAAAGTGTTTTTGCGGGGAGTTCTTCTTCGTGAAGAAAACTGCTGCCGAAAGTCATCGTATTTTGGTGGAAGTTTATGGTGAACATGCGCTAGCTGAGCGAACGTGCCAAAAGTGGTTTGCACGATTTAAAAGTGGTGATTTTGGCTTGGAAGACGAAGAACGTTCTGGGCAGCCAAAAAAGTTTGAAGATGAAGAACTGGAAGCATTACTTTATGAAGATTGTTGCCAAACACAAGAAGAGCTCACAGAATCTTTGGGTGTCACTCAAGCAGCCATTTCAAAACGTTTAAAAGCAGCTGGATATATTCAAAAGCAAGGAAATCGGGTTCCACATAAACTCAAGGCGAGAGACGTCGAAAGGCGGTTTTGCATGTCCGAAATGCTGCTGGAACGCCAAAAAAGGAAGTCATTTTTGCATCGGATTGTTACTGGTGATGAAAAATGGATCCATTACGACAACCCCAAGCGCAAAAAATCATATATGAAAGCCGGCCAACCAGCCAAATCAACGGCAAAGCTGAATATCCATAGCGCCAAGGTAATGCTCTGTATTTGGTGGGATCAGATGGGTGTGCTGTATTATGAGCTGCTAAGATCGGGTGAAACCATCAATGGACAACGCTACCGAACACAATTAATCCGTTTGAAGAGAGCAGTGGCCGAAAAACGCCCGGAATATGCGACCAGACACGAGGCAATAATTTCCATCATGACAACGCTCGGCCCCATCTTGCTATTCCGGTTAAGAACTATTTGGAAAACAGTGGATGGGAAGTCTTACCCCACCCGCCTTATAGCCCAGACCTTGCCCCTTCTGACTACCATTTGTTCCGGTTGATGCAGAACGCCCTCACTGAAATACGGTTCACATCAGAACAGAACATCAAAAATTGGATTGATTCATTCTTGGCTCTCAAGCCGGCGCAGTTCTTTTGGGATGGGATCCACAAATTGCCAGAAAGATGGGAAAAAGTCATAGCTTCAGATGGGCAATACTTTGAATTGTACATGTTTTTCTTAAATAAACATTAAAATTTTGAAAAAAAGCCGCACGAATTAAGTTATATACCCATAGAGGTAAAAAATGCCTCCGGCGGTATAAAAACGATTCGGACGTGCGACGTGCGTTCGGATCACCTTGTTCTGGAAGCTGTCAATCCTGTTTACTCGAGTCCTATCGTAAGGTGCCTAGTTGGATAACAATTTGTAAACTCAGACTCTGTAGTTATGTATACTTAATCTAAGACAGGGCTCTCGAACACGTGAATTCTTTCCATATGCGATGCTGTTTCTTTGAACAGTGAATGCGACTTTATCATGTTCTACCAAGCGGAGTTTATTGCACAGACCGGAACCAAAAGACTCTACAGATCATCTTATCTCCAGTGGGTGAACATTTCTGTTTAAGTGGAATATGACTATATGAGTGTGAAGCCCATTAAATGAATTATGACGAATCTTATTGCGTGTGTAGCAGACCGAGAACTTACTCGTAATTATGTAATTACGTGAAAACTTATTATGGGTCATATCTAATGTATATGCAATTTGTTGAAACTTAACAATGCGAATGGTGATCCATTTTAGCACATAACATGCGTATTTAATTTTCAGTTTCTATATCAGACCTACAAATTGAGTCTCAAGCATGATACTATTTTTAGTCTGATTGATATGGTCCTTTTGAGGGCTTTGACCATTTTGCTGGCTTCATGGACGTTTTCACAAAGTATTTATAGCAACCACTCCTCGAAATTTGAATTGATATCTTATCTTCTGTCTGCCTTGGTAAGTACAAAATGCAGTATTCTTTTCAATAAGCCTTAAGACGACTTTTACACAGGGCATGAGTTTGATGCGATGTTTTGGTTATTTTCTTTTGAATTGTCCTTCTGTGATGCGCGCATTTTTCTCATTCTTTGGTTTTTATGTTATTTGACAGCTCTCTTTCAGGGTTGAAAGTTGAAAGTAAAGTTAATTATAAAAACAGAAATGGCATTTGCAGTACTAAACAATTTATTGGACTCTGCGGAAATGATTATTAATTGCACGGATACCGACTGCAGTTCGGACGGGTATATTTCATAATTGAAAATGAGCTCGCTTGTTAATTCTTTGGTTCATCTAAATTCATCCGCCATACTCAAATGTTGTGCTCGTAACAACAGCCAAAGAAGTAATGAAGCAAATGCGAAAAAGAAAGAAGAAGGAGAAAAAGAAATGTCAAAAACATGCACCATGTATCGGGAACACTTTTTTTTTGTTTCATTTTCCCTCTCATCCCTCTCTTTTGCACTTATTTGAATCTCTCTAATCATGCGCTGTGGAAAAGGCGTCTAAGCGATCTATTTAGGAATTTTCTTCTTCATTATGAAGCAGGGAATTTATGGCGAGTTTTTCTAGCATGAAATTTAAGGACCACAGATGCGATCCATTATGCACGTAGGTACGTATGTACACATATTATATGAGGCATTGTATTCTATACAGAAACTGTTACACAGAATAGCAGTAACAGCCTTAGTGTTGGAGATTATTCTGAGTAAATAACATAAATAAGTTCTATGGGTATTGTTCGTTATTGACATTCAGTTAGAAATGAATAAGATATAGAAGTGAGTCATTTCTAGACTTGATGATCTAGGGATGAGTTTGATTGATACTCAAAAACTGCTTTTTGTAAGATAGATTTTATGTTAGGTTGAGGGTGTGGAGATATGAAGATCCGTCAATATATCGGCCTTTTTCCTGTGTTCCGCAAATGGACCTCGTTAACACTGGCGGCATTAAAAAGATTTCGAATAACTTAACCACATAAGCATGCTTCTAATTTTGTTTTTACACTTATAATGCCCCAGCATGTGTTACGTATCCTTCTTTAAAAAGGTTAAGTTTGGTTCAAATTTAATATTTCATATGCAACAAAACTTTTGTGCACTAGTGTTAAATGAACGAAGTAAATTCTAAGAGAAAGACAATATGAACATATCACAAACTCTTTCGAACAATTCTTGCCAAGTGAGCCTCTCTGCGCTGTGTTTTTAGATAAAACGCAATAAGAAGTTCCTATCGACAGCAATGTGCAGATACAGTACTCTATTGTGTACCTACATATATACATACTACATATATCGCGCATGCGGCAAGTAAATATTTTTTTACGTTTCTTTCATTAATTAATTAATAGATCCGTTGTCAGCTCTCTCTCACAAAAAGACAAAAAATCATTATTCTTACCTACCACCCTGTCTGGCTTCGTTATCAATGTTGTTTGTATCGAATACAGAACGCCGCTGCCGCTGCCACTGCTGTGTAAACATCCCATTCCAATGGCAAACCAATAGAATATCAACCCTCTGCACACCTGCCAATAACCGTAACATCAGCGGAATAGTGTTTCGTTATGCAAACAGTGAGATACGTACGTCCTTTCAATTAATTTGCAGTGAATTCAGCAGTGAATTTAGCTACAAATCGTAATTCGCTGTATATTATTTGCGGTGACGAACAACGCAAACCACAGAGCCGCAGAAAAGTAGAGAGCACAGGTCTGGTTAAGCCAGGCTAGAGCTCAGGCAGAGGTAGCGAAGAAGCCAACGCAAAATGTAATCGTGATTTATAACTGAGCAGGAGGGGAAGACAAATGCTGGTGTGGGTGTGTTTGTGTTGGTGCATCATGGTTTAAAAAGAATAAAATAAAAGTTATGTACATCCATTCGGACAACACACATTCATTGCATTGAAATTGAATGCAAACCCTAGCGAGAGAGGGCATAAGCAAAGTCTGCGCTCTGTCGTATTCATCCTTAGAGTAAAAGAGACAATCAAAAAGTATCTATACACTCTCTTAATCACACTTGAGAGGAGAAGCAGAGGAAGCAAAATCGAAATAAGCGAATTCCGGTGTAGTGCGCCGCTTCAAAATCTATTCGCCGCATACAAAACTATATCGAGGGCGATTCACGGCAAAACGGCGCACAGTTCGGTACACCGTACACCACTCCGTACATCGACTTAGCGATATACCAAGAAAAAAAAAAAATTGGAATTGAAAAAAAAAAAAATATATTTACTGCATACGTTTTTGTTTGTGACGCGGATTGTGTATTTTCAGTACGCGAATTGGTTTGAATTTTCTCGCTTTCGGAATACGAAATTTGCACGTCGTTGGCGAATTTTGTCGCTCCAAATGTCATTCCATATAAACTACCTTCCGACCTATGCAGTGGTTTACTTTATCCGACACCTTGTCTGGCCCTGAGATACACGTCTTATTTTTGCTCTAAGTACGAGTATACCTACCTAGTTAATGTGATTCCCCATCCGTAAAAGACGAGCTAGGTAACCGTTGTATCTACACTTCGTCATCTTTTAAAATTTGTTAAGTGGTGCTAACTAATAGTTGGTTCCGTTGCACTTCGGTCGAGTGCATTGCTTTCGGATTCGGAAAATTATAAAAAGTGTTTAATTCGATTATAAAATATACAAAAGAGCTGAAAAATCAATATGTATATGGAATCGGCTGTATAAAGTATGTTGAATGTGAAAAATCCTTGAGAGTAATTGTTTTTTTTTTTTTTTTTTCATAGTCATATCTACGAGCCTTTATTTTAGAAAAGCCCTCGTATCTGTTGGATAAAATGTTGCGTATACGTACGTAAATCCCCAATGAAGTAGTGATAGCAGCCCCAAAGTGATTGAATCCTTCAGTTTCAGTGTGTGCCTCCTTTGTTTTAATTTTTCGATTTCGCTTTCGTTTTCCTTATATGATTTTGTTTTTCCTTTTCGTTAAATTAAATTTGAATTTGTTAGTACTGTAACTACGAGTGGTACTACTTTATCTATTTGTGATTTTAATACCCATAGTCGTGAGTTCAGTATGCTCTCTTATATGCTACCTGTAGAAGGCAAACCATCAGTGACAACAACAACTACAACGACAACAACTATGGCAGCGTCACCAGTATCCATCCATGGAGACGGTGGTGCAATACGACAGCATCAACAACAGCAGCAGGCACCTGTTTCAATTGTTAAAGGATCTTCAACCACAGAAGTGACAGCATTAGATAGTGAAAGAGGTGGAATAGGAGGCGGAGGCGGTGGTGGAGGTAGAATGGGAAGTCTGCCAGCGGTTACACCTCGAAATCTTAATCTCAGTTTGAATCTAAACAACAAACTCAATCAGAGCGGTAATGCTCTGTTATCTGCGATAATTGAAAATAACACAATAAATACCAGCGATGACAATGACGATGACGGATGCCATAGCATTGACAACTGTGATGAGAACACAAAACTGCTGGATGCCAGCGAAAAGATTTCTACTGATGACAAAACTTCTGCCACCACGTCAGCAATACAAACAACAGACACTGGTGATTTTCTATATGGCAGTAATCATAATAGCAATAGCAATAGGACAGCCTTGAGGAGTAATGCCAGTAACGGGAACGCTAACTCTAACGCTAACGGTAATGGAAATGGGAATGGAAATAATAACAACATTAGCAGCAGTCTAAAGAGTGGTGATAGCTGTCACAGTTGTATCGAAGAGGAAGAGGTATTAGACACCTGTGATGAGGACACTGAAACGGGTGGCACGAGCGATGGTGATAGACACAAACAACTCAAGAAAGTCAAATTGAGTAAAATCGGCGCTACTAAAAATGTCACGTTAAAAAGGTGAGTTGGCCAAATATTTGAATTTGTTTTAGCATAAGTGTACAGTGAATATGAATTACATTTCAAGGCTAAATTTCAATATACCATATTGTACTATAGTGTACTTATTTTCCTCCTAATCACATTTTCTGTCAAACTTAATTTTTGAAATTAATCACTATTGCTGCTACTGTGAAGTCATTTCCAGCATTTCGGGAAATGAAAACAAACTCTTGAGGTTTGAGGAACAGTAATGTTACGTATGCCAGAAGTTTGTGGGCTGTCCTTTGAAGGATGCTCAAAATCTGGCACGATGGTGTAATGACAGGTCGGGAGATTCTTATTTAAAAACTGAACCCCGACCAGGAAGATCATATGTGAATGATAAAGTGTTACGCAATGTGATCTGGACAACTCGTACATTAATTTCCGTAGATATGGCCTTTAAAATTGGAGTTTATCAGACAAGAAAATTTTCTGTACTACTGAAGACAAAAAGTGAATAGTTTTATTAAAAGCATATGCGTATCGGAGCAAGGTAATGCTGTATTGTTGGTGGGACGGCAATACTGCATTTTTGTGCTATGAGCTGCTTAAACAAAAATAAACGGTAAAAACTGCAGTGATAATGTCCATCATATACCAAGATATAGGGTGTAATCTTTTATCACGAAAGCGTAAGATCACATCGCAAGGAAAATCTCCCAAAAATTACTGAGGTGGGTTGGGAAATTTTACCTTAGCAACCATATTCTCTCATTATCTCGCCATCGGGCTACCAACTATTCCGATCTCTACAAAACTTTTTTGATGGAAATGAGTATTTAAATTTTACAAATAAAACACAATTTATTTGAACAGTCTTATAATCTTAAACTTATTTAGCATAATATCTAGAATAATACAAAACATTATACAATGAAGTGTTTTGTTTTGTTTGCATTGCTACTACAGCTATTCCCAAACGAGGTCAACCGATGTCGCGTGACTGTTCTATGTTGCTTATCTTCTTTGTCTTGACAAACAAAACCCAACCCAAATTTTGTTGTTAACCTGAAGTTTTCCGTTAAGTGTTGATGATGCTTTTGGTGGTGTTACGAAGTAATGTCTAGGTAGGTATTATACTTTGACAGTGGTAACAATGATGGTGACGACTTTGATGTTGCTATGACCGTAACTCGTGCATCGTGCGCTCACCCACGAGGCCCCCTTTACCGCTCATGGCTTATAATCTTAAAGTTAGACTAGTTAGTGCCACGCAACGTACTCGGAATCTGTCGCTTTTTCGTTCCTCTCCCATATGTCATTCTACCCGAGCTCACTCATCATGCGCGCTCTCGTTTCCTGTCGCTTTTTCGTTTTATCGAATTTTTAGCATTCACAAGATGGGTGTAAGGGATAGTTTGAAGCGGAATAAGTTTATTGGATACTTAGGAGCACTACTGGTGGAAATAGTGATGCATCATCGTGAAGTAACGAACACTTCATGCTTGTTGGATAATGTTAGTGTCATCTACAAGTATTATCGGTTTTGAATGCCATCTAGTGGATACAAAAGGGACCGTTTCATCGGAGTTCGGAAGCACTTTATTTCGCTGTTTTGTTTCATCGGAGTGCGGAATCACTTACTGTCGCTTTTTCTTTTCATCTAAGTTCGGAATTACTACCCAATGAGCGATAAAAAATTTCACTTCAACGAATTGCTTTTTCGTTTTATCGAAGTTCGGAATTTCTGCCCAATGAGCGATAAAAAGTTTCACTTCAACGAATCATAAAATGGATATTGGGTCCGTGACTCATATCAGTAATTGCAAATCTTACGCTGCAATGCAATAAAAAATTTTGGTTTCGAAGATTCCCAATATCGACTTAGCTTTTATGATTATGATCCATTTCTCAACGTTTATGTAGACTAGAACTGTCAAGATCAGCGTTTTGTAGATCATCATTTTGCTCATTCAAGTTAGAAGTTTGGAACTCAAATGTTTCGGTAACGAAAAGCAACATGTATTTATGAAGTTCATTGCTAGTCAGATTACCCTTATGGTGTCATTTGTAGAGTTAATATCTAGTCTGAGGCAGGTGAACTTCTAAACTATTTCGAAGTTAAAACTGTCGACAGTGACGTTTTGATCGAGTATACTTCCTGTTTTATTTATTTTCAGATTTGACCTTTTCTCCGCTTTTCTACGGATGATATTGGTGTCGTCACCACATCACAAGTTAATCACAGTTAATGCCTTTTGTAATAACACTGATCTTTTTTAGCAATTAATAACAGAAGGCCCACAATAGCGTATTCCGCTATCTTGTCGAAATTCGGTGCATGCGTAAAGTATTATAGTTTTGAGGAGATTTTAAGTCACACGTCATAAGTAGAAATACCAAACATTTCACCCTTTCTCCTAAGTTCCGGACTTCTTTCGGGCTAGATGCGAGCTGCTTAGCATTTATACTCGTATACAAACTACCGGTGTTGTTACTATCACGGGACTCTTGGATTTGGTTAAGGTGGGACGCGCCGTATGTTTATTGTATTTTTTTTGTCTCTTCTCTCAGCTTGTTACTATTTCTTCGCTATTCTAGTTTTTCTTTGCTGCGTCTTTTACATATTACCTCTATTACTCTTTGCTACCGTATTACTGATTTTATTTGGATGGTTATATTGCACCAAGTTGTCTAATATTAAACGCACTTTTCATTAAGAGCATTTGCATCCAACATCAGTATAAGAAACTAGCCGAAATGGTTGCGACCGGTGGGTCATGCTGAGAACTTTCTGATAAAGAGGACTTGTAGTATTCTCCAATGGTTTTTGACATTCAGTTCGGGACAAGTTAATCTGAAAAGGTCAGAAAATACGTTAAGCCTTACCGGTTAAGCTTTTAAAGGTTTTGGTAAAGCTGAAAAACAACGTGTGGGTGGGTTTAGCCCCCCTTTTCCCCCGATCAAGAAAGAGCTGAATACATACTTGAAGTGTACTGGAAAATGTTACAGGACTTTAACTAAAAGCGAGAACATCTTTTCCAACTGATTGGATAAGCTTCCAAAATGATTTCTGACTGACTAATTTTTGAAAAATTGGAAAAAAACAACATATTGTTTTCTTTTAAAAAAAACTACTAATTTTGAGTGTTTCAATATGTTTTCATCTTTCGCAGATTTTTGTCTCACCAAAACCGATCGTCAATAAAAGTTTGATCGATTAAATTAGAGACTCCCCGTAGTTAGTACTGCATTGACGGTTCTAAAATGTTTGCTATTCCTTAATTAACTCAGATGATTCTGGCACAATTTTTTTTTAATTTTCGTTTAATGTGTCGTATATTACTAACTTTCGATCGAAAAATTCCTCTATTAACTGCATTTTATGTATGTTTTCTTGTAATAACTTGAAAAGTCATCACCTGGTCATGAAGATTTGGCCATAATTTGTCAGAAAGACGCATCATCTGACAAATTCAAATCGATAGCATTATCGTAGGCCAACAAAATTGACATATACGAACATGTAAACACATTCACTCATATATGTATATACATACTGACACCTTAAAACATTAAGATATCACAAAATTTTCATTTTCGATTTTCGGAGTGAATGCAAGAACTTCCCTATCAGGAAGTTAATTAACGACGGAATCAGGGCGAAGCATATTATTTTAATAACAATTGAAAACTGAAGACACATAAATGGGATGTGGCTTATCAATGCACCGAGCTATTCTTAACTACTCCGACTTTCATTGTTTACTATTATACAAGTAAATGATCTTCCACGTCTTCTATCGCGTTTTCCATTAAGGACTACCTAATACCTATACATTTCGGTTTTTTTTAATAAAATGCAGACTATTTGAGACATCGGAAAAACTAGTGGACTTCAATGAGTCCAGTCGACGCACGCGCGAGGCCGCCAATTGACTGGTCCATTTCTTGAGATAACACGCTCACCAAATTTTGACTTCAATAGCTCGATTGTTTGGCCCGCTATGTGGTAAGTGACAGGACGGTGTCCAACATTTCACCAATGTTGAGTGAAGCCGACATGAAATTCACACCAAACAATCGATTTTTGTGGATTTAGTGGGGTCTCATGATGCACATATGGGTTAGTAGTGGTCCATTAACGCATATTTTGGTTGTTGCTAAATCTACTCGTATTTACGCAGAAATGAGTTCCATCGCTGAAGATGATTTTGCAATGAAATTTAGAATCCGTTGTAACTATTTCCAGAGACCAATTTTAAAAAGTTCGACTCTTCAAATGGTTATGGAGGTCGAGATCATTTGGCAAAATTCGCCACAATGTTGTTTGAGCGATGTCCAATTCCTGCGAACGGCGTGATAGCGATTGATTTGGGTCGGTGTTAACAGATGCACTAACGACCTCAATATTTTCAGCATTTGCATTTCTTTCTCTCATTGGCACCGGAACTCTAAGCAGTGAAAATGTAGACTCAAATGTTTGCACTAAAATACGGATTGCGAGCCGGGCGGAGCGATTATAGCCACCGAAAATTGGCGTTAGCGCTCTTAAAGTTGAGGCCACCGACTCCGAATTTTGGTAATAAATTTTAATAATTTATAAACGTTGCTCGTTCGAATGCTGAACCATGATTAAATGGTAGAAATTGGCGAGCAAAATTGTAATGACAGTTCATAAAAAATGACAGTAATGACAGTTAAAAAAGAATTGTTTGTTCTTAATGGAAATCGCTATATATGTATGTATAGTGCCGAGACTGGACTTTGTATACACATACATACATACATATATTGTATTTTGATTGAACAACTATCTTTAAAACATTTGTTCATATTCGTGGTCCTTTTCTAATGGTTCGTGACTCGTGAACCTTGTCGTCTATTAATCGGTTGCGAAAAAACTCGTTCTAAGTTCTGGTAGAAATCATCTACGTCCTCTGTGACCTGTGGTCACAGCTTTCCTAATTTATTGATTGCACACTTAGAACATACTTGAGAGGTTTACATTTTAGGCTCACCGTTCTTGATATCAATTTGGCTCTTCGAAACCCTGATGAGTAAAAGTTATCGCTTGAGTAAATTTCGGAGATACTTTTCTTTTCAAGTCTGTCAAGATGCAACCACTTATTTGCGAATCTAGTCTTTTATTTAGTATTGGAAAAGTTGGTGAGAGTTTTTATTAAATAAAAATTAGCAGCTGTTAGGACAGAAAGAAGTTCTTGTTTCCTTATTATACTCAGGTGAGGTTGTTCCAATCAACTGGAGTGGTACTCCGCGCCAGTGTCTATGTATTTGGAATATGTTTGAAAAATGATTGGAAAATAAAATTAATTCAATAACCGATGGTGTTGCCACTTTGCTTTCTGCTTTGGTAAGAGCACGATTCAAATATATACCCTCTGCTCACTTTTGATTAAAGACTTTATGTGGTCAGGTCACCCTAAATACATTTTTAGTATATCCCCACCAAAGCAGCGGAAGAACGGCAAAAACAGAAGGATATATTTATTCGAGTTGGCCATGTTGTTGGAAGCAATAAATGGTCCCCTGTAAATAAAGAAATTTATACCCCATTGTTACCGCACCCGAAACCTCACCCCAAACTCCACCCTACCTAACGCAAAATTCAATAACAATCACAAAATGATAAAGTTAGGGTGTGATGTTTTTTGTGTTTCAAAACGTCTGACAGTAGACCGATCAATAGGAATGGGGTTAAAGAATACAGCAACCCTGAAAGCAGATTCGTCGCGCAGTCGGCAGTATCTGCTTACTATCTTTATTTATTTATTTTTTTTTCTGTACCTAGAATCCTCCGGTACATGCCTTTTTTGCTTAAATGTTTGATTTCCATTTTCGTTAGATCCGGCAGCTTTGAAAATCAAAAGTTTTTTTTTTTTAAATGACGGCAGATGTAACAATTGCCTATCAATCAAAAGTTGTCACCCTTATAAACGAAGCTATATACATTGCATGTACATAAATGGAGACTTTGAAGTTGTTCATGGCCTTCATCCCCTTTTGCGAGAGAAAGTCTGAAAGATGATTTATTCGGAAAATTTACGTAGTGCTAGTGTTCGTTAGAGGTGGCGAGCGGGATTTGCCAGCACAGTGTAGCTAGAAGAGAAACACATATTCAAACCCGGCCACAATGCGCAGCCTTTGAACCATGTCGCCCCATTGTTTTTGTTTTTTTTTTATTTCAACCTTTAGTTGAAAAAGTGAAATTTATTCTCACCGTTGTTTTTTTATTTTCTTTTTTTTTTCAATATGAAAAGCTTTTTCATACGATGGGGAATATTTTCCTAGAACAAATCGATGAATAATTATATTTCTACCTTTTGTCAGATCATTTGATTAGCTATTAATGGTAAGAAAGCCGTTTTATTTAAAATTATATCACGAACTATTACCGCTTAAATAGAATTTAAAAGGAAAGCCGAACAAGCAAAATGAAAAATGAAAAATGAAAATTGAAAACAAAATCAAATAGTCATGGCAATGACGTGAATGTTGGGGTCGTTGCGTTTTGAAATGCTTGCTTCAGCAAACCTTTGTAGCGCGTTGAAAAACGTAGCGCACTCGATTACCCGAAGTGGAAGCAATGGAATATGTATCCGTACATATGAAGAGGTGGGAAATCGAACGCGGAGGAGATGCTAAATTCCGGACATAACCTAAGTAGCATAGTCTGGTTTATGAGAGCGTGAAAGCTTTTAATGCTTTGGTAGATACGCGTAGACTGGAGAAAGTCACATCAAGTTATTTATGATTTTGAAACTATTTTTATACAGCCTTAAGTAATTAGTGTGTGACTTTGTGGTTTAAAAATAGACAATCCTTATCTTAATCAAGACCTATACAGCGTAAATAGCCTTTGTTAGTTGAAGTGCAAATCATTAATTTTCTGCATTTTGGAACCACTTGATCGACGAATGGTTTTAATTTTGTATGAAGCTGCTTTTAGATGCATCAACGTGGAGCAGACCATGAATACGATGATCAGGGTTTCTTTAAACTCATAAAATTCAAAACAGGCATTTTGAAATATTTATAAAGTTCTTTAGATGTCTTTTTTTAGGTGGTAGATGGTATTCAAAAACGGATTTATTTACCACAGAAGATGTTAGATTGTTAAGAGCGTGAAACAGATTTTAATTCAGATTCACCGCGGCCTGTGAGGATGAATAGGACATAAAGTAGCTATATTCATTGAAGTGGGGATCACTTTTCAAAGTTTTGGCCTTACGAAACTACGAGAAAATTTCCCTGGTAAAATCACATCGTCACTTTCTCGCCGTGGCTGCTGGATTGCTGCGTTAGGTATATATTGAATTTGAATGTCTATACACATGCCATATGTAAAATTCGACAGAACAAAGGTATCAAGGTAGCTATTGGCAAAAACATGTCCCTTTCAGAACCAAGTGATTCAAAACAGAATGGCGAATAATACCAGGGAAAAAAGAGAAACTAAAAGCTATTTAAAAACTTAAAAGTATTAGTAGAAAAATGTTGAAATATTTTGGAAGAGGCGAAAAAATATACCAGGACATAAAATGTGAATATAGAGTTATCTTCGTAACTAATTAAAATAGTCTCTTAGTCTTGACACAAATTATATCGTTTGCACTGACGATTCGTACACAGGAAGATGGATCTGTAATTTTTTTTCGACTACAACCGGTGGTAGCATAGAGGCAGGAGCTTCAACTTTTGGGGATTTTCCATTCCCTGCCGTAAGTGTGATGACATCAGACATTAATTGTTCTGGTTTATGGCATGCGAATTGAATCCAGACCTCTGACATAGTAGTCGATGAACTTAACCGCTGCACTGCCCCGCATTCAATATATCACCCAGGCAAGTAAATAAACGTACGTTTACCTAACAGCTTTACCTAAAGCTGCACAAATGACGTTTGGGTTACTAGCCCTTTGAGAAATGAGAAGTCATTCAGGGTAATATATTTTCTATGGAAGGAATTTTGTACTATTGTACAGCAGACAAATTGCGCGGAAAAAGTTAGCGCTGCACCAAGTGGTATACGGTATGCCGTATACCTGAGCTTAATCATGGACCTTTAAGGTTTGATAAAATATTCCTCTGCAATTGTCCAACCAAATTATTATGCATATGGAAATATAATATAGACAAAGATGCGAGTTTAATGATGTAGAAAAACAAGACGCTTACCAAAAATAAGACTAGAAGCTTGACTCAGGGAAAGGGTCAGCAAATGAATTCCTTTTTAAAAGACTTGCATGGACCAGACCAAAATACAGAAATATCATTGGGACCATCTTGTGAGAGAGGGATGTGGATCTCGCGGCCTTGGCTCTGAAAACAATGCGCATTCTCAGAGGATATTTTTTTCTTCTCCCTTGGTTCTTCTGTCAGCACATCTTTTATTTTCTTTTTAATTTTGTTCCACATACCTATTTTTCTGAAGGAGCTGCATTTTGTCAATCTCTTTGAATAACTAAAACGGGTTTGATTCCTTTTTCCTGTGCATATCGGTGATGTTGGAAACAAGTTTTTCCATTGCAATTCTTCTTATTATAGCATTTTTGTATGTAAATAACTTACTCGTATTTTTCTGATTCGAAATCAATATGTTATTCTTTCCTCCATTAACAGTCTAAGAACCATATTCATTAAATTATTTATTCCGACAAACTCCCCGCGGGGTTTTTCGAAATTCAGCGTAGTGCTTACTAATGATCTAATGTAGGAAGAAACCGAAGCGCAATATTTTCATTTTATCATTTTAAATGCATTTTTATTAAATTCAATTCAATTACTCTTACTCCTTAATACAAAAAAAAACGCTAAAAACTAGCTTAACTAACTTATACTTTCTTATTTTAACTTTAATGTGTCAATCGCTTAAGAATCATTTTTGCTGTTGGCAAACATAGGTAGCACAATACCAAAAAGTAATCTCGCGTGTTCAGTTTGAAATACAATTTTTTTGTTTTCATATGCAAAGATAAACTTTAATCAATTATATATTTTTCATTTTGTTCGATGAACTTCTGCCATCTTACTGGCAACTCCAGTAATTCTGGGCTCATAGAACTTTTGCGCCTTATTAGGACAAAACTGGGCCATGTGCGATTTCAAGACATCATCATTGGTGGAAGTGTTACCATTTAAAGAGTTTTGCAAGCTTCAAATGAAAATGGTGCAAGGTCGGGGCTGTATGGTGGATGTGACATAATTACCCATCCACGGTTCAATAATTTGTCGAGAGTTACCAAAGATGTGTATGGTCTAGCGTTGTCTGTTCATAGTGGAACATGATTCCCTTATGATTTGCCAATACTGGTCGGTTTTCTTTGATTGCTTACTCCAGTTTTATCAGTTGTTGATAGTAATTATCTGTATTGATCGCTTGGTTCCTTTGAAGCAGCTCCAAATATACGACACCTTTATAATCCCACCAACTTGACAACTTAACCTCCTTTTGCAGTTGTTCAGCTTTTAGTGGGGCTTGTGCTGGTTCATAACGCTTAGACCATGATCTTTCTCGATTGTTATTGTTATAGACGATTTATTTTTCATCAGCAGTGATGATTCGTCTCAAAAAAACGATCAATTTCATTGCATTTGATATGGATATCTCAAATATTGTTTTGTTGTGTTAAATTAATTTCTTTCGATGCATCCACAATCAAAATATCGAGCTTTTTTAGGATTGTGATACATTTTAAGTGATTTCGAATTATTGTTTGCACAGTCATATGACGATCTGATTCAAATAACTTTATCCTAGTCTTCATCAGCTTCAGTTGATCTACCATGACATTGGTTATCTTTGCGCAAAAAATCTCCAGAACGAGATTTCTTAATTTTGGCAGGTGCGCTCTGTTAAGCAGTCCATATCATACACTTCACATATTTCTTCGTAAGTCTCAGCAGCTTTCTTGCATTTACTTACTTGCTTAGGTGGTCCTACAGCCTGGGTGAACTTAGGCCTCAACTAACAAGCCTATTCAGTCAGTCCGGTCTTTAGCGAATTGCTTCCAGTGGCGCATTCCAAGTCGGTTGACGACCCTTTCTATTTGTGCGTGCTACCTAAGGTGAGGTCTTCCTCTACTGCGTTGTCCTTAGATTCGGGTTAGATTCGAAGGCTCTGTGGGGCGGGTTGGTGTCCATTCGTTCTACATGTCCCAGCCATCTCAGGGGACTGATGCACAATCTATGTCGCTGTACAACTCGTATAGTTCGTCGTTGCATCTTCTTCTCCAAAGCCCGTCAATGCAACGAAAGATTTTTCTCTCAACAACGACTGAGGATATCTTCATCCACGCTTCAGCGCTATAAGGCAAGACTGGAATAATCAAGGTATAGTGAGTCTCCTTAGTTTTTCGGGATAGGGCCTTGCTACTACATTGCCTTTTTAGCCCAAAGAAACAGCGATTGGCTATACTTGGTTTTGCCCTCATTAACCGATAAATCCATTTTGGCAGCTTCCGTTTCAATACAAGTGAACGTACCGGTGACAGCCCGCTGAGTTCTCGCAATTATGTCGAAATCATCGGCGTCCGCTAGTAGTTGTATAGACTTTTGAAAGATTGTGTCTCCAGTGTTCGCTAGTGAGCTCCGCACAATTCTGTCAAGTTTGATGTTGAAGACATTGCAGCGCTTAACGTCGTCTAAACCCTTATTTGACATTAAAGAACTCGTTTAAGTCGTTACCTACTTTGACGATGCAGCAATCGTTCTCAATTGCCATTTTGCATATAGGGACGAGGTTGGCAGGGATACCAAAACTTGACATGGCTCTCTATAAATATTGTTATAAGTGCCCTTAAAATCGATGAAAAGATGGTGGGTATCGATTTACACTTTTTTCCTGAATCTGCCAGAGTGTGAAGATTTTGTCGCTTATTGGCTTTCCTGGTCTGAAGTCGCACTGATAGGGACCGATCAGGTTGTTGACGAAGGCAGCCTTCTATAGTTGGCACGGTTGAGTGTGTCTGCTTTTTTGTGGATCGGGCAAACGATGCTGAGATTCCATTCATCAGCCATACATTCTTCTGACCAGATCTGAAAAATGAGTTGGTGTATGCTCTCCACAAAGTCATTTCCTCAGTCGGTATGCCGTCAGGTGCAGTTTCTTTGTTGAATTTCCGCTTAGATATAACTATCCTTACTTTATTTTGGTCAGGTGAAGGGAAGTTTTGGCTATCATCTTCTAAGTTGAATGGTCTATTCTGCCTGAAGGCGAGATGTCGGGCTTCTTCTCCGTTATGCAGTCAACAGAAAAAGTTTTTCCATATTCTCAGCACTGACAGTGACTCTGCTACAAAATTCCCTCTACAGGCTTATGTACGGGTCCTCTTGCCTTGACACGTTGTTTTCACCTCTTGGTAGAACTTCCGTACGTTCCTCCTGGAGTACAATCTATCAATATCGAGTTATTTCAGCCACCTGATTCCCTTTTCATCAAAGCAAAGAAGGATTTGTATGATGTGCCTCAATTTTTTTCTGTGTGCCCCTCGGATTTAGATTAACAGCTATGCAGCGTAGCTCAATAGCCACTACTCTCACGTGCTGTATTAAGGAGCAAAATATTTCGTATCAGAAAAGGCCTCAAAATCCGAGATACACACTTTACAATTATAATAACCAAACCCTCGCCAAAACTATCCGACATATCATAACAACTCGCAACAGAATAAAACAAATCCCAGACCGCTTCAAGACAGGGAAGAGCAACAAAGACCTCAAGATTCCAGACAAGAAAGATACTCTCACAGAAACGGTAATAATAGATCACAAAGCAGACACCAAAAACATGGATCTATGTCACGCCATCAATAGCATAAACTCAATATTAGCCCGTGCCAACAAACATGAAACCCTAATTTTAACCTTCAAGAAGTTAACAACTTAAGTTCAAATAATCCTTTTCAGCAGTTAGATAATTTCTTTAAAAATGATCCAACCAACATTATTGAGACCCAACATCTTTCCAATGTAGCCTGGAAGACCCCATAGGATACTTGGACCCAACCAAATACCCAGTAACGTTATCCTACATTCATATTTCCTCACACTTTCGCAGACCCCTACGATTTCTTCTTGATACAGGGGCATCAACATCCTTCATCAACCCCGAATACATTCCTCCAAGTAATTAAGTCAGGTGCGAACCCGTCAATATCATTACAGTTTTCAAAAAATACTAATTAGATAAGCAAGTAAGCATTCCAACCTTTGTCGAATTCAACCACACAGGTTTACTTAAATTCCTTATCTTTAGGTTTCACAATTTTTTCGATGGTCTTCTAGATTTGGATGCACTTTTATCGCTCAACGAAAATCGACCTAGAAAACAGAATCTTAATCATAAAAAATTCTTCTACTTATTCCGATAAACTTCAAGCCAAATTAGTCATCTGGCAAGTTAACAATCCCCGCAAATAGTAAAATTCTCGCGAAACTGCCCGTCGACCAAGGTAACGGTAGTATATTTACAGATTCCACGGAATTAAAACCTGACCTTTTTTAACACAGGGACTATAGAGCGCGAAAACGGCTATTGTGGAGCTCATCAACTACTCCCCATCTGACCAAACCATTATCTTAGAAGAAACATTGTATGCGGAGCAATAGAGTCCGCAAACTTCTTTGAAATGTTTAAATTCGACCTAATTCGAGCCGATCAGTTAAATCCCGAAGAACGAAAGTAAATTCTTAAAATCTGCAAGGACTACAGTGATATTATATACATTGAAGCGGAGCTATTGACATTTACAAGTCGAGTTAAAGATCAAATCAACACAACCGACGATGTCCCCCTGCACACGAAATCCTACAGATACCCATTCGTACACAAACAAGAAGTAAAAGACCAGATTTCCAAAATGTTAGAACAGGGTATAATAAGACATGGGTAAATGGACATGGAGTTCCCCTGTGTGGATTGCCCCAAAGAAGCAGGACGCGAACGGGGAACAAAGGTGGAGCCTGGTTATCGATTGCAGAAAGTTCAACGAAAAGACTATATCGGACCGTTACCCCCTACCTAACATAAATGAAATCTTAGACAAATTGGGAAAATGTTTATATTTCACTACCCTTGATCTAGCAAGTGGATTTCATCAGATCGAGATGAACCCCAACCATATTCAGAAAACCGCGTTTACGATTGAAGGAGGGTACTATGAGTACCTCAGAATGCCTTTCCAATTAAAAAACGCCCCATCAACGTCCCAACGCGTAATGGATAATGTTTTCAAAGAACTCGTGGGATAAATTTGTCTTGTCTATTTAGACGACATAATCATTTATTCCACCTCGCTTCAGCAACATATCGAGAGTATAATACAAGTGTTTGACAAATTAAGGCAGTTTAACTTCAAGTTTTTGCAAAAGGAAATAGCTTTCTTGGGACATATTATTACCCCTGAGGGAATCAAGCCAAATCCTGCAAAAATTGAAGCTATAAAAAACTTCCCTATCCACAAATCCTGCACCGAAATTAAAGCCTTCCCAGGGTTGATCGCATATTACAGAATGTTAATAAAAGATTTGGCAAAACTAACAAAACAATTGCCAAAAGGGAGCGGAAATTAAAATCGATCAAATTTATATGAACGCCTTCCAAACCTGCAATGATTTATTGATTAATGATCCAATCCTACAATATCCAGATTTCAGCAAACTTTTTATACTCACAGTTGATGCAAGCAACGCACAGTGGGGCAAAACGGCCTCAAAACTGGAAACAATTCCTGTGCTGGATTTAGACAAGTGAAACTTTTTGAAATCGTTAGATATCACCTATTAATGGTAAATAAACTTATTTTCACTTTTAAGTTTTTTATTTTTTACGTATTTATTTAAGAACACATAAATCGAACAATTTTATTTACTATGCAATTGTTTTACATTTTTTCGAACTTATATAAATATATAAAGACATAATAAAGAATATATATAGTGCATAATATTGTTTTTCAATTGGTTTCAATGTTTTTACAGCGAAAGTAAAAGATTGATTCATCTAATGAAGAATCATCGTCGCTCTCAAATTTGCCATCAGATGCATCACTTTCATCTGCACAAATAATCAAATTAAATATTGTACATCTTTGGGAAATGATTTAATTTTTTTTTTAAGTTTTCTCAGACTTGTAATTAGTGGATCAGATGTAATCAACATCAAATTAAAAACATCTTGATTAGTCCTCTCCCGGGAACATTTTCTGAAGTAACTTTCGCGATATTTCTTAAAGTCTTTATTTCTCGCTTCCTGAGCTTCTTCAGATAACTGTCCGATAGGAAGAAGAGCAGTGGATATTACATCTGATCCATGGATTAAGGGTTTGTGCACAGTGGGATACCACGGATAGATGCTTATAGTACAAAGTGTTTCGCGGTATTAATTGCGAATTTTTTGAAGTTTTCAATGTTTATTTCATATCCGTTTAAAATTGCCACTAAAATTGTAGGAAATTCTTCTATTAATACTATGTCAACACCCAACATTTCGGAGACGAGGTTTGTATTATTAAAAAATCTCCGAGAAGTGTTGCCATTATTTGTGTTGCCAAACCCTGGTTTTGGTTTATCAATATTAAGCCCCATTCGATTTTTGAATTCATTTTGTATTCGAGCTTCTCGAATGGCTTGCCATTTTTTGATTAGCACTTTATATCCAACATGTAACAGACATTTAAACACTCTAATCCAGCAATGTAATATTGATAAACCAAACTCTAAAGTATCGAGTTTATGAGGTTTTGACAACATCTTCTATATATCATTGAATTCTTTAGAGCTTGCACCACAGATAAAGCAACGTTGAGTGGATGTATTATTGGCTAATGCGTTACACACTTTCCCATCCACCGTAGTGAATAACAGCTTGTTAGTAACGCTAACAGTTTTGCCATCAACATCCACTACCGAAGGGTTTAATTTCTGTATTTGTTCATCAACATGCATCTTTCGGAAATTGATATAGTAGTTCTGCCGATTCTTCTACGAAACATATTTTCAAAGGACGACAGTATCGCGTAGGAGAAGGCCGCGGGTTTTGCCGCACAATTTCTCTTTTATTCAAATCGTTTAAGAAACGAATCAACCGTTTTTTTAGGCACCCGTTAATGTACACTTCTCCGTTAATTGTTCCCGTTGTAATAAACCATGAGCTTCTGTGCCACAGAAGCAATGGCCTGCCAAACGAGATATTTTGACCCGAATTTTTCCATCCCAATCGATGTTGTTGATTGCGGAAGAATCTCAGCTTCAAACGAGTTGTAAAACTGCGCACCTGAAAGAGTAGTAAAGTCGGTTTATCCAAAACCAAGCACGCTTTCTTGTTGCCGATCAACTCGTATAGCTTTCGGGCTCGTGTTTTTATGACTTTTTTTTGCTTTTCAGTAACTTTTGGTATTTTTTGTTTTTTTCGTGTTTTTAGACCGTTACGTTTTTTAGATCTTTGTACCATTGTTTGGTTGGTATTACATTTCCGAACAACATCTCTAGATGACATAGTCCGGTTTTTTACGATGGTACCCACTATTTTCCTGTCCAAATTTGTATCATGTGCTCCACTTTTAGCTCCACTTTTCTGTTTTCGCTTAACTGTGAACGTCTGTGTTTAAATTTTTTGCGATGAAATGGTTTGGACGCGAAGTATTTTCGAGCCATTTGTCGATGATCTTTTTACGGCGTTCCTCTTGACTCATATTTTATAAGTATTTTAAACCTCACCGAACTAAAATCAATAACAAACTGAAACTAGAGAATATACAGGCTAATTTGGGTACAAAATGGGATTGCAATTTTTACGCATTGGAAGTATAGCCCGTATTAAAATTTACAGATTTTATTCGTTTCAGTCCTTACGTGTCCTAGCAGTTTAGAGGCCGGTACATGACCTGCGGCTCTCAGGCTTATCTTCGCAGCAAACCCTGATTCCATAGAGGAAAAATCTTTTCGTATATCAGCCGTTTTACATCGTTTTGATCTATCACTACATTCTTCAAATTTCCCTTTTGGACGTCCTCTTTTGTATGGGGTTGTATTATATCGCCTGAAACCAATTGATGTTTGCAACCACTTTTCGTTAATTTTCTTGAATCGTGCTACTTTGCGATCTAATCTGAACCATTTTTCTTTGAATCTGGAAACAAACTGGGAAAGTGTGTGATTTAATGCGGCCATCTATTCCTGTAGGTCCAATTTCAAGAATTCCTTTTTCTCCTGCAATGTTGCCCGTCCAAAATTCATAATGTCGAACAACTCCATCCGAGATAAAAATAAATCACTTGAGCTCGAACCTAGGGCAAAATGTGAACATTTAATAAATTCATAAAAAACCAACCAAAAATGTATCTTTTCTAAAAATTAATTTAAAAAAAAAGGCGCAAGTATGCGCAGCCGATCTAGTTCAACTATATAGAAATGCAAACATCTCGATGTGGAACGATGTGGAAACCTACTTTAAGCTTAAGGTTTTTGAAAAGACATACAAAATTTTAGTTTCTGGAACATACTTCCATTTTTAATTAAAACAGGCACATACATGGTTTACTGCTGATTTGAATATTAAACTACACACCTGAAGCTTTCGATTCCATCTCTTGGCAATGTTCTATCTTAATTTTCAACAAAACTACAGTATTTTGAAACCAACACTTTTTTTCACTCTTGCACATCACTTTCGCAATCCTAAAAAAATTGTGACTTCCAATGCTTACCAAAGAGTGGGAGAGCATGCAAATGACTTAAATAAGTGATCATTCGATGCACTGACATGTCATCTAACGGGAAACATGCAAAACATTATCATTTTTCTCATTTAATTTTTTGAATTGTTTCCAATTCAAACCGTTGCCGGCCTTAACCCGTTTTGCCCCACTGTGCAACGTTGCGTTGGGAGCTTTCTCAAGGCAGAATAGGAAACGATAAACTAATTTGCTTTAATAGTCGTATCCTTTCAAGTAGTGAGTGTAATTATTTCACTATCGAGAAAGAGCTCTTGGCCATTGTCTGGGCCACACATTACTTTTGTATTGGGTATATAGCTTAATTCGTGCGGTTTTTTTTTTCAAAATTTGAACGTTTATTTAAGAAAAATATGTACAATAGTATTATTCAAAGTATTGCCCATCTGAAGCTATGACTTTTTCCCATCTTTCTGGCAATTTGTGGATGCCATCCCAAAAGAACTGCGCCGGCTTGGCAGCAAAGAATGAATCAAGTAAATTTTTGATATTCTGCTTTGATGTGAACCGTATTTCAGTGAGGGCGTTCTGCATCGACCGGAACAAATGGTAGTCAGAAGGGGGAAGGTCTGGGCTATAAGGCGGGTGGGGTAAAACTTCTTATTGACTGTTTTCTAAATAGTTCTTAACAGGAATAGTAAAGTGGGGCCGAGCGTTGTTATGATGGAAAATTATTGCTTCGTGTCTGGTTGCATATTCCGGGCGTTTTTCGGCCACTGCTCTCTTCAACCGGATTAATTGTGTTCGGTAGCGTTGTCCATTGATGTTTCACCCGGTTTTAGTAGCTCATAATACAGCACACCCATCTGGTTCCACCAAATACAGAGCATTACCTTCGCGCCATGGATATTCAGCTTTGCCGTTGATTTGGCTGGTTGGCCGGGTTTCACATATGATTTTTTGCGCTTGGGGTTGTCGTAATGGATCCATTTTTCATCACCAGTAACAATCCGATGCAAAAATAACTTCCTTTTGTGGTGTTCCAGCAGCATTTCGGACATGCAAAACCGCGTTTCGACGTCTCTCGGCTTGAGTTCATGTGGAACCCAATTTCCTTGCTTCTGAATATACCCAGCTACTTTTAAACGTTTTGAAATGGCTGCTTGAGTGACACCCAAAGATTCTGCGAGCGCTTCTTGTGTTTGGCAACAATCTTCATAGAGTAATGCTTCCAGTTCTTCACCTTCAAACTTTTTTGGCTGCCCAGGACGTCCATCGTCTTTCAAGCCAAAATCATCACTTTTAAATCGTGCAAACCACTTTTGGCACGTTCGCTCAGCTAGCGCATGTTCACCATAAATTCCACCAAAATACGATGACTTTCGGCAGCAGTTTTCTTCATATTAAAGTAATGAAGAAGAACACAAAGTTCGACATATTTGAGTGAAAAAAAATTATTGTTGTTTACGCTTCAAATGAATGACATATACTGAAATGATGTACAATAACAGTAGCTTTCCAACGCATGTTCCAATGGAATAATACAAGTTACGCCATCTCCTAGCAAACCGCACGAGTTAAGTTATAGACCCAATAATTCCCCAGGGGAAAGAAGACACTCTACATTGACAGGCTTGTGTTGTCTAAAAGAAAGGAACAAAAGCTCACTACAGATTATGAGGAATTCTTATCCGAAACCTTGATTACTTACAATAATGCCATCCATTCAATTACAAAACACACCCGCTTGAAGGCTTTACCAATTTACCAAATCACTTAGCTTCGCCAGTGAGCATGAATACCTTTCGAAACTGAATGAATTTCTTAATAAACTTTATCCTCAAATTCAATAAAAAGTTGACGACATTATTACCACCAGAATTCAAAATATGAATTCACCTAGAGGAAGGTGGCTAGAAGGAACAAATTAACATCCAGGTTTTCTAGTCATGTAGCAAATACAAACAACAAATTCACTATACTGACAAAAGAAAGAAAAAAAAAATCACAAGAGCAAAGTAAGAAAAAAAAAAGGGAAATAGGAAATAATTAACAATACAAATAATAAAAAAATATATATAGATTCTATAGATACAGTGGTGGACACGTATGTTAAATAGCATACTTGCACTTCTATCAATAAATCAATAAAAAGGCAGTTTTTCAGAATATAATCAAACCAATGACTTTTTACTTATATTATTTATTAGCGTTCAAAAAGTTCATTTAATCCACGAAAAGATGAGATTTTTTTTTTTTTATAATTTGCGCGTGCTCAAGGGATTAAGTACCCTTAAAATGTTTGCACACAGCGCGGGCGAAGGAAAATCGGGGAGGATGGAAAGAGAGGTACCGGTGAACGTTGGTTTTAAATGTTTGAAGTTTATAATGACTAGGAAATAAAGAGCTAGGCAGGGCATTCCATAAACGAGTTGTACGGCTTAGGAACGAATCACGATATTTTAGAGTACGTGCAAAAGTGGGCTTGAGGGTATACTAATGAGCATTCATAGCGAGACGGGTGTTACGGTTAAAAGTTTGAAGGGGCGGAATGCTACTGATGATTTCTATGGAGCACTGGTGGTGGAAATAGCGATAAAACAGAGTGAGACACGAGACATTATGTCGGCGTTCGAGGGTGTCCATTGTTTGAGTGATATTAGTATCTTATCTAGCAAGTGCAGAGATGTTTTGGGCGCACCCGACCAGATGTGGGAATTATACTCCAATTTCGGGCGGATAAATGCCTTATATATTGAAGCCAGATCAGAGGGGTTAAAGTATTTCTTACATCGCTTGAGGAAACCTAGACATTTCGCAGCATTTTTGACGACATGGAATATGTGGTCATTCCAACGTAAGTTTCCATTGACACACATACCGAGAATGGAGAGTTTATCGGTTATCCACGATAACGGCTGGGTGTTTAAATTTCGCTTTAATGACAGCAGACAGCATTATGTTTTGAAAGCATTAAATTCTACTCTGTTAGTGGTTCCCCAATTAGTTATGCTGTTAATATCAGAATTGAATGAGCTTAACATACGCTGGCGTTCCCGTTCTACAGCCGAAGAGCAGGGACGTGAGTCCGGGAACGAATATGAAAAGCATAGAGTACTGTCATCAGCAAAGGAATCTATTGAATTAGAAGTGGTAGACAAGAGATCGTTTATGAAAATTAAATAGGGTGTCGGAGACAGAACGGAGCCCTGGGGCACACCAGCATTTATTTTGTGAATATCAGATTTGAAACCATCCAAGACAACTTGAATTTAACGTTCCGAAAGGTAATTTCTAATCCATTGAAGAAGAGAGTCTTCGATCCCAAAAGCACGCATTTTCGACCAAAGAGTCTGATGCCAAACTCTGTCAAATGCCTTAGAAATATCAAGTGCAACTATCTTGCTTTCGCCAGATTGATGTACGCTTTGGTTCCACTTTTCGGTGAGACATGCCATCAGATCACCAGTGGACCTGTTGCTACGAACACCGTACTGCCGGTCATTAAGAAGTTTTCGTGTTTCGAGATATTTCATGAGCTGACGGTTTATCGACTTTTTAGGGACGGGCTGGACAAATGCTGTTTTCCATCTTCTCGGAAAGAGTCCTAAAGAGTAGGATTAGTGAAAAAGCTTACGCAGTGGTTTTGCCAGCGTGGAAGAACACCTCTTGAGAAGGAGGGCAGTTATACCATCTGGACCAGCGGATTTGTGCATGTTAAGATCTTTAAGAACTCTTGCTACTACACGAGTGCGAAAGTGGATTTGTCCCATTGAAGATTCGGCACACTCTGGGAGTGTTGAGCTGGCCGCAAAATGTGCAGTGAGCAGATTGGCCTTGCCCAAAGAGCCGACAGCGTTGGGATATAGGATGAGGCAGAATTTCTATTATTTTTGACGAACGATCAACAATTTCAGTATGGGGATACAGGGATTCAATTCTTTGAATGGAGTCAGACAGCGCATCGAATTCGTTAAAAGTCGAATTGTTGTCCAGTTTGGGGCTTCTGTAAATAAAGCAGTAGTGGATAATTTGCTTACGGAGATCGAATTTTAACCGCATGAAATTGAATTTCGGGTTGGGACAGGGACTACATTGTGTTGGAGTTTGAAATATGTGCAAAGATAGTGTGCTATTTATGTGACCACCACTGTATATACATGTATAACAACATAAAATACTTCAATATGCCTTGCCCAAGATAAAAGGAATCTATTACTGCACAAATCCCTACCATCAAGAAGACGTCAAATCCTCTAAATGTATCGGAAAACTTATGAACAACGAAGCAGCTAATTGTTTCCTTAGTGATGCTGGAAGAGTGGAAGAAATTTCCCAACCTGAACCAAATTTTACGAGTATTTTAAATTATTAATCAAATCTACTTGCAGTACCAAAAGCTCAACAATAGAGGGTACAGCAATCCTCTACTTCAAGAATTGCAACGTCGAGGTAAATGGATTATTGTACCAAAACGATCCCGACATTTTCTGGGAAGATGTATACGTTCCACCATCATCGAGCAGCATCATAGAAGCAAATTCCACAACAGAAGTTCTAAGCCTAGAAAAACTGAGGCAATTAAACTTTCAAATAAGCGCAAAATTAACCAGCCTAAGCGTTAAGACCGAAGTCCTCCACGTGTTAACAACATCTTCAGCAGCTGTATTTACAATTATTGCGATCATCATAATCACCATCTATTACAAGAAAAAAAAAACCGAAACAAATCAACCCCTGACATACAGTCTTTCACTTCAGCCCCATTAACCTCATCATGTCCGTTGCTCTATTTTAAGGGAGGGGGAGTTACGTCAGCCACCTGATTCCCCTATCACCGCCCCAAACGAGTCACCAAATTACCCAACCACTTACAACATAACTTCAAGAACGACGACATCCGGTAGCACGCCGATCAAGAATTGTATTGTAGATTGTGAAATTCACAAAATTGTAATATCAATGCAAACGACATCACGAACCTGTCGAATCAGCGTCTGCTGCGTTTCCGACCTAATTTAAATCCAAAGTTCGTGGTATCAACTTGCACACGATAGGTTAGATGTTTACGAAAATATCGTTAGCACCTCAGTTATTCCTGAGTACCAGAATAAAATCGCACATAATAACGAAATCTTAATCAAATCAAATAGAGTTTTTTTTTTAAACAAACCCCCAACGAAACCCATAAGTCGAGTTTCTCGTCCCTTTTTTTTTCTTGTCCTGGAGAAGCCGATGTTCTTCCCGTCTCTTCTGCTCATAGAACTCACGAGCGGTTCTCGTCCTTGATTGCAGCGCCGCTTTGTACGCTTCTTGTTAGCTGCATGTGCTTGCCGGCATTATTCATCAAACCAGGGATTTCTTGGTGGTGGTCGGGTTAAACCAAGCACATCAGTTGCGGCGACTCTGATGGCACTTTGGCAGCGTTGGAACTGGTATCCGGTACTTGATGCTGGCGGCGAAGATTCTGGCGGTCTCTCGAGTTTGCAGCTTTTCTACGTTATATCTTCTCACGGTAGTTGTTTTTTGTTGTGTCGCTTGAGAAATCCGCAGTCGCACCTTGGCTGCAACAAGGTATTGTAGTTATCTGAGTCAACATTGGCTGCCCGGAGCGTTCGGACATGCAGAATACTTGAGGCATGCCTTACGTCGCTCACAATAATCATGATAAATTTGGCATAGTGTTTCATGATCCGGAGGGCGCCACGTCCCCCTTGTGTACATTGAGATAAGGCAACCGTGTGTTTTCTATAGTGATATTTTGTTCCGCCGCAAACTCAATAAGCCGTAAGTCCGTTGCGAGACCTGGTATCGGCGTATAGTATTTGTACGTCATACTTCGGACATTGCTCATATTTCTTGTCGAAGAGCTCGTAGAAACATTCTTTGGTGGTGTTGTCCTTGTCTTTCGTAGGGCCATGGGTGCATATTAGGTTTATGTTAGCAAATTCAGCCTTGATGCTCGATACTTCTTGTGTAAGTCTGCTTTCTATAGGCAAATCCGCATCCGTTTTTTTTATAGCAATCATCATAGTACAATAATATACTCATATTGCAGTTTTTCATCCTCCTTTTGTCCGGTCCATCCCATCGTACTTTCTGGATGGCGTTGATATCTGCGTGATAGCAGTCAAGGGTATCTGCCAATTGTTTGGCTGCACGTGGCCTGTTAAGGGTCCGAACATTCCACTTGCAGATCAGCAGGTCGTTGTCCTTTAAACGTTTGCAAATATCATCAATAGTGAATTCATTTTTATCCGGCGTAGGCCAGTATTCTGCTGCTGGCCGAGCATGCGTTTGCCATTTTTATCTGCGTAAGTAGGGGCTTACTCATGCAGTTACCGGAGACCGCAACTGCGAGGTAAGGCAAGCACTTCACTGCGAACTTGATTGTTGCACTGCTTGCCCAATTCAAGTTATAGGACAGTCAGAAGTTTCCCAATCAATCGCCACGCAGTTTCTTTTTTCTTACGTTAACGGAAATAAAAAAGAAAAATATGTCTAAAATGTTCATTTTTGAGCTCCATGTTAAAATTCATACTGTGATAACCGGGGTAATCAAAGTTTCGATTTGCTCCAAAACTGAGGGCTATCAAAGTAAAAAAAATCTGAACATTGACAAAAACGAATATTAACAAACATAACGCAGTCTTGCCAACCCAATAAATTCTTCTCCAGTTTTGGACCTCCATAAGACTTTCTTTCTTAAAGAACTCTTTCCGTTTTATTACTTAGATTCTCAGCCCCTTTCTATTGATGGTTGCGATGCCTCTGCTTTAAATGTCCCCGCAGGAATTCCATCTAATTGCTTCCGAGTGCAGTTATCACATCAGTGATCTAATCTGGTTTGATTGGCGAATGCATAGTTTCGAACCGAAGCAAATTGCTCCTTCCCCTTGATAAGTTAGTTCCCGTTGCTGGGGACGATTATTCTGTAGCAGGTTCTAATGTCGTACTTTTTTGCTGCTCCTTTGATTTTTGTTGCCAACAAGCTTTTTTATACTCATTTTTCCTACGTCTTCTATGCATCTGATTAAAGTGTAGGTTCGTTGGTTTGTTAAATTACGGCTTATCGCCAGATGATCAATCTTCGTTGTTTGAGCCCTTGATTGCTGATGTCTACCTGGGCATATCACGATAACGATATCTCTGTTCGTTGCCGCATTGTTAGCAGCAGTAACCTAGTTATAACAATTCTCCTTTTGTCCACATTCGAAAGATTCATTGAAACATAACACTGTATTGTTGTAACGTTTTTTGGTGTAGTCCAAAATGTGAGTGAGAGCATCTATTCGCTATGAATTTCCGAAAGTGTTTTGACAACATCCTTATCTCATCGCACGCTCTTATATGAAATTGTCACAGAATCGTTACCAGTAGGAGGTCTTTCGGATCGAGAAACGTGCTGACGTTTGAAAAAAAAATTGTTGTCCGAGTTCAACAGCTAAACGTCACTCCTTATACGAGGTGCGTATCCGGTTTCGTTAGCAAATGGATTTCGGTTTCGCAGATTGCTTATCCAAAACCTAGTCAGTCTGTGTTTCAAATTTTACCTTGATGCAAGGTAAAATGTACCGCACATTGTTATTTTTTTCCCCCTCCTAAATCATCATAGCGTGTCCTAACTACAATATTTATTATGAACAATAGATGAACTGAGCCCTGGTCAATACGCCAGTTATAAAAACTCTGCAAATGAAAATAACAAACGGTCTTTGAAGTCACATAGCAGTGCACTATTCTAATTTGCAAAATCAAATGGTAGTTTGGCAGCCTTCAGCATATCAGCAAAAACTGTTCATAAGTTTAACATGTACGAGTATGTGAGTAATGGACATTCGGTAGTGTCTTGCGTAGTTAGAGACAAATAATTGCTGTCACAGGTATAAAAACTGCGTTGGAGACTTTATACGTTCTCAAACGAAGGACAGAGCAGGCGAAACCAAAAGATACTCGCATATTGCGTGGTTCGAAGAAACACTAGAAAAGGTGCGTCGAGGTTGCGCTTGGAAGGTTTTCCGATGATTCATTTAAAGAAAACGTAATAGCAAATCTCACAAACACGTAACGCCATCTAATTACGTGTACAGTGTGCTATTTCTTATAATTTGAAATTGTAGACATTTCTTGTGAATATGAAGCAGGTTCTAATTGGTTTCTGTTCGAGGACACGCTAACAACTGCAGTTGGAAAAGTTTCTTAAGAATTATTCAGAAGTGGTAAAAGAATTCATTTCAAATGAAATCCTGCGACTGGTTCGTTTGTTTTCTTTAATGACGTTCAATACATACCCCGCCTTATAAAATGCAGAGACCAACTCGCACATGGGCATTGATTTGAGCAATAATTAAAATTGAAAAACACAAATAAGGCAAAGAAAATCTCAAGAATTGGAAACAACCATAGGTTGACATGTGACTGCAGGGAGTCGAAAAATCCAACGAACATTCAGATGTTCTAGAAGCCAAGCAGCAGCAATAGGAAACTCCGACTTTCTAAGAACAAGAAAACATTTTCTAACGAAGAGGTCATTGATGCATGGTGTATGGGCAAAATCACATCATCATCTCCTCTTATTATATAACCTACTATAGGTAGTAAGTTATCTAATAAGAGACTAACTATGAACGTACGTATCATAGTGTGTATGGACATATGTATATGTATGTACCTGAAAGATGTACATAGTTGAAAGATTCGTTCAAAAGTCTAGCAAGAGTTATACGGAACAATTCTCTTTACGTATTCCTAGGCGTCACTTCGACATATTCAAATTCAGGGTAGTAGAATTCTTCGGGATTTAGTCAGGGTCACTTACACTACTTCTTTGAGTGCAGAAAAAACCTTACCACGTAAAAACCGAGTCGTTAGGGAAAACTCGGACCTCGGACCGTCTGAATCAAGACCATGACACGAATTAGAAATTAGCAACGATAAACTGCGTTTATGGCAAAGTGAATTCGTAATGCGTGACGCGATGTGAGGTTTATCTTTATTCCTAAGGTTTTCAAATATACTTTACGCAGTACATTATTACTTTCCAATAACAATAAGAACCTCATTCGGTACTTTATTAAATGAAATTAAGCGAAATCGTCTATAAATATCCCATGAGCGATTTTGCTCATTCTGCTTTTCATTTTGCAAGGCTGTCAATCGGTCAATTATTGCTGTGGCCAACAACCAATCTATATATTTTGAAAGCAGAACCGTTCGAGTCAAGTTTATTTGTGCAACTATCCTCCCGTGGTATTTGCCCGATGAATTATCAACAACTCTGTCGTGAAAGGCATGCCAACATCTAGCTCGGATATTTTATTCCTTCGACATTTCTAAATTGTAATTGCAATGAAAAGCAGCAATTATACCTAGTTAGAAAAAATTATATTAGAAGGAGTAGAGGGATGTTTCGTAATACTCGTATTTACTTCTTACTTATGGATGGAAATCTTATCAATTGATTGATGGCATCACAATATGTATTGTACATGGGCTGTACCCAGATAAGCATTTGAGAATATATGGTAAGCCACAATATATAGACATTGCATATTTTATACCATAAACTACGAAATCTAGTTTTGTTGTCAATTTGATGTCCTGTTTATTTTTGCAATGTATTGGAATGCCTATGTAGAGTTACAATAATTTAGTTTTTGTTTTGAAAATGAAATTGGAAGCAACGTTGGGCGGAAGCTTACGAGTATATTGTCAGAGTTAATTTAAAGGTCCTTCAAAAATAATCAAGGCATGTATCATTCCGACCTTATTAGATCCACTTTTAACATAAATGAAGCAATGGGAATTTTCATTTAGCAATATTTGGAGCTTGTAATCAATGTCTTCAATTTTAAATGTTTATTGGCTGTAATAAAACACTGTCGTTAAACTGTTATGCGCATTGATAAGATATACGAGTACACTGGTTACTGCTTATCCAAATTGGATCTAAATAAACGTATAACCTATTTAATTTCAATATTGATCCAAGACATTTATGAACAGTGACGGGCTTATCTTATAGCTGTAGGCTTAGTCCCTTTCTCTTTACGACCAAAAAATGCAATGTGTAAGTACGAATATTTTGTCGCATGTGTGCTCACATGATATCAGTCACCCTTACAGAATCAAAGGTCACATCTATGACATTGACTGAGTCAACTAGTCTTGTTAATGAAATCTCAATTTATACTCGTATATTGGGGAAATCTGTCAGAATCCTCACCCTAATTAATGGAATATTTATGGCTTCCATTAGCTTCTCTTGGTAGCATGTAATGGCTGGAATCAAATTCAGCAATGTCAATGGTTAATTGTCCGAAAATCTATAGCTCACTGTTAACCAGAGGCCGGCTAGGAATTTACCAATTTGTAACTTGAAATTAAAAAAAAAAAAGTAAATTCTGTGAGTACGAGTATTCGTGGTCATGTGATGAACATGCTCGTATTTCCATCTGTACATACCCCGCTCGTATTTTTATAGGACGGGACGATCTGCTCTATTTATTTTCTAAAAACATGCCGACAGTTTTGAGGAAATTAACGTTCCTATTTTTGTAAATGTATTATACGAGTACCTACATACTCGTAAACTAAAGTGAAGAAAAATAAAAAGCCGATTCGAAAGCATAGACAACGATTAAAATCGGAGGTGAATGAGCTAATAATTGACGGTATGCAACCATGAAAAATCATTAAAAAAAAAAAAAATAGCAATAGATACTTTTACTGCATGACAGTGTGATAACTGATAGAGGATTGTATGTCAATGTTTAAAAGATACGACAACGACAAGGGTGTGCAATAGTCAGTTTGTCTTCGGTTTTAGTTTCAGGTTTTAATGTGAAGTTAATGTGATGGAAAAAGAAGAAACAATTACAAGAGGGCTAGTGGAACTTGTAAAAAGGTTATCAAGTGCGTTGGGGGTATTTTAAGAAATCGTGACATTTTAACTCGTTGGCTTTATTTAGATTATTTTAAGATAGGCATTTCATTGGTATTACGTACAGGGAGCGACAGCTTTTCAAAGTAGTATTCACGACCTTGATACCAGTTGGGAAACTATTATTAGCGCTTTTTTACTTTCTAGTGCACCAGACGATAGTAATTATCACATACATATTACCTCATTGGGCAAAATGTTGTCACTAATAATTGTGGCAGTATCTGGGACCCAACTAATTGACAATGTGTTTATAGATGCATGGCACGCAATTGGCAAGTTTTTTATTTTCAAATTTTAAAATCACGGTTTATCGCAATATGAAAGAAACAAATGTCGAAGTTGCTATTTATAATCTAAATACACTACTGTATTAGATGATAATTTTATTTATTTTATTTTCCAAGGATACAATTAAATTTGTAAAGTCCGGGTTTTTATGCCGGGGTACTTATGCGCATGTGGCGTTCTCAACAGCACCCGCTATTTGTGCCGCATTCCCATGCAGCGCCAAACACTCTTTGATTGCGGTGATCTAGTGCGAACCGATGCTTTTAGTATTAGATTAATAAAATAACTAATTTGTCATGAGCCTCGCCAGGATTATGCTTCAACCTACTACAAGATATGCAGATTGTCAATCAAATCTTAAATATTAACCAATCTAAAGCGGATTTCGTAGTCAGTATTAATAATACCATACATCCGTATCCGAGCCACTAGAAGTTGCCACCGCATTTAATAATTATTTTGTTAGTATTTCGAATACTATTAGGGACACTACAATGAATTATGACTCCTCTTGTCAATGTCAATGCGATGGTAAAATTGTTTTTGATCCATGTCAAAGGCAAAGTTTTTTCTTTGAGTCTTTCTCGCCCTTGGAAATACACAAAATTATTCAGTCATTGAAAAATTCCAATTCGAAATCGTGTGACAATTTGACTAGTAATATTTTGAAAAACATATCTTTTTTGGTTGCTGATGTTTTATCTTACATTTTTAGTTTTAGCATTCAAAAGAGTATCTTCTCCGATGCACTAAAAATAGCTGTTGTTATCCCTTTACACAAAAAAGGGGATGCTACGAATTTAAACAATTATCAACCAGTTTCCCTGTTATCAGTCTTTCCAAAAGTTTTTGAAAAAGGTGTAAAATCTAGAATGCTGTCCTTCTTGGATAAAATGAATTTTTTTTAGTAACTCACAATTTGGTTTTCGTAGTGGTAAATCTACCGAGGATGCACTGTTAAAGTTGTTCAGTGAAATTTATACTAGTCTTAATGAATCTTATGTTCCGGCTACCTTGTTCATGGACATAACCAAAGCATTTGACATAGTCGATCATAGCATTTTGCTTAGTAAGCTATTCAATGCTGGTTTCAGAGGCTTGATACATGGTTGGTTCACTTCTTATCTAAAAAATCGCTGTCAGAGAGTTAAGATTAGAAATATTTTGAGTCTTAAAAATTTCATTAACATAGGAGTTCCTCAAGGCTCTGTTTTGGGACCAATTTTGTTTTTAATTTTTGTGAACTCCCTTTTTTTACAACCGCTAAAAGGCAAAATAAATGCGTTTGCCGACGACACGGCCTTGACATACAGTTGTAAAAGTTATTTGAATCTATCACTCGCTGTAAACCATGATTTAGAAATTCTGCGTCGTTGGTTTATAATTTATAATTATAATTGGTTATAAATGAAAACAAACGAAGTTCATGATTTTTGATATCAAAGACAAACTCTGTAATGATATGCCTCTATACTACCATTCGCCCAACTGCAAGAAATTCAAGTTGTTGAAAACCTGTATTCGCGAAAATAAACCAATCTCATTTGATTCAAAAACATGTTGCACCGTCAACTGACTTGTAATTGAGCGCGTTGACGTTTTTAAGTACTTAGGTGTCATTTTGGATTATAAAATGAGCTGGATGAATCATACTATGTATTTAAAACAATTTTTAAATAATGTTGCAACACAGGTCTATCTTCTAAGCCAATATTGTGGTTTGGCTGTTTTGAAATTAGTTTATAACGGTTAAACTAAACTTTAATATGGTAGATCTTGTTGGGGCGGAACTCATTTCAATAAAATACAATACAACCTTTACTAATCAAGCAAAAGCATGCGATTCGTATTCTGTGCAAAGTGAATCGACAAACTCCCAGCTTTTAGTAATTTAGAAGCCTTAATCTTCTTCCACTAAGGCATTTGTATTTTTATAAAGTTTTAGAAATATTTTTGGAAAAAATCCGGTTATAACACTCCGAGAGTTTACGTAAACCATAATTTGCCTATTAACACCAGAAATCTCGTTCTTGTGCCCACTATCAAAAACACTCTTTTTTCACAATTTTTTAAAGTTACTGCGCCCCGTCTGTTTAATAAGTTACCTGAGAATCTTAGATATGAAAGAGTTAAATCAGTATACCTTAAAAGAGTTAAACAATGGCTTTTCCATTTAAATAATAATTTTATTGAGAACTTGATCAATCCTTTAATATGATTTTTTTAACATATTGTAAATTTTCTCTTGCTATATTTTCTTTCTATTTTAATTCTAACTTTGAATTGATTTTAATTGTTTATATTGTTAACATTATCGCATCCCCATCAATAAATGTATAAAATTGTTTATAATTTTGTAATACATTCGCCTTTTGTTTTTAAGAACAATAGAATGTGCTGAACTGTTTCAGATTTTATCTTAAAGAATATGCTATATGCATAAATTCATTTTTATGTATAGTTATCTCTATTTGTTTTATTTTATATATAATATAATTTTGAATTTTTGTGATTTTTATATCTTTAAGATTATTAGAATGAAATAATGTTTTAAAAAAAAAAAAATTTATTCTACGAAATACATACTCGTATATTCAATTTAAAACATACAAGTTGCATTTGATAGTGGTATAAATGACACATACAAGGCTCATAAAAGATTATTTTCTTCTATAGCTAACTAGAGTTGATTATAAATTATTTACCGTTTGACACTATACTTCTGTAATATTTGTGACTTTACCGCACATATTTGAAATTATAACAAGATAGCTAATGTCTGATCTTTGGATTTTGTATTCAGCAGGTTGTTTCTGGTACCGTAGGACGGGCATACGATTCGCGGAAACGTGATTCTTGTCCATAATTTGTTTAATAAAATGCTTACAACATGTACATCATAGAAGTGCGTGTCACTGGTATTAATCAGTGATCCACTTCGATGGATTTACCGAATAAAGCTTATGAATTGTAAATTAATTTAAACAGTGAGATATCTTTTGAATATTTATTGGGAACCAGTATGCTCCTACTGAGATTGTTTGAATTTTGTTTAAAAGGCACAAAGTGTTAATTCAATCGACCTAATTTTACATGAATTTTAAATCAAAAGAAGTGTGGTTTTATTTGTCATTGTTCTTATTTAGAATATGTGGTAATAAAAAAAAGAAAAATTAGTTCATAGTTTATGTACTTATTTAATGGTTTGTGTTGTATTCTTAGAACCAATTGATCGTTTATCTGTCTATACTTTTGAGGTTAAAGTATTTCAAATCTATCTGAGCCAACTCGTCTTACTGTATTTCCCATAAAGTTTATTCTTGTATATTCCCTTCTAAAAATACCGTTAGTCAAAATAAACAAATCGGTTTATTAATATTTTGTTTAAAAGCAACCAATCAAACTAAATAAAATCCTAGAACAGAACTGAGGCAACGATGATAACTCTGTGTAGGAGCTTTTTTTGGTTGAGCCTGACAGGAATTTATTTTCAGTTACCTTCCCAGTGTGAAGAAACAAAGATTGGTATGGTAAGGTAAGAGCTACAACTTTTTCGGTTTATTTCTTCTTTGGAATAAATACTCAATGTTGAAGCTATCCGTTCTTGTATGCTTCCCAAGCCGTTGGCGCTCGATATCTTTTTTTATTGGTATATACTGATCGAGATTGGAGAGGTGAAATTATACAAAGCCGAAGACCACTTTAATAATTTCCTGTTCTGGTAGTCGGCAAAAGGTTATAATGTTATAGGCATTGACACAATGCGGCAAATATCCGCAAACGATGTTGAATTCCATTCATCAAACATTCTGATGATTGTTGAATATTTCTTACAGGATCAAGCTCGGTTCGGCTACGCTTCAATGGTTTTATTAGTTTTTTTTCTAGGTACCTCTGTCATATACTATTCTTGTTGAGATGGAGCACCGTCTGTTGTACTACTACTGCAACTCTACTGAGTGTATTTTGTCCTTTTTTTGGATGCTGTTGCTCAATTTGGCCTTATTCTTCGAAGTCGTGAGCTAATATTCTTTTCAAAGATGCTAATGCTAAATAATGAATTGTTCTAAGCAGTCGAAGCTCTGTGCTTGCAACGGATTAAAAAATGATAATGTTGATGGGTGCGGTCTTAGTCCAGGAAGACAAACCTAGGACTATTTATTTACCTTAAGAGTCCTCATCGAAAAATCTGTGTGAAAAAAATAAAGATTTATTCTTAGCTTTCGTGTACCTGAAAGCCGCCTTCGGAGACACTAAATCAAATAATGTTCCAGACACTAAAATCAAATAATGTTCCAGAAAGGTTAATCAACGACATTAAAAGTATTTACGAAGACTCAGGCAGCACTGTCAGGCTGTTTGGCGAGAAATTAAAATCTTTTGAATTGAACAAAGGACTTAGACAGGGCAACAGTCTTAATCCCCTGTTAGTCCTGGACGAGATAGCGATAAATTACAAAAGTTGAATTCAATCCCATTTATCTTAACAAACACTAGGGACAGAGTACAATAAGCGCTTGATAGCTGGAGTGAAGCGAAATTAAAGGAATGAACTCAATGCTGACAAAAGCAAAGTAATGTGGATATCGAAGGAGGACCACCCAAATATGGAAATAAATATCATCAGTAACGGAAGGAACATCGAAACAGTATCAACCGTTGAACACCTATAAACCGTTCATCAAAATCTGCAGTGCAGGTCTTATGGGAGAACTTTTCTTCCAACAGGGTGCTTATCGCTTAGTTTTCAGTTCAAAAGATTACAAACTGCCACTGGTTTAAACTGAACTTGTCATAGTAACTTCTCTAACAATTCGACACAACCCCAATACGTCCAGTCTGCCCCGATGTTATTTATGAACCATAGATGAACTAACTTATGAGTCGGAGATAGAATGATCAATTGCATGAGATCCTCTGGATTTTCTAGCAGGACCAGAGTTACCAATATTAATTTTAACAAAACGATATTGTTCTTTCGCTTGTATTTTCACAAGCAAAATGGAATAGGAAGAAAAAGAAAGATGTACGGGTCCAGTGGTTATTTCGTTCCATTGGTGGCATCTAACATTTAATGGGGAGACTAACTTGTTAGTTGTTAGTTTCTAATCAAATACGAGGGCGGGTCAATAAGTCCGTGACTTTTTGAATTTCTAACCTCTTTACTGAAACGACAACAAGCAACACTGCTCCTGTCAACAGGCATCTGTCAGTTGACTCCTGTCAAAATTTAAACTTGCTGCGTCAGTTAGTTTGTGTTTGACAGCTATTTTTATCAGACTACTCACTAATTTGAGGAGAAAATGGAAAAAAGTGAATTTCGTGTGCTTATTAAGCATTATTTCTTGCGAAAAAAAACCATTACCGAGACCAAGGCTAAGCTTGATAAATACTATGGGGACTCTGCACCATCGATTTCAATGGTAAAAAAGTGGTTTACTGAATTTCGTTGTGGCCGTACAAGCACTGAAGATGCCGAACGTCCTGGACGCCCAGTTGAGGTCTCTACACCCGAAACAATCGAAAAAATTCACGATATGGTGTTGGCCGACCGAAGATTGAAAGTGCGAGAGATTGTGGAAGCCGTAGGGATCTCGCATGGCTCAGTGGTTTCAATTTTGAATGATCACTTGGGCATGAGAAAGCTTTCCGCAAGATGGGTGCCGCGTTTGCTCACAGTCGACCACAAACGCAATCGTGTAACAACTTCACAGGAAGGTTTGGCGTTGTTTAATCGCAATATGGAGGAGTTTTTGCGCCGTTTTGTAACCGTGGACGAAACATGGATCCATCACAACACACCAGAGAACAAACAACAGTCAAAACAGTGGGTTTCTAAGGGTGAATCGGCGCCAAAGAAGGCCAAGGTGGGTTTGTCAGCCAATAAAGTTATGGCGACTGTTTTTTGGGATGCACGCGGGATAATCCACATTGACTACCTTCAAAAGGGAAGAACAATCAATGGGGAATATTATGCCAACTTATTGGACCGATTCAATGACGATTTGAAAAAAAAAACGACCTCATTTGGCCAAGAAAAAAGTTCTTTTCCACCAAGACAATGCAAGGGTGCACACATGTGCAGTTGCCATGGCAAAAATCCATGAATTGGGCTATGAATTGCTCCCTCATCCACCCTATTCTCCAGATTTGGCTACGAGCGACTACTTCTTGTTCCCAAACCTGAAGAAATGGCTTGGTGGAAAAAGATTTGACTCCAATGATGAAGTCATCTCGCAAACAAAGGCCTATTTTGAGGACCTCGACAAATCATTTTTTATGGAAGGGAAAAAAAATTGGAGAAGAGTTGGACAAAGTGTATAGAGCTCAAGGGAGACTACGTTGAAAAATAAAATTATTTTTTTATCAAAAAATCTGTGTTTTATCAAAAGTCACGGACTTATTGACCCGCCCTCGTACTTATCTTATTTGATTTTATGTAAATGAAAAAATTAATGTCTTTCGGGGTTGGTTGGGATTCGAAACCGAACTTTTTATTTGGTTAATATTTTTTATATGGATGCCAAAATGCGTGGTATAGAAATCATTATATAATTATAAAATAAGCAAACACGAATCTTGTAATCATAATAATTATACGACTATTCTACGGAATCGATTGCCTGAAGGTATATAATGCTGGAAAGTCATTTTTATGTAGAAGTGTGCAGTGATTAATATTATTAGAACAGGTAATTATTGGCGTAACATAAGAAACATTTAAGATACAAAAGGAAGTAGATTCTTAAACCTAAACAAATATATTGTAGGTATTAGTAATTAGGTTCGAAACGAAATTCTTGACCTTAGGTTAATAAAAGTAGTTTCATCATAAGGCTTCAAAGGCTTTTATGACCTTTGCTCGGTTCCGGAAGACCTTCTGTCGACAAATTGAATCCAGATTGCGGAAAAGATGGTAAGCCGTTGGGGAAATATCAGGAGAGTACGGTGGATGCGGAAGAATTTCAAATCCCAACTGCAACAGTTTTTTCACCGTTACTTGTGAGGTATGGGGTCTAGCATTGTCATGCAAAAGGATCGGACCGCGCCTATTGACCAATGCAGGTTGCTTTTCAGACAATTTGGCATGTCATATGTCGATTTCCTCACAATATTTGATAGCGTTTATCGTTTCTCCTGGTTGAAGAAATGAAAAATGACCAAATTGTCACCATAACATTTCTTGGGTGAAGATCGGGCTTGGAGGTGTGTTTTGGTTTTTCATCTGCATCCAACCACTGCCCAGATCTTTTACTTTCAATTTGGTTTCTTAATGTAAGCGATGCGCAAATTTCCAATCGCCGTAGTTTTTGGGATTCGTTCAGTTCATGGGGTGCCCACTCATAGAGTTTCTTTACCTTTCTTATGAGAGAAAGGTGTCGACTTATTGTCATTTGGGATACTCCCATGCTATGTGCAATCTCCCGTACCGATTTCGTTGGGTCCGCATCCACCCTTGCTCTTAAAATATCGTCCTCAACTAATGTTTGCGGCTTCCCACGTGGTTCATTTTCGAGGCTGAAATCTCCCGAATGGAACTTTCCAAACCCACGTCGTATAGTGCGTTCGTTTTCCGCTACATCTTCAAATGCGTCATCAATGTTTTTCATTGCCAATGCCGCATAATGTCCCATTTTAAAATCGTAAAGGAAGAGGGTTCGAATTTGGACTGCCGACCGCATGGTAAATAATTCCTAGAAAAAAAATAACGGTACTTGTAACGAGGCCTAAAATTCTCGCACGTCAAGCACAGGTATTCACAGATGTTCACTCGAGAACATCTTATTTCCGACTGAGCGAAAATCGGGCATTTCACGTGATACAACCCAATACTATGATTGCAGCTCTACCACTGTCGTCTTTTTCAAAAGATAAAAGACGGTAAGCTACTATTAATAGAAGCACTTGAGGAAGTGCGGAGTGAAAAATAGCTCAATTGTGTCAAACATGTTGAACTAAAAGTTGAGCATAAGATGTAGGATGTAGATGTTTTCACCGAAACAGCAACAGAGGAGATTGTTATAACTTTAAATGATGAGAACAACAGCAACAGTGAATATTCTTTTCGGATTAGTAAGCTTTTATTTCATAATATTATAACGTAACATTTTACACTGTTTGGTACAATAAATAAAAGTAAATAAAAAAATGTAACTTATTTATTTACGTTTTACTCAAAATAGGTGATGGCAACCCTATGGTAATTGTGCTCAGAAATTCCTGTCGACGAATATGCATATCATGCTTTCAAGAGCGAAGTTCTTATGTCTTTCATTGTAACCGGAGTGAGAGGCACATATTCCTATCTTCCCTGTACTGCAGATTTTTGTAGAACAGGGTATACGAGTACGTGCTATTATTTCACACGACGGTAGATTCGACCAGGAAGTGTTTAATCGCATCATTCGGCATACATTCAAATCAGTGCAGCACTACTAAACAAAAGAGATATTTCAATTGACGTGAAACTAAAGCTATACAACAACATAATCGCTCCAATAGACCTCTACTGAGTCGAGTCCCTACTCGATAAACGTCTGAGCCCTTTTCAAGCGACAGCGATGAAATTCGTGAGAAGAGTTGCGAGGAAAACCAGAAGGGACAGGATAAGAAATGAGAGACTGAGTCGATTATATAAGGTGGAAGAAAAAAAACTAAAGTGGTTCGGGCACGTGCAACGAATAGTTGACTCAAGGATACCTAAACAAATATGTACAAGATATTAAAGTAACCTGTCTAACACTAGGAGGTAGACCCCGAAATACATGGGAACAATAGGACATAATAGGGGGAGAATAATTATGTAAATAAAGTGTATCAGTACTAATAAGGAAGAGTGAGATCCTGGATACACTGAGCGCATATCCACGCCCAGCGGTAACAGGAGATGAAGTTGATGAGATGAAGCCAAAAACGCGTATTACTCAGAAAAGAATGCATGCATGACACCCACGAAGTGACTACGTAGGAAGGACTTCTATTTGCGATTGGATCTTTTGCTGGCCCAATTGTCAACGTCAGGGCTCTGTGGACTGCAGGCTAATAAGAACCGTCACAATTTCGTTGATGACTTTGGCGGAATTATGATGGTATACCCTAAACTACAATACATACAAGTTTGTCAAAGCTTTTACGAAGACTACGTCGTCCTACTCACGCAGTACGTAAGTACCACTATCTTATGAAAACCCTCCAACCGCTCGAGTCTGAATAGACTAGGTTAAAATTTTGCCTTGTTCATGAACTTAATAATACAATAATTCGAACCACATTGCTTCTGAAATAGTCTGCAATGGTTTTTGCTTTCTGGGTCGGAAAGTATAGTACTTTTGGGAAGTTTATGTTCGGTTTCCGAAGAATTGCTGACTAAGTGCCCAACCATTTTCCATACCTTTTCCTATTGTCGTACACCGACCACACAGTTAGAGAAAAGATTCTTAAAAGAACCGTATGTCAATACGAGAAAGCCAATTGGAGCGGACTCAACAGCTTCTTTAGGAATTTTAACTGGTTTTTATCTTTCCTCGATAACGACGGGGATGCCGCTGCTGATACGTTCACAAACACTATTCTCTTTGGCATGAGATCCCTTATCCCTTATTGGATGAAGAGTATCAAACCAAAACAAAAGGCATGGTATGACTCGAGCTGTAAGAGGCTGTCAGTGTTAGAGAAATCTTGAATGACTGCAACGTATTTCTTAAGCGTATGAAATTTCAATAAGACCAAAATCTGCTGCAAAAAATACTACAATGGCCCAAAGGTAGTAATAATATTTGGTCGTTCGTCAAAAATATTAGAAATTCTGTCTCATCCTTCATCCCAACCCCCATTTATAATGTCCAATTTGCTTGCTGCATATTTTGCGGCCAGCTCAACACTTCCAGATTGTGCTTTGTCTCCGCCTACACTTGAGTGCGTCGAATTTTCTATGGGACGGATCCACTTTCGCACTCAGTAGTAGTAGCAAGAGATCTTAACTTGCACAAATCCACTGGTCCAGATGGTATACCTCGCCTTTTTCTGAAGAGGTGTGCTTTCACACCGGCAAAACCACTGCGTTAGCTTTTTCATCAATCCAAGTCTTTAATAGTGGTGAGCCCCAGGGCTCCGTTCTGTCTCCGATATTTTTTTTCTAATTTTCATCAACGTTCTCTTGTCTGCAACTTCCAATCTAATATATTCCTTTGCTGACGGCAGTATTCTCCGCTTTTCATATTCATTCCCTGACTCACATGGCTGCTGTTCGGTTGTAGAACGGGAAAGCCAGCGTATGTTAAGCTCATTAAATTCTGATACAGTGAAAACTCTCTTAGGCGGACAGCGACCGTTGTGTATTTTTCGTTCGCTCAAAATGAGTGTCCGTCTAATGGAGGAAACCTGATTTAAGTTGTTTTTTTTGTTTTTAAATTAATTTATTAATTTAATGCCCAGTTCCACAGTGACAGTTTAAACGGACGTTTAACTGAACCTAAACGAAAGTTTACATTTTTAGTTAAACTCATTCGGTTTCACAGTGCAAAATAAACCTCCAGTTATGTTTGACAAAAAAGTGGCAGCACCATTGTTTCCAAATGTCAATTTTTTTATTGACTGTTATTGTTATTGAATAAATTGGATAGTTTCTTTTGTTTTGTTGTCGCCAGTTATCAAATAGAAAAATTATTTAGTAAGAATTATTCAAATAATATAATTACAATCAATTTGATTACTCTCTTAGGAGTTATTAATCAGCACAGTCCGAACGTACGAGGATCAACATCGTTGTTTATACAGCAAATGTTATGAAGGACTGCTGTTGCGACCATAATGCTTTGAATGGTTATTAATTTCAATTTCATTCCTGTAGATAATATGGGGAATCTTCTTTTCCATACACCGTATGATCTTTCTATACAATTTCGTGTTCGAATCAAAGATTCAATGTATAAAGATTCTTGTGGATTGTTGCAGTTGCGTAAAGAAGTCATCATATACCGTTTCGACTGATAGCCACCGTTTGCTACTATCAAATGGTTTCCAAACTCCCCACTTTCAAATCTAGCACAGATTCTTGAGTTATTAAAAACTGTGGAATCATGACTCGATCCAGGCCACCTTGCAACAATGCCCATTATTTTTAAATCCGAATCGCACATTGTTTGCACGTTTAAAGAAAAATATCCCTTGCGATTTCGAAATATTTCGCCATTCGACCCTCCTAAAAAAGAAAAGGTAAATACATACATTTATAACACATGGGCTGAAAATTCCGTGACGTCTCTAAGAGAGGGCACCACTTGAATTAAATCCGTACCATTTTCAGTTAGCACCAACCTTCAAAAGATACGTTTATAAATTTGACAGCTGTCGGGCGATTAGTTCTCGAGATATAGCGTTGTGAGTGAAGCAACTTTTGTTATTGTGAAAAAAAATGAATTCAAAGCAATTTCGTGTGTTGATTTATCATTGCTTTTTGATGGGAAAAAATGCAGCCGATGCAAAGAAATGGCTTGATAAGTGTTACCCGAACTCTGCACCAGCCGAACGAACCATTCGCAAGTGGATTGAAAAATTTAAAAGTGGTCATACAAGCACCGAAGATGATGCACGCAGTGGACGTCCAAAAGAGGTTGTTTCAAATGAAAACATCAAAAAAGTCCACAAAATGATTACGAATGACCGTAAAGTGAAGTTAAACGAGATAGCTGAGGCTCTGAAGATATCAAAAGAGCGTGTTGGATATATCATATACGAATATTTGGACATGTGAAAGCTGTGTTCAAAGTGGGTGCCGCGTTTGCTCACAGTCGACCCAAAATAACAACGTGTTGATGATTCAGAGGAGTGTTTAAAGCTGTTCAACCGTAATAAAGCCGAATTTTTGCGTCGCTATGTGACAGTGGATGAAACTTGGCTCCATCACTTCACACCAGAGTCAAGTCGGCAGTCAGCTGAGTGGCGAGCAGGCAACGAACCTCGTCCTCGGCTGGCAAGGTTATGGCATCCGTATTTTGGGATGCACATGGAATAATTTTCATCGACTATCTCCAAAAGGGGCAGACTATCAACAGCGACTATTACATTGCGTTGTTGGAGCGTTTGAAGGACGAAATCGCAGAAAAACGGCCGCATTTGAAGAAAAAGAAAGTGCTGTTTCATCAGACAATGCACCGTGTCACAAGTCGATGAAAACGATGGCAAAATTGAATGAATTCGGCTACGAATTGCTTTCCCACCCACCGTATTCTCCAGATTTGGCCCCCAGCGAATATTTCCTGTTCGCAGACCTCAAAAGAATGCTCGTCGGAAAGAGATTTAAGACCGATGAAGAAGTAATCGCCGAAACAGAGGCCTGTTTTGAGGCTAAACCGAAATCGTACTACAAAACTGGTATCGAAAGATTGAAAAATCGTTTCAATCAGTGTATCGCCCTCGAAGGCAACTATATAAATACAGTTGAATTTTGTAAAAATTTTGTGTTTTACTATAAAACGGCACGGACTTTTCAGCCCATGTGGGTACACTAAACTGAAATATATATGTAGTCATTTGCAGCAAATATTACCTGGGGACTGTTTTCGTACATGTGTGCAATCTAAGGCAGTAATCACTCTAGTAAATCTTGCAAATTGATGAAATCCGTTCACATTCTGTATTTTTTCCTTTTCTGTTGTTGGAAATTTCATGTATTTATCTTTGAAGAGGGCAATGTGATGGGAAACAATGCTATAAATTTTGCTTGCAGATGATTTCGAAACACCACAAAAGACCCCCGCAGTAACAAGTAGGGAACCACTAGCATAAAAGCGCAAAGTTAATAAAAGTTTAACTTCGGCGGATATTGAACTATTCCTAAAAAGTAATACAAATTGTTATTTGCTATTTATTTGTTATTAAACTATTTCATACCATTTAGATTTATTTTCAATTTTTGATCGAATTTGCTCCAAAACCATGTAAGCAGAATGCTTCGACATGCGAAATCTATCAAAAAAATCAACATCGTCCCAATAGTTAAAGTGATCTGTCCTTCATCGAATTCTTTTTTCTCTTCTTACATTCACAATTATTGAAAAACTTTCTTCGTCACTTATGTCCTCAAAATCACTTTCCGAATTTGAAAAATTCTTAAACGAAACTTTAAACGACGACGAAAGTTTAAACTGTCACTGTGAAACTGGGCATAAGAGATCCAATTTCTTAGTAAATAGTTCGATTTTATATTTGATTAAATGTATTTAACAAACGAAAATGTTTTTTTCCTGATTGGTACATACATATATGTAGATATGTATACGCAAATTTTACATAGTACATAAAAATAGCGGAGAATAAAAAGACAACATTACTTAGCCTCTTGTCAACGCATTTCAAAAAAGAGGAACAATATCAACAGTATGAGTTACATACATACTTTGTTTAAACCTTATATGTATGTACATAATTCATAGTTTAAAAAATTCTGAAATGGCCAATGACGTAAACTTTTTTGTTTCTCTTCCAAGAATCTATTTGACAGATGGCCTTCTAAATTTTTTAAATGTTCGAACGCAATGTAGTCGTCTTTTAAAAAATTCTTTAAGTTTGCAATTGATATTAACGAGAAATTCTTCACTATCGGAATAAGACTCCCCAAATGAGTTGGCCATTTGGAAAATTGAAGACAGCGTTGCTAAGGGTAAGTCGTCTTCAGGCTCGAATTCCAATAAACCGTCTAACCCAGCTTTTTTAAAACAATTATTTATTGTTTCCGACTGCACCTTAAGCCAGGCTGCTTTCATAAAATGTATAGCATCCATCTTGCCAAGATATATTTCATAAGCAGGCTTCGATAGTAAATTTTAAAATTTTGAATAACACCTGACAAGCTGCGGTCGTCTTGGACGAAAGAAAAATAATTTTAATATTTTTCAATCGTAAGTCACGAGGGTGCGATGTTGCGTTGTCCACGAAGAGAAGAATTTTTCGATTCTGCATTCCTAGTTTTCTGTCAAATTCCATTAGCCACAGTGCCGTCAAATTGCGTGTCATCCATGCCTTTTTGTTTGACTGCCATTTTACTAGTAAATTCTTGATATTCAGTGAGGCAAAAGCTTTAGGACGTGTAGCTTTTCCAATAACAAGTGGCTTTTCTTTCTCTACGGCAAAATTCACACAAAATAGGACTATGAGTCTCTCTTTGGAATGTTTTCCACCATGACATTTTTCCGCCTTAAGCGCCAAAGTTTTGTTTGGAAGAGCTCTGAAAAAGATGCCTGTCTCATCAGCGTTATAAATATCCTGTGGCCTATAACCAATTAATATTGATGGAAGTTTTTCTAAAAACTGCTGGACATCTAATGGGTTTACAGCAGCAACTTCACCCGATACACATCGAAAAGTTATGTTGTGTCTACTTCGCCACCGTTAGATGTTGTAAAATTATCTATTCCGGGATTCCGATCGATTTCCTTTGCCTTCTCTCGTATAATTGGCCCAGATATTGGAGTGTTTTGACTTCTTACTTTACAAAACCAGTCATAGCACATTGAATCGATTTTATTGCCGCCTGTACTCAGGAAGCAAGCTTCTTTTCATATTAATGTTTTCACCAGACAGCCAAGCCAACTCGACCGTATTCTATCTCTATTGCGAACAATAAGAGCAGCCTGTGTTTTTCCAATGTTAAATCTAGTTAGATATTAAATCACATATTGAATTACCATATGTTATTGCAATTTTACTTTTTTTAATATGTTTTTCTCCCATCCATTCTGAAATTTTCACTTTATCCTGTCAAAACTGAATTATGCACCTTTGATGTTCAACTTGATGTTTTCACTTAAACGTGTCAAAATTAAAGCAAAATGAATTAAAACCGCAAACATTTCATTCGAGGAAATACCCAATTTAATTTGTTTTGTTTCTACGTCCCAGCAGTTGCAGACGTATATGTATTTTAGTGCTTCACGTCCGTTGCTGAGGGTTCGCGTCAGGCGAACTGAGGTATTTTTTCACAATTTTTAAAAATATGTTGTCCGCGTCCGGTTAAAAGGGGGTACGTTTAGGATAGGTAAAAATGTTCGAAAAAGCATTGAAAAACAATGGTTAAATAGAAAATGTCCGTCTAAGAGGAGTGCCCGCCTATTAGAGGTGTCCGTGAGGGGAGTTTTCAGTGTATTAAGGGCATAACTAAGTGGGGAACCACTAACAGAGTAGAACTTAATGCTTCTAAAATGCTGCCTACTGTCGTTAAAGCGAAATTTAAACACCCAACCATTGTCCACTTTCTTTCAATTCTCGGTATTTTTGTTCCGTTGGAATGACCACGTATTCGGTGTCGTCGAAAATGCTGCGATATGTCTAGGTTTCCTCAAGTGATGTAAGAAATACTCGACCCCCTCTGATCTGGCCTCACTCTATAATGTATTTATCCGGCCGAAATTGGAGTACAATGCCCACAGCTGGTCGGATGAGCCCAAAACATATCTGCACCTGCTAGATAGGATTCAAAACCGTGCAATAAAACTCATAGGTGATACTAATATCACAATGGACACACTCGAATACCGACATAATGTTTCGTGTCTCACTTAGTTTTATCGCTTTTACACCAGCAGTGCTCTATAGAAATTGCTGGTAGCATTCCGCCCCTAAAAACTTTTAATCATAACACCCGTCTCGCTATGAATGCTCATCGGTATACCTTAAATTTTAATTTTAATTTAATTTAATTTAATTTGTAATTTTGGTGGGGACTAAAGCCCCCACCAATTTGGCTTAATTCAAGCTTAAAAAACTAGGACTTAAAAACTAAAATACAAAATATTTAATTATGGTTTTAAGGCTAGGGATGGTGAAGGAGATCGAATTTGAGGGAAAGTGTGCTGCGATTAAAATCGAAAAAAGGAGAGGTTGGAGTTTACCTTACGCAGCATACGGGATATTGGTTCGTTAGAGCCATATGTGGTGCCGTGGGTTGGTAGATAAAAGAGGCGGGAGCAACGTAGATTTCGAGGGTTAGTATAAAAGAAGATGGAGTCTGAGAGGAGTCGGTGAATGAAAGGAATGTCTGCTGCGTCCCTTCGTACCCCAAGGGTATTCAGGTTAATGAGTTTGAGATGGTCTCGATAGGGAGGTAAGATTAGAGGATCATTCCAAGGTAGACCTCGAAGAGCAAATCGAAGAAAACAACGCTGGATCCTCTCGATTCGGGTAACATGAACTCGTTGAAAGGGACGACACGATTGGCTAGCGAACGTAAGTGATGTATAGTGATCTGGTCACGTACGGGTTACAGAATTCTTTGGACCAGCTTTTAACGAAGCCAAGCGATGAGTTTGCTTTAGTAATTATGTCATCGATATGCGAGCGGAAATTAAGCTTCCTGTTGCATAAAATGCCAAGGTCGCGGATAGTCTGAGCAAGGGATATAGGTTGGCCGTGGAGAACGTAAGTTCGGGGAGTAGACCTGTTGTACTTACGTGAAAAGCTAATCGATTGACATTTGGTGACGTTGAGTTCTAAACAGTTCTTGATGCACCATGTGGAAAAACTATTTAGATCTATTTGAAGAAGGCTCGAGAAGTATTGTGAGGAAATGGGTTTAAAAAATTTGTTATCGTCAGCATAGAGAGAAAGTGCTGAGTGGTGAGTGGTGATGAGTCAAGCCCACTTTCGGACGTACTCTAAAATATCGTGATTTGTTCCTTAGCCGTACAACTCGTTTATGGAATGCCCTTCCCAGTTCTTTATTTCCTAGTCATTGTAACCTTAAAACAATTAAAACCAACGTTCATTGGCACCTCTCTCTCTTTCCTTCCTGATTTTCCTTCGTCCGCGCTGTGTCCAAGCATTTTAAGGGTACTTAAATCCCTTGAGCGCGGGCAAATTATAAAAAAAAAGAAAAATCGTACAGGATCCATTTTTCATCGCAGGTGGCAATGCGATGCAGGAAAGGATCCAGATGATACCTGTTCATTAAAGATATTGCAATATCTAAACGTCGTAGCATATTTGCTGGTGTTAAGAGCGATCTCCCCACTCTTTATTTTACCTTTCCGACGGCTAAAAGGTGACGACTTATGGTTGCAGTGGAAACTTTGAACCTTGCAGAAAGGCAGATAACAGTCGTAGCGGTCTCAAGATCTTCATTGCCAATAACCGCCTTTAGTCTTCTCTTTGGCTTAGTTTCTAACGAAAAATCTCCTTCCCCGAGCTTAGTAAACCAGTTTTGAACTGTTCTCTTGTTTCAAGCGAGTGGTTAATGACCAATGGTGGGGCGGAATGAGGAGTGGACGGCGAACATTATGGATAGTTTTATGTTAAGCAAGGTGGGGTATTAGAATTCGGGATAGATATCGAGCTATCATCTCGAGAACCGACTTCCTCAGCTTATGCTTACTTTGTTTCTGTGCCCAATTTCGTGAGCAACAGAAATATAAGCCATGATCCCGACCAGTTTTATTTAACGCATGAAGCCCACGAATGCGCTCTCCATAATTACGTCCATAATAACGAAGGGAGAGTCAAAAATGTTTGGACGAAAGATTACTCGTAAATAATTAAATTTAACCGATCGTAGTGCTTTCGAGTCGATCCTAAGCTTCAACGCAATTTGCATTTGATTTCAAAATATGTTTTATTAGATTGGCCGTATCCTCATGATTTCAAACAATGAAATTTTTGAGTTACTGTGAGGTTGGGCCTATTATCGACCGAACTAACGAACAAGTTCTTAAATGGATGGCCAATCTTTATAATTTAATTATTTAAGGCTATGAAGAAAGAGCACGCGCTACTACGAGTATGTTTCCTGAATTTTCCTGCTGATTTGTGATTTTTTTTTAAAGCAACGGGCTCTTCGGATCCAATTGTTTAGCAGACTATCTTTCCCGAATGTTTTTTTTAAGGACAGAGTGCGCACCGAAATACTTACCCTATGACCATAACTGAATTTTTTTATGAACGAACCGATCCATGGTTCTACGATTCTCCGAATCAATACATGCATCAAAATCAATCGCACGATTTAAGCAAGCAATAATCACCAATCACATGCAAATTAAAATTATCTATTTCAAGTTTATTCGGCTTAGAAGGAACAACAATTATAATTTAGAATAAAACGAACAATTGTTTGTATTTCCAACGAAAACGAATTTTACGTATGTGCAAATAGAAAATCGATATTTATTTGTACAAGACATTAAAAATGTTTGTTACTTATTGTGGGATGTGCGGCGATCAAAAAAAAAAAGTGAACGAATGAATCGCGTAGTGAATAAATTAAAAAATTTTGAATAACAAGACAAAATTTAATCTAAAAGAAACATTAACTAACATCTAGATACTTATTCGTCTAGTCAGCAAATGCAAAGAGAAACAGTTATTTGGGTCCCGTACTTAACCATCCTTGAACTTAATTAATAAAAAAAAAAAAGTTATGTTATTCAAGTATAAATTTATATTGTATATACAGTGTTGGCCAAAACTAAAGCAACTAAAATCGCAAGTCCGTGTTTTGCGATACATTTCATATAAATTTAGTCCAAAGTTAAAAAAAAATTTTGCCAATAGCTGAGAGTATTGTTGATTAATTTATAAAATCAATGAGCAGCAATTTTACGCCATTAAAAAAAATAAAGACATCCAATTGAATTCACTTTACTTTTCAGCTGGCCAAAACAAAAGTAATTCAATTTGCTCCGTATTTTTCCTTAAAGTTCTCCGTTCTAAAAAAAACCGTTACTTTAACCAAACTACTCATATATCTGAATTGTCAATATAAAAAAAAAGATAGTTGACATCTAAAGATCTAGTTCCCTAAATTTTATCTAAAGTGGCCAGAAATAAATACTCCAATGAGAGCAAAGAAAAAAATGATTAGCGAATATACAATGTTTGAACAAGAGCGTGTGGTTGAAAAGAAAACAACCTCTTGACTTAGGGAAACAAAATTATTTATTTTAAAGCTTTTAATAGTTCCCTTACTGCGCAATGTACTTAATATGTTTTCCAGTCTGCTCCATTCCCAATTATCCCCTCGCACCTTTGTCGACAACTTAGAGCCAATTTTTTTGCGTAGTCCTGCGGTAATTGTCACCAAATTCTTTTTAAAAGCAGTTTAAGTTGTTTTATTGTCCTTACATTTTTTCCTTTAATCCTTTGCTTTCTAAGTCTCCAGACGTTTTCAATCGGATTGGCATCTGGAGACTGAGATGGCCAATCCAACACATTGACGTCATTTCTCTCTTTGAAATCTTTACAGATACGACTACGGTCGTTGTCCTCTTGTAGGGGCCTATCCACGTCCGGATAGCATTTCAGCGGATTCCAGCAATTCTTTTTTGCACAGTTGGATAATTCTTTGAGCATTGAGATTCCCGGTAATGGTCACCGATTTTCCGAAACCCGCCGCACAGAAACAGCCATAAACATGCACTTTTGCCGCATGTTACACTGCTATTTAGGGATTGTTATCAAGGGATTGTTGAAAACAAATGAAGCTTCATCAGTGAAAATAATTTTGGTCCAGTCCATATCTTTGTAACGGCGAGCCCACTCACATCTTTTTCGGTTAACAAAGGCTCGGCCACAAGGGCTTTGAAACTAAAACTGTTTTCTCTGATAATTTTCCGAATACTGAAGATGGAAACCTCGTGATATTTTTCTAATGACATTTTTCTTGTTATAAAAATTGTAAGCACTGTTTTTAACGGTTTTTGAAGTGGTTTCTGTTTTTCCCCGTTCTGGCAAATCGTAAACGTTTCCATGTTCGTTAAATCGTTTCACCTACTTTCTCACAAAACTCTCTAACTCTCTGACTTTTTGAGATACTTTGCTGCAGCTTAAAGGATAATTTTGGTCCCCGTGGATTAGCAACAAGCATTCATTACGGAATACAAGACGTAACTTTCAAAAACGAGATGCAACTAAAGTAAAATTTGACTGCGGATTAGAGGAGGAATAATTCTAACGGAAACCAAAAATTTTTATCGTCTGCGACTAGCGGGTTAATTTTTACGAGCCACGCGCTTTTGTCAAACACACTGTAAAAGTGATGTTTCACAATATGAATTATCCAAAAAGTATTCAATTCCAAAATCGAGCCGAGGTGGTAGGCCAAGAGTTACCTCATACCGGGAAGTCAAAATGATCATAAGGACCATAAACAGTAATCCCTTTATGTCATCAAGGGAATTACAAAACGAGCTTAGTACAATTAGCGCCAAGACATTTCGTCGGAGAGCTTTTGTGGAGCGGGGAGAGATGGTGGTCTTTCATCATTCAGGATCTCAAAGAAACCATTTATTTCAGCCAAAAACAAAAGAGCAAGACTGAAATTTGCAAATGACCATATTAAGTATTTGCACAAAGTATCGAAGTGGAAAGCGGTACTATTTTCGGACGAATTCAAGCGGCAGATCAATGAAGCATTGGATCCTCGATACTTAAAGGGCATTGCGATGCATGGAGGAGATAACATTATGGCTTGAAGATGTTTGTCTGGACATGAAATTGGTCGGAAACATAAAATAGATGAAATTATGGACCGACTTATTTATAAAAGTATACTTGAAAACAATATACTGCCACACGCTGAGGAGGAATTGCCACTGAAATGGTTATTTCAACAGAATAATGATCCGAAGCATGTTTCAAAAATAGTTAACTCTAGTTTGGGGATCAGAAAATCAATGTTACGGAATGGCCAGCCCAGTGCTCCGATCTCAACCCGATAGAAGATCTACCGGAGATTGTAAATCCGCGAATAGTTCCTGCGAACTGCAGGAATAAGGATGAGCTTTATATTTAACTCCAGACTTGAAAAAGACATCCCAAGCTCTATAATTTCCAATCTGAACGAGAGTATGCCAAGAGGGTGTAGTGCAGTAATCAAAAACAAAGATTTCGTCGCGATGATTATTATTAAAACCGAAAATTTACTACGTAGTTTCTTTTGTTTTGGCCAGCTTAAAATCGACATGGTTATAGTATTTTTATTTTCCCTTTTTTTCTGTTTATGAACAATTATTTTTGTTTCTTTTATTTTGTTTTCGAATATATTTACTTGTATTGTAAAGAAAAACGTAATAAAATATATTGAAATTTAATCAGTTTTACCGCAGAATATTGTGCTTATGTAAAAGTTGCTTTAGTTTTGGACAACACTGTAAGTCGTTACATATGTACATGTACATTTTCAACTTCTCCTAGAGTAACAGTTGGTTGTCTCTCTTCCTGGATTAATTTTCAACTCTTATAATTAAGTTGTAACCCGTATGTGTATTATAACTATAACAAGCACCGTATTTTTTAATTGATGATTCTACGATTTCCTCTTAATTTTCGGTGCCACTGCTGACCGCTTAAAATCATTTTTTTTTTCTCTGGTACTACAAAATACAAAGACAAAAAAAAAACAGATAGAAGAAACGGAAAATCCATTTATTTGTATATTTCAAAGGTAAACACTTAACCAATTAGCAGGGTTGTTTGCCCAATTTCAGACTCAAATTTCAAACCAACGAACTAATTTTAGAAGTGCAAACAGAACTATAAGCCATAACTCTTCCAAAAAAAAAACCGAACTCATATACGCCAAGGGCAAACTTCCGATTAACCCATTTTCCATATAAAAGGTGAGCCATAGAGGAAAACCCACACCAAGCCCTTTTTCAGAAATGAAAAACTAATCAAAGGGAAAGATTGCGGATATGGCGCTGATTTAGTCGACAAAGTCCCGTCTGTGCCCACCCCAAAAGACAAAGGAAAATTTGAACTGGAGACGTGCCTAAGTGAAGCAACCGTTTATTGAACGTGTGCGCATGTTCATGTATACTTTTCAAAAATATTTTGTCTACTTCAATGTTGGTGCTTAGGCAGACACTTTAATGGAGAATTAAAATTTTATTAAACGGAAAGTAATTTCATCGGTTCTCAACAACCTAATTAGGCGAATGTGTATAGCCTGCTTAGCACTTGGTTATTCCTAGGTAACGGAGTATTAGGTAACTGAGAACGGGGCATTACTTATAGGCATACCAGTTTTACGAGTACGTAGGTTGCGATGATGGTTAAATGTTTTTTTCCAATTAACGTTATAACGTAGGAGTTATACATCTTCAAATCGCAGGATTTTCTTATACTTCCTATCAGTGAATTGGTATATTCAGCGGTTGGGAGTTGTATGACAAATTACAATAAGCATAAACCAGCTTCGACCTGGCGATAACTGCTGTAACTATCAATGCACACCAATTGTGCCTGTTTAACCTAACCGTGGGAAACTTATACTATGTATAATGATGAAAAACTGTAGCATATATCACATACGAGTATGGTGACTACGTCAGAGTACAGAAGCAGGATCTATTTGAGTGCGGATATGTTGCAATCGGCAGATTTAAGCAAAAAGCTTTAAGCTTTCGGGACGTAAGAGAACGCTTTTAAACTATTGTAATCAAGTATAATTTCGCCACTATTAGCCTGGTATGCGCTCACGCCCCAGCAGAGAAAAAAGAACGGTTCAACCAAAAAATGCCTTTACAGCCTTTTCAATAAAAAATATGAACATCGGAACATAGTTGATTTTCAGCACCAAAATGTAAAAGCAAGCTATCTTTAACAGTACAATCGGAAAGCATACACTACGTCTGGAATTGAAATTGGACTATTTGATTTTGCGGCATATCATTATCATATCACATGGTTTTCCTACCTTAATTTTGACATGGCGGTCACCTGGTCATCAAATCGTCAACTAAATTAATCATTTTACGATCGACGAAAGTCACTCCCCCACTATTTTAGGTGCTGAAGGACAGGTGCAGCAAATCAACTCACTTACGAAGCTACGCTGGAATGAAGGACGATAGAGTCTCGTAAAGCGCGTGATCTAGAAAAGAGAAAGGTGCTAATCCAAGGACAATGTTCGGAAGCCTTAACAACGGTAAAAAATGTCTCTAGGCAACAAGGCATGAACAGAGACCTGTAGAGAAAAGAAGAAAACATTAAAATGGAGTTATGATCAGTATTGAGGATATGGAAAAACTGCTTTTTTGGATTGTTAAACGGCGAGGACGAATCAAATTCCATTATAAAGCCGAACGAGAGCAATAAAATCTCACATAACCAAGATAAAGTAAGAATATTACTATCTACGTTTAAATCTAGCAAAACTATTGCATCAGGAGATGACTTCATAGAAAACATGCAACGTAATATGTACAATATTTCCAAGATTTGGACAGAGCACAACTTAGTGAGTATGCCTAATAAATATAACCTTAGCAAGGTTCACTCGATCCACAAAAAAAGAAACACTCAAAATTACTGGCTTCTGTATGTAACTAAATATTCACACGACGTCAGATGCGGAAGAAATGCCAGGAAGTCAACATCGATACTCACTAACTTTTTATATAGTTTAAGGCATCTTTTGATATTTGAGAAAATTGCATGCAATTCGTAAGCCAGTACTAGAGGCAAAATTTCTCAAAAGGTTGTTGGACTATTATAGAATACTTGTGTATAATACGATACATATTTTGACATCATTTTCAGAACACTAGTGCGTTTAGTAGTATTGAAATAGTAGCCGCAAAAAATGGATAAAGTTGTAAATGCGGTTAAAACGAAGTATATGCTTTCAACAATAATAAATACACAATATTAACGAATCGGACAAACGTTATGAAAGCGGATGAAGATATCCTTGGTTGTTTTGAATGGGCGAATCTTGAGGTATTGATGGTTTAGAGGAGAAGACTTACGTAGGAGTGAGCTCTACGGACTGTACAGGGAAATTATCTAGTAAAAAAAATATATATAATCAGTTTCCTAAGATGACTAGGACGTGTAAAGCAAATGGACACTAACGCACCGAAGAGTCCCTGAGTCCAATCCAGAAGGACCTCAACTTAGGTGTCGCCCGCAAGTGGAAGATGACCTTAACCAATTTGGAGTGTCGTTTCGGATTCAGTTGCCTGACGACCAAGCTAACTGAAAGTAATTATTGGTTAAGGCTCAGGCCTCTCTAGATTGTATCGCCATCTTATGTAAGTAAGTATTCGTATACTGTTTTTTTTCTATCAAAGGTATGCTTAGAGAGAATGAACAACTAGTTTGCATTATTTGTCTTTCACTACTAATTACTTGCAACCATTCGACAGTTTTTGACATGAACTGATTTCGTTTTTTTTGGAAACATTTTTAACTAAACAATTTACTCATGATTAATTTGTCTATTAGTTATTAGACATCCAATTTTTTTCGTATACGTTGTTTGTCCAAGGTTCCATATTCATTGCATTTGAAATTGTAGTTTTGATTGAGACTGGCCCTAAACGTGACTATCCATGGGTACACGTTTCTGTCACTGACAAATATAGCAAATGTGAAAATTCCGAATTTTTTATTATAATATAATTTTTTTATATGTACAAAGAAATGCAAAGAAAAATATAGTTTTTGTCGAACCTGGGGAAGATTATTTTCAAACAAGTCCGTTTTTATTTCATCAGTTTTTTAGATCCTCTTACCGCTCAGAGTTGTACCTGGAAATGGTTGTGGATGTCAAAAGTCTCATCGGTCCTACTTGAGCTAAAAGTTTTATTCAATGTCAAGAGCAAAATATGTTAGCTTACCTTACTATACAAGGTTTATGATATGCAATTTTTCACAAAAAATTATAACTTTTCCCTACGAGTTATCATTTATACTTAAGATATCGCGACCTTAAAAATTATTCTAGTTTTTGAGTTCTGAGCTTTGAAATAGTTTCTTTTTTCTGAAATGTGGCAATAGATGGATAAATATTAGCATCAACGTTTTATTCATTAACTTCGATCTATTACTGCCAAGAAGATAATAGTACGTTGATACGTTTTTTTTGTAAAAACTGCGATTCTTTAACCCAGATGATGATCAGATGTTTGGAAAATGATAATCTGTTGGGGAAAAGTCCGATGAATAAAGTAGTTGAGATAGGGATTCGTATTTTGAAAGTTACCTCGAGTTATCATGAAGTAGTGTAACCCCATGTCTCTTAACCTCATCATATTTTATGAAGGTATAGTGAATAACATTTCTTGCCGCGCAGCAAACTTTACCATAAGTATTTTTTTGGGGGAAAGACTTGGCTATGGCATTGACCTTGACTTTTGATCAAAGAGGATCCACTTCTTATCACACGTAAACACATCTTTTTTCGTTCCGTCAATTCGCATGGAAGGATAAGTTAAACTAGCTGATTACAAAGGAGTTAATATTATGTATAAAAACAGTGAAATATGAGTTTTAAAGATCAGAGTTCTAATTTCAATTTAACATATGAGAAGTGTCTCGTCTTCTTATGATGCGAGTATTAAAACGTCAGTAATTTTACTGATCTGGAAAAAAAGTCATTTCGCGTCATTTCGAAATTCCGAAACTTCTCCTTCTCCTTGTTTTATTGACAGTTGAAATATTGTATCTAACGCGTTGTAATATGTAGACCTAATGCTACATACATACTTCTCCCACTTATCTGCACTGATACTGTAGTGCATATTTAGGGTGGAATTGGGGCCTAATCGGCAATCATATCTAACTGTTTCCATTCAAACGTTCCCAGTTGAGATCTAGGTGCTTTTTTTTCTTAGCATGCCACCATATATAAATTAACAAATAATCGGTTTTTTAAAAAAACTTAAAAAACTTTATTCACATCTTTAGTACTATATAATATATGGTGTGAAACTGGACATATCGAAGTCTAGTATGTTGATCTTTTATACGAGGGCTACTCCAAAATCAATCTCCGATGTGTTACAATGCATTACATACGTGCACTTCGGTGACGTGTTTCTGCATGTCGCAACCAGTACATTATTCTCTAAAAATATGACAAGTTTCGACCGTTTTTGTTCAGTATTTTCCCAATAGTTACCGTTTTAACATGCAGCATACAATTTTATCTCCCGCCGCCGCCTGTGAGGTACGAAGCGTAATTCGTTTTTTGCAAGGCGAAGGAAATGGCGCAGCTCAAATTCATCGTCGGTTATGTGCTGTTTACGGCAATACAGTGATGAGTGATGGTTCGGTACGTGATTGGTGTAGACAATTTAAAAACGGACGCACAGATGTGCATAATGAAGGAGGCCAAGGGCGCAAATTGATCATGAATCAAGACGTGGTTCACCAAGTTGACCAATTTGTTCGAGAATACAGGCGTTTTACTATTTCAGATCTTGCGACAAGATTTTGCGAAATTTCTCGAACTGCTCTATACAGAATCGTGTCGGAAATCTTGGGTTACCACGAGTTCTGTGCCCGTTGGGTCCCAAAACAGCTTACAGATGTCCACAAGACCCAACGTGTCAATTCAGGAAAAATATTTCTCGAACATTTAGAAATGGAAGGTGAAAAATTTTTACAGCAAATTGTGACTGGATATGAGACTTGGGTCCAGTATGTAAACTTAGAAAGCAAAGAACAGTCAAAGCAAGGGATGCACACTCATTCCCCAAACAAGCCAAAAAAATTCAAATAAACTTTTTCCTATCGAAAAACAGTTTTCTGGGACAGTAAAGGCATATGATTGACCGAGTTTATGGAACCTGGAAATACAATAAATGCAGTGGTTTACTGTGAAACTCTATGTAAGTTGAGAAGAGTAATCCAGAACAAAGGACAAGGAATGCTTACCAAACAATTGGGATATTTTTGATCACCCTTCCTACAGTCCTACAAAACTGAAATCATCCATTGCATCTCAACATTTTGGAAGTAATGAGGAACTTATGAACGGTGTGAATCAATGCCTCAACGCACTGGCGGTGCCATTTTTTAGGGAGGGTATACAAAAGCTCGTCTCACGTTACCAAAACTGTATAGATATAAACGGAGACTATGTAGAAAAATAATTTAGATGTTAATAAAACTATTTTGTGCCAAAAATTAATGTTTTTGGTTTTTTTAAAAAATATTTTTCACTTCGGAGGTTGATTTTGGAATAGCCCTCTTACTCTGAATATTGTAGATAAGGACATCGAGGGATGATATTACTTTCGGGTTTGTTTCTTGCTTCTTGTTGCCGATAAAATGGTCGAAGGATAATATCACTTTCGGATTGGGCTGTTTGTTGTTCTGATCGCACCGCGTCGTTATCGGGGATGTGACTACGTGATGTTTGCATTTAAACAGTTTCGAAGGATGTGTGTTTGTTGGTAAATGCTTCGTGTTAGCTTATATGACTTATTTCTGCTGAAGTGTCGCTTTGTTGGGGACCATCATTGATGATGTCAAGACCGAGAATCGCTTGCAAATGAATTGATGTACTCGTATAGTCCTTACCTTTAATTTGCAGAAATGGTTCGTACATATCCGAGGTACCGACAGAGATTGTGCTATCAAATTTCGGGATTTATAGTAGCGGAATTTGTCCTTTACCTTTTAGTAGAACAAACTAACCGCGAAGTCAAAGATGGTGTCGTTTAGCTAAACTGTCTGACTATGCTAATATAGATTTCGCCCTTTTCCAGATTTGAAATAAAGTCAAGACCTCATTTTTGCCGCTGTATAGCGGAGTTGGAGATCCAACATACAACAAAGTGTTAAAAATTTTTAAAAAGCCATTTAAAATAATTACGAGTACGAGTACATTTTATCAAGCCACAGTTCCTTCCAGGTCATTCTAAGTGGAACATACATTATTTGAGGAGAAATTCATTAGCTTTTGCACGAATGATTCAAAGATAAATAAAGGGGATATGGAGAGCTATTTTCCATGACAAGTAACATCTTCGGTCTTCCGAATAGTGCTCTAGGCGTAAATAATGACAATATAAAAGGTTCTATCACGAAATATCACGAAATCTGTTTCTATAAACTCTAAAGTATTCCTATGCTGCAGATCATCTCTTAAGTAGATGGCGAAATATTTATACTCGTAGATGCACGTAGAGTATCAGGGTTCCGGCGATATAGCAGAGAATTTTAATACACAGCAGTACATGCTAATTCTTATTAAAATAAAATGAAACGCTATTGGAATAACAAAACGTGTACAAGCGATACAACGACGAAACGATTTTGGCTAAAACTGGATCTGAAATGCTCTAAGGTATCATAACTAGGTACTGTCTCATAGGTAAGCAAGGGTTGGCATGTATTCAAACAACTTTTTCAAAAGCTGCACAGACAAAGAGGAGTAGAAGATTACGCTCCAATCATGTCTAGATTATTAGAAGAAAATATTTCCTTTTTAGGAACTCTTAAAGAAAATAAGATTTTTTGTATCTACTCGTATTGTTAAAGGAGCACTACCGCTCAATTAATCTCAAAAAGGCTTAAATTTAGTATAATAATTACGACATCAATTTCATAAGTAAAGTGAATAACAGCCAGTCCAGCCAGCCAAAAGAACCAGTCCTAGGTATTGGCGATGAAAATGTCTACCAGCACTTTTTGCATTTTTAAACACGTCACAAAAAGTATACGCCTTGTGTGACCTACTTACCACTTCCTCTGTAAAACATCCGTTTCTAGACGTATCTCAACCTAATTATACAAGTTTAACCCCCACGAAGAGCCATGATAAGAGGCAAACACAATGAGAGTAATAGACCCATACTGCATGCGACGCTAACGCCTCACTCCCTCCTACCTAGTTTTGAGTCAATATTTGTATCATGTTAGGTTTTTTTTTTTTAATTTTAATTACGTCTATAGTATGTGACTTGATTAAGAAACTGAAAGGGCACAAAATCTAAAAGTAAATTAAAAAAAAAAAAAAAAAAAAAAAAGTGTGGATACATACTCGTACATAATTTGGATAGAAGTTTGTCTTCTTCACAATTTTGAGCATCTTTAAAATAAGTTTTGTGTCCATATGCAAATATGTATTTCAAATTAGATTGTCTACACCGATGAACTATTTCTAGAGATAAGAAAGGGATTTTCCTATTAATTTGCTTTTAGTATGCCGCCTTTGTTCTATACCAAATGTGTCTTCTTGTTTTGATACTCTGGAATATTCAAAAATATATTGCACAATGTTCAATTGTAAACATTTCTAATTACAAAATCTGTATGGATTTTTTTACGATAACATTCAGAAACTAAGCACTACATCTGTGCATGATACTCGTACATACTTTTTCTTACATTGTAAACAGTAGAAAATCATAATTTCTTTGAATTTTGTTTTAGTTGTTTTATGAGTTATGGATCGTGAAGTTTTGATTTAAGCTTTTAGACATGTTACTCTAGAGCTCAAAACTTTTCTTTTTTTATTTATTTAGGTCTGCTTTAAAAAAAACTGAAAATCTTCAGTTTATCAGATCAGTTGATTAAACTGTCAAGTCCGAATACATAAGAGCAAAGCAAAGATACTCAAAAATTTTAAAATAAAACAAAAAAAAAATTTAAAAAATCGCTTCACTAGAAATGTTATCAGCCCAAAAATCAAATGAGTGAAGCGGTGGGTCTATTTAAATACTTCAGACTGCGGCACATACGAGCATAAGGCCAGTAAAACGTTTTCATTTTCTTCACTTCTTATGATATAACTTAGGAACGCTTATAGCGATCATATCATAGAGGTGCGTTGTTATAGATTAAACATTTTACAATGTTTAAAATTAACAATACCGAGTTAAAGAGGTAGGTCATCAAAATCAGACAATATTATGTTTTGTATGTCTATTGCATCGATTTCAATCCATGTGTACACTGGTATGAGTAAGTATGAGACTGCAAAGTGCTCATTTAATTAAACTTGGATAATATTTTTTACCAAAGTAGGACTACAATAGAATAAATGCATTATAGCGAAAATACGAAAGAAGTATACATTGTAACCTTAAACGGCTGTACCACATGAAATGTCCGAATTTCGCTCAGTTGGAAATAAGAAGATCTCGAGTGAATATATGCGCCAGAACGTTAAATTTTCTTTTTTTTATAAAATAAAGTGATACGGGTGCTTGACGTGTGAGAATTTTAAAGTTCGTTACAAGTACCATGTCAGGCTGTTGGGAGTTCAAATTCGAACCCTCTTCCTTTACAAATTTAAAATGGGACATAATGCGGCATTGGCAATGAAAACCATTAATGACGTATTTGAGGTTGTAGCGGTAAACGAACGCACTATACGACGATGGTTTGGAAAGTTCCGTTCGGGAGATTTCAGCCTTGAAAATGAACCACATGGGAAGCCGGAAACGTTAGTTGACGACGATGTTTTAAGAGCAACGGTGGATGCGCACCAAACGAAATCGGTGCGGGAGATTGCACAATGCATAGGAGCATCCCCAATGACAATAAGCCGACACCTTTGTCTCATAGGAAAGGCAAAGAAACTAGATAAGTGGGTACCCCATGAACTGGACGAATACCAAAAACTACGGCGCCCGGAAATCTGCGCATCGCTTACATTAAGAAACCAAACTGAACCGTTTTTGCACCGGATGCTCACCTGCGCTGAAAAGTGGATACTGGATGATAATCGTAAAAGATCTGGACAGTGGTTGGATGCAGATGAAAAACCAAAACACACCCCCAAGCCCGATCTCCAGCCAAAAAAGATTATGTTGACAATTTGGTGGACATCGAAAGGGCCAATCCACTTTTCATTTCTTCAACCAAGAGAAACGATAAACGCTATCAAATATTGTGAGGAAATCGACGTTGGTCAATAGACACGGTTCGATCCTTTTGCATGACAATGCTAGACCCCATACCTCACAAGCAACGGTACAAAAACCGTTGCAGTTGGGATTTGAAATTCTTCCTCATCCACCGTGCTCTCCTGATATTTCCCCTACGGATTACCATTTTTTCCGCAATCCATTTTAAATCTCCGCCATTCTGTGGGTCATGGTACCCGGTTGCAATGCAACTCCACATCGAGTAAACCAGATGGTTCCATAGCAATTACATGGTTGAGCACAGGTCGTAGCACTACAGCTTCCGGTCGAGCTTCGCAACCTTGTATTTACTTCCAGTTGGGCACCTCACTGCCCAGGCCTGGCGGCCTTTCAATAAATTTAAAAATTTCTATGTTCCATCCTCTTTTGCAAAACTATGAGTTCTTTCGAACCGTACAGCATCAATGATAATTCCACTGACATCATAAGCCTCACCATTAAAGATGATGCCCATAGCCTGCAAGTCCCTAATGTCAGAGTAATTGGGACACTCACATGGGACATGAAGCCAGTCCTCATAGGTGGCTCCACGTGAGCAGCTCGCAACCCCGCTAAGCCCTCTCTTATGCAAGAACGCATTAAGAGAGCCATGCCCGGTCAACAAGAAGCCCAGGCTGAGGGTAAAATTCCGTTCAGGAAATACTCTCATGGTTAGCACATCCCTTAGGAAGCCGTTATTAACCGTGCCATTTTCGCTAGCATCCCATTTATATTGCCATCTAGATGCAACACATGCGCGTAGCAAGGTTTTAGGCTGCTTCAGGGAAACCCTTCTTCCGGGGAAACCCAATCTCGCCCATTTAGAGGGAGACCGTTTCTGATCTTGAAAGCAATACCACGACGTATCGCTTCCAGATCCAGAGGTGGCACTCCTAGCGACACCTGCATTGCCTCTGTGGAGACAGTGTGGCACACAGATAAACAAACACCCAAGCAAGGTGACTCTTTGGCAAGACAAGATCCGCTTACGACCATCCCTGTCGTACCATACCGATGCTCCATATGTTGCTCAAGCAACAAAAAGGCCATCATATATGATACGGACAGAACGCCTGTTGAGTCCCCAGTCAGATCGCAAAATGCGCCTTACCTGGCCTACAGCACTCAGCATGCGTTGTCACTATGTGGTACATAGTCTCTTGTTTTTAACGTAAACCACCTGTCATGTAGACTTATGTTTGCGGGATGCCCATACATCCATGGAAGTAAGGAAACGCCTTGCCATCGCTCTCCGTCAATCCTTTGATACCAAATTCAGAACTATGTTGGAGGCACAAGTTCCACCCTTGGTATGGGTCGAAGCCGATCTAAAATCTCTTACTGCTCTTAGGGTCACAGCACCCAGTACTTATTTGCAACTCTACAATGGGTTAAACCAACATGAAGACCCTATCCGCGATTTGGGTCTAAACCACAACGACCATGACGCTCCCACAAGGGGGCCTACCTCAACAAGTCAGGCCCGGACCGATATCCGGGGGGCTCCTGACTCCCATGGTATTTAAGTCCTGGTAGGGACTACCTATGACCTAGCTGCTCAAATCCTAGCAACCTTTGGTTTCGTCATCTGAAGATGTTTACGATAAGACCAGTAATATGCTCTACCCCCCCTTTTTATTAGACAACGCCATTGATGGGCGAAGCGTTGGTAATTGGGCGGGGGCCAAGTATGTGATACAATAAATTACATATTTATTCCGTACTTCATAAAGCGCCTAAATTGACTTTTTGACGAAAAGCCACCTTTAGATTGTATTATTTATCGCTGAATACTTGCTATTCATTTTTGGATTATTTCTTGCGAAACAAGAACCCAGACATAAGGTTTACATTGCATATTGTGATATGGAACATCGGTCACGGATAAATTGGTTGCGATGGATATATTATTTCCAATATGCTCTTTCGGTTTCTTTCTGTCTTGAAAACTGTCGGTATTATTTTAAAGCGTTCTTGGGATCAATTGCTATATTTAGAACCTTTATAAATTAACCTGTACCCAGATGTCCTTTGGGATGACTTTTACGTAAGTCTTCCTTATTCATCCTTCCTTTAATACGCACCAAATCTGCTATTCGATGTGCAGAAAAACGTCCCCAGACCATTACGGAATCATCACCATGCTTGATGTGGGCACCACACAGTTTGCAAGTAATTGTTCTCTAACGTTGCGTTGGATAAAAGTTGACCACTTCGAGCCCAAAATCACAAACTTTGGTTCGTTAGTTTTCTTTAAAATCCTCTTCTGTCCAGTTGTGGTATCTCAGAACAAATTTGAAACGTTTCTTATCATAAGCAGGTCAAGGAAAGCGTTTAATTACTGCTATTTTTTTTATAGATTTTCTTAAATATCTTTGAACTGTAGTGATAGATACAGGTTAAGTCTGGTTTTCATTGTTTCCTTCTTCATGCAACCTTCATTAAACGGTGAACATTGTAGTATGAAACATGTCGATGAATAATAGAAAACCACCATGATGATCAATCATTCACAAGCTACGGAAATACAGATTTTCACAACGCTCACTATTGGGCAAGTTCTTGCCATACAGAAACAACATGTTTTCCGAAGCGGAATATAAAGGGACTGTTTTATAAGCTTTAAAAAATCATCTGACATCTTATGGTGCATCTTGTCATAATGGACGTTATGTTTTGTTTGTTGAGGTAAAAGCATAGTGGAAAGATCAATTCGAGCTTCTTGTCTTGTATGAGTCTATGCCTCATATAAATATGTTATAAGCCGCAAAATATTGCAAAACGTTTCATTGATAAAGAGTATTGCGAGATACTTTAAATGTCTAGCATTTTGACGTAAGACTTAGTGTCTTACTTATGCGAAACTCCTTTCATCTAAGCCAGCAGGGGAATTTTTCAAATCAATGGTGTTGATAGACTTAATTTTAAGCAATGAAAACTTTTCGGAATGTCAGACTTAATCCATTTTCAGGCAATTGAACACATGTGTATGAAAGCATGTGCTAAATAGCAACATTTTGAAAAAGAGATAACAATATTCTATTAGACAGTTAGCGGAACGTGTTGCGACCTTCTAATTAAATATATTCACATATAAAGTATTTGGAGAAGTATAAAACTAAAGCCTAAGAAAGTACTTAAACAAGATTGATCATAGCAAACTTCATTTTCAATCTCAGAAAAATAATTTATTACTATTCAGAACGCTGACCTTGCAAGCTTTGCTGTATGATGTCAATTACTACAAATAAAGCAGGAAAGTTGGACATACTTTAACACGAGTAGAGGCCTCCTCAAAGAGCCTTTTATAAGTACGAGTAATAACATATTTCGAGATGCATTAACTTTACTAGTTCCCCTACATTAAACAGAAATAAACAGTTAAAAAGGTCTTTAAAACCCAAAAATTGAACCTTCGCTTTAAGAATCAAATAATTGAATAACTGTTATCACCATTTTCTTACCTAACATATTATATATGTATGTATTTTATACTAAAAGGTGGTGGGGTGGCGCCCGTAGGTTCATGAATTGGTACACAAGCCGACTTGAGCTCAAGATTAGGCACAAAATCCTAAGACTCCTCTCACTGTGTACAAAACGGCAAGGCGAACTACACAGCGCCAAGAATTTATCTTTTTTTTTTCATACTTGTCTTCTAAAAAAAAAGGATAGGGTTAGCGATAAAATTTATCATCCCTTAATATTAAACACAAAAGAGCCATATTACTTACTTAAGAAGTTATTTCGAGGCAAATATTTAAATTTTAATTTGATTATCATATAGGGTTTACCCTAATACGTCAAGGATAATATCGGATATGATTCTTGGGTATATTCTAAGAAAAAAATCGTTCTACATTACCCTACTCTACAATAGGTGTCTATCTCCAATGTTGACATCATTTATCGAGGATTTATGAAAAGGCTTACTTTGGTGTACCCTGACCCATGTTAACGGAAATTGCTCTGTTAATACCAACGGTAGAAACCCTGTCTAGGACTTTATTTTTAAAAGAAATACTAGTCTTTATAATTGCGTTTAAATAAAGTTGATATCTTGCTCGAGTCTTGAGATATCCAATTTCTAAGCCTGTTCCATTTTTCTTGCCCATGCTAATTTTTGACTTTAAGGTCACTTTTCTCCAGAAAATGGGTGATAAATATAACGTTTTACTATCTTTTCCCTATGAACGTAATAATAGTAAAAACAAAAACACCATCAACAAGTTTGCAGAAAAACCCATAGATATTATGATACTTGATAAAACTTGCAGCAGGGTTTTTGTGCTTTAAGCTCAAAATAAAAAATGATTTTGTGTGGTTTTAGATAATTTTTATCTTATGTGTATAGTAAACCAGTTATAACAGGTGCTCAAAGTATCCTCCTTGGTTTTGTATGCATGTTAGAGCCCGCTTTTGGATTTCACTGCGAATGTTTGTTGATGCTAACTAATGCCTCACTTTTGACGACGCTTCGGGAATACGCTGTTCCAATTAACTTAAAGTTGCTATTTTGGTTGAATAAACGAGTTCTTTCATTCTTCCCCATACAAAAAAAATCCAATACTGCAAGGTCAGGTGTGAACCGGTCCAATTCTTCCTATCCAACGATTACCGTACCCTTCATCTAGCCAATTCTTAACCTCACGACCATAGTGGGCTGGAGTAGCATCCAACTTGAGATATGATGAAGCTAATTGAATCAGTGGAATGTCCTCCAATAGTTCTGGTAAATCATTTCGCAAAAGCTCCAGATAGTTTTTAGAATTCAGGCTGAATTTGTGTTGAAATGATTTAAGGACTGAAACGAATAAAATTTGGAAACTTCAAAGTAAAAAAAAATAAATGTTTTCATAATTCATGTAAAACATTGTTTTTATTAAATTCATTCACAATTACAAAAAATAAAAAAAATTATTTGGCTTCCCATTCTTTCCTCAACTTCCTTCGAATGTCCTTCATAAGGTTGGTGACAGTTACATCCGTGACCTTTTTGGACGCTCTTTTCCATTTACCACTAAAATCTTTTACGTCCTTTGCACACTGCTCACTTTTCCTCAATTTAGCTTTGACCAAAGCCCAATACCTTTCAACGGGACGGCACTGTGGAACATTGGGTGGATGCATGTCTTTTGGGACAAAGTCGACATTTTTGGCAACAAGAAAGCTCAACGTCGCATGAGCATAGTGAGCTGAAGCTAAATCTGGCCAAAATAATGTTGAACCCTCGTGTTTCTTTAAGAAAAGAATCAACCGTTTTTTTAAGCACTCGTTAATGTACACTTCTCCGTTAATTGTTCCCGTTGTAATAAACGATGAGCTTCTGTGTCCACATTAGCAAATGGCCTGCCAAACGCGATATTTTGACCCGAATTTTTCCATTAAAATCGATGTTGTTGATTGCGGAAGAATCTCAGCTTCAAACGGGTTGTAAAACTGCGCACCTGGAAGAGTAGTAAAGCCGGCTTTGACATAAGTTTCGTCATCCAAAACCAAGCACGCTTTCTTGTTGCCGATCAACTCGTATAGCGTTCGGGCTCGTGTTTTTGACTTTTTTTGCTTTTCAGAAACTTTTGGTATTTTTTGTTTTTTTTCGTGTTTTTAGACCGTTACGTTTTTTAGATCTTTGTACCATTGTTTGGTTGGTATTACATTTCCGAACAACATCTCTAGATGACATAGTCCGGTTTTTTACAACGGTACCCACTATTTTCCTGTCCAAATTTGTATCATGTGCTCCACTTTTAGCTCCACTTTTCTGTTTTCGCTTAACTGTGAACGTCACCAAATATCGTTTAATAACAGAATCCACTGTACTGCGTGCTATGTTTAATGTTTTTGCGATGAAATGAGCCATTTGTCGATGATCTCTTTACGGCGTTCCTCTTGACTCATATTTTATAATATTTTAAACCTCACCGAACTAAAATCTATAACAAACTGAAACTAGAGAATATACAGGCTAATTTGGGTACAAAATGGGATTGCAATTTTTACGCATTGGAAGTATAGCCCGTATTAAAATTTACAGATTTTATTCGTTTCAGTCCTTATGTCTATTTGTATGTGGATTGTTCGCAGATCGAAGATTATGAAAATTTGTAATCCCATCTCTTGTAAATTTAAATTCGTCCGTCCAAAGAATTCTGCTAATAAACTCGTTGCCATCCAAGTTCCGCTCTAGCAACCTGTTAGAAAACTCAAGTCTCTTTTCCAAATCATCAGTAAGTAGTGCTTGCACAGGTGTATACATTAGAAATTTTGAATTGCAACATAAATCAGTTGTAATAGCTTCCAGTATTCTGTCATCAGCCAAAATTCTTCTTACTTGAGCTCCACACGACCTGCGTTAGGTTGTTTATTTGAAACTGATCCCGTTTCTCGAAGCCTTCGATACGACATATTCTTGGTTTATAAACGCAGACCATTTTTTTAAAAGGTTGTCAACTTGAAACTTTGAAACTTTTTAATAACTATGCAAGTTTAAGAAAATTATTGAAAAATTATTAATTCGTGGAAAACCACTCTTATTGTCAACTGTTGTTAAAACGTAGGTACAAAATCATAAATTCCTTTTTTTAGCTGTTGCAGTGTTTTCCAAGTATCATATAACCTATGGGTTTTTCTGCAAACTTGTTGAAGATTTTTTTTTTATTAATGTTACGTGCATAAGAAAAAACTAGTAAAACGCTATGTTTATTACGCATTTTCTGGAGAAAAGTAAAAAATTAGCAGGACAAGAAAAATGGACCAGGCTTAGAAACTGGATATCGTAAGGCTCAAGCAAGATATCAAGTTTATTTAAACGCAGTTACAAAGACTAGTAGTTCTTCTAAAAACAAAGTCCAAAACGAGGTTTCTACCATTAGTATTAACAGAGCAATTCCCGTTAACATGGGTCAGGGTACACAAAATTAAGATTTTTCTTAAATCCAAGATAAATGGTGTCAACAATGGAGATATACCCTTATCGTAGAGCAATTTTTTGCTTAGAATACCACCTTGATCCGGATTTATTCAGAAAATTAAAAATACAAGTTTATTCATATAAATCTATGTATATTGTCCCCTTCAAAGTAATCCCCATCGACTTATGCCAGCGCTTGATTCAATCCTCGAAACATTTTTTATATTCGGTTTTCGGTACGTCCATCAGTGCTTTCTGCGATTTTTCCATTACTTCCTCTCGGCTGCTGAAACGCGTTCCCCGTAGTGGTTTTTTAACTCGATTGAATAGAAAGAAGCCACAGGGAGCCAAATCAGGTGAATTCGGTGGCTGTTGGATGGTATTTGTTGCATTTTTCGTCACAAAATTACATATAATAATGATAGCAATGTGCGACGGTGCGTTATCATGGTGCAAAATCTACGAGTTTTCTGCCCACAATACTGGTCTCTTTCGGCGAATTGCTTCACGCAAACGTCTCATAACGCCCAAATAATACTCTTTGTTTACTGTCTGACCTTCTGGCAAAAATTCATGATGCACTACACCGTTGTAATCCATGAAAACCGTGAGCATTGCCTTCTTTTTTGACTGAAAACGGTGTTTTTGGTCTCGGCTCATTTGGTGAACGCCATTCACTTGCCTGATGTCTGGATTGTGTGTCGTACTCATAAGCCCACATCTCGTCTTCAGTAATGATCCTTTTGATGAATGTGGTATCGGATTCAGCCCCGCGAATCATCTCTTTTGCAACGTCAACACGGTCTCTTTTTTGTATGAAAGCCCTCAGGCTTTTGGCACTAACTTTGCTGCTACACGACGGAAATCCAAATCATTAACCAAAATGTCTTGGACGGATCCATAGGCAATGTTCAAGTCTTCCGCTATCTCTATGATGGTTAATTTGCGGTTATTGGCCAACATTTCTTTTACTTCATCAATGTTTTCGTCGGTTTTCGATGTCGATGGTCTGCCACTGCGTTCATCATCTTCGATTGACTCACGACCACTTTTGAACCACTCGTGCCACTGTTAAACGAATGTTTTCTTTAGAGAATCGTTGCCGAAACACTTTTGCAACATTTCCAACGTTCGCGCACCATTAAATCCGTTTTTTACGCAAAATTTAATACAAGTTCGTTGTTGCAAATTTAAATCCATTTCTAAAATTTTTAAAAATCGCCAACCCAAACAGAGATAGATGTACTCTTGGCTACGTAACTTTTGCAAATGTCAAGCTATGACGCTAAGATTTAGAGGGAATGTCAACAACAGATTTACCAACTTAACAAAAAAAAAAAACAGAACTCAAATCGGAGCAATGGGAGCATCATACGGTGGTGTCCGCCGGGAACATTTTGATCAAGGTGGTATCGCAAATTTATCCTTGACGAATTAGGGGATACCCTGCATATCTAGTGAGAGAGTGCAGACTGTGCATATTCAACCAGCCTCAAATTAAAGGTCGTAGAAAGTTTCTGCCATTTTCTATAAATTTAATCAAAATGTAACGAAAAGTCACGTCGCCTCAATACTTGTTTATAAAGTAAACATTACAATTGGAAAATGAGAAAATGCGACGATTATTTAAGTGTAAATTTCTTTAGCAGAACTCCTACGCTTTGGTCTCGCTGCTTTCTGCCGACAAAAGTGGCACTTCTAAATATCTTATTAAAAAATCAAATCCGATAAAATGGGGAACATTCGTACAAAACCGATTTGAAATATTGCAAAAATTCAAATTTTAAAGGACAGTGCGATTTAAAAACAATTCTACCAATCTAAAGCCCCCGAATCCGAATCGTAAAAACACAATTTACGTCTTCGTTTTTATTTTTCATCGAATGATGCATTTTCCAATTGGCCGACTGCCAATGCAGTTCACCTCATCGCGGAGCAAAACAAAAACTCAAAATCACACATGTCCATCGGTTGAGGTACAAATTGAATTATATTTAACATAACATCGCAAATATGGCCACTCGGCTGGAATCTTAAAAATAGCAGCCGCCCAACGTATTTATGTGCTTTTTGCACAGGAAACAAACTTGCTGGTGTTTATTCTAATACTCGTATCTTCACCTAGATATGAGTTTGTGTGTGGCTACTCTAGTCGGGAGACGTCAAAATACAAAGTCTTCGACGAGCACTGCCAGGGCTGCTTATAGCCAAACCAATTAAAAACTAAGAAATGTTCGCGGCGCAGGGTGATAGAATTTTGCGGGAGAGTGTTTGGGATTTGGGCTGTCCCAAGGGAGTACATGTACAATGGAGTACTGGGCCATGGGTTACAATGACTCCTTCACTCCAAAAATACTCCCAACGACGATGAGACCGAGGTTGCAACGCAACTGCCACGAGAACGACAATAACAAAAGGCGAGCGACGACGACGACGAATTCATTCACCTGGGTCAACGAACTAGCCAGCGCCTCAATTGAACACTCGTACGCGTACAAAATTTTGCTGCTAAATTATGTCCAATCAAAAGGAACAAAACAATTGACTGTGACTGTGACACACAAAATTTATCTGTATGAGCATCTAAAGCGGCGGCACATTCATAGAACCATACGAGTTACGAGCAGTTACACTGCCCGGATCCTCTACTATTCAAAACGACAACAATGTCATGGCGGAAAGTTTAATTATTTAATTAAATGTCGATGGGAGGATGAGCTCTAGGTCTAACTCAAGTTAGCTCTGAGTCTTATGAAAATACATACGTAGTTCTGAGTTCCATGTAGGGCTGATTGTTGGGTGCGTTGTTACTATGATAGTATTGCTCTATAAATTAGTCCGCACGGCGATTTCCAGTATTTTTGAATTCTATTGCGCGGGAGTGTCATTGCATTTGGCCAGCGCATTATTTGGATTGAAGATGATGAGGTTTTCTGTAGCAATAGAAAATAGAAAAATTGCATTTGAAGGGGTGCCTCCTGACTTTGTATGAGCTGTCGGACATTGTGACCGCAAATGCTATCCCTCTGAACAATGGAAATATCTGTATACTTATTGTAGTTTGGTGATTTTCTTAAATCGATTTATGAGTCGACTCGTTTTATCCATTGCTTTTAGCCCCGAAATTTATCGAAACAGATGGTGCCGAAGCGGTGGCGGTTAGGTCAGGCGGGAAAATAAAACTTTTCATCATCTCTGAGCTCTGAGGTTTATAATACGAGTGCGAGAACATGAACGGTTCGGTGAAGAATTATGCTCGTTCGTGTGTATAATGAGAGGCGAATCTGTACGTTTGCTCGTATTTGCTCGGCTAGGAATGGTCGTTTTGGGATACCATAAATAGATATTTTTAATGGATTGCTTTTTATGTATATCAGATGCATTTTATATGAAATACACTAAATGAGGCTCCTTAGAAACGGGATGAATAGACTGTGAGGGAAAGTAGTAAATTGCTTTTTATTCTCTCCGTTGAAGTCAAAATTCAAAAACTACATATTTGGCGCCATTTGGCATAGATAAACCTGCTTTGAAGTGAAAGTGTACTTATTCATATTCAGACTGCAGCAGAACCTAGAGTTCTGACAGGCGTCAAGTAGTTTCTGTGAAAATTTGTCGGGCAGCTGTCAGGCTAATTACAATCTTGGCAGCTAGCCCACCAAAAGAGATGACGGTCAGTAGATACCTCGGCTAACGACTTGACATATTGTAAAGAAAATAGTGAATGTGAATGCCGATGAACTTACCGAATTGTAAGTGAAAGTTTTGGTTTTGTGTACTAAGATGCAAAACTAATGCGTTCAAGTTTATAACCTCTATATTCATTAAATATCATAGAATTGTAGGAAGAAAGCTATACGAAATCTTGTTCATTGGCTTAGGGTCGATGATAAATGTTGTTGGTTGACTCGGATCGGTTGTTTTCCAGAGTTACTCTCTTGCCCCATGGATAACAATATCGCTAATAAGCACCACAAACATATGGAAGCAATCAACAGGGCATGAACCACGGCGACCCATATGCTTACATAGCATTACAATTCGGGGTGAATCAGTTAGCTCGGTGCTATGCCAACTGGTTTTAGCTGTGCACTCAAAATTGGTGTGATTATATTTCTAAAGGGTTTTTTTTTTAGAGATTTGGTTTCTAAACTGGCAACACAGTTTCTACAGATTGTCAATTTGACAGTTGAAAATTGATTTGTGGTTACTGCGCTTTGCCATTTTACGATGAATAGATTAACGCCAGAGCAACGCGTGCAAATTGTGAAAACTTATTTTGAAAACCATGGTTCGGTTCGCAAAACTTATCGTACACCACGTCCATTTTAAGGTCGACATAAGCGTCCATGAGCAAGTTATTCAGAACACCATGAATTGTTTTCGCACCACGTACACTCTAGTGGATAATAAGCATCCCCAAAGACAAACAGTGCGAGCAAAAGAAGTTATTGCCGTTGTGGAGCGCAGTGTTGAGGAGAATCCGAATGAGTCGATTCGCCATCGTGCACAGCAATTGGAGCTATGCCCATCCACTTTGTGGAAGATTTTACGGAAAGATCTTGGCTTAACAGCTTATAAGATTGAGCTTGTGCAAGAGTTGAAACCGCGTGACCATTATACGCGTCGTAGGTTCGGTGAATGGGTCGAAAACATGATTCAGCTTGCTCTTCATTTTCAACGCAAAATTTTGTTCCCCGATGAGGTCCATTTTTGGTTAAATGCATATGTAAACAAGCCAAATTGCTGAATTTGGAGTGGAGAAAACCCAGAAGCCTTTGTTGCGAAACCCTTACAACCGTTAAAACTCACTGCTTGGTGTGCTTTATGGGGTGGTGGGATCATCGGCCCATATTTCTTTAAGGGCGATGCCGGCCAGAATGTTACCGTCGATGGAGAGCGCTATAGAAACATGATTTCTGATTTCTTCATTCCTCAGTTGAATGGCATTGAAGGGACAGAGCTTTGGTTTCAATAAGATGAGCGCATAATTTCGAGTAATGGACCTGTGAGCTGGCCTCCACGATCCAGTAATCTCACACCTTTAGATTACTTTCTTTGAGGGTGTGTGAAGTCACTAGTCTACGCCGATAAACCAGAGACGTTGGACGATTTGAAAGTTAACATTCGCCGTGTTATTGCTGTTGCTCGATTATTGCCCCAGTTGCTCGATAAAGTTGTCGAAAATTTGACTTCATGATTGCGCTTCAGACCTAGCCGTGGCGCGCATATGCGCAATATCATATTTAAATGGCATAAAATTAGCTTTAAGTGTTTTATTTCATATTGAATTTTGTATACCTCTAAAAAAAACACCCTTTATTCGAGTATACTCAGACATATGTATGTATTTATCCATGGTGATGATCTGGGTCTACATATCTTACTCATCTTAAACGGCAATTTTTTTCAATCGTCGGTGTTTCTCTTGCTGGTTATCACAAATGATACCAAATGAGTATTTCGGAAGAATGTTTCGTGCGAATTGATAGAAGAAAACTCAATATTTCAGCGCCATTGGGCAGCATTATTATGATTTGAAATATTATATTCATACACATTCTCCTTAGTTGTTCAAGTTTCAAGTAGAGTTTCGCTCTACTTTTTAAAGTATTATGTAAAAAAAAGTCAAATGCGAGTGCATCACCTTGTCTTGTCAATCTATGAATCTAAAAAGTTTTTCTTAGCACGTAACCTTTTTGTGAATTTTAATGTCATCCCACGAAGAGTTTGGCAGGGATAACAAAACCAGGCATGGATCGGTATAACACCATAGATCATGGCATAGGCTGCTACTTTTTATGATCATGAGACTGTTAAGAAAATTGTTTTCAGAATAAAGAATGTTAGACTTACAGGTCCATGTATATTCCATTAGTTTGAAAAGGTTTGTCCGCCTTTGAAATAAATTGTTGTATCGGCTTCCTCAAAGTTACGCAATAATTACCTTGAAATATTTTATAATGACTCGGGAATTTAGAGTGGATATTGCGAATATACGCGGGCTAAAAAGTAATCACTTTTCTGCGTACGTCCACGTCTGTAAATACAGACCAGCTGTTTTGCCACTTAGTGAAACACAGGTAGATCCCCGCCCACACCTCTCAGATCACTCTGATCTCAAGCTACCTGGCTACGAATTAGTGCTATTATTCTTCTCTCACCGCGGTCTCGCCATTTACGTGCGTAGTGATTTAGCTTACCAAACTCCACCACAATGTAGTCCCAGTTCAATTTCATGTGGTTAAAATTCCATCTCCATAAGCAAATTATCCACTACTGCTTTATTTACAGAAGCCCCAAACTGGACAGCAATTCGATTTTTAACGAATTCGATGCGCTGTCTGACTCCATTCAAAGAATTGTATCCCTGTATCCATATACTGAAATCTTTACTACGGGCGATTATATAATTCTGGGTGGCTTCGATATTCTGGACAGACAACACCCGAAGGACGGTGTGTTGAGATTTTTGCTGCGGAAAATAACCTAACGCAGCTTGTTTTTAACTTCTCACCTTGATAAGTACATCGTTGATGTGCTCTCCCCTCTAGGCTCGTCGGACCATTGTGTTATATCAGCTAATTTCTCGTACACCGACCACACAGTTAGAGAAAAGATTCCCAAAAGAGCCGTATGGCAGTACCAGAAAGCCAACTGGAGCGGTCTAAACAGCTTCTTTAGGAATTTTAACTGGTCGTTATGTTTCCTCGATACCGACGTGGATGCCGCTGCTGATATGATCACATATACCATTCTCCTTGGAATAAGAAACTTTATCCCTCATCGGATGAAGAGTATCAAACCAAAAGAAAAGGCGTGGTACGACTCGAGCTGTAAAGAGGCTGTCAGGATTAGAGAAATGTTTTTTCGGTTCTACAAGACCAATCCGACAGAGGAAAACCGAAAAAATTTCAAACGAGCCAGAAATGACTGCAACGCCTTTCTTAAACGTGTAAAATTCCAATACGATCAAAAACTGACGCAAAAAATACTACAATGTCCCAAAGGTAGTAAAAATTGTTGATCGTTCGTCAAAAATATTAGAGATTCTGCCTCATCCTCCATCCCAACGCTCATTTAGAATGACATTCCGGCTGTCGGCTCTTTGGGCAAGGCCAATCTGCTCGCTGCACACTTTGCGGCTAGCTCAACACTCCCAGAGTGCGCCGAATTTTCAATGGGACAAATCCACTTTCGCACTCGTGTAGTAGCAAGAGTTCTTAAAGATCTTAACATGCACAAATCCGCTGGTCCAGATGGTATATCTGCCCTCCTTCTTAAGAGGTGTTCTTCCACGCTGGCAAAACCACTGCGTAAGCTTTTTCACCAATCCTACTCTTTAGGACTCTTTCCGAGAAGATGGAAAACAGCATTTGTCCAGCCCGTCCCTAAAAAGTCGATAAACCGTCAGCTCATGAAATATCTCGAAACACGAAAACTTCTTAATGACCGGCAGTACGGTGTTCGTAGCAACAGGTCCACTGGTGATCTGATGGCATGTCTCACAGAAAAGTGGAACCAAAGCGTACATCAATCTGGTGAAAGCAAGATAGTTGCACTTGATATTTCTAAGGCATTTGACAGAGTTTGGCATCAGGCTCTTTTGTCGAAAATGCGTGCTTTTGGGATCGATGACTCTCTTCTTCAATGGATTAGAAATTACCTTTCGGAACGTTCAATTCAAGTTGTCTTGGATGGTTTCAAATCTGATATTCACAAAATAAATGCTGGTGTGCCCCAGGGCTCCGTTCTGTCTCCGACACTCTTCTTAATTTTCATCAACGATCTCTTGTCTGCTGATGACAGTACTCTCTGCTTTTCATATTCGTTCCCGCACTTACGTCCCTGCTCTTCGGCTGTAGAACGGGAACGCCAGCGTATGTTAAGCTCATTAAATTCTGATATTACAAGCATAACTAATTGGGGACCACTAACAGAGTAGAATTTAATGCTTCCAAAACACAATGTTGTCTGCTGTCGTTGAAGCGAAATTTAAAGCCCCAGCCATTATCCTTGGATGACACTTGCATCGTCGAAACCAATAAACTTTCCATTCTCGGTATGTGTGTCAATGACAACTTACGTTGGAATGATCACATATTCGGTGTCGTCAAAAACGCTGCGAAATGTCTAGGTTTCCTCAAGCGATGTAAGAAATTTTTCACCCCCTCTGATCTGACAACAATATACGAGTATAAGGCATTTATCCACCCGAAATTGGAGTACAATTCCCACATCTGGTCAGGTGCTCCCAAAACATCTCTGCACCAGCTAGATTGGATTCAAAACCGTGCGATAAAACTCATAGGTGTTACTAATACCACTCAAACAATGGACACCCTCGAACACCGACGTAATGTCTCATGTCTCACTCTGTTTTATCGCTATTTCCACCACCAGTGCTCCATTGAAATCGCCAGTAGCATTAAGCCCATTCAAACTTTTAACTGTAACACCCGTTTCGCTATGAATGCTCATCAGTATGCCCTCAAGACCACTTTCGGACGTACTCTAAAATATCGTGATTCGTTCCTAAGCCGTACAACTCGCTTATGGAATGCCCTGCCTAGCTCTTTATTTCCTAGTCTTTATAACTTTCAAACATTTAAAACCAACTTTCACCGGTACCTCTCTTTCCATTCTCCCTGATTTTCCTTCGCCCGCGCTGTATACAACCATTTTAAGGGCACATAAATCCCTCGAGCGCGCGCAAATTATAAAAAAAAAATATGTATATAATCCCGTTGCATTACGTTGCCTCCTTTTGCAGTCTACCGGGACCCTTAGATGGAAAAATTGCCTTTAAAGTAAGCCGGGGTGCAAATGGCCATATGGCAATCGTTTCGACAAACCTCTCTCTAACACAATCAAGAGCATTTGGAATAAAACTGGCTTAGTGCTTTGCAAAACTTCTTAGGAATAACTTTGTAGGAACCGACACAGTTTTGAATTAATGGGTTAGTTTGTCGTTTCATAAGTACGAGTAAAGACCTGGCACTTCTTGTTTGGCCTAATTAAACTCTCTTTCCTGATATGGTTCTGCTTCCTATCTTTATCCCTGTAATGCAACACAAAGAGCGAAGCCCGCTGCACTGTAGTTGCCTGTCTCTTCAAGTTAATATTTTATTTCAATTTCAGAATCACCTAGTAATGTATAAATTATTGAATTTGCCATACCCACGGTAAATATTTTAGTCTCCAGCTTATCCAGTGGCTTCGTAACCTTCTAATTCAAGTTCAAGTGCGTCGTTGCAGTGCTTGGCGGAGCTAGCAAATATCGTAATCAGATAATTTTCGCCACTTACTCACTTCGCTTTCTTCCCGAATCAGAATTAGAAAGTTACAAGGAGTGATACTTTGCTTGATTTCTGAGGTAGTACCATTATTTGTAAGCTAGTACACACCACTAAAATACGCGATGTTGCTTAGTACAATATATGGTTGCCTATACTAAGGATTTACAGAGGATTTAAATACACCGGGGGCAAAATTGATCGGATATACTAGATGGAGTGAAAAGTAACCCCCTTGGGAATGAAAATTTTTTATTTTTGTAATTGTTTTTTTTTTATTTTATTCAATATAGTCCCCTTTTAGTTTGATACGCTTATTCCAGTGATTTTCCAACTTCTTGATCCCGTCCGAAAAGTAATTTTCCGGAAGGTCTGCAAAACACTCCTCCGTGGCGTCGATGATTTCCTCGCATGAGCTGAATTTTTTATTGATGAGCCGTCTTTTGAGGTTTGGGAAGAGATAATAGTCCGAGGGATCCAAATCCAGTTACCAATCGACGCCAAAAGTAGGCCCGATTCCACATCAGCATGTCCAAATACTCTTTCGAAGTGCTCTCGCGTCCGGAGTGAGCATGCACAGCACCCAGCGGCAGGATAACTTTTTCATATGCAGAATATTGCCCAAAATATGGCGTGTGCGCTCAGTACTAATCTTTGTGGTATCTGCTAGCTCGCGCACCTTCACTTTCCGGTCAGCCAACACCAGTTCATGTATTTTTTTGACATTGTCCTTTTTAACCTCATCGGAGGGCCTGCCGCTGCGAACTTGATCGGTAGTGGAGTTGCGGCCACCACGAAACTCGCGAAACCAATATTTGATGGTGTAATCTGACGGAGCATTAGCCCCATAATATTTATCCAAATTTTTTTTTGTTTCAAACACGTCAACAACAATCAGCTGTCAAAACAAAACTAAAGACAGTATCGCACTGAAATTTGGCATGTCTGCCTAAATATGACTTTAAGGCGTCATAACCTTTTTTGCAGTAGCAGCGCATTCTGGCGGTTATGGGGGTAACTTTTCACTCCACCTAGTACTTTTACAGAATCATATGTTTTTAAATGAGTTGGTACGAAATCTACTCCCATTTATAGTTTAGCAGAAAGATTGTCGGATTCAGGAGAGTTTTTGGTTTTAAATTTGAGTTCCTTTCTAAACTTTTTCTTCATCAGGTGGATACAATTCTCTTTATTACTGGAACTCGCGAACATCTCTCGTCTTTTTCTGCAGCAGTATCTTATATGCGCTATTTTTTATGGCCTTGTCGATATTCACTTAATCAGGGGTTCCATTTCGTGTTTCGCTGTTTGTTGTTGCATAACAACAACAATTAATCTGTGAACAAAATATTTATGTACTTACTGGTGTTTCAGATGACCATTTAACTATATTACCATATCGTTCTTCAACTAACTGAAGCATTGAACGTGACAAGAGCTTATTTCCAATCCGCATGGTTTATAGCTTCAGCTAATCCGCTTTCCATTTAAATTTCAGACTAAACTAATTTAAGTCGAAACATAGTCTGCGTTTTCTTATGATTTTTTGCAACGTCTTATACGCCAAGTTCCAAGTGCCAAAAGAAGTTCATATTTACTCTATGATGACATTCAGTGTCTTTGCCTAAGTGAACTGATTGACCCGAACAAATGGTGTTCATCCTTAAACTGGTTACTTTTTGTAGTTGTTGGCTATTGAACCCTCTATACAGATTGTCACGATAATACGAATCGGATGCATAAACTTTTTCTCAATGAGCATTGCAACACCAGTATTGTAAATATCGTGCTTACTCATACCTAATCAAATATTTATTGTGACCTCATATCTGATTTACTTTTAACGTCAAAGTGATAACAATTACGTGTAAAAGTTTCTGTACGTCTGGGCGCCTCGTGTTGTGAATTTTCGCTTCAGACAAGCAAATACAAAAAAAAAATGTGAAAAGTTTAATGATCCAATTCCGCTGGACGGTTTAATGGTCTACGGTGTTAACGACTGTTTTATGAAGTTTTTCTTTCTTGTTATTCGTCTCGATTTTGTTAATTATAAATTCTTCATAATGATGCTTATATTATTTGCAGACACTGATAGTTTGCAATTTTAAAGATAAAACACGTAAGAACATATTTTTATCGTACATATGAATACTCGTATCTTGTCGCAATCTAAAAATCAACGAGCAATTTAATTAGCTCTGAAGTTGGACTTATTGCAAATGATGTAATCGTTGAAATGTGTTTTGAATATTTATTTATATTTTTGTGGTTTTTGGCATATGTTTCTAATTCCGAAAGAGTTTGCTTTCGAAACGGATATGAATGGCAGTTTTCGACTCGTTTAAATCTTAGTCATTACCTGTCAAATTAGAGTGAGGTGATTTAAAAAGTAAACTGCTCACAATGCCTACTGCTGAGAAATTCAATTAAAATATGCGCATGTCTATGCCTAGCTTTTAATTAGTTAACAAACTGCCTACAAGTTCAATGAAACTTGATACTTAGTCAAACTTGCGTCAGAATGTGTTTTCCCGTCAAAGAAGAGTTAATTTTTTTTTTTATAAATCATGACCAAAGTCTTTGATCGCCAAAAATGAGATATGATAATAATGATTTGATTTTCGAATGAAAAAAAGAAAAAAAAAACAATTTGAATACAACTGACGTCATGAACTATTTGCTAGATTTTTTGACATTGAAAGAATTATTCAAATCTTTTTTAATTTATGACAGCGTCGTCTAATGAAGATTTAAGACAATAAATTGGTTTTGTTTTTTTGTGAATCATTAGTTCTTAGTGAAGATAAATTAACATTTCCTGAATTAAATGTGGATTAACCAGAGCATTAGAATTTACTTTATGTTTTATTTATTGTACAATACATTTATAACTTGACGATTTGTACGCCATCAGGTGTAGTTACTTATGTATCGGATCGTGACATAACTACTCGTATCTAGCTGTTAATGCTATGCCAAATATCTTCTCACCAACTGGAAGTGACCTTAAGTTTGTTCAGAATGTTCTGCATGGGTGGAAACTATGTTGTATGTCTGCAACTATTAAGTGATTTGTTAGAGTATTTTTCCTAACTGCCATTATTGATTTTGTATGCTGGATAAGCCCGCTGTTCCTCTTCTGGGTCGATTAAACAAATTCCATTTGATTGCGTATTGATCAATAAAGGTATTCTTTTTTAGAAATGTGTGTCTAATCAATTGCCATCAGCATTTTCGAATTATTATGACTATAGGATCATTTGTATTGTAGTTCAATATTGTATTTTAGCGTATAGCATTGCTTCTCCCGGTTTTAGGCAAACCTTACCTTGTTTATTTGGTCAGCCGTTATATGGTGGAAGTTCTTCTGTCAAACATTGCTAATCACCAACAAAAGCAATACCGATAAAGGGATAAATCCTGGTTTCACGTCACTTTGAATCCTTTCGACGGGTTTTCTCCGTGTATTAAAGATGTTTTTTTTCCAGATATGGTACTCCTGCGTAAAACAAGGCAAATATTGTACCTAACATATATTGATACCATGTCTCGATATTCGAACCACTACTCAATGGTGATCCGAAGAAGGGGTTTTCATCCTCAGAATTGGTGACTGCTTTGGTTTGAGCGCAACACCAAGACGCTCATGCATTTTGTGTGTTTCCCTTTTTTTTTTCCTTATAAATACACAACGTTCATATGTATGTGGGCATCGTATTAACGTAAGGATCAGCTTCCAATGGCATATGAGTTTTTTCGCACACTTTCCCTCTTTAATGGAAAGTAGCACAGATGCATAGGGTGTGTTCCAATAAGTGCGAGCGCAATCTACTTCCTGTAGGAAATGTATCGATGAATTTTTGAAATGTTCTACCTGTATCAAAAAGTCTGTGCAGGAACAGAGTCATATCGACAGTTTTATTTCCAAATGTCTGCACCCGTACCACGATGCATCAACCAATACGGTGAAACCTAAAATAGTCCGAAGAGGGTGATGATTTAGTTGCCTTCCAACACACTTTTTTTTATAAACACAGCGGTTCATCCTTATTTGCTATGAAAACGTTTTTCAATTCTGGCTAACTATTAGGTTTTCATCTTCATTCAGACTGTGTAAGTACTCGTATGTAGCAAGTCAACGTTTTGTCACTTTGCACATATTTGAAGTATAAAAAGTGATAAAAACCTGTCCTCTTACCTTGATATTTCGAAAATACAGATCAATTTTTAAGAGCTCGACAACTTTTTTTGTTCACACATTTTTTTCTCCAAAATTGAATAAAGCCAACTTTTTGCTGTAAGTTTAAATATCAATTAACCGCAAAACATAATTCTTGAAGAGCATTATCTTTCTAGAATATACGAGTACCAATACTCGTATTTTTCTTTTTCGCCAATCGGATTATACTTAACTTGCCTTTGAACTTTTGTGTTATTCTGGACACGTACAATATATTGTAGTTAGCTGTGTGTCGTGAATATTTATATTTCCTACCTTTCTTTTAGATCTCACCTGGGATGATAGTCGGATAAGACAGAAAAAGCAACATAAGAAAACAGGGGAAAGTCTATGTTCACAGAAGGTTAAACAATAAGTAGATTGTTAGCAACTTGGTAACGGTGGTTGTTGTAATGATATCATCATGTAGTAACATTCGTCGAATAAACAAAATTTTAATTATGCGGTAAAAACAGAACTTTCTTTCCGATTTACATGCCAAAGTAAGCAGCGGCACAGACTTAATATTTTTTAGTGTCAGTATTTTAGTTAATTGTAAAGATTATATTTTACTAAATGTTTCTCGTGAAGTTAGAAGTTATTAAAGAGATCGTTAACTGACGTCGTTGGTTTTTTACTTTTAATTATTCATTTTGTATATAGTATATTTACGTCCGTATTTGTATGATATATGTAAGCCGATTAATATCGCGCTGTTTATGGATTTGCATACCAAGTTGTTTTCCTTTAATATATCAAACCATTCAAGTAGATTTTAAATACAACGAAAATGTATGCCATATCCACAATCCGTTTACCGGAACTGCAGCCCTTACTCAATGTAGCAGCGAATTAATTCTGGTCTTGGGCGCAAGTTGATTTAACTGCATCAGAAAATTAAGGCCCACCAGAGCTAAAATCGTTGCCATTGTAGCACAGGTTATATTAGAAAATTTACACAAAGGAAACCAAACACCCGCCAGAGTGGAAAAGCCGCCAGCAGAAAGAATGCCAGAAACCTTCTTCCTCTTGGCTCCGTTGAAAAGAAATCAAACACGCCTCCGAGAGTTTGTTAAGTTTCAGTTTGAGTGACTTCCGATGACCTGTTTCCCTTTATTGTCGCTGGTTTTCAGAAATTATATTTATTATTCCTTTTATTTGAATCTTAAATGTTGAATCCAATTAAAAGGCTTTTCAGGAAGTTGTTTTTTTGCTGTCCATCGGCCGCTTTGGTACTTTGTACTCTGACCAGATCGTTTATACAATAGATTGATTTTAAAGGCTGATAAGCTTCACTTCACCCCGGTTTTGTGGATTCGTTTAGCACTAGGTCGTTAGATATGAGACTTCCGATTTATTGATCGTTTATAAAATGATCATTGTGACATGAGGTTGCGGACAGTTATTGGGAAGGACGCAATATCTTTTGAAAAAGTGCAGTATAAAAGTTAAAGAAGGTAAATAAAATATGAACGCAGCTGCAGCGATTCAAGGAATTAACTTCTTTGAGTACGCGTAGCGATAAAACTAAAATTTTAAAAGTACGGAAAAGGTTGGCCCGCAACTGCGCCAAGGGAACGAGGAGAGGAGGTTATTGATAATGAAGAACTTGCGATGGTTGTTGACTAGCTACAACTATCCCTTGTCTTACTGCAAGGTCCGAAATCGCAAAAGCGTCTCAAGTCGTCACTTTTCAGCCATTGGAAAGGTAAAAGAACGGAAAACCTCTTATCACCATCGAATAGACTACAATGTTTGGAAGTTGCAATTTCTTTAACCAACAGGCAGCGTATGGATTCTTTTTTGCATACGGTCGTGGTCTTAGACGCAAAGTGTATCCTGTACGATAATATGAAGGGATTAGGAGAATGGTTAGACGTGGCTTGCATCCTAGGGCACATGAAGAGGCAGAATTTCACCACTTCAGGGGGGGGTAATTGTAACAGTATTTTGGACGAATTGTACATTATTTATTTCCTAGTAGCAGAGGAACACATCAGGCCAGACGATACTGCATAGAAATCGTGATCTCATCTTGCAACATGATAATGCAACACCACATGCAGCACGGCTAACGGTCCTGAAGCTAGCAAGTTTTTATATGAAGTTCTACCTCATCCACCCTATTCACCAGACTTGTCGCCTATTGGCTACCACCTTTTCCGAAGTTTGTATGATCACCTTCAAAATAAACCCAGATGTCACAAGAACTTTAAAGACTTTTTAACACCAGAAATGTAAACTTCTTTAAAATATGTAGAAGACAAATGGAAATTATTTTATGGAACAAACTTTGTGAATTATTGAAAGTGTGGTACCATAGAGAGAACCATAGCTATGGTTATACATATTTAGGTTAGGTCCGTGTATTCGAGCTCCCACTCCCGATCCCATTTACGCCATTATGGCTGTGTCTTTTGAAAGCGGTCTGTTACCACGCAGATCATATCAAGTTCCGGTATGTCGATATTTCGGAAGTTAATTCATCTGATTTCAACGACGGAGATTATGTTGTATAGGCTAAACTTTTTGATCTAGCTTGGCAAGATGCGATCCTTCTCGAGCTTTCCTTGGAATATTCCTCGAATGGATTGTTCAGAATTTCGTTACTGTTACTATTATGTATGTTTATCCATTGTAGTATTATGAAGGCTTATTCAGCTGGCGTTGGCAACCTTAATCTTGATGCAAAGTGTAGTAATCTCGCCCATATGCCGGAAATTCAAGACTTTTTGCCTAATTTTTCCTCTAAAAACATATCCCATCTCAACTAAGAAGTCGTCCTGACTTCGTAACGCTGTCATTGAGACGGATAAACACGCCATTTTGTGTGAGTGAAACAGATGGAGATGCACTCTCCTGAACTAGTGTTGATAGTTGATCCCGTGATTGTGTAGTGTGTAGTGTGAATGCCATCATGCCATCTCGATACACTGCTCAGGAATATTCTAACATGCATCTCATTTATGGGGAATTCAGGTGTAATGCTAGTGCTGCAGCCAGACTTTATCATGAGAGATACCCAAATGCTCAGCGTCATCAGGTTCATCGAGTGTTTGTAAATGTGCACCGGTCATTCCCACAGGGTCGCTTTCAAAATCGAATGGTTGACGGGTCTTCCGTTATGCCCTACGAGGACGAAGTCTTACAAGCAGTCGCACAAGACCCTAGTACCTCAGTACCTGCAATTGAAGAAAGCATATGAGTGCCCAAAAGTACAGCACATCGAATTCTAAGGAATAATCAACTCCATCCGTACCATGTACAACGAGTCTAAAGTCTGCTACCCCGAGATTTTTTTTTTTTTTATAATTTACGCGCGCCTAAGGGGTTATGAATACCCTTATACTGTTGCCAGGGGCGGAAAGATAGAAGGAGGAGAAAGGAAAGTTTGTGATGTAGTGGTTTGAAACTCAGGTGTGTTTAGTTTCGATATTGACTCTCCAGGGGTGGGAGTCCGAATAGGACGGAGATATTTTCTTCACTCGGAATGATTCAGGTTGTGAATTTTAACGGTTGTTTTGTGCTTGAAAACCCTACAACAGTCAAATCTACATGTCAGTGTTATGCCTTCACGCGCAGATTTTTCTGACTGAGTTCCAATTACACAAATGAAAGCTTGTCGTAGCTAGGATTCGAACCTTGACCCTCCGAGTGAAAAGCGATTGCTAGTACCACTACATCACGGGCACCCCCTTAAGAGATTATCCAGAAAGAGTGCAATTTTGTCAAATGATGTTGCAGAGCTTCAGAGAGGATCCGAGATTCTTCGAAAAAATTCTATGGTCGGGCGTATCAACTTTTAAAACGGACGGTTACATGAACCTGCACAAATTGCATGAGTGGCACGTTTTAAAGTAAACCTGTGGACGGGAATTTTGAATGGTAGAATTATTGGTCCATTCGAGCTGCCACAAAATTTGAATGCCGAGGTTTATTTAGATTTTTTGGAGTACCACTTACTAAATTTATTGGAGGACGTGCCACTAAATATTTATGCATGCATGTGGTATCAACAAGATGGTTGCCCAGAGTATTGTGCTCGCACAGTACGAGAGTTCCCCGAATGGGAATGCTCCAACAGGTGGATAGGGCGGTCTGGTAAAATTTCGTGGCCAGCCCGTTTACCTGACTTAAATCCACTGGATTTTTTTTACTGGGGAGCAGTAAAAGAAAAAGTTTATTCTAAGCCGATAGAAAATTTAAACGAGGTGCGCCAAAAAAATTGCAAAAGCCGTTGAAGACATCAACTCCAGAAGATATGCCCATCTTATTACCAGATCGTTTGTAAGAAGATGTAGAGCTTGCATTGCCGCTGAAGGCGAACAGTTTGAACATTTGTTGTAAGATATAAGATCGGTAGATGGCGTTTAGTCGCGCAACAAACAACAGTTGTGTAAAGCGATCCTGGGGGTATACACCAAGAGAACGTTGTGTTCTGTGTGCTCTTTGATGGGGAAAAAATGAAATGAAATGACAAGGATGGCATCTCCATATGTTTCACTCACACTAGTCGGAATGGCGTGTTTATCCGTCTCAATCACGGCGTCACTGTCTGTCTCGCACACAATTGGTACTCATTTTACCCTATTAAAAAGAATTAACTATGAATCGGGTTTTCTTAACAAAAAAATTTTTTTTGTCCTCAATTAAGCATTAGTCTAGCAAGTGTCATACCATTTTGGAATCCAGACTAACTACGCCATCTTCTAAAGTTACTTGCCAAAATGTCACAGCACAGTACATTTTTTTGTCAGTACAGTCAGTTCAAGTTCGGTAATTAATGATTTTCAGATACATGGATGGGCAAAAAGCAATATTTTAGTTAAAACCGATGTAGTTATGTTTCAATTTTGGACCGTAATTTACAGAACAGTTACTCAGGGCTACGTGACGTGAAGAAAAGTAAAGATTTGTGGTCACAGTACTTGAAAGATCGTCACAGGGTGTCAGATTTCTCGATTTTTTTGAGTGCCAATAATTTTAAAAGTACATGACTTACTCGTAGATTTTTTTTTTTATAATTTTCTTGAGCCGACACCATTTGATCTATCACCTGTTTCCGGCTTGACATTGATTTTTGGGACACCCTGTATATATTATGCCAAAAAGGTTTACGTTTTTTACGATCACTTTTATATTTTCAGCTGTATTTAAACAAAATTCGGCAGCTGAAGCACATCTCTTCAGCGGCACGGTGACATATAACCAGATCCTTGCTAACGCCTAGCAGAGTAATATAAGTCTTCGTTTTTTTTATTGAATCTTATTTTTTTCTGTCGAAGCAGAGCACTTCGACACAGAACTAGTCCATTGTACTTCTTGTATGTTGTTTTTGCTAGAGCTGTTTATTCAAAATGCCTACTGTAGTAGCACCTACCACACCCGCGCCGAGTACTTGCATCCTCATGCCAGCGTAGGCCAGTAGTAATTATCCGCAGTGTCATCATCACTTACACAGCAAAGCCGCAGGATGTTGTGTCGCTTGTGCCCAGCACTTAGGTGTTAGCAAAAGCGTAGACTCGACATTGTAGACTTTTCTAATGAGGGACAGGACATTCGTTCAGTCTGCCTGCAAATTGGAGAGTCATTTGCAGTTATGCTGATATGAAACCCGTCGTGGGCGCAGGGCGTTCTGAAAAACGCTCCTCATCGGCGATTTAATTTCCCGTGATCCCATAATCACCTGGGCTCCAAACAAGGTACTCAGTGAATTCAGCCTCCAGACTGGGCTCAGAGAAGTCTGGCGTTCTCGAATTAGCTGGTCGTTAAAGGGATTTGCATGGCTTTAAGCGCAACTTGACTCTCGGTACAGATGCGGGTACTTCGCTCCCTCCGCAGACTCTTCACAATTGCCCTTATCCTCCAGAAATACACCAGCGCTGCATCCTAAGTCGGTGACGTGAACACTGAACTACACTGGTTTTTTGGCTGATTCTGACCGAAACCAATTTCATATTTTCGCAGCTGTAATCGCATCAGATAGGGGCCATTTCTTTCTAAAAGGAAAATGGTTGTGAGAGTGCAGCCCATGATATGAATATCAAGACGGGGGAAGTCTTGTTCCACCAACAAACGACGCATAGGATGTACATAGTTAGTTTATCACAGTCGTATAGAATCAGAGGACCCTCCTCAGTGACAAGCCACTTCCTTTAACTACCAGAAATCGGCTTGGAGGTTTTCGATTTGACATGTTTAGACAAAATAAATGTATTATGCAGGATTACACCTAAATACTTAACTTCTAAATAATTTAAACTAGTAACCTTCCTCCTTATCGCAAAGAGAACAACCTCAGTTTTAGGAGGATTGAATGAAAGCTCATTTCTAGTGCACCAATCGTCGATCACGTCTAGGGCTGCCTGCAGACCAGCTGTGAGGTCTGGAATATTATTTTTCTATTTTTGCTACCTTGTATCGGAGAGGAAATATGTATTATCATAAATAAATTTATAAATTCTTAACCCAGCTTGCTGATTTTACGCAGTGGACCTTAAACAAAAGCACAATCAAAGCGTATATGAAGGCTATATATATAAAGAGACTACAACTGAGATTATGGTATTCTCATGTGAACTCTGTCCCATCTTATAGGATTCGATTTTGTTGGGAGAAATTGTTCATTCGTTAATTATTGATGATCTTTCAAAGGCAATAAAGTAACCCATTGAATAATCATTTTGTTCTGTTATCCTTACACATACTCGTACATACAAATACGAGTGTACCATATACATTTTAACTATAGATAATTCTAGGGCAATATTTAACAATGTTAAACCTTATTGTCTTATTTAATTAAATCGACTTTAGCTAAAAGTTTGCTTGTATTTGTATTTTAAGTTTGATTAGGATCTTTTTTGCGCCAATGCAACCGATCAAATGAAAATATCAAAATTGGTATTCAACTCGATTACCAGTTGGTGTTCGTTTTGAGATCTTGAAGCTCAATGGTAAATTATTCAATTGTAGAGATAATAAATGAGTAGAAATTGGTCTAATTCAGGTTTTTTTCTGATATTTTCTCTACACTTAATACTAAAATGACAACCAAAACAAATACCAGCTCCAACTTGTTGAAAATAAACTCAGCCAGGCGGTTTATCCACTTGAATTATTATTTTTCGTTTTATTAGCCTTTAATGTTTTATAATCTGGTTAAAGCACCTCTGACGTAACTACCAAATCATAAAAAAGACCTGGCAATAATAACCGAGAAAACAAAAAAATAGGTTTTAACTTTTTGCATCAGGCAAAGATAACTTTGTTTTTAGCTTTTTCTGCGAATACAGATGTTGCGAAGGTTCATTTTCTTTCTATTTTATAGTGGCACTTATAATGAGCTGAGCTACTCGTATGTCATAATCTTTGACGCTTTTGTTCAACATAAAAAAACAATAAATAAAAAAATAAATCTTTCTGCTACCAAGATTAATGTGCACAAATTGCAAAAAAAAATATTGAGACTGTACTTTGAATGACTATTTGTTACATAGAAATATGGATATAATATTTGTTGTGAAGTTACTTTTTTACTGTCTAATGTCTAATGTTTTGGAATTTTCGGGATCTTCATCTCTGTTCGTTTGGGTTAATATCGAATATTCAACAAAGCAGAGATGCGTCCATGATATCTCTAAATTTAATGGCCTCGATCGAGTCAATGTCCAAGCCTACAAACGAAGTATTGCTATCAACTTCTTCCCAGTTCTTACCGCTTTAGCTCATGTCGAAAACAAAGTTCGAGAAAATGAGGTATCAGTTTTGTGGTTTTTCTGAATTTTCTCGGAATCCAGCGGATATCCCCTTTTCGGTATGAGGTTAAAAGGAAAACCAAAGATGCAGCTGCAAGAAGCAAGACGAATTTAGTAGCATATTTGTGCTGTGTAAAGGTCGGGTACCATTTGTCACTGCAGCTCTCTTCTAAAATGGAGGAATTAGTTGCGGTGACCTGCCTCAACTGACGATCTTGCTTGCAGTGGATTTTTTTTAAGGAGTGCCAGAAATCCCTTCGTTTTATCGAATAAAAAACAAAAAAATGGTAGAGTTAGCTTCAATTTTCCGTTGAGTAAACAGATTTAATTGCCGATCATTGTTTCTTCTGTGTTCGAGTTTAGATGCCTACAGGGTCCTGACCTATTCTCTTGCAACATATTGGAAAAATCGGAATATGTTTCTTGGACGATTATTTAACAATGTTTTCAGCTTTCTTGCTATAAGTTTAAATATTTACTTTCTCATGTCTCGGAGAACTTGCTTTATCTTGTTCAGTCCTGGCTTTGGTTGCGACAATATTTCAAAAATATCAGAAACACTCTATATTCTTCACTGGTTATCCTGTAATGCTAATTTGTGAAAATTGAATGGGCCCTATGCATTATATGCATTAATAGTGCATATTACCAGCTTGGCGACGTCTTTTTTCTCTACTCCAGTTTTTGTTTGGGAGGGTCCATTGCAATATTCGTATATTATTATATAACTTAATTCGGTTTTTTTTTTTTTAATTTGAATGTTTATTTAAGAAAAACATGTACAATATTCAAAGTATTGCCCATCTGAAGCTATGACTTTTTCCCATCTTTCTGGCAATTTGTGGATCCCATCCCAAAAGAACTGCGCAGGCTTGGCAGCCAAGAATGAATCAAGCCAATTTTTGATATTCTGCTCCGATGTGAACCGTATTTCAGTGAGGACGTTCTGCATCGACCGGAACAAATGGTAGTCAGAAGGGGCAAGGTCTGGGCTATAAGGCGGGTGGGGTAAGACTTCTTATTGACTGTTTTCTAAATAGTTCTTAACAATAATAGTAAAGTGGGGCCGAGCGTTGTTATGATGGAAAATTATTGCCTCGTGTCTGGTCGCATATTCCGGGCGTTTTTCGGCCACTGCTCTCTTCAACCGGATTAATTGTTTTCAGTAGCGTTGTCCATTGATGGTTTCACCCGGTTTTAGTAGCTCACAATACAGCACACCCATCTGATCCCACCAAATACAGAGCATTACCTTCGCGCCACGGATATTCGGCTTTGCCGTTGATTTGGCTGATTGGCCGGGTTTCACATATAATTTTTTGCGCTTGGGGTTGTCGTAATGGATTGATTTTTCATCACCAGTAACAATCCGATGCAAAAATGTCTTCCTTTTGTGGCGTTCCAGCAGCATTTCGGACATGCAAAACCTCCTTTCGACGTCTCTCGCCTTGAGTTCATGTGGAACCCAATTTTCTTGTTTTTGAATATATCCAGCTGCTTTTAAACGTTTTGAAATGGCTGCTTGAGTGACACCCAAAGATTCTGCGAGCTCTTTTTGTGTTTGGCAACAATCTTCATAGAGTAATGCTTCCAGTTCTACATCTTCAAACTTTTTTGGCTGCCCAGGACGTTCATCGTCTTCCAAGCCAAAATCACCACTTTTAAATCGTGCAAACCACTTTTGGCACGTTCGCTCAGCTAGCGCATGTTCACCATAAACTTCCACCAAAATACGATGACTTTCGGCAGCAGTTTTCTTCATATTAAAGTGATGAAGAAGAACTCCCCGCAAAAACACTTTTTCAGGCACAAAGTTCGACATATTTGAGCGAAAAAAATTATTGTTGTTTACGCTTCAAATGAATGACATATACTGAAATGACGTACAATGACAGTAGCTTTCCAATGCATGTTTCAATGAAATAATACAAGTTACGCCATCTCTTAGCAAACCGCACGAGTTATAGACCCAATATATTCCTTTTGGAAAGAGCAACATGAAGCACTTCGCTTATCACCATAAAAACCGTATTCGTGGAAAGATACTGGAGTTGATGTAATTGGAGTGCTTAAAGCCATGGTCAATTAATTTTCAGTAGTCTCCAGAAAGTCACATTGTCTGGTTTTCTTGCCATCTTCCGACAGTATTCTGATTCTCAGTAGTGAAAACATTTTGTATAGCATTCCAATATTCCGGTTTGGTTGGGAATGTTAAGCTGATGCAGCACTTACCGTGGAATTGGACCTCGATCTCTTGAGTCTCTTGCGCTGGTTGTACATTGTACAGTAAAGATTTTAAACAGTACCTTATGTTGATGTTTCAGATCTTTTTACTACCCGACCGGTGATGGTCAGCCATATGGTGCAAAGGTTTTTCATTTTAGTAGGTCCTTGTCTTTAATGTACCGCTATCCATATATTTTTTTGCCATCACATATTTGAGTCCTTGGACGGCGATTGCTACGAGTACATGGGCATTCAGATATTCGATCAAGTAGTTGATATTTCCGCCCAGTGCCTTGTTGACTGTAGTAAACGTTGTCTTTTTCCTCCCCTGTGATTCTTTTGGATATAGCACTATTTTATCGAGATGTTTCTTACTTCAGTATGGTATGCGGCTGATAAATTTTTCTCACTATAATAATGGCAGTATGCTCTTGCCCACTGGCATCCGGAATACGCATGGTAGTCGTAGGCAGTGGGCGAGCTCTCTGGGTCGAAACATTTGGCATTCCAGTAATTGGTCTTTGTACTGGGACAATGTCCATGAGTCGATTATGCCGAATGCTACACTTGATCTAGATTTTAGAAAATTAGGTTGTTCGCACTAGCAATTTTATTCTGCAATTCACGAGGTCTTGTAACCAGTTGTTTTCGGAAACTACGACGTGGAAGTAAACCCAGCGCTTCTTCACAAACACGATTCTTACGCACCTGGTCCAACTCAGTTCTCATTGTTTTTGTAAAAAAATGAATATACTCGTACCAAAGGGGCATGTTTCTGTCCATAAGAACGAAGAACTGACTGAACTAAATTGGGGCGGGTAATCTCACAATATCTGTGCCCCCCACTCAAACGTCCTCGAAATTGTGTGCACAAATTGGCATTGGTCTTACTAACAAGTAGGTTGTTAGTTAAATTGGACAAAATGGGATGCTGTAAAACCTTTTCTGAGTAATTAAATAAAGGTTTCCAGAAAAATATTATTGTTCAATTTCATATAAAGCAGACTTGATGTAACACACAATAGCAATTTCGACTTTTTTATTCAATTATGTAGATGCATCGCTGAACAATGTATGTTATGTTAGCAACTAATTGAGATAAAGGTCATGAAAGTCATGTAGTCATGTGAGGCTTAAAACACGTAGTGGGCAACGCACCAATAATAAACTCATTTACCTAATTGAGTGACGCTCTCAATTGTGCAAGGGTGGTGATCACATTGCGGCCACATCAAGTATTGCAGTTTGATCTTCATGCCCTATTAAAAAGGAGTGTCACCAAAATTTATTTCAGTCTTTAGATTACAGAAATGTTGAAAGGTTTCATATAATTTAAGATCTTTAGAACAACACTTTTTTTTGCATAGATAACTACCAAAGTTAATTGTCACAAGCATTCCCTCCCGATCTGTTGCAATGTCAACATAGGTCTTCTCTGCTGACGATGGCCAGTACACAGCAATATTAGGAGACTGCTTCCTAATATTCCTGTGTACTGTGTAATGTTATTATAAAATAAAAATATTACCAACCCTTATCAAAGTAATTGACAAATCTAATATACAAGTGTCTGTTCCTTGCATCATCTTTTGAGTACACCTTGGTTATTATTTAAGTCAATATCTTTCGTCGAGCATGTCTTATAATGATATCAACGGTAACTGCCATCCAATATATGTATGACCCAGTTTTTTTTTCGAAACACGTTTGCCGCTTTGAAAGAGGAAATTCAGCAACAACCTCTTTATAATTCGTCAAGGATAATTTGGGAAACGATTTTTGGATATATTCTAAAATAAAAATCGTTCCACAATGAGGGTCTATCTCGAATGTTGAAATCATTTATCGAGGACTTAAGAAAAGGCTTACCTTGGTGTACCTTGACCCATGTTAACGGAAATTTCTCTGTTAACGCTAATGGTAGAAACATCGTTTAGAACTCCGTTTTTAGAAGAAATACTAGCCTTTGTAACTGCATTTAAAAAACGTTGCTATCTTGTTTGAGTCTTCAGATATCCAATTTCCAAGCCTGTTCCATTTTTCTAGCCCATCCTAATTTTTGATTTTGAGGTCACTTGAGGTCAGGAGATCTTGCATTCCAGTGAACCGGTCCATTTCTTTCTATCCAACGATTACCATATTCTTCATCTAGCCAATTCTTAACCTCACGGCCATAGTAGGCTGGAGCACCATCCAACTGGAGATATGATGAAGCCAGTTGAATCAGTGGAATATCCTCCAATAGTTCTGGTACATCATTTTGGAAAAACTCCAGACAGTTTGTAGAATTCAGCCTAGAAGTATCTATTTGCTTTCAATGAGTTAGGACTCTCAGGCCGGGAAATTGCAAGGAGACTTAAAAGAAGTAAGAGTGTTGTAAACAGTTATCTTGCGGATCTACAAAACTACGCGAAAAATCAAAAAGGATGTACGGCAGAAGTAACAACATTGCGAGAAAAGCGGTTAATTCTACGGCGTGCCTCAAATTCTTCTCTACCAGCGACTAAAATAAGGGCCAACAGCGGAGTATCAGCCAGAATAGCAACGTTCCGGAGGATAATACGAAAAAGTGGTACTAGACAGAGAAAAAACTTAAAAAGATTCAAGAACACAAGGAGCATTGAATGAATTTTGCAGAACATGTCGCTTGGTGCAGTGAATGGAAACGCGTTGTCTTTTCGAATGAAATAAAGTTTAACCTTGACGGCCCCGATGGTAACAACTTTTACTTCCACGATCTAAGAAAGGAGGAGCTTATTTTGGCAAGACACCACAGCCTTACTTTAGGTGTAATGGTGTGAGGAGCTATTACCTATTATGGCACAACCAAGTTGGAGTTTTTGTCCACAACAATGAACGTAAAGAACTAATGGGATAGTCCCAGTTGTACGAAAGCCAGTTTGAATGGAATAGCTTCGCATCCATCCATCCCAGGTAGAATTTCCAACTCCAGTGGGGAGGGAAAGATAGCATATGAAGAGTGGTTATCAAGCACAAGTAAGACTTTATGTGAAGGAAAAGCGTTTGTAAGTTTGTTGAAGTGATCCAGGAAATGAATAAATGTTTCATCCTTCATCCAGGCAGAAGGATTTGAACTTCCAGTAGATCCTATTGGCCCATCTCTGATAAAGTGAACTTGGTATCGCACTCGCGGAAAGACTAAGAATGGAGGCATAGCGTTTCCGATGGCATTGACCGCAAAGGCTACTGTGACTAAAGTACACCTCTCGGCTGAAGTCACAGAACCTACTTAACGAGCACCACGTTTATCTATTATTTTGTCGGGTTTTTGCACAGTAGTTATGCCGGTCTCATTAGCATTATATATATTTTGTGGTTCAAATATATAGGGGTCAATGACAGTAGCCAAATTGTCGTAGAAAGCATCTACGTTATTTCTATTAAAGCTTATCGCCCTAGAAAGACTTGTAGCCTGTACTGCACGTACTGAGAGTTCAGGGTTTCTTCTTATGAACATGCGAAACCATTCTTCTCCAGCCGTTTCGTTGCCATCCCAAGTCCGAAGTCGTGATAAATCTTACTTGACGGTTAGTTCGTATGCTAATTTCATAACATCCTTTTTAGTTAGGCCAAAATATATGTCTGCACATCTAATTAAATATTTAGGTAGCTCACGCTCTTGTTCCTGGTTAAACACTCGATTGTGAGCCTTACATCCCTTTTTTTGATTTTCATCGCCACCATTCGCATCTCGTTTACGTACATACCTCAACAGACAACAGTGGATTTTTCTGCCGCTGTTCTTAATGAAGATCCGGTTTTTACATCTTCATAGGCTTGTTTGTACGTTGATAAGTCGGCCTGACCTCTCGTCGTCTTCCTTTGGCATCTAAGAAACAAGAAAATTAAAAAGAAAAATAAGCCGTTTCAACCGTACCCACAAAAAATGTTTCCACTGTCCCCAACCCCCTTCCTGGTATAAAACGGTTCACAGTACGGATGATAATAAATTTGAACAAAAACTAATCATACAGTCATATTCGACAAACTTCAATGAAAACGATACAAAACTCTCAATGCTCTAACTTTAATAAGACCATAATAATTGCAAAAATGTTCGAACAAAAAATATTTACTTTTCCGTCAAAAAACACAATGAGGCCTCCTAGACACAACCATAGCGCATGAAGAGGGACACAACCCTAAAATTCGTGTATCGACTTGTTGCCCACTTCGTTCTCCCCTTGCACCCCACATCCTCATTACGCACGGTGTCGAGATATTCGCTTTGTTTCAACCATCCACCGTTTCAATCGTACCCAGTCTACCCTACTAACAGAGCAAATTCCGTTAACATGGGTCAAGGTACACCAAAGTAAGCTTTTTCTTAAATCCTCGATAAATGATGTTCAAATTTGAGATAGATCCGTACTGTAGAACGATCTTTTTCTTAGAATATGCCGAGGAATCATTTCTCTAATTATCGTTGACGAATCAGGGGACACCCTGTATAATATTTTTTCATATTTCTTAACGGCCGAAACGGTGGTATCAGTGGCATATTTTTCATTTTAAATGCATTTTTAATTTTTTGATTGTAAATTCATATCTGCGTACGACAATTAAAAGTCGGCATGTACTGAGTTTTTATCAACCGCTATTTTCATCTCCGTCCGTCGGCAGTTTTTTTATGATACACTCAAGAGGTCCTTTAAAATTTATTCTGGCGTTTGCCTTTTCATTCCAAATACCCATTTAAAACGCAACATAAAATGAATAAACCTGGTTTCTGATTTTTCATAACATGAAAAATGCAGATATTCTTGCCCAATACGAAGATCGAAAGTTTTAAAAATTTAGACTAAATACAAAGATAAAAAACCCTAGTTTTCACAAACAAAAATAAGTATATAATTGTACATACACATGTAGATATTTACAATATATATGCAAGAGTACATTTTTTAAAAAAAAGCTTTTATTTATTCTCTTGTAGAGTATCCTTTGGTTCATCAAAAGGTTCCATGGTTGAAACTTTAGTATTCGAAACTCCCACACCTCTCCCGGAGCATGCAGAACGTGAATTTGGTTTTCCTGTGGAAAATGCTATCAGCGGAATGCAGTCGATATGTAATAACAACCCAAGCACAATATGCAGTAGGATAAACTCATTGCTAGATGATAGTGGTATCGAACTGCAAGAAGAGTAAGTTGCTACATTAACTTAATTTATATTTTAAATAATTTATAGAATTAAAATGCACAAGTTATAGTATTTAATAAAAAATGACATAAATCTTATGGAACGTTTCTATATAAAATAATTAATGAAAAAATCACCTGATATCAATATTTTTTTTTTTTAATTATGCTCAGAAGACGCCTATTTTGTACGGCGATAGACGTACTAAAATTATCTCTAAAACATTGAATTGTAAGCGACTATATTTGTAATCTTTGCTGCTTTATCTACTGCACAAGACTTATTCAAATCATTTACCTTAAGTTTATCTTTATTATTTCATCGGCGTTGATGGAAGGTTGCCGCTAATTCTGATCTGATGTGATCGAACCAATGTAGTATTCATATATAAGATTTGCATAGATCCCCCTTTTGGCAAGGAGTGCGCGTTTGTGTCTTCTCCTCCATTCGACCTTATCGCAAACGGCACCTGCTGTACTGTCTTCCGTAGAACTTCAATATTATTATATCTTCGCATTTCTGCTTGACGTCCAACATTAAGGGCAGTTGAGTAGAGACTTTGTAGAACATCTTAATGTTTTCATTCAGGAAACCAGCTATTTCGAAAACCAAAGTTGATGTCTGATCGCATTAAGCAATTATTTTAAATTATATTAAGTAAGAATCTTAACTTCCTACACTTCGAAGTTCCCTTTGTATGAGAAGATAGAGCTTCTTTTTTTCTCTGCATGCGTCGTGCAGCTGCGAAGAAGTCGTTATCTATAGCCTATGTCTTCTTCTTAACCGGTTGAATTATTCGAGTGAGGGTTTTTTCGTCATCCTTTCGACATGGTTTGAAAGCTTCGAAAGTACCTAAATGAATTAAGTTTCGCCAGTCAAGACGTGTATGCTAGATTGATGTTATAAAATTAAGCTCCCATGCTGTATCGTAAATATTTCATGTTTTTCGTAGGTATGCTAGGAATAAGCCTGTCTCAAAAATCACAGTTACCCAAGGCATGTACTGCGAGAGACTACTTTTTCCTTTTTGAAGTATTCTCCAGGGTGCCTGAAAAGTCACGAAGGTGATTACCTCTTCATTTGACGAAAATCTTATACAAAAAGAAGTCGCTTGGGGCTAGATCTGGTGAATAAGGCGGATGCTCAAAAAGTTCAAACCGTAATTCATGGATTTTCGCCATGGCAACCGCTGAGGTGTGAGACGGCGTGTTGCCTTGCTGAAACACGGTTTTCTTTTTCTGCAAATCTGGCCGTTTTTCCACAATTGCTGCCTTCAGCTAGGCAAGTAATGATGCGTAGTATGCTCCTGTAATAACCATTTCCTTTTCGAAGATAATCGATTAAGATAACTCCTTTACTATCCCAAAAAACAGTCGCCATCACTTTCAGAGCCGAAAAAACAGTTTTTGCTTTTTTTGGGGCCGGCTCGCCCTTTGCAGTCCACTGTTTTGACTGAATTTTTGTTTCGGGAGTATAATGGTGTATCCAAGTTTCATCTACAGTAATTAATCGGCGCCAAAACTCGAATTTATTGCGCCTAAACAGCGCCAACAGAGCCTTGGAAATGTTCATTCGAACACGTTTTCGGTCTGACGTAACCAAACGCGGCACCCAACGCGCGGACAGCTTTCTCATGCCTAAATCTTGATTTAATATGTAACAAACACGTTCTTTGGACATTTTCATAATCTCTACTATCTCTCTCACTTTAATTCGGCCGTCGTCTAACACCATTTGGTGAACTTTAGGAATGTTATGGTCAGTGGTTGCAGTTTTTGGACGTCCCGAACGTTCATCATCTCCCAAGCTTTTACGGCCACGTTTAAATGCAACATGTGATTTTTCCTGATTTTAGACGGCACAGTTGATTACTTTTTTCAATTTTCATTGAAGTAACTTCTACGAGTACTAAAGTTCTGATAGTCAAGATTGGAGTGTTTTCCACATTACTTACTCGTACATAAGAAAATTACAATCGATATATAAGATCGGATCATATTCATTACTACATTGAGAAATTATGTTCCTAAATATCAGACAAGCTGACAAGTCGTTCATAACCATGCATATGTGTTATGTTTCATAGCCTTGAATAGAAAAATTTAACGCTTAAAAATTTTAACTTATGACTGGAAAGAGGAAGAGGTCTTTAGGTACTCGTACTTTTACTACTATTGCTCTTTGCCATATAGAAAATTCTACGAGGCCGGGTCTAATCGAACATGGTGCGTAATGACAGATAATGCAGATTAGGAAGTAAGCAGCAACTAGATTGATCTTGTACAAAGAATGGAATGCCATTCTAAACAAATGTTAGTGTTCTGAAATAGTTAAAATTCGTTAAGTGTTTTTCATTGGCTTAAAGTAAAAATACTAACTTAAAGTTTGGGGACAACACCCTATCTACACAAATGTTAGAGTTAAAGTGTTTCCAAATAGCAATGACATAAAACCGGGTGTATTTTAGCTACAAAAATCAATATCGCCTTCTCCAGAGGCCGATAGCCTGTCGTCAGGCCTAAGGACTAAGGACATTTAAATTTTTGTAGGTTGCTTGCATAAAGGGTATAAAATAGCTGTCTAAGAAACTGGGTTAAGATGTGGACATGGAGATTTTTTTACGAGTATATGTTCCTGGAATGAGATACTTTATCCCTAATCGGATGAAGAGTATCAGATCAAAAAAAAAGGCGTGGTACGACTCGAGCTGTAAAGAGGCTGTCAGGGTTAGAAAATTGTTTTCTTCGGTCCTACAAGACCGAACGTACAGACCAAAACCGAAAAAGGTTGAAAGAAGCCAGGAATGACTGAAACGTCTTTCTTAAGCGTGTAGAATTTCATTACGACCAAAAAATGAGGCAAAAAATGAGCAAAATAATACAATGTCCTAAAGGTAGTAAACATTCTTCACGTTTGTCAAAACTCATCCTCCATCCCAACGCTCATTTATAATTACATTCCAGCTGTCCGCTCTTTGGACAAGGCCGATCTGCTTACTGCACCCATCTTAACACTTGCAGATTGTGCTTTGTCTCCGCCTATACTTGCGTGCGTCGAATCTTCAATGCGTCGAATTCACTTGCGTACTCTTTTACAAACCCGCCGGTTCATATTTTGTATCTCCCCTTCTTCTGAAGAGGTGTTCTTCCACGCTGGCAAAGCCACTGTGTAAGCTTTTTTATTAATCCTACTCTTTAGGACTTTTTACGAGCAGATGGAAAACAGCATTCGTCCAGCCCGTCCCTTAAAAAGGCGAATCTTCTTCTCTCTCCTCCTACAGACCCACTGCACTTATGTTCCGTCTTTCCAAGGTTATGGAAACATTGATAAATCGTCAGCTCATGAAATATCTCGAAATACGAATACTTCTCAATGACCCGCAGTATAGTTTTCGTAGGAACAGGTCTACTGGTGATTTAATGGCATGTCTCACCCAAAAAGTGGAACCAAAGCATACATCAATCTGGCGAAAGCAAGGTAGTTGCCTTTGATAATTCTAAGGCATTACACAGAGTTTGGCATCAGGCCCTTCTGTCGAAAATGCGTTCATTTGAGATCGACGACTTTCTTCTACAATCGATTAGAAACTACCTACCGGAACGTTCAATCCAAATAGTCTGGATGGTTTAAGTCTGATATTCACAAAATAAATGCTGGTCTCCTGTCTCCGACACTTTTAATTTTCATTAATGATCTCTTGTCTGCTACTTCTAATGTAATATATTCCTTTGCTGACGACAGTACTCTCGTATGTTAAGCTTATTCAATTTTGATATTAGCAGGGTAACCAATTGGGGCAAATATAATTCCTCCAAAACTCAATGCTGTCTTCTGTCTTTAAACCGAAATCTAAATATCCTGCCATTATCCATGAGTGGCACTTGCATCGTCGAAACCGATAAACTTTCCATTCTCGGTATGTGTGTTAATGACAACTTACGCTGTACGGACCATATATTCGATGTCGCCAAAAATGGTGCGAAATGTCTAGGCTTCCTCAAACGATGTAAGAAATACTTTTCTCCTCTGATCTGGCCTCAGTATATAAGGCATTTACCCACCCAAAATTGGAATAAATGCCAACATCTGGTCAGGTGCGCCTGTGTACCCTTTTGAAATAAAGCCAGAAATCTTCTGCTCTGCTTGAATGAGAGCCCTCGTCCAATTATCAAGGCTTCTTCATTTAATGAAGTAGTCTAATTAAAAGAAAGGGTAGAACAAATATTAGTATTATTGTAACGGTTTTCAGAGCTTAAAAGCCGCTGAAGGTTGCTACGATTTGATCAGTTACAAGCTGTCGGTCATAGGTTCTGTTGAGCGGCAGGACCAGCTGTAGTTCGTACGAGGACTTAAAACACGGTACCGTGAGAGTCAAGGCTCCCCGGACCATCACGGTAATTGTGGTTTAAAACCTAAAACCCAGCAAGGGTCTTTCGGTTGGTTTCGACCCGATGTTGAGCTGCAAAAACTACTGGTTGCTGGGATCCTAAAAACAGCAAGGATGGAGCTGTGACCTCAACACAGTTCCTCTTTGATATTCATACTTAATACATGCAAGCGATGAGAAGGCGTATCTTTGCTCCTATGAATCATTCAGTGAACTTAGGCTTACAAGGCAGGTGTTCACATAAAACACATGGTACATGTGCTTGGATGAGGGATCCTGCTCAATTATCAAAGTTACGCCCATCACTGACGAAGTCTAATAATAAAGGTTGAGTGGCAGGATTACCGGTTGTCCTCACCGGGACTTGACTTGGAAGTGGTAGGCCCCCCAGTTGGAGTGCCATGGTGGTTGTGGTTTAAACCTATAGTCACAGAAAGGTCTTCCATGTTTGGCTGAACCGATGTAGAATTGCAAAAAGTACTGAGTGCGGTGATCCGAAGATCGGTAAGAGGTTGTAGGTTCGGCCTCGACTCAAACCAACGATGGCACCTGTACCCTCAACGCAGGTTTTGAATGACGGAGAGCGCTGCCCAGGCGTGTTCTGGCCCTCACGGATGTATGGGCATCAGATGAAGTTAAGTCAATCTATTGTTAGGCGTTCACGTATAAACACAAGAGACTTCTGTGCTTACACGGGGCCTTGTGGGATCGTCATGGTGGCTTTGGTTTAAACCTTAAGTATCAAGGACGGTTTTCCGACTGTAACTGGAAAACCTCAAAATGTAGTAAATACGACAGGGCGTCATGACGCTAAGATTGGCGGAGGTTTTAGGTAGGCCTCACAATCCACCAAAGGGGAGGTCTAGCCTACACGATGACTTTGAATTGGTACTGGTCTGAGTGGCCTTTCCCCAGGGTGATCAAAAGATCGGGAATGGGGATTAACGCACTTTATTCTCCAGTGTGATGGCACACCGTTGGGTTTAGCCAACCACCCCACAAAACACAGTAGACACGTTCTGTGCTTGAATGAAATCTGCCACCAACACCATGGCTGATAGTTTGGCTTTGATATTACCCGATCTGAAGTTAGTACCACACAATTACTATGGTAATCTTTCTATTTTTCTCTTTTTCGGATAAGCTTGTTTTTCTTGCTGATGCCACGAATAAAAATTAAAAAAAGTGTAGCCAACATACTGAAATAAGAACCTTATGGCTACTGAATTTGCCCGGGAGTGTGGCCTACATTTCTTTTAATTCATGCAACCCTTGGCATGGGTATCTCGAAACCCTGACCTTAAAGATGATATTTAGTTTTATCTTAAATGCGTGTTTTAATGGACATATGTATATTTTTCCATATGTGTAGATTTTTACCTCAAATAACCAAACTGCCCATCATGAGAACTGCAAAAGAAAGTTTGGACTCGCTCATCACATTTAGTTTCTGCGTATATGAATACATAAAGGCTGAGCCAACAGCTAGTGTGGAAGTTTTCATTAAATTGAACACATATTTATTGTGAAATCAATGTAGAATTTTATTGGTTAATAAAGTTCGGTCTATGGCAATTATGAATGGAATATAACATTGTTCATATAATCACCACGGCTTCTGTTGCAAGCTACCATCCGAAGATTAAAACTATCGATGACTTTTTGAAGAATAAATGGGTCAATAGCCGGAATTTCAGTTTGGATGTTATGTTTGCGATCCTGAATTGTCGCTGGGTTATTGGCATAGACCTTACTCTTCAAATAACCCCACAGGAAGATGTCTAAAGGTGTCAAATCGCATGACCTTGGAGCCCAATCAACTTCTTATCTAACTGAAATAATGCGATCTTAAAATTTCGTACCCAATAAATTGATTGATTGATGGGTTATGTGGGCGGTAGCACGATCCTGTTGAAACCAGAGATCGTCCAGACCCAATTCATTAAATTTTGGAAAAAAAAAAATAGCCCGTCAACATGTTGCGGTAACGTTCCCCATTCGCTGTAACTGTCTCTCCAGCCTCATCTTCGAAAGAGTACGCGCCAACGATGCAGCCAACCCATAATCCGCACCATACATTGACTTTTTGGGATGCATTAGTTTTTCGTGATTGCATTAGTTTTCCGCGTATGGGTTTTCCGGTCCCTAGAAACGACAATTTTGTTTATTTGCGTACCCATCCATCCAAAAATGGGCTTCATCGGAAAAGATCAAATCCGATGGCAAATCGTCCTGGCGATCCAACATATCGGTGATTGTTGTTGTGTGGTTTGGGTTTTGTAGACGTGTAAATGAAGATCAACTTTTAAAATGGGCCTTAAAGTGCCACAAGTGAGGCCAAATTGTTTCCTTCGGCGACGAATTCGCTCACAGTGGTGATGTTTTGGCGTGCACGTGCTGGCCGAGCATGCTGATATGGGATTTGACCCGATACCGAACCAGTTTCTTCAAAATGCTTCACCATTGCACGAATTCCGAACTCACTAGGGCGATTATGTTGACCGAAAAATTCACAAATTTTACGAAATGTTACTTTTACAGATCGCCCATTTTCGTAATAAAAAATGCATTGTTGCGTAGTAAACGACTCCATGACTAAAATTGCCAAAGATTGTAAAACATCTTTTAAAAAGATCAACCACATAGAATTCTGTAAATGACAGTAATTGACAGACAACATCCATACCATCTATTGGCTCACTCTTTACAAATGTGTCGGACAAAACATTTCCAACTAGAAGTTGAGTCACCCGATTATGCTTAACACAAGAAGTTATGATAAACAAGTATTTCTCAAAAACATATTCCTACAAAATATCTAAAATATAACATAATGTAATTAAAACGTTGGTTTCGCGAATCTTAGCTCGATTTCGCTAAGCGAAACAAGTTTACGATATGACATTGAGAATAACTAATTTAACCAGCTTGCATCAGCTTATAAATTGATCAAATAATGGTAACTTAGTTGGTGCTAGGACGATTTGTCAGTCATGGACTTTCAGGGATATGCCGGCTTACCCATATGCTAAGGAGCCACTGAGTTCAAATCAAAACAGGAAAAAAAAGCATCATTTACCTTGGGACATCCAAAAATAAAGACGGTTCTATGTAGCGACGAGTAGAAATATGTATAACATTATTGGGAGTGACGGCATGTGTTATGTAAGACTTAAATTGTATTAATGTATTAAAACAGTCAAACCTGGCGCAGAGAATGTGGTGGTATGGGGGTGCTTTTCTGCTGCTAGATTGGGGTCTCTTTGTTGAGTCTTCCAGCAGGATAATAACACAAAACACACCTCGAAGCTGCTCAGACTTTGGTTTAGTGAACTGTATCTTTGAATTGACCACCACAATCACCTGATTTAGGATCAATAAAAAACCTCTGGCATGTAAGGACTGAAACGAATAAAATCTGTAAATTTTAATACGGGCTATACTTCCAATGCGTAAAAATTGCAATCCCATTTTGTACCCAAATTAGCCTGTATATTTTCTAGTTTCAGTTTGTTATTGATTTTAGTTCGGTGTGGTTTAAAATATTAACAAAATACGAGTCAAGAGGAACGCCGTAAAAAGATCATCGACAAATGGCCCGAAAATACTTCGCGTCCAAACCATTTCATCGCAAAACTTATGTCAAAGCCGACTTTACTACTCTTCCAGGTGCGCAGTTTTACAACTCGTTTGAAGCTGAGATTCTTCCGCAATCAACAACATCGATTGGGATGGAAAAATTCGAGTCAACATATCTCGTTTGGCAGGCCATTTGCCAATGTGGACACAGAAGCTCATCGTTTATTACAACGGGAACAATTAACGGAGAAGTGTACATTAACGAGTGCCTAAAAAAAACGGTTGATTCCTTTCTTAAACAAACACGAGGGTTCAACATTATTTTGCCCAGATTTAGCTTCAGCTCACTATGCCCATACGACGTTGAGCTTTCTTGTTGCTAAAAATGTCGACTTTGTCCCAAAAGACATGAATCCACCCAATGACGGATGTAACTGTCACCAACGTTATGAAGGACATTCGAAAAAAGTTGAGAAAAGAATGGGAATCCAAATAATTTTTTTTTATTTTTTATAATTGTGAATGAATTTAATAAAAACAGAGTTTTAAAGCAAACACAAAAAATTTACGTGAATTATGAAGATATTTTTTTTTTACTTTGAAGTTTCCAAATTTTATTCGTTTCAGTCCTTAAACGAGAAATTAGTCGAGAAAACGTTAGTAATGCGTTGGAGTTTTCCAAACAAAAATAGAAGGCATGTAGAGCAATTCCACAAGAAATGATTACAAATTTAACAGAATCATAATAATGGTTTTGCTATTATGTGGTATATTCATTTTACATCTTTTGTTTCACTTCTGTTGATAGTTGCACTTGATTTGTCTCACAAAAATTTGAAGTTGCCTTAACTCAGTGTAGGTACACAGATTTAAATTTCTTGATCATGAATCAAAGAATTATTTTGTTAAATGAAATTTAAAAAAATAAGTATGCATGCGTTACGCACAAAATGTTGATGAATTTTACGAAAATATGTGGTTTAACTTCTAATTGCAAATTTTGTCCAATACTGGATACATGTAAATACATACATACACACATAGTGTCGTGGAACAGAACGTTTCATGAGTTTTTCGTGAACACCTGTCATTGATTGGCTTAGTTTCACAGGATGCCAGCGCTCACCGTCATCCCTTTGATACCGGTTCGGAACCTGTGTTGAGGGTACACGTTCAGCTCTTGGTTTGAGTTGAGGCCGTCTTAAAACCTCTTGCCGATCTTAGGGTAACGGCAGCCAGTACTTATTGCAACCCTATATCGGGCTAACCAAATTTGTTGAGGACACTTCCTGCGTTTTTAGGTTTAAACCCCAACCACCATGACGGTCCCACTTGGAGGCCTACCTCTGTCAATTCAGGTCTTGACCGAAGTGCGGGGGCCCCAGACTCACTTCCATGGTACCGAGTTTTAAATCCTGGTGGGGACTACCGGTTGTCCTGCCACCCAACAAGACCTTATGACTGGAAGTTTGTAACTGGTTAAATCATTAGCACCCTTCAGTGGCGTTAAAATCTGTGAACCATTACGATAAGACCATTATTGCTCCACTCGCGCTTATTGTTAGACTAAGTCATTGATGAACTTAGACTGGATAATTGGGCGGGGACCTAGTGTCGTGGAACAGTAGGTACTTCGCCTAATACGAGTATGATTCTGGGTTCAAAACCTGAGGTTACCACTCTTTCGGAGGGCAATGACGTTAAGCATAGTAAGTGGGTGAGAGATTTTGTCTTGGTCGACCCCGGACCCTCGTGCAAACATTTTAGTTGCATATTTACATGTAAGAAAGTGTCATGCCGTTTTCAAAAATTCATGTCAGATTTCTAAATGTCTGAATGATTACTCAATCAATGCAAAATGCTCAACGCTTGTGAAATTTAAGACTGTGTCCATTGTGGAATTCGAATTCAAAACATGTACAGTGCTGTGTAAAACATACCGGATTTTTATCGAACATTTTTCTTTAGTGAATTTTAGGGAACAGAAAAAACCTAAGTAAACTCTGTTGTCGATTTAAGAAAACTTATTTTGTAAGTTTACAAAGAAAAGAAAAGTTTTGTGATAATATGTTTTATTATATTGTAGAAAAAAAAACTTAACTTAACTCGGTAACGGCCTGTGCCGTTTTTTGTTATACTTAATATTTTGTCCAGTAACCGTTGTGTTGTAAGACCTTTTGTCCAGTAACCGTTGTTTTTTAAGGCCTCCTCGCATCTTTTAGGTATGGACGGCACTAGTTTCTCAAAAATTTATTTTGAAATGTTCTCTCATTTATTTTTTAGTGACGTCATAAGTGCATTTTTGGATGTGTGCGTTTTTGACCCTACCCGTCTTTTTAAAATGGGCCACAAGTTCTCAATAGGGTTTAGATCGGGCTATTGATAGGGCCATTCCAAAACAATAACATTTTTCTGCGCAAACCAACTTTGATGAATGTTTTGGGTCATTATCATGTTGATAAACCCAACGCAGTGGCATCTCTTCCTCAGCGTATGGTAGTATTACGGATTCTAGTATATCCCTATACTGCAAACGATCCATAATACCACTAATCTCATGTATTGGTCCACATCCCGCACCAGAAAAACATCCCCACATCCAACGGAAGCAATCGAGTTGAACCTACTCTCGTCGCTAAAGAGTACAGTTTTCCATCTCATTGTTGACCAATTCAAATGGTTTCTTGTGAATTCCAGTCTAAGAAACGATTAGCGTTAGCAAAGTAAACCAAGACTTACTAGAAGAATAAAATGGTACCTTTTTTATATGCTTAGCAGTAAGTAGAGACTTTTTCGATGGACGAAAAGAACAAATCTCAGCTTCTCTTAAACGCCTGCGTAAGATGTTTGCTTCAACTGAAAGATTGAACAATCTTTCTTGAAGGCAAGAAAGTATCGTTAAGAATCATTTTCTTAATTTGGCGATCGGTTCGGAGTGTACTTTTTCTGGGACGTCCTATACAGTGAACGGTTTCGACCTATTTTCCATTCCGAAACTTTTTTATAATGTCACACACTGTCGATGATGGGATTTTATTTTTTTAGGCAATAGATTTGTGTATTAGCACTGCCCTGAAATCGCGCGCACCTGATTTTTAACCACACCACTGTATTTATTTTTAGCCAATTTATTAGTAAACAAATTGGAGACACCTGACCTTTTAAGTTTTGTTAAGTCTATAACTCAATTCAAATGACAGCCAAAACATTTATCAGCAAGTTAAAGAGCAAGAAAATACGGTACTTTTGAAAATCCGGTATGTTTTGCACAGGCATGGGCTTAATAAAATTCTAAAAATAATGATAGCAATACGTTATTGTTTTTGTATTTGTAAACTTATTCAATAGGTTTTCTTAAATTGCCAAACAAGTGTACCTACTGCATTCCTGTCCCATAGAATTCCTCAATGAAAAATGTTCAAGAAAAATCCGGTATGTTTTGCACAACACTGTAGTTTCAGGACAATGTCTCTTATCAATTTCGTTTTCCTGATTAGTTCGCCGCATGCTTTTTCTACGGAACAGGTATCAACATATCGACCAATTGTACCCTACAGTTGATGTACACTCATCTGTTTTAGATTAGGGTGTTTAATCGATACAAATAAAATTTTGCACCTGGTGACGTCACACTCTCTTAAACACTACCAGAGATAAATATATCTTTTTGTTTTGACACTTCCTTCGTGCAAAAACAAGACAACAATCTCCTAGCCATTTAAATATTTTTACTCTTCTCAGCTCTCTCTTTAGTTGAGACTCTTCTTTATCTGCTTTGGATTTACCTTTTCTAAGAGCAGGGATAAACGCAACTTTGTTTTGTTGCTGTTTCTGATTAACTACTACACATAAAGAGTAAGTGTTTGTGAGTTGATTTGTATATGAACGTGCAATAAACTCGTTCTCTAGTTAGAAAACAACTTCCACCCGTTGCTCGTTTCTCATAAGTCTAAACTTCCAGTAATAGATACATATACAGACAGACAGACAGACTGTCTGCTGAACTATCTTTTGGTAGTATAGCAAAGGGATTGTTTTGCGTATGCTGGTGTATAGGCTGGCTTTGGTGTTTGTGTTTGGATTTATTGTAGTGTATTGTAGGGTTTGGTTGCTTGCAATCGTTCTCGCCGTGAACAGCTCTCTGCCTGCTTCTGCACCGTATTTAGTTCCCATAGTTGTCATCGTCTCTACTATTTTATTTCCAACGCGCATGCCTTCTCGTCGTTCGTATATTCGTTGAATATCTCTCGCCGTTGTTTGCCATTTCAATTGTCGTACATCAGACTCTTCTCGCCGTTGTCGTTTTCATAATCGTAGTCGTTCCCGTCGTTGTCAATTTGGCAGTTTTCGCCTGATAGTGTATTTGCGCTATAAAGTGTTTCCAAACCGAACTAACACTACAAGTTTTTCGATTCCTGTTTCCTTCATTCCAGGGTGATGTCATAGCCAGTGAACAATTAGAAAAAAAATAAAAAAAATATTCAATGCAATCAAACTGAAACGAAACGAGAAAGAAAAACACATACGTATACGAGAACAGAAACGTGAAAATGAAATTGAATTGTTTTTGAAAACAGAAAACAGAAAAACTGTGTGGAAACGGTGTTTTGTTTATTACGCTCTAGTTTTTCAAATGATTATTCGCGCGTGTGTCCTTTGACATTTCAAAATCAATTGTCCAGTTTGTTCTTGTGTTTGTCTTCTATCGAGTGCTCCTTTCCTGATTATAAGCAAGCCCAAAACATATTTGTTGCAGCTCAATTCTCATTCGTCCAAAAATCGAAAAAAAAAAAAATTCTGAAAGATATCGAAGAGTGTGAATCGGAAAATTGATAAAATTAGATTACGACTATCTGTATCGTAAGTGAAGTTGTGCGAAATAGATGATTTCGAAAAAGTGAAGAAACGAAAAAAAATCTGCAATACATTCAGAATTCAATGTAAAGTGGAAGGAGCTGTTTAGATATTGAGCTGCTTACCCTTTCAGAAATTGCGCAAAAAGTACGATTTTACACGAATTGTTGGATTTTAATCTAGTAGGTACGTATGTATGTCAAATATTGGTGCATATGCATGTATGTACATGTGTATGTAAGAAAGTATCTTATTGAAAAGAGAAAAGAATAAAACACTTGAATATTTTCGGTTTCCGAACAAGGTCAACTCTTTATTTACCACTTCTCAACCATTCTCAAGCACAATCGTCTACCGAGCACCACCCTCGCCTGCTTTCAATTTTTATTTCTGGAAGAATTGAAAAATTATGTATCTACGGGACTTAGATGAGATATCCATATGTAAATGTTACACAGATACGAGAAGATATAGCGCCAGCAGATGCGGAGCAGTTCCTTCCTATTTACGTCGATTCAATTTGCATTTGGGGCAGTTGTCTGCATACTCAGAAACTATAAGAGCGTTGCATAGGGTTGCCAAGTATTTTCAATTTCAAAAATGTCCTCGATTTACATAGATAGTCTAAATTTGATAAATGTAGAGTAAATCTATTAGTGTCAGTCAGATTAATTAATTAATTTTACACTTAGAACTGAAATACAATCACTTAGAGTATGTACGCTAAAAAGAACGAAAATGTCTTTAAGCCTTACTTTAATATTACGCATCTATGTATGTGTGTATACATATTTTTGAGTATTCCTACAAAAAAAAAATAGAAGCGTAAATATCAGAAGTGTTTGCTTTTGACGTTTGCATATTTTGTAGTGCCAAAGTTAATTTACATTAAGCACTTCTTGACCTTCATCGAAAAGGTCGTCAACTGCGGAGTATTTCACCTTCGTAGTGTTAGAATAGCTATTTGAAAGCTAACACATTTATGACGACATTGATGTGGGCGACCTTAAAATATGTTTACATTTTAAATCAAATAAATCAACAAGGGACATGGGGGACATGTACAATACATGTATGCACCAATGTTAGTTTCATTTGACTAACTCGTGGATAAAATCTCACTTTAAATCTACAAATATGTACATATCATATAAATCTTTAGAAAATGTGTTTTTTTTTTTGAATAAATTTTCAAATGTCCGCCAGGTGCTTAGGTTCCAACTTTTGTTTTCGTTTTGCGATTGAAGCTGCAAAATCGGATGGCGCCTGCAAAATGTACCTCAGTTCTTGTCCTTTTTTTTTTTTTTTTTGAGGAGCAAATTCTGTATGTATGGGTCATAGCTACCAATAATAATAAAACACCTAAATGCGAAAAAGTTTTAAACCATTCAAAGTTTAGGTGGACATCTCGAGTGTCGTTCGCTGACAAATGTGTTTGCGAGTTGCTTTATTGTGAACGCATAAACGAATACGAGTATCTCGCTTGTTAATTTATTAGTAGAGTTTTTTAATTACAAATTATGGCAATTTATCTACCCAAAACATAATTTTTAGGAAATTATGGAGGAGAGAGCATAAAATATCACTAGGTACTATATAGCAAGCACACATACCGGTCGTCGGATCATGAAACGCTAAATCAAATTGGTCACATTGCCATCGACGTAAGACATGCCCCCAATATTCTGAAACGTTTCGGCAGCCATTATTGTTTCGGAGCGCAAATTTACTGCGGCCAAGGTACGAAGCGCCACAGCAAAGAAGAACTATTGACTGACATAATGCTGCCATAATGAAAGAATGCCGGCAAGCACGTGAAGTTAAATAAGTAGCGTAGAAAGCGGGACTGCAACGGAGGACGAGAGCCGCTCGAAAGTTCTACGAGCAGAAGAGATGGGGAGAACATCGGCTTCTCCAGAAGAAAAGAAGAGAATACGATAAACCTGCGATCGAAGATATTGAGAGTTTGTACTCCAGGAATAAAATACGGAAATTTTACCAATATGTAAAAAGAACATGTCAAGGCAAGAAGACCCGTACATAAGGGTGTAGAGATGAAGAAAGAAACTTTGTAGTAGGTTCACAGTCGTTGCTGAGAATATGGTAAAATTTTCTGCAGACTGTATAACGGCGACGAAGCTCAACATTCCGCAATCGGGCAGAATACATCATTCAACTTTGTTCAACTTTGGCGATTATAGGCAAAGCATCCGTTCACCTGACCAAAATGAAGAAAGGATATTAATACCTACGCTGAAATCCAACAAAGGAGATGGACCTAAGGTCCATCTTTTGAATACCGCCCAAGGTATTCAAAAATGCTGGAAATGACGTTGTGGAGACCATATACCAAGTCAGTTCTCAGATCTGTTTAGAAGAGAGTATGCCTATGAACGGAATCTCAACATCGTTTGTCCGATCTCCAAAAAAGGGCACACCCTTAACTGCGCCACCTCTAGAGGCAGAAGTATCCTCAACATCTCATACAAGATCTTATTTGCCACCTGATTGGTTCGTACTCGTATCAGTGCGGTTTCAGAACACAATCGGCCAAATCTTCAACTCTGGCAGATCCTGAAAAAAATTCTATGTAGAAGTCCAAATCCACCATCTTCTCATAGATTTTAATATCACAGCATTTATAGAGACGAGCTGTATAGAGTCATGTCTAGTTTTGACATCCATGCCAAACTCGTCCGCTTGTGCAGAATGACGATTGAGAACGCTCGTTACTCCGTCAAGATCGGCTTAACCAGAACCTTCGATATTAAAAAGAGTTTTAGACAAAGTGACGCGCTGGCACTTGACTTCTTCAACATCATACTTAAAAGAATTGTACGAAACTAACAAGCGAACACTGAAACCACAATCTTTAAAAAGTCTGTGCAACTACTAGCGGACTCCGATGGTATCGCCATAATTGGAAGAACTCAGAGGGCTGTCACCGGTGCGTTCGCTTGTATTGAAAGGGAAGCTGCCAAAATGTGTTTAGCGGTTAATGAGGGCAAAACCAAGTATATGGTATGTTGTCAACAAGAAGGCACATGCAACATCGGCAAGCGACCTTGCCTACCTTGGCTCTGCGATATATTCTGCCAGCAACACTTCAGCAGAAATAGAACGAGAATTACTCTTTCTAATCGCTGTTTCTTTGGGCTAAGAAGGCCATTGGAGCCCTCTATAAGACCTTGATCATGTCAATCCTACTTTAAGACAAAATTGAAAACGCTGATCCAGGTGATACGCCTGGGCAACCAGGCTGAAATTAACCAAACGACCGCACTGCAATTGAGTAAATCAGTGATGGATGGTTCCAATCGATAGTACTATTCCTGCTTCTGTTTGATTTGCGTGATGTTTTTTTTGCGCAACAATCATATCTAGGATATGTAGGGCGAATGGACACCAATGGTCCGGGCCACAGAAACTTCGAATCTAACCGGGAGGGACAACGCAGTAGAGGTAGCCCTCACTTTAGGTGTCCCGCACAAGTAGCAGGGGACCTTAATCGGCTTGGAGTGCGCAGCTTGAGGCAGTTATCTAAAGACCAAGATAACTGGAGAGTTGAGCAACAGGTTCACCCCGAACTGTAGTGCCACCTAAGTAAGTAAGTAGTAGCAGAAACTGAGAGGTTCTTCCACTCAATTATTCGCGTATATACCCAAATTTAAATCCAAACGAGGCTATTTTAAGAACCTCTATTAATCGTATCCTGGAAATTGTGTTTAAATTTCCTAGAGTAATTTGTTTTGTAATTTTGAGATAAGAACTATTACGAATATTATTGTTTGAGCTTAAGTATTATCCCTTTTTTCTCATATTCGATTTTATGACTTACATACAAATGTATAAATTGAAAATTGAGGGTAATCTAGTTTATGGTAAATACCTGCAACCTCTGTAGTGTGCGTTGAAAATATGATAAGACTGCCTTGTAAACAACGATTTTAAAATGTTTGCAGTAACCTTGTAGAATATATTTTTCATACACTCGTAACATGTACTGCTTGAATAAAGCAGCACTGATTTAACTTTGAATTGGAGCAACCATAGTTTGGTATTTATGGTTAGACCATTGTTTTGCAATGCCATTGACAACACACCAAAGGCAAATTTCGCCATTCTGGTGGTGGTGCTTTTTTAAGAGCTATAGGACTTTTTTAAAAAAAAAAATTCAACGACAAGTATCAAGTTTATTCAAACTCTTAATTTATTACGAAGAATGATTCATGACATTATGTTCTGAATAGAAACTAATCTTTATGTTCAGATGCACTCTTAATGTACGAATAGAGTTGCAAATAACATTGTTTAATTTTTTTTTTTTTGTAATTTGTGAATAGTTCTCATATTATAAGACCTTTTTGTTTAACATACGCAATTGGCAGCTAGGTTATCAGTTTATGTAACGCAGGTTTCTACATCAAATTTAATTGTTCTAATTTGGGAGCTGAAGCATTGGAAGGTTTCTTTACATGCCATTGCAGAGGTTAAGTCAATATACGAGTATTTGCCACATCATTGAAGTTTATTAATGGTTAAAGGGGTGTTTCATTGCAATGTTTTTGATTGAATGATATACAGTAATTGCTACAGTTCGGTTTTTTTTTTCAACATTCCTAAATCTCAGAACAATGTCCTTGCTGTTTTATCGAATATAGCTTGAACAACAGCAATTGGAAAGGGGTTTTTTTCTTCAAAAATTTTGTTTTGTTTTGTTTTGTTTTTTTTCTTCATTTTGTTAATTTCTCTTTGATGGTACGTTTTCCCATTTCCGGGACTTTGAACGCAATTTCCGCCTTAGAAGGGGATTGGCAATGATTTATTTGGACCCATCTTCTGAAAGAGTGTATACATAGGTATATCTGCTTGAGAAATGCTGCGTTTTTTTCCCATGTATTCATAGATTTTGATTCTTACTCCAGTACTATTGGATGTTTTCAAACCGTCTTAATACATTTTATGGTGTGCTCAGGGAAGGCTTGCATTTTATATTCAGTGATCTACTCTATTCCTTTTACTGCTGCTGCTCAACTAAATGGCATTCGCAAACCATCAATGCTCTGTATCTATTTATCTATGGCATCTGTATGTTTACTGCCTAGAATACATAATACCAATTATTTTTCAAAGATCTATCAGCTTTATCCTGAGGAATTTTTTTAATCAAAATTTGTTGTGGTTGATATTTAATTCTTCTGTTATAAACTATTCTTTTGCCATTTAAATTTTTGTATGAAATGTTTTCAAGTATAGAGCGTTTCTTTATATGTTGCTCTGGCAATTGGTACAGTGAAATCGATTTACTAAACGCATTTTAAGCCTCACTTGGGTAGCCTTCCTAAATTTATTTACTACAAAGTTTTACAATCGTGGTGAAGTAACCTCTCTGTGTGGTCAGCGTCAGTCAGCGTACTTTGGTTGGTTTAGAATATGTTTTTCTTAATTCTGCTATCGATGGTCACCTTAGAAATGAGCTTTCATGAGAAGTCGAGCTTTCTCTCTTCTCCTTCCTCCAACCTTCCGTTGATCAGTCTATCATAACTTGTCGACAAACTACTCAGCTACATAATATCTACATATGTACGAGTATATGCTATTTTTATTGTATTAAAATATAAAATAAGCCGGATAGGCTTACAAATTTCTATTTGCAAATTGCATAAACATCTGACATACATATGAATGGATACAATTAAGCAGAACCATTCGATTTTTAGCTTACGGGGATTATATTCTCCAAGTATTGTACGAATATATAATTTTTTCGACTTTTTGTTCACCGAATTACAAACAATGTTTTCCTCAACATCTAAACATTTAATGAATTGATTAGAATGGCAAATCTGCGCAGATTTGATTATATGTATTGTAGTCGTAACAATAGATTCATTGTGATGATCTACCCGTAAAAGTTACAGAAAAATTTCTCCGGAGTTTAAAAATAGCATAATATTATGCTTAGCGAGAATTGGTCTATAAATTGTCAACAGTTTTTATAAAACGCAATATTGAGACGCAATTATACTTAAATTAAACAAAAATGAGGTAATCAGAGTGACGAAAGAAAATAAAGAAAACAAAAGGAGAAGTGATATCACAAACAAAAATTTCATATTTGATAATTTTACCCTTATCATTTCACATTTGAGCTAAGTGCATCGGTTTTGAAAAAAAAAAAACAAAATAAAAATAGAAAAATACACATGCAGACGTTGTATGACACTAATTGCCACAGAACTTGTACAGATAATAATTTCGGCAATAATACAGTAGACTAAATATACTGTGTCGGTAATTAAATTAAAATTTAATCAGTAAATAATTTAGTTTCGATTCATGACCTCAGATGTACTCGTATATAGATAATAGAAAGCCATTTACAAAACTAGGCTGTCGAAAAAGAAGAAAAAATTCAAGGTTTTTGTATAGAAATAGCTTATCAATTAAAAAAAAGGAAAATAACTAAATAAACGTTACTGCAGAACTTTCGGTATCAAGACAATTTCATTTTATCCTTTTAAAAATCTTCAAATATTCAAATGAAAAAAAAACTTATGAATAGGGCACTGGTAGGTTCATTCGATTTTTGAAAACGTAGCTTAGGTCTAGACTGTTGTATATACATACATCATATCAAACATTTACGAGTATGTTGGCTCCGACTATCTGTTTGATGCTTTTGCATCATTTTATTATGGAAAAAATGTTTGCATTGAACAATTTTGAAACGAAAATCTAGTTCCTGCAGTTGTAAATTAGGAAACGTTAAGAGATGTCATATGTTCGTCGTAACATCAGCTTATTGAAATTACTTTATTTGTTTTCATGACGCTATAGTCTGTGGTGGACCTGGTCTTCAACAAGCAGATCTCTTCAATTAGCGCAGTCTCTGCATTTAGCTGCGCACTCCAATCTAAGACGAGTCCTTCCTAAACTGTGTTGACCTTGCGTTCAAAATGGCCAAGGATATCTTAATAGACTTCACTAATGTCTGTGTATCTGCACCAATAAGCGGGACTGGTATGTTGAGTGTTTTATATATAGTCTCGTTAGTGTTTACTGACATGGCCTTACTACTCATTTGCTCTCCTTCGGCCGAAGAAATAGCAATTAACAAGAAAAACTCTTCGTTTGATGAAATATCAATTTCAGATTCAATAGCAGAGCCGAGGTAAAGTTAAAGCTGTCTATTGTAACGTCCTGTCCGTCGTCGATGTATGATATTTCCGTCACCACAAGAGGAAGGGGACGAGCGCATTGACTGCAACCTAATATGAGAAGTAATTATAAGTCTAAATGGTCTTCATAGTATATTTTTTTAAAATAATGTTTTCGCAGCGTTCGGTGAAACTACAATAGAACCGTCCATAGTCATCAAAATCTTCAGACCTAACATATTAGTCTAACTCCTTCGGAATGGTTTTTTTTTTTTCTATAATGCCTCAGCATGTGTTAAGTTTTTTCGAAAATGGGATAGAAAGAGAAAGAAAGATGTTTGGGCTCAGTGGTTATTTCGCTCCATGGGTGGCATCCAACATTTAATGGGGAGACTTAATTCTTAGTGGAAGTTGGCTTGATGTTGATTTCTAGTCAACTGCTCGTCTTTATTTTCTTTAACTGAAAAAATGAGTGTCTTTCGGGCGAGGCTGGAATTCGAATACCGAACCTTTCGATTTGGAAGTCAGTCCATTACCACTTGAGCCATTGCTTTAGCTAAGATAGAACATTCCTAAAAATGGTTCTTATTCTTGTGACAACGATTCCGGGACTCCAGTTGATATGAAAAAAGTCGATTCTCTCTCTGTACCCTGGATGAACTCTAACCAGAAATGACTGTAATAGAATCTTTGTTGTTCTTGTAGTAATGGATCGAATCTTATACTCCTGCGGAGCATACATATCCTCTATGAAGCATGCAGCATATTGCACCTGCAGCTACTTTTTCTCTGAAGCGATTACTCATTGTATTTACTTACGGTTGTGGGACCTATTTTCTTATTGGCACATATGTACGTACTATTTATTGTATACTTGGAGGAAAAAGATCTTGATTTTATTTGTTTTACACAAGTAAATTGGTGTTTATCTTCTGAAGAGGACCGATTATGCTAAAGTGATGTCTATTAACCCTAATATTTATTAGCCTATTGATGTGTGAATGGATCATATAGAGTGTACGGTGCTGAAAGCACTGACTAATATCGAGTATACCTTCGATGCTTATATTCTGCGCTACATCACTACAAATATGCAGAGCACCTTTACTAGGCCTATCACATAGACCGTCTAGATAGTAAGCTAGGTTTATTGACCATATCTACACAATTGGATACGCTGGCGGTTTATAGACAATGGTGATAAGGTGCTGTGCTAAATCTATGAGCCGAATTCTTATCGTTAAAACCACCACGCTTTGGGAATTACAGGCCGATAACTTATAACCTACTAGGTAAAGGATTCTCGCTTCAGTTTTCTAATAAGCATATGGCTCACAACGTTGTCAGGAGTGTTCAATTCGGCGATATTGTTTCTTCATTCCTTTGTTAAACTTACTTAACATGAATATTGAGACAAAAAAAAAATCATAAATAAATAAATAAATGCACGTGCCATGGTACATGAATATCTACAAGATGTTTACATTGAATGCTTCTTCTGCATGTCTTATGTTCATGATTGTAGAGTTATTCCCTGAAGTAGGCATGACAATCAGTGCTACAGTCTTTCCAAAATGCCTGAATGTGATATGTGATTTAAGTTTAGGGGATTACGTATTACCTTTACTTGTCATACCGAAGCATTATATAAATCTCGTGCACATATTGGACTATTGGATGTCTTTCAGATTAAAACGCATCGGCATTGTTCTTTTTAAATGAACTGCAGGGTGGGCAATATTGTATGACCCTGAGGGAAAGTTCCATAGATTTTAGGAATATCGCCGGATGTCAATTTGGTTTTGCTATTTGTGAAGCAAACAAAATTAGAATTTGTGTGAATAAGCAATGGAATGCTATATGTGGACACGTGAACAAACAGAATTTGCGATTCCGGGGCAAAAATCAGCGAGTAATGTACTACTCAAAGTCGCTGCATGGTGTGCTGTTTACGCTGGAGGAATTTTGAGAACGGGGCGGGCTGAACAGGGTCATGATCAATGAATTTTTCATTCCTCAACTGGATGGATTGGAACTTGAAGACATATGGTTCCAGCAGGACGTCGCAAAGGCGCATACTGCACAAACCACAACCAATATTCTAAAACAAAGAGTCTAAAGGGTTATTATGGCCTAGCATTTACATAAAATAAAAGGCTAAGATAGGTAGTTAAAACCTTATTTAGTTTAAGGATCCAAAAGCTTTTTTTACTAATGTAGTTGCATTAGCGTTTATTCAGAACTCGTCGACCTTATAAAATCCAAAATATTGTGCATGGCAAATTGTAAGTCTAATCGATTTCTACTCTGCAAGATCAACGAATGAAGAAACTTCCTTACGTCACCTGGATAAAGTGTTATGTGACATCAAAGCTATCTAATTTTGCGCAAGTCTGATCCTATGTTCAAACCTATCTTCAATAAAGTAAACGATGTCGGTGATGAACTAAGTGCGATTCGATCCTTCTTGTATGATATTGAGCCCATGATACACCAATCAACCCGCCGCCTTACCGAAAGTCCACTATAATGATTCACTCATGACTGAATTAATGGAAAACGAAGTCGATTGACGCTCGCTTCCATATCTAATTCTTCTGCTAATTCCTGCGAATCACTTTAATTCAATGTGAACATCTTCTGAATGACAATGTATGCTAGACAAGCTTGCTTTTATTAAATGCGCCCCCCGCGTTGATGCTGAATGGATTTCTTCGAAAAGAGGTACTGTATTAATCAGCAGTGCAATTTGCAATTTCAATCTTGGAAAGATGTGCGTCAGCAAATAGTTGGAAAATTCCAAGTAGAAGCAGAAGAAAGTTAAACAATCCATCATGGCAAACCTAGAGAATAGGTTATCAAGTCAATTCCCTCTTCCTGTAGCGAATCCAACTCCAATTGGACTTTCAAAACTTCTTAGATCGAATAACAGACCTTATTTTCACAACTCATCCCATTAACTAGTCAGTATCGTGTATCTTTCATTTTCAACTATTAAAAAAACATCTTCTACTATATTTATTTAAACTATTTGGGAACATATCATTTCATCGAACTCGCCAACTCTACCTATGTAAATATTGTGCAAACCAATCTTATAAATGATCCCAAGTCTTTTTCTCAATTCATTAGTCGCAAAAGTAAGTCCGACGGTTATTCTCCTTCCCTTTCTTTGGAAAACAATATCTTCTAGTGTTCTTTTTACTATTGCCAACTTTTTTGTTACATTTTCCAAACAATCATTTGCAAACAATTCCTTTGTAGCAGATTACTGCAATAACCTACCAAATTTCTTCGTTATTCCCTTTCTCTCTCAAAAGTTCGATTCTACTGTTATTGAAGAAAAGTTACAACAACTTAAAGATGAATTTCTATCCGGCTCAGATGGTTTCCCCGGCTTTTCCTAGCTATTTTATCTAACTCTTACACACGGAGAATTTTTCCAGATTTGGAAGACCTTTTTTTATAATCCCGATACACAAAAAGGGATGAAAGAATGAAGTTACGAATTATGTATAGTCCCATTGCTAGACTTTCTTATATACCCAATCTCTTTGAAAGCATTTTATATGAAGCCTTAAGTTCTAAGTGCATATTTCTTATTTCGCCTAGGCAGTAGTTGATCTACATACAATAGTTGAATTTGTGTCTTTTACTCTCTATATTAGAAGATGGCAAAAAAACGATGTTATCGGAACTGGTTTCACGCTTTTAATAAGATATCTCATCAACTGCTCATCTTCAAATTGTCTGCTCTCGGCTTTGAACCTCTTTTATTAATATGGATATCTTTTTGCCTGGTATACCGATATTACAGTTTTCGGTTTAAGATCTGCCATTTCAGTTTCTTTTTGGGTATCTGGGGTTCCACATTCTTACTATCTTAGGGTCATTAAACACTCCTCCCTCTCCCTTTATGCTCGATCGGTATTCAATCTGGTGTCTCAAAAACTGCCAGAACTTAATATCGCCAAGTGCCGACTCTCCTTCCCGATTTTATTTTTCCCCCTAGTTCAATCCTTTCAAGACTTTGGCATATTATTCCACAGTGAGCTTAATTTTCGTTCGCATATCGATAAGATGATCCTTAAAGCCAACTTGTCACTTGGCTTTATTAGACGGTTCCAAGTTCCTAGGTATTTTTCAACCCGTACGTAATCAGATTTATCTATGTTACCTTTGTTCGCCCCTCTGCCTGAGTATGAAAGTTAAGCCTGGTCCCCCTTTCAGCGAGTCCACGTTTCCCGAATCGAAGGTATTTAACGTCGATTTCTCCGATTTGTTCTCCATGGTCTGCTCTGGAATGACTCTTTATACTTACCTCCCTATCACGACTGCCTCAAACTTATCAATTTTTTATTTTTTTATAATCGGCGCGCGCTCAAGGGGTTTTGTACCCTTAAAATGTACGTACACAGTGCGGGCGAAGGAAATTTAGGGAGGAAGAAAAGACAGGTTCCGATGTACATTGTTTTTAAATGTTTGTAAGTTATAACGACCAGGAAACACAGAGATCGGCAGGGCATTCCGATCACGATCAGAATTACGATATTTTAGAGTACGTCCGAAAATGGGCTTGAGGGTATACTGATGAGCATTCATAGCGAGACGGGTGTTACGGTTGAAAGTTTGAATATAATATACGTGAGTCCGGGAACGAATACGAAAAGCAGAGAGTGCTGTCATCGGCAAAGGAATATATTGGATTAGAAGTGGCAGACAAGAGGTCATTAATGAAAATTAAAAAGAGTGTCGGAGACAGAACGGAGCCCTGGGGTACACCAGCATTTATTTTGTGAATATCAGATTTGAAACCATCCAAAACAACTTGAATTGAACGTTCCGAAAAGTAATTTCTAATCCATTGAAGAAGAGAGTCGTCGATCCCAAAAGCACGTATTTTCGACCAAAGAGTCTGATGCCAAACTCTGTCAAATGCCTTAGAAATATCAAGTGCAACTATCTTGCTTTCGCCAGATTGATGTACGCTTTGGTTCCACTTTTCGGTGAGACATGCTATCAAATCACCAGTGGACCTGTTGCTACGAAAACCATATTGCCGATCATTGAGAAGTTTTCGTGTTTCGAGATATTTCACGAGCTGACGGTTTATCAGCGTTTCCATGACCTTGGAAAGAAGGGACGTAAGTACAATGGGCCTGTAGGAGGAGAGAGAAGAAGATTCGCCTTTTTTAGGGACGGGCTGGACAAATGCTGTTTTCCATCTGCTCGGAAAGAGTCCTAAAGAATAGGATTGATGAAAGAGCTTACGCAGTGGTTTTGCCAGCGTGGAAGAACACCTCTTCAGAAGAAGGGGAGATATACCATCTGGACCAGCGGATTTATGCATATTAATATAGTTTTCCCGTGTTGAGTCAAATTAAGCCGCAGGCTCCACTCCTGGTGGTGCCCTTCCGTCAATTCCTTTAAGTTTCAGCTTTGCAACCATACTTCCCCCGGAGCCCAAAAGCTTTGGTTTCCCGGGAAGCGACTGAGAGAGCCATAGTAGTAGCTACACCCAATTGCTAGCTGGCATCGTTTATGGTTAGAACTAGGGCGGTATCTGATCGCCTTCGAACCTCTAACTTTCGTTCTTGATTAATGAAAACATCTTTGGCAAATGCTTTCGCTTAAGTTAGTCTTACGACGGTCCAAGAATTTCACCTCTCGCGTCGTAATACTAATGCCCCCAAACTGCTTCTATTAATCATTACCTCTTGATCTAAAAACCAATGAAAGTAGAACATATTAAATATATATATATATTTGAGTTCCTTAGAAGATCGTAGGTAGCTGACATTCTTTTCATTCATTCACTGCTCTCAGGTTCTATCGACTGTGCCTCCCTTTACAATTCTATTTCCTTTAACACGTTGTCTTCGTCTCTTCTATCTACCGGTGCACCGCACCTTTTATGGTCCCGTATACTGCGGAACGTCAACGCGTTTTCGATTTCTACGGCAGCATCTCCTTCGCCATTTCCCATACTCTTAAGTTTAGTTTTGTTATTTCAACCTAAGCACTCTTCGTCTCAAATTAGTTCTCCCCCATTGTTCTCTTGGTTCCTAGCTTTTAAGTCTTTTTGATAGTTTTTAAGTCCTAGATTAGTACTCCGCGTGCTGTTGACAAAACGCACCACATGGGTATTGTACCCCGGCGTTAAATCCCGGACCCTACAAATTGATTTGTATCGTTCCCTTAATAATAATAATAATAATAATAAGTCCTAGATTAAGCTCGTAAATAAATAAATGGGGGCCGCCACCAAAATTAAAAATTACACGGGGTAAAACTGGATATGTATTGTAAAAAGGTGGCTACAAACGTTAAGGTCCAGACATTCCATGCGGTTTGACGTGGAAATGACATCGAATATCTAGGGTTCCCTTATAAATTTGCCTTGAGGACAGCGGAACAAGAGAGGTCTACTTTTAGTGATTTCCAAATAAACTTCGAGAGAAATATAATGAAATATGATTTAATCTAGTCGAATTAATGAAAATTGAAATTAATTACACTTGAAATGATAAGGTTAAATAATAAAAAGTTAAAGCTTAAAATGTTAAGGTTAGGGCTAGACTGAAACAAATTACCTTCATTTTATCCGGCTGGCCTATCAAACGAAGTAATTTTTTCGTGATATTTTTATTTGATATTACTTGCAATACAATACTTCTCCTATTTGTGGGTATACATAGATTCTTATGATTGCGGTGTAATAGGAATCAGATGACGACAGTCTTTATCGATACCTACTTCATTCACAGATCTAATTTCTGTACTGACAGTGAACTTGTGAAGACTAGAAGGTGTTAAGTTAACCGAACATCATCGCTCCGTCAATCGGTCAGTCACGTTTCAGACATTGTTCATTTTACAATATCATATTTATTTGCGTTTTACATTTGAGTTGTAATTGTGAAAATGTCTAAATATGAGCCTAAATAAGGGTATATCTGCTGCTTATGAGGAATCACATAAGTTCCTATAAATAAAAACACTTTTCACCTGACATTGTTATCACTTCACCGTTTTAATCTATTGATTCTCTCACCACCTTTATCAGAGAATGATAAAAAATTTCGATAACATAAATAAACTTCTTCAAGCAAAAGGCGAATTTCTTGGAAGAAAACGACAATGTTTGCATAATTTGTGATTCGATACAATTAAGTAAATTAAAAGTCAAAACCAGAGGAGGACTATTGCCGAAAATTTATTGTGTGTCTAGTCCATTTGGTCGGTTGCCAAAACTTTCTCTTTGGAATTCTTGATTTGAACTTCCTCTTTGTGTTTGGCTACGGATTTGTCGTGGCCCATGAACTAAATGACACAAGGAATATCGTATCTACCCAGGTTGAATGAGGGAGAGATTTGGATTAATTTGGTGCGACCATGAGAGTCATTGTTGCCAGTTCCTCTTTTTATTTTGCATTGCATGAATTAAATGTCGAAAGGGTTGAAGGCTGTATTTTTTTCCTACTTGTTGTGCCAAATAGGTAGACGAAAACGTTTTATCAAAGAGCGAAGCCTTTTTTGGCGAAACGAAGAGATGAAAAAGTCGTTGACCCATTTCTTTGAATCACCAGATGAAATGAGATCTTCATAGATTTGCTATTCAGATGGAAATGTGAGTAGGAGTTTGTTTTAACCATTGCTACTTAAAAGCAGATAGAAGATTTCAGCAACTAGATGCTTGCTATCGCACCGAACGAGTAGGTTAATGACCCTTTTTAAAAGTATTAAAATGGGTGATGAACCATGAGTGTGCCTTTTTAAAAATCAAAACAAATTAATTATGATAGTTAAGGCAAAAAAGAAGAAGAAGTTTGAATAAATTGGAAGTTGACCGTTAGATCTCTATACTCGTATTTGTATGTATAATCAGATTGAACGTTGAATACTTTTAGCGATACAAAATCAGCCTCGTTATTTAAATATTAAATGACTATTTATTTCGTCCGGTGCAAAAAAATTTGACTTTTGGAAATATTAAAGGTCTATGTTAAACTCTAACACTACCGGAAATTTGGATTTTTGACTGTCTGTAATTCGTTAAATAAGAACTCTTCTTTTATCAATTTGTAAGGGTTATAAGTGGAATCTATGATACAACTAATTTGGATTAAGTATAGAACAGTGCAAAGAAGAGTCGAGTCGAAGAAGATCGTGGAGTCGGAACTTCGATTCTCGACAATTTATAAACAGGCGACAAGTAATAGAGGAAGTGCAATGTTAATTTATTGGTGATATGCTCGTCCATATGTACATACAAGTATATTGAAGACAATCCACAATGGGCTTACTCATAGACATTACTAAAGAATTTCATATGGGTGACCATCAGTTACTGAATATGTTGTATAATGCTGGATTTAGGGGAACAATATATTCTTGGTTCAAAACGTACTTAAATGAAAGAAAGCAGAAAGTTAAAGTAAATGGAGTCTTGAGTGAACTTCGTCTTTTAAAATTTAGCGTCTATTAAGGTTCTGTACTTTGACCTATATATGCATGTTATATCAATTCGCTTCTCAAACAGCGATTCAATGGCTTAGCCACTGCATCTGTTGATGACATAACTTTTACGTACAAATTCTATTTATAACCAATTTGAATGCATGTCTAAGATTGGAGAGGACTTATAGATTCTAAAACTATGGTTTACAAACATACAAGTTAACTATTGGTGAGAAAAACTGAACTGGTAAAATTTTAACTGATTATGACATTTGTTTTCATGTATATGATTGTATTGGGTATATAACTTAACTCGTGCGTTTTTTTTTCAAAATTTGAACGTTTATTTAATAAAAACATATACAATAGTATTATTCAAAGTATTGCCCATCTGAAGCTATGACTTTTTCCCATCTTTCTGGCAATTTGTGGATCCCATCCCAAAAGAACTGCGCCGGCTTGGCAGCCAAGAATGAATCAAGCCAATTTTTGATATTCTGCTCTGATGTGAACCGTATTTCAGTGAGGGCGTTCTGCATCGACCGAAACAAATGGTAGTCAGAAGGGGCAAGGTCTGGGCTATAAGGCGGGTGGGGTAAGACTTCACATCCACTGTTTTCCAAATAGTTCTTAACCGGAATAGCAACGTGTTGCCGAGCGTTGTCATGATAGAAAATTATTGCCTGGTGTCTGGTCGCATATTCCGGGCGTTTTTCGGCCACTGCTCTCTTCAAACGGATTAATTGTGTTCGGTAACGTTGTCCATTGATATTTTCACCCGGTTTTAGCAGCTCATAATACAGCACACCCATCTGATCCCACCAAATACAGAGCATTACCTTCGCGCCATGGATATTCGGCTTTGCAGTTGATTTGGCTGGTTGGCCGGGTTTCACATATGATTTTTTGCGCTTGGGGTTGTCGTAATGGATACATTTTTCATTACCAGTAACAATCCGATGCAAAAATGACTTCCTTTTGTGGCGTTCCAGCAGCATTTCGGACATGCAAAACCGCCTTTCGACGTCTCTCGGCTTGAGTTCATGTGGAACCCAATTTCCTTGCTTTTGAATATATCCAGCTGCTTTTAAACGTTTTCAACAATCTTCATAGAGTAATGCTTCCAGTTCTTCATCTTCAAACTTTTTTGGCTGCCCAGGACGTTGATCGTCTTCCAAGCCAAATTCACCACTTTTAAACCGTGCAAACCACTTTTGGCATGTTCGCTCAGCTAACACATGTTCACCATAAACTTCCACCAGAATAAGATGACTTTCGGCAGCAGTTTTCTTCTTATTAAAGTAATGAAGAAGAACTCCCTGTAAAAACACTTTTTCAGGCACAAAGTTCGACATATTTGAGTGGAAAAAAATTCTTGTTGTTTACGTTTCAAATGAATGACATATACTGAAATGACGTACAATGACAGTAGCTTTCCAACGCATGTTCCAATGGAATAATACAAGTTACGCCATCTCCTAGCAAACCGCACGAATTAAGTTATAGACCCAATAATAAATTTAACTTACCGTTGCCAACTTGCGGAAAAATAAATTTTTAGGACTTCAATTCATGTTCTCATACGAGGGTCGTCTGAACAATGATGCAAGGCATTTTTTCTCAAATTTTTTTTTTTATTTTTCTACATAGTCTCCTTGTAACTTACACACTTCTCCCAGCGATGCGCCCATCTCTCTAATCCGTCCAAATAGTACTTGGCGTTTTTCTCTGCAAAATAATTGTTCACGAAGGTGAAATCACTGTCCTCCGAGCGCAGTTTTTAGATGGGAACAAAAAGAAGTCGCTTGGGGCTAGATCTGGTGAATAAAGCGGATGGTCAAGCAGTTCAAACCGTAATTCATGGATTTTTGCCATGGCAACCGCTGAGGTGTAAGACCGCGCGTTGTCTTGGTGAAACAGGATTTTTTTTTTTTGAAAATGTGGTCGTTTTTCCGCAATTTCTGCCTTCAGCTTGGCAAGTAATGATGCGTAATGGTTTTTCCTTTTTGAAGATAATCGATTAAGATAACTGCTTACTATCCCAAAAAACAGTCGCCATCATTTTCCCAGCCGAAAAAACAGTTTTTCTTTTTTTTGGAGCCGGTTCGCCCTTTGCAGTCCACTGTTTTGACTGAATTTTAGTTTCGGGTGTATAATGGTGTATCCAAGTTTTATCTACAGTAATTAATCGGCGCCAAAACTCGGATTTATTGTGCCTAAACTGCGCCAACAGAGCGTTGGAAATGTTCATTCGAACACGTTTTTGGTGTAACGTAAGCAAACGCGGCACCCAACGCGCGGACAGCTTTCTCATGCATAAATCTTGATTTAATATGTAACAAACACGTTCTTTGGACATTTTCATAACCTCTACTATCTCTCACACTTTAATTCGGCGGTCGTCTAATACCATTTGGTGAACTTTAGCAATGTTATCGTCAGTGGTTGCAGTTTTTGGACGTCCCGAACGTTCATCATCTCCCAAGCTCTTACGGCCACGTGTAAATTCAGCTGCCTAAAATTTCACTGTGATAAATGATGGTGCAGAGTCCCCATACACAGAGTCCATCTCATTTTTGATTGGCGTAGGTGTATTGCCTTTCAAAAACAAGAATTTAATAACAGCTCGATACTCAATTTTTTTCCATTTTCACAAAAAACACTCACATCGACTCACTCAAACGACTGTCAACTAAAAACAGCGCGTCCAAAATGACTGAAACTTCGGTAAGTAACTGTCAAAAGATGCACAACTACTATTCACTAGCTTTTATTGACGAGTGCCGCTATCTTTACGTTGTGGTCGGAAACTTTTCAGACAACCTTCGTATACTATATACTCGTAAATATTTAAAAATTGTATTACAATTTGAACTGGAAGGATCATATTCAAACACTAAAATCACATCTATATAGTATCTACATAGACTATAACAAAGTCTCACATACTTGAAGTTGGGGTGGATTATATTTTAGTACACTCACACATTAATTGACTGCACAGAAACAACTACATTTTCTCAATCTGTAATCCCAATTCTCTTAGTTGGCGCTTATTTATAAGAGTTAACATTTTACCAATAAGGCACTTGTACGTTTTTTATGGTATTGAGGGAATTTTATAAGCAATTAAGTACTCGTATACAGCTAATGCCCTAACGTATTTTAATAAATTACTTTCATCCGAGTAAAACACAACTTTAAAATATGTTATATGTACATAAAAAAAAGCTAAGGACTGGTTATTTAGTATTGATTATGGTAGTATTGAATCTTATTAAGACTAATAACTTAAAAGATGACATAGTAACATGCAAATTTTAGAAAGTGTTCATTAAAACTTTGCTCAGAACTTAATTTTGTTTCTGAATTTTATATTGAATATTTCGTAAAATTTTCTTCAATTTCGTTACTGATTGCCACGTCACATCAGTACTTTCTTAAAATATTTAAATAATATCGCAATGTCGTTTATCACTAATTTAGGACAAACTGTTCCTTACATTATAGAACGGCATGTACGAGTACATATGTTATTCACTTTTCCTACTATTGATGAAACACTACCAAGAGATTGTTATCTTAGTCTTAAGTTGAAACGAATTGAATTTAGAAAGATTGTAATGATAAACAATTTAAAGATGAGACGCACAGTAATGGAGTGAGAGATTTCTTGTTTCACTATATAAAGCCAAAGGCGACGCGAGAATTTGCGATAATTGCCAATTGGTGAAACAAATGTCGCTTACTATGGAAATAAGCGAAACAGTTTTCGACAGTACATAGCGCATTAGCCGACATACGACGGGATGCAAAGTATACGGATAAAGATGCAGAAACATGACGATTCTTCGAAAGATTTGCATATCGTCTTCATCGATTTGAAAAAAGAGCTCAATAGAGGTTTCAGATATCTTATATGGGCGATGAAATTTCTAGAGATTTTATTTAAACAGCAATGAGAAACTTCATGAGCAAATCATGTGGTTTTGTCATTGTTTTTATCAAGTTAAAAGAAGTCCAGGGGTTCAAGTATGAAGGAAATTCGAAGAAGGAGCCGAAAGAAAAAATTTATCCACTCAAACATGACTAAACTCACTCACAGTCTCACAACGACGTTGTCCAAAATAGAGCGGCTTGAAGAATGGTTCCTAAATTTAGCCAACCCCACAAGCGGCGTAGTAGCAACGCAGACATGTAAAAGAAGTATGTGACATTAACCTAGCACTAAACAAAGGGTGATGTAAAATTGATTTGGTAATGTCATGGTCCCCAATCCCTTATGTAAATAAAATCGTATTTATCTGTCTGGTATTGAGTTGTAAAAACCTTCGAGGGTACCTAGGAGTAGCAGACCTAACAAAGAAAACTCAAACAAATTGAGGAAAAATATGTCTTTATGTAGTCTCCTTTTAGTACAATACACTTTTCCCAGCGATGTTCAATAGCTTCGATACTCTGTTTGTAGTGAGAATCGTCGACCTCCTTAAAATAGCCATCAACCGCAGACTCCACCTTTTTACTGTTTGCAAATCTTTTACCACCTGAGCCATTTTTCAAATTCGGAAATAGAAAATAATCCGAAGGGGCTAAATCTGGCGAATAGGGTACATGAGGAAGCAATTCGAACTTAAACTAACTGATTTTGGCCATCGCAATGACGGATGAGTGAACTGGTACATTGTCTTGATGAAACAAAACTTTTTTCGCTGTGGATTGTTTTTCCTTTCTGAAAAAAAAACAAAAAAAAAACCGATGCCATGACCTTGCCTGCAGATGGAACTGTCTGATTCTTAGCTTTGAGTCCACTGTTTTGACTGCTCCTTCGTCTCGGATGTAAAGTGATAGACCCTTGTTTCATCCATGGTTATGAATCGACGCAAACACTCGACTTTATTGCTGTGAAACTTCGCCAAACACTCGATTGAAACATCTTCACGACGCTGTTTTTGTTCCATTGTGAGTAATCGCGGGACCCATCTTGCGCACAGCTCTCTCATGTCCAATTTTTCAGTCAATATGCGATGTGCAGCGCTTTTTTAAAATGCTTACCATATCTGCTAATTCACGCACTTTCAATCAATGGTCATCCAATACCATATTGTGGATTTTTTTTCAACATTTCTGTTTGACTCACCTCATTTGGTCGACCACTGCGGTGTTCGTCTCGGCAATATTTTATTGTTGTAAACGAAGGTGCAGACTCCGCCAGAGTAGAATCCAGTTCCGTTCTGATGTTGGTTGAGTTGACGCCTTTCAAATGATAGTATTGAATCACATAACGATGACAAATTTTTTCCATATTTCAAAATTCATTGAGAGCGTTCACTATTGATGGCTGCTGAACAAATAGTAAACAACATAGCGTCGTCAAGGTTGATACTTTGCTGAAGCATGAAAGTCTGATTTTTATCCATTAACCAGTCATCGAAACCATTGTTTCGTAATACTCGTAGGAGGATCGGCCTTACTATCAAGTTTTATGCATTATATTCGGCTATAGGATCCGTTAAGATCCTAACGGACTACCACGGATTTCTTGGTACGTTCAGTGTAGCTTCTGATCTATCTTTAATACCGCATTGCCACTGTGGATATTCAAAATGAGAGTACCGATAAAGAAATAATTTTGTGTTTTTTTAGTAAAGAAGGGAAGCTCAGTTTTATTTGGGTTTAAACTGAGAGCGCTGTTGCGAAGCATTGATAGCTCTGGGACTCCGTAATACAGCAGAGACATTCATTTATGTGAATCTTGGTAATCGATTTGATTTCAACGTAACTTTTTCTTTTTAGATTTTTGCTGTTTTGAGTGTAGCGCTGTCTCAAAAGATGTTATGTCTTTATTTGCCTTTTGTATTGGACCTTGGATAACAAGGTTTCATCTATCTACCGGATTCTCTATGAAGAGATTAAAAAATCTGTCGGTAATCTTGACTACTAAAGATGACATGGTGATTCAATATTAGACTAAATAGTGTCCTGAATTTTAATCTTAGTTCCATAGGGTTTAGTTGTTCAGACAATTTCGGAAATCCACTAAAGATAGTTGCTGGCTGCTTGACAACGTGAAACTTTGATAACGTATTGCATTTTAGTGCATCTGATGTCTCTAAGGATTGGAAACGGCTTAGAAATAAGACTGCAGGACCAATCTATTGTACATACGAGGGCGGGTCAATAAGTCCGTGGATTAAACAGATTTGGATTAAAACAGATTTTTTGATAAAAAAATAATTTTATTTTTCAACGTAGTCTCCCTTGAGCTCTATACACTTTGTCCAACGCTTCTCCAATTTTTTTATCCCTTCCAAAAAAAATGATTTGTCGAGGTCCTCAAAATAGGCCTTTGTTTGCGAGATGACTTCATCATTGGAGTCAAATCTTTTTCCACCAAGCCATTTCTTCAGGTTTGGGAACAAGAAGTAGTCGCTCGGAGCCAAATCTGGAGAATAGGGTGGATGTGGATGAGGGAGCAATTCATAGCCCAATTCATGGATTTTTGCCATGGCAACTGCACATGTGTGCACCCTTGCATTGTCTTGGTGGAAAAGAACTTTTTTCTTGGCCAAATGAGGTTTTTTTTTCAAATCGTCATTGAATCGGTCCAATAAGTTGGCATAATATTCCCCATTGATTGTTCTTCCCTTTTGAAGGTAGTCAATGTGGATTATCCCGCGTGCATCCCAAAAAACAGTCGCCATAACTTTATTGGCAGACAAACCCACCTTGGCCTTCTTTGGCGCCGATTCACCCTTAGAAACCCACTGTTTTGACTGTTGTTTGTTCTCTGGTGTGTTGTGATGGATCCATGTTTCGTCCACGGTTACAAAACGGCGCAAAAACTCCTCCATATTGCGATTAAACAACGCCAAACCTTCCTGTGAAGTTGTTACACGATTGCGTTTGTGGTCGACTGTGAGCAAACGCGGCACCCATCTTGCGGAAAGCTTTCTCATGCCCAAGTGATCATTCAAAATTGAAACCACTGAGCCATGCGAGATCCCTACGGCTTCCACAATCTCTCGCACTTTCAATCTTCGGTCGGCCAACACCATATCGTGAATTTTTTCGATTGTTCGGGTGTAGAGACCTCAACTGGGCGTCCAGGACGTTCGGCATCTTCAGTGCTTGTACGGCCACAACGAAATTCAGTAAACCACTTTTTTACCATTGAAATCGATGGTGCAGAGTCCCCATAGTATTTATCAAGCTTAGCCTTGGTCTCGGTAATGGTTTTTTTTCGCAAGAAATAATGCTTAATAAGCACACGAAATTCACTTTTTTCCATTTTCTCCTCAAATTAGATAAAAATAGCTGTCAAACACAAACTAACTGACGCAGCAAGTTTAAATTTTGACAGGAGTCAACTGACAGATGCCTGTTGACAGGAGCAGTGTTGCTGCTTCAGTAAAGAGGTCAGAAATTCAAAAGGACTTATTGACCCGCCCTCGTAATATACAATTTTAGAGTTTTTGTACAATAGTTAGCCATAGTGGCTACCTTTAAAATACCTTGTTCCATTATTTAATTTTATCCAAAATAGTTTGGAAACGTAAGAAATTTTCTCGGAACTGGACCTAAGTTACATATTTTTGTTTATTGTTTTTTTAACTGAAAAGATTTTAGATTTATGGTATATCTGGAGTCTAAATCATGCTCTATGCTGTACGATTTAATGGTGCGCGAACGTTGGAAATGTTGGAAAAGTTTTTCGGCAACGATTCTCTAAAGAAAACGGTCGTTTACCAGTGGCACGAGCGGTTCAAAAGTGGTCGTCAGTGAATCGAAGATGATGAACGCAGTGGCAGACCATCGACATCAAAAACCGAAAAACGTTGATAAAGTAAAAGAAATGTTGGTCAATAACCGCAAATTAACCATCATAGAGATAGCGGAGGACTTGAACATTGCCTTTGGATCCGTCCAAGACATTTTGGTTAATGATTTGGGTTTCCTTCGTGTAGCAGCAAAGTTGGTGCCAAAAGACCTCAATTTCATGCAAAAAATAGACCGTGTTGACGTCGCAAAAGAGATGATTTGCGAGGCTGAATTCGATCCCACATTCATCAAAAGGATCATTACTGGAGACGAGACGTGGGTTTATGAGTACGACATGCAATTCAGGCATCAGGCAAGTGAATGGCGTTCACCAAATGAGCCGAGACCAAAAAAACCGTTTTCAGTCAAAAAAGAAGACAATGCTCACGGTTTTCATGGATTACAATGGTGTAGTGCCATATGAATTTTTGCCAGAAGGCCAGACAGTAAACAAAGAGTATTACGAGTATTTGGACGTTATGAGACGTTTGCGTGAAGCAATCCGCCGAAAGAGACCAGAGTTGTGGGCAGAAAACTCGTGGATTTTGCACCATGATAACGCACCGTCGCGGTCGCACAGTGCCATCATTATTCGTAATTTTTTGACGAAAAATACAACAAATACCATCCAACAGCCACCGAATTCACCTGATTTGCCTCCCATTGACTTCTTTCTGTTCAATTGAGTTAAAAAACCACTACGGGGATCGCGTTTCAGCAGCCAAGAGGAAGTAATGGAAAAATCGCAGGAAGCACTGATGGACATACCGAAAACCGAATATAAAAAACGTGTCGAGGATTGGATCAAGCGCTGGCATAAGTGTGTTGCAGTCGATGGGGAATACTTTAAAGGGGACAATATATGTAGATTTAGATGAATAAACTTGTATTTGTAATTTTCTGAATAAATTCCGGGATCAAGGTGGTATGTACATATTGTATCAGTTGATATTTAATGATAAGACATCTCGTCCAGCAAGGCTTTTGTTAAGTTGAAAGTGATTAAAAAGAATAACTGGTACTTGGATTTAAGACAACCTTCGTTGATTATATATAAATAAAGCTAGATGCAATTGTTCACCAACGCGAATTTTTTGTTTATAATTTATTGGAAATGCAACTGCAAGCCATAAGATAAAGTCGTCCGTCCCAATAGCCACAACACAAGCCCATTTTAACAGACAAATGATGCCATTCAGACAGAACGAACAACGCAAATATACTATGCACGCTAGCCGCTAGTATTAAAATACACAGACATAGTCGGATAAACTGCAAAAGTAAACTAATTGAAACGGTTGAATGCGTTAATAAATGATGAGATGCATTGTGACGGAATTTACATTGTTGCTTTTGCTGGGTGGTATACTTAGAGCATTCAGTTGTTGTACGCTTTTTAATTCACCGCAGTAGAATGTGGTTTTTCCATGAAAAGATTGCTGAAATATTTCAATTTGACAACAACGCACAGTAATTTTGAAGAAATTTATTACATTTTCTGTAGTCCGAAGAAATGTATCTTTATGTTCGAGGCTTAAGAGTGACTGCGAATACTTAAATACGGAAATAGAACAAAAGCTTAAAAGAATCGTATTTTCTATAAAGTGATGCTGGAATGCGCTTGAGGCTTTTATTTCTAAATACAAGTATTTTAGTCCTACGCAGATCACTTGCCATGGCCGACAATATTTGCGGGTGCTGTCTCCTGTTTCCGTCATAGTTGCATAATAAAATGGACTCTTATGAATGGTCGGACAACCGGCATGCGACATTGGTTTCTAGAATATCGTTGTAAGAGGGGGCAATATTTTTTTTCGCGTTAATATCTACTGAGACTTCCAAAAGAGGAATCCCATATACAATAGATTACCACCTAGGTTAGAATAACCTGAAACGGCTAATAAAAGATTCTAAAATGATTTTGTGTGAACCAAGTCAGCCCCGTCTTTTGCTGACAGAATTTTTCGTGACTAAACTAGAGAAAACTCAGTGGAAACCAGCATCAGACTAGAAAATAAACAGACAATTTAAGCACGGAACGATTCCAGCTGTAGATGCAATGTTGAATTTGCGTGAAAGGCTAGATATACATAACATACATATACAAAAAAAGTCTGCTAGGTGATTCAAGAGGCCGGATCTTCATAAATAAAGAAACATGGTGGTGCAATGATGAAACGATAATGGTGGTAAGGAATGAAAGGTAAGCCATTCAAGCATGGATCAAGTACACCGGAAATAGCGAAACCGACTATGTCTTGAAATATGAAAAGAGGCAAAAAGAAGGTACCTAGAGCACGCGCGTTATCAGTAGAGCAACCCATAAACAAGCGACAAATAGTAAAAGGAGGGCACAGGCCGAAGAAAAATTCAATTGATAAAATATTATAGCATACATTAAAGATGAGTAGGGATGACTGCTAACGCAGAAAAATTAAATTTCCGTTTCTTGGCTTTGATATAACAGATTATGAATCAGGCGTAATAAGACCGAACATCGAATTAGTAAGAGTTACAAGTTTTCGAGAAAATCTACACAAATTTGCAAATCAGCTAGTTTTCTCATGTTCAACGAAGGTCATCCAAAGATCCAATCCAAAAAGCAATAGTGGCTGAAGTTCCAGCCGAGGTTCAAAGAACAGGTGGGAGAAATACATATGTCGCATTAGCTATGTTATTATACGCGTTATACATACACATGCTTCAAGTAAACTCAAGTAGTTATTACAAGGACAGAGGCACCATGGTCTTAAGCAACTTTATTGTGAAGGGGAAAAGAGTTTTATTCAGTTTTTCTGCCAAGTTTAGTTTTAACAAAATGAAAAAAAATGACAACTGTCTTAATTTGTAAAGGATGTTCCATTCCCATTCACACAAGATTTGAATTTTTGAGCCATTTGTGCTGTAAAGTGTTGCCAACGAAAAAAAAAGACAGCGTGACAGCTGACAGTTCAGGGTCAAAATGAAGAAGAACTTCATCAACTGTGAAGAGATTAATTAAAAAATTCAGGGAGACTGGTTCAATTACTGATCTTATACTCTGGCCGCCCTTCAACAAGCCATTGAAACAAAACATCGAAGCAGTTCGTGAGAGTGTTGATGAGAGTCCAGGAACATCAATTCGGCACCGCCGTTAAGAATTGGATATTTCGAGAAGCTCTCTACAGAGTATTTTCACGAAAGATTTGTATCTTCAAGTATGCAAAGTGCAATTTACTCAATAACTGAAGCGAAGAGAGTTCGTTTAATGGATTATGGAACAGCAAGTGGATGCTGATTTTTCAAATAAAATCATCTTCAGCGATGGGGCTAATTTTCATCTTGATGGTTTAGTTAATCGTCAAAATTGTCGAATTGGGGGTTCAGAAAATGCACAAGTGATTGGTCTGGAGGCATCGTCTAACCATTCTTCTTTGAAAATCCAGGTTTTTGTGCCTAGATTGCAACATATAGATGTACACGATATGTGGTTTCAACAAGACGGTGCCACATGCCATACAGCCTGATATACAATTCAATTACTGCATCAGTCATTTCCTGGTCGTGTAATTTCCCGTTTAGGAGATCAGAATTGGCCACTCAGATCATCCGATTTAACGTCATTGGACTTGAGCGCTTTATCAACGAAATTCTGCCACATTTATACAAAACTGTCATGGAAAATTACGACAAAAGAATGCGTACATGCAAGCAAAGTAGTTGAAGCCATTTATCCGATATGCTATTCCATATAGTATAACCCTATACTGTACTATACTTTATGATTCAATAAGAAATTTACAATTTTTAATTAAAAACCTGTGTTTTCTATCAGAATTACGAGTACTTCTTGCGTGGGTTTTGAGACACCCGTTATAGGGGCTTGACCATATCTTACAAAAAGATTATTTATTTCGATTACATATTTCAATAATTCTTACATTTTTCCTTGTCAAAAAACACAAAACAATTCCGTGCTAAGATCTTCTAACTATTTCTGTAGCCACATCGTCATTGACGTTTATTAACACAAGGGTAACACAGTTTCACTAAGCTAGTTCTGCAGAAGATCTGCATTATTGAACGCAACGAATGCAGTTCTTTGTTAGCAAGACGCTTTTGAGAACACCCATTACCTTACATCAATGCAAGCTGTGTATGAAAAATTATAGAGTGAAAGCTCTATGCATTATACAACATTTTGGTTGAGTCCTATTTATCTGGTGAGCAATTGAGATACATATGTATTTCTCATATGTGAGAAATCAGAAATTTGTTAGACTTCAATCTAGGTGCTTCTTAGGGTATTGATCTTCTACTCACTTCTCATAGTATGTGATACATCATTTTATTATTCTCCTTGTACACCGTCACGACGTTAATTATTTCAGTTTCCCACATTCATGTCTATTATGTGCTCCATGCTTCGTGGTAGAGCTGATTCCATTCATTAACTTCTTTCTCACGAATATCTTCCCGAGAATTTCTTTTCTCAAATTGTTTATCTTATCAATTGAAGGCTGTAAAAATGAGAAATCTTTTAACATTTTCACTCTTAATGGCTTAGCATGAAGGCTTCTGTATACTCGTACCCGTACATCAAGGTGTCCGGTTCCTTTGTTCGAATCTACCAACACCGTGTCTTCCAAGAAGTAAAAACACAATGAGCAAATGTTCTCACAAGTTAAAGCTTCTTTCAACCGGACGGACACCTCTGTCTTAACATCTCTTAACTTCCGTCACTGATTTCACTTGATGTTTTATATGATTGTTAAGATTAGCTATCAAGATGAAACTGTTTCCGTTGCTCAATCGACTAGAACAACTCTACCATGGTGTGTGCGTGTGTATGTATTTCCTTATTGCATTGTATTTATGTATATAAGAGTACCTCAGTCACATCTGGTCAATCTGTGTCATTGACCTATAAATGCCACAAGTAGCTCAGAACAATTGTATTCCTTCGCTATTTTTACTATTTATTTGTTTACTCCATCTCCTCATTCGCACGCAATTTGATATGAATAAACCTTCTCAGAGTATTCCCCACTGTATTGGTACCTTTTTAGCTAAAGCTTGCCTACAACATATGTTAATAGTGTGCATGGAGAAAATACAATCCCAGTTTTACTCTTATATACGATAGAACCAAGTGGAATGCGAATAAGTGCCGGAAGAATAGAAAATTACTGTTGCCTTCCTGTGTCCATATTCTCGCCGAGTGTTTCAAGAAAATTAAAGAATTAGTTATTAACGCTTCCTTCTGTCAGAACTGGCAGTCAGTCAAGTCAAGTCACTCCCCATACGTTTATCTACAATACAATACCAATTTGTATTGCGTAATTACTTCAATAAACGTTGGCCAATATCCAAGAGATAAATAAACAACAGAAATATCGATATTATTGGGAATAGGGATGGGAAAAGAATTTTCGTATAAACAGCCAACAAAAATAGAAACAATAATAATTTCTCCGTTAAACAGATTGTTTTTCGGCCAAAGCAATTTTTATCTGCTGGAAAATTTTCTTTTTTCGATTCTTGTATAATAGAAGCAACAAGTCGAATCATATAACAGAACTTGGCAACTTTGGTTTTGGGAGTAACATATATATTTTGAGCATTTTCGTTTGCAAAATACGGTAAATCATTGGGTGGTAAACAAAAACATCTGCATGCATAATGAGATACTCGTACCTGTTTTGACAGATAGATAAATAAGTGCACTGTTCCATAGTATCATATGAAATAGAATTCCCGGAAAGGATGACGTAGTATCTTCAAATAACATTTTTAATTTTATTTATTGGGTATATAACTTAATTCGGTTTTTTTCAAAATTTGAATGTTTATTTAAGAAAAACATGTACAATAGTATTATTCAAAGTATTGCCCATCTGAAGCTATGACTTTTTCCCATCTTTCTGGCAATTTGTGGATCCCATCCCAAAAGAACTGCGCCGGCTTGGCAGCCAAGAATGAATCAAGCCAATTTTTGATATTCTGCTCTGATGTGAACCGTATTTCAGTGAGGACGTTCTGCATCGACCGGAACAAATGGTAGTCAGAAGGTCAGGGGAAGGTCTGGGCTATAAGGCGGGTGGGGTAAGACTTCTTATTGGCTGTTTTCTAAATAGTTCTTAACAGGAATAGTAAAGTGGGGGCGAGCGTTGTTATGATGGAAAATTATTGCCTCGTGTCTGGTCGCATATTCCGGGCGTTTTTTGGCCACTGCTCTCTTCAAACGGATTAATTGTGTTCGGTAGTGTTGTCCATTGATGGTTTCACCCGGTTTTAGCAGCTCATAATACAGCACGATGATTTTCGGCAGCAGTTTTCTTCATATTAAAGTAATGAAGAAGAGCTCCCCGCAAAAAAACTTTTTCAGGCACAAAGTTCGACATATTTGAGCGAAAAAAAATTATTGTTGTTTACGCTTCAAATGAATGACATATACTGAAATGACGTACAATGACAGTAGCTTTCCAACGCATGTTCCAATGGAATAATAACAATGCAATAATACAAGTTGCACCATCTCTTAGCAAACCGCACGAATTAAGTTATAGACCCAATATTTATTCAGAGATAACAGGATTCTTGTCATACTCGTAGTAAAGGGATAACACGATTTCTGTCAAAATAAAGGGAGCTTTGACAAATGAGCTTATTACTGAAAGTGTCATACTATACTTAGGAAACAATTAAAGGCAATATGTGTACATACATACTCGTATGTATTCGTATAAATACATTCCTATACTGGAAGACTTCAGGATATGGAATAGACTAGTCTTAAACCATTAAATGAAAATTCTCGGAGTGCTGTTCTTCATTACAGTTTATTCAAAATTTCCGGGACTTTATATTTCTATGTTTTGCCGATAGAACTATGTTTAACAAAGCTCAGTTTCTGTGATCAATCATTCACCATACTCGTCAGATTTGGCCTCAGCGAACTTTTTTTTATTCCCTAATGTGAAATGGACACCGTTCAATTAAATGTGACGAGGATGCGGCGAAGCATTCCGGAAGAAAATTTCTAGACGGCCTTCCAAAGCCTTAACGACCGGTCAAACATTTGAAATTGAATAGAGAGGAGAGGAGGGTACTATGCTGAAAATGGAATAAAAAGTTTCATTCTTACTGTCTTTTTTGGGAATCAGTTGCGGATCTTTTTGCATAAACTATGTTTAACATTTTCTGTCATAAACACAAATTGCTTACGCCAGTTTTTTCCAATGCATAAATTTCCAAGACACAAAGTGTGATGAACATCTAGTATACACATCAAAGGGAGTAACCCTGCGTAAAAGCAAGCATTTTTATAAGATTTTCTTACTTTATCTACGAGTATAATAATTTCTTGAAAGCTCATTTTACGCATTAAATTAGAAGATTTTAAATTATCTGCGTCATAAACCAGCTTTTTGCTGTTTTAATTACTCGTAAGTGGCAAACTTTCACCCTTAATGACTGGTAACAGTGGTCAAATTTAGCTTGAAGTAGCAGAATTCCGTACTCGGACCTATTGTTTTTTTGTCTCTATACTATCACATGTAGCATAATTGCAAGATTCTCAAACCAATTCGATTTTATTTTAAATCGTGCAACGCTGGTCTTGTCAGGACGAATTTATTTCTAATATGTAGGACTAAATATGTATATAACGTTTGATGCCAAGTAGGTAGCAAAAGTCACGTATGCGCAGAGAAAGAAAGATTACATTACATAACGTAACTAATGCCGCTCAGGCCGATAAAATTAGCGATTTGTGATGAATAACAGCGCAATGGTTAGTTTACCACCTTATACCCAAGGTATGGTGGCTTCATTAAGCGGCAACAAAACGTCTACGTTTAACTTCTGTTTAGTGCGGCATCTGCATCACGGATATTTTTTTTGTCCAAAATTTAGCTAGAGTAGCTGAGTGAGTGGATTGTATTATCGAATCATAGTAATCGAATTTGTATAATCGGAACTTGATACAATAATTTGAATGTAAGTAGTGTTTGCTTAAACAGCATTTATTTTCATAAAATGTAATGAAAATTAAAGTTAAATGCCGTTTTAATTTGTCTCTTTTGGGCTACTTGAAAGAAAAACTTTATGCCAATACTCTCTAAACAATCTTAATACCCAGAAGTCAAAAACCACATGAATATACACATACGAGTGCATCAGGAAATTTCATGGTGATTAGAGTTTAATGAAAAAGAAGTTTTTCCCAAGCGATCAATTTTTCCATGTTGCTCTTAATGAAAGGATGCGATTGTGTATTTGTCGGCACGATCTAAGGCCCACCTGCTTCTATTTTCAAGTTGACATCATCGCTATAGAAAATGTGAAAATAGTCAAAAAAGATAAAATGCAAAGCCTACATTGACTCGAGTGAAGAAACAACGCCTCCGCTAAGAAGGTCTTTAAATCTCAGGTCCATAGTTTGGGCGAATGTAGTTGGCAGAGAGTCAGATGTCACAAACTGAAATCTGCTTATCTGGATCGAAAAAACTGAAACGCGATTTTAGATATGACTTTTCTGGAGCCTATTAAGTCAGTAATTCTGTAGGATATAAAAGCAGAACGAATTTAATTTATGTATAGACCGCATATTTGGCTTGGGATGGCGATTCACAAATATAATTGTTTCATATTAGTATTATAAGCGACATATCTGGTTCGTATAGCTACCGCCCTTGTTCTTACAATACACGTAGCAATAATATGGCGGGTTTAAGCTAAATCTTCAAAATTCAAAATAGCTCTCCACAGCATTGGGACTTTAAGAATTTTATATAACTTGGTTCTGGTTAAAGTTATCAATTTCGAAGCATCTATCAAAGCAAGATGAACAACATATTTGATTGCAATGGACAGGAAGGAAAAAGCCTCCTTAGTTATTAAATAGATCTCTTTACTATACTTTATGTTCTGAACTTCACGATTTGCACCGTTTACTGCGTTTGTGATATGTTTTGCATAGTATCTTAACTGTTGGTCTGTTTGGGTGTGAATTGATGATGCTGCAGAAAAGTGTTTTCCATAATTTAAGAGAAAATGTAATGTCTCGTGTCTCACACTGTTGTATCGCTATTTCCACCACCAGTGCTCCATAGAAATCGCCAGTAGCATTCCGCGCCTTCAAACTTTTAACCGTAACACCCGTCTCGCTATGAATGCTCATCAGTATACCCTCAAGCCCACTTTCGGACGTACTCTAAAATATCGTGATTCGTTCCTAAGCCGCACAACTCGCTTATGGAATACCCTGCCTAGCTCTTTATTTCCTAGTCATTATAACCTTCAAACATTTAAAACAAACGTTCTCCGGTACCTCTCTCCATCCTCCCTGATTTTCCTTCGCCCGCGCTGTGTGCAAACATTTTAAGGGTACTTAAATCCCTTGAGCGCGCGCAAATTATAAAAAAAAAGTATTATTGAAAATGGTTGATAAGAGCTTATCGAGGTACGGTTTCACCTCGATATATTTTACCTTAATTGACTGAGAGATAGATTGGTGAACTAATGCTTTCTTATTTCAAACTTTAAGATTATTAAAATATAAACTTTTTTATTTGTCAAACTTCGTAAGGCAAATCCTTATAATTTTGCCTTGGATTATATCTAGAATAATTATAATAACTATCATATGATGAATCAAATATTTATAAACTATTAAAAATACAATATTCTTACTTACTTAAATGGCGCTACAGCCGGGTTTGCACCAGGGCTTCAGTTAACATGCCCCACCAGCTGGCGCGATCTTTTACCAGTTCCATCCAGCTGCGCACACAAAGTTAGCTGAGGCTCTCTTCGAGTTTGTGCTCTACCTAGGATGACGTTGTCCTCTTCTGCGTTTTCCCTCTGGGTGGAGTCGAATATTTTCGGGCTGGGACACTGGTATTCATGCGCTTAAGGTTTTTAAACGTAACCTCCATTCTTCATTGATGCAAACGGGACAGAAAATTACTTCTCTCGTAGTGCCTGAGAGCATTTTCGTCCACTTTCGTCAATGTCTACGCTTCTGCACCATAAAGCAGGACTGGGATGATCAGTATATTTTGTAATGTCTTTGTTTACTTTACTAAGCCCAACGAAGAAGCGATTAGCAAGAGTGATTGTTCGCATGATTTCTACGCCAGTGTCGTAGTCGGAGTTGACAGCGGAGCCGAGGTAGATAAAGTCCCTTACTACCTTAAAGTTTTAGCCGCTTACCTTGTCGTTTTGTCCTAAGCGTCGTAATTGTGTGTTCCCCTTTTTTGACAGAGTATATCTTTGTCTTTTCTTTATTTACCGCTAAACCCATCTTTGCCGCTTCTGTTTCAATAGTCGCAAACGCTCCATCGACAGCTCGCTGTGTTCTTCCCATTATGACAATGTCGTCTGCATATGCGAGTAACTCAACAGGCTTTTGAAATACAATGCCCCTGGAATTCACTTGTGAGTTTCAGACAATTCTTTCAAGGACGATGTTGAAAAAATCACATGACAAAGCCTTGTTTTAATATTCTTCTGACGTTGAAGATCTCTTATCATTACCTACCTTGGCGGAGCAGCGAGCATTCTCCGTCGTAATCCTGCATAGGATGCCAAAACTGGACGTGGCTCTGTATAGTCAATTTCTATAGATGCTGTCAAATGCGGCTTTGAAATCGATGAAAAGGTGGTGGGTATCGATTGGGAACTGTTGGGTTTTTTCCAAGATCTGCCATAATATGAAAATTTGACCTATGGTGGATTTTCCTGGCCTAAAACCACACTGATAGGGGCCTGTCAGACTGCTTACGAAGGCATTCAAATATGTAATACGGCACACAGGATTTTGTATGCGATGTCGAGGAAACTTATTCCTCCGCGCAGTTCAATGGATCTCCCTTCTTTAAGGTAGGGCAAGCAATGCTGAGGTTCCATTCGACGGGCTTTCCTCGATCCAGATTTTGGAAATGAGTTGATATATGCTGCGTATCCAATCATCACTTGATGCCTTAAAAAGTTCGGCATTGAAACCATCGAGTCCAGCAGCTTTATTGGACTAAAGCTTGGATATGGCTATCCGGACTTAATCTTCGTCGCGTGCGCGGAAATGTTTTCTGTCTTCGTCCATGGTTCATTCTACCGGACGGTGGGATGTTGTTTGTCATCAACGTTTAACAGTCTGTACCAATAATCTTTCCAGATTTCCAGCAGCGAATGTGGTTCTACTATGAGGTTTCCTTGTTAATCCTTGCAGATTTCTGTTCGGGCTTTACAACTTTGTCATGTTCGTTTTATTTGTTGGTAAAAGTTCTGAAATTAATTTTTCCCGTAGTACCCCTCTAAGGCCTCGGTCGAACGCTCATACTCTTTCTATTTTCTTGTGAGGAGCCTATGTTCTTTCCTTGTTTTTTGCTCGTAGAGCTTATGAGGCCCTCTGGTTCTTTCCTGCAGGCTCGCTCTGTACGTCCATTGTTTTTCCAGGTTTGCCTGTCTGCATTCGTAATCGAACCGGGTTGAAATTCAGTACATTAGATGCGGTTCGACGTTGAACCTCCTCACAATGATTCGGTGGCGTCGGGCTGTTACGGACAGTCGCACCCGTATCTTGGCTACAACAAAGCAATGATCCGGGTCGATGTTAGCTGCTCAGAACGTTCGGACATCCAAAACGCTGAAGGGGTGCCTTGTGTCGATCGTAATATGAGCAATTTGGTTGATGGTTTGTTGATTACGAGTCAGACAGGTACATTAAGTCGCGCCGCAAAATCAATAAGCCTGCATCCGTTTCCAGATGTGATGGTGAGAGTCTATATTTTCCCGCTGTATAGTATTATCAAAGTTGCACTCCTTCTCTGGCTTGCCAAGGATAATTTTCACGTCACACTTCAGTTATTGCTCGTAGGTTTTGGCGAGGAACTCGTAGAAACAATCTTAAGGTCGTAAGGTCGTCCTTCTCCTCTGTCGGGGCAAAGGCGTTTATGAGGCCTATGTTGGCGAATTAACCCTTTACGTGAATCAGCTTCAGGCGTTCGCTTACATGCCTGAAGCTTAAGATTTGTTCCCTCTTACGCGATCCGAATATATAGTGGTCGAAAAAATAATAGGTGTGAATGGAATATAATTGCGAATAAAATTTTATTGTAATTTTTATACTTGTAATTCAGTTTTATAAGTCCAATGCTAATGGCATTGGATAATTATATGGAAAACATAAAAAGCAATTAATTTTTTGTTAACATTAGAATTTGTTGCTTGGGGTTGGCAATAATAATATGTGTAATTCCTAGAATAATCAAAAAATCGATTTGTCATGTCCTTCAGCTTTTAATACATCCTGGTAACGCCACCACCGTGGAAAGGATTCCACAAGATTTTGGACTTTTGTTCAGAAGCTTCCTTGATCCCAACCCATAATGCGGCCTTATTAGAATTGTTTTTATAGCCAACTCTTTCTTGACTTCAGACCACAAGTTCTCGATCAGATTTAGATCGGACGACTGAGCTGGCCAATCGAAAACTGATACCTTTGAAACCAAACTTTGAGTTCTTCGAGATGTGCTTGGGGTCTTTATCTGATTTGAACCAACCAACTACCAATAAGCGCAAGTTATGGTTTTACCCTTTTCAAGGTAATCGTTGTGAATGACACCGCGCGCTTCCCAAAAATCTGTCGCCATGACCTTGTTGGCCAACAGAGGCACCATGGCCTTCTTCGGCTTCGATTCACCAGGAGAAGTCCACTTTTTTGACTGTTCCTTGGTCTCTGGTGTGTTGTGATGAATACATGTTTCGTCCATGGTTACGAAATTTGTGCTGGTACGACCGCACCGAAATTGAGTAAACCAATGGTGGATGGCTCAAATCGATGGTGAAGAGGCCCCATAATACTTTTCAAGCTTTTGTTTTGTTTGCGTGATGGTTTTTTTGCGCAAAAAATTGTGTTTAATGTGCACACGAAATTCACTGTCTTCTATTTTTACGAAAATTCTGTTAATAATCTTTTTCTAGCTTGATTTCTGAAGAAGTAAGAAAGGGGTTATTTTTAACCATTCGCACTATTTGTCGGTCTAGAGTATCAGACGTTGTCTTCTTTCTTCCTGAAGTTTCTTTGGAACTTTTGTTTTTTGCTTTAGTGCATTTGTGCATTCATCTTCTCTGAGCAGGACAAGGTTTCCGCAATGAATTTATATGTTTTTCACTTAGAGCAGAGGTTCTAGATAAAACTTCTCTCTCTTCATGGGCACAGTCGCTGCCACGATCCACTATTTCGAAAAAAGTTCAGAATCATAGAAAAATAATTACAAGAAACAACTTACTATAATGTACAAATTCGATTGTTTTGAAAAAGTTACTCTTGATTAAATATGCGCAAAACTAATATGTATTGTACATCTATTTTTACTTTCACCGCAAATCTATGGCACGTGTGATCTTAACTCGTTCGGATTCACTAATGACAACTTTTAAAAAGCAATAATTTAGAATTAGTTTTTGAAAATCAGCTGCAAAAAAGCACCATCATATGTTATGATCGCTTTAGGTAGTTTTGATGTAAATGACATTTTTAGCTGGCGACTCACTTACGCCTATTATTTTTTCCACCACTGTACACTGCGAGTGCTGTCGCGCCATTGGTCTGTAACATTCTCCATAGCAGATATGACACTTACGGGCTCGAACTTTCCACGTACAGATCCGAAGATCATTGTCCTTTAATCATTTTCCAGAACCGTCAACAGTGAATCTGTTATTATACGAGCCTGTTAACTGGTTCGTACAACTTTTTTAATCTCTTCCGTAAAGGGTTGTGTGCCCGAAGACGGGGTAGACCTCTATTACCGAGCTTGCCATTGCCATTTCAGCCTGCATGAGTATGGATTTACTCATGTTGTTACCGGGGAGCACTATTGGGTGGTAAAACAAGCACTACGCTACGAACTTGATTGCTGCACTTCTGGTCCAACCCAAGTCAGCAGTTTCCCAAATTCATAAACTATAATACTAGATGGAGTGAAAAGTGACCTCCTTGGGAATAAAAAATATTTTTTTTTTTAAATGTTTTTTTTTTAAATGTTTTTTTTATTTTATTCAATATTGTCCCCTTTTAATTTGATACACTTATTTCAGTGATTTTCCAAATTTTGATCCCGTCCGAAAAGTAATTTTCTGGAAGGTCTGCAAAATACTCCTTCGTGGCGTCGATGATTTCCTCGCGTGAGCTGAATTTTTTATTGATGAGCCATCTTTTGAGGTTTGGGAAGAGAATTAATCCGAAGGATCCAAATCCAGTTGCCAATCGACGCCAAAAGTCCGCCCGATTCCGCATCAGCAAGTCCAAACACTCTTTCGAAGTGCTCTTGCCTTCGTGTTTTTGGTCATTCGCGGCACCCAGCAGCAGGATAACCTTTTCATATGCAGAATATTGCCCAAAATATGGCGTGTGCGCTCAGTACTAATATTTGTGGTATCTGCTAGCTCGTGCACCTTCACTTTCCGGTCAGCCAACACCATTTCATGACATTGTCCTCTGTAACCGCATCGGAGGGCCTGCCGCTGCGGACTTGATCGGTAGTGGAGTTGCGGCCACCACGTAACTCTCGAAACCAATATTTGACGGTGTAATTTGACGGAGCATTAGCCCCATAATATTTATTCAACTTTTCTTTTGTTTCCTTCGCCGTTTTGCCTCCCAAAAAATAATGTTTTATGAGAGAACGAAAATCGTTGTTGTCCATACTCAACATGATGCCAAACACGTCAACAACAATCAGCTGAATTTGGCATGTCTGCCTAAATATGAGCGGACTTCAAGGCACCATAATCTTTTTTGCAGTAGCAGCGCATTCTGGCGGTCAAGGATGTCACTTTTCACTCCATCTAGTATTTAAATGATTGATCTCTCTTGCATATCCACATTGAGCATACGATTATTTGAAGTTTCAGATAGAGATCCGGATGTTCAAAAATCTTCAATCTACTCGTACATATAATGTCTCTTCTAACCTACGTGTATAAGACTCTTTAAAAAATCCTCGAGTTAGTCAACAGTGCAAATGAAATCAGTTATTCGCCATACAGAAGGGAGAAACTGAGGCATCGTCAGGTGGTGTTGCTACGCAATACTTAATCCCTGACCGCTAATTCCAAAATTACTTTAAATATTCAAGCGACCAAAATGTTTTTGATTTTTGTTTTTGCCTTTGTTTTATTTTTGAAAAACAGAGAAAGAAAATTTACAAAATAAAAGGAGCTTGCTTAAATGGAGGCCATACAAAAGAGTACGATGAACGATTTTTTTTATATATTTAGTTATATTTAGATTAAAATTACGGTTATAAATGACTAAAAAAAAACAGTTCCTTGAACTTAAGTCATTGTAATCAAACAAGCCAGTTTATATTGAACTATAGGGAATTCATTCAACTCGAATTTCTGTTTTTAGCCTCTTTCTGGACAGTCGAATCCGGACCAGAAATAAAGCACGCTAAAATGCTTAATTTACTCTCTATTTATCAAATTTTTAAAAGTATTCATAGAAAATTCTTGCTATTATCGAAAAGTCGAAAAGCTATTGTCGACCAGTTGTATAAGTTCAGTACCAGGATATTACAATATATTTTGTTTGTAAAGGGTGTTTCAACAAGAGGTGTCGAATTTGTTTTTTAAATAAAGCGAACAATTATTGAAATATCTCTGAAACCTTTATGAAACACAATATCTTCCAAGAAGGATGAAATCAGACCTGCTACGAGTTACTAATTAAAACAGTCAAACACAGGTTTTATACAGTTTAAAAGTTGAAGCAACTAGTCTACAAAACACTGTCTTACCTGCCAAACTCTCCAGATCTTTTGATTATACTTTCAAACAGCTTTTCGCCTGTAGAAGTCTTAAATTGTGTGGTGTTGAACTTGTTTTTCGTTGACATAGATTTCATGTCGAAGATCTGTTCACAAATCATTTCAGACTTTATTACATACAATAAGTCCCCAGAAATAGATGGTAGTTTTTCTGCTCCGCTCCAGATTGGTTTCAGAACTATACGTCAAAAGCTGTCATGTATCCTGAAAATTTCTCATGGTAGTGACATTCTTCTTCAAAAACATCGACGCCCTTTTTTTTCATAAGTGGCGCGCGCACAAGGGATTTTGTGTACCCTTAAGATGTTTGCACAAAGCGTTGTCGTGAGGAAGTTAGGGAGGGGAAAAAGGGATACCGATGTGCGTTGGTTTTACATGTTTGCAAGTTATGGGGACTAGGAAATAAAGAGCTCGGAAGGCATTCCATAAACGAGTTCTACGGCTTAGGAACGAATCACGACATTTCAGAGTACGTCCGAAAGTGGCCTTAAGGGTATACTGATGAGCATCCATAGCGAGACGGGTATTACGCTTAAAAGTTAGAAGGGGTGGAATGCTACTGGCAATTTCGGTGGAGCACTGGTGCTGAAAAGAGCGATACAACAAGGTGAGACAGGAGACATGATGTCCGTGTTGAGGGTGTTGAGTGAATTATGATATTGTCATCACGTATGAGTTTTACCGCACGGTTTTGGATCCTATCTAGCAAGTGCAAAGAGGTCTTAGGAACACCTGACCAGATGTGAGCATTGTACTCCAATTTCGGGCGGATAAACGCCTTATATATTGAGGCTAGATAAGAGGGTGTGAAATATTTCTTACATCGCTTGAGGAAACCTAAACATTTGTATATGTGGCCATTCCAACGTAAGTTGTCATTGGCACACATACCGAGAAAATTAAAAAAAGTGTCGGAGATAGAACGGAGCCCTGGGGCACGCCATCATTTATTTAGTGAAAATCGGACTTGAAATCATCCAGACTATTTGAATTGAGCGTTCCGAAAGGTGGTTTCTAATCCATTGAAGAAGAGAGTCGTCGATCCCAATGCACGCATTTCTAACAAAAGAGCCTGATACCAAACTCTGTCAAATGCCGTAGAAATATCAAGCGCAACTATCTTACTTTGTAGACTTTGGTTCCACTTTTCGGTGAGAGATGCCATTAAATCACCAGTGGATCTGTTGCTACGAAAACCGTACTGCCGGTCACTGAGAAGTTTTCGTGTTTCGAGATATTTCCCTGTAACTTGGATTAAAAAAGTAAATTATATTGACAAACAGTTATCTGTTTCATTAGGAAATGCGAATTTTCCTGTTCTTAGTCATTCAAACAACACTAAGTATTTGGGAGGCCGAGAGCTATCATGTAAAGAAAACGTTAACAAAAATGAAAAGAATGGTAAGGTTGTCCCGAGCGTGTATGAAACAACGATGGCCTACAACAACAAGATCGATTCATTTATACTATACGAGTATGTCAGGGTATTGGTGTGAGTGACAGCCCTGTATAGGTATTCCAATCGAGAGCTGACGGAAAAGAGCAGCAAAATGTGCCAACATCGTTACCGCACCGCCGCTGCTCAGACTCAGTTTTGGTTCACACTGAGCTGTTGCGCCTTTAATTCATCAATATCATTATTCTCATATTCTCCTCATATTCCACGTAGTGATAAACCTGTCTGCCGTTTAACTGAAAAACATTTAGCTTACCGCCCTTCTTGTCAAAAAAAAAAAATGGAGAGGTAATACGTGTACTTAGCACAAGGGTTTAGAGTTTCAGTTATGCTGGTTTATCACAGTTTAGATCTATTTAGTCATCCGTCAGAAAATCATCTACAAGTTTCATCAATTTCCAAGTTTCATGGTACACAGGGTGAATAACTCTAACTCCAACTTTTTAAAATGCTATAATTTTCTTATTTTTTGATAAATTTTATTGTGCCAAAGCAAAAAATGTTGGAAAATACATCAATTTTCAAATTGTATCAGTAGTTTTCAATATGTTCACCTTTGGCGCGAATAATGGCCTTGAGACGGCCGAAGAAAGCATCGCACGCTGCACGCAAGTGGCTCTGCGGTATTTTGGCCCATTCCCGGCGAAGTGCTTGTTTGAGGTGGTCCAAACTTTGGTATTTTTTAGTGCCAACCTTCGCCTTTAAAATACCCCAGACAGAGAAATCCAACGGATTTGCAATCCATTGTGTCGAAGAAATGAAGTGTGGAACATTGTTTTTTAACCAATCTTGACGCGCGCTTTGTGAGACGGTGCCGAGTCTTGTTGAAATGTCCACGTTCTCCGACCGAAATAATTGTTTGCCCAGGGCTTCAATACTGCCTCTAAGACAGTTTCACGGTATACAATCGCATTCATTTTGACGCCACGGCCCAAACCATGACCATCGGTGCTGCCTGCTTTCTGGTTGCTATCCGAAGTTGTAAATTTTCGAAGGACCTCTCTGGCAAGCAAACTCGGTCATTTTGTTTGTTGACATATTGCTCGATAACAAATGGCGACTCATCGGAAAAAACCAAATTCGGCAACTCGCCACTTTCGTGCAAGCGTAGCAACTCTTTCGACTCTAACTTTTTTCTGTTGCGGTGTAAGATCGTGTGCTTTTTGGAACTTTAATGTCTTGAGCCCAAGCTCATTTTTCAGTATGTGTTGCATCCGTTCCAACGATATGTTGAGCTCACGAGCCATTTTTCTTCCATTTCGACGCGGATTTCGCTCAATTCGAGCCTTCACTTTCCGAACCAGCGTTTTGCAACGCTGCCAGTATTACGGTAACGAGCTATGGTTCGAGACACAAATGATTTATTTACGTTGAGGTGCTGGAGGGCTCTAACGATAGCTACTTGTGGTTTTCCAGCCAAGTATAAAGCAATCACGTTTGAATTCCATCGCGGATAAAAACTTTTCAACACAACTGAGACGCAAATCGTTTAAAAGGCTTGTCAATAATAAAATTATCTGTCATGTGTCAAAATTTGAGGTTACTGTCATGAACGGTTTGGAAATTATAGCAGTCTGAAGTTGGTTGCAGCTCGAGTCATTCAGGGTGTATACTCGTACAACTTCTTTCTTGTTTAACGAAGCTGGAACTCTATCTCGACTCTCTATTCTTGAAGTGAATAGTTGATGATACTAAGCCGAATGGCGGCAGATAGGCATTTGCCCTCTCTATTTTATCTTTTACTAACAGCCGCTCGTCAGAATCATGTCGGAAGTGTGTTTGTGTATTTCGAACTAGATTCGTAGGTGGTACTCATGAAGGAGGTATGGACATCTTTCTGGAAATGTAATTTCTATGAGTCCTTGCTGAGCTATTAGTTTTCCAAATCATTTGGGGTAAAGTTTAATCAATATGTAACTGCAATAGGTAAGTTTTGGACTTAAACTGCCATTGTATTTTATTACTAATATCTTTTTAGCAAAATTCACATTTAAGTTTAAATAATGACTTTACCTAAGAGCTTATAATAGTTTAAGTAATGGACACCACTTCGGTTAGTAACCTAAAAACCACTGACTTGCATACATGTAATCGTATATGTACTGGTATGTAAAAAAATGCAAACAAAGCTATGTATTAGAGAGCAGTTCGCTTTAAACTTTCTATTTGGTTTTATGAATACCAATCATATCTATGACCATTGAAAAAATGAGCACAGTTTTATTGTAACACTTGCTGGGCAACACCAACGTCGATGATAAGCGGCGTACTCGCCACTCGTAAATCGCGTTGCTCCTACGTGCATGTTACGCAATTAATTTGACCCACAATCAGTTGACAGAGAATGAATAAAAACCGCATCTAGATCGAATCATTTAAAATTCAATTATCCCCGCCACATTGAAATTGAGTTACGAAGTGTGATCAAGAGACGATGATGGGCATCAAGCAGACGCAGAAGAAAATGACATCATCAAGAGATACTTGCATGCCAGCAAGTGAATACGAACGCATTGACAGCGCGATAACACAAATCAATCGAATTGAAAGAATTGGAAAAAATTAAATTACCCCACACGAATTTGGTGAGGAGGGCATCACAACTTGACCTTTTACCTAGACCACAGGAGTAGATACTCGACTGGGCCAGCAATAGCGAGTACAAGATTTTTTTTTTTTATTACAATTTTGAGGTTAACCAAATCCAGTTTAATTTAACCTGCGAAGCCTTTACAAAAGAAAAACAAAAAGATATTGTAAGGTTGCCTCATTGTTCTAGCAACTATTTTAGACCTAAGCCATGGGGCTTACTAAATAGAAATATGCCTGCTTTGAGGATGATTTCATGTTCTACAAGTATCTGTGCGTATCTATGATATGTAATATGTATGCCACTGACGATTATGAGAAGTGATTTGATATTTTTTTTTATGGTCAAAACCGGCGAGAAAAGACACACTTAGCCACCACATCAACTATGTTGATGACGCCATCGTCATCAAGTCGTGCTGCTAAGTCAATTGAATTAAACTGGTTGTTGATGAGGCGGGTTTACTGGTCGTTCCGGTGGAGAGATGTTTCTGAATACTTGTATTCTCATATGCAAGGTCACTACTTGTGGCTCCGTTCATTTATTTGTTTACAAAAGAGCGTTCTGTATCTGTATTGCGAGCAGCGCGGACATTCGGCTTTAGTCGAAAAAGTTTCTACGAATATCAAATGCTAAAATAATAACTTCGGTACGTAACAAGTGATTAGTATCTCGTCCCGGTAGGGAGTTTGTTCGTAAATTAACGCGCATTTAGTTTATTACCTTACACTGATTCTTCTCAATTCGTGGGATTGTTTTTTTTTTGCTTTTTTCGCGAGTGAGTGGGCGAGATTCATTACGTAATGACACTTTATGTCATTTGTCTATTTTTGAGTCATTGAGGAAGAACAACGGAGAATAGCAAAAAAAAAAAAAAAACAACTGACGGATGTTATGTATGTATGTATGTATGTAGTATGTAGTGTAGCTCTGACAGAGTGTTTAAATTTATGGCACACATGACATGGTTTGGTTTGTTAATTGAACGTGCAACACGCAGCAACAATAGCATACATTGGCGGTGAGAACATCTTTTGGGAAAAAAAGGCGTGTGCGAGAGAATAAAGTTGGATCACTAAATTAATTACGAGCGTGCGTTTTTGATATGAAAATCAGCTGCTGAACTGAAAGCTACTTGTAGTGGTTTTGTGGATTGTAAGCTTGTGAAGATAATTTAGATTCGGATTTCGATGTAGACGTCGTATTGCAGTTGGATTTTAAGTTTTCACAGCATTTCGCAGAAAAAAATGGGCATTTCTGCATCCATTAGTTGATATCACATCTGGAAGCGACGGTCAGATGTGCTTTAGATTGAATGAATTTGCAACCACTAAGAGGGATGATGTTGTTCCGGTTTGCGTAATAACTTTACACCGTGAAATTAGGAGCATTTATCAGCTTATCTCAACGGTAGTTTGAAGCCTAATCGATATACCATAAATGACTTGGACTAGATTCAAATCCACTGCCGTTTTTCTTCTGCCTTGTGTAATACGAGCACAATGGAGACTGAAAATCAGTTGAATATTTTTTTTTTTTCGTGTTTTTTTGTTTGGATCCTTAAATTGAAATCGCGCTACTCGCCATTAATCACGACTAGGTTGATAAAGATCTTATGAAGAGCTTCGTTCGTAGCTCGTGAAGGGACTTAGTTCCAATGGATTGATGGCCTAGGTAGTAACGCATTCCAACTTTTCTTCGGAAAGACAATCTACTATGAATACGGTGTGCTCCTAAAAGAATCTATATTCGAGAATAAATTGTATTGGCAGCAGTATGGCAAATGTATACCCTCAGCTAGAATCCAAACTATGTATTATAAGAAACGGCGATCAAAAAGTTCCCGGAATGTATTCAGAAAATTGGAAATACAAGTTTATTCATCCAAATCTATATTGTCCCCTTCAGATTAATCCTCATCAGCTGCAACACACTCATGCCAGCGCTTGATCCAATCCTTGAAACATTTTTTATATTCGGTATGTCCTTCAGTGCTTCTTGCGACTTTCCCATTACTTCCTCTCGACTGCTGAAACGCGTTCCCCGTAGTGGTTATTTTTAACTCGATTGAACAGAAAGAAGTCAGAGGGACCCAAATCAGGTGAATTCGGTGGCTGTTGGATGGTATTTGTTGCATTTTACGTCAAATACGAATAATGATGGCACCGTGCGACGGTGCGTTATCATGGTGCAAAATCCACGAGTTTTCTGCCCACAATTCTGGTCTCTTTCGGCAAATTGCTTCACGCAAACGTCTCATAACGCCCAAATAATACTCTTTGTTTACTGTCTGGCCTTCTGGCAAAAATTCATGATGCACTACACCGTTGTAATCCATGAAAACCGTGAGCATTGCCTTCTTTTTTGACTGAAAACAACGTGGTTTTTTTGGTCTCGGCTGATTTGGTGATCGCCATTCACTTGCCTGATATCTGGATTGCGTGTCGTACTCATAAACCCACATCTCGTCTCCAGTAATGATCCTTTTGATGAATGTGGGATCGGATTCAGCCTCGCAAATCATTTCTTTTGCGACGTCAACACGGTCTTTTTTTTGCATGAAACTGATTTCTTTTGGCACTAACTTTGCTGCTACACGAGGAAACCCAAATCATTAACCAAAATGTCTTGGACGGATCCATAGCCAATGTTCAAGTCCTCCCCTATCTCTCTGATGGTTAATTTGCGGTTATTGACCAACATTGATTTTACTTCATCAATGTTTTCGTCGGTTTTCGATGTCGATGGTCTGTCACTGCGTTCATCATCTTCGATTGACTCACGACCACTTTTGAACCGCTGCGCTCGTGCAAAATTGTAAAAAATCCCCAACCCAATCAACAACAGATTTACCAACTTAACAAAAAAAAACAGAACTAATAACGGGACAATGGGAGCGCCACACGGTGGTGTTTTTCTTATTTCGCAACACTTGGTATTTGGTTGTCAAACACCAAATGTTGCCAGGAGTGATGCTGTACAGGGGGTTTCTTTGTTATAATTCAATTATGTTACAATATCGATCACCTGACCAGTGATTCCGGAGGCGCGAAGGACACTTGAGAATAACACTAGACCACCATCTGGTACCAAGGTATAACACCAATCAACTTAAGAACACCTTAATGCGCTGAGAATTAAGAAAAAAATCTCACTGGGCTCAAAGATATCTTCTGAATAAGAAAGATAAAGTACTCGGTTTTAAGAAAACTTCAGAACAATGATCGAAAAATTAATAAATGAATATCAATTTTCACTACATCTTCTGTTCATCGACTTTAAAAAGTTTTTGATAATACCAACGAACTGGGTTCGTTTGTAACTATTGGTGATCTACAAGGCAGGTGCAAAAAACAACACGAGAATTACCGACCAATATAAATCTTGTCAGCTGTTGAGAAGTGTTTGGAGGAAGTTATTGTTGATCGTCTTAACAATCTCGTAATAAGACACAAAATATTACATCTAAACCAGCACGGTTTTCAGAAAAATAAAAGTACGGGATTATTAATAGGAGAGATTACCAACACATCATCATGTGCATGTGATGTTTGTTGACTTAAGGAAAGCCTTCGTTAACATAACGCATACAAATTTGATTAAAACTGTCAATAGAGTGGGTGTGAGAGGAGTGCTGGCAAACTGAATCGAAAACTACCTAACTGAGAAGAAAGGCCAAATGCTTTGTGGTGTCCCACAGGGTTTCAAATTAGGTCCAATTCTGTTTGTTGTGTATACAAATGCGATATCATAATGGTGCTATGATCAAGGGCTAATTATTAATGCTGCGAAAACAAGGTGATGCACATACGAACCCTATCTAATCCAAAGGAAGTTTTCAGTATATATCACCGAAGCGCCCCAAAACCGAAACAACAAAGCAATAGAAGTAGTGAACAAAATAAAGTATATAGAAGTTACCATCGATGAGAGTTTCCTATGGCGGGAGCATATAAATGTTTATATTCAAAAGTGTTCAAGTTTCGAAGTACAAAAACAGGTCGTTAGCAGAATCACGATTTAGATATGGGGTACTTAATATGGACACGGTATTAAACTTACAGCACCGCCTAGATAACATACATGATATTATATAACATATATACATATATGAAAAACGAGAACTAAGATATGTCATACCAATAACTTTGATTGAAATACCTCGCCATGTTGAATAGATCGAAAATTTAAAAAAAATCGAAAGAATGAATTGAAAACATTTTTACTTGATTTATACATATTTTGAGCACTAGTTTAATCCGATTTTACAGATTTACACTTGATATACAGGGTGTCCCCTAATTCGTCAAGGATAATTTGAGAAATGATTCTTGGGTATACGTTATGTTTATTACGAATTTTCTGGAGAAAAGTGACCTCAAAATCAAAAATCAGCATGGGCAAGAAAAATAGAACATTCATTGTGTAAATGAAGTACTTGAAGTTAAAAAAAAAAAGTTAAAGTTCTATGATATATCGAATTGGTAAGTCATATGTTATATAGAGGATAGCTGATAAAGGAATATGAAATCCAAAGCGGACAAGGATCGATAAAATGATAATCTTATTGATAATATGATATTTTAAATAGTGATAAGCCCCGCTCTTTTTTATATCTACATTGGACTTCGCATACGTTGTGTATGTACGTCGTGCTGAGCAAAAACCATCAACTTAGAAACTACCCATCACCATACATTAACTTTGCACCAATCAGTAGAGATATTGGAGCGTTATCAAAACCTCAGAGGCGAAGCCGGGACTGAACAAAATATATATAGGCAACAAAATAAGCAAAACGAAATCTGCGTTCGATATGTAACTCAGGATGTGAAATAGCAATGTAACAACATGCTAGTTAAAAGGTTCGCTTAACATGATGTCTCCACTAGCTATAAAATCGAAGCATGCTATTTTTATCGCGAATAGAGACCGCCATAACCGCTATAAATCTATAGCCTGCGATGAACGTATGCTTTTATCGCTTAATTTTTATGATAATAGCAGACAGAACTGTCAAGTAAACGGCATTTACGAGTATAGGCAAATGTAATTTTTTCGGCCATTTGCAATAGTGCGTGAATATTTTTGTTGTGCGAGAATTTTTAGAAAATTAAAGTAAAAATAGCGATTGCAAAATAACACCAAGTGAAGTCCTAAAATTAATTAATTACTATGGAAAGTTCGAATGTTTGTGGAATTATCGGCACGCTGAATAAAAGCGTTTCGGTTGTAAAAAAAATTAAATATATGCGAAATGCATACGTCCTAAAAGAGGTTGAATGTGTCGAAAAAATCTGGAAATGCCGCAGATTCCATACACCGCCGGCATCTTTTCTACTACGAAGAATTTCGTTTCTTGGACTCCATAATTCTATTAAGGAAAACCGCAAATAATTTTTGACCGGGAGGTATAAGCAAACCTAAATGTAACATCTAAAAAATATGTTTTTCATTTCGTTAGAAATGTAATGATGAAATGTCATAAAATGTGAAAAATAATTAGAAATGTATTATGTTAAGATAGCGAATGAAATGGAAGATGTGTTAAATGATACGCAGGAACTTTATCCGATTTTACTCTGCTTCTCCATTCTCGTCTGTATCATATCCATCTTCATCGTCACCATCTGTATTTGTGCCTTGCAAAATGAAAACTACGAAAAAGGCACGAGTGCAGGACTGTTCACAGTCAGTATTTGGCAAGGCAGTTGACAGAATTGTCAGCCACGCAACGGAGCAAGAGCAGCCGAAGACTATGTCTACTCGTACATCGTTTGGCGAAAAAATTGCCTTCCGGCTAACATCTTTGAATATACACTTGCCCTGGGCAGGATGCACCTAATGATGTCCAAAACATTGATGGAATCAATGTGGTCCCGAGGAGAAAATATCAGAGCTCCAGGACATACTTTAATCCGCAATGCTTGAAGCTGATATTCTCTCCGACTAGTACTAGTAATATAGTACATATGTATAATATGCAAATAGGTTATGAACTATTATTTTATTTTTATTTTGTAAGTTCTGTAATGAAGTGATATTATTTTTATAAGTTTTTATGTTGTAAGTGTTATTAATAAAGAAAAGACAATGGATTGTGCTTAATGAATTAGTTGATTTTTCACTGAAAGTCTACATCACCATCTGTGACGGAATATTTGCAAACATTTTATCTAGCATGACGTGCATTTTTATATGTACTATTGGTATTCGTGTGCTTTCAAAGGCATAAATGTTTTAGGAAACTATTGGGGTGTTTTCTTTTCTAAAATTTGAGGCTTGCATCTTTCGAGAAAGATAATTGTGTAAGATGTAGTACAACGCGCCTTAATCAAAGTATCGCATTTTTCTACCATAATTTCAATTGGCCGATAAAAAATTCTGAAACGAGCAGCCAATCTCTCAAAAGCCATCTCTACAGTCAACCGGGCATGACTTAAGCGGTATTTGGCAACTTCTTGAGGAATACTAAGGTTAGACGTCCTATGAAGTCTTTCATGAAGTTTTGGTCCAATCTGAAAATGACATCACCTATAAAATAAAAACGGAGTTTGTTTTGTTGCCCTTATAAACAACTTGCAGGTAGAATGCTTAATTGGTCCGACACCGGTGCTTTGTACAAGCTGTAATTTTTAAGCACAACCATATCAGAAGGTCTTCAGTTGCCTCCCACCTCAATATAGATGAATCGGCTAGATGCATCGACGACAGCAAAAAGTACTATGCTAAAGAATCCTTTGTATTTGTAAAAATCTGATCCTGATTTTGCCGGCATTTTAATCCGAATATGTTTTCTGCCGACAGATCTGAATATGTGGGGGAATTGCCAAAACGTCTCAAAATCGCTCACTACTTAGTTCCATTCCATAACTGAGCTTGGCGTCTGTAAAAAAAACTTTTTTGAAATAAATATTTTTCAGAAAGTAAAATGATTCCCACTTTTATGTTTTTAGCTTCCATTGTCACAATAATAGCTGTTAAAACTTCTGGAATAAATTTGCTCATCGTTTTTCTCGATATATGAGACAAATATTTATGTGACCTATACGAGTCTCCTGTTGCCATGTATCTTAGAGTAATTGCCACTCGACCCTTGATGCAATTGCATACTCGTATCTCAGCTGTGTATCCTGTTTACGTATCTGTATTTCGAGCTATAAAAAAATTTACAAACTGATATATAAATATTTTACTTGCTTCAAATTGATGTATTGTCATTCTGCAGAAATTACAAAAATTTATTCCTTCTTTCCACAAAATGTCTTTTAGCAAATGAGCTTCCAAATCATGTAGTGATTTCTTTTCTAAAACCGGATTTATCCAGAACCCAGAACAGAATTTTAGTCTAATACTTTCTTCATGTATTTTTGTAAATCTGATCTAAAGCATTCAGCGCCTTAATTCAGTTTATATGTCGCGATTTCATTGCGACTAAATTGACACAGTGTAATAGTTGTTCATGAAACATACTGTGAATATTTTATTACCAAATTTTGAAAACAGAACTCCACAACAAGACAGGGAAGGACTTTATAAGGATCATATTTCGAAATCAGTGAAACGGAAATATGAATGGTTGCTTGGAAAATGCAGAAGAAAACAGTCTTGACCAAGCCAACAGTTGAAGAAAAGTTGCCAAAATTTAAGCCGCACACCCAGATATGTAGGCCTAGTGAAGGCAATAAGATCTATAAAGGTTACATGACTTACTTTAGTAAAGAAAAAAGACAGACTTGCTCATTGTCTGACATTACAGTCATTTAATGTTATGACTGCGAGTAGTATCTATCTAAATTCTTTTGAGGTCATTCTACTACTTGACGAATGGCGTTTTCGTTCGGTCAGGCAGACGGCTTTTTTTGTGCACTCTGATTTTGATTTTGTGCTCAAACTAAAAAGCCATAATATTATATTGTACTATACTGTTCGATATATATTTTATGGGAAAAAGAGGCTTTCTTGAAGGCTGAGCGAATCTGTTAATTTTGGCATGTTTGAGGAAAAATCCAATTTAAAAATATTAGAAGGTAAAGTCGGGCCAAAGTTCGAAGAAGAGAATATGACTGGACCACTCGAATGCAAACATCAGCAACCGGCCTCACTAAAGCGGCGATCCAAAATAGAATGGTTTTAAGGTCTACAAAGTTAGTCTTGACACAAGCTCCGCTGTTAATAAAAGAATTAATCAACTACGTTCTATGCTACACTCCTCGACAACTGGTTGAGACACCCTCCTGATTTCGGTGTTTCTCGATAATTTTGTTCCATATGTGCTGCAAATATTACTGTTAGGTAATCATTACCAATTTCTAAGAAAATTCTGGTGATGGTGATAAAAAGGATAAAAGGATTTATGGTGATAAAAATGTTCTTAGAAATTGACAATAATTGCCTAACAGTAATATCGAGAAACACCGAAATCAGTGGGCGGAGGGGGTCTCAAAGTTGTAGAGGAGTATATATTATTTTACTCTGAGAGCTTCAGCTCAGACATTATTAACATGCCAATTTGCTATATGCCTTCTCCGACGGTTGTCCCCACATTCAGAAATTTCCGAACTTACTTCAATAGGGCAAAACGTATTCGTCGGTTGAATATACAGGGTATCCCCTAATTCGTCAACAATAATTTGGGAAATGATTCCTGGGTATATTCTATGAAAAAAATCATTCTACAGTAAGGGTTTTTCCCCAATGTTGACAGCATTTATCGAGGATTTAAGAAAAGGCTTATAGTACTTTGGTGTACCCTGGCCCATGCCAACGAAAATTGTATTGGTAGAAACTTCCTGTGGGACTTTGTTTTTAGAAGAAATACTAGCCTTTGTAACTGCGCGTAAATAAAGTTGATATCTTGTTTGTGTCTTTAGATATCTAATTTCTAAGCCTGTTCCATTTTCATTGACCATGCTAATTTTTGACTTTGAGGTCACTTTTCTCCAGAAAATGCCTAATAAACATAACGTCTTACAATTTTTTTTTCTTATGAACGTAACAATAATAAAAAAAACCATCAATAACTTTCCGAAAAACCCACAGATTTTATGATACTTGGAAAAACCGGCAGCAGGTAAAATTTATAAAAAAGGGGTTTTTTTTTTGCTTTAAGCTCCAAAAGCTATGAATTAAAAATGATTTTGTGTGGTCTTAGCTAGTTTTTATTTTATGTGTATACTAAAACAATTATAACAGGTGCTCAAAATGTGCTTCTTAGTTTGGATACATGCTACAGCCCGTTTTTGGATTTCAATGCGAATGTTTATTGATGCTAACCGTCGCCTCACTTTTCATGACGCTTCGAGAATACGCTGTTGCAATTCAATTAAAGTTGCTATTTCGGTTGAATAAACAAGTTCTTTCGGTTTTCCCCATATAAAACAATCCAATACTGTAATGTCAGGAGATCCGGCAGACGACTGAACTGGTCCATTTCTTCCTACGCACTTTCGTGTATGACAGTGACCATTGCGGTCTCAGCACCGAAATAACTGTTCCCAACGAAATTGCGGAATTGGATGAGTTTGTTCAAAGGCATTCCTACAATTATAGTAGGGTGCGTTGGACACACTTCTCAAGAATACTGACGAGAGCACTCTCCTCGAATTCGCTCTACCCACCGTCCAACAGAAATCTGTCAAACGAGGAGATTGACACTGACGACGAAGACTTATTCCGCAATGCAACTATTGACGCACTGCACCGACAAAAAAGTAGGCTGCTGTCAAGACTAAAAACCTTGTACAGACAGTTTACTGACAGACATAACCCGGAGATCATGACATTGAAGTCGTCGATTAAAAACCTCCAAATATTAATAAAGGAAAATTACAGAAGTTCTGTAAGTTTGTATTGGAACAACAAAATTCGGGCTGTAAACACCAGCAACCCGAATATGTTCCCGCAAATAAATAAAATATTTCGGAGAAATAATCAGAACGACCTTCCATCTCTTAAAATCGCCCGAACGACGAACAACGAACAAATACTTGTAGCAGCAGGCATTGATCCAAATGAGGCCGTTGATGATGACAACTTCTTTGTGGTCGAGGATCCGCAGGAGAAGGTAGAGGCTATAGGAGCGACTTTCCAGGAAGTGGACAAGGCGAATTATATCATTGGCCCGAACCACGACATGGAGAGTCGAGTCCTTGTGCACAACTCCTGCCTTCGAAATGAAATTGCGAATTGGCGATTCGAGAGCTCGGGTTTCACCCAGTTCAGTGACGAGAATATGGCAAATAATGTCATCACCAACGAAAGGGTATTACCACCGTTCATTTCGAAGGAAGAGCTCCAAACGATCTTCGAATCACTTAGAAGTAAGAAATCAGTGGGAACCGATGAAATACCGAACATTGTGCTTCGACATCTCCCACTAGAAGCGGTGGACATTTATACCAACCTGTTTAATAATGCAATGAATAATGCACATTATCCAGCGCATTGGAAAACAGCGGTGGTACATCCCATTCCCAAAAGGAATAAAGATACTTCCAATCCGGCGAATCTCCGCTCGATTAGTCTTCTTCCAAACATCAGTAAGGTTTTCGAGAAGGTAATCAATAGAGTCCTGACTAAGTGGGTTGAGGACAAACATATAGTTCCGGATAATCAATTCGGTTTCAAGGCGGGGCATGATATCATTCATGCTGCGTCTAAACTGGTTTCTGATATCCAATGGAACAAAGGCAAGAAACAGTGCACTGCCTGATTGACTTGGAAAAGGCCTTCGATACCGTATGGTTAGAGGGACTCTTTTTCAAGCTGGACAGATTGGGAATTAATAAACCACTGCTGTATATTCTTTTTGATATGCTCTCCAGTAGACAGTTCATCGTGAAGAATGGCGATGTGACTTCTGCTGGAACATTTAATATTAAAAACGGTCTGCAACAAGGTGCGGTAAATTCGCCGATCCTATTCAACATTTACACAAGTGATCTGATAGGTTCACTTCACCATGCCATAGCGTACGCAGACGACTTAATCGCGTACAGATCAGGTCCAAAGATTGAGGTCATTAATACACTTTTGCAACGTGACTTCGACAAAATTAAGCGATATTGCGATGACTGGAAGTTGAAAATCAACTTTCAGAAGTCGGAAACCATTCTGTTTAGAACGCCTTTGTCTGGGGCCTCTAGGGATACCAGAAAGAATTGGCGAAAGTTCTCTATCGTCGGACAACATGGACAGCCACTTGCTTGTCGAAATGTAGTCAGATACCTTGGGATCTGGCTAGATCAATATCTATATTTTAACAAACATATAGATGTTGCTCTGGCCAGAGCCAGAGGTGCTTTTGCCCTTACAAAGAGACTGTTTTATAACAGCCAACTCGATGCGAGGGTGAAGGTGATCTGCTACATGGCCCTTATCCGGCCTATGCTTGTATTTGGATGTCCCGTGTGGTTCAACGTGAGAGCAAGTTTATTGGAAAAGATTCGGGTGTTTGAGAGGGCTTGCTTTAGGGCTTGTCTTCGCTTATACAGAACACCAGAGTCTGAGTACATAAAATTCTATAGCAATGAGGTCTTGTACAATAGGGCGAACCTAATAAGAGTGGACAATTTTGTTATTAAGTTGACTCGAAGGCACATTGCAAGAGCAATGACATCGTCGAACAACCTGATTTCTGGGGCTTATTACCCTAATTATATGTATCATGAGAGAGTTCGCTTTGACGGCTATGTTCCTCCAGAAGCGTTCCTCTACCTTGATAGCAAAGGTCTGATCCAGGACAGATTGGCTGTGCCGCTAATCTTCCACGTTGCTCGAACAGCTGCGGACAAGCGACTCAACGACGACAGAGACGTCGCACACGGCAGTGCGGAACGTCTCCGGTTCAGTAGGGCGGTAGGGAGTCGCGACATGAGGGATGTTGCTCATCAGCACCAGCAATTTTGGTGGCTTGTTGAAGAAGAGGATGCGTCGTCGTCGAATTCCTTCAGCAATAGATAGCTTCTTGCGAAGCAAAGTGGGTCAGCCTAAATTTTTTTTGTTTTAGCGTTGGCCGGCTTACATAGTTTTAGGTAGAATTAAGTTAGATTTAAGCGAAAAAAAAAAAAAAAAATATATATATATATATATATATATGTATATATGTATGTACATGTATTTATATATCACGTATATATATATAATGTATATATATTATATATGTATATATTATGTATTAGATGTAAGTAGGTTAAGTAAATTAAGATTTATTCTTAGGTAGTTTGTAAGTTTTAGTTTTAAGTTTTATAATAAGTTAAAAAAAAATATAAGTCATGATACTAAGTTTTTCTTCAAAAATGTTTTCTTAGTTTTAATTATAATAAATAGACATAGTATAAACATGTAATGTAAGATACGTCGAAAGACATAATTTAAGTATTAGGTTTAACTTAGAGTGCCCGCATGGGGCCAGTAAGTTAGAATAAGATTATTTTAAGTTAATTAAGCTAATTTTTAAGCGTTTTTTTGTATAGCATTTAAGAGTAAAATAAGGGATATAAATAAAAATGCATATAAACTTTTCAGTTCAGTGGCTAATTTCTCTTAGTGTAAGCAAGTGTAAGCTATGCAACACCAAATCCACGTACCTACTTCGATACCTACATACATATAAAAGTATGTATGTTTATAAGGCTCTCGAGATTTTTCCAAAGCATAATTATAAGTTTATAAGGTCCACATTGTGTTGTCGGATTCTTATCCTTATCCTAATTCACTTTAAAACAGTAATCTAGCAAGCGTTTTTAAATGAAAACAAAACAATATAAATCAAACTCGATGACATAGAGCATGCATTGTGATAAAATTAAAGCCTGAAAGAGAATAACTCGTTCAGCTATAAGCAATGAATTGCTGGAATATGAATTAAAACTTAATCCACTGGTACCGCTCATCTATGTGATCATACATACTTATGTATCTAGTACCGAAATATAAAAATTTATTTTTTAGAAAACATTGTCTAAAAACAGTTATCTAGAAATCGTTTATTTCTTATGTCTCTGCTTTGTGTATTAAGCCAATAAATGGGGGCCTCAGCCCCCACCAAAATTAAATTAAAATTATTATTCGAAATTTATTATTATTAATTATCTAGTACATAGGAATGTACCAAGATACACATACATACATATGTTACGTTTGTGGACTCAATTTAATGTTTTCTTCTCACCTTAACGCAATACATTTTTAACAATTTATTTTGAATCTTATTTGTTTTAGGTTAGAACGTTCCAAAGTACGTGTATCAATTTACCAAAGTAGCCAACCCCAACAAGTTAGTCCGCCCGAGAGTTATACACATTTTAAGGATAATAGCTTGCTCCTATTATCAGAAACCTTTAGTACCGAGCCAAGTGATTTTGAAGCCGACACCATGACAGCTGTAACGGCAACACCCACATCCTATGATAGACAGCAAAGGTAAGCAATTTAACAAAAAATAAATAAAAAATAATGTACAATAAAAATAATGTGGGTAAATTGGGATTTCATATATACAGTACTGTGCAAAACCTAAGCAACCATCTGGAGTCAGCACTTCATAGTAAATCTTTTCATCTTTCTACTCCATCAAATAAAAATATATGGATATATAATGATGTGTAATAGAGTGTATTTTAAAATTCACAACTTTTTATAAAAGTAATAATACTTCAGATTAAAAAAAACACAAAAACCAACAAAGTAGCCAAATTGAGCTGTGCAAAACCTAAGCAACTTTGTAACCCACTGTAAAAAAAATAGCTTACAGTACTTTTCCAGTCCGATTATGCATGAAATGTTGTAAGCTCTTTGTCTTTGATCAGTTTTCTTTTAAGTTAGTCGCATAATTGATATTTTTTAATAATGTCGCGACAAAGTTACTCTTCTTCTCTTAAACTAAAGATTATTGATGAATTTAAGTCAGGCAACATTAGCTAAACGTTATAATATTAATAAATCGATTATTTCACGTTTAATAAAAAAACATAATGCAACAGGAGTCGTTGAAAGTCAAAATGTCGGTGGTAGGCCGCGTAAAGCACGTCGAACGGATAGAACCATTTGTGGTGTAATTAAAAAACAACCGTTCATAAGTTCGAATGAAGTCGTAAAATTACTTGATGTTAACATTGATGCTAGCACGGTGCGAAGACGTGCAATTGAAAATAATCTTCGAAGTTACAGGCCGTGCAAAAAACCGATGCTCACAAAAAGACATTTAAGGAACAGGTACTGCAATTAAATTCTGTAAACATAATTCAACCTAAAATCTTTTTTCATATTAGGCTAAAAAAAACCAACACTGGTCTCCTGCAAAATGAAAAACAGTTCTTTTCAGCGACGGGTCAAAATTTACTTTACTATAATTAATTCTGATGGGATATGTTATGTGAGACGTCGTAAAGGGCAGCGACTCAATTCTAGATTCTGCACACCCACTGTAAAGCATGGTGGGGGTAGTGTGATGGTGTGGACCTGTTTTTCGGCAGGAGGTGTAGGTCCATTCTACGAAATAAGCGGAATCATGGACCGATTCAAATATAAATCCATTCTAGAATCGGTAATGCTACCACATGCGGAGTGGGAAATGCCACTTCGTTGGGTGTTTCAACAGGATAACGATCCGAAACACACATCGAAGTGGGTAAAGGAGTGGTTAGCGAATAGTGGGATTCAAGTCGTTGAATGGCCGGCCCAATCAGCCGACTTGAATCCCATCGAAAACCTGTTTGGGATCCTTAAAAGCCGTGTCGCTGGACAACAGGTCTCACCTATTCAATGCTTTGAAAGTTGAGTGGGAAAATATATCCCATCATTCACTTTCAAAGTTAATTACTGCTATGCCTCGTCGTTGCGCCTCTGTTACTCAAAATAAAGGATATTACACAAAATATTAAAAAAGTTGCTTAGGCTTTGCACAGCTCAATTTGGCTACTTTGTTGGTTCTCGCGTTTTTTTTTTTTAAATCTCAAATATCATTACTTTTATAAAAAGTTTCAAAATACACTCTATTACACGTCATCATACTATGCATATTATATATTTTTTTTATTTGGTGTAGTAGAAAGTTGAAAAGATTTACTATGAAATGCTGACTCCAAATGGTTGCTTAGGTTTTGCACAGTACTGTAGGTTCATAGTTACCTTAACAAGTTGTTAAGTTGAACGAACATCTTTTGGGTGCTATTTTTTGTATTATTACTCTGTTAGATGCGGATTATATAGGTAGATGTGAATACCGCAGGTGATTATTGTTGGTCTTATTTGTAAATCTCGGTTAGAAGATGTGGAACTGAAGGACAAACGTTAATTTGCTTTTTCCCCGTTTTCTGCTGCTGTTTCTCTATTGTGCCATCAGTTGACCTTGTTTCACTTGCAACAGTTTTTATTTACTAGTATTTTATAATTTTTTTTTTCTTTACTCCGCTTAATTTTTATGCTCTAGATTGAAAGGCGATTAGTATGATACAACATTGTAGGGTGTCACCATTACGAACAAAAATTACCATGGTTTGAGACTTTTCTAGGGAAAAAAAATACGTTTCTGTATGTTATGCTATTGAGATTAAATAATCCAGAGTGACGTTAGTAGAAAAATGTGCACTGAATAATGTCAACTTCCCACATTAGAAAAAAAAAACAGTAGTCGTTAAAAAGATATCCAAACAGTTTAATTTTCTAATTGTTTCATTGTTAAAATAAAAATCGTTCTTAACCTTGATTTAAAAAAAAGTCAGGAGTTATATTTATGCGGCTATAATTCCCATAGAATATCGGTGTTAAAATGGCAAGCAGTTGACTTCTTTATCTAGATTTAGGTTTTTCTTGAAGTTGTTTTCTTACGTTTCTAGGTGAATCTAACGTTCGAATGCAGAATCTTGTGTAACTGTAGTAAAACAGAAGCATAATGGCATGTGGGTTACTAATTTTTTTTACACAGATACCGCAGCCCAGGTTCCCAGCGAAATGAAATCATTTGTAAGGAAACTATTTTCTGTGTAGATCTCTTCACATGTATTACATTTATCAAGAACAAAGGGCTTTAAACAATCGTAATCAACTTACTTAGTATTGGTCTTATCTGGGGAAATCGTTGCATTGTAACAATAATTTGCTTTCAGTGGCCTTAAATAATTTTTGTCCATTTGTCTGTTTGCCTGTTTGTCCGAGCATCACAAAAAAGTACAGAAACGATTCTGCGGGAGTTTTCACAGTTCAATAGTCTCAACTTAAAAACTGCGAAGCGATTGAAGTTGCGAGAATAAGCTAGCGTTTTATATGTTTATTGTCCGCCGCAATAGTCTGTAACAATTGCAGATTATGTCTCCTGCAGAAATTTAGATTCAGTAAAACATAACTTTTCGTGGTTCAACATAAAGAGTAAGCGTATGCACGGTACTAAAACGGGGGCTTTCTTTAACACATTGGCTCTCCGGAATGTATTTAAAGGCTTTCTGGGGCGTTTTAATCTGGCCTGACCTTTTTCTTAGTTGTTCCTAATATTAAATTGCTTTCTTAGTCCAAAGAAAACGCTATTTGGCAAGACGCTTTTGACAACGTTTACCTTACCGTAAAAGATGGATCGGGCGTGGTGGAGAAATTTTACGGCCCCCGCGGTCACCGGACTTGAATGCGTTAGACTTTTTTTTTTGGGGGCTGCCTTAAAGAAAAAGTGTATGCTAAGCCAATAAGTGACATCACTGAACTTCGGCAATGGATACAAGCGGCTGCTGAAGAGATCGGTAATTCGAGAAGCACAAGCAACGAACGACAGTTCTTCAAACGTTGTCGGACTTGTTTAGGTGTATGACCCCCTTCATTTCGAACAATATTTGTAATTTAAGAAAAATGCCACACTGCCAGATAATATGAAACAAAATAGATATTACATACTTGTTTTGAAAAAAAGGGTTAATTTTAATTTGTTTTAGAACCATGCCCGATAAAGTTAAAATTGTTGTAACTTTTGATCTAAGCGTAACTTCGGTAAGTGTTGCCGGTAGCTTTTAGGAAATTGCAAACACTCACCGAGTTTTTAAAAGGGAATGCCAGCGCTGGCCCGTACATTTGTTGTTCGAGGTGCTGTTTTAAATTTTCAAGTAAGAAAAGGGTTTGACAAAGTTTATTGATTATTTTGTTATTTGTGACGAGATGGTAAGGATAATTGGAAATATTTTTTAGCTTAAAATTAGTTCAATTATGGTAACGTTTTATTGGAAGAATTATAAAAAACAAAAATTCATTTTTCATAGGGTTGGGAATATTTGAAATTTAAAAAAAACAGTTACCAAATTCTGAGATGCCATGACGCCCCCTTCTACCAGTTTGAGTTTGGACCATGACTTACGGGACATCCTGTATATTGGTAGCAGTTTTAGTTGAGTGATAAATAGAAATGGCGTCTGCAGGTGTTCCGCGTACTGTGATAGTTGAGGATAAAAGTCTTTCATTGGAATTGAAATCTAATTTGGCAAAAATGCAAAAGATTTATCGGGCTTTAAGTAAGGTTTGTGATGAAGAGATAATTGACCATAGCTCAGTGTCTCGTTGGACTAGCTACTCCCGTGAAGGCCGTAAAGCCATAAGGGATGATACTCGCCCAAAAGCCGAAAACGTCAATTGATGAGCGAAGTGTGAAGGATATTTCAACAATATCTGTTTTTTTTTTCTCTTGACTACTGAGCGTAAGAGGTCCTTTATTGAAACAAAGATTTGCGTTGAAGCATTTTGCAAGCACATGCGACAACATGCGGCATTCCGCATTCTAAAACAAAATACGTTTACCTCTGAAATCAACAGAAAACAACTCACATACTCTTATACACGAAATGTTAAATTCATGCCCTGATTTTCATCCACTCTCATGTCTTGAACATGCATGCCCCGATGTTAATTTGGGCATTGTTGTTGACATAATGAATAAATTCTAAAGGACTTAATTTCATTAAATAAATCTTATGCTGAATGCCACTTATATATATATATATACATATATGTATATGTGCATATATCAGTTTCTCGACCCTCACTTCGAGCTGACCCAAATTTCTGCTGTCTTGATATTCTTGATATGGAATGCATTTCAATCAACTTTCATACATTCCATGTTAACAAAAATTGCCGCTCTGTAACTATCAAAGAGGGTAAAAAGAAATAAGGTTTCATCAAAATGTATTGTACTACATCTTGTTTTTTGTTGCCTTTATATCTGTTCGTCAACTTTATTATAGGAAAAGCTGCGATGAGTGAGATGCTATATCCATTTTAGTTACCTACATTAAATACACATAAACTTTACAAAATCGCAGTTGCACGCCACTTTTAAGATACATAATTTTGTATAGTTAAACCGTCGTACTCTCAAAATTCGCTGACATACGGTGAATCTCTTATAGATTATCGTCTAACTGAAAAATAGCTGGCATAGCTTCTGTAGCTTCCATCTGTGATCTGTGGTATATATGTGACTAATTTTTTTTATTTATTTTTTTTTTTTTCGATAAAATAAAAAATATCGAGGTTGCACAATATAATTGAAAGAGCCGTGTTTCGTTGGGGGAGAAAGCTTTGTAGTGCCACAAAATGAGTACAGTTCTGATGTATCTACAGTACTCGTACACGACGTATCTATTGTTTGCTACATCTTTTCCCTAGTGCAGCCTCCTTCATTACATGACATATGTACGAGTGCATTACATACTATGTACTGTGGATAATGCGAGAAAATGCTTCGTCATTTCATGCTGAACATAATCGTAATGCACATAGTTTCGAGCACATGCCTACATAGAACTACAACCAAGTACTTTTAGATACTCTCGAATTAACAGATACTCAAATTATTAGCCCATTCCGAGAACACTATCGTTGGTCGCTATTGATGGATCTCATCGACCAGCTCATATAATGTATACGGGATGGCATTGGGGACCGCTTGTAGAGTTCGTCCGTCGAAGTCTATGGAGCTGCCGTTGTCGACGCTGGCTATTGCGAACAGACTGCAATTGCAACAAGGGTGTGGGGGAGTGGAGGGTTCTGGTGCTGGTGTTGGTGGTACCCAGTAGCTCTGATGACTGAGTTTTTATAGGTTTTTCATGTTCGTGCTGGCGTTGGGTGCATGTGTCCTACTAACTCTTTTCGTTGGTGTAATATACACGCTTTGTTTTGCGCCACAGTTCATTCAACTTCACCAAGTATGCTCTTCTGCATTCGCAAAGAGTATGATGTAACCCGAGTTCTAAAATAGATCAAGAAGAAGCAGTAGCAGAATATAAAAAGAAATGAAATGAAAAAAAAAATCGGAAATGAAAATAAACACGTTGAGCAGCTAGGCTACATAATATGTGGCGTTGGAATGGGGTCATAGACTGAATAGTGATGAGGTATACTACTACGAGTATGCTGTTTGTCCATGCAAACGATAGACGAGTTCAAAGTTTTGATGTCTTGTAGTAAATTTTAAGGGGGAGACAAGTCGGAGGAAGCAATCAGTTTTGTTTACATTTCGTATGGGCATAGCCGCTCTAAACAATCTTTGAAGGAACATTTTTTTGTTTTTTGGTTTTGGAAAATAAATTATCCATTTATGCACAGGAATTGCAGTGGGGAGTGCAACTTGAAAGGGTTGTGGCCTTTCATCCTGTTGAGCACCTATACGATTTGGAAGGGATGTTGACCCGTTTCGTGATATGCAAAAATGTTCGTGACGAAGAAGTTCAGGTGAATGACGATCTTTAATATATCTTGATAGTGGGTTTCATTTTGTCTTTCTCGTTTTAATTGAAATCGGACTTAAATACTACCTTCAAAGGTTTAACTAGATAAAATAAATTATACTTATTTTGGAAGCTCGCAAAAACACTGCAAAAATGAAGGACTTCAAACTATCTAACTGATATAGACTGAAAGTCTAATATTCGGGAGTATTTGTTCCTTCGTTACGTCTGGAGGAGTACGCCTTGAGCTTTTCATCCAATTGACGGCGGCTTCGACATGACAGTTTTGACATTATGTGTAATTGGTCCATACATCAAAAAATCAATGCTTTATTTGCGTATGCTGACTACAGGGGGTGTGGACCGATCTACAGGGCGGTGTCCGGTCTTCCATGCTATTTTGGAAGTTGGTTGATTATACTCAGTAGTTCTGACGTCTACCCAGGCATATGCATTATGTACTGTCTGTCGGAATTTGTCTAGCGACAACTTCTTCCAAAACGCAGGACGCCCTTTTATTGTAAGTAATCCACGACTTGTGCACCAGATCTGGGTTTTCAGAGTCAACCGTCTCGTACTGAGATTGCTCCCTTCACGAGAAGGAGGAAGTCAGCTAGCAGCTTCCTGGCAATTATGGAAGCTTTCTGCATAACATGCAACTGGTCACCAAGAAGGGTTCTCTAAATCTACACGACAATAATATGACCAATTATATCCTGCGCGTCAGTTGTTTTCATTCAAATATGTTACGGCTGCTTACAAAACCCTCCGAAAAACGGTTTTCCATGGCTGTTTGGTAGCTTTCTCAGCACGCTTTGCTTTGCTCTGCACGCGCTGATAAATCTATCCCCCTCTTGATATTCATATCATGGACGGCACTTTTAAGGTTTAATGGGAAAAGTATATATCGTATACATCCCATGCCCTCGGTATGGACTTCTATTGACAGTTGGGTTTGATTGGTCTGATAGATCCTTCCATCAAAAGTTGTAATCGAAAGGAAAGCAGCCGTCGGTGAAAGTGCTAATTCCCGCTGTAGACAATCCCAGAATCTGTTCTCATTCTAAATGGTATTTTTTGGATCTTGACTCCCGAGTTCATCGGAGTTTTCATTTTCCAGGATTTGTAAGTAATCCAATTCTCAGAAAAAAAAAATCAATGAATTAAGTGTCATCACAACCATCTCGTTTCTCTGGCATCAATTTTTCATAATATAGTAGTATGGGTGGCCATATAACTCAGTAAATGTCCATTTGAAACTGGGTACGAGTACCTATGTAGTAAAATTTTAACGTTCTTCACGAAAACAACCGATTCCGTTTCCAGACAGCCATCCGAAAACATTCGACAATAATTCTCTGAGTCAGAATTTGGCCAATATTATTTCTTCTATTATTTTGTTACACGACATGTTCATAAGACAAATTTCATAAGAAATTCGACGCGCAAGGTTATCGTAACTCCAGTGCGGGTTGTTGCCAAAACCATCTAGCCCTATTATACGCTATGCCGTTTCAGATCTTAGTTTTCTACTGGACGTATTTTGACGTTTAGCCCTAGGATAATTACAATATTTTGGGTTGTGAACTATGAACTGAATAGACTGTGAGAATCTAAAATTTAATGTGACATAACTTCGCTGCGACGAAACATTTTTACGCCGTTTTTGTTTTGTTTTGAAGGTACAGTTATCCTTTTCATTAATCTTTTTTATTGTATTGAAAAAACTGTATATTTTTCAATTTATTTCAATTTCAGAGCAACAATGCAAAAAAACTGAAATTCGTGTGTTGATGAAATACGAGTTCCTCCGAGGAACTAAAGCAGCAGAAACAGCTCGCAATATTAACGCTGTTTTTGGCACTGAAGTCACTTCACAGCCGACAGTATCCCGTTGGTTTGCAAAGTTCCGTTCTGGTGACTTTGAACTGACCAATGAGCCACGTGGACGACTGGAGACGAAGGTGGATAACGACGCTCTGAAAGCCACAGTAAAATCAAATCCAGCCCAATGTGCACTCGATTTATAGCTAATGTTTGATGTGTCGAAGAAAACAATATTAACACATTTGGCTCAAATCGGAAAGGTGGAAAAGCTGGACAAGTGGAACGCTGACCGAACGAATTGAGCGATGACCAAAAAGGCCTTCGCCTCGAAGCTTGCCTTTCGCTTCTTGCTCGCAACAATAATGAACCATTTTTGAATCGGATTGTGACGTGCGATGAGAAATGGATCCTTTACGACAATCGCAAGCGTTTGTCGCAGTGGTTGGATCAAGATGAAGGACTGAAACATTGCCCGAAACGAAACATCCACCAGAAGAAGCTGATGGTGACTGTTTGGTGGTCTGGCGCCGGCGTGATCCATCACAGCTTCATGGAACCGGGCGAATCGATCACGGCGGATGTCTACTTTAGTCAACTATATTAAATGATGCGGAAACTTGCGATTAAACAGCCGAGACTGTTCAATCGATCGACCCCAATCCTCTTGCACGATAACGCGCGACCACACACTGCACGAATGACTGTGGCAAAGTTACAGGAGCTTGAGTTGGAAACTCTCCGTCACCCACCATATTCACCCGACCTTGCACCAACCGATTACCACTTTCGGAATTTGGACAATTTGCTGGTAGGAAAAAAATTCAATTCCCAACAAGCTGTGGAAAGGGCCTTCCAGCAGTTCATCGACTCTCGTGATCCAGGTTTCTACAGCAAAGGGATAAATGAGCTACCGCTGAGATGGCAAACGTGTGCCGATAATATGGGCGCGTACTTTGATTAAAAATAATAAGTTTAAGCATATGTTAAAATAAAACCGATTGAATATTTACTTCCCATGTATTGATTTCATACTTCACAGCCTAATATTTTATTTAACTTGGAAATGGGATACTGACGTTTTAGTTACTAGTTGAATCAATCTGGTCGATTGATAACCCATCTCGTGGCAACAACTTCTATTTTAAGGAGAGTAAATAGAAACCAACTTCAATTCCCAGAGAGTCAATTCAATCACACCTAGTACCTACAGTTCTACAGTCCAAATCCAATATATGGTGACATCGGCAGGTAGGCTTGACTGTTTGTGTTATGCCACAAAAAATGTTTATAACTGTGTTGCTTGATAAGTACATACCATATGTTGTAATTTAGAAAGGGCTGCTAAAATTTGAATACTACGACCATTTTTGCATACCTACATACAAGTTTTTCAGCAAAAATTGTGTTAAAACGATTTTATTCCATTCTTCTTACTTTGATCCGTAAAGGTTGCCGTTCACGTTTTCTTCGTGTTAATTTATAACTTCACTCCAGAATTTTTGTTTGTTTTTTTTTAAATAAGTTTTCCCAACAGAACACTCAAGACAGTTTGTGTGCTGGAGTTGAGGAATACTTGGGAATTGCTGTAGCCATCTGCAAATTTTGTCTCGCCTTGAATTCTGGAATTCCTCCCAGGTGAAACCACTGAATATGCATATTGTACATAAGTATACTCATACTTTTGAGTTCTCAACCGGTTTAGATCGGTAATCCGCAGTTGAAAATTTATAGCGAATTGAATTTGCGTCTATATTTGTTCCTATTGACTAAATTAAGGGTATCTCATCATCAACGATTGAATTACAAGGTAGAACGAACTACAGTTTTAAAGCGTAAGCTATCGCTGATATCAGAGATTCGGAAAACCGAATATGTTGTAAAGCTACTTATGTCAAGCGTCGTGAGCAACTTAAACAAGTGTGTACAAAACTCGAAAATTTTAATGAGAAAGATAGATAGGGGTAGGCTTGCGGTTATAAGATCGTTTGACGATCTGCAGGCATTGGAAGACTAATTTGTCTTGTAATTACATATGTTTGATTTAAACGACCGCCTCGATCTTATCACCAACAACCCAATAACTACTACCATAGGGAGTTAATGATAGTATTTCTAATTCAATTTATTTCTTTGCTGTACAACAAAATAAACGTAGTCTACGGGAAAACTTTGATTTGTTAGTGTGTAATCTTGTGACGTTTGTGTACCTACCGGATTTGATTCTTGTCACTGAAATGTGGATTTTTTCGTGTGAAGTTGACGATTATCATATATCTGTTATAATTTCTACCCAGATACTATACTTATGAATCGTATGCTGCAGGTGGAGTCTGGGCGAGATTCGTATGAAGCGATGTTTTATAGGTGGGCGAGTGCGGATGTATTAATGATCTCCTTCAGCATTAATAACACGCGTCTTAGATTTGTTTGTGTCTATAGGCTTCACTCCCTACCTCCTCAATCATTTTTGGACGAATTTTCTATTTTTCTCTAAGGAGAAAAGAGCAAACCTCGTCATTCTAGGCGACTTCAATTTAGATTTGTTAACGTCTAGCGCTGCTACAGATTCGTACCTATCTGTAACTGCAGAACACGGCTTAATGATTCTACTAGGCCAATATCCAATACATGGCTCGATCATGTTTTTGGTCGTTTTATGGAAATTCCATTAAATCAATGCTCAGGGATTAACTTTGATGTCCGAATCACTGATCACTGCATGACAGGTATTGTGCTTGGTAGTCTAAGAGAATTGAAGTATGTTAGGCATTGTTTATGTATCAATTGTGAGTAAGATTAGGTATGATCTACTGAATGATCTTCTGCGTTTTAAGAATTAGGATGAAGTCTATTCAAACACAAATGCGTCTAGCGCGTATGAATTATTTATAAAAACTTTAAATGGTCATGTCAAAACTTCCAGCATTACAAGTGGTACAAAGGAAATCTAATATGATGCTTAAGCCTTGGATAAACCGTACAATCCTTAAAAAAAATAAAACTTAAAAACAAACTCCATAGAAAGTGTTACCAACATCTACTCAATTCTAACCTTAAATGTCGTTTTAAAAAAATGAGCCAGAAAGTCAATGTGCCGCGATGGTTATTTTCACTCTAAAATGATTAGTTCACTAGGTAATCCTAGAAAAGAATGGAAAATGATAAATGACTTTATTAGTGGCAACTTTACAAATAGACTTAGTTCAATCGTTTTGAGAAATGAAGATTCAATGACTTTTTGTCAACATTTGGGCAAAAGTCGTTTAATAGTGACTGTCCTTCATATCGCCAACGTTGTGTTGGAACAGTGGAAAGAGCGTCCTGCAGGAATAGTTTCTTTTTTGAACAAATTACTGGGTTCGAATTATTAAGTATGATAAAATCTCTTAATAACACGAAATCTTGTGGTATTGATGGCATTTCTAACAGAACTCTTAAGAATATCGCCTATAATGTTGTTGACATTTTAGCTCACCTTTTTAATTTAAGTGTTAATACCGGAAACTTTCCCGATAAATTAAAATGTGCTTACGTGGTGCCACTTTTCAAAAAAGATGACAAAATGGATAAAAATAACTATAGACCGATTTCCTTGTTACCTTCAATCTCTCAAATATTTGAAAAGGCTATTAAAAAGAGACTGTGCGGTTACTATATTTGAATAGTTTAAACTTTTTTTGTCCAGTACAATTTTCGTTTAGAGAAGGCCTTTCCACTGAAGATGCTCTTCTGGCTTTTTGCTCCTTTATAAGCAAAGGTCTTGATGACAAAAAATATTGCGCTGGTCTTTTTGTGTATATTACTAAGGCGTTCGACATGGTCAATCACAACATTCTTTTGGACAAGCTTTATGGTGCTGGTTTTCGGGGACTTTATGTATTGTTGGTTTGGTTCTTATCCTAAGGTCAGGACACAAAAAGTATGAGTGGATGACTATCTTAGCGACCCAAGAGTAATTTCATTGGGTGTACCGTAAGGGTCTGTTCTTGGCCCCATTTTGTTTTTGATCTACATCAACTCTTTGTTTGATCAACCATTTGTAGGAAAAGTCACTGCTTTTGTAGATGATCTTGGCATTACCTATGGCTCAGATAATAACCCTTTGGATCTGGCTGCTGACATAAAACATGATGTAGATTTGCTACGAATCTGGTTTGCGAAGCACAGATTAATTGTCAGTAATAAAACCAAAATTATGTATTTCAGCCAAAACATGATAAATTGTACTTGTACTGCGGAAGCCTGTAAAATCATGTATAATGACAGCGTAACATGCAATGTAAACGGTTTTAAAGTTGAAGTCGTAAAACAGTTTAGGTACCCTGGTGTTGTTATAGATGAAAATCTGAGTTGGGATGAACACATCGCGATCTTAAAAAACTGTCTGCGTTCGACTATTCGTAGTCTTTATCGACTCAGAAAATGTTGTATGAATCATACTTTGAAAACAGTCTACTACGCAATTTTTCATTTGAAGCTACAATATGGTATAAACTACTTGTTGTGTTGCAAAAGTATGCCATCTGAAGAATATGTAATACTCACCGCTTATCCCATTCTATGGTGTTGCTTAGATCCTTAAAAATCCTGCCTGTTAGGCATTTATACTATTTTAAAGTTTCAAAGATCTTTTTTTATAAGGGGTGGATATATGCAAAGTCCAATCTCTGACACATACAATTTATGAAGTATTTTCCGTTCTGTTGTCGAAATACCTCCTTTTCGTACCACCCATTTTAGAAACTTTTTTTGTATAGTATCTTGCATATTGTTCAATAGACTCCCTGTAGAAATACGACGAATTAGAACGTTAAATGCGTTTTTAAAAAAATTGAAAATATGGTTCCTTGATTTTTATCATATTGATATTGAAGTTTTGCTGTCCTACATTGTTTGATTTTTAGTTTTTTGTACAAGCTCTAAAGCTCCCTGTTCGTTTATATTCTTTTTTAATATTTAGTGAATTATTGTTCACCCCACAATAAATAATGTAGTTTTGAAGTGGCATTTATATCTATTTATATTGTTTAATATTTAATGTCACTAACTATTCTATTGTGTAAAGCAATTCTGTAATATCATAGTAAAATTTTTGTATAAACAGAAACAGAATAAAGATAGAATAATCAGAATATTTTTGATACCAAACCAACAATAAACGTAATCTCGTCAGTGTAGTTGCCAATTTGTTTGTTCCCACATATACCACTCCTTATATGCTTAAAATTTCTCTGAAACCAAAGTTTAGAATTCATGCATTATAAAGCGATTATATTATATTGTAGATGGTGTTGTCGGCAAATTAAAGAAGAAATGAAATAAAACGTTTGACTAGATAATCAGATTTACGAAATTGCAGCGATAGCTACCGAATAAATCCACAACTACGAGTATGGTAGTCTACTCGTACAGTATTCAAGCATTTGTTCGAAAAACGTGACCATTCCAACACGTGAATAGTTCCGTGAATAGCCTCGTTTACTGGGTTTTGAAATGTGAACGTGCAGCAAATCGATAACATATTCACGTTTTACACAGTAAATCAGTCCAAGGGGTGGAAGACAATAGCTTTGTTATTCTAAACCAAATACGAGTACGCACAACTCAATGTAACAATGTAATGCGTCAGATAGATGCTCGTACTTCTATAATACTTGAAGTTGTACTTACTTGTATCTACTCATACTTGTAGCCATGTACGGAAATGCCTTCTTAACATTTTTCTTCTTTTCTGTTAAGTAATGTATTGTATGTAGTGGTTCAGATATGTTTGGTATATAGGGGACTGTGTATGGGATTAGTGTGTTGAGCGAACGATTTAAATAGGTTGGTTGTTTAGGTTTTAGTGTCTTTCTGAAATATTAGTTTAATGAGATTAGTCTAAAGGCTATGACTTGTTTTGCAGGTGTATTTGGATTAAAAACAAAGTGAAGACCAACAATAGAAATTGAAATAACTAATGAGCTGCAGAGTAGGTTATCCTAAAAAGAAACTATTTTTGTAGGCTTCATAATGACGATGAATTGTGTTCATAGCACTTCAATCAAATGATAGCCAAAACACTTGCCTAATCCAAAGGCAAAAAAAAAACAATACTGTCAGAACTCTTCAACGACTTTAACTCTGCCTGCCAGATTCGTCAGACTATGCATGAAACCAAAGGCACATAGCATCTCAAACTCTTTCAATAGCATTTCTTTATTCAGGACATAAAATTGCGACTAGACTTCACGTCTGTCGTGTTAATTTTTTTTTTTTTTTGGAAAATTGAGTGCATTGAATGTTCGACAGTGTTTTCGTGCTCCCACTATTAGATTTGTTAAATTCTACTTCTTACTAATTTCTCTCTGATTCCTTTGGGCTTTCATGCCAAACGTCACCAACTTTTTGTGACTTTCTATTCTTTGTCCATTTTGAGATGGGAATTTTACATTCCTGACAGATTGTTTGTTTTTACTCTGTCATTTTATAATATGGATTAATTAACTACCGCTCAATGAATTGGAAAGTTTGGATTTCTACTACAAGAATAACAGTTCTGTAATGTCTGTATATAGCAATTTAATTTCGGGCGTTGAATTTGAGGATAGTTTTCTATGCGATTATGTTAATGATCTTGTCTATGGAAATGATCTCAAACCGAATAAATGTCATCTGCGTAAAAGTTTATCAAAACTCTTTAATTCCAATTTAGCACTTTGTAAAAAAAAAAAAAATGCACAAGGACATATGTTTGTCTCACGCCATTGTGGATTTTGAATAATTAATGCTCGATTGAGGCTTAATACTTTTGAACGCCTTTTCGAAGACAATGAGCAGCAGGCGGAAAGCCTACCGATATTCAATGCACTGTTTGAAGATGTCCTGCATTGTGTTGACGTGGGTGACGTAATAAATGAAAATTGCATGCAAATTGTTCTCTTTCGCATTCGTTTCGAATGTCTAATATTCAGATTCTAAAATCGCGATATTCTTTTTATTTGTACGTCAGGTGATACTCAGGTAATTGTAATAAAACAACTGATAATGCGGAAACCGAAAAATGTTTACCTTTTGTCATTCCACTATTTGAGGTCTTGTTTCCCCATCACATCCCCATCAAACCAAGGTTGTCGATGTCTATACGGACATTCGAATTTTCCATCGCGATGAGAATATTTTCTGTCAGTGAGGAATTGATTCGAATGGATTGAACGGCGTTCAGCTGGTTGCAGAATCTAACTCTAACCTCGTTCGCCGCATTACTTCTAAGTCAATACACTTCCGAGTAAGACTTTTTGGAGTAAAGTGGGACAGTGCTATTTCCTAATACGCAAATTCGTTAGCATTTAAACTCTTAATTTTACTACATCCCAAAAAGTCGAGTTCTTCACCCCAAGTTTATTTAACATAACAGGCAACCTGCTGGTACGTTCCGCAGTATTAACTTTCACATAGTGTTAACGGCAGTTCTGGTCATATGGCCTCTCAAAAATTTCTGCAATTACTAGATGAAGTGAAAAGTGATGTCCTTGGGAATTGGTCATTCGCGGCACCCAGCGGTAGGATGACTTTTTAATATGCAGAATATTGCCCAAAATGTGGCGTGTGCGCTCAGTACTAATCTTTGTGGCATCTGCTAGCTCGCGCACCTTCACTTTCCGGTCAGCCAACACTATTTCATGTATTTGTTTGACATTGTCCTCTGTAACCTCATCGGAGAGCCTGCCGCTGTGGACCTGATCGGGCCCCCGCCCAATTATCAAGGCTTCGCCCATCAATGGCGTTGTCTAATAAAAAGCGGGGGTAGATTATTCTATAAGTGGTCTTATCGTAAACATCTTCAGATTACAGCCTCTGAATGGTTGCTACGATTTGACCAGTTACAAGTTGCCGGTCATAGGTCTTGTTGGTAGGCTTGACCACCGGTAGTCCATACCAGGACTTAAATCACGGTACCATGGGAGTCAGGAGCCCCCCGGATTTCGGTCCGGGCCTGACTTGTTAGAGGTAGGCCCCCTTGTGGGAGCGTCATGGTGGCTGTGGTTTAAACCCAAATCGCGGGTACGGGTTTCCTTTTTGGTTTATCCCATTGTAGAGTTGCAAATGAAGTACTGGGTGCTTCGACCCTAAGAGCAGCAAGAGGTTTTGGGTAGGCCTCGACTCATACCAAGGGTGGAACTTGTGCCTCCAACACAGTTCCGAATTGGTATAATTCAAAAGCGAACTATTAGATAATACAAGCGAGTGATTAGCGATGGCAAGGCGTGTCCTTGCTCCCTATGGGTGTATGGGCACCTCGTAAACATTAAGTCTACATGACAGGAGGTTTACGTTAAAAATCCAGGTACGTTCTGTGGACCTGATCGGTAGTGGAGTTACGGCCACCACGAAACTCTCGAAACCAATATTTGACGGTGTAATCTGACGGAGCATTAGCCCCATAATATTTATCCAACTTTACTTTTGTTTCCTTCGCCGTTTTGCCTCTCAAAAAATAATGTTTTATGACAGAACTTTTTGGCTTTCTCATGCCTAAATCTTGATTTGATTTCCATAACCTCTACTATCTCTCTCACCACTTTAATTCGGCGGTCGTCTAATACAATTTGGTGAACTTTAACAATGTTATAGTCAGTGGTTGCAGTTTCTGGACGTCTCGAACGTTCATCATCTCCCAAGCTCTTACGGCCACGTTTAAATTCACTGCCCAAAATTTCACTGTGGTAAATGATGGTGCAGAGTCCAACTCATTTTTGATTTGCGTACGCGTATTCCCTTTCAAAAACAAGAATTTAATAACAGCTCGATACTCAATTTTTTCCATTTTCACAAAAAACACTCACATCGACTCACTCAAACGACCGTCAACTAAAAACTGCACGTCCAAAATGACTGAAACTTCGGTAAGTAACTGTCAAAAGATGCACAACTAGCATTCAGTAGCTATTATTGACGAGTGCCGCTATCTTTACGTTGCGGCCGGAAACAACCCTCGTACAATTCTTTTTGACAGAAATGTCTATAGACGTCCGAGGTCTTTGGTATACGAGTACTTGGAATACGAACTATGTAAGGAGGGAGCCAATTTTCTTAGTCTCATTGTGATTAAGCAGAACATAACACAAATGTATGGTATGTACAAACATGAACATATATGTATTATTTGTAGACTATAATCTTACCCTTTGGCCAAAGATATATTTTGTTTTGTGTTTTGCACGTCTGAAACTTCAAGACACTCTTTTCTTATTGTTATTATTACTTAGAAAAATACTCATCAATGTGGAAATACATGGATACGATGCTGATATGCATATACTCGTAATACTATGTACTATATATGTAATAATGTTCGCTTTATAAAAGTTCAGGTACTGAGGAAAGCGTCCTATTCCAGATGGTTGTATTGCTGTGTTTCATTCTGTAATAATATAATCGTTTTCAACACCTTAGGATGTACGAAAAAACGAAAATCTTCTGGGTACACATGTGCGATAAATGCTGTAATATGCGAGCTATCAGCCACAGTACACGGTCTGAGCATCCTTTTGGAGAAACTTTCTAACTTTAATCCAAACATAAGAACTGTCTTTTTTTACATCGGACCGACTAATTTTCGTATTTTCTTTTCTTCTTCCTAAGAACTTGCTCTTGCTTCCTCCTTTTTTGTTAAAGATCTTCCTACCTTAGCAATAAAGATCTTGAAAACGTCGTACTTATCAAGCCTTTCTCTTTCTTATGTATTTGCTAAGATTTCGTAGATGTTATCTTTAGTGTTTTAGTAAATTACTTTAAAGGGACATAATTCGTTCATTAACGTCAAGTTCATATAAGTATGCCCATTCAACAGAGCTTATGTGTCAACCATATTAAACATGCACACATAACACCTTGATCAAAAAGTTCCCGGGATTTATTCAGAAAATTTTAAGTACAAGTTTATTCATCTAAATCTATATTGTCCCCTTTAAAGTAATCCCCATCGACTGCAACACACTTATGCCAGCGCTTGATCCAATCCTCGAAACATTTTTATATTCGGTTTTCGGTATGTCCATCAGTGCTTCCTGCGATTTTTCCATTGCTTCCTCCCGGCTGCTGAAAGGCGTTGCCCGTAGTGTTTTTTTAACTCGATTGAACCGAAAGAAGTCACAGGGAGCCAAATCAGGTGAATTCGGTGGTTGTTGGATGGTATTTGTTGCATTTTTCGTCAAATACGAATAATGATGGCACTGTGCGACGGTGCGTTATCATGGTGCAAAATTCACGAGTTTTCTGCCCGAAATTCTGGTCTCTTTCGGCGAATTGCTTCACGCAAACGTCTCATGATGCCCAAATAATACTCTTTGTTTACTGTCTGGCCTTCTGGCAAAAATCCATGATGCACTACACCGTTGTAATCCATGAAAACCGTGACCATTGCCTTCTTTTTTGACTGAAAACGACGTGGGTTTTTTGGTCTCGGTTGATTTGGTGAACGCCATTCACTTGCCTGATATCTGGATTGCGTGTCGTACTCATAAACCCACATCTCGTCTCCAGTAATGATCCTTTTGATGAATGTGGGATCGGATTCAGCCTCGCAAATCATCTCTTTTGCGACGTCAACACGGTCTCTTTTTTGCATGAAACTGAGGTCTTTTGGCACCAACTTTGCTGCTACACGACGGAATCCCAAATCATTAACCAAAATGTCTTGGACGGATCCATAGGCAATACTCAAGTCCTTCGCTATCTCTCTGATGGTTTTCGATGTCGATGGTCTTCCACTGCGTTCATCATCTTCGATTGACTTACGACCACTTTTGAACCGCTCGTGCCACTGGTAAATGACCGTTTTCTTTAGAGAATCGTTGCCGAAACACTTTTTCAACATTTCCAACGTTCGCGCACCATTAAATCCGTTTTTTCCGCAAAATATGGTATGTACAACACATTGACCTACCTTGAATCAGTTATAGGAAGCTCGCCCCCATTTTCGATGGGCACACCCAGGATGGCGAGTATCTTTCAATTTTCTCTTATTTTTAATTTATTGTTATTAATTTTTTTTATTAAATTTACACTTATATTTTACCTTATTTTTTGTGACTTGAAAAAATTTACTAAGACCTATGCGAGCGCGTTGTTAACTTAATGGTGCTCGTTTTCTGGAAACATAATTTTCTTCAGCCCGTGAATTGACTGAGCAATTTTGTGAGCAATATGTATATTTATGTTATTTCGATAGCCGTCATGTGCTTTTTCTTTTCTTTGTCCCCAATATATAAAGAAAAACAGTTTTCAATAAATTGGATTTACTTTAAAAAAAAACAAGCCCACTATCCCAACTGCCATATGGTAACCTCAATATATTCCTGGGGGCTCCAATATCTCATATCTATCAATATAACGTGTGAGTGGCTAGCACTTTTTTATTTCCCAATGTTACATTCCACAGGGAAAACATTGCGTAAGTAGCTAAAATGTCACAATTTACGAGTAGACTGTTTTAAATAGGGCAAGCAGAAAATCAAGAGACAATAGAGATATTTATTTAGGTTTATCTAAATTAATTCTGATCCTACATACTCGTACATATGTACTTATTTTAGTATATGTTGTCCGAAGTAATCACTGCACATTCAAATGAAAGCGAATTTTAATGAATCAGTCTTTTAGAGGGTAAACACTTTTAAGGAATTAACATCGAATGCTTCAGGCCTTATTGTTTATTTTGGTACGTAATTCAATATCTCATCAATATTATGGATACATTCACATAACTAAAGTACGACCGACGAAACCGCATCAAAACGCGTACCATGCAGTCTGTCACAGCGCAATCAATGCGTCGCGTCGTGTCACATTGGAATTTCTTGTGACTTTCCAAACGGTATGCATCTGTCAAATCCAACTAAGTCATTGGTTGCTATTTTGGCTTAAAATCGCTAAATACTCGTATAAGTGCCGAGTACGAGTTACGAGTACGAGTACGAGTTACGAGTACGATTTTTTTTGTACAATACGTGCACTTCAATACCTCTTATTTTCTATGAATATCTAATAAAGACTATCTACTTGTAATTCCAAATAGTCATAGATATATGAAAATGAAACTCAAAGCAAGTACCGAGTACTTTCATACAACGATGAGTACAGGAACAAGAGAGTACAGCTCTATAGCTAGTTATTATAATACAGTATCTGGTGTATCTACTAGATGATGCTGCTGTTTGTATTGTCTACCAGCGCTTGCTGTAGCTGTTATAGCTGGTGCTCTTGTAACCAAGGGATGACTTCATAGGAATTCCATTGGTTTTAGTGCACAGGCGTACAAAACGAAATTTTACCGCAGAGAGAGCAAACGTACACGAGTATTCCGTTCGAGATACTCAGGAGGGCAAAAAAGCTTTCAGTCGAGTGCGCGCCTTAAAATAGTTCGAACGAAAATGAAAACATTCAGATAATACGTACATTTTCGGGAGATTATTGTTATTTGTATTTTATTTGTTTGTACCATTTCAATAGAATATTTTAGACGATTTTTTAATTTTACTTTTTTGTTTATAACAATTTAATTTTTTTATATGTAACATATATTAAAATCTTAAGCATTGTCACAATTATCGAGTCTCCAACTGTGCTTTTGTTATTGTATAAAAAAAAAAAAGTTAAAGTGCAAGCTTCCGAATCGTCAAAAGTGCATATGTTTTGACCTAATGACCCAATTCATGGCAGTTGTGTCCCTAGTTCCTGCTCGAAGGCAATCCTTCCCCAGAGGAGGATATTAGAGAAAATTTAATTTTGTTTTATCCATGACTCATCCACATTAAGATACGAATTTTTTGCACGATATATCATAGTCAAATATGGTGTGTCTCATTTTGGAATAAATTATGATTAAGGTCATATAAATTTGTTTGAAATTAATTGGGGTTAGATGGTGTTTTTGAATGCCCCCTTGTGTGCCTCCCATCAAGTGATATCGAATCGAATTATTGGGGTGAAAAGTCGTTGGATTTCAGTTCGTTCTTTTGATCAGTATACTCGTATACTCGGTGTGAGAAAATCCAATGGATACTACGCCTTGAAAATGGAATAAAAGCCCACACTTTTAATTTAGCTACGAATGAAGTGCATCATTTATATTTTTAGGAAATTCTTCCTATTCGTATATTCTGTTTAAATTAAATATGAAAATCGTATGTGTTTCTCCATAGAAAATGTGTGTTCTCATTTTCTCTTGTAGAAAATCAAATTGACCAATAGTACGAGTATCATACTTGTGTACTCGTATCTATTGATCGATTTTGAAACAAATTTCGACAGTAGTGTGTTTATTTAATAAAATCGTGCTAACCTTGAACTACGTTTAATACGGAAACGCAGAAGAAACGTTTTTTTTTTTCTTATAAAAGAAAAGGATAGATGACGAGTACTTGGTGCTGCTGGATTAATGTTGGAAAACTTTCCCGTCTTTGAAACTGTGTTACTTTAAAGAAGAGTAGTTTTTTTCGATCTTAAGAAATCATTAAAGATTTACGGCTTTTTATGGTTTGTGGTTTTGAAATAAAATCTGTGTGATAAATCTAAGTTTTGGGTGGTCTTCCTGTAAGCGGCACTATAAGATCCAGCGAATGGACATTTCTTACTAAAGTCATTTTTACTTTGAACTGTGTCGTATGTATATATTTTTTTGATGAGCCATAATGTAAGATACTCTTAAAGGCAAGTCGTATCGTTTTTTTTTTTTTTTTGATTAACTGCTGCGTGTTATTAAGCTAATAGAATCAATTAGAAGATAGTGAACGAAGTGGTATTTATTTATTCTAAGAGAACTCCACTTTGATGGTGTCATCCCTAAGTCTTCTAGGTTGGTTTTGATTTGTTTGTAGGTGGACTGAGTATTCTGTGATTTTCTCGAAAGGTGTGATATAAAACTTAGATTTGTACAAACGAATAGTTGAATCGAAAACTTTTTTACGAGTGGATACTATATTGCAATAAGAAAAATATAAAATAAAGAAAAACAAAAGAATTATGGTAACCGAAGCTGTCAAAACATCACAAAGCCATGGCGGTACGTTATACTATGTTGTACAAGTACCACGGGGTGAATTCGACAGGTAAATTAAAACGAAGATTACAATCGATTGCAGTTTTACTCATTAACTATTCAATCTGCATAATAGTTGTTGATTTAGCTTCCTCTTTATTGAATTTTAATGTTGCAGGGGTAATTCATTTTTGTTTGTCCTCGTTCCGTTGCGGTTTCCTTGATAATGTGCGGTTTCATATGCGCTCAGTCTGTCTCTTTTATAAATATAAAAGAAACATTACTCACCATGCGTGACATCAGCTCATCAGTACACAGCAGTGTCAAGGTGTTGTTCAAGGTGATTCTTGAAAATATTCTTTTATCTGAGGAAAAGTAGATTTTCAAATTATCTACCAGAGCGTTACAATATTAATGACTGACCTTCGCAAAAGTCGGATTCAAACGGATGCAAAGGACTCAAATTAAAATAAGAGGTGCCAGTGGGGTAATTTATTTGAAGTGTGCATAGCTGAGCAGTTGAATTTGAGGTATAAAATCAGGCCGGATGTCATTTAACAGATTGTTAGTTTGTCTTGAAAGACTGTGGAAATTTCAGTTATAATTTGAATAATTTTTTTTTCATACTTTTTTTCATATAATTTTTATTGAGAACCAACGCCCACTCGCAGAAATGCCTTGATTTTTTTTTTTAATGTCATGGTCTGTTACGACGCTTACTTCTTTTATTCTTGTAAAGGATTTTAGGATTACACCATTGTATTGTGGAGTGGCATAGTGTTCAAGTTCGTTTACTAACAACTCAGTAAGGCTGGGTTCAAACCCCCAACACCAAAAAGCAGAATAAGTAATTTTTCTGACATCCCTGCCCTTCCCACAGACAATGGCTAACTTCCGAAAGTGATATCTGATTTTGAAAAAGCCTCTCATTCTCCCGCAATTCGGAGTCGGCAGAAAATCGTTTGTTCCTTTTAATGGGCAGAAATATACGTAGCAACACCGGTGTAGATGCAACAGTATCGAAAATGTTGGGGTTTTTAATGGTACATGTGCTTAGAACGTTTTGTTTTCGTGTTTTTTACAGAGACTTGAAAAAAAATTCAATTCATCTCAGCCAAAAATGGAATTAAATCGTTAACATTTTCGGGCCATGATTTTTTATGATTTTCGACGTGTATTAACTCAACAACAGTGCGCCGATCAATTCACTTCGATTTCTGGTGATGAAACGCCACCCTGGCCACCGTACTTCGCTGGTTTTCCGAATTTAATCGTGGTCATGCTTTAATTTCACGATAACTCATATGACGATCTTGCAATATCAGTTCTCGCACAGCATCGATGTTTTCTGGCACAACAACCGATTTTTGACGACCGAATGTTCACGATGTATTTTCATTTTTTTGTCTGAGATGATTTTTTCAAGTGTCTATAAAAAACGCAAATAGCACTCGTATGACAAAACGTTCTGAGCACGTGTACCATAAAAAACGAGAAACTTTATGACGCTAATGCCAGATTTGACGTATCTACACCCCTGCCGGTATCTCAAAACTTAAATACAATAGTAACGTACGTAGCATTGATTTTTGTTTTGAATTTTTGTGCCCCGTACGTTTTGGCATTTTTTACATATTGAGAACGGTTCATTGATTAATATGCAATAAAATATTTATTTCTTTCAAGCTGATACATATGAGTATGTATGCAGATTAACGCATTGCCTGCCATCGAACTTCTCGTGAAAATTTATTTTCTAAACTCCAGAAAAGTCAATTTAATCGTTGAATTCTGAAGACTCTCAAAAATCAGAATGTCGATTGAGTCATGGATAAAAATCGCAGACCATACCAACAGTGGCAGTGGCAAAGCTAACAGTGGCAGTGACAAAGCCAACAGTGGCAGTGGCAAATCGATGGCAGCATAGCAAACGTGGTGTTTTGGTCAGCCTCCGACTCGTTTGGTATGCGGCACTGCTAGAGAGCTCTTCGAACAGTTCAAATGGATGTTGAAGTCCCATCTTTTGCCTTAATTTTGGTGGTTTGAACTGCAGCATTGGATACTTCCCACAAAATTGAGGTCCGTTCTCTGTCTGTTGTTGGTCTTGCTGTACGTCCCGTCGGTAGTTCTCTGTATCTTTTAAAAAAATTGTTAATGAACCAATGATATTCGTCGCACGGCTTCGATGTTGGAATAAATGTCCTGTTTAAGCAACAATTCACCCGACAGCGTTCTGCCACGACCTATACGAGTATTTGTAAAATTATATCAACTTTTTTTAAAACTCAGCCAATGAAATTAAAAAAAAACCAAACGTACGCCTTAAATTCACAAAATGAATAATTCGTGGTGGTAAAAGAGGGCTTTTAAATGGGCTTAAAACAAAAGAGGGGAAATCCTATAATTTGAATTTTGTACCTATATGTATGTCCGTTATGGCGGCACAGAAACTAATAGATTTCTTATATAATCACAAAAAATTCACTCCTTCGGGACTAATTCGGCACCAACAACTCACTCTAACTCTTTAACGCGGAGCTTGTGTTGAAATGCGAACTTAGTCTGATTTTGATAGAAATAGCTTCTACATATACAAGTTTTCATCAGGCGTTCCCTAACAAACCTTATTTAAAACAAATTCTTGTGTAATGTTGCTTCCGATACAAGCTAGAATTGAGTACTGGTTTTGTTTCATAGTTTTTTGTCTATCTTTTTAACCTCCATTAGAAGTCTGTTTTACCAGATTCGGGTTTCTGTTAGCACCTTGACTTCAGCGTTTTAAAACATCCATCTACCGATTACAGCTTTTAGGTAGCACATGCTTCTACCCAGTACCCAAACAACTTTTTAGACACACTTTTCACCCAAATGAATGAAAAAAGCGTTAAAGTATAACTTTTCATTTGTATAATATACGAATATCTGTAGATACGTTAAATTATTTACTTAACACTTTTGATGACTTCTAAATCGTTAAGATGTTAAATGGATTCATTTGATTGCAGGTAATTTCTCAACGCAGGTAAAAAGACATTTTATCTGAATTTAAGGCACCATTGAAGACATTGGAATCAACGATGTTCGGAATCACTCTTACGAGTATCATAAATTTAAGGAACGTTTTTCAAATGTTACCCTATCCTTCAATTCGTTCCACACTACGTTTGAAAGACCAGACCTCTCATTAACTTTGTCTAAGTTTATGAGTTATACTGCATGACATACGAATAGATTCCAATAAAGTTGTTTTTGAAACTATAGATCTCTGTAGGTGAATCTCATGCATTTAAATTAGAAATTCTCAACCGTTAGTTTTCCAAGACAGCGACCATTCGGTCATATTTTCACACATGTTTTCCCTTTCATCTGTTTAATAAGTAAGATGCGTGAGTATGACAATGCACATCGATCGGTATTCAGATGTTTGCCGAGAGTTTTTTTTTTAATTTTTTTTTGCGTTGCACTATCAAAAATGCGGTTTTACGACACAGTGATTTCAGAATTATCAGTATTGTGGCTCACTATTCTAAAGCGTAAGATAGCAAGGTTACGTACATTTGTACATTTAATGTGATTTTTAAAGTGGCAGCATTACCGATTTGGTAAAAAATTAACTGTACGTTGAAAATAATCCATCTAAACTAACAGTATACTCGAACATTTTCCTTGCTAATGAAGACCTCGAGAAACTGCTTTCTATCGTCATTCGAGAAACCGCCTTTAAATATTTGATTTTTGTATAATTGTAGCCTTCTTGGACAATTTCCCATTGCCATGTTAGTCATCCCATTAACGGGCAAGAAATTCAAATTTTACCTTGAAATGTTTATGTCATAGCGAGATTTCAAAAGAATGAGGCCACTATACTCACTCGTAATGTCACTGCACTCTGAGCCTCAGGCCATCTTAAATTTATTTCGTGCCACGTGAGTTGGGCTTTTAACGTCTTTTAAACCGCAAGTGGAATTGGATTCTTGATTGCAATTCATTGTGTAGATAAGTCCGTAGGCAAGTAAACTTAAGAAAACTGTATCTTTGTCTGTCTTTCATCAGTGCTGTATTGAGTAATATCATGAAATGCTGATCAAATTCCTTTAGAATTTGTTGAAAAAATTCTTAAAAATTGGTTTTAAATGATACTAGAGAAAAATGGTTGTATTACGAGTATATAAAACGCATTTTAAGCCAAAATTCGTAGCAAATTTGCAAATGCAATTACACCATAACAATAAAATTGTTTTCATTATAAGAAAATTCGATATAATAGATAGTATATGATTTAAATTGTTATATTTATGATTACAAGTTATTTTCGTAATTTTTTTTTTCCAGCACCGATTCTGGTTGGGATAATCCATTCAGACCTGGAGGTGACTTATCGCGAGAGGCTGATGAAATTGTAAATATGATAAAGGGTATGTATAGAAATATAACAATTTTAAAATATTAGTATGGTAATATCAGTGTATAGCATATAAGTATTGGATTGTTCGGAAAGCAATATCGTTTTTTTATGAAAATCAAAGATGATTTTCTTATAGTGAAGAAATATTTTATTGAACTATACAGGCTGTCCCCTAATTCGTCAATGATAATTGGGGAAATGATTTCTAAGAAAAGGCTTACTTTGGTGTACCCTGACCCATGTTAACGGGAATTGCTCTGTTAATACCAATGGTAGAAACTTCGGCTAGGACTGTATTTTTAGCTTTTATAACTGCGTTTAAATAAAGTTAATATCTTTCCAAACATCTGGTCGGGTGCGCCCAAAAAATCTCTGCACCTGCTAGATAGGATTTAAAACCGTGCGATAAAACTCATAGGTGATACTAATATCACTCAAACAATGGACACCCTCGAACACCGACGTAGTGTCTCGTGTCTCACTCTGTTTTATCGCTATTTCCACCACCAGTGCTCCATAGAAATCACCAGTAGTATTCCGCCCCTTCAAACTTTTAACCGTAACACCTAAGCTAAAAACAAAAAACGATTCCTTTGAAATCCCACCAAACAGATAGCATCACCTTTTTTTGACGAATATCGGCTTTCAAAGCGCTTTGAGCCAGTTCATCTTTTTTACTCCATGATTTCTTGCGTGTAACATTATTGTAGGCAACCCATTTCTCGTCCCCAGTGATGATGCGCTTCAAAAATGGATCATTTTCTTGACGTTTGAGAAGCAAATCACAGACATCAACGCGACGGCAGAAATTTCTTCCCGTAAAAACATGAGGAACCCATATATCGAGCTTTTAGATTAAACCTAGGCGTTTCAAACAATCTTGAACGGTCGAATTCGATAAATTTAATCTCTCACCGATCTCACGAATTGTTATTCGCTGGTTCAATTAATGCCTTCAATGTGTCTTCCTCAGATTCAACTAGCGTTCCAGATCCGTGGTGTATCTTTAACATCCAGCAAACCAGTTTTGGCACTGGCGTTCTGGCAATATATCTTCTCCATACAATTCGGATAATTTTTCTCTTGCTTGAACAGCATTTTTACCTTTTCGATTATTAAAAATTAGAATATGCCGAAAATGCTGATTATCGCTTTCCATATTTGAAAGGGCACCAACCAAAAACTACTGTGAACTTTTTCACAAACAAGCCTGTCTCAGCTGTGAAAATATATAATGGAGTTGGCTATGAAAAAATACAATTAAGTCCTCTGAGAAAAAACTAAATTACTTCCCGAACAACTCAGTACATAGTATATGCCCGTGTATGGCATATAAGTATGTTACATACGAGGGTTGTCTGAAAATGATACAAGACATTTTTTCTCAAATTTTTTTTTTCCAGCGATGCTCCCATCTCTCTAACCCGGCCAAATAGTACTTGGCGTTTTTCTCTGCAAAATAATTGTTCATGAAGGTGATTGCCCCCTCATTTGACGAAAATCTCTGTCCTCTGAGGGCAGTTTTTAGATGAGGGAACAAAAAGAAGTCGCTTGGAGCCAGATGTGTTGAATAAGGCGGATGGTCAAGCAGTTCAAACCGTAATTCATGGATTTTCGCCTTGGCAACCGCTGAGTTGTGAGACGGCGCGTTGTCTTGGTGAAAAAGGATTTTCTTTTTCTGCGAATGTGACCGTTTTACGCAATTTCTGCCTTCAGCTTGGCAAGTAATGATGCGTAGTATGCTCCTGTAATGGTTTTTCCTTTTTGAAGATAATCGATTAAAATAACTCCTTTACTATCCCAAAAAACAGTCGCCATCACCTTCCCAGCCGAAAAAACAGTTTTTGCTTTTTTTGGAGCCGGCTCGCACTTTGCAGTCCACTGTTTTGACTGAATTTTAGTTTCGGGCGTATAATGGTGTATCCAAGTTTCATCTACAGTAATTAATCGGGGCCAAAACTCGGATTTATTGCGTCTAAGCTGCGCCAACAGAGCGTTGGAAATGTTCATTCGAACACGATCATGCCTAAATCTTGATTTGATATGTAGCAAACACGTGCTTTGGACATTTTCATAACCTCTACTATCTCTCTCACTTTAATTCGGCCGTCGTCTAATACCATTTGGTGAACTTTAGCAATGTTATCGTCAGTGGTTGCAGTTTTTGGACGTCCCGAACGTTCATCATCTCCCAAGCTCTTACGGCCACGTGTAAATTCAGCTGCCCAAAATTTCACTGTGCTAAATGATGGTGCAGAGTCTCCATACACAGAGTCCAAGTCATTTTTGATTTGCGTAGGCATATTGCCTTTCAAAAACAAGAATTTAATAACAGCTCGATATTGATTTTCACAAAAAACACTCACTCAAACGACTGTCAACTAAAAACTGCATGTCCAAAATGACTGAAACTTCGGTAAGTAACTGTCAAAAGATGCACAACTAGCATTCACTAGCTTTTATTGACGGGTGCCGCTATCTTTACGTTGTGGTCGGAAACTTTTCAGACAACCCTCGTATTTGCCTTTAGTAAAATTATTCTGAAAATGGTAAAAAAAAAAAATTTAACGAGTTAAAGTCACTTATTGGATATGACTAAATCCAATTATGTCATATTGAATAAACTCTGTAGATGATTTAGTCTTATGCTACATTGTTTCTGCTTAGAATTAAGCAAATCCACAAAGTTATTGCAAAAATACTTTGATAACAAATCCAATCCCTAAATTGCATTCATTTCCAACCTTTGTCCAATTAGCGCATTTCAAAATAAATGACGCAATATAATAATTTCATAATTCTTAATATCGACGCTCTAGCCTAATAAATCCCAACACAATTCCCATTAGCCTTCAATTATGCTAAAGACTGAACCGAATTTAGGTCTTCATTAAAAAAATCCCTTTTAAAAAATCTACAGACCAACTGAAAATGTATCATTTCGAAAATAAATCAGACACCCTTAGCGATCTTTTATGTCAATTAAAGATCTCATTCCCGAATGTTTATGATAAGATATTGCCTGAAATAGTACACATCCGATTAATGGGTGGGCCTAAAACATGAAGGCTCCGCCTATTTTAAAAATAAAAAGTTGAATTGATGAGCGGTATCACCGTGCGGAGGCATTAAAAACCCCAAATCCTTGTTTATTGTGTTCTATTAAATGAAATCTGTGAAATTGGATGGTTATGTAGATTATTTTGAATTGTTTTTTTGGAATAAAAATAATAATCGTTGCTTTAAAATCAAACCTGTGTAAACCTAAATAATGCCCTTTCGTCATTCATGCTAGCAAGTAGTTGACATTTTGGCAGATCAGTATTATACTCGTTTAAGTTTTAAATGTGAAGTTAGTGTGTAGGTATCCAATATATTGGGGACCAAATTTTATGTCAAGCACGGAGTACGGCAACGTTGCATTTAACCACCTTGGCTTTTCTCGTTTCATGACCAACTGGACCCAGTTTAAGTTGGATGAGGTATTTTTCTAAATGAGTCTCGGGGTTGAAATCGAAGATTTTTCGGCCGCGTGTGTTAGTATCTATCAGCTATATGTATATTTTATTTCCTACCCATCTAAGCCTTCCGATGTGCAAAACAGCTGGCATAGTTTTCCGTGTATCTCCAATCCAAGACGTCGGCGGGTAACCGATTTTTGAAGAACCAACGGAGAATGCTGTACATTCGCATAAGAATTGGCAATTTATTTGATTCCTGACGTAGTGTCGACTTAGAATTCCTATAGCGTAGATAAAGTCTCACACTACTCGTACCTTAAAGTGGTATTGTAGTTGTTAATTGTAACGTTTTGTTAAAATTAACATTGCTGGGTCTCCCTTGTTATTAAGAGCATATTCTTTATTTTGCCTTCATTCACCATTGGACCCATTTTTTTCATACTTTTAAACTCAGCGGTAACAGGTTACTGAGCTCGAGTGATTTTGTTTATACGTCGCAAAAACATTACCTGCCATAGCTGGTGAATTTCTAGTTATTCTTTATTATTATAATTTTGAATATAGAAGAATTTCGTGAAGTGGTTACCGATTTTGGTGGAAGAGCGTCATTCTTAATAGACAGAACGTTTAATCTCTTCTTCACTGACCTTCTATATTTATATTGGCTGAGGTAGAAGTTCTCGAAGTATTTTATAATACGCATTCAGCGAAGCTCCTTGCACTCTCTTGCGATTGTAACTTTTTGATATTTCACAAATACGTATATACCGTTTACAAGTTTTTTTTTGTTTTTGCCTTATGCTGTTGAGTAGGTTTGGATAACCACATTTGTGGCCTAGTTACAACCAGGAGGTGGTTCGAGTGCATGTCGACCACTAGGAAGCTGTTGACATCCAGATTACTAGAAGCTTAGCAGGGATAGCACATGCTGTATTGTGGATGTTGGGATGATTAAACTGTATGCTCGTTAAAAAGACGATTAGCCTAAGTCAGTTTCTAGATGTGGTGTCTTGCATTGTGATGGCCCTACCAAAGTTTTCTTCGCCAAGTATCGAGCACATAACTCGCTCGCAAAATTTTTCTTTATTCCTGTTATCATTTTGCTCTATGAGTGCATGGATATTTACGAATTTAATTTTTGTTAAATGGTCACTCACCTATTGGAAGCCGATAATTCTTGCCTATGTCTGATGAAAATAAAACTATATTCAAATAAATTCTCTCTACCTGAATTTACTATAAATTTATGGCCTACGCTACGATTCGCTTATAGCAATATAGGGCGTAGTTGTACGGTTGCGTCGTTTACTGATCTGGCACAATTCGTGAAAATCCGAAAATGGTTGCCCTTGATTTATTTGGATGCTTGGCGAGGTATGTTATTAACTAGTTTTTTTGTTTTAGGAAATAACACCTATTACCAGTCTTTGATAAGAGACCGCATGGGTGCATGGCCGTGGCTCAAATGATAGTAAATTGACTTTCAAGTCGGAAGATTTTGTGTTCGAATCCCAACCGCGCCTTAAAGACATTCATTTTCCCGGTCAACTAAAATCAAGTAAGATGAATAGTTGATAGTTGATTAGAAAACAACAACAATCTAACTTCCACTAAAAAAATTAGTCTCCCCATTAAATGTTGAATGGTATTATATTAAAAATGGACTCTTTCATGGCTTGACGAAAACACCATATCGTTAAAAATTGTTATATGTAGGTACATATGTATATACACTGGGTTTATTAGCTACAAAGTATTTGAATTTCGTTTTTTACATTAAGTTTACTTGTAGTGCGTGCTAGAGACTTTAGTCAGTTTGCCTCTAAACCTATTTTTGCACGTACCATATTCATACGAGTTTGAATTCTTCCATATCGATTTCCAATGCAATGCAATTCAGAAGCAGTTAATATGCATCAGTTGATATATTCAACTACCGAGAGTATCATGGGTTTTTCTCTGACTGTAGAATGCTAAACATTCCTTCTAAGAAAAATGTTTGACGGAAGTAAGCTACATTAACTGTATTATATAGATACGCAAATGATTCCTTTTCTTCCGATAAATAACTACAATGATTATCGCATTAAAAAAAAAAATTTTTCATAATGCACCTTAAAGGAACATTGGCGATTCTGACCTATGTATACGAGCTTAAGTGGATCAAGATTAAGCAGCAAAGCTGAGAGGTTGATGTCAGGTATCTTTTCAGAACAAATATCGAACGATACCTATATGAGGATAGCAATATCTATTTAAGGCAGCAGGAAATGACTTGGTGAAGAGGATACACCAACTTGTTCCTAAGATTTGGTCGGATGAATTTATGCCTGATGAATAGAACCTCAGCATCGTTTGCCCGGTTTACAAGAATGGAGACCCTCTAAACTGCGCCAATTATAGAGGTATAGGTCTCCTAAATATCGCATATAAGATCTTGTCTACCCTATTGTGCGAGCGCCTGAAACCTTTCGTCAACTATCTGATTGGACCCTATCAGTGCGGTTAAGGACCAAATATTCACACTATTGCAAATCCTGGAGAAAACCCAAGAAGTTCAAGTCGATACTCACCACCTTTTTATCGATTTTAAAGCCGCATATGACAGCATCTACAGAGACGAGCCATACAGAGTTTGGCATCCCTGCCAAACTCGTCCGCTTGTGCAGGATGACAATGTAGAAAGCTCGCTGCTGCAGCAAGGTTAGTGACGACCTAACCGACCCGCTGTTATGTGACTTCTTCAACATCATACTTGAAAGAAATGTGGAAAATTCACAAGCCAACACACGGGGTACAATCTTTCAAAAGTCCGGAACAACCAAGGAAACTCTATATAAGACCCTTGTAATCCCAGTTCTGCTCTATGACTCGGAAGCATGAACCTTTTCTAAGGCGGATGGTCATTTTAAGAGAAAAATTCTTCGTAAAATATTCGGTCCCGTATGCGTTAACGGGTTCTGGAGGAGACGATGCTTTTATGAAAAAGACGTGTATACTCGTCTCGTCCTGTACAGTCATGTACTTTTGGAAAGAGTTAGAAATTGAGATTACATATTTCTTTGTAATGCTCTCTATTCCACCAAACGTAGTTTTAAACAGTCATAGAGACCATGCTTGCTAGGTATGATGTAGGTGTATGTATATAGCTGCTACACTGGCGATAAAGTTGATTTAAGTCCCGAATTTGTAAATGGTTTTCCGTGACAGTTTGTTTATGCCACATTTATTTTTTTTCTTTTTTTTTTTTTTGAATCGATTTCATAATTCTCAACAATTTGCGAATGATCTACAAAGAAAAAGCAGACAAATCTCTCAGCATAGAAGAAGTGCTTACGAAATGATAAATGTCGACTTTAGTCCTTGGTTGCATCCATCTAACACTACTCAAAGCACGTTTCAAGTGACTGCATCAAGCATAGTGCAGCTGCAAAGAACTCGATTGCCAACATCAAAGACATCGTATAACATATATTTACTTCGTGCGAAACATTATATTTGCCAGCAGAGAGGATTTCACCTACTGAGGGTTATTCAAACAGTATTTTGGTTTAGACATTTTCGAATACATTAAAAAAATATACATAGGCATATGTAGTAGTCTTGCGCTCGACCGATTATTCTATATCCGGGTCTTTATATTTCTTACTGCAAGCAAGTTCTTAGATCCTTAACTTAAAAAACTAACATCATTTCCTAGGTGTTAAGCGTAGCAGCAGTCTTGAAGGAGTTTGGTTAGGTTATAGGTTGAATGGAGTTGACTTCGCGTATCACTCTGTGCATCCGGTTAGATGTTGTTGAGGGTGTGGCTGAGACCCACAATCATGTACAGATCTCCTATCCGTTCTAGAAAGAACTCATATTTTTCTTCATTTCCTATATTCTATTAGATGGCATTTCTTCGACAGCTTGATGATGCAAAAAACAGTTCTATTCCGGACTTCCACTTTTTGAAATGAATGAACCACACCAATTGGGGAATTTGAAGTAATTTGTGTACAGAATTATAAATTTAGAAATCATATTTCCCCTAATTTAAAAATATGCAATTTCCTTGAGCTGAACATTTTGAACAGATGTCATTTTTTTACGCTGAAAATATTTGTATCAAACGAAATCCTAGATATATAGCATAACTCACTTCAATGGAAGTGAAAAGAATAAGTAATTCCACGTTTTTCGTTCACGATTTTCTGCTTCCGTCATCAAGTTTAAGACAGAACGATCGATCGAAAGATCTGGGGTAGATAAAATTGTTGATTACAAATCCAAACTATAATCAATACAATAGTTAATAGCTGACAACGTATCTTAAGTTCAATACCTTTCTCATAGATATTGAACTAAGCTAATCACTTCGTGAACCTTCACTTTTTAAGTACTTAACTTCAAAATTGCTGTCAGACAGACATTATTATTAAAGAAATGCCAGCTTACTTGCTTTGAATTGACCAAAAGTATTTAGTCTATCCCTTTGTTACAGCTAACGTTCCGATTTAATAACTGTTTTCAAAATTCTAGGTGGTAAACCAATTACACCAACCGGTGATATTAACCATGCAATTTCAAATGGAAGTGCACAAAAAGAAAGTCATTCAATTGAAAACGGGACGACTGTAGTAGATGGAGCGACAAAAATACAGGTAATCACGTAATTACCATTCAACTTAACTAAGCAGAGCTTAACTAACTACGTATTTTTTTCCCGTATTATGTTTATAGGTTGCGCAATCGCAGTCAGCACAAAAAGGTACAAATTCACCCCAATTAAGGCCAGCGACGACGACAACAACCACAACAACAGCAGCTACGCCAGCAGTCAATGGTGTGTCAGACGCAAACGGAACCACCACTCAGACCCAGATTTCGAATAAGGTGGTTCCTGGTCCGACTTCAGCTAGTCACGTAGTCATTGATGATAAAAAGAACAAAAAAAAGGGCTGCTGTGTTATTCAATAGGCGAAAATAATTATTTCAATCAGATTATATATATACAAAACAGAAAAGAAAAAACAAAACTAAAAAAAAAAAATCAAGAAACAGAGTTAATTGTGTAACACGTAGACATTGTAAAAAGATGACATTTATTTTCGCTTCTTTATTTGCTTCGTCTTTATTTTGTATATTTTATATATTTATCCTTTAAATATATATTAATTGTTTAACTATATATACATATATATATATACACCTCTATATATATATAAACAAAAAAAAACTATACATGTATAATTTATTTTTACTTTTGAAACAAAACAACAAATTTATCTATAAATCAAAAAATAAAAACAAAATAACTTTAAAACAAACACCTAGTTAGGCGATAACAGAATATTAATACCAATAGAAACGAAACACTATTTAAAAACAAAAACCTATATTTAAAATCACGACAACAAAACACCTTTAAAACACAATGAAAAAAAAAAAAAACCAACAAGAAAAATTGAATTATTTTAAGAGAAATTTAAGCAAAAACGTTATAGTTATTTCAATTGAATTCAAATGATAAACCACAGACACTATATATTTACCTACAACCTAATTATTATTTGTATTGTAAATTAAGAACCAATTTTTCCTCAATATATATTGTGTTTGAAACAGAAAGTAAATAATTAAAAAGCGACAAAGAAAAAAAAAACAACAAAGCAAAGAAATTAGATTCAAATGAATATATACTTTTGATGTTATACCTAAATATATATATATGAATATATACATAAAACAACACACACGCATATATAGATATGTATATATTTATTTATAATGATTTGAAAACGTGTGTAAAAGATGTAGTTTCTATGTAAAAAAAAAAACATTATTCTGTAATTACAATAAAATGAGAACAGATGATCACACAATTTATTATTAACATTTTTTTCGTTCTTTAATTGTTTAAAAAAAAAAATCTTTTAAGAGATTTGCTATAAAGAAAATCATTAAAAAAAAAACAAAATAAAAATGCGAAAAAAAAATACATATATACAAAATTTATAGTATTGCATGTACATAATATGAAATTGGCTTACTTGTTGTCTTTTATTTAAATTTGTTTATTTCGTAATGGATAAAGCTAAGGTCTATAGTCGCCTGTGCTACAAAATGATACCGAGCCATAAACGTAAAAAAATCCTAAGCGATAAAAATTACTAAATTGACTTGTTAAACTTGTTTAAACAAGAGAAAATAAATAACTCCGCATTACTTTCGTTAATTTGTTCTTGAAAGTTTTGAAAATTGGCAAAGTAATGTGGGTTTTTTTTTTATCGTTTCCTAGCTGCTGATATTGCAAGTGTATGATAGTGCCTGCGATAAAAAAAAAAATATATATGTACATATGTATGTTCATACTTGGATATCGTCGTTCGAGAATAACAAGGTCGTATGTTGCAGAAATTCAAATTTGACATTTTGATGCAGAAACGTTCAAAATTCATTTAAGAAGCTTTTTCCTACTTTCTACGAGAGAGCAACAGTCATAAAATAGGAGAAAAAATGCCATAAAATCATGGTTATTAAATGAATATTAACCCATTTATTCCCAAAGACATTTAAAAGTAAAATTCCAAATTTCAATGGGAACATATGATTGCTAATTTTTTAAATGGAATTTTTTAAAGCATTCTTTTTCGACACACAGAACTATGTTGCAGAACTCACAAACCCATCTGACTCTCATGTGACATACTTTGCATCTAAGAGGCTTTTCAATTCTCTTAGGAAAATGGTGACTTTCAGTCAAAGCAACGTTTACACATATGAATCGTTTTGATGTCGAAAGTTCTAGAATTGTATATCTTATCTTCTAAGATAATATCGAGGGATAGCTCTTTGAAACCATTGCAAGTCATCTTCGGAATTTTTATAAAGTTTCCAAGCGTTCAGCAACGTTGAGCTTAGCATGGACGTAAAAAGCGGCCACCACCACTTTTTGCCTCGAATTTTGATTTTATAGGCATTGACACACTGATCGTGTAAGTCAACGCCACCCATACCGTTATTATAATCCGCAATAAGATTCGGCTGCTGCATGAAAACTTTTCTTTTTTTTCTACTGATGACCAACGTTTGACATACTCGTAATGCATAGGCTGGATGGTATCAAAGTTTGTGCTAATGGTGACAACACTATTGTCATTCCACTTTACAAAAAGAATATTATTATTTACGTCGTAAATGTGCTCAAAATGCCCTCGTCTCTCCTTTTTGAATTCTTTTTTTAGCCTCAATGGGCATATCTTTTTTCGGTTTTCTCTTACTGTTCCAGTTGCTCTGAAGTCCTTCTCTCTCAACAATCGCAAAAGCTTATGAGAAGTAAAATAGTTGTCAAAATAAATTATGTGGTCAGATGGAAGTTGAACTTTTTCTAGAAGCTCAAGCACAACTCGAGATTCCAGTGGCATTTGTAACAAATCAGCGTTCATATTTTTTGCACCACAATATGTATCAAAGTTGTAAAGGTAGCCACAACTACTTGTCAGCATCCAGTTCTTGAAACCAAAACGAACAGGTTTTCCTCTTATAAACTGTTTTGAAGAATGGTGGCCAAAATACTTTATCCTGGCTTCATCAATGGATATTTTTGGCGCAAAAGATTCATAAGAGGTCTGAGCTTTGCCATTTTGTCTTGAGCATCTAGTTGATTGTTATTTACGAAATGAATATATTTTTTTATCTCAAAAACGATTTCGCGGCATGTTGTTTAATACCAATACGGTTCTTGTATCCTCATCCAATTTCCAATACATGGACTGCCTGTGCATTAAATGGTAACCGCTATAGAACATAATTCCTATGAAAATTTCCAACTCTTTTTGGAAATTGAGGCTATGATGGTTATGTTAAGAAGCATAAAGTCTAGTTTGATTCAAGATCAATTCTTTTACCTCATATTATCAAATAGCATTTCAAATATTTCGACTGGAGACTTATTGTCTAAATCACATTTCATATTCATTTTGTTTATTTTGAAGTTATCAGAACAGTTCATCGTCATATTAGCATCTCTTTTGGACCAGTGTGGTTGGGTTTGAGATTGCTCAGTTTTTGAGGCTCTGATGACTGATAAGGGAACTTCATCCTTGCTATCGAAATCCTCATCCCTAATAAAAATTTCAACGTTACCTGGAACATCATTGGGTATGTGGTCGTTATCTAAATTTTCCGTTTCTATTTCCTCCCCGTCTGTATGTATTGTAATCTGCATCTGGTGGTATAAATGCAATGTCAAACGCAGCGTTATGATCATCTTCTTCGATTGCATTGGTTGCATCTGGAAGATTATCGAATGTCCTTCCATAAATGGAAGGACGACGAGATTGCTTTAAATCTATTCTAAAAAAAAAAAATTCAGATTTTCCCATTGTACCCAAACGGGTACACCTAACTTTACGCGTGCTTACCTAGCGTCAAAATATATGAACACTTTATTTTTTACTTTTATATGATTTTATTATTCGTTTTTGAACTTTTTCTAAAGAAATAAATAGAAAATTGATAAAACAAATTATTTTTTGCACTGCAAAATAGAGGCCAACTTCCGAAAAATCGAGAAAAACGAAATCGCATCTGAGACGGAGTTAGTAAAAAGCTATCGCTTTTTTCAATCAAATTTCATCAAAACAAATTTGAAGAAGAGCAACGGTAAAATCATAAAGTTGTTCAATTTTCTGTACCCAAGCGAGTACAGTGGTAGTAAATGGGTTAACTGAATGTTTAGATCAAAGTCGTATGTTTACATGCAACTCTGATTTTAGGTTTCAAACAAAAAAAAATGTAACAAAGTCGTATGTTACCTACATACACCAATGTTATTCATAAATGGTTGCTCTGATTTATGTTATTTGATTATTGGCAGCCGGTGCTGAACGTAATTCGTTCAGTCGGTTTAAGCAGTTGCAGGCGTTGAATGTATTTTTATAAATAAAGAAAAGTTAGACCATCAACAAACAAATTTTAAGTTATTTACTGCAAAATTAATAAATTTAAAAGCCCGTAAGTAGGCCAGTACTTAATTTAGTTTTTAAAGGGGCATAACATAAATTTCGTTGGTGTAGTAACTTAACAAAAATGGAATCTCAGACAGAAGTTGAAATTGACAGTCTTCTACCGGGTTCCCAAATAAGTGCTGATGGCATTATGATAGATGTTATTAACAACTTCAAGAATACAACAATAAAAAGAAAGCGAGACCCTACCAATTGGAAAGCGAACATACGTAAAGCTCGTTACCAAGCTGGTCAAGCTTATGTTCCGGGAAAAAAAAATGTTGAAGCTAAATCCATCAAAACAACCAAAAATTGTGCAGTTAAAATTACAGTGCAGGTATATGGTATAACGGAAAACGAAAGACTTCAGTTATTCAAGGCATATACTTTGAGCGCCGCAGAAACAAAATATTTATTTCATCAATAACTGAGAAATTTGAATGTGTTGGAGGTAGAGCTGGAAAAACAACGGATGGTAGAAGAAAATATACATTTAAATATTTATTCAATGTTTCTAATAACACAATTCAAATGTGTAAGAAATTTTATTTTTGAACTCTAAGCATAAGCGATAAACCCATTCGAAATATCCATCTTCCAAAAAATCAAGTTACAGGAGTACCAAGACCATCTCAAAGCCGATTATGTACAAAAAAATGATATCACTAAAATTGAAACACAAGGTAAGGCAGCCAGCATACACTCTCCTTTCCATTAGTAGAGTGTCACTACTGTCTCAAAGCACTACAAAAAAATTTCTTGAGGTCGGACTTTCTATTGCATTTAACATTTCGTTTCATACCCCTACAAAAGATAGGTGCGATATTTGTCAAGAGTTCAAAATACTTGAAAACTCGAGGAACATTCAACCAAATTTATATGAAGAGGCCAAATTTCAAAAACATAATGAGGAAAAACTAGAGTGCCGTAATAAAAGAAAATATGATAAGGACAATATTATTCCCGTTTTATGTTTCGACCTGCAAAATGTAATTACTTGTCCAAAAAGTGAAATTGGGTCTTTTCACTATTTAAACAAATTAAACACAGCGCATTTATCAAGTTCTGGGCAAGTATATTCTGCAATATGGATTGAAACCATGATGTTTCGAAGCGCCAACGATATTGTCAGCGGATTGACTAAAATGTTAAAGGCCGTTATTGCTGACAACGATAACATAAAGGAACTTATTCGTTGGTGTCAACAGCCAGATTGTGGACCTAAAAATGAATTTTTGTACTCCTGGCCATTCCTACATCCAAGATATTGATACAGTGTTTTGGAGAGAACTTTAAAACCAAGAGAATTTTATTCTCAAATTTCTTTGTTACGCATTTTAGTGAAGCAAAATTTAAGGGACAAAAAATGAAAATATTGCAAATGCAAGCTCGATTTCCAAGCTTGTTGCTCACCCTTAAACTTATTTTAAGATTTTAAGGTAACAACAAATCTAAAGTTTCCACAAAAACTGACATCAGTGGAATATAAAACATCATATCTGAAATCCAATTACATGCAAGTGGATTTAAAGTACACTAAAATTTCAACCAGAGCAAACTCAGCCCCATTTGAATTACCGAAACAAAAAACTTAAAACTACGCACGGAAATGTCTGAACAAAAGATAAAATGTTTTCGTTCAATGCTAAAATTTATGCCGGAAGTGGACAAAATATTTTTCCTTGCTTTATTAAACAATAAACCTTCAAAAAAACAATCTTCAAAAACCGTTAAAAAGTACTGATGCCGCCGTTGTTTTTTAAAACATCAATTAATTAAATTATTTACAACCATTATTAGTATTTATTATATTTTTTTTTCAACTGTATTATGTTATTTTTTTCTGTGTTGGATATTATTTAATTTAAACAAATATTGAATGAATTGATTATAATATTGTTTTTTTTTTTTTTCAGAATAAAATATTTGCAATATTTTAATTTCTTTGTGAGTGTTTTAAATTTGTCGTAAGTTATCTTTAGTTCAAAATCGTATGTAATGACATACCACCTTGACCAAAAAGTTCCCGGGGGGCACCAATATGTGGCGTCCCCATTGTTCCGATTTGAGTTCTGTTTTTATTGTTAGGTTGGGGTAAATCTGTTGTTGACATTCCCTCTAAATCCTGGCATCATAGCTTGATATTTGCAAAAGTTATGTAGCCAAGAGTACATCTATCTTCGTGTGTTTTTGCAATTTTAGAAACGGATTTAATGGTACGCGAACGTTGGAAATGTTGGAAAAGTATTTCGGCGACGATTCTCTAAAGAAAACGGTCGTGTACCAGTGGCACGAGCGGTTCAAAAGTGGTCGTGAGCCAATCGAAGATGATGAACACAGTGGCAGACCATCGACATCGAAAACCGACGAAAACATTGATAAAGTAAAAGAAATGTTAGTCAATAACCGCAAATTAACCATCAGAGAGATAGCGGAGGACTTGAACTTTGCCTATGGATCCGTCCAAGACATTTTGGTCAATGATTTGGGTTTCCGTCGTGTAGCAGCAGAGTTGGTGCCAAAAGACCTCAATTTCATGCAAAAGAGAGACCGTGTTGACGTCGCAAAAGAGATGATTTGCGAGACTGAATCCGATCCCAGATTCATAAAAAGGATCATTACTGGAGACGAGACGTCGGTTTATGAGTACGACACACAATCCAGACATCAGGCAAGCGAATGGCGTTCACCAAATGAGCCGGACCAAAAAAACTACGTCGTCTTCAGTCAAAAAAGAAGACAGGAAGAAAACCGTGAGTGTCATGGATTACAACGGTGTAGTGCATCATGAATTTTTGTCAGAAGGCCAGACAGTAAACAAAGAGTATTATTTGGGCATCATGAGACGTTTGCGTGAAGCAATTCGCCGAAAGAGACCAGAATTGTGGGCAAAAAACTCGTGAATTTTGCACCATGATAACGCACCGTCGTAATTTTTTGGCGAAAAATGCAACAAATACTCGTACCATCCAACAGCCACCGAATTCACCTGATTTGGTTCCCTGTGACTTCTTTCTGTTCAATCGAGTTAAAAAAAACACTACGGGGAACGCGTTTCAGCAGCCGAGAGGAAGTAATGGAAAAATCGCAGGAAGCACTGATGGTCATACGGAAAACCGAATACAAAAAATGTTTCGAGGATTGGATCAAGCGCTGGCATAAGTGTGTTGTAGTCGATGGGAACCACTCTAAAGGGGACAATATAGATTTAGATGAAAAAACTTGTATTTCCAATTTTCTAAATACATTCCGGGTACTTTTTGATCAATGCAGTATATCCTAGTAACTCAGAAACGAGAAATAGTATTTAACAACAAAGTCGTATGTTCATTTTTAAAGCTCATTTATTGAGTGTGCGGACATATTTGATATAAACTGTATAGGTATTTTTGTTCGGCTTTATGACATTAACATGTAAGCATTTAGTCAATGAACCTAATTAACTGCAACTGCAATAAAAAACGTGTGGCATTTTGTTTTCACTGTATCTCGAATTCACAGTTTTTCACATGTGACCTTGTTATTCTCACAAGACGATACATATGTCTCTTACTAAATTTATAACTAAGTGATCTTCGGGTGTCGCCAAAGGTTGAATTATTTTCCAGTACCAGCAAAACACAAGTACATTATACCAATTGGCGGTCATTATTTTCTCGGAGATTTTTTTTTTTTTCAAGTGGGTATGAATACACTTATAATGCCTCAGCATGTGTTAAGTTTTTTGGAAAATGGGATAGAGAGAGGAAGAAAGATGTTTGTGCTCAGTGGTTATTTCGCTCCATTGGTGGCATCCAACATTTAATGGGGAGACTAAATTCTTAGTGGAAGTTGGCTTGATGTTGATTTCTAGTCAGCCACTCGTCTTACTTGATTTTCGTTAACTGAAAAAATGGATGAAATGTCTTTCGGGTGAGGCTGGGATTCCAACACCGAACCTTCCGATTTGGAAGCCAGTTCACTACCTTCATCGCTTCTAAATTGCCTAATTACTTTTAAAAGCAGTTTACCAACCCGTAAGATGTTGAAACTCCAGCCAGCTCGTTCCCTAGCTACCTCTCCATAGTTAGACACCGAATTAGATATTCTTCTAATTGCGTTGTCCCACTAGGGTGGAATCAAAGATCTTTCGGGATTAAGCACTACTGTCCATGCGCTCTATATGACCTCTCCATCTTAATCGCTGTAAACAAGATTCACGACCTTGTACTGCCGATAAAGATTTTCTTTGTACCTTTCCTTCACGCTCAATATTACACGGAGAATTTTTTTGTTCAAAGCAACTAAGATAGCTTTCATCCGGAGGTAAACTCCTGCACACGTTATCGAGTGAGTAGATTTCATACACGATGGAATGAATTTGGGATGGTGGCACACGATAGCTAACGTATCGAGCGAAAACTTCAAATTGTAATAGTAAAAGGGTGAGTTCATACACCTTAGCATTTCTAACTTAGGACAATCGCTGATCTTTGTCGTGTGTTTTTGAACATACATATAAGTACGATCGTCATTTGTTTTGCGTTCAAAAACTTCGTGTCGGTGCAAAAAAAAAGTGATATTCAGCCACATTTTAGATTTGCTTTTTCCAAAAGAAAAAGGTTATTATTTTTATTACATATCCCTATTATTTCAATAGTTCTTACATATTGCCTCTTCAAAAAACAAAACTATCGCGCACTAAAATGTTCGAACTTTTCTGCATCCGCAATTGAAATGCCTAACTACAGCAGAGCCTCGATAATCTGGACACTTAAAATGTATACACTGTTCGGACTAACGAATCGTTCGGATTATAGTATGCAGACATTTTGAAGGCATTTTTCGAAATAAAACAAAGTTTTTCGTAATTTAAAATATATTTTAAAAATATAAAATATAATGTATATATGTAATACATATTAGAGTGCAATGCAATTTATGTAATTACGCTTTTTTAAAAAAATTCCAATATAGTACTTTGACTAGTGGTATGTAGCGACATAGAAAACGTTTTATCCCTTATTTTACGTAATAAATTTTCTTCTGGAATCGAAATATCGACTTCATCCGCCCATTCTAAGCAAGTATTTAAGGCAGACACAGCTTGAGTATGTGGAATCCGTGCAACTGGTTCCGATGACTTCAATTCTTTTTCGCTTTCGATGTCCTGCTGATTCATTACTTGTCTTATTATGTCTTCATCAGTTAACGGCTCCTGGCAGTCAATGTCATCATTGCTTAACACGAAATTGCTAGTGTCTACTTCTGAAAAGCCTCTGTTACGAAAAATGCTTAATGGGAGATCGTCTTCATGATCAAAATCATCTACAACAAAAGCCACAGAGGCTTCCAAGACTTTTTCGTCGAATTTGAAGACAATCACCGCTATTGTGATAGTCAAAAAATACACAATAAACGATGAATATCAAAAAATTTGAGTAGTTGGTATTGCGATTGTCTATTATCAAAGAGTGATTGACTATTGTCAATTTTTAACAAACTTCCATTTTGAATGGGGCCAACATGAAACAACAAACAAATTTTCTGATGTTAGTTTGTCAACAAATGTCATGTCAATTTATTCACAATAGCCACAAATTTTATCAAATGAGTTACACAATACCGAAAATTGTTTTGATTGATAAATTCTTCAATCGTCAATTGGTTGATAATTAACACTCGCAAAAGTGGTGAATTGCTGCCATCTTTGAGCCAATGGAAACACTGCATCTTTCATTGTGGTCTTTTTAAGCAGTTCAGATACTGCGTATTCTGGATCAACTTCTTGCTGGCCAAAAATTTGCAATAGGAGTTTTTTCTTGTATGTCGCTTTAATGTTTTGAATCACATTTTGGTCCATGGGTGGAATAAGAGCTGTGCAATTAGGTGGCATGTGCAAAACAGTGAAATTTTCGTCGATCGATTGCAGATCTTCTTCAAGTTGATGCACTGGTGCATTATCAAGAAGTAAAAGTACTTTTAGCGGTAGGTTTTTTTTCAATAAAAATTTCCTTACTTCGGGAATAAGATGTCCTTTTAGCCACTCTAAAAATATTGATCTTGTAACCCAAACATTTCTTTGATCTGTGTAATGGACTGGTAACTTTTTGGCTGTTGCAAACGCACGTGGCCGTTGTGCTTTGCCAACCTCCAGCAAAGGCAGTTTGTGCGTTCTTGTTGCGTCATGGTATGCATGGCATAAATGTGATCCTCTCTTTCGATACTTTGGAACCTGGGGCCCAACTCTCTGACCCAGACTCCAGCGTTTTGTCTGCTTTCATTTTCCAGTACAGCATTCGTCAGCATTATAGATTTGATCTGCAATCAGATCTTTTTCCCTACAAACGTCCATAAATTTTTCTTGGAATGGCTTCACAGCTGCTTCATTGTTCGACAATTTCTCACCGGTTAGTTTTAGTTGGCATATACCATGCCTTTTCTTAAAATTATTTAACCATCCTCTACTGGCAGGAAACTGTCTTGTTTCAAGTCTCTTAGAAAAATTTGGCCTTTTCCATCAATACTTCAATACTGACAAAGGGAAGTTCTTTTTTTGCTGCTCTAAAAACCAAGTAAATAAAGCATCTTCAAGGTGGGAGTTTTCAGGAGTTTTTAAAGTTTTTCTGGTGCCTGGACCCTTTTCTGTATTTATTACAAGCGATTTTATTTTTTCCTCCTTGCTTTAATGTCAAAAATAATGGATTTTCCAATGTTATACTGTATTGCAAGAAATGATAACGAGATACCTTGCTTAATCTTGTCCAAAATCTAGCACGAAATGATCGAAGAAACACCATGCAATGTTAAATAAAACTGCGCGACAAACTGACTTTAAAAAACGTGGCCCGATTCAATAAATAAAACGGTTTTTACTGATTATACTTAAGTTACTGGAAAAAGTAAGGCCGGTGCACGTAAGCTGCAGTGGCTCAAGTGGTAGTGGACTGCTTTCCAAATCGGAAGGTTCGGTGTTCGAACCCCAGCCTTGTCCGAAAGACATGCTCATTTTTGCAGTTAACGAAAATCAAGTAAGATGAGTAGTTGACTAGAAATCAATATCAAGCCAACTTCCACCAAGAATTTAGTCTCCCCATTAAATGTTAGATGCCACCCATGGAGCGAAATAACCACTGAGCCCAAACATCTTTCTTTTTCTCTCTGAATCCCATTTTCCAAAAAACTTAACACATGCTGAGGCATTATAAATGTATTCATACTCACTTGAGTGTTAAAAAAAAAAAAAAAAGGTAGGAAGAAATACATTGCAGCTCATGTGCACCGGATCTAAGGGGACAGACTTAGTATTGCGTGGTGTATGTGGCACTGCGACTGACAGTAGACTCTAGTTAAATCAATTCTTCAAATTTGCGCTCTCGCTCCCGGACCCAGGAGGGTCGTTTGGATAACTGAGGCGTTCGGATTAGCGAGTGTTCGGATTATCGAGGTCCTGCTGTATTCTGCACAAGTATGGCGGTATAGTATGTTTACGTTCATGAACACAACAGGAAAATACAGTTCGGCTCAGCTAGATCTGCAGACTAATGCAGTTCTTTGTTAGTATGATGTTCTCGAAAGTGAGCAAGTGATATACATTACAAGGGCTTAAAACTAGACCCTTACAAAATTCAGTTGTTGCAAAGATTAAATTCCCAAGAAGCCAGTCAGAGACTGAGAGACAATTCGTTAACCATATAACTGGGCCTTTATCAACATTTAACAAAATTTTTTTATCGGATGAGACAGATTTTCACCCTAACGGACATATTAATAAAAAGAACTGTTATTATTGGAGTCCAACAAACCCGAAACGCAAACGTCAGAAACCACTACATTTACGAGTACCTATGGTTACCCGTTAGAATGAAATTTCAGCGTGAGGAATAAACAGCCCGTACTTTTTTGAAAATGGAAGGGTACGTGCAGTTACAGGCCGTTTTCGAAAACGTCATCTGCATCAAATTGCTTTTGCGAAATGTTCTTAAACACAAGCTGCGAAAGACATTTGTTCGAAAACGACATTGTAAAGGTTGAGGGAATGCGTTCTCTTTTACAATTTTTTTCTGGCGAGAACAAGTTTTTGTACAAATTTGAAGTCCTTGAACAGACCTATAAATAACCTAACTGTTCCAAAAAACGGGATATTTTTGTTTAAAAATCTGATACCAAATAAAATTGCTGATTAATTTAATTTACATGGCGGTTGTAACATAAATCAGTAATCAAAATATCAGTGAATTATTCAGTGTTGCATAGACCTATTATAATACTCGTATTCGCTTACTCTCCAAAACTACGAAAATCTACGTAAAACAGCTCAAAATCCGTTCGCATACTCATATTTTTCGTTGTTTTTTTTTGCCAGAAAAGAGCAGAATGAGGGACCAATAGACTTTCTTCCTTTTGTCTATTTTAGCCCAAGAAATTTGTTTGGGCAAGTTTGTAAAAACTGTCAAAACCATTTTTTGTTTGAAACTGTCATCGGCCTGTTTTTAATACGGATTGGAAAATTTATTTTATTTTGTTTTGCCTAAAGAAAGTGAAGTTTGCATTTAAAATTAATTTAAAATAAAATGTGCAAAAACAAAATGTGTTTCGGACAAATTGTATTGGAGAACAGGCAAATACCTTACATACTTGGTTCAGACGTGTTTAGAGTTAACTTATGTACATACAATTTACTTTTTAACAAATTTTCTTTCTGAGAGAGAATTTTTTCTTAATTTCTAAGGATTTGATAGTTTTTGCATATTTAGTCCAAAGAGTACACTAGCGTGTCGTAAGTGGCTATGAGAAAAATAACATTTCGCATATTTCGTCAACGCAACGTCGCAAATAATTGCCCAAAAATAAAAATAAATTTTTCACTGGACTTGTTAGTATTTCTTTAATGTTTGAAAACGGGAAATTTAAAAAAAAATTATTAATATGAAGCACCTAGACTCATTTGATACCACAATGGATCTGTCACTGGTCTAATTATGTGTATGTATGTCGACTATCATGCCTATAGTTACATCAATCTAATCTAGTAGTAGTATTCATTAGAAAATTACATCCTAAAGCATCATGTAGCCTCAATGCATATTTACGAGTTCGAATCAGGCCATCTTGTGCATCTTTTCCAATACGCATTGTTAAATTCGTTTTGTCGTGTTAATTGCCAAATTTCGGTTAGCCACTTCCATCTCGATGCCAGCAAATGCAGTCGAGCATTGTGATTCATGTGTTTCTTTTACTTTTACAATAACATTTGCATATACAAGCAACTGTAATGACTTACGTACGAGTATCCCTCATTTGCTACAATACCATTATAACTCAAAAATCTAAATCTTTCACGAGACGTATTTTATTGGGTTAAGCCACTCTAGGATTTTCAAAAAATTGATTTTTTTATTGCTTTCAATCGTCTCTTAGGACTCCAAAAATGATATTCCAAACGATTGTGGTCGGGAAATATCTCTAAGTACTTGCTTTTCAAAGTACGAGTATATGTAGTACAAGGCCGCCGGGTAGACTTTCTATAACTTAAAATTTTAAACGAGTCTATCTTAAAACTGAACAATTTTCAACCCATTCACTTCAAATTTTAACTAGATCTTTAAAAATATGTTGTCTAAATAAGTACGTAGGCATGTTTACCTGGAATAGTTCATTTGTTATTAATAGTTTTCTGGTCAAGCTCTTGATACGGCCGAGGTCATCTGAGAAACGCTACACATCCGCCATTTTTAAGTAAATTATTCTAAAAATTATGTTTTACAGTCAACTGTAAACTCGATTTATTTTCTATTTTTCCTGAAAAAAAAAGTCACAAAAGAGCCTATTTTCACGGCCTCTAGAGTGGCCTAAGCCCTTAAGTTTAAAATCGCTGGCATTTTTGATAGTATCCACTTGAGATACCTAGTAGATAAAATAAAAACTTATTGGAAGAGAGACATCTCGATGGTAATTCTATAACGTGATAGCACAAAAAGCGATTGATAGTTTTGCTTTCTGTAACAACATACATATGTTAGATGACAGCGAAACTGTCTCTAAGGAGAGAGCAGATATAGTAAATGATAGTGAGAACAGTCTCTTTTTTTTAAATGTGGCTTTCTGTAAAGTGATAGCTGATACATAGCACTACTATCGTTTTGCTGTCATTTTTAAAAAGATTACTATGTTGGTGTTTTTTTTTATAATTTATGTGCGCCTAAGGGGTTATGAATACCCTTTTACTGTTGCCTTGGCGCGGGTGGAAAGATAGAAGGAGGAGAAAGGAAAGCATTGTTGTGATGTAGTGGTTTGAAACTCAGATGAGTTTGGTTTTGATATTGGCTCTCCAGGGGTGGGAGTCCGAATAGGACGGAGAGATTTTCTTCATTCGGAATGATTCCGGTTGTGAATTTTAACGGTTGTTTTTTGTGTTTGAAAACCCTACAACAGCCAAATCTACATGTCAGTGTTATGCCTTCACACGCAGATTTTTCTGACTGAGTTCCAATTACACAAATGAAAACTTTTGTCGTGGCTAAGATTCGAACCTTGACCCTCCGAGTGAGAAGCGATTGCTCAGTTTTTTTCAGTTTAGTTCAGTTTAAATGCATTTTTATTTGACCTCTTAATTTACTCTTACATGCTAGACAAAAAAAATGCTTAAAAATTAGCTTAAATAACTTACAAATAGTCTTATTCTAACATACTGGCCCCATGCGGGCACTCTAAGTTAAACCTAACTCTTAAACTAAGTCTTTCGACGAATCTTACAGTCTATATTTAATTTTATATTTACGTTAAAACTAAACCTAAGAAAATAAATTTTAATCAAAAACTTAGTATATGGACTTTTTTTTTTAATTAAACTTACAGACTACCTAAAGAATAAATCTTAATCTACTTAACCTACTTACATATAATACATTCATACACATATAAACAATACAAGGCATATACACTTCATATATACATATATGCCTATACATGTACATATATGTATATATTTATATTTTTTTTTTGATTTTTTTATTTTTATTCATTTTTTTTTTGTTTTTTTTTTTTATCTTTTTTTTCTTAAAATCTAACTTAATACTACCTAAAACTATATAAGCCGGCCATGGCTAAAAAACAAAAACAATTAGGTTGGCCCACTCTGCTTCACATGAAGCTACCTATCACTGGAGGAGTTCGACGACGAAGCATCCTCGCCTTCATCAAGTCACCAAAATTGCTGGTGCTCCCTACCGCCCTACTGAACCGGAGACGCTCCGCACTGCCATGTGCGACGTCTATGTCGTAGTTGAGTCGCCTGTCCGCAGCTGTTCGAGCGACGTGGAAGATTAGCGGCACCGCCAATCTGTCCTGGATCAGACCTTTGCTATCTAGATAGAGGTACGCTTCTGGAGGAATAAAGCCGTCAAGGCGAGCTCTCTCGTGATACATATAATTGGGGTAGTAAGCCCCTGAGATCAGGTTGTTCGATGAGGTCATTCGTCAACTTAATGACGAAATTGTCCACATTTATCAGGTTCGCCGTATTGTACAAGACCTCATTAGGATAGAATTTTATGTACTCAGACTCTGGTGTTCTGTATAAGCGAAGACAAGTCCTAAGACAAGCCCTCTCAAACACCCGAATCTTTTCCAATAAACTTGCTCTCACGTTGAACCACACGGGACACCCAAATACAAGCATGGGCCTGATAAAGGCCATGTAACAGATTACCTTCACCCTCGCATCGAGTTGGCTGTTATAAAACAGTCTCTTTGTAAGGGCAAAAGCACCTTTGGCTCTGGCCAGAGCAACATCTATATGTTTGTTAAAATACAGATATTGATCTAGCCAGATCCCATGGTATCTCACTACATTTCGACAAGCAAGTGGCTGTCCATGTTGTCCGACGATAGAGAACTTTCGCCAATTCTTTCTGGTATCCCTAGAGGCCCCAGACAAAGGCGTAATAAACAGAATGGTTTCCGATTGAAAATCAACTTCCAGTCATCGCAATATTGTTTAATTTTATCGAAGTCACGCTGCAAAAGTATGTTAATGACCTCAATCTTTGGACCTGATCTGTACGCGATTAAGTCGTCTGCGTACGCTATGGCATGGTGAAGTGAACCTATCAGATCACTTGTGTAAATGTTAAATAGGATCGGCGAATATACCGCACCCTGTTGCAGACCGTTTTTAATGTTAAATGTTCCAGCAGAAGTCACATCGCCATTCTTCACGATGAACTGTCTACTGGAGATCATATCAAAAAGAATATACAGAAGTGGTTTACTAATGCCCAACCTGTCCAGCTTGAAAAAGAGTCCTTCTAACCATACGGTATCGAAGGCCTTCTCCAAGTCAATCAGGCAGGCACCAGTGCCTTTGTTCCATTGGATATCAGAAACCAGTTTCGACACAGCATGAATGATATCATGCCCCGCCTTGAAACCGAATTGATTATCCGGAACTATATGTTTGTCCTCAACCCACTTAGTCAGGACTCTATTGATTACCTTCTCGAAAACCTTACTGATGTTTGGAAGAAGACTGATCGAGCGGCGATTCGCCGGATTGGAAGTATCTTTATCCCTTTTAGGTATGGGATGTACCAGAGAAGCGATTGCTAGTACCACTACACCACAGCCTCTCCCACGTGTCGTTTTTAATATCGTTTTTCTCTTTGGTTTTAAATTTTCTTCAATTTTCGCTTGGTGAAGTTAAAAATGTTTGCAAATCGTAGTTTCTTACTATTTGATAGTGATAGTAATTCAAACGAATTGTAATTTGGTAACAAATATGCGAGTAAGAAGGAATTGTTTGCGCGATAGATAGAATCCATTTAATTGCCTTCAAAACAATTTTTCAAAAGTACCGCGTTTCCAAGGAGGCTTTTAAGTACATTTTGGATGTTTAACATTTATACCACTATTTTAAAATTAGCCGCTACTTTGGAAACATTAGAATCCCGTGGGTGCCAGTGGCTCGGTTCATCTGACTGCTGCGTACCTTTGGGGCAAAGTACCTTTTCCAAAATTATAAATGAAGTAGCAAATGAATTAGAAAATAAAATTTGCGCATAACATATTAAATAGCGACTTCCAGAAAGGCAATTTGCTAAAAAATCAAGATATTGTTTTTATAGAAAAAATGGAATTCCCGGAGGTAAGTATCTCTTTTAAAAAAATAGTCCACGCATTAATTTCTAAGATATGTGATCACGAATTGGCTATTAATGCAAAATACGGTGGTTCATCACATGACTCTTTTGTCTGGGGACACTCCAATGAACGCCACTACTTCGAACAAAATTTTCAAGATAACAATTTGGATCTTTTTTGATTTTAGGTAATAGTTGTGAATAACATACAAACATATATAAAGCTATAACATCTGTAGTTTTCACTACAACAGGCGATAGCGGATATCCTTTGGAACCATGCCTAATAACACCATACAAAATCTGTACTGAAGAAAAACATACAAAACTCAACATTCAGCATGGAAAAGCAAGGAATTTAGGTGAACGTTGCATTGGTGTTTATAAGGGTAAACTTTTCTAATTTGTTGTATTTTAATTAGTTCATTCTATCAAGGTCGCTGGCGACGAAAAAGTAGTTACACCCCGGAGAAAATGATGAAATTTGGGAACGTGTGTGCTGCTTTACAAAATATTTGTATTCTCTTTAAAGTGAAGACATTTTTAAATTACAAAAACGGTATTGAAATTACGAAATCACCAGCAGAATCTTCGATCAGTTGCATTAAGAAAAGAGATAGAATAGCAAACAGTTTAATGTAATGTGTGCCGAAATATATGTAATTTTTATCCTTTAAACAGTTTTTCTTTTATAATTCTAATTTCATTTTATTTTCTTCCAACATGGCTTCAAATTTACGGACTTTTATATTTAGCTTTCTATTCTTCAACATTAGAAGTTCTTTAGAAGTTTCTTTATAAGTCTTGACGTAGTCTTTTAGGATTTCATTTCTTTCTTCTGCCACCTTTTTCTTAATTTCGTTGCTTTCTCTTAAAGTTTTAAGAAGTTCGTTTTGAAATATTTCATCCCTCTTAGCGCTGGTCTCAAAAAGATCTATTTTCGAAAGAAGATTTTCAGCCGCGACTTTTTCACAAGGTGGTTTAGAACTGAATAAAAAATAATTCCAAATAAAATCATAAATAACATCTACACACCAAGAAGTTACTTCTGCTTCAGGATTGACTGATTCTTCTTCATTTGGCTGAGTCGCAAATACTTCTAATGCAATTTTTTCAAAAACAACTTCATAGCTTTCGAATTCTACTTCCAAATGTTCGTCATTATGGGCAGGATCCAAACTTCAGCACGACTCGTCAGCTCCAAGAGTTTTAGTTTTTTCGCAGCCCAATACAGCTTTATCCAGGGAAACTAAGACATTTACATTACTATTTACTGTTTTTGAATGGGCCACCTCCCGTTTTTGCCATTTGTTTTATTTGGTTTGACAGCTTACTTTTGGTACGGTATTTAAAGCCTTTCCAAGCCTTGAAAATAACTTTCGTTCAAATTCTAAATAAGAAATATACCACTCATTTCCGTTTTTAATTGGTGGTTCTATGCTATTCAATTTATTTTTCAATGCATCCCACATTTGGTTTCTGCGAACTTTACCAGCTGAAGTGTTAAACACACTTTTGCTCAAGTCTCCATTCTTTTCCATAAAAGAAACAAGTAATTTCAATTGCTTATTGGTTGCACATCCAGAAACTGGCCTTAAATTGCATTTTTCAGAATTTATTTTGTAGTATATTCTCGTACATACTTACATTTTTTATCAATTCAATGAGATAAAACTTTTAAAATTTTAAACAAAGCACACACCAACTGAAATATATGACAATTTATGTTTTTCATAATTTTCAGTTAAACTGTTCCCACAATTTGTACGTACAGTCAGGAACGAAATTAATTTGGATGAGAATGAAAACGAGAGTATCAATATCGTTTTACAGAAAGTAAATCTTCGCCAGTCTCACTTTCACTATCATTTGAAAGAGAGTCAGCTATCGCGTTACAGAATTACCACCCTGTTAATGATTTGGGATTGAATTATTTCTATCAGGGGCTCATTAACCTTAAATTTATCCCCACTTTTGGCAACGTTTCTCTAAAAATTAAATGACTTAAATAGGATGTGACGTGAATGACAGCAACAAAAAACTGCACTCGTAATTACCATTTGCATTTTTCTTAGTTTCCATCTTGTTAGTAGTTTTGATTTCTTGCAACTAAAAATAATACAAATTTAAACATTGCAGTGGTGTCTATATTATACATATATCTACACAGCTAACAAAAACAAAGACTTAACGGGGTAGTCTAATGTCCGAGGTTAAATTTTGAAGGTTTTTCAGGATTTTTTCTTTCGGAAAATGAAATACAATCTTATGATAATTACATATATGTTATTTATTTAGCTATTGAATAATACAAAAAAAAATTTATTAAAACATTTTGATGAGGCAAAGTAGGTCTTTTCAAAAAAAAGTAGGTGGCTGGACCCACTGATTTCTCCTTTTATAATTATCTGAAATTAAAATTCTAAAAACTTTAATAACTTATTCAGTAGGGTTGTCATTCTGTCCAGTAGCAGATTTAAAAAATTTGAGTAAAAAATAACAAAATGGTGGCCTTGTAAAAAAAAATTTCAATAATCGACTAGTTATTCCGGTTTAAAATCGAGATGAAAAAAAATGTGGATAAAAAATCTAATTCTGGTACTCTATAGAACCATTCATGTGTAGAATACAGTTTTGTTTTAATCATCTGAGCCGACGGATAAAAAGTAGTTTCGAAAAAAACGCGTTTAAAATTTGAAGAAAATTTTCTTTGAAAATTTATGCTTACATTAATCATCTATACCTGGCGCGTACAGTATACCTTCCTTCAGAAGCATCATTTTCAGCAATTCTCGCTGATCTACGTGCAATTCTTTCACTTTTTGCGCTGTCAGAACCCTCTTCTCTGCGTGGTATATGCGATTGCTATCGGCCCGTTGTGCAAAGTTCATGGCCTCTGCGCCTGCCCGCACACCATTACTTCCATTATTTTCAAAACACTTTTTTGGCCTTCATTGAAAATATACGCTGCTGTGAGCATTGGAATATCTAATATTTTTTTTCCCGTAAAAATGTGTTTAGGAGCCAAATTCCAAACACAGTTTGGAATTCATTATTATTTTGAGTGTTGCCACCCAAACATCTTTTTAAAATACTGTCGTCCGACAAGTCTTCGTAGATCGGCTTTAAAACTTTAATAACTTCTTCATCAAAAGTCGGTGGATGTATAAATGTATCTTCTTTATTGTCAGCTTTGAATTGCTGATACTGACACCAGGAAGTTTCACCTTCTGGACAATAATGATGTTGCGGATTATCGTCGGTATAGGTTATGTAATAAAACTTTGCCCATCCAGCTTTTTTCATTTCTTCCAGAGAATTTATATTTCTCATAGTTGCAAGGTCGTAATACGAGTAATACAAGTAATACGTAATACGTAATACGTAATACAAGTAGATAATTTCAGCATAATTTTATTAGTCAACGGCATCGTTTTTGGCTTTATTTCTTTCTTCTTTTTTGGTGCACTTTGTTTTCCAGCCTTTTCATGTCCTACAGCTTCCAGTTGTCTTTTAGCTTTTGCGAACGGACTAAGTAATCTTGTTGCCTCTTTGACACGCCTATACATACGTTTTTTCACGTGTAAAACGAACTCAAATTTTTCAATTACAGGGTCGCCGTTATAAATAAATAAATTTTTAAATATTTTAGTATCTCCATCACCAATATACTTCGTATATTTTACACCAATGAATTCTTCAGGTCTTTTAAATATTTCGATGATCCCGTCAACCTCCATTTTACCTGCACTACTTTCGTGATTAGCTGTACAATTCTCCTGATGTTCATCATACCATGCGTATTCATCACTTTTCTCTTTTCCTGATCATTTTTCACAAGATTTACTCACACTAGATTTTACAATTACATTTAAGATTTTATTAGAATATTTTACAATAAAAGAAACAATACACAAAAGTGAAGTAAACCCACGCTTAGACCAGGATCCATCACTAAGGTGGCCATAATTTTTTCTTTTCTTTTATTTCTCTTGGCAAAACACATAATTTTTTTTCTATTATTTTATTTTTTAAAATAAATTATCCAAAATATGGGAAGTTAATGTTTATTTCACATGAATTGGATAAAAAAATAAAAGTTTTTTTTTTTTCTTTTTTGTTTTTGCGTTTAAAAGTTCAAGCAAATATAATAAAATAATTAAACCAAATCTGAGACATTTCTTACGTTTTATATTTAATGTTTGCAATAAAAATTAACACAAGAAAATAAAATTAATCTTGAGCAGTTGGGGGAACTGTCGACATGATTTATTTATGTTACCCTTTACTATAAGTAAAGTCGAGACTCCCAACTGTTTTTTCTCACTGGTCCATATCTTATTCATATGAGAAAACACTCTTTCAACAGGGGTGTTTTAGTGTTCAAGACGGATTCTTAGTTTTTTATTATAATTAAAACAACTTGGTTTCGAAACGTTATAATTATTGTATTTATTTTTCCAATTTTGATTGCTCGACAAGATGTTTCGTGGTTGGCGGTCAACAGCAAAAAAGAGGCCGAATTAAAGTATGCACTTGCTGCCCAGTGCTGTGCGAAAAGCAAGTACAAAGAGAAAAAAATAATACATATGTATGTTTGTACATGATACCTGGCGGCTAAGCATTTTATAACAAGGGGCATTGGTACCTGTTAGACAGAAAATGTCTAATGTTAGACAGAAAAACTCTACAATTGTAAAAAATTCGCGTGAGATACTTCCACCCGAAGATTTTCAGCACTTATTTTATCGATGTCCCAATCTGTCACTTTTTGAGTTTTTATATAATTGAAAATGAGTGAAAACTCTGCAAAACCTCCTGTATCTTGAGTGCTGCTGAGAAAACCCTGTCTAATTAATAAGTCCATCACTTTTTTAACTTCCTTCCAAGAAGGGACATTCCTTAGGTTCGCCCAATCAAAAATTTCAACTTCAGAGTTAAACTGACACCACTGCTTCAAGTATTCCTTACTCGTCTTGTAAAATTGAGCTGCTGCAGTTTTTACGCTGTGCTCATTGACAGCACCAGTTTACTGTAACTTCGCCATTATATTACGAGTGGTGTGGGGAAGGAAGCATGGATTTTGTTTTTGGCTTAAATTGTTTATGAGCTCATTTATTTCATTCGCGGCCTCTGTTGCAGACACGTTCTGTCTTCGAACTTCAATACAGCTTGATGGAACGTAGCAGACTGAGCATGCATAAAAGATAACCATAATTCTGAGCTAGGATTGTTAAAAAAATCTTTTAAAATATTTGGGCACTTATCAATGCTCAGAAAATAGTTTTTTAAAGGCCCGAAACATTTGTAATACTCTTCCCAGCGCCGGCATCAACGCAATCCACCTAGTTTTACTGTAGCCGAGAAGTTTCTTATATTCTGTGTTAGAGGCATAACAGAATTCTTTAAGTCTTTCAACACGAACGCTATAAATGCAGAAAAATGAATAAATTTTCATAATTATGCATTCAAAATCAATAGGTAGGCAATCTGCAGCAGTTTTGATTGCATTGTGGATTATGTGAGCTCCACAGTCTATACCTGTGAGTGTCCTTCCAAGATACGTGTTCAATTTCACGTAAACATTATTAGCTCCTTTTCTATTTTTGGCTCCAAAATTACAGTTGCTATTATCTCCACAAAATGCCACCATTTTTGATTTTACCTTATTTCTTTTTCAACACTTGTTTCAAATAATCAACTATTATATCCGCTGCTCTTGGAACTCCAAAACTTTTACCTGTATTCCTTCGTATGGTAAAAAGTAGAGTACGAAGATAGGGAATAAATTTGTAGATCCATGGTTTTAATAAAGTTAAACAATTAGCCTTACGAAGGTGTTCTTTTAATTCATTTGTTGCCATAGGCGCCAGCACATTCACAACAATGACCTCGGATTTTGTACGGGCGCACTTAAATTTTTGCTCGAAACATGTTTGTATTAAACTAGACGCACAATCGTTCGAGCGAAAGCTATGGTTCGCCTGTATAGTGTGAGGCACCCTCCGCTGCAGCAACTTCAAAATCCTTGGAAGATGGTGAATCTGTTTTCTTAAAGAAATTGAGCATCGATGAACTTGAGGCGGCAGGATTATCGGATAGTTTGTGTTTTTCGGACCGTAAATGTTTCTCGATATCACTAGCACCACCATACGAAACACTTACTCCTTTGTTTTATGAACGGATACTTAGTTTGTAAGTTAATTTTAAACGTAAACTTGCGTTTATGCATTTCAATGTTTCAAAAATCACGTAAAGAATAAAACCGAATAAATTGTACAATAAAACTGGGAAGAGTTTATTTATTCGGCAATCGTAGTATGTAAACTAATTAAATCGTTTCAGTTTCCAAATTATAGAAATACCTTTATTACGTTTATAGACACTACAGACAGAAAATGAACAAACATGCATGCGAATACGAATACTCAACCACAATCATTAAAGAGAAAATCGAGGGTTGGCTGAAAAGTTTCCGACCGCAACGTAAAGAGAGCACTTCTCAATAAAAGCTACTGAATGCTAGTTGTGCATCTTTTGACAGTTACTTACCGAAGTTTCAGTCATTTTTGACACGCAGTTTTTAGTTGACAGTCGTTTGAGTGAGTCGATGTGAGTGTTTTTTGTGAAAATGGAAAAAATTGAGTATCGAGCTGTTATTAAATTCTTGTTTTTGAAAGGGAATATGCGTACGCAAATCAAAAATGAATTGGACTCTGTGTATGGGGACTCTGCACCATCAAATACCACAGTGAAATTTTGGGCAGCTGAATTTAAACGTGGCCGTAAGAGCTTGGTAGATGATGAACATACGGGACGTCCAAAAACTGCAACCACTGACGATAACATTGCTAAAGTTCACCAAATGGTGTTAGACGACCGCTGAATTAAAGTGAAAGAGATAGTAGAAGTTCCAACAACACCACAATCAGCCCCGGAAGTTGAAAGAGACCAAGATTGTGAAGCTACGGAAGCCGTAACAAAGCAAAATCATAAAATGTTACAACAACAACAACCGGTTAAGCCACCAATGATCAGCCAGATACCATTCTTCTATGTAAATATCGAACTGTCCTTGCACTGAATAGAATTATTTAGTCTGGAACGCCGAATTACTTGTTCACAAAAATCAAGTTTGTATACTCTCAGAGAACCCTTAACCTAGGTACAAATTTTTAAATAGCAGTCGTAAATTTTTCACTCATGCTGTGCGCCAGTGGAACGGTCTCTCTATTAACATCAAAAGAGTGAACACAGAAAATCGTTTCAAAAAATATCTATTAAATTACTACACAAGTCGCAATTAATGATACAGTATTATGCAAAACAAAAGCAACAAATTTAGTTCGAACGTATAAATGGAAATAGTTTTTTTCCTAATGAACCTTTTAAAAAAAATTAAATGTATGTAGATTTTTGTAATGAAGAAAAAGAAACATAATAGTGTATTTTCCAAAAGAATAACAACTCGTATATACACAAATAACAAGAAAAACTAGTATATGTAATATATGGCAGTGTGCAAAACTTAAGCAACAAATCGAATACTTTGTATAAGAGCCCTTATTTTTAATAACTTCAGCACATCTGCGTGGCATCGAAGATATTAAATTTGAAATTGTGGTTTCCGGTGTTTTTTGCCATTCAGTTTTTAGTGCTTGAAACAATTCTCGCTTATTCGTTCTCCTGCAACCCGTCGCTTTAGTATCCTGAATAGATTTTCAATGGGATTCAAGTCTGGTGATTGTGCAGGCCAATCAAGAACTTGCACCCTATTGACGTTTAAAAAATCCTTTACAACCTTCGACGTGTGCTTCTGGTCATTATCATGCTGAAACACTCATCGAAGCGGCATATTGCATTTAGCATGGGACATTATTTCCATCTCCATAATGCTTTTATATTTGAAACGATCCATTATCTCTTCAATCTGGTGAAAGAGACCAACACCATTGGCTCAGAAGCATGTCCACACCATCACAATACCACCTCCATGCTTTGATGTAACTTTGCAGTTCCGAGAATTGAGTCTCTCTCCTTTCCGACGTCTAACTGTTGACATTCCATCTGAATTGACCAGACTGAACTCAGATTCGGCACTGAAAAGGACAATTCTCCATTTGTCTATGGACCAATTCAGATGCATTCTAGCGAAATTTAACCTAATGATTAATAACGAGTTGTTTGGTTTATATTTATGCACTTTTTTAAGCATAGGCTTTTCCGCAGGCCTGTAACTTTTTAAGTCGTTTTCGATTGCTCGTCTTCGAACTGTAGCTGGATGAACGGGTAATTTAAATGATGTCACAATTCTTTGGGAAGTCACAAACGGGTGTTTTTTTTAATTAAAGCGCAAATTCTTCTATCCATCTTCTCCGAAGTTTTTCATGGTCGGCCTCCCAAATGCACTGTTCCTACATATCCGGTTGATCAATATTTTTTGATTAGCCGAGAAACAATGGATCTGTTTATTTTATATTTCTTGGCTGTAGAAATTTGAGTCTCTCCATCAAAAAACTGTTCAATTACAATATTTCAGATTTAATTTCATCACTAAATTTATTTCGGGCCATAGTTGTAGATCCACCAACAGGAAAGATATCCGTTTGACTGATCTACGACTCACTTCCTTATACGTAGGTAAGAATATAGCAGAGAACGTAAAAGTACCGCTAACTTTTTTTTGTTGTTTTTGGGAAATACTTGTTGTTGTTGACATTTTCTTACATATGAGTTGTTATTGTTTTGGAAACTACGTTAGTTCATTAGGAAAAAAATTATTTCCATTTATACGTTCGAACTAAATTTGTTGCTTTTGTTTTGCACAACACTGTACATATGCCTATTAAAATTAGCTTTTATTACTTAAAACTATATTTATTCACCTTCATCTTTCCTCTGCTTTCATATTCTATTCTTTTTTTTAATTTTTCCTCTCGCTTTCATATTCCCAATATCTATTCTATTTTTTCTTTTGTTATTAGGATTAAGATAATTTTTGTAAATGAGTGTGTAAAACACATTTTAACTGCACAATGCAATAAGTTGTTTAAATTTATATATGCGCAGATATGCTTAATTTAATAAATAAAAATACAAATACAAATATCCACACTCATGATCCGTTCCCAACGATCGTGCCATCCATTCAGTTGGCACATGACACCTTCCCAAATACTCCCATCCAATACACAAAGTTTACACACGACACTTTCCCAGCAAATTCCATACACCTGACACGAATTGCATTAATCCCACACTAAACTTGCTGACTCCCCGCATTCCTACACGTACGCGATGCTCCAGATAGAATACGACTAAGTTAGGTAATAAACTTTCTGAATGTTAGATGAAATTTAATTGTATTTCTGAAGTCAAATAAAGAGGACGTTTCCTCCAATTTTTTTTATTAAAATTTAAAGTAATAAATTTTTAACTGACATGCGACCCGTTAAATAGCATTTCTTTGTTCGAGGCTGTGAAAATAGCGGGTCACTCTACCGACAAGTGTACCGCTAAAATAACAGAAATAAATCGTCGAGCTTCAACGGAGCTTTATAACGTAGTGTGAGTTCGGCTTTTTTTTATTTTTTTTTTCTTGCGTTTTTTTTAGCTTAGGGAAGGTTTTCCTTCTTTTATTCACGGCAAGGTTTCGTGAAGAATCACATGGCGCCTTTTTCATTTTACCTAGGTTTAGCTGCCATTAGGGGGAACCTACAGTTGGGATAGCTATAGATATAACAGAGAAGTTATATTTAGTCCGTGGCATCGGTCTATCGGTCCCGGGAATCAAATGTAGCACTTTAATAATAAGTACATTATGTTATATGAACGCTATTTTGGTAAAGGTATCTTAATCTCATTAGAATATTACAGTTGGATAAGGTGACGTTTTTGATACACTTCTGTTAACAACACTGACATAAGCTAAAATATTTCACAGTACAATACAACTTTAAAACATAACTTTTTTCTGAATACATATGACATTTTATAAACCGTTCTATTAAAAAGAAAATTTTTTTTTTTGCCACAGCTTACTACTCGTATATCGATTACGTGGATGTTTTCCTGCAATTTTACTAATTTTTACAAGTATAACGAAGTAATACACTATTCAGGAAAAATGTTTATAAGTTTATTTTCTAAAATAAAGTCACAACACAAAATATAAAACTTCTTAAAAAAAACTGAACAATTTTTCCATCACAAATGAGCAGACACAACTGCTTAGGACAGTGTTGCAATTAACTTATGAAGGAGAAAGCTTGCGTAACGACACAAGTGCCCTCTCTCATCCAGTTTTTGAAGCTGAGAAATTACGTTCTACAGGATAAAAGATCACTTTATTTACGCACCATTTGAATTGATAACTATGAATTTGTGAATTTTAAGTAATGACGGTATCGTAGTAAATTAGCGAAACTTTTCAATAATGAGATTAAAAATGTCACATGACGGCTTCTTGCTTCGTCTTAATGATTAATGACCACCAAAAGTGATTGTGCAATGGTTGCCGATTTAAATTAGATATTTCGCAGCATGTGCAATTTAAAATTATTCGTTTCTATGCTACCACAAAAGACATTTAAATCAATAAAAAGTAGTGGTTATCGATAAAGAATTCTTAGGGGTTTTTTTTTCTAAAATAAGTCGAAAAGTGAATATTTGGTCGGGGAACATTTCCGGCATAAAACTGCACTTATGCGGAACATTCAATTGGTTTTCAGGCGTTTACATAACATAATATTGCAGACAATATTTGGTAAACGATGGTAAAAAGACATGCTTGGCATGCTTTCAACAGATTGCAGAAGCACCTCTTTCAAATTTTCAGAATCAATTATAAGCCAACGAACAGGTTTTCTTGGCTGTCTCTGCAGGTCTTGGGGTTTCGTACCCCTGACATATTGTTTTTAGATTGTTGCTAAAACTTTTTACTACAATACCTCCCAATAGCATTCTTCTCCCTTGTGCTTTTTCATTTTATATTTTTGGTTTCTTTTTTGGTTATCAGTTCAGATTTCTAGCCGCTTCCGTCTCTTGTGCATGGTGGGTGTACATGTAAAGAGTTCCGTATTAAGTGTCAGTATATTAAGATCCTGGAGAGATCTTTGCTGCAATCCGATGCCTCTCCAAAGTTATCTGTGAGCTTTGAATTGCTTCGTGTATTGTGTCGTTTCATCCCATAAAGACGTATAGACTGGCATGAAGTTTTATGCTATTTTGTGCTGTTGATTAATTATAACTGTCATTACCTTAGTGAAGAATTGTGTTTAATTTAAGACCAAGGTTTTTTTTATTTGTATACATAATTCGGAAGGTATAGTGAATCTTCTTTATCTTCTTTTTACCTAATGCAAATTTATGGTTTGATCTAATTACGAGATAAAATTTCTAAGACATAGGCGTGTGCGGTATGTGGGTTTCAGTTACCCTTTGATTCCCTTTTGAAGTGAAACTTATGTTGTCCCGTTGGGCAGCAATGAACTCCGATAAAACGAAAAAGGGGCATGAAGTGATTCCGAACTCCGTTGAAACGAATCCTTAAACCCTTTTGCAAATACTAGATGCCATTCAAAACTGTGCGATAATACTTGTATATGACACTAATATTATCCAACAAGGATGAAGTGTTCCTTGCTTCCTAATAGTGCTCCTATGAAACCAATAAAGTTCTTCCACTTCAAACTGTCCTTGACAGACACACATTTCGTTGTGAATGCTAAAATTCCGATGAAGCAGGAAACCGACACGAAACGGGAGGGGATAACACACGTTTGTGGCAGCTCGGGTAGAAAAGACATGGGAGAAGAACGAAAAGGCGTCAAAATCGGAGTAGGGAACTAACTCGGTGAGAATGAGCCATGAGCGGTAAAAGGGGCGCGTGGGTGAGCGCACAATGCACGGGTTACGTGCAGAACAATATCATTCCATCATTGTTACCATCGTCAAAGTACCTATATAGACATTTATTGGTAACGGCACCAAAACCATCACCAAAACGTAACTTCAGCTTAACAACTAAATTTGGCTTGGGCTGACTTTTGGTTTTTCAATGCCAAGAAAGTAAGCAGTATAGAACAGTCCAGTAGGAGAACTGCTCTTGCGATATGGGTTGACCTAGTTTATGAATAGCGGCATTACCAATGCAAGCAAAACAACATTATTGTTAACTGTTAACTATCAACTCTTCATTGTCTAATGTTTTGTTTTATTCTAGATACAATATTATGCTAAGTTAGTTTCAGATGACCCGACAGCATGGTAAATAATTCCTAGAAAAAAAAATAACGGTACTTGTGGCGATCAATAAAAATTCTCACATGTCAAGCACACGTACCACTTTATTTTATAAAAAAAAGAAAATTTAACGTTTTGGCACAGATGTTCACTCGAGAACTTCTTATTTCCGGCTGAACGAAAATTTGGGTTGTACGACATTTCATGTGGTACAACCCAATTTTTTCAAGTTAATTAAAACTGCGCCAATTTTTTATTTTCTTTACGTTAAACATTTTTAACTTATCTTCTTGGATTGTTAATTTAATGCCAATTAAAAGGATGCTGATTTTGAAATAATTGATATCATTCAGGGCTATCGTGAACAAAATTCCGACGGAAATTTTTTCCATTTTCCTAAAAGAGGTATCGGCAACGAATTTGAATGGAAACAATTTCATTCCGATGGTTTTACAAAAAAATAGATACAAAGAGAATATCAAAGAGTTGATAGGAAAAAAGAAAATGCCTCCGAAAATGACGATTTTGCTAGTCCAACGTCATGGTTCCACGCTTTCTGGTAAACACCTTCTGCGAAGAAACGAATGCATGCGCTTCGTTTCACTATAGGTGGAACAGCAAATTGCTTCTTAGTATTTGAGAGATTTGAGAAAGCAAATCCAACAAATATTTAAACATATATTTATTGACCCTATAGTAGTTGCAAAATCTACCAAACAAAGAATATAAAACATATGATACATACTCGTACTACTCGTATTTTGTAAGGCTGTTTCCATTGCCTTACTTACTTGGGGTAGCTGGAAATGGTTGCAATTAACCTAAAATTTCGTCTTGTTAATCTAGTTTTATTTTTTTCTTGTTGGTTCCGTTCGTCGGCGAGGATATTAGTAATCAATACGTCTTTACAATAATCACCAGAGTAAGCGGATTTAGACAAATGACAACATATTCGAATTTAATGTCGTAAAAAATGTTTCCATTCCAGGAGAAATAAATTCATTTACAATAGGAGGAATATTCTCCTAGGAACGAAAATGTTCGAGGGGATCTCAATTCCAAATTTCTATGACTTTTTCGCATAATTCCGTCAATATTCTGTCGAATGTTCGCCTTGAAGTCGTGTAAAGTTTCAGCCTTTTTTTTTTTGCATAGATCAGAGACTGAATATATAGCTGGCGCTTGACCAAATGTAGCAGTTTTGCTCATTAGGAAAGCCATAATAACCAGACTTAATCAAAATGTGTCTTTTGCACTTTTATAAAATTCATATATTTTAGTTCATTATGATATAAATATAAATCTAAAGTAATTAAATTATTAGCAAAGTAAAAGAATATAGCACAGGTACGTACTTTTTGATGACCGCTCGTTCAGGAGTGAAAATAAAAAAGGAGCGAGAGGGAGAGAGATGACTGCAGCGACAACCATCAAGTTGATAACATTCGCTGATGGTATTGTGAGTCTAAGGTCCACGTCACAACAGTGTCAACAAAGAAATCAGATTTAATCAAAATAAGAGCATGAATACAAACAGTACAAAAACATACGCTACAAAAAGATACAGCTTAAAAGAACACATTACTATAAAATGCAATTTTTGAATGTTCCCAGGAGAACTTCACAAGTCTTGAATGAGTTATCATTGGATAACATAATCATTAGCAACTTTAAGACTAAATGGCTTCTAGCAGTTGCGGTACAGTTTTCAACCCAGACAACAAAACTAATACATACGAGTAACTGTGATTCCAAAATATCTACTCACCAGAATTTATGTGTATCACAGTTCACGTATCTGGAAACTACTATCGAGGTGGAAATACTATCGAATTTTATGTAGCCTTTCGACAAATAAAGGTCCAGGAGTTGATGAAATAAGATCAATCAATCTTAACACTAACATCATTCATTCAAGCCATCATTAACTCAAGCCTTGGTCAGGGTTATGTACCAATCCTTGAGCAAGGTTGTGTATCAATCCTTATAAAAACTTTTATTACTATATAAGACAAATCTACAAAAGCGAAGTGAAAAATTAGACAACGAATTACAGACCAATAGCTGTATTACCTATTGTTGAAAAAAGCTGTTGTCTAGCTTTGTTGCCAGGCAAAAAATTCTGTATCCCAATCAGTACGGCTTCCTTTAAGGAAGAGTACTGTAATGTTTCTTGGAGAACTTTCAAACGGTGTTCATACGGGTTTGAATAAGAGCCATCACATTCCAATTATGTTTTTAGACTTCAGCAAAGCTCTTGACACACTGGTGCATGAGAAACTTTTCATCTCACATGGTGTCACGATAAATCCTACTAAAATAAAAATGATGCACATATGAAATCCCATATAAAGCAACAGCTGTATTGGATGTGTACCACATGACTGAAGGTTGTCCAGCAACAAGAGGTCATTGAGGTGGTTAAAAAAATGTAATACCTCAGAATCATCTTACATAGATTATCACGTTACTTAGCACGAGCACATTAATTGACTTCGTCTATAATTGAAAAGTACATTTCTTGCGATGACATACATATATCAAGGAATATACAACAATCGAAGTCCAGAGAAATGTTTATTTCTCGTTAGCTGAGTCCCGGATCTGATATGGAATCTTAGCATGCGGAAACACCTCCAAAAGTCATTTCGACACTATCTGCAACATTCAACGCCGCTTAGTAAGAATCACAAATAATAACAACACTAATATCAGCGTTCTAGATGTCAATAGAATATTTAAGATGACGACACTAATCGAGTATTACGATGACGACAGATTCCAACAACCTATACGTCACAATAAGAATGCAAGGAGACGAGTCCAACAATTACTAGAAAATCCGACAATCAACAACAATTAAGGATTAAGACATCTAGCCCATGTGATTCCAACACTTCTTAATACATACGTTTCCAGCCAACCTAAAAAATTTCATGAATTTAAAAAAAAAATGCAGAAAACTTTTTAAATTGTAATTTCTTTCTATACATTCTATCAACAATAGTTCATAACCCTTTTCCTTCTTTTTTTTTCTTATCTTTAATTAAATTTTTAAGTATCCCAAGCATACATCTTCCAGATATGTAATGTAACAAAACTATGTCGATATCTAGCCTGTCCATATCAACCTGCAGATAAGTTTGGCTTTCCGGGTGGCACGTATGTCAAAATGAATGATTATTAACTTAAATAAAAATAAATAAATAAATAAATTTAACAAAAACTATGCTAAGTCAATAAGTTTTCGATGAAAATCGCGGTCTTAGTCCATATTAATTGAGCCCAATAAAGGAAAGTTTCACGCGCACGATTGGTTACTTAGCTTCAGCGATATATGATATTTTATGAGCATAGAGTAGTCTTTTAGCGCGTAAACGATTGATAACGGTCTTAACAGTTGACATAGTGATCTTTAAGTGAGCGGGTGTGTTTTGTAAGCGTTTTGTGAATTTAAGCTTTTATCCGAAGTAGAAAAAAAAATCAATAAAATCTCTCTGACTTTACAAAATCACTTTGTCTTGACAATTTGGTTTGGCTCGATTCTTGTTTATTCCCGTAAATTCTGTTAATTGTTTACCTACGGTTTCTTTACTCTACGACAATGACTAAGTGTGGAAGCTGTAACAATGACCTTGCCCCCGCCCCGGAAGGAAGTTATGCTAGATGCAGTAGTTGCTTGCAATACCTTTATTTTGAATGCACCAACATCACCGAAAAATCTTGACGGAATAGGGGTTCTAAGTAAGATACTCGTACTTGAATTTGTCGAATGTGTAGGAGCATGTGTGATCAACCAGCTGCTACGGGTCAAAACTTTCTATAAAGTCCACCAATCCAATCTGCTTCCAAGAGAATGCGTAACATCTTGTCGCATGGAAAAGAGAGTGAGGTAACATGAATGCAAGAGGTGCTAAAAGAGTTACGGCAAATGCGCAGGGAAATGAAAGAGATGACTGTGCCTTGTGAATTTGTTAGACATAAATATGATGAGCTTAACAAAAACCTGTCAAAAAATAATGAAATCCTTGAATCTCTCATGACAAAAATAAACGAACTAAAATTGACCAATGCGGAAAAAGATAAAACAATAGCAAATATGCAAATGCAAATAAATTCACTGGAACAGCAAATCCTAAGAAACAACATCGAAGTTAACAACATACCACCGACACAAAATGAAAACCTTACGGAAATCATAAAGAACATTGGAAAAGCGGTAAACTTCAAAGTAGAAGACACTGACATAAGCGACGTGTACAGAACAAAACCAAAAAACATAGAGAAATCCACAATCATTGCAACTTTCTTAAGAAACTCATGCAAATCCACTCTTATGAGGAAAGCGCGTGAAGTTAAGCTAAAACTGGAGAAGGTCATGGATTTGCCAATTCCAGCAGCGGGTGATATTAATGTCTTCATCAACAACCAGCTGACACCAGAAAACAAACTGTTGCTCTGGACAGCGAAGCAACAAGCAAAAACAGAAGGATTGTCATTTGTGTGGGAGAGCTCCGGGAGAGTTCTGGCAAGAAAAAACGAGAACACCACTGCTTTGCAAATAAGCACAATAGAAGATGTAAGTAAAATTAAGCGTATGTAATAATTCCAATTTGTCAGAGTTAGATGGTCAACAAATATTTTTTTTGTAACAATAGATGCCGCAGAAAAAACAACAAGGTAATATTAGATATCGAATATAGGGTATGGAGTGGATTTAATAGAAATTAACGAATTTAAAAAAACTGTATACCGCCTTGATCAAAATGTTCCCGTGGCGCTTCCATTATTCCGATTTGAGTTCTGTTTTTTTTTTTTTGTTAAGTTGGTAAACCTGTTGTTGACATTCCTTCTAAATCTTAGCGTTATAACTTGACATTTGCAAAAGTTACGTAGCCAAGAGTACATCTATTTCTGTGTGTGTTGGCGATTTTTTACAATTTTAGAAGTGGATTTAAATTTGCAACAATTTTGCGTAAAAAGCGGATTTAATGTTGCGCGAGCGTTGGAAATGTTGGAAAAGTGTTTCTCTAAAAAAAAACGGTCATTTACCAGTAGCACGGGCTCTTCAAAAATGGTCGTGAGTCAATCGAAGATGATGAACGCAGTGACAGACCATCGACATCGAAAACCGACGAAAACATTGATGAAGTAAAAGAAATGTTGGTCAATAACCGCAAATTAACCATCAAAGAGACAGCGGAGGACTTGAACATTGCCTGTGGATCCGTCCAAGACATTTAGGTTAACGATTTGGGTTTCCGTCGTGTAGCAGCAAAGTTGGTGCCAAAAGACCTCAATTTCATGCAAAAAAGAGACCGTGTTGACGTCGCAAAAGAGATGATTTGCGAGGCTGAATCTGATCCCACATTCCTCAAAAGGATCATTACTAGAGACGAGACGTGGGTTTATGAGTACGACACGCAATCCAAACATCAGGCAAGTGAATGGCGTTCACCAAATGAGCCGATACCAAAAAACCACGTCGTTTTCAGTCAAAAAAGAAGGCAATGCTCACGGTTTTCATGGATTACAACGGTGTAGTGCATCATGAATTTTTTGCCAGAAGGCCAGGCAGTAAACAAAGAGTATTATTTGGACCTTATGCGACGTTTGCGTGAAGCAATTCGCCGAAAGAGACCAGAATTGTGGGCAGAAAACTCGTGGATTTTGCACCATGGTAACGCACCGTCGCACAGTGCCATCATTATTCGTAATTTTTTGACGAAAAATGCAACAAATACCATTCAACAGCCACAGAATTCACCTGATTGGCTCCCTGTGACTTCTTTCTGTTCAAGCGAGTTCAAAAAACCACTACGGGGAACGCGTTTCAGCAGCCGATAGGAAGTAATGGAAAAATCGCAGGAAGCACTGATGGACATACCGAAAACCTGAATAAATTCCGATCAATGTGGTATGTCTAAACATAAGATCACTTCACAAAAACTGGGATAATTTCGTCTGCAATATTAATAAATTAGTTAATTAGGTAAGTGTCATTGTTTTGGTTGACACAAGTGTTGAGGATTAAGAAAACGAATTTTGAATTTTTTAAGATCGAAGGTTTTCATAAACCGGAATTCATAAACCGAAAACAATCAAGGGGCGGAGGGATTACAATGTTTTTTTAAAAATGATATAACTAATGAACGAGTACTTTTGATGACCTGTGCATATGAAAGTATATCTGTGAAAGTAACAGATTCATTTAGAAAAAAAAAACAAACAACTGCAATCTACAGACCACCAGGTTGTAGTATAAATTCATTTATCACTGAACTAGGCGAAGAGGCAATACTGATGGGTGATATAAATATAAACATTCGTAATGAAACAAACTCTTATATCAAGAATTATTTGGAAGCACTCACATCCAAAGGGCTTACAAATATTATAAATAGCAATACTCGAATGGATTTGCAAAAAGGAACCTCTACTCTAATAGACCACATCATTGTCACAATGCATAGAAATATAATTTTATCTAGAGCAGTGGAGACTGATATATCGGATCATTATGCTGTAGTAATTGGGACCTTTAAATTCAAACCTCCAGTAGAAAACTCCAAGGAACGTGTGAACAGTCTAAAAAGTGCAGTTGTTAACAATCTGATCTCCTCAACTGATTGATCAATTATTGAAAGCTGTTCGGATGTAGAAGGAGCGCATGAGAAATTTGTAGAAAAAATGAAAGAGATCTATGCAAGCGCTACTTTAAAAACCATAAGCCATGGATATCAAATGGACTTCAAGTGAAATGCAAAGAAAGAGACAGACTATACCGGATATGGAAAAATAATAGACTGAACAAATCTTATGAAGCAGAATACAAGTTATTGCGAAACCAAATAAATAAAGAAATCTTTATACAAAAGTCGTCGTTTTACAAGAATCGTTTCGACCAAGCGAATAATAACCCAAAGGAAATTTGGGAAATTACTATATGTATAAATGAATTGTTGGAAAGAAGGAAAACCGATTTGGACGACTTCGTTATAAAACATTGTGGCTCAAATAAAAATGTCAATACATTAGTTCATGAATGTGCCAACGGGTTTGGCAAACAAGCTTCTAAAATTATTCACGACTGTAGCATTAAGACTTCGAATCATATACGAGTATGTAAGACTACTCCCAACTCGATATTTGTGGAGGAAACCAATGAAGCCGAAATAGATATGATCCTGCAATCTATCAAAACCAAAAAATCTAAAGGTCCAGATGGGTGGATGGCCGTGGCTCAAGTGGTAGTGTGTTGGCTTCCCAATCGGACGGTTCGGGGTTTAATACCAACCGTGACCGAAAGACTTTTGTTCAGTCAACTAAAATCTTTTTAAGATGAATGGTTGCCTAAATACAACATCAAGTCAATTTACACTAATAATTTAGTCTCCCCATTAAATGTTGGATGCCACCCACGGCCACGGAGCGAAATAACCACTGAGCCCAAAAATCTTTCTCTCTCTCTCTATCCAATTTTCCGAAAAACTTAACACGTGCTCCGGCATTTTAAGCGTAGTAATACCCTCTTGAGTGTTAAGTTCTAAAAAAAAAATGGCATAAGAGCATGCGACCTAAAAAATAATGCAAACATTTTAGCCCCAGTTTTGAGCAAAATCGTTAATAGGTGTCTATATAATCGGCAAATTCCGACTATTCTTAAGACGGCAATTGTAAGACCAATATACAAAGGTGGTAAAAAGAGGGCTTTAGAGAACTATACTATCTCTATGTATATTAATAAAGGTTGAAAAATGTCTTGAAGAATTTGTGACGAGAAGACTTTGGAGGTTTCTAGACAAGGAGAAAACCATAACGAAGAACCAGTTCGGGTTTCAAAAGAATAAAAACACATGAAAACTACTTTTCGAACTTGCAAATTTAGTCAATCAAAGTCTGAATTTAAATCATCACGTATTGGTAATGTTCATCGACTTTAGCATGACATTCGCTACTTTGAATCACCGTAAACTAATGGTCATCCTGAATAGTGCTGGAATAAGAGGGGTCTTAGCAGATTGGTTATGGAATTATTCAAATAACAGGGATTTTAAAGTGAAAATAGAATTGAGTGATTGGAAGCAAGTCAAATATGGGGTTCCACAAGGCTCAAAACTAAGACCCGTATTATTTATCCTGTACATGAACGAACTTCTTAAAATCTTCAAGAGTAGTATTTCATTCGCATATGCCGATGGTATGGCAATTGTAGTTCAGCATGCATGCTTCGAAACAACTATGAAGATAATGCAGGAGGATTTCGGAGAAGCTATAAAGTGGTGTCATGGCAGGGGGCTTGTAATAAACGCAAAGAAAACTAAGCTCATGCACATTAGGGGAACACCCGGTAGACCAACAAACCCTACTATTCATTTTCGGAACCCCGAGTGTCCGCATGCGAAAACTGAGCAAATAAAAGTTGTGGAAGAATACAAATATCTTGGAATTGTGTCGATTACTTTCGATGGGAAAACCATATTCAGAGACTTAGGTCAGATATGAAAAAAACACTTTTCGCTATGGTATATCTGAAGAAATGCTCAACTATTACAGTGCTTAAAAAAGTATATTACGCATTAGTGGAATCCAAACTAAGCTATGGAATATTGGCCTGGGGAAGTGCAGCAAAATACCATTTGGATAAACTGCAAAATCTGCAAGCAAATATACTAAAAGTAATGCAACGAGGTGTGGGGCGGGACGAGGATGATTTCAAAGTTCTTACTGTAGAGCAAATCTTCTAGATGGTGACCGTAATGGAGTATGGCAGAGATGAAAGGTTCCTGAAACCAATTTCACATCAAGTAAACACTAGACGATAGGTTAGAGGTATGCAGCAAACACCTAGATTCAAGAATGTTTATGACAAGCGATAACTCAACTACATGATCCCCCACGTTTTAAATAATTTTCCTTTGAGACTGATAAGCATTATTAATTTCAAAAAAAGGAAAAACGAGATTAGGAAATTTTTGCTTTCATAAAACGATAGTATTGTATTTTAATCTACAAAGATGAGATAATTTGTATTTATTGTATTATTGTATTTTCTGCAATAATTTTGTTCTCTTAAATCTTTTTGATTCCATATAAGTAATGTTATTATTTAAACTTAAAGTTCAAATTTAAATATCTTACAGTTTGATCTCCTGCAGATAAGTCTATGCTTTGCGGGTAGTGCATATGTATAAAAAAAAAACTTACTGCTTGACTTTTTGCCTTTAGCAGTCTCACTGGTACGGCAACATTATGGAATAAGTCGGTTCGAATTACTTCACAAAAATAGTTACGAGTAGATTGTGCAGACGATATGAAAAACCGAAAATTGGAGTTAACACATTTAACGAAGTTAGATACCTTTATATGATTAATTGGTGGACAATATGGAACGGAAATACAACATCTGTCAAATGGTGTCATGCTCAACTTCAAAGAATCCTCATCGGAAAAGTGGGCCGCATCTAATGAAAAAAAAAAAACCTTTTAAGGATCAGAAGGGCTCATGGTGGCAATATACTATTAGCCGTTGCCGCGAGAGCCGTTTAAAATTGATCCATGAACAATTTCTGTCATTCATTGATATGTACTTTCGCCGCCTCAATATCTTTAGTCTTAGGTGCAGATTATTTATATGCTATGTATATAACATATACGTACTTGAAACACAACCATTATTGTTAAAATCATTGTAATTTGTTAAAAAGATAGCAAAACATGGCATGCTATAAAGTTGCAATACTGTACAAATGAGTCTATCTGTTTTTCGTTTCGTTCCCTTGGTTGCCAATTGTTAGCGTAATCATCAGAAAAAAAACTAACAACATCTAATGAAAGTGAAAAGCAAATACGCTTAAGAGCAATGGATCCATTTAAATTTTTGACCATTACTCACAATACTCGTACAAACAATGGTATTATACGCATAGAGTAAGAATTTTTTTAATGGGTTTAAAACAAAGGGCAGCTTTATATTCAACGCCCTTTTCGTTTTAAGAAGGAAGGGGAGAACAAACAAAACCACTTGTAGTCGTACTCATTAATTCATTATTGACCATCTGTGGGCTACAAAATTCCTACGGCCACTAATAAAACTAGCCGCAGAGAGAATTTCTTTTTTTTTTTTCATGCTACCTCCGCCTAACAATGGTATTCGTATGAACTTTTCCCAAAAATTTGTTCAAAAAAGTTATTAAGATCCAACTCGGTGATCAGCAGCTGTTCTGGATTGTCCACTTAGTTGATGTCGGTCTTTGTTAGCAATCGAATGTGTCCAAAGAAGTACGCTTCATATAAATTTCGGTTAATAAATTGAGAAGCCTATAATTACGAGCACCATTAATGCCCAGTTAATGCATTAGAAAGTTGATTATTGGCCTAGAGAAAGGGTCTTACTCCAGTGAGTGTAATAATACTGATTTTGAAGATGCGTGCTCAGTAGTGATTTATTTTTTTCTTACACTTAAATATAAAGAAAGCTAAGTAATCCATTATCAAGAAATGTGGAAAAGTTACGTGAAAAAATGCGTACATCTATCTTTTGGATTTTTAATTCTTGCAATTAATACTGACCTTCAGGCCAAGGGTATGCGTCAAAGGGACTATGAGTTTGATGGAGCTTACCTCAATGAGGTAAGTTATCAAGTGTGCACAAGAAGTGAAAATAACAGTCATATTTCTGGTGGCACGTCAACTGACTCGTACTTACTTCTTATGGCTTCTGGCTTTCTCTAAATCTGCTGAAAAGGGGTGAAAGGAATTAGGCATTTAATTGTCAAATTTTTGATAAAACAACAATGAAAAAATAGGAGGTAATTCGTAAAATTGTTTCCAAAAAATCCTTTGGCAGAATCAACAACTGGACCGCGCTTTTGAAATGAATGCAAAAAGGTAAAAGTTATGGTAGTCAAATTATTATTTACAAGGCATTTACATACTTCAGCTAAAGATCGTTTGCTGGATTATTTTCGTGTGCTCGAATAGCAGCTCAAGACGATATGTCTACTGGCCGCACTGATGGCAGCTGATGGAAAATTATTTAAAATAATTACCCAATTACACATTTTAATTATAATCGAATTGCTTTGAAACAGCGTTTTGTTTTGGTCCATGTGTCTATTAACTTACCCTAGGTGGTATCTAAGTTTTCGCTTCTTTTTCGAAAATTTTCTGTATTCAGGATGCCTTTTGTCATATAAAAAAAAACTCATTTTTATATTTATTTTTAATGCATTCATTTTATCAACGCACTAGATATTTTTGATATTTGTCTATCGTTTTGTTTTCGTAAAACACCAAGACGGGGCTTGTCTGCTTTTCTCGTGAGGTTTATGATTAAAAAATTTATACAATTTTATGTAATAAAGCGACTGCAGCGATAAAAGCACACGGCCACTTTACGCCTCACCCGCTTTCGTAAGGTTTAATGTGTCTAAAGCGGAGCAGTAATGCGAGTAAATGATTTATCCCATCTTGATGCTAAAAACTTTAGTATAACAGGCTTAAATTAGAATAAGATCTTTTGTGATTTATTTCGAAATAATAAAGTAGAACGATTTTTTTTCCTTTTTGAAATTTTGGTCATGGCCAAGTTTAAAAATATATCAACTACACTTTTTATGTATTGTAGTATACAGACTGTTCCATGTAATACGTCGAAGACTTTCATGGGAGATTCCTTGATATATTTTGAGAAAAAAATATTATGGGTGGGGGTGAGGGGTTGAAATGCATCCCCTGAGATACAGACGTTTTAAGCAAAGTCTATATGAACCAGATCAATATTCGGCATTCCTTTCTCAAGGAAAGAACAGTCGCCTTTATTTGTGCTGTATCTACATTACAACCGCTGTTGATGTTGCCATAATGGCCTGGAGGATTTTCCCAGGGAGAATTCTTAACTATTTTCTGCTTGATACTTACTTCGCCTAATTTGAATTTGATGAGAAACGTTAATTTATAATACCTTTCTATTCTTCTAGATAACCGATGACACAGTTTTCGACAATGATACAGAATTTTCTAGACTATCATCTCTTGAGGAAACCAGCAAGTCTTTCCTTATACCGATATTTAGTGCAAAAATATAACTTCAATTTTTAATTGCAGATTTTACGACATTTCTTTTAATGCATAGTAAAAAACACTTTGCGGACAAAACCACTCGGGAAGGACTAGATATAACATCACCACAAATGTTCCAATCGAAAACCATCGCTCAGCTATATGCAGTTTTTCCAGGTTTTTAATTACATATAAGGGTGGTCCACACAACTAGTTATGTTTTTGCTCTTCATAAGGTACGAATTGGTGTGGTATTGGAAACTTAGCAACGAATGACCAAGTTCTTGGATTTTTTGCAACAACTGATAGCTGTTGTCGAGCTCACGATAATTGCCGATTAACAATTTCTCCCGGAACTAAAAGATTCGGCTTACGGAATACAGGATATTTCACGCGATCGCACTGTTGGTGTGATGAACGATTTTACTACTGTTTGAAAAGGGCTAAATCAATTATCGCCGAAAAGGTGGGAATAACATATTTTAATATTTTGAAGCCGCAGTGCTTTCGTAAGGACTATCCGATCGTAGCCTGCTTAAGATGGTAATTGGTTATTCGTTATAGTTTTTAGTATCTTAAAACATTTCTTATTACAGGTATAAAAAACGATGCCTGACATATGTAGTGGATCAAAGTGATGGTCGTGAATGGCAATGGTTTGACAATAGGGAATATTAAGGATCGCATTTTGGCAATAAGTATTTCCACCTACGTGAAGAAACCCTGGGAACCAATAACAATTTGAAGAATATTTGTAATTACCAACTGAATTGCTACAATATGTTTTAAAGTTTTTATTATAAAATTAAAAAATCAAAGAAATTATTTTGAAGAATTCAAATTAGATCTTAGGGCAAGTCAGACTGTGAGTGGGTTTTATGATTTCCTGCCGACTCCAAATTGCACAGGTAAGAGGTAAAGAACTTGATTTACTTTGCTCATATCTTTCATTAATTACATAAAGTTAATGTACATAGCCTTCCGAAAATCAAAATTAAACATCTTGTCGTATCTTCGCGTTTTAGTTTGGCTACAATGCATTTAGACAGATTTTAATAAGGGAAATTATGTCCCTATTTTTCAAATGTTTGCTTGCGAATATATAAAGCAATCGAATTGATTTTTGTCAGATGGTGGGTTTTCATGCCACTTAACAGTATTTTTATTTTTATCAAAATACACCAATAATTTTGTAAGCTTTAAATCATTTCCTTAATCAAGAAATCGTGACATTACGGCTTCGAAAATTTGTCTTAAGTGACATATTCACGGGTTTAATATATTTTTTTTTTTTAAGACAACGACGAAATTCAGAGTTTTATGACGAAACTTGTTTTTGTAGGTTTACTTTTGAAATGGGACATGTGGATATAGTGGGAACACTATTCAGATCTTGAACGGCACCCTCATCCCCAATTTCCATGCGGAACTGAATATGTCTCTGGTTTGTTAAGGAGACTAATAATGCGGCTATTTAGCCGGTTATTTGTTTGTTTATTTATTATACTTGGCACGCGTTCAATGCACTTTGTGTTCAAATATTTGCATTCAGCGCATGAGTAATGAGCCGAAGATATCGATAGGATTGTGTTACTCACTGTCGTCTTGAAGTAATAACCATTAGCTTGAAGGGCAAGACAAGAGTATGAAATCCATCAGAATATCTCTCCATATTGCATTTGCTTCGGGTTGCAGACGAAACCATATTTCAGCTTTTACACAGTTTGACAGGTGGAATTAAGTACTGAAATGAATAAAATCTGTAAATTTTAATACGGGTTATGCTTTCAATGCGTAAAAATTTTAAAAATTGCAATCCCATTTTGTACCCAAGTTAGCCTGTAGTTCTCTAGTTTCAGTCTGTTATTGATTTTAGTTCGGTGCGGTTTCAAATATTTATAAAATATGAGTCAAGAGGAACGCCGTAAAAAGATCATCGACAAATGGCTCGAAAATACGTCGCGTCCAAACCATTTCATCGCAAAAACATTAAACATAGCACGCAGTACAGTAGATTCTGTTATTAAACGATATTTGGAGACGTTCACAGTTAAGCGAAAACAGAAAAGTGGAGCTAAAAGTGAAGGCACATGATACAAATTTGGACAGGAAAATAGTGGGTACCATCGTAAAAAACCGGACTATGTCATCCAGAGATGTTGCTCGGAAATGTAATATCAACCAAACAATGGTACAAAGATCTAAAAAACGTAACGGTCTAAAAACACGAAAAAAACAAAAAATACCAAAAGTTACTGAAAGTCATAAAAACACGAGCCCGAAAGCTATACGAGTTGATCGGCAACAAGAAAGCGTGGTTGGTTTTGGATGACGAAACTTATGTCGAAGCCGGCTTTACTACTCTTCCAGGTGCGCAGTTTTACAACTCGTTTGAAGCTGAGATTCTTCCGCAATCAACAACATCGATTGGGATGGAAAAATTCGGGTCAAAATATCTCGTTTGGCAGGCCATTTGCCAATGTGGACACAGAAGCTCATCGTTTATTAAAACGGGAACAATTAACGGAGAAGTGTACATTAACGAGTGCCTAAAAAACGGTTGATTCCTTTCTTAAACAAACACGAGGGATCAACATTATTTTGGCCAGAATTAGCTTCAGCTCACTATGCTCATGCGACGTTGAGCTTTCTTGTTGCTAAAAATGTCGACTTTGTCCCAAAAGACATGAATCCACCCAATGTACCATAGTGCCGTCCAATTGAAAGGTATTGGGCTTTGGTCAAAGCTAAATTGAGGAAAAGTGAGTAGTGTGCAAAGGACGTAAAAGATTTTAGTGCTAAATGGAAAAGAGCGTCCATAAAGATCACAGATGTAACTGTCACCAACCTTATGAAGGACATTCGAAAGAAGTTGAGGAAAGAATGGCAGCCCAAATAATTTTTTTTATTTTTTGTAATGTGTGTGTGAATAAATTTAATAAAAACAGAGTTTTAAATCAAATAAAAAAAATTTACATGAATTATGAAAATATTTGTTTTTTTTTTACTTTGAAGTTTCCAAATTTTATTCGTTTCAGTCCTTACTGCCACCGTTGCCGGTCCAGAAAAATAGGTTGAGGCAAAGGGATATTACTTCTTTGTCAATGATTACATTAGCTGAAAGATGTTCTGATACGATGAAAAAAAAAATTACCAAAAATGGGAGTTATGTATCATTAACAGCCGATTGTTAGTTTATATTACAGATACCACAAAATGAAACAGCATATAGGTCATACTCGTATACAAAGCTAAAGTTAAATTAATGAGACCAATTTTGTGCATCGTTATTTTTATTACTGTCACCCATATGAGTATACGTCGCTTATATTTTTTTATTTCTAGCTAAAAATATTATTCCAAGAAAAGCTCATCTTACGTGTATCTGTGGCATTGTTTCTTTTTGTGAAATGTGTGCTCAAGAGTTTAGAGAATCCAATGAAGTTCTTTTGTGTCATTAACGTTGCATCAAATCAGGTATTTGCCTTTTTTCCTACAGATACCTAATCTTGAGGAACTGCAATAGTGCTTTTATGATTTTTAAGAAATTTTTCTATTAAAACATGGTAGCTATCACACTCTAAGTGAAAATTTATGGTGGATTTCTTTTTAAGTACTTTTATTGTACAGAGCAAGCTAAAAGATAACTGGTAATACATATATTATTCCGATTTTGTCCAGGACACATTTCAGAATAGAGAATGAGCTTCTTTACACTATCAGGTAAATCCATGATGAATTTGAACAAGCAAGACGAAATCTCATCAGCTTCTCGCTGAGCAATGCTTACATATACGTACCATATACAGCAAGATGTTCGTTTTGCAGATCATAATTTTCTCTTATAAAAGGATACACTTCCTGTTAAATTTGGTGTAGCCAAATACTTCTGAAGATCAGCCACTATGATTACATCCAAAAATATAATACTTGTATTTAAAAACAAACATCATCATCAATCAAGCAATCATTATAATGCAAAAATTAAATCATTTACAATTTGGTAATTGCTGCTCTAGAAATTGGGTTTCAGCCAATCCGCTCAAGGATGAAACTTACAGGTCTGACTTATACATTTCTAAAAGAGACCACCACCCTTTTCTGTATAGAAGAATGGTATTATATTTGAGTGTTATGCTGGAAACCGAATTTTTTTGGACTAAATGCATATGGTATGTCACGTCAAATAATTTCAATTTTAATTCGAATCTTAAACTCGAGTTTTTGAGAAGCGAATTAGCAGAACTACCCTTCTGTCACACTGTTAGATAGTGGGTATATCTTGAGTATGAGAATTCGTGAGGAGGGCTGGATGACCCCACTTTTTTGTTCTTCAAGATCGTTGGACCTTACCGCAATAGATTTATATTTACGAAGACATATGGAGGACATTCTGTACTCCTCAGAATTAACAACATTGAATGACTTGAACCATAGAGTTGATGAAATGCATGACGATGAGTTGGAATTAATGTATATTGTAGACGACTTTCAAAGGCGAGCTCTGAGCTCTGGTGTATATTCAGAATAAATAGTTGTAGTCATACTACAAACATGAAGCACAATACCAAATTTAGTATGAAAATTAAAGAGAGAAAATTTGGGCATACAAAATTTGAATTTCTTTTTTCTTCAATTTAAAAAAAAATTTTAATTTAATGTTATAGGTATTTTAGCAAGTAGTGTCGTGTCTTCTGCTAAAAACTTTTGGTAGAAGCGTCTATATCACGGAAGGATGTCCATTCATGCTCATTCATATAGAGAGTAGTAGGTGAACACGTTGAGCTTCTGCTTAACACTAATTGTATTCCCAATTGTCAATAATAACCAAACACGTATAATTATAGTATTACATTAATCTTTCTATTTGGCCTATGTACGAGTAAAATATACATAAATAAAATATATTGAAGAAAGAGCTTTCAATATTGCTTTCTTGTGTTAAGTTTTTAAGCAGAGACATAGGCCATTCTGATGGCAGTGAACTTCTTTGTACAAAAAACAAATAGAGGGGGTGATATGTCAGCAGCACCCGAATTGGTGTACAAAGTCCTACTGAAAGCTCTTGCCATTTTCAAGCTAGGCAAAAAATACAAGGTTTCCGTGCATGTAGTCGGAATGGTGAACTCTCTGACTCTAGTCTGCGTCCCAGGTCACAATGGGACGCGAGATATATGATCACTTCAACTTGCTTTGCATGCTTGAGGAGGTGGTTTATCTGGGCGTGAACCCAGGCTATTTGCTTCCTCAATTAGGACTTCCATTGACAGTGGTGGATAGCGTGGCTCTTCGCCAATCCTACTGCTCTTAATAGGAAAGGCTAAAAAGTGTTTACTGACGACTTCAAGAGGCACTACGTTTTTGTTAAGCACCTATAAAAAACAATGGTTGATTTTCTGATTTTAAAAATTGCAAGTTGCTAATTGAAGTAAGCAAAAATTATGTTAGTGAACTGTTCTCTTACCACTTTTGCTAGAACACAAATTTCCATAATTTTTGGACTGCTTGCAGCAGATATTATCATTATCATTATCTGAATTTCGTAATGACATTCGATATGAAGCATTACAGGGTGACTTATTCGAACTGTAACTTTTTAAAATGCGATAATTTTTTTATTTTGTGATAAATTTTATTGTGCCAAAGCAAAAAATTTTGGAAAATACATCAATTTTCAAATTGTATCAGTAGTTTTCAATATGTCCACCTTTGGCGCGAATAATGGCCTTGAGACAGCCGAAGAAAGCATCGCACGCTGCGCGCAAGTGGCTCTGCGATATTTTGGCCCATTCCCGGCGAAGTACTCACCTCAAGGTGGTAAAAACTTTAGTGTTTTTTAGTACCAACCTTCGCCTTCAAAATACCCCAGACAGAGAAATTCAACGGATTTGCATCCGGAGAATTTGCAATCCATTGCGTCGATGAAATGGAGTGTGGAACATTGTTTTTTAACCAATCTTGGTTGACGCGCGCTTTGTGAGACGGTGCCCAGTCGTGTTGAAATGCCAACGTTCTCCGACCGAAATGATTGTTTGTCCAGAGCTTCAGAACTGCCTCTAAGACCGTTTCACGGTATACGATCGCATTAATTTTGACGCCACGGTCCAAAAATACGAGCGAATAGCAACCATTGGCGGTTATGGCGGCCCAAACCATTACCATCGGTGCTGCCTGCTTTCTGGTGGCCGTCCGAAGGTGTAAATTTTCGAAGGACCTCTCTGGCAACTAAACTCGGTCATTTTGTTTGTTGACATATTGCTCAATAACAAATGGCGACTCATCGGAAAAAACCAAATTCGGCAACTCACCACTTTCGTGCAAGCGTAGCAACTCCTTCGCTCTTTCGACTCTAATTTTTTCTGTTGCGGTGTAAGATCGTGTGCTTTTTGGAACTTCAATGGCTTGAGCCAAGCTCATTTTTCAGTATGTGTTGCATCCGTTCCAACGATATGTTGAGCTCACGAGCCACTTTTCTTCCACTCCGACACGGATTTCGCTCAATTCGAGCATTCACTTTCCGAACCATTTCTGCCGATGTTGCTGTTTTTTTATGACCACCTCCATGGCGTTTTGCAACGCTGCCAGTATCACGGTAACGAGCTATGGTTCGAGACACAAATGATTTAATCACGTTGAGGTGCTGGAGGGCTCTAACGATAGCTACTTGTGGTTTTCCAGCCAAATATAAAGTAATCACACTATCGCGTTTGAATTCCATCGGATAAAAATTTTTCAACACAACTGAGACGCAAATTGCTTAAAAGGCATTTACAAGCCTTATTATCTGTCAAATTATCTGTCATGTGTCAAAATTTGTGCTCACTGTCATGAACGGTTTGGAAATTATAGCAGTCTGAAGTTGGTTGCAGTTCGAGTCATTCCGGGTGTAGTATACAGATACACAACGCAGCATACATATGAAATCGAAGGCATTAGAATTCGTCGTTTAGGAAGCTAAATAATCGTTCAATTGATCGAGTCGACGAACTTAATTTTTTAAGATCAGCACACCAATAATCCAGGACGATTTCTCACCATTCTCAAAATTCCTTTTCTAATGATATCGTTCTTAGCTTATGTTCCAAATATAAGGATCATACTCAAATATATGAACATACATACATATAACAGAATCCGTTTCTATTCTTATTTTCCTTTTAAACTTTTTAACGGAAGAATAAAACAATTCACACCTGACTTCAACATTGAACTTAAACAAATAACACTTCTTTTCTAGTATACACAGAATGTCAGAACATGAAGTTAAATTCAGATATTTCAAATTTCTATTGACCGGATATGTTGTTCGATGCGAAAATGTTAGCTAACATAAATTAAATAAGCAAATCACATACGAATCGGCAGACAGATTAAGTCCCCACATTTACACACCACTTCATGTGGTCAATACCACACTGCGAGATTCAAACAGTAAATTTTTCTTAATGCTATTTTGCGGATGTAAGGAACATTTCCAGTACATTGAGATTTACAAAATGGTTCTAAAACATTTTACAATGCCCAAAAATGCCTGAACTAGAATTGAATGGTGACATAATCTCACTTAATCTCATCTAACCAGTAATCTCGCTATGCACTGTCATCATTTGGGACTTTTCTTTCACCAATGAGGGTAATTAGAAAATGAAGTTTATTTTTAATGACATACTCGTAAAGTCAAAAAGTGGCTCTTTCCTATGGATATTTCGCATTTGTTTTTGAACACTGTATAGTATGTTTTTTTCTTGTTCTCCTTTTAATTTTCTCTTATATATTTTATCTTATTTAAGTTCATTTGCTTTTTATATAAAGCTTTTTTGAATTGTATATTTGTTGCGTCTTTTAAAATATATCCTTTTTTTTGGTCATTTGGCTCCAATCTTTATAAGGCTATAATTTTATTTGCAAATGCTTATTTATAATATACTTACTGAAATCATTCACGGAAACAAAATAAATAAAAGAAAGAAAATATAATGATAGATCAAATTTATTGGCATTTACTAAATTCTTACATAACGAAAAAGCACGGGATAATCTATTTAATAAGGCCATTATGTACATACTCGTATACGATGTTTAGATTTAAATTATGCTTTCGCATGATAATGACGGCTTCTTTACCAGCTTCTCAATATCGCGATCTTCTTCAGTGCAATAGTAATAACATCTTACCCCAGTGTTTTATTTTGCCAAAACCGACATGTACAGTGTGTAGCTCTTTAAGCAGTTGGGAGCAAACGGTTATGTGTTTAATAACTCGTATTGCCCTAAAAACAAGACCATCTTGCAGCATCAGCTTATTTTCCATTCCCTTGTACATCGAATTCTTTAAGCATCAAGGGTAAAGGATCTCCGGATTGTAACATAATAATTAATACAAAAAAATTAATTTCGAAAAGAGATTACCATATAGCCCTGAAGATGCAAAAAGTTTTCCCGAAGCTACCTTATTAAAATCGTTTATGGTTTGAATGAAAAAAAGAGGACGTAGATGACTGCCTTGTGTAACATCAAAGGTTATCAAAAAAGATGCTGAGAGAGCGCATTTAAAACGAATCGAACTATAATAACGGTTTTCCAGGTTAAAAGATATCCATTTTAATAATATTGGTTTACAGTCGAGGGCACACAATTTGAAAATGCTCAATTGAAGAAATAAGATCGAAATCTTTAGTGAAATCAAAAATCAAGTACATGAATTCAACTATACGTACCTTATCCAACAAAACAAGTCAATACTGGGCTTATGGGAAAGCTTTTTTTCTAACAATGGTGCCTGTAGGTGGACTCAGTGGCATATTACCACTGTAACACAAACGAAGCCACTGAACTTTGTGTACAATTGTTGTTGTAATTATTTTCAGATTTAACCGCAACCACCCTACGACTTGCTTGCCCGATAGCCGTGGGCAGAAAGATCATAAAATCACCATTCGCCATTACTGCTGGCTGTGTGTATTGAAAATAAACTCATCAAAGCAGTGTTACCATTCTCAAATGTTAGCACATCGTTACTGATTTTTCAGTGTTATTGTTACAGAGCTTATGGAGTTTGAAGCTTTTGAGAACCCAAAAATGGATTTGTGTGTAATAATATGTGTGGTGGTGTTATCATTTGCGTTTTTTATCCTCTTTTTGAGAAACCGTTAAAATGTAGTCAAACCATTTTTTTCGACTTCGTATTTTAAAAGGAAATTTTATTCGCGCGCTATTTTAATGCATTGCAAAAAGGCAGTGCAATAAGTGATCATATTATTGTTGGACAATGTGCGTTTTAGTGATAGTGTGTCATTAGTTAGTTTTAAGCAACTGTGTTTTTTTCTAAATAGAAAAATGGCTACAAAGTCTTCAAAGGGGTTAAGTGCAGAAAAGAAACAACAAATTGTTAATTCAACTAACAAATTTTATGGCCTTCTTAAAAATAAAACGGAATCCGTGAGAAAAGCAGCTGATGTCTTTTCTGTTACGGAACGAACTGTATATAGGCTTTTAAAGGAAAATGAAATTAAAGGCCACAATTCGCCTTCAAAGAAGAAAAATAATTCTGGTCGCAAAAGCAGGGTCGATGATTTTGACAAATGTGCCGTTAGGCGCATAGTCCATCAGTTTTTCATGGATAATGATTTACCAACGCTCGATAAGATATTGCATGAAGCCCAACAAAATGCAAATATTACATAAATAAGCAGATCAACTTTACATACAATCTTAAAAGAAGATCTTAAAACTTAAATTCGTCAAACGTCAGCGTAAAAACTTGTTGTTGGAAAGAAGTAATATTATTTCATGGAGACGAAGGTATTTACGCGAAATAAAAAAATTTCGAGAAGAGAAAAAAAAAATATATTTTACTGATGAGACCTGGCTCAACGAGGGACATACTCGGGAGAAAGTGTGGGTGGATCCATCCATTACAACACTACGCCAAGCTTTTAATGAAGGGTTGTCAACTGGACTGCGATCACCATCTGCAAAAGGAAAGCGACTAATTATAACTCATATTGGAAGTTCTACAGGTTTCGTAGATGAAGGGCTGCTATACTTTATTTCAGGAAAAACTGAAGACTACCATGAAGACATGAATGCCGAAGTGCACGAGAAATGGTTCAAAGATATTTTAACGCGCCTGGAACCCAACTCCGTAATAGTTTTGGACAATGCTTCCTACCATTCGAGAAAGAAAAATAAAGCACCAACCACTTCTACTAGAAAAGATGACATAAAAAAATGGCTGAGATCTAATGCTATAAGTTTTGAGGATGATATGGTTAAAACAGAGTTGCTTGAAATCGTTAAACGTTTCAAAGCCAAGTATGAAACCTATGTCGTGGATGAAATGGCTCAAGCTGCAGGACATAAAGTGCTTCACTTGCCGCCTTATCACTGCGATCTAAATCCAATAGAATTGGTTTGGGCTCAAGTAAAAGGATTTGTAGCAAGCCAAAACAAGTCATTTAAAATGACAGAAATTAAATTATTATTAACAACAGCACTTGTAAGAGTTGACAGTGAGAAATGTGTGTAACACGTTGAACAGGTTGTTGAGCCAAAGATGCGGGATATGGACGTTTTCGCCGAGGAAGCATAAATTACGATAATAGCAGCACTAACTTTTCATCAGACTAATAGATTTTAATATTATTTTTAAGTTATGTTTACTTTAAATTAGAGAAATTTTATATTTTTACATTATACTTTATTATATTTATTATGAATTATATTTTTGTTCACTATATTTATCATGAATAAATGAAAATACGAGTACATATATTTTTTAGTTCTTTTTTCTGTTTTCGGAAACAATTTTTTTTTACACAAACTAAAAAGGGATTAGGCCTACTGGGGATACCCTTAAAAATACGCGCCACCGCTTGGTGGTGAGGAAAAAGATAAATGAAATTTATATCGTCCAGCAATATTTTTATTTGTTTATTTTAAATGGAGAGATGGCAACCCAAAGCGAAATGTTCTTTCTCTTTGTGGTGATTCATCATATACACCAATGCAAACCTATGAGAGCTTTAAAGAGGGACACATTTATGCATGTTATTGCAACCAGACTAAGAGGCAAATGTCCTATCTTCCCTGTACTGACATTAATTCTCGGATAAACTATAGTTTGCGTGCTGGCTGGGGGAAATAAGAGATTTGCACTGGAAGCTTAAAGAATCGTGTAAAATATTTACTTTCGAAATGTTTAGGTATATGAGAAAGTTTAATAATAGAACGATAATTGGTTATTTCATTTTTTATTGCGTTTCTGTCCACCAAAATTATGAAAGGGTCTTCCAAACCTGAGAAAATTCTTCTTCTGTGAGGGATAAACTAAATAGTACAAAGGCGTTGTCGTCATATAATTGTTTGAAAAGGGTGACAAAACAAAATAGCGAAAAGGATAGAGGGACTGCAGCTGTAGCGTTCTCTTTTACAATTGACGAATTGAAAGAATGACTTTGGTTCGTTTATTAGATTGCTTTGCGCACTATTTAGGTAGCGCTGATAGAAAGAGGTAAATTCCAATAGATGGTGTGGAATTTATTGAATCCATCTTAAGTGAACTTTATGACAGGTGTCAAGTACAAACAAGACAATATTAGGTGATGAGTCGTTTAACACGCAACATTTTTGATATCAAAACTTATTACGAATATGAGCATCGCACGATTCGCAATTTTTTCGATCAACTTACTTGTCCTTTTGAGTACCATTAGAAATGTTTCGAAAAAAGTGATTCTGTCGCGGGATAAGCAACATACCAACATGCATGGCCAAAACGTATAAAACATTACCACTATAAGGGCAAGTGTTCCGAGCTTTACAGTTTCCTATTGTTTCGGTAAGCCAACGTCAGAATTTTCACTTCGCAGCCTTGCGTAGCATTGTCGGCGTTTGTGTTTATTGTATTGTTTTTTTTTCTACTGACTCGGGAATTTAGAGTTGACAAATACGCGGGTGAAAAAGTAATCACTTCTCTGCGTACGTCCACTGGCGGTTTTGGCACTTAGATAGATTCCTGCCCACACCTCTCAGATTACGCTGATCTGAAGCTGCCTGGCTACGAACTAGTGCCATTATTTTTTTTCACCGCGATCTCTCCTTTTACGTGCTGACCAAACTCCACCACAATGTAATCCCTGTTCAAATCTGGAATTTAATTTCAAGTTGGGGTTGAAACGCCATCTCCGTAAGCATATTTCCACTATTGCTTTATTTACAGAAGCCCCAAACTGGACAGCAATTCGACTTTTAATGAGTTCGATGCCCTCTCTGACTCCATATAAAGAATCCCTGTATCCCCACACTGAAATCGCTATTACGGGCAATTTCATAATTCTATTAGGTGGCTTCGGCATTCTGGACAAACAACACCCGAAGGAAAGTGTGTTGAGATCTTCAGTGCGGAAAACAACTTGACCAAGCCACACGAATACCAGACGTTAGTCATACCGCCACTTCCCACCACATGGACTGAAAAGTCCGTGCCGTTGTATAGTAAAACACAAAATTTTTGCAAAATTCAACTTTATTTATCAATATAGTTGATTTTTCAATCTTTCGATACCAGTTTTGTAGTACGATTTCGGTTTAGCCTCAAAATAGGCCTCTGTTTCGGCGATTCGGTCTTAAATCTCTTTCCGGCAAGCATTCTTTTGAGGTCTGCGAACAGGAAATAGTCGCTGGGGGCCAAATCTGGAGAATACGGTGAGTGGGGAAGCAATTCGTAGCCGTAGCATTTAATTTTGCCATCGTTTTCATCGACTTGTGACACGGTGCATTGTCTTAATGAAACAGCACTTTCTTTTTCTTCAAATGCGGCCGTTTTTCTGCGATTTCGTCCTTCAAACCCTCCAAAAACGCAATGTAATAGTCGCTGTTGATAGTCTGCCCCTTTTGGAGTTAGTCGATGAAAATTATTCCATGTGCATCCCAAAATACGGATGAAATAACGTTGCCAGCCGACTGTTGAGTTTTTGGTCGTTTTGGACGAGGTTCGTCGCCTGCCTGCCGATTTGACTCTGGTGTGAAGTGATGGAGCCAAATTTCATCCATTGTCACATACCGATGCAAAAATTCGGCTTTATTGTGGTTAGACAGCTTTAAACACTCCTCTGAATCATCAACACGTTGTTGTTTTTGGTTGACTGTGAGCAAACGCGGCACCCACTTTGAACAAAGCTTTCACATGTCCAAATATTCGTGTATGATATATCCAACATGCTCTTTTGATATCTTCAGAGCCTCAGCTATCTCGATCAACTTCAATTTACGGTCATTCGTAATCATTTTGTGGACTTTTTTGATGTTTTCATCTGAAACAGCCTCTTTTGGACGTCTTTTAAATATTTCAATCCACTTGCGAATGGTTCGTTCGGCTGGTGCAGAGTCCGGGTAACACTTATCAAGCCATTTCTTTGCATCGGCTGCGTTTTTTTCCCATCAAAAAGCAATGATAAATCAACACACGAAATTGCTTTGAATCCAGTTTTTTTCACAATAACAAAAGTTGCTTCACTCACAACGCTATATCTCGAGAACTAATCGTCCGACAGTTGTCAAATTTATACGCGTATCTTTCGAAGGTTGGTACTAACTGAAAATGGTATGGATTTAATTCAAGTGGTGCCCTCTCTTAGAAACGGACTTTTCAGCCCAGTGCCAGGTCGACATGATATCCTCTCTAGGCTCGTCGGATTACTGTGTCATACCAGCTAATTTCTCGTATACCCATCAAACAGTTAGATAAAAGATTCCTAAAAAAACCGTATGGTAATACGGGAAAGCCAATTTGGAGCGGACTCAATATTTAGGCATTTTAACTGGTCGTTATGTTTCCTAGATAATGACGTGGGTGCAGCTACTGATATGATCGCAGACACTATTCTCGTTGGGATGAGGTGTATCAAACCAGAAGAAAAGGCCTGGTACGACTCGAGCTGTAAATGGGCTGTCAGGGTTAGAGAAATGTTTTTCGGTCTTGCAAGACCGAACCTTCAGAGGGAAACCGAAAAAAGTTCAAACAAGCCATGATCGATGGCAACACCTCTCTTAAGGGTGTACAATTTTAATATGACCTAAAACTGAGGTAAAAAATACTACAATGCCCCAAAGGTAATAAACATTTTTGGTCGTTTGTCGAAATTATTAGAAATTCTGCCCATCCTACATCCCAACGCTCATTTATAATCACATTCCAGCGGTCTGCTCTTTGGACAAGGCCATTCTGCTTGCTGTACATTTTGCTGTCATCTCAACACTTCCTGATTGTGCTTTGTCTCCGCCTATACTTGAGTGTGTCGAATCTTCAATGGGACGAATCCACTTTCGCACTCGTGTAGTAGCAAGAGTACTTAAACACATTAACATACACCAATCCACTTATCCAGATGGTATATATAGTCTGCTTCTGAAGAGGTATTCTTCCTCGCTGGCAATACGACAGCATAAGCTTTTTCATCAATTCTACTTATTAGAACTTTTTCCGAGCAGATGGAAAACAGCCTTTGTCCAGCTCCTCCCTAAAACGGCGAATCTCTCCTCCAAAAAACACATTACACTTACGTCTCTTGGAAAGCCAAGGTCATGTAAACGTTGATAAACCGTCAGCTCATGAAATATCTCATTGGGATCGGCGACTCTCTTGTTCGATGGATTAAAAATTAAATTTCAAGTTGATGTAGATTTTTTCAAGTCTTATATTCACAGAATGAAAGCTGGTGTGCCCCAGGGTTCCGTTATGCCTCCAACACTCCTTTTAATTTTCATCAATAATTCCTAGACTTTTCATTCTCGGTATGTACTCGTCAATGACAATTTACGTAGGAATGACTATGTACATATGCGATGTCGCCAAAAATGTTGCGAAATGTCTAAGTTTCCTCAGATGATGTAAGGAATGCATTTCCTCCTCTGATCTGCCCTCAATATATAAGGCATTTATCTGCCAAAATTGGAGTGCAATGGCCGTATTTGGTAAGCTGCACCTGCTAGGTTGGATTCAAAACTGTGCGATAAGACTGCTAATATCAATCAGTCAATGGAGGCCCTCGAACATCGAACTTTGCTCTATCGCTATTTTCATCACCAGTGCTCCATAGAAATCGCCAGTACCATTCCGCCCCTTCAAACTTCACGTAACACTCACTCATCTCGCTATGAATGCTCATCAGTATACCCTCAAGCGCACTTTCAGACGTACTCTAAAATATCGTGATTCGTTCCTAAGCTGTACAACTCGCTTACGGAATACCTGCCGACCTCTCTATTTCCTAGTCATTGTAAAATTCAAACATATACATCGGTTCCTCTTTTTCTTTCCTATCTAATTTTCCTTCGCCCGAGCTGTGTGCAAACGTTTTATGCCACTAACCCCTTGAGTGCGCGCTAATTACCAAAAAAAAAAAAATAATAATAATAAAAAAAGCTAAACACGTCGATTTGTCTCCGAAGACAACTATTGGGCATTGTTTATACTACCAGGATATTGACCGTTGATCTGCATTTACACCAGCATAGGATCCAAATGGGAAAGAATAAAAAAAAACCATATTGCCATTTTGCTCAATGGATGCTGTAACGAAGAGACAATTCTGACGAATCACGTTTTTGGATAGGCGGGTACATTAACAAACAAAATTGTTGTATCTGAGGCTCGGAAAATCCTCATATGATTCATGAAAAACCAATGAAGGCACCGTTGAAGTGAATGGAGAACTCTATCGACAGAAATTAAATGTGGCTTCAACAAGACGCTACAGCATACAGATCTCATCAAACGCTGAACTTACGAACGACATTCAATGATCTCATTATGTTGAGTTGAGTGGCCACCGTCATCGTGCGATTTAACTGCGTTAGACCTCTTTTATTTGCGTTAGCCAAGATCCATTCAAGACCTTAAACAAAACATTTGGACTGAAATTGAGGCCGCTGATACCCTAATTTTGCAAAAATCATGGAAAATGTTGAACTGCGGATGCTGAACGATGGTGCCAAAAACCGAACTTTTATATTAAGAGCATAAGATTGACGCAGAACTGTATGGGTGTTAAGACAAGCCCTCTTATTTTCTGGTGCCGTAAAGGTCCATCCAACAATTTTAGCATGCACACATACTTATATTCTATATTTTGTGCAGTTCTTATTATTTATTCAATTATATTGTAATCACAGTGCAGGCATATCGATTTGTTCTATTAAATGACAGAGGCGGCTGGTTTTTGATTTTCATTTGCATTATACAGGGTGTCCCCTAATTCGTTGATGATAATTTGGGAAATAATTCCTGGACATGTTCTAAGAAAAAATCGTTCTACAGTAAGGGTCTATCTCCAATGTTGACATCATTAATCGAGGATTTAAGAAAAAGCTTACTTTGGTGTACCCTGACCCATGTTAACGGAAACTGCTCTGTTAGTACTAATGGTAAAAATTTCCTGTAGCTCTTTATTTTTAGAAGAAGTACTAGCCTTTGTAACGGCGCTTAAATAGAGTTGATATTTTGTTTGAGTCTTTAGATATCGAGTTTCTAAACCGGTTCCATTTTCATTGCCAATGCTAGTTTTTGACTGTGAGGTCAGTTTTTTCCAGAAAATGCCTAATTAACATAGCGTTTTACTATTTTTTTTCTTATGAAAGCAACAATAATGAAAAACAGTCATCAATGAGTTTGCAGAAAAACCCACAGATTTTATGATACTTGGAAAAACCTGCAACAGGTAAAAAAAGGAATTTATGATTTTTTACCAACGTTTCTAACAACAGTTGACAATATATACTCGTAAGAGTGGTTTTCCATGAATTACTAATTTTTCAATATTTTTTTAAAATTGCATACATATTAAAGGGTTTTAAAGTGTGCTCTTTTATTTGATTTCGTGTCAAAACCCTCATTTCCTTACCTTGTTCCTTCAAAGCCTATTTGGAAAATATACCTTACAAAAATGGTATAAAAGATTAAAAAAAAAAATAAATTCATCAGTTAAATTTTTTACGCTAAGGTTATAGTTGCTTAGAAATGCTGTTTGAAATGTTAACATTTACAGATCAAGAATACGCAGACATTACTTACGTTTATGGGCTATGCAATGGAAGTTAAACTAGTGCGCGGCAAAAATACCATGAACTTTATCCTAACCGACGACTTCCTAATAAAAGAGTATTTCTAAATACGTATCGAAGGCTTCGAGAAACGGGATCAGTTTCAAATCCACGACCAAATGCGGGAGCTCCACAAGTATGAAGGATTTCGGCTGATGAAAGAATACTGGATGCTGTTACAACTGATCCATAATCAGAATCAGACGCTTAGCTTTACAACTCAATGTTTCCAGACATACAATTTCTAATGTACTGCATGGAGAAAATCTTTATCCATTCCACCATACAACTGTACAAGAACTGCTTCCCAATGATTTGGAAAAGAGACTTGAGTTTTCTAACTGGTTGCTGGAACGGAGCTTGGATGACAACCAGTTTATTAGCAGAATTCTTTGGACGGACGAATCTCAATATACAAGAAATGGGATCACAAATTTTCACAATCTTTATACGTGGGCTGCGGACAATCCACATATAATAAGACATAAATCGTTTCAACACAAATTCAGCGTCAATATGTGGGCAGGTGTAATTGGAAACAAATTAATCGGCCCCTTCAAGTTTCCGCCTAGAATGAATTCTACAAACTATCTGGAGTTTTTGCGAAATGATTTACCAGAACTATTGGAGGACATTCCACTGATTCAACTAGCTTCATCATATTTTCAACAGGACGGTGATCCAGCCCACTATGGTCGTGAGGTTAAGAATTGGCTAGATGAAGAGTACGGTAACCGTTGGATAGGAAGAAATGGACCAGTTCACTGGCCCGCAAGATCTCCTGACCTTACAGTATTGCATTTTCTTGTATGGGGAAGAATGAAAAACTTGTTTATTCAACCGAAATAGCAACTTTAATTGAATTGAAAGATGGTATTTTCGAAGCGTCATCAAAAGTGAGGCAGCAGTTAGCATTAATAAACATTTGCAGTGCAATCCAAAAACGGGCTCTAGCATGCATACAAAACCGAGGAGGACACTTTGAGCACCTGTTATCACTGTTTTAGTATACACATAAAATAAAAACTACCTAAGACCACACAAAATCATTTTTTATCATAGCCTTTGGAGCTTAAAGCAAAAAAACTATTTTTTATAAATTTTAACTGCTGCCGGTTTTTCCAAGTAACACAAAATCTATGGGTTTTTGTGCAAACTTGATGATGATTTTTTTTTATTATTATTATTACTTTCATAAGAAAAAAAAAGAAAAAGGTTATATTAATTAGGCATTTTCTGGAGAAAATAGACCCTTACCGTAGAACGATGTGTTTCTTAGAATATGCCCAGGAATCATTTCCGGAATTATCGTTTACGAATTAGCATTAACATTACCCGTATATGAATTTGTATTATATTATGATTCATTAATATTCAAAAACTAGTTTAACTATATAATACTACTTTATTCTATTTTACGGTAACTGTGTTACATAACATTAAACTACGAAAATAATTTTTGTTTTAAAAAAAACTTAGCATTCTTACAGTTTTATATTTTTATTATTTATATTAAACTTAAAACAACATAAACGATAAATTTTAACTAATTTAAACTATCTAAACCTACGAGTAGCCTAAATAGATAATTTTTTGATATTTTCCTATTGTCTTGAGTGTATGTGTTTTTACGATTATTTGATTTTTTTATGTTTTCTTTATTTGCTTCTGAATTACCTTTATTCGAGTTCAACTGTGTAAGCCCTCCAACATTGATGGAAACGACGACCAAGTCTCTTCTACACTTAGCCACAAAAATTCTTTGTTCTGCTGACCAACATGTCTTCTTACACGCCTCTCTACCGCTCTACTGAACCGGAACCGATCTGCCTTGCTGTGTACGATATTTTGTCGTAGGGAATTAAGTCGTCGAGCGCACATTCTCCTGAAACATGTAGTTGAGATAGTAAGCCAACGGGAAAAGTATTAACTAGTAGAGTTTGCCATATAGTTTAGTTCATTTATGGGCCAGGGCAACACCTATACATAAAGTATGTATATATGTATATTGATCAAGCTGGACCCTAGGATATCTGACAAACAACTGGTTTTTGCATTTATGTATCTATTATTTCCCCAAAAATGCGCCAACCGACTCCATAAAAATCAATATGTACATATATGTATCATACCATGCGCCAAATCCGAAATCGTACATCATCCTTAGAAGATACTAGCATTTTTGTATAATACATGTTTTGATATTGACACAACTTTCTCCGTGGCTCAAGTGGTAGTGAATTGGTTTCCCAATCGGGCGATTCGGCGTCCAATCCCTACCGCGAGTTAGGATGTAAGAAAAATATATATTCACATCAAGATTTGGAAAATAAATAATTCATGCATATTGACATTCAGATTAGAATATATGTACATGCCTATGTCAATACTCAGATTAGAAGTACCAATAGAGATAAGGCGAAATCTTACTTATAAGTAGACTGCTAAGAAAGTAGCATAAAAACAGAATAGAATTAAGAACAAGGGTCCAATGGATAGTCAGATGTGTAGCCGCGAGGAATACAAAATTATAAAAGTAAATTGAATTTTGTTATTCAAAATTGTGCAGTGAAATTGTAGAGTGATTAGTTTTTCAAATAACTAAGCACTACCATCAAAGGCTATAACATTATTCCAATTAACCACAAGAAGTTAATTAATTGGGGGCTCAACCGGGATAGAGGTTACGAGTACGTAGTTAAAAATCCTCTATCCACGCCGTACTCTGGACAACGTTAGCTGAAAACATCGAACCAAGGAGCAAGCGAATCCAAGCAGATCGAATATCTGAAGGGCTTCGAAAAACAGCAAAGACAAATCCAGAGTCTGTCATCATCTTCAATACGGAAAATCGAAGATCATCCTTCAACAAGCAACATCGAATTACAGAAAGGTATTTACAGTTAAAATAAGTAATCTGGAGTTGTTAAGAAAATAATAAGAACCCATATAATCAAATAGTATTGCAAGGCTACAAGGAGAATTTTCCGAAAATTCCCTTCTACCCTTCTATCAGATAGTCGAGATAACTAATACAAATACAAAGTGGAAGAAGTTATTAAAAAATTTACGGGTTAAAATTAAAACCTGACAAAAGGGAAGCAACAATGATGGCACAAATAGAAGTATTAAGCCAACACGTAAAGGCATTACAGACGGAATTGAATATAATAAAAACAGCAATACAAATAGAAATTTATACAGATCGTGAAACAAGATATACCGATCTTAAAGAAATTAAGCTGGAAGTATTCAAAAGTTCACCACATTTTTCTTTTAATGCAAAAGAATATCGTTCATGGAGACGGATTGTAGTTAGAGCATTCCAAATGTTAAAGAATTTTGAATATCATCATATCTTCACAGAAGCATTAGTAATCCTGGAAAGAAAGATATCGGGACCAGCTTCAGAAGTTTTGATAAATAACAATACAACATTTAACTTTAATGCTATTATAACCAGGTTAGATTCAACTTATGTCGATAATCGACCTTTATATGTATTGGAAAATGAGCTAACCTCAATACGAAAAAAAAGTACAACACTTACTGATTATCACAATAAATAAAATAGAAACTTCATATACAAATGAACATGCTGTGAGAGCATTAAACACAGAAGCTGAATTAAAAGCTATAAGAACGTTTATATTAGGAATAAATAATATGACAACAAGAAACCTATTATATGGTCAAGCACCACAAACTCTGAGCGAAGCATTCGCATTAGCACAAACCGCTTACCATGATATAAAATATCAACAACTCGAATATCAGCTTTTTAATAGATAAAATCACAATCAAAATCGTAATCATAATCCGCCCAGGAATTATTTGAATACTACAACACAAAAGTCGAATCCACAATATCCTCAGAAGCAATTTAGAAATTTCCAACCTCCTAACGGATTAGAACCAATGGAAATCGGTTCTTCTAGTAGATTCAGAAGACCTATGCAACAACCATTCAAACGAGAAAGAGAGAACTCTTCAGCCAGATTCAAACCTCCAATGAAAAATCAAAAGATAAATCAAGTTGAGGATGCAGATAATGAATCAATTAAAGTTACTGTATCAGAAAGTGAAGAACAATACTCAGAACATACAGCGGCAGCTTTTTTAGATTTTTGAAGGGCTTGCCGATGTTAAACCTCAACCAGATGGCAAGTCCAACCTAAATATGTTGACTGATAGTGGTAGCACTAATAATTATATTAGTAATAATTCTACGATAGGAGAAAATGTAGTATTAGCAAAAACAATATGCATGACATCTCAATAATAAAGTTTAAACGAATTATCAATGTTTTTGGTCACGATTTAGTATTTTTTGTTATAAATGAATTCAAGGAACATGATGCACTATTAGATGTAGACGGACTATCTAAACTAAAAGCATGCATTGATCTTGAATCAAATAAAATAACTTATAAAAGACGTAATATAAAAAATCATGTAAGTCCACAAAGAATAAATTATACTATTGATAATGAAAAATATAGAAAAAAAATGGACGAAATATTTAAGTATAATAATGTAAATGACTCACTTCCTTTCACAACTACAATAGAAGATACGAAACGAACTACAGATGAGAATCCCATATGGACTAAACAATATCCATATCCATATAGCGGCAATGATTTTGTGAAAAAAGAGATACAAGATCTCTTAAGTAAGGGTATTATCAGAACGAGTAGAAGCCCATACAATTCTCCAGTATGGGCTGTATCGAAAAAAGGCACCGATGATAAAGGGAAGCCTAGGCGTAGAATGGTCATTGATTTTCCGAAATTAAATTCACAAATGATGAATATAAGTATGACTATCCAAAATTTGGGACAAGCTAAAATATTTTCCACAATTGATTTAGAATCAGGATTTCATCAAATAAAAATAAAAAGAAAATGATATAGAGAAAACTGCTTTCTCTATAAATGGAGCAAAGTACGAATTTCTACGAATGCCCTTCGGACTAAAAAATGCAACCAGATGTGTGGATGATATACTTCGAGAATACATTGGCAAATGTGCATACGTATACATTGATGATGTATTAATATTTTCTAAAACACCAGAGGAACATATTAACCACATCAAAACTATAACTAAAGCTTTACACAAGGCAAAGATGAAGTAGTCACTTGAAAAATCACTTTTTTTTAAACCTGAAGTTGAATATTTGGGTCATATGTATGGTATTATTAAAAATGGACGAATAACAGTTTATCCAATAAAAATCTAAACTATTCAATAATACCCAACTCCTACAAATCTAAAAGAACTAAGATTTTTTTTGGGATTAACTTCATATTACAGGAAATTTATAAGAAATTTTGCAAATTTAGCAAAACCTTTAACTGTTCATTTAAGAGGAGAAAATTGTGGAATGAAAAGAATAAGAGCAAAAATGTATAGACAAATTTAGATGAAGAAGCCATCAAAGCGATGAATATATTGTATTAAAAGCTAAATTACAAGAACAAGTTGAATTATATCAACCAACCTTTTGAACTAACGACAGACGCAAGTAACACAACCATAGGCGCAGTGCTGAGTCAGTCAAGAAATCCAATTGTATTTATATCAAGGACATTGTCAGAAACCGAACAGAACTATTCAAGGAATGAGAAAGAATTATTGGCAATCATTTGGAGCCAACAAAAGTTAAGAAACCGTTTATACGGCATAGCCGACCTAACAATGTATCCAGACCACCAGAGTCTTATATTCTCAATATTAGAAAAGAATCCAAATTAAAGTACAAACCAGGGCATCAGAATGTAGTAGCTGTTGCATTATCACGGCAACAAATAAATAATAGTTGAACTAATCACAGTGATCATTTAGAGGAAAGCTCTTATCAAGAAGCAATAAAGACAGTAAGTCAACCTTTAAATGCGTTCAAGACACAAATTCACATAGTTGAAAAATCATTGAACAAAATACATATTGAAAACACATTTCTAAACTATACAAATTACAGTATAAATTCAGTAGATATAAACTACATAATTAAACAATTAAAAACTATTATGGATCCTAAGAGAACAATAGTATTCCATTGTAATCTAGAATTATGGAATATTTTAAGTAAAGAAATTATGAAATATTATAGTAATTACAAAATGGTGTTTACACAAAGTAATTTAGAAGATATTAAAGATACGGGTAAATACTTACATTTCGTAATGGAAACCCTTAATAGAGCCCACAGAAACTGGAAAAATAATCTACAAGAACTACGAACATAATATTATTGCCCTGATTTGCCTAAACAAACCCAAAAAAATGCAGAAACATGTGAGAATAAATACGACAGGCACCCAAAGAAGCAAATCTTAAAACAAACTCCCATACCCGATACTGCAGGAACAAATATATATATGGACATCTTCTATATTGCAAATCAAACATTTATTTCATGCGTAGATAAGTACTCTAAATATGCATACTTACATTTTATTACAGAATAAAACAAATGTGCAACAATATATTGAACAAATTATAAGAACCGTATTTTCGAAATGTAAAAATTTGACTACTGATAACGAAAGCATATTTAAAAGCCAAATGGTAGAAAATTTATTACGATATTTCAATATAGAACATTGGATGGTGTGAATAAAAATTGGGTGTGAGTGTTCCCTCAGCATTTTGGAGGGAACACTCCATCTGGTGTGAATAAAATTAATTTTCGTTATGTTTAACGAAAACCCTCCACTCACATGTTTTGACAGTTGAGCGTATCTGAGTGTTCCCTCCATTTTGGTGTGAATAAAGATGAACAGTATTGAGTAAACCCTTGAAGCAGTTGAGTGTGCATTGGAGGACAGTTTTATAATTAAAAACGTTACAAAAAGTTTAAAAAATTTTTTAAAATGGAGAATAATATTTCGGAAGAGGAATACTTCGATGTATTAGGTGCAAAATCCTCCATAAATTGTTTACAATTTTATCCGTGCTTGCTGGACAAGAGCCAAACTCCAGCCATGAAAATTAGAAAGCAAGCTGCGTTGGAAGCTATGGAAGAGCAAATTAAAAAAATTCATGGCGTTGATTTGAACATCTTCCAAATTCGGAAAAAAATTGAATATGAAGATAAGAAAAGGATGGGCAATATTCCCATCAATTTAAAAGACCACGAAAAACAGCTACTGGATTTGATGGACTTTAAACATAATCCAGTTTTAAATAAAATACCAGGTACATATTTTATATACTACAAAACTCTAAATTTATTGCAGGTGCAGACCAATGCGTTGTGCTGAGTACCAGGAAAAATCCCGATGAAGATCTGGAGTATCCTGATGAAGAGCATCTAGCATTTCAGGAGGAAGAGCTACCGGCACCATCAGGGACCATTCCACAATTCCGGCAAGTTTCAACGCCTAAAAGAAGTCAAAATAGTTCGATCATTAATCTTCAGAAGGAAGTACTCCTAGAACAAAAGGAGTTAAATGAGAAACTTAGAAATAGAACTGATAAAGAAAAAACTAAACAACTAAGTAAAGATGTTCATATATGGTACTTCTGTTTGAACGTAAGAAAAAAAAAATAAATAAACATAATAGAAATACTAATAAAAACTTTTATAACATAAAGAAACCTTGAATTATTGATGTTATTTCACTTCTTCTCGATACTCCCCGCTTGTATGTAGATAGTGCTGTTCTCTTCTGAAGGTTCAGGAACACGTATTTCCTGCGACGGTAAGATATTACTTTCTGGAAAGTCTTCGTGGTTGAAAGGTTTTGTTATATTATGCCAATAAAGGAAATCTTCGTTTTACTTGTCCAAACATGCGTTCAATAATTACTCTTTCCCGGATATGTAACTTGTTATATTTTTTTTGGGCATCTGTGATTGGATTCCATGCAGCCTTCATCTGCAAGAATAATAGCTGCTGCCAAATTATCATTAATAATATTAAAAACAGCTGAATTTCGCCATGCACAGATCCTGGCCATTGGACATCAACACTTGTGAAACATTCCTTAGCATTGCACGTGGCTTGCACATTCAGTGAAAAAAAAAAACTCTTGCGATTTAGATACTCATCGCCATATAAATGAGGCTTTAAGATCTGAATATGAGTACAATCCAGAGGTCCAATTGCACTGGGAAAAGTACACTTGGCTTGCCATTCTTGTTTAGCTTCTCTCAATTCTGCGGTCGTTGAGGGAAATTTCATCCAAACATTTGCTTTTGCGCATATAGCACAGCACACTTGCCAAACTGTTTTCGATACAGTGGATCTATGAATCCCAATGTCCTCACCAACTCCAACTTGGCATCCCGGGTCACCAATGTATCGAAGGAATATTTTCATTTTCTCAATTCTTGGTATGGCGGCACCACGCGTGGTGGCGTTTCCTCAGGAATATCGGAAAGAAATTGATTGCTTAACCATTCCATATTCCGAAACTCGAATCTATACAGGTCCTTGAAATTATCCCCTGTGTCACCGAAACGTCGTGAATTATATATCTTTATTTTTCGCGTTAGTATGCATAAAAACATTTCTGAAAATTAATATTCCCTGTGTTGTTGATTATCTTAAAAAAAAAACTTTGACAAATAAATTTGACAGCTCTCCGCTCCAGTTTTCAAACTTCAACTTGAGGGGAAGAACCGACTTTGAGGAAATTTTTTATTCACTCCAAATTGAGTGCTCCCTTCAACGAAAGCACTTTACTCGTGAGTGTTAACTCGGAGTGTTCCCTCAGTTTTTATTCACACCACCCATTAGCTCACACCGATAAACCATTCTATTACAAGTGGTCAAGTAGAACGACTCCATTTAACTTTAAATGAATCAACACAAGTATTATCTGAACAAAATAAAACGAAACCAGAAGAAGAAATTTATAATGCCGTATACCAATACAATAACACAATTCATTCCGTAATAAATGAGAAGCCTATAGATATTTACTTCAATCAAAGTAAATTATCTTATGTCAGAAATAAGTTAGAATTAGCACAAAAAAATATTTTAAAAAACGAAAATAAGAAAAGAATGTACAAAACATTTCAGGTAGGAACCAAAATATTCGCTAGACAGAAAAGGAGGAATAAAACAAGCCCGAAATTCAAGAAATATATACTCGTAGTACAAGAGAATCGTGAGGTCATAATTTTAACAAACACAGGCAAGGTTGTACACAAGGATGACATCCGTAACATATTAAGTAAAATATTTATGATTATATTTATAACACAACAGATAAATGCCGAAATGAATATCACGAACTTAGGAGATAGAAAATGCATCCTAATAAAGGAAGACGATGTATATTAGGGTGTCCCTTATATGGTCGATTTTTTTTTTCCTTTTAAATTCCTTAACGCATACCCCCTAATTCTTTTAATAATACTAAACGCTAACCATGTGCAAAATTTCATGGTTATATAACAACGATAACCTGTGCCGACAAAGCCTCAATGTATTCCTATATAAAGGGTTCTAAAACATCTAGTGGCATATCAGCTACAATATATAAGAGCAAAATTCCTATTTTAAAATAAGAACACAGTGGAAGATTAATTTGGGTATGTGTTTATTTATAAAAATTAAGTAACTGTATAATAATTATACAGGATACTTTCTTTTCAAAGTTTCGTTTTTACAATCTGGGGCAACTTTCTATGTTCTTGAACACAGCGTAACAAGAACTGGTTTTGTTTTTCATCAGCAGTAATTAAACCATGAAAATCTTCCATGAGCTACACACCTCTCTCATCTGTGTCATTGACTGCTTTCAAGTGCATAACTTTTTGTTTAGCTTCCTGAAAGAAAGGAATTTGATCCCAGGAATAGACGTCTTCTTGGAGAAAAGCGTTATCAATTTTTAACAGCGATAACAAATTTGTGCTCTTTATGGTCACGAAATCACTCAAACATTTTTCTGCAACAATAAGAAAAATTATTTATTAACAAAATTAACAGCTTTTCTAGGAATAGAATGAAAAACACTTATTCAACTCACCGTATAATGAGGCAAATATTTCTTCCTTTGACGGAACATATCTCTTCCCAAAATCTTTTTAAATTCGATTGGGTATCAAGTTCATCATCAAAAAATGAAAATAAAGCGATTTCTTCTAATAAATACCATAAATGTTGACTGAACTTGGTCAGAGCTGCTTTAGAAATCACCTTGTCATTTGTTTCATAGTTCTTCAATGTTTTTAAGAAGCATAAATCTTGATTCGGGGCTTTTACTGCCAAATTACACCCAAGCCAGGGCTTTAAATAAGCTGTGGAAATAAAAAAGTAAACATCTTTCAGTGGTAGCTTGTCTTTAGCACACATTTTAAGCTAGGATTCTAGAAAACATATTTTTGAAGCGTAAATAGCTCTAGCCATCCAGGAGGTCTGATTTCAAATTTGTTTTCATTGTCTCCTCCCCAAAAAAGCAATGGAAAGTTCAATCAATTCCCGATGATCGTCACGTATATGTAATTGGTTTCAGTAATTCATTTTTATAATAGTTAATTAATTCGTTAATGACCGTCTCACAGCAATATTTCTTTGCGAGATCCGACCCTGTTTCGATAGCAGTTGGATCAACGTTCTTCCAATTGTCTCTGATTTTTTTAAGCAACGAGATATCCAGACTGCTGGTAACCTTGGCGGATCTTTGATTCAAATATACATCTCAAAGCCAGTTCATATATATGATGACGGCAAGCAAAAATTAACAATTCTCTTTCTATTTTTTGCTCCAAGACCACACAAACCCCATTTAAGCAACCTGTATTATACGCCGTTGTATCGCAGCACATAATCTGTACCTGATCTTTGAGGTCCCAATCAGAAAGCGCATTCAAAATAGCTTGAGCTTAGTCTTTGCCAGCAGAACCTTCGAGTTTGGGCACTGCTAAAATATGTTCTTTTTTTTTCTCCAAATGAAATCAGAATTGGCAGGCGTTCTTCTTTTGAACCCGTCACATTTATACTTGGCAACAGCTTTCCATCCCAATGAACAGTCACAATTTCAAGCACGTTGTTCTGAAAATCAGATTTGATCGATTTTTCTCTTTCTTCTCTCATTTGGGTCCGGATTCGATGAATAGAAGACTTGTTGATTGTAAAATCTTCACAACTGAGATCAAGTGCTTCTAGTACACCCTGAAGTATGAAAACAGAATCCCGTACACTTAGTTGACACCTATTTAAAGTATCAACTAATTTGGGGGTGATAAAACACGTCCTTCCACAGCGAACTCACGGGTTGCGTTTGCGAAGTGGATGACAAATTTTTATTCAAAGTTTCGTCAGAACTGATAGACTGTTCGTGAATGTCTTGAGGTGGGCCATTGTGTGAAGTCGAGAAGTTCTTGGCAGTCAAATACTTTAGTGTTTTTTCCTCTTCTTTTAGTTTTATCTGCCTTACTCGTTCTTCTTTCTCAGCTAACTTTTTGTCAACACCTACTAAACAACCCGAACGCCCTGAATCTCTTTGTTTTTGTAGAAAAATTTTATATTCCTTTATTTTGATCTTTTCTAGAGCATAGGACATCAAATAAATTATCTATATCTTTTTGAAATTTCTCCTCGCGGTGTTTATAAACGTCCTGTGGTTTTTTACAGTTTTTTTTTCAGCCCTCTCCAAACCTGGTAAAGATCCACAACAAGTTTTTCACATAGTTCGGTACAGCTCTGGCGGGTATTCTTGCCTTTTCCAAAAATATAATGCACTTTCATTCACAGTCAATTTTATTTCCCGAATATTAAAGAAAAGAACTGAGAGGACTTGGCGATTAGACGGTAGCTTTACACCAATTATTTGGTGATTTATCTTACCAACCAAGAAAATACTTTTTTTAATACTTCTTATTTCCACTGACATGTTGAAACTTTACTATTATGCACGTTAACTATTCGATAAAACGCAAACAAATAACAAATAGAACGAAAATGGGGGTTATCGTCGTAAATTGTATGAACATATAATTCGAGCGCAACTCGGCTCGGGTAGCTGCGATTCAAATAAGATAACATTTTATTTTCAAGTATTTTATAGTCGAATGAAAAAAATTAGAGCGCATGTGTTAGAAAACATTAACTTTGAAAAATAAGGGACACCTTAATGTATATACATTTGAAAAATTTGAATTCTTATACCATATAACAAATATCACGCATTACGAGTATACTCAAACATTAGAAACTACATATTAAACGAAGAAATTACCCAGATAACATAGACATCCATACTATCGATAAAATCGAGAATTTAATAACACAACTGAACGACCACGAGAGAGAATGGAGATCCTTAAAGTTCTTACGAGTAGGTACGATAATAAAATTTATAACTGGAAACCCTGATTATGATGAAATGATTGAAGTAAAAAGCGCGATTAACCAATTGATAGATAATAATGGAAAACAACGCGTAATAAATAACAAATTAGACGAAAAGATCAAAGCGTTGCAAAATATTGAAATTCGTTATAGTTTTTTAGTAAATGAAATATAACATATGGTATATTGATTTAAAGAATTTAGTAGAAGCAATCAATTTGGCACGTTCAAATAACTTTGTTTCTACAATATTAAACTTTGAAAAAACTCGTAAAATTGCTCAAAATAAAAAAATAAAAATACAAATAGTTAATTTTTAATAATATGCAAAAATACATGTTATAAGAATAAAAGATGTAATAATATTCATATATAAATACCCTATTATAACACAAAAAATTAATTATTTTAAGATAATAGCTTTAAGTCATAAATATGGAAAATATGTAACCCCACAAGTAGGTGTTATACACGAAAATTATATTTTATTAGAAAATTGTAAGAATTACCTAAATAAGGACATCTGTAAAACTCGATCAAAAGATAATTGTGCAATCGAACTTATTAAAGGGTATCCAGCTCATTATCGTATAAATTCTGTTACTATTATAGTTAGTGGCATTCATAAAATTTATAATGTATCATTTGAAGGTACTCACTCTATAGTTTTTACTAATTCAGTAATTATTGATGAAGAATCATATACAAATTATGAAGAACAAGCAAAGGAAATTTTATTAGATTTCCAACAAAATCATGTCAAAATATTAGAAATTTTTGAAACTGAAGAATATACATTTTCAAATATTCAATCTTTAAGTAAACTCTTAATTCCAATGGAAGAAAAACCTATAACTACAACTTTGTATACTACAATATGTTAACAATTATTTCAATTATTCTATTTACCTTTCTTTAAATCAAAGCCTGTAAAAGATTTAATGAGTATAAAGATTTCTTTTAAATTAGATAAAGTGTACTTCCAAGTTCTAAAAGACAATAATGCAGAACATTTGTCCTCGTATAATATGTAGTAAAGTTTATTTAGACAAATAAGAAAAAGTGAGAACACTTTAATTTGAAGATGAGGAGAGTTAAGATGTAAGAAAAATATATGTAAGATTAGGAAAATAAATAATTCATGCATATTGACATTCAGATTAGAATACATGGTATGTACATGCCTTTGTCAATACTCAGATTAGAATATAAGTACCAATAGAGATAAGACGAAATGTCACTTATAAGTAGGCGGATAAGAAAGTAGTATAAAAACAGAATAGAATTAAGAACAAGGGGTCAATGGATAGTCAGATATGGAGCCGAGAAGAATACAAAATTATAAAAATAAATTATATTTTTTTATTCAAAAAAATCTGTATTTCAAGTTGTGTAGTGAAATAGTTATTCAGATAACTAAACACTACTATCAAAGACTATAACATTATTCCAATTAACCACAAGAGGTTAATTAATTCGCGCGGCCATTAGATTTTGACCAAAATCCGCATATGACTTTTCACATTATTAAAAAAAAAAAACAGGCATAAAATAAGAAGTTGCAATACAGGGGTGGCACTTCCCTCTCAGGGTGAAAACGAAACGCTCTCAAAACTAATGGTTTTTTTTTTTTGTTAAGGAAAATAATATGTCCTTACAATTTTCGGATTAACTTGCCAATTCTATTAGGATATGAAATACAAAAACCAATGGATAATAGGTACTACAAGTTCTCTTTATCAGGAAGCTCTTCACGTGTCCTATGGGTCGCACCCATTTCGCTAGTTTTGTACGTTTTTATTGGGATTAAATTGAATGGCGATTTTCTTGTTAATTTGTAAAGTTATGTACAATAGTATCTACTTTCCATAACGTGTACGAACTTTTTGCGTAAATCCGCCACGATCTCTAAAAGGATTATTCTAATACCCAAATCAGATTGTATATTAATGACTTGAGGAGAAGAAACCTTAAAACAATAATCAACTTCACAAGCGGCCCAGTTACAGTTACAATGATGCGAATAAATAAGTGGGAAAATTGCAAGCACCGTCAGTTTAATACAAATATGAGAGATGAATCTCAGAATTTTCATGCATGGACACCTACCAAAAACTGAATGCCTCGACGGGAGATGTAATATAGTGATCTTAAGTTTCAAGGCCACTCGCCATAGGTGGCATATGAATGAATAATTCAAAATATTTAATTGCTATGAAACTATGGAATAAAATTCATATACGAGTACTTATAGGTAAGGGGTTACGAATTGAACCCTGCGAGGGCGAAAGAAAATTATTAAGTTTGCCCTGCCGAGCTCTTTATTTCCTATTCATTCGCCGTAAGCGAGTTGTACGGCTAAGGGAAGAGTCTCGATATTTTAGTGGGCTTGGGGACAAACTGTTGAGCATTCATAACGAGACGGGTGTTACGGTTAAAGATGTAAATGGGCGGAATGCAGCTGGTAATTTCGTTGGAACACTGATGGTGAAAATAGTGGTAGAACAAGGTAGGGCAAGCGACATTACTTCGGTTTTGAAGAGTGACGATTAACTGAGAAAGATTGAAGTAACTTTGGAGTTTTAGTCACATTTTACCAGATTGTGTTCCAATTTTGGGCTACGTCGCTTGAGGAAACCCAGACATTTTGCAGCATTTTTGGTGATATTACTGAATGTGTGGTCACTCCAATGTTGACACACATACCGAGAATGGAAAGTTCTATGGTTTCGACGATGCAAGTGCCATTCATTAATAATTGCTGGATGTTTCAATTTCACTTTAACGGCGGTTGGTATAATAGTTTCCCATTATCATGAGCGATCATTTACGAAAATTATAAAGAGCTTTAGAATAGAACGGAGCCCTGCGGCACACCAGCATTTATTTGGTGGATATCAGACTTGAAACTCTCAAAAACTACTTGAATTGAGTCGAAATGTTATTTCTAACCCTTTGAAGAAGAGATCCAAGCATTCCAAATCCATGCATTTCCGATAAAAGAGCCTGATGTCAAAGCCTATCAAATGCCTTTAAAATATCAAGCCCAATTATTTTGTTTTCCCCAAATTGAGGTAGACGTTGGTCCCACATGCCATCAAATCACCAGTGGACGTGAACGTGTTAAACTGTTTGCATCACACTATACCAATATGTCTTCCACCATGGCGCACTAAAAGCTAATAAAATGCATGTCTTGCAAAACCATATCTTGACAGTTGTACAATACTTTACGGCAACCAATGTTGGATGGTAATCTCCAAGTGGAGGAGTATGTGTACCCCGGTATCAAAAAGACTGGGTAACGAAAGTCTCAAAAGTCTTTTTGAATCCTTTTAAATAAAAAACATTAGTTTTATGTTTTTTCCTTTAAATATTAAAAATGTATGTAATTTAATTTAAAGTATATGTGACGTTTACAATTTCTATTGCTTAATGCTTAAAGATGACAAATTTCACTAAAATTATTGGCTACTACTAAACTAAAACTAAGACTATTGGGCATTAATTGTAATAAGGTACATCGTATTGATTCGTATTGGCTAGTGTATCAGCAAACGGTAGGAAAAGCTGTTGCCTAAAACAAAAAAAAATTGTTATGATAGTGTAAATTTTATGTATGGCTATCTTACGTTGGTGCAATATAATCGTAACCACTTTGGCTATGATCTGCGTATTCCACTTCACCTGGAGATCCAGGAAATACAGGACGAGCTGGAATTGTTGGGTGAGCTGGAAGCACTGGACGTGCTGGGAGGCTTGGAACAACAGGAAGGGCAGGAAGTACTGGACGGGGTGGAAGCGTTGGAATAGCTTGGACAACTGGTAATCTTGGATTGACTGGTTTAACATAGGCTGCTTCCGAGAAATGTTGCCTAATATAAAATTAAAATATTGGATATCAAGAATTTTCAATCATTTAAAAAAAAAGAAATTCTTACGTTGGTGCAACATAATCGTAACCACTTTGCCTACGATCCGCATATTGTAAAGCAGATGAGATCGCTGGAAGGGCTGCAAAAGTTGGTTTAGTTGGAAGCACTGGTAACTGTGGAACTGCTAAGCCCCCTGGACCAGCACCAAAACTATAATCATCTCCACTTTGACCATCACCTCTAATTGGCCCAGCACTATTAACGTCTTCTACACCTGCACCAAAATGCTGGAATGGAGCTTGTAGATTTTTGTTTATATCGGATGGTGACGGCCTTGAAAATAAATCTTTATTTTCCAAGTTTTGAGCCAAGAACTGGAAACCATTCTGTCTATCTGGTTGGACTTCATGAGTTAGTTCAGGAATATTAAGATCAAGCTCAGTCATTGGATGATAACCTAATTCATCAGCAGTGTATCTGAAAAATAATGAAATATTATAAGCTTAAAGGTGTTTTATACCTCATATAGAGTATTACCTGGTTTTATAGCGTTTGCCATCAGCTCCAGTGAATGAGTATTGACCACTTACAACAAATGTTTTGCTGTCTTTTAGTTTTCCAACTTGTTGGACTTCAATTCCGTTTTGTGTCTTAAGTCTGGTTGAAAATAAAACAACGAATGAAAGAAGGTCAAAAATGTATAGATCAAAGAATGTTATAAAATATTAGATGAAAATTTTACAAAAAAAGATAAACAAATTTTCGATATTAGATATAGCAAGTTAAAAACTTAATAGCAAGACCTATATCTAATATCGATATAGATATCAGTCATTTATAGCTCATTTCATTCAGCATTTTTTTAAATATATATAGTACATATAGGTATATTGTTTTTTTGATACAATTTGATGTCATTTCAGACTTGAAAAGCATCTATCAAAGCCTGCCAGATTTAAGCCCCTGAATTACATTACAATGCTGCAACAAAGAGTTCCAAACATAAAAACAAACAAATGACAAGAAGGCAAAGGGAACGACAAGTCCCTCAGAATTAAGAGCAGCCACAACAATAACAGCTAAAGAAAAATCAGTAGCAACAGTAAAAACAACAACAGCAGCAGCAACAACAACAGCAGAAGACCACTAATAAACACATATAAGATGGAACTAAAGAACAACATCGAATAATGTAAGTCGGCCACTGGTAACGCACGCTGAGGCATTATATGTGTATTCAAACCCACTTGAGTGTTAAGTTCTTTACAAAAAAATCAAAAACCCCCAAAATATTAATAAAAGAAAATTGCAGAACTTCTGTGAGTTTGTATTGGAACAATAAGATTCGCGCTGTAAACACCAGCAAGCTCTTGCAGAATTTGTTAGCCTAAATAAATTGAATAGATAATTTGTAGGTGATTAAACCTCATCTACTGTCCTTGTGTTATTCATTCCTCTAACGCTTTAAGCTCCTTACAATTGAATACATATGAATATGTTGTGAGAGCTGTTCTCATAATTTATACTACATAAAGCTTGGGATTGACGAAATCCATCACAACTGTTTTAAAATGATACTATCATACTTGCTCCCTGCCATTACACATGTTTTTAACGACATGAGGACATCATCAAATTTTTTTTCCGCTAGAAAAATTCAAAAATTATCCCTGTAATAAAACAACCGCACCATAGACTCTTTGCCATTCTATTTTACCTGTTAAAGTTCGAAGAACAGATTATTTACTTTCAAATATCTACCTTTTTCTGTGACGTACATAGTTATCGCAGTTATAGCTCGTAAGTAAGAATAACATTACATATTGCAAATGTTTCCCAAGACCTTTGATACGGGGAATCATTATCACTCGTTTCGAAGCTTCTTACAAACTTCCTTCCGCGGCATCAAATCTAATTTATTAACACTATTTTCTAAGGAAACAAAGTCAGATTATGTAATAATATTAGCAGGTGTTCACAGGGATCACTTAACACTTGGACCAGATATTCACTGTATGTCGTTAACGCCAAGAACTAGGACAATTTGAGAATGGATGAAACATGGATCATATGATCAACGAAGAGGTGATCGCTGAAATTGAAGCGTATTTTAGCAGAAGCGTTAGAGAGGGGTATATTCGGCTGCTCTTTTGAAAATTAACTAATATATCACTGTTATGTTTACACAACATCATGCAAACACGTTAACCTGAGTATCTTTATAATAATTCTGCTTTTTTCCAATATCGCTGAAGATTAACTTTAACTCTACCTCGATACCCTTGTTTAACTCCAGAGCGAACATTTTTCGTTCATGCCACTCGTCTATGGTATACCTTACTAATTGAGCTAGGCAGAGTTAAAAACACAGTACGTTCCGAAACTATACTTCTTGAATACCTAACCAGAGACTAAAACTTAATTTTCCTGTTTTTCTAATTTCTTAAATCATATGTAATATAATTTAAAAAACTTATTGAATTTATGTTTGCTTGTTTATTTTTTCAACTTCAATGAATATACATACATAACATTGTACTATTTGTAAGGCTTCCGCTAACTAGAAGATTTAAATCTTACTGGTAAGACAATTCATATTTTACTTAAATATTGGAGATATATTAAAATAAGCAACCTTATGAAAGTAACCAAACATTGTAAATATGAGATGTGAAGACATTTACCGTATTAACCCTTGGCTAACTAGACCTGTCTACTAATTAAGCCTCAGAAAACGGAATATTTAGAAATATGATTGTTATAAATTTGCGATGTTCAAATTTAGCTGGTTGAAACAGCCAAGAATGTTGGTATTTAATTTAATTTATAATTTGTTTAATTTAATTTAATAAAATCGTAATTGTAAAATCTGCAGAAATCTTTTAGTTTCTCAAAATTTTACTCAAATCATCACAAAGTTAGCATTGGTTAGGGCTATGCTTATCACCTTGATTAAGTATGGTTACGCGATTTTTAGTCTAAATATTCTCCTTAACGTCACCTTTATTAGCATTGTATGCTACCTTTACAACATAAAACGCTCCAAACTTCTGTCACCGAAAACATTCATCTACATATTTTGATTATTACAATATTTTACCAAGTTCCTACCTAAAATGATTGCCAGTATACAACCTTGTAACCTCTCTGGTTTCCAAGGTTCCTTACTCTTTTTGTCAAGGTATGAATAAAAATTGTGTGCGCATTTCATTGCACCTGGACTCAAATAGGTTCAAGAATATTAGACAATTTAGACATTCTTACTATGGGCATTTGGCTTATAACATTTGATATTTTGTACAGTAATAGCAATAGCATAAGTAACAATTAACAATAATATGATACATTCGGCTTTTTTTAATTTCAACTTTGCATTAATTATTGTCTTTGGGAATTCTTTATAATATAAAGATAGAAAATATCAAAAGAAAATTTTTTAAAAAGTAGATTTTTTATTAATCCGTCATAAAGGATTAAAATTGAAATAAGCGGGCTAATTTGCTTCAGCTTAGCTTTGTATTCCAAAGACAGGATAAATTGTTCTATCCATCTATTTCTTCATTATTTGCAATTATAAGCTGTATATTCATTTCTAAAGATTTTGTTATTTCGTTTTATAGATAATTTTAAGAATTAATTTTCAAATTAACAATAGGTTGTACAATCTCCAAAAGCTCCACTAAACATTTTCGCAAAAACCAAAATAAGAAATAAAAAATGGGTGGGTAAAAGTAAAACAGGCATATCAAGTTTTTGGGAAAATATGGTATAAAGGAGCGGCATCCAGCTATTGTAGATACTAAAATTCCAAACGAGCATGTAAAGCCGCATAAAAGCCGTAACAACATTAGTTCTGGGTAATCTATTTCTCATTTATCATAAGACTTTTTGTAATGAAGAATTATAACTCAAAAGCTATATTTTAGATAAAAAGCAATAAATAAACGGTATGTGACTAGCGATTGAACGGAGAACCAGTTTACGAATTTTTGCTTAAAATCAAAATAAATATTTATGTTATGATGACGCATCTATGAATCGATGGCAAATAATGCAGTCATCGATACACACCGTCTCCTAATATCCGCAAACATATCTAATATCGGCAGTTCATTAAATAAACATCATTTTATATCTGCTTTATTGCTACTATTTTATTTAATTATTGGTAAATTATTCATGGAAAATAGTGTGTGAGCGAATATAAAAAACACTATATTATTATTCCGACAAATGATAGAATGATAAATGCTATAAGTATTAATAGTTCTACAATTAAAACTATTTCCTGTATAATTTTAGCATAATTGCGAGTGGTCAAAATACAACTTTATTTTTAAAAATAAAATAAAATTAATAAAAATCATTTATTTTCGGTATATTATGACTTTATTAGAAAGAGCGAATATTCCCATCAGCTATGAAATACGATTCCACTCATGTGGCTGCCTCGGCTGGGTTCGCAGTAGAGCAACCTGTTAACCCAATTTTCAAAGAACTTAAATGTGTACAAGAAACTGGATCTAAAATCGAAATTTAGTCAAAAATTTAATGGCTCGTTGAACATGAAAGATAGCCGCAACTATCATTGATCTATACAATTAGTTTGAAACCTAATATGTAGGTGTCATGCTAGTTTCGAAACAGGATTTAAAGGTCAGTATCTATTAAAATCACCTGCTTATATGTACAAGGGTGTTGGTAGTTTTTGCTCGTGACAAGCAGACTGTTTTACAAACCTAGCACTTTATCAATGGAATGAATACCCAATATCTTAGAGATTTATTTATTTATTAATAAATAAGTAATAAATCATCAATAAGATTTTCTCTTCACATTGGGACGTACACCTCACGTCGTAAGTAGAAAAACGCAACCATCACAGAAACTCCTACATCTGGTTGTATTTGTATTCGTACTTACAGAGTTTGCGTAAAGTCCAGTTGAAAATATTTTATATGAATTTTTGGTCTAATAATCGCAGAATGATTACAGATAAAGCTGTGTTTATATTACTCTTAACAGTGCAATGTAATATGTAGGACCTTTCATGAGGTCTATTAGGAATTAAATTAGTTATGCTATTACGCGCTCTTAAGTGCGTTGTCCTGGATAAGGTGCTAAGCAGATGACGTTAGCACTTAAAGGTCGCCTCTGTTCAACTCGTCTCATCTAACCAATTCGTCAGCTACACGACGTCAGGATATAGCAAGGATCACGTATATAGCACGAGTTGTCACGTAATTATTTTGCTGTCTCGTTAAAAGCTACACAGCTTTGAATGCTGAATGTGAAAATATCGATTTCAAAGAATATGGTAATGTCGTTCACCGAATATTGGTCATTTTCACATGAAAGATATTACCCCGGTTCGGGAGACTGAGAGAGATGTGCTCCAGGTCTTCTGAGAACTCGAAATCACTGACTACTTCCTTGGTCATAGTTCCAGCCGTAAATATTAATTAATTAATTACATTATATTATGGTTTTATTCGGTACCACCGTTTTGCAGGAGGACAGATAAACTATAGCTCTGTTGACACTGTGCACCATCTGTTCTTTCTCCAAATTTGACCCTAAATGGCTTTCACCGGTTAAGTTTGGATCGCAGTTTTTTATTTACGCAATAATTAATTTATTTGATTCAGTTTGCAAGATGCTAATTACTGTCTAGGGGTCTAATATAGAAATTATGACGTCTTCCGCGTCGATAAGCATCTCCACTTCCTGTAGAAGTTGTGGCTTATAACACAGCAAAATTATTCGCATATGTGGTTAAATATTTAGGGAATTGACAATGGAATAAAAAGTTCGGGAAAAGACACAAGGAGTTTCCTAACGGTAATTTGATTTAGGGCTGCCTCAATAACTACGAGTATCAATCAAGTACGTTATAAAATGGTCTAGAATGCTTTCGATCGTTTTGATAACAAGCCTAACTAGCTTATATGTGCACTGAAAAACTTAGTTCATGCTATGAAATTGGCTGTAATTATCATTTGTGATTTGAGCAAAAACTCTGTGGTAGTAGTGTAGTTTAATGTCAAATACAGCTTACAGATTTTGAAAATCGAGGTTTTTTTCTGAAGAACTTAATACTCAAGGTATTACTACCCGTAAAAAGGCGTTAAGTTTTTTGGAAAATGGGATACAGAGAGAGGGAAAGAGGTTTGGGCTCCGTAGTTATTTCGCTCTATGGATGACATACAATATTTAATGGGGAGACTAAATTATTACTATTGTAAATTGGCTTGTTGTTGTATTTTAGGCAAAAATCAAAATCAAAATTTGAATCACGAGATTTTCGTTGCCTGAAAATAAGAATGTCTCTCAGGCACAGATGGTATTGAACGCCGAACCGTCAGATTGGGAAGCCAATACACTACCACTTGAGCCACGGCCATCCGTGGCGGTGAGTTCAGGAGAGACCTATTGGCGATCGACTAACTTTTTCCATCCAATCAACTTAAGACATCTATCTCCCAATAAATGAAATCAAAATAAGCTTCCGCTCGTGTGTCACAAACTACAAAATTTCACGAAACCAGTGGAAGAAATTTGATCAACCGAAAGGCTCATCTTTCATTCAGAATTCTATAATTCGAATACCTTCCGGGTTTCATCGTTCGAAGAAAAGGTCAAAACGTCAAACTTGACTAATTAAAGTTATATTAACAAAAAGCAACACAACACGCGTTTTTACAAACATAACTGTGAAATAATAAATAGTCAACAACAGATTAAGCATTAAAACGTGATCGTATAATTTAAAGATGGGCCTACCCAGCCCAACCCTACCCATGATAAATAGATGTGACAGCGGATGATATCCGCTAGCTAATTTTGAGTAATTCCATTTTTGAAGAGCAAGCGATTGAAAAGTGAGTTATTAAGCGAACCCACATCGCCAATCATGGTATGACCTCAGTGCTTTCCGCATTTCATCTTAAATTTTTTGCTACGAATGCATGCTACGAGTACAATCTAGCTGACGATGATGTGATAATTTCTTGTTAATTTATAGGTATTGGGGTTTAAAATCCAGCAACGGGTTTTGAGATTTCTTTGAAAGATAGAGCATAATTATGTATAGTCTGTAGCTTGGGGTATAAGATAATTGACGGGTGTGTTAAATTAAGCCATTAAGCTCGATATTGTGCTCATCTGTCGCCTGATATTCATGAGGAAGCAAAGCTTAATGAAATATAAACATGACTGAGACATACAGATGAGATAAAGTTTTATAAGGTAATTAATAAACTCATTCACAAATAGAGTATTCAACATCGTTATTAAATAGTGCTACACACACCTTGGAGATGTAGGCTATGGAATTTATTTGCAGCTCCTTTAAGTAACATGACTGCTTGCTGCTAGATAATTAAAGATGTTGATCAGTTATGTACTCTTAACATTACTTCACGCGGTAGAAAGTAGAAAGCATCAAACTCTGTTCTATAGTTCTATGGCTTCTAATTTGCTAAAGAGACAATGAAAATGTGGTTTTCATTCAGAACATTGTAAAGCAACAGCACGATTTCAATCTTTTCATTTCTGACCGACTTTGATAAAAAAATATAGTCAAAAGGAACACGCGCCTCAGTTTGATTAGAATAACTGATACCTCTTATGATTCATGACAACTCTATGAATTAATCGTGATTAATTTTATTACCGGCAATAAACTAATTTATTATACATTTATCAACATAAAACAACTCTTTAATAGTTAATTATATTCGTACCCACCTACGTGGTAGCTTTTGCTATACCACGTAAAAATCGAATTTTTTGAAGCGACACAAGTCAACAACCCATTGAATTATTGATAGAATTAAAATTACAACCCAGACCGAAAATGGACTTCGATTTGAGTATAAGTTCTTAACAAAAAAAATAGAAAAAATACACCAGAAGTACTCTGACTGATATTATTGCCATTGAAGAGATATGGGTAGGAGTAGGACTCCTTAAGAAAAAACATGTGACATTTATTATAGATGAAAAATCGTCTTAGATCAAAGGTCATAAATCTTAAACCAATAAGTGTTATCTTTCTGGCTATAAATAATGAATCCTATCAAGGAGAACTTCTGCGACTTGTTGAACAAGTACAATGGACCGCCAAAATCATGAGATAAGCCGCGATCTCGGCATCAAGAATGCTGGATTGCGACTATGTTTTGAGCATAGACTTTCAGCACTTTGGGATCCTTTTAAATAAGTGAATAAAGATTATTTGGTGTATAAACTCGTTTTGTAATAACAATGGTTAAAGAGGCATTATTATGGATTTATAAGAACTGACATCTTTTGGTTTCTTATTGAAGAAACTTTTTAATATTAGTTTAGCATGATTCTGTTGATATTTTACAAGATTATAATATTTATCTGTACTGTTGGCTACGAACAACTTATCCAAATGTCCTTGAGGGTCTCCTGAATTTAACCTGATTGATAATGGATTAGTTCCACTTCAAATCTAGTGGATGGGATAAAGCCATGGAGTATGAAAGAAGAAAGAATGAAACCATCTGTCCTATAGGAAGATTTTGCTCATAATACTTACATAAAATATTTCGACAATAATAGAATTTATTATGAAACAAAAAATTGCAAATTGCTGGTAAAACTTTTGAGTAGTCAACAAACTACTTCGACGAGAATTAAATGAAAACCCACGCAACCGACGCTTTATTGCGAGATATCAGTTAAAATCTCATAAAATGCCAAGGTTAAGAGGAAGTCTATTTATAGTTGAATATTGCTTAAAGGAATTCTAATTAATTTAAATTAATAAAAAGAAGATATTTTTTCAGTCATGTTCAGTATTTTGTATATGCTTACAGTGGATGCATGTGAACTCATCGGCTTAATACAATAATTGTATTTTCTCTTTTTCGATCACCCACAATGAATTCCTAAAGCTTGATAAAACTGATTTTATCTGCATAATATTAAATTTAAAGATATTGGAACGAGTTGCATGAGAATAAATATAAATCTATCTATCTACCTATCAACCTACGGTATTAACATATATCTTTTTAAAAAAATATTATATTTACTAAAATAATATTAATCCTTCAGATATACTTATTTCTTCAAAAGAGGAGTGGTACCTCTTTTGTAATTTATGCTATTTTCTAAATAACCTGTTTCTCACATGGTTCATAATTTAATTCAAAATAAAGAATCCTGTTTCATGTGTTGAACTAGGGTCTTCTTTTCGATTTGAAGTGAAATCGACAGTTAGTCAGACACTATGTCTGCTAGAGCACACGCTGATGTTGTTAACATTTCACATACCTCCTCCTATCTTATTTCACTCGATTGTGGTTTCGAATTCAAACAAGTATTTTCTTATTCTTCTATAGTTCTCTTCCGTTACTAATTTTTAAAATCAAAATAAGTTTCGCAACTCTACATCTACCCATATATCGAAACTGATATATGCTAATTAATTGATAGAAGACAAAAAAAAGCCGATAAACAAGAGGCAACAAAAAAATGGCATGATGCCACATAAATTCTCTTTGAGGGACAAGTTTAAGAAAATGAATTAAGCTGATTCTATGTTAATTAGGTTAAATGGTTATGGACAATTTCAACACTTTGTATTTTAATACGATGAATTTACATTTTTAGGTCAAACCTCACTCAGGGTCCAGGATGGGTGTATAAACTTATGTTTGTAAGAATACTACTTACTGTAGTTTGAACTTTTTGCCAGAATTTAGATTTTCTAATAGTTCTGTTTTGGCCTTCATTATTTCTCCATTAAATATCGTCGGAGGTTTATCATCATCCACATCCTCGGGTAATGTATAAACGTCGTTCGGTGAATATTTGAATAGCTCCGCATTGGTCTTTGTGACTTCACTGATGCCCGCACTAGCTACTGCTATTAAACTTGTGAAAATTATCTGAAGAAAAAACAAAAAAAAATAAATTTTAGTAATAATTCATATTGATTAAAAACACTTAGTAGGAAGTAAACACTCAAAACCACTAATCCACGCTAATCTCGTTCGTCACAGCGTGTCATTAATTTGACGCAGATGTCTGCATATCTATCATGCTTACTGAAAATCATGTGAACCACTTTTTGATGCTGTTCTCATCAAATGTTCAAACAATGGTGTAGACCGTTTGTGATATGGGATAAATGGTTATTTCTTCTCTCAAATTCTCAGAGCGATCGAAATCTGTTACGCATGGAAACTTATTTTTACTGGTGCTAAAAACAGAACCTTTTAGCCAGAAACGCACACTAATAGAAAGCGAAAGCATGTTCATGCACACAATCAAAATTTGGAAATTAGAAAACTATATCTAATAATTCTAGATGAATCCTTGGGCGCATGCTAACATATCGTGCCAATACAATATTCACAAAATTAAGCGAGCTGTTTGAGAACTCGCCGATATCCGCACCGTTTATGACGATGTGCTTTTTTTTTTTAAAGAGAAAATAATATGGTTTTTCTTTATTAAGTAAAATAAAATTTTTTGATGCCAATTCTGTAACGAATTATAGGGAACGGCAGAAATAATTATAATACTCATAATTATTATGAAAATCTATAGCGAAAAATGATAAACTTCCTTTATATTTAACATATATATTTAACACTCAAAGAGGTTGGTATGGCAATTAGAAATTTCTACAGAAAAATGCAATAACACATCATAACGAATCCCTCTTGCAGTATACAATATGTGTGATCGATTAAAATTTAGCTATGGCCAGAAAATTCTTTAAATCTGAATTAGCATTCGAATTCGAAATGCAGAGATGCGCAAGTACATCCCAGATTGTAATATCACCTAAAGTAAATTAAATAAGTCAATATGCTATTGCTATTGTTTTTTTTTTTGCCCGCAGAGTATTGCATTGATTTTATATTTAGTAGCATAGAAATGAAGAGGAAACTAGACAGAAATGTCAATTTAAAGTGATCAGTATCAGTATACTCTTCTGTGAAATATAAAATATAAAAGGATGCTTAGTGGCGGCATCAAAATTATATTAAAGCCAATTATTATTCAATAACCTTAGACAAGTCTAACGTAATTGGCAGAATTAAAGAAAATAGATTTTTAAATGCTAAATTCATTTCTCAAACATTTTAGGATGAATATTGTTAATATTTTCAGCTAGAAGTGTTTTAATAAATATGATGGTGATATTCATATTTTGACTATGTTCAATATCTTTACTGTATCTTTAAAATGTTTATTCTTCTAAACAAAAGAGAGGGAATCCATTTTGCTTCAAAAAAAATATTAACTTAAAGTTAAAAAAATTTTTCCGAATCACAAATCACTTTACGTATATATGTATGATTTGTATTACTAAAAAATATGTCTTGAAATAAGCATTCTTTAAAAATACAACTTTTTTTTTAATAGTTTAAGAAATATCAGTTATTTTAGACATTCTTTGATAGAATGAGATTAGTAAATTATTTTTCAAAATCACTTTACACTTAGAAAAAATTTTAACTTACAAAGTTTCGCATTTTGTTGTGTTGGGTTCTTAAAAATTGACACGATAAGAAATTTAATAAACTTTTCGTTAAAGAAAAAATATCCTTTTTTATAATGATAAAATACCAGATGAGAAGTAACGTATGTGCCGTCAAAGTTCTAAGTAACAAATAGTATGGTTCACATCTATCGTCTTTTCTTTATATATAATCATAATATTATATTATCTGATCAATGCCCCCACCTTAATTTCCATAAGACAATATTGACTAGTAGATATAAGCAAATTTAAAGAGAAAAAAAAAACAGATGGCAACTAACTAAGTGTGTGAAGTATATAAGGTTTTAGCGTGTAAATTAAAAGACAACAGAGTATCTACACATTTATGGCTTATACTCGTGCATAAGTATACTTGTTGTTCTTACATCGATCTAGAGCCAATCGTATACTACTAAACCACTTCACAATATTGACTCTGTGCTTAATATTCTTTTTTTTTCTTTGCTAGTGACCATTCATAATGGGATAGTCGGTGGTTTTGATTGTTAACAATTTATTCAAAAAAAAAATAAAAATATATATAAAATCAATCGATGATAGATTTGTTTACAAAAGATTTGACTTACTTTTAGAAAGTCTGCCTACAGACTATAATTACAGAGTGTGTAACAATTATCCAGTTGGCGTATTTTGGGATTATAAAGAGGGTTCTAATTGGTTGAAGGTCAATCTAGGCATTTACTTGTAAAAATCGATTAATGTATCGTTCTGGACTTTCATACTTTCTCGGATATTAATTCATAATTTATGACAAAATTTTGAATTAAAAATTAGAGAAAATTAAAGAAATAAAAAGCTTGTTTTTTAATCGAAAAGACGCGCCCAAGTTTGTATAAGAAAGGTATGAAATTAGCATGTTTTTTCAGCTAATGGCTCTCACTTGACAGGTGTGATGCCCTTTTAATTTAAACCCAAAGATATTAAATTGAAAACTCTCGTATAATTAAGGACTTGATTTAAGAACGTACTAAAAATATTACCGTAACATGCTAAACTAAGTAGTAAGATAGAGCACACAAGCGTTTTCTTTTATTTAATAAAAGGTTATTTGTTTTAAATGATATAGGTATATTATACTTCCATTCTCTAAAAATATTGGCTTAGAAATTACTACGTTTTTATGAATTCTGAAGTAGTTTGTAAAGTTTAGAGAGAATATCTCTCAAAAAAAATAAAAATGAGAGTAGTGTATTGTATTGTATAATAAAGTAGTCAGATGGGAAAAATCCTGTTTGATAAAACTCGCTTTTTGTTTTAACAACAAAAGAAGTTAACACGAGCTTGGATTATCAACAATCTGCAAGAGTACATCTATCATATAATATGCAAATTAGATTTTCCGAAAAAATAAATACGAATAATACCAATTCTCAATTCAGATACACGTTTCTAACTGCGAAAGAGATTCAGTTCTAAAGTTCCGTGCAATCTGAACGGAATGAATTTCTTTTTTTTTAATAAATAAAATTCCAAAATGGGTTAACATTTTAATTTGGTTGGCATGAGCCAAGGATTCTTTAATTATATACATATATAAATATTTAGTAAATAGAAGTGAATAAATGTCTCTGTTTTATAATTTTAGGCGATTTTCGAAAACCAAAAATATGGTCACCAATTTCCTTTCTATTTATGATCCTTTGGAAAATAAAATAAGTGAACTAGTTGTGTGTATGTATGCATATATAGCATATATGCATTGTGTGCATATGTATTAATTTCCTTTGGGGCACATTCATTTTCCGCAATATCTTTTTTTAAAGCCGTCTTCACCGTTCGAATGTCCGTAATTTTTTTATTTTTCCACTTTAATTAATTAATATAAAAAAGCTTAGCTAGCTTAACTAATGATATTCTACCTTATTGGTTAACCTTAATCTTCTTTTCAACGGAACTTAAACATTTTATTATTTAAGAGTACATATCAAAACTAAGAAAATATATTTTAGCATCCAGAAACTTACTAACAGGACTTTCATATATAAAGATGACTAAATTTTCGAACGTTTTCTGTACGGTATTAACATTACTCGGATTTATGATCATACATTATTCTTGCTATCAGTGTTTTGAAACTAACTATATTGCTCTATGTTCAGAATGAATTTACCAAAAATATTATTTACTGAATAAATTTATGTTCTAATGTAGGGCAAGTAGTAGAATACTAATTCCTACGTAAATAAGGCTAACATTCTTGTAACTGCCGTGAAAAGCATACAATTTTTTTCTTAAAATGTAAAAAACAACGCTGTAGTAGTCTTTTTTAAAATTATAAAAAAAAATTGTCACCTATCTTTTTGATTATTACATAATAATTTTTTGTTGAGTCAGTAGTGGCCACTGCGAGCAATCATCGCTACCATTTCTGCAGTAATGTACTGCAGTTCACGACTCATTTCGGTGTCCATTAAATTAGATGCATTTCGATTTGAACGCAGGCCGAAATGACTGAGTGGTAAATTGGCAATGACAACGCAATGATCCTCGATGGCACTAAATGCTTCATTGTACATAGCGTAGCTGAATGTAATCGTTAGATCATTGCACCGTGTACGAATTTGATATAATATATCGTCAGTCATTGAAACTTTGTGTTTATCCCACAACGTGTCTGCTTGTCCCGTGAAACGAATAGTAGACGAATTTGTGTTACTCTACAGCCCAATGATACTTCAACAAGCATATCGATCCAGTGATTGTCGTCTTCGAGCAAGCCGAGTGTCAATTCACTTTGCGTATATCTTGAAATGACAATGGGCCGGTGACATTAACCAACAACGGTCGCAGATAGAAGCACTCAGTCTGCCTTGGATTGACTGTATATACTCGGGCCAAAGTGTTTGCTTTGAATAGACAGGAGCACACATCAATTGATGTGCCTGGCTTGCGGGGCATCCATTTTTTTGTTTGATTCCATGCACCGAAAGTATAGCACGATTACACAATTCGAAGGATTCGGTGAGTCTAGTTTTTGGTAGATTCATGGCACGCTCAGTTGCTATCTCGTTGGTGAAAAATACGCGCTAGTCGTTTTCAGGATGGAAAACTAAATGTATAACTGCTGGATCCCGTTCATGATTTGAAAAACTCCACACAGCTTCATTGGAGCTGATGTACCGACCAATTTGGTAGCGCATTATTTCGTCGTTTTCATTCAATCAAGGAGCATTCACATCGGTATTCTGAATTTGAAACACAGCCATATCTGCTGTGCTTTATTCACAAACATACTTGCAAATGTATGTTATGAACTTCACCAAACTGCAGAACTCAACATTAATAAGAGCATTGAATGTTTTGCTTAGCAGAGGCGAATATGGTACCACCCAACGATTGTCAATGTCAATGTGTGCGTTGTTGATATTTAGCGTGAATGATTGCCCGCCATTATCAGTATTTCTTCTATGATATATTGGATATCTATTGTTGGTGAAATTTTTAGGAAAACGCTTTGTACATTTTCCATCTGCCATGCAAGGCGATAAACGATTCAGATCACCGCGTGGGCATGAATCATGTTTGTGGTAACAATATCGAACAGTAGTTGATCAGTAGACGGATCTAGAATTTCCGCGGAAATTACACTATTGCAAGCGGTATTTTGTCGACTAACCAAATCAAAATGTGTGCATGAGGTAATCCTCGCTTTTGCCATTAGATAAAGCAACGTGTAGGACCGAATACGTGTAATTTTGTAATGAAGCTCATTAAAGACTTCAATTTTTGTTTGAACACACGTGCTGTAATGTCATGACGATGCATTGCGTTATGGTCTGGCAAAGATGTAATCTCCTGCCACTTTGGATTACATGTGAATGTGATAAATAAAGACGGTCGTCCGCACTCACGCACGAAAGTCTTAGTATCCTGTATGTACCATATTCTTGCATATGGCGAAGACTGATGGTAGAATGATAGAGTTATCAATTTCGGCAGTATTGGCGTTGCTCATGATAGCGTCTCGCAAGTGAATGTATTCTTTTGCACGCAGCTTCTGCTGATTGTGTCGTAGGAATTGGAGTCGTTCGCTGTCTACCTTCGGGTACATGTCGACCATGAATTAGTGGCACATCCCTCGAAATCGCGCAATGACGTTGCCCTGACCGCGTCGATTCGATACGCATAAAAATCCATCGAGCTCATTTTCTTGTTCGGCTCCTGTAATAACATATTCATAAATATGAATTCAAAATGAATAATGATGTTCATAATGAATGAAGTACCTGCGTCGCGATCTCGTTGGTTAATGTATCATATATGCAATATCCGTCTTGTCGATTCCGGAAAATTAGCAGATTATTGTTTCTTCTTCGAATCGAAGTAGTACAATTCTACTTGTGTATGTGGTTCGTTTGGCATTGGCAGCAATGAGACCAATTTTTGTACATTTGGCCTTTGATTTTGAATTGAATTGTTGACCATTTGCTGCAGTATTGTGAACCATTTCTGTTGCTCCGAAAGATGTCATTTGGAAGCATGAAATGAATCTGCGAATGGGCTTCAGGAACAGGTTTGAATATGGATCTGTGCCGATGAGTAAGCCGTTCAATGTTTCTGGTAGTGTCTCAATTTCTGGTAGGTAGTTGCACTTTTCCTGATGCACAACACTGATGTTTAAATTTGAGCGCATGGCAATGGGGACATTCTTTGCCCATAGCACCGATCAGCACTTTCGGATGAGCGGAATATTCAATATTTGGCTCGTACTGGAATGCGAAACGAAGGAACGAATATATATGCTCGAGCGGATATAAATGATCGGTGTGCTTGTTAGATTTGTCGTCATTGTCATTTGCTCTGTGTGTGTCAATTACGAACCGGCGCACAGTGGGTCTGAACGGGCTCAAAACTGGAAACAATTCCTGTCCTGGATTTAGACAAGCGAAACTTTTGAAATCGTTAGATATCACCTATTAATGGTAAATAAACTCATTTTCACTTTTAAATTTTTTATTTTTTACGTTTTAATTAAGAATTAAAGTATTTATTTAAGAACACATAAGCCGATCAATTTTATTATTATTATATAAACATATAAAGAATAAAATAAAATAAATATAAAAAAGAATATAACATATATAGTGCATAACATTGTTTTTTAATTGGTTTCAATGTTTTTACAGCGAAATTAAAAGGTTGATTCATTTAATGCAGAATCATCATCGCTCTCAAATTTGCCATCAGATGCATCATCTTCACCTGCACAAATAATAAAATTAAATACATCTTTGAGAAATGATTTAATTTTTTTTTTTTAAGTTTTCTCAGACTTGTAATTAGTGGGTCAGATGTAATCAACATCAAAAAACATCTGGATTAGTCCTCTCTCGGGAACATTTTCTGGAGTAGCTTTCGCGATATTTCTTAAAATCTTTGTTTCTCTCCTCCTGAGCTTCTTCAGATAACTGTCCGATAGGAAGAAGAGCAGTGGATATTACATCTGATCCATGGATTAAGAGTTTGTGCACAGTGGGAGGCATAAAAAACCACAAATAGATGCTTACAAAGTGTCTGGCGGTATTAATTGCGAATTTTTTTAAGTTTTCAATGTTCATTTCATATCTGCTTGAAATTGTCACTAAAATTGTATGAAATTCTTCAATTAACACTATATCAACAACCAAAATTTCGGAGACGAGGTTTGTATTATTAAAAAAATTCCCAGCAATATTGCCATCACTTGTGTTGCCAAACCCTGGTTCTGGTTGATCAACATTAAGCCCCATTCGATTTTTGAATTCATTTTGTATTCGAGCTTTGCTTTCTGCCACTAATTTTTTGTCGTCATATCTGGCTTGCCACTTTTTGATTGCAGTTTTTATCCAACATGTAACAGGCATTCAAACACTCTAACACTCTAATCCAGCAATGTAATATTGATAAACCAAACTCTAAAGTATAGAGTTTATGCTATTTTGACAACATCTTCTCTATATCATTGAATTCATTAGAGCTTGCACCACAGATAAAGCAACGTTGAGTGGAGGTATTATTGGCTAATGCGTTACACACTTTCCCATCCACCATAGTGAATAACAACTTGTGAGTAACGCTAACAGTTTTGCCATCAACGTCCACTACCGTAGGGTTTAATTTCTGTATTTGTTCATCAACATGTATCCTTTCGGAAATTTATAGTTGTGCCGATTCTTTTACGAAACATATTTTTAAAGGACGACAGTATCTCGTAGAAGAAGGCTCTTTTATCCAAATTATCAATAAACAGTTACAATGGTACCATAGAAATAATAAAAACACTGGAATCATTAGCTACCATTCCAACATATTTTTGCTTATATGAACTATGGCCTGAACTTCTGTTGAAGCCCCACTTTGATAACAACTCTAATTTGTTCAGTTGATCGTTGTTTAATTCCGTGATTAAACATTTTTGAGATTTTATCAAGCGTTCAGTGGTGTGGATCATAAGTGCCTGAAGAGAAACTTCAGCGGAAAATGAAGATACTTTGATACCATCTGGATAACACTCTTTTTTGGCATTTTGACGAGACATTGTACTGATGTCTCGTTAATTTTGCTTCTACGAGTGTCGAAAAGTCTTCTTCTCCTAACTTCTTTACTTTTTGTTTTGTTTCCTGTGCTTCATAGGCTTTTTTGTATTTAGTTGCACTTTTAGGTGAACGCTATACGTGTCCTAGCAGTTTAAAGGCCGGTACATGACCTGCGGCTCTCAGGCTTACCTTCGCAGCAAACCCCAATTCCATAGAAGAAAAATCTTTTCGTATATCAGCCGTTTTACATCGTTTTGAGCTATCAGTAGGGGAGAGTACGATAACTTAGGGGCCAAAAATTTATAACGGTTTTTTGTAGAACAGTTAAATACAAGCATTTTTTACTATTTTCTATCTCGCCCCGTTTAGGAGGTAGGGGCAATTTAAAAAAAAAATACTTAAAATGAAAAAGAGGTATTAAAAAACAACGGCAACACTTGAAATACTATACTATAAATTTAAATTAAATTATTTATGTCAAAAGTTTTTGAAAAATTCGCATGCAAACTCAAAATTTTGATAAAAAAAAATGAAAAAAAATTAAAAAAAAAAGTTTAGACGATTAAATTTTTGTATCATTATCAAGTGCATTACATATTACATAAGTACAAACACATTACCCAAAGTAAATAATTTACTGCAACATTCGAACATGTGAATTTTCTATAATGCGAATCAGCAAAACTTTGTCATTAATGTGAACTTTGTAATTTTGGAATGAGTACTGTAGATGAAGAGTATTGATGACATAGGCGCCTGCCTGGCGAAAAGCACCTACCCCAAGTGGAGCAACGAAGTTGCGCGAGAGGGACCTGACGCATGCGAAAAGAGAGTTTAAATCCCTTAATCCCGCGAAGCGGACCACCCGGCTACTGTTAATTAAGAAAACTGTTGGTATAGGCGCCTGCCAGTGGTTTAATCTATTATTCATTCACTTACCTCAAAGGAAGACCACCTAAATGCCAAAAAAGTAAAACAAAAATAGCAATTTTCAATTTTCTGAAAAACTAGAAGACAAAAGACGGCTTTTTGTGTTAGATTCTGAATTGATATAACCATTGACCACAAAAAGCCAATTTAGTATTGGGTATATAACTTAAATCGTTTTTTTTTTTTAAATTTGAACGTTTATTTAAGAAAAACATGTACAATAGTATTATTCAAAGTATTCCCCATCTAAAGCTATGACTTTTTCCCATCTTTCTGGCAATTTGTGGATCCCATCCCAAAAGAACTGCACCGAATTGTCAGCCAAGAATGAATCAAGCCAATTTTTGATATTCTGCTCTGATGTGAACCGTATTTCAGTGAGGGCGTTCTGCATCGACCGGAACAAATGGTAGTCAGAAGGGGCAAGGTCTGGGCTATGAGGCGGGTGGGGTAAGACTTCCCATCCACTGTTTTCCAATTAGTTCTTAACCGGAATAGCAACGTGGGGCCGAGCGTTGTCATGATGGAAAATTATGGCCTCGTGTCTGGTCGCATATTCCGAGCGTTTTTCGGCCACTGCTCTCTTCAAACGGATTAATTATGTTCAGTAGTGTTGTCCATTGATGGTTTCACCCGGTTTTAGCAGCTCATAATACAGCACACCCATCTGATCTCACCAAATACAGAGCATTACCTTCGCGCCATGGATATTCGGCTTTGCCGTTGATTTGGCTGGTTGGACCGGGTTTCACATACGATTTTTTGCGCTTGGGGTTGTCGTAATTGATCCATTTTTCATCACCAGTAACAATCCGATGCAAAAATGACTTCCTTTTGTGGCGTTCCAACAGCATTTCGGACATGCAAAACCGCCTTTCGACGTCTCTCGGCTTGAGTTCATGTGGAACCCAATTTCCTTGCTTTTGAATATATCCAGCTGCTTTTAAACGTTTTGAAATGGCTGCTTGAGTGAGATCCAAAGATTCTGCGAGCACTTCTTGTGTTTGGCAACAATCTTCATAGAGTAATGCTTCCAGTTCTTCATCTTCAAACTTTTTTGGCTGCCCAGGACGTTCATCGTCTTCCAAGCCAAATTCACCACTTTAAAATCGTGCAAACCACTTTTGGCACGTTCGCTCAGCTAGCGCATGTTCACCATAAACTTCCACCAAAATACGGTGACTTTCGGCAGCAGTTTTTTCATATTAAAGTAACGAAGAAGAACTCCCCGCAAAAACACTTTTTCAGGCACAAAGTTCGACATATTTGAGTGAAAAAAATTATTGTTGTTTATGCTTCAAATGAATGACATATACTGAAATGACGTACAATGACAGTAGCTTTCCAACGCATGTTCCAATGGAATAATACAAGTTACGTCATCTCTTAATTTAACGAATTAAGTTATAGACCCAATACTTCATTTCACAGTTTTGAAAAAAATTGGTCTAAACTTTTTTTGTTCACTTTTTTATCAAAATATAAAGTTTGCATGCGATTTTTTCAAAAACTATTGACATAAATAACTTAGTTTAAATTTAGGATTAAAGAACAGGTTTCTGTCTTTCAAAACCGGTATATATATATATATATATTGGGTCTACAAATAAGTTTCCAGCGTTTTTTTTCCAAAATTTGAAGTTTTATTATGAAAACATAGTTACAATGCTTTATTCAAAGTATCGTCCATCGGAAGCTACAACTTTCCCCCATCTTTCTGGCAATTTATGAATTCCGGACCAAAAAGATTTCTCGTCATTCGAGCCCAAGAACGTATAGAGCCAATTTTTGATTTCCTCTACTGAGCTGAAGCGTATTCCCGTAAGAGCGTTCTGCATCGAACGAAATAAGTGGTAGTCAGATGGTGCCAAGTCTGGACTGTACGGCGGGTGAGGCAGAATTTCCCATCCACTATTTCCCAAATAGTTTTTCACCGAAACCGCAACATGTGGCCGAGCGTTGTCGTGATGAAAAATGACGGACTCATGCCTCGTCTCATATTCTGACCGTTTTTCTTTTAATGCCCGCTTTAAACGAATTAGTTGGGTTTAATATAATGGTCCTTTGATGGTTTCACCACTCGGAAGCAGTTCGTAGTATACGTCACCATTTTGATCCCACCATATGCAGAGCATGACCTTATTCACGTGAGTATTTCGTTTCGGCGTCGATTGGGCGGGCTCGCCGGGCTTTGTATACGATTTTCTGCGTTTAGGATTATTATAATAAATCCATTTCTCATCACCAGTGACAATACGATGCAAAAATGATTTATTTTTATACCGCTGCAGTAACATTTCGGACATGCAAAATCGCCGTTCGACGTCTCTTGGCTTCAATTTGTACGGCACCCAGTTTCCAACCTTTTGAATGAATCACAGTGTTTTTAGGCGCAGGGAAACGGCTTGTTGCGTGACGCCAAATGATGCAGCAAGTTCTTCTTGAATCTGACACGGATCCTCATCCAGTAAAGCGTCCAATTCCTCGTCTTCAAAACTTTTCGGCTTTCCGGGGCGATCTTTGCCTTCAACTCGAAAATCACCACTTTTGAACCGTTTGAACCACTCGCGGCACGTCGATTCACCAATACATTCCGCCCCATAAGTTTCCGAAAGCAAACGATAGGCCTCAGCCGCACTTTTCTTCATATTAAAGAATAAAAGCAGCGCTTCCCGCAAATGAAGTTTATTTGGCTGGAAACTTGCCATGATTTTGCTCGATAAAATGTACGACACCGATAGAACTGCTCAAATATAACGCTGCAAAGTTGTTGACAGATACAAAACCTACAAATAAAGCACATGGAGTCTGACATTTCTGCCCGGGATCCACTTGTGGTGCCATCTTTGACAAACGCTGGAAACTTACTTCTAGACCCAATACTTTATTTTAAGTGTTGCCGTTGTTTTTTAATAACTTTTTTTCATTTTAAGTAATTTTTTTTTAAATTGCCCTTACCTCCTAAACTTGGCGAGATAGACCCCCCCCCCCTCCCGTAGTAAAAAATGCTTGTATTAAACTGCTCTACAAAAAACCGTTATTATTTCTTGGCGCCTAAGTTTTCGTACCCTTGCCTATCACTACATTCTTCACAGTTCACTTTTGGACGTCCTCTTTTGTATAGAGTTGTATTGTATTGCCTGAAACCAATTGATGTTTGCAACCACTTTTCGTTAATTTTCTTGAATCGTGCTACTTTGCGATATGACCTGAACCATTTTTCTTTGAATCTTGAAACAAACTGGGAAAGTGTGTGATTTAATGCGACCATCTTATCCGAAGGACAACTAGTGCTTTCCTGCAGATCCAATTTAAAGGATTCTACTTTCTCCTCCAATGTTTCCCATCCAGAATCGTTCATAATGTCGAACAACTTCATCATTAATTTAAAAAAAAAGGCGCGAGTATGCGCAGCCGATCTCTTTTGAATCTACATGTTAGCCAACAAGTTCAACTATGTATATAGAAATGCAAATATCTCGATGAGGACCCCTACTTTAAGCTTGAGGTTTTTGAAAAGACATAAAAAATGTTAGTTTCTGGAACACACTTCCATTTTTAATTAAAACAACTATAAACAGGCACATACATGGTTTACTGCTGATTAGAATATTAAACTACACACCTGTAGCTTTCGATTCCATCTCTTGGCAATGGTCTATCTTAATTTTTAACAAAACTACAGTATTTTGAAACCAACACTTTTTTTCCACTTTGGAACATAACTTTCGCAATCGTAATAAAATTATGACTTCAAATGCTTACCAAAGAGTGGGAGAGCATGCAAATGACTTAAATGAGTGATCATTCGATGCACTGACATGGTATCTAACGGGAAACATGCAAAACATTATCTTTTTTCTCATTTCATTTTTTGGATTGTTTCCAGTTTTGAGCCCGTTCTGCGCCACTGTGCGGCGCGCTTGTCTCCGTTCCAATTGTCGTTGTTAATTTCGTTCAGCACGCGCCTCTTGTGATTGCATTTTGCATATTTGCGTTATCTTGTTCGATTTGTCCATCTGTTCTTTCAGCTCTACGATTTCGCATGTTTGTTGCTTTATTCGTTCGACGACCCAAATCGGCGTCCTTGCGTCTTGCTGGCATTGTTCACTGTAACACACACACAAATAGACCAAATTGTTGTACTTAGACACGGTCTTTATAATCTGATGGTTTATTGAAAACGGTTTTAATATTTTACCAACCTTTCACAGTCACAAAACACGTATATGATATATTTCTTGTAAATTAAAATAAATCATGCAAAATTTTGCACGCACTGCGTTGTGATACATAACAAATGCAGAATGAAATGTGAAAGTGACGCGACACTTCACTTCAATGAATTGCGCATGTGTGGATGAAAGTTCGGCGAGGCGGACGTAGAGCCATTTTTTTGAAAAACGAACGACGATTAAATTATTCGGATATTGTTCATACAAAAATACTTAAATCCCGATTAAAAAATGGTGAAAATCTGGGGTTATAGGGACACCCTAATCACCTAGCGGTATGAAATATGCTTTACTACCTATTCTCATACCTACCAAATATATGTACACAAAAAATTTCATAAAAATCGGTTGAGCCGTTTCGGAGAAGTGCGACCACAAACAGTGTTACACGAGATTTCTATAGAAGAGAGAAGACGAGAGAACGTAGTGTTTTGTGTGCTCTGTGATGGGAAAAAATAAAATGAAATGATAAGGGTGGCATCTCTATCTGTTTCACTCACACTAGTCGAAATGGCGTGTTTATCCGTCTCAATCACGGTGTCACTGTCTGTCTCGCTCACTCTTGGTACTCATTTTAACTTATTAAAAAGAATTAACTATGAATCGGGTTTCTTTAACAAAATATTTTTTTTTGTCCTTAATTAAGCGTTAGTCTAGCAAGTGTCATACCATTTTGGAATCCTGACTACGCAATCTTTTAAAATTACTTGCCAAAATTACACAGTACATTTTTTTGTCAGTACAGTCAGTTTAAGATGGGTGATTAATGATTTTCAGATACATGGATCGACAAAAAAGCAATATTTTAGTTAAAACCGATATACGAGTAGTTATGTTTCAATTTTGGATCGTAATTTACAGAACAGTTACTCAGGGTTACGTGACAACAAAAAAATCGAAGAAAAGTAAAGATTGTGATAACCGACACCTTTTGACCTATCACCCGTTTCCGGCTTGACGTTGATTTTTGGGACACCCGGTATACATATTAAGATATTTAGTGCGACGTTCCGCGAGAGGCAGTATCGCTTACAAAAAATGTGATATTAACTCCGTTTACCAAAATCCCACAACATTTCTACGAAGTCATCTATAATAAAAAGATGGGGAACGGTAGCGTGGTTAGAACACATCCCTATTTCACTCTCATTTTGATCCTTTCTACGCCACACTGCCGAGGTAATTATAAAAAACATCAAATCAATTCAATTTTAAAAGAATAGACAAACTCGTAAAAGTTTAAATCTATGTGAATTGGGAATGAACTCAAAAGAAAACTTAGCCATGGACAAAGAGGAGAAAAAAGAGCTTCGCTTAATACAATAAAACTCATTAAACGCATATTACGTCATCAAAATAGTAAAAATAACCAATCTAAAAATCTTCTTCCAGCTTTGTAATTTATTTATTGTTTTCTTTTTAATTGTTACTTTTGACATTTGACACCGATTTTACAAAAAAGCGTTCCCACGAGATTTTGGGTTTAATAGAGAATTCCTCTCTACTCCTCAAACTTAAATAAATTAACTTTTACAAATTGTTACAAAAATTTCGTGAACAACGACCAAATGTATATCAAAAACCCTTTAGAAATACAATACATACTTGTATTTTTTTTTTTAATCATTTCGATTGTATTTAGTTTTACATATTTTTTAGTTTATTGAATCTTGGACAAAAACTACTCTTAGATGATTTAACCTTTCCCCCGTCAAAAATACTCAAGCGTTTGAAGTCTTAAATGTATGAAATGCGGCACTAAGATGCCTAATTTGACTCAATGCTAACTAGTCATGGTTTACTAGTTGATTAACAAACCTATGTCCATGAATTAAGAAATATTTTTACCTCAAATTTTTGTGGCTAAAACATTTTCAAGGTAACTTCTAACTTAAAAAATATCGTACATAGATGTTCTTGTACAATATATTTATACATTTTTGCTTAAATGTACGTAGACATTTTTAAGGCAGGCGCAGTGCAATCTATTGTCCGCTAATGAAAAGATTTGTTAGACTCGACACTAATTGGTTGTAAATATTTTAGTAATATCTAGAGGTTCGTTCGTATAATGTTCTCGTTTCCTATAATGATGTATAAATGTATGTACCTAGATAGGATTATTATTTTTAGTCATATTTTGACATCACTATCATAACGATACCATATTCTCATTTTGGAGTGTTTCTTTAAAATCTTGCCTTCAATTAAAGCTCGGCAGTTATATAATATTGAACGCAAATGTGTTTGTTATAATAGTCAATTTAAATGAATATCCCTATATTCTTCTTCTTCTTACCAAGTCGACTCATGCCGTTTTAAATAATTCGTAAAGAGAGTTCCTAATACAGGAAGTTTTTAGTTAAGATTTCGTTTTACTCTTCGGACCTTTTTTGTTCAGATGGATAGAATTGATGCCGTCGTCTGTTTTGAGTGGTTCATTGTGTTTGACAGCAGTAATCCTATCACATACAAGTGTAATTCTTCATTATTTTAAGAGTCGTCTTATGCCTGCTTCCCATTGTCCCAAACAAATGCTTTCTAGCTTTTCTTTTTTTTTTTTAAGCTGCCTTTTGAGAGAAAGTAGGCGTTTTTGTTTCTCTGTTTGTGTGCCCGAAATAAAATACGATGTTCTTTGATTTGGTTACATAAATTGGGATGAAAGATGCGATCCTTAATGTAGTACCAACATAAATACGTCTGTGTTATATTTCTGTAAGAATGGGTTTGTGCCCATACATGGTATTGTACTTTGTATGGAAGGTACCGAAACACGCAACGCATTAGCAAACACCAAATTCTATTTGCAATTTTGAGGTGAAGAAGAAAATAAGAAAAAAAAAAACGAACATTTTAGTTCTGTTCAGTGAGGCTGTTCTGGGCAGAAAAGAACAGAAAAGTACAAGGTTTTGTGTTCAGTGAGAAAAATTTCTGTCCGAAACTGTTCTACTTTGTGTTCAGTGAGGTTGTCAGAAAAGTACAGAAAAACTTGCACCTACACTTGAGGTAGATCAGACTGGTGTGCAGATGTCAATATCAAATTTAGCTGTCATTTTGATTTTTTTCTAGCAATTTATCTGTTTGCGATTGTTTTGTGCATTTTGAATGAAATTAAAAGTTATGGAAAATTCAACAATACAGATAAGAGGGAAAAATGGGCAATCTGTGCTGGTTGAATGTTCTCCAAATACACGGCAGAATTTACAAAATAGTAAGTACAAATTTAATGGATTTAACATATTTTACATAGATTTTTTCTTATTTTTTTTTTTAGGTGAAGAATTTCGCCAGGAAATATTTAACCAGTCGTTTGGAGTCGAATCAGCCACTAGCCAGGATTTCGCAGAAATTGCAACAACTGCAGAAGAAAAACAAAAAGCAATTTGGCTGGAGAAGGACTGCCAGCTCCTCATAAGTCTTTATAAAGATTTAGAGCCAAAGGTCGGCAAAATATTTTCCCTCAAGACAAAAAAAAACTCTGGGAGCAGATTGCTGGCCGCATGCTGGAGCTTGGATCAGATTTCACTGTGGTCCAGGTTGAGGGGAAGTGGAAGAGTCTTGAACGTGGGTTCAAGACTAAAATGAAGCACAATGCCACAACAGGCAACAACAGGGCCACTTATGCGTATGAAAAGTCTGTAATTTATATTCATACATTCTAATTTCTTATAATATAAACATAAACCTATTTCCATAAATACAATAGGGAGCTCTCAGATGTACTGCTGGACCGACCTGCAATTATTCCAGCCTATCGGTTGGGCAGTACCACTGGACGTGCAAAAGCAAGGGAGGCAATATTGGTGGAGGCTGGAATTTCTTCCATTGCAAGTAAGTGTATAACATTAAGTAATACAAGACATTCAAAACCTCTCCATTTCTTTTTAATAAGGAATGGCAGCCAGGGAAAGTGATACTCCGCTGGATAGCATAGAAGAAACATCTTCAGAGAACGTAGAGCCACCAAGAAAACGGAAGAAAACCAGCACTGTGGTAGAAGAGCTGAAGAAGTGAAGGGAGCAGTTCGCTGAAGAAAGGAGCACAGACCGTGTGTACAAATATGCCAAGCTTGAGGCCTATAGAGAGGGAACTGCTGAGCTGGCCAAACAGAGAGAAAAGAAGCGCGAATTGCGTTTGGCTCTAATAGATTCTTTAAATAAAAAATAAATGCAAAAAAATAAAAGTATAAAAATAATTTTATGATTTTTTATTTAGTTTTTCTTACCCCCTCAATTAAAATACGAAAACACTTCTTCCCACAGCCTATTTCGAAGGCTGAGGCCATACTGCTGGTCAGCAACTGTATTGAAATTGTCATTTTCTTCAATGTTTTCGCTAATTTCAAATGGCAGCTCATCATCGTTGCATAAATTATGCAGCATAGCACAAGCTCGAATAAAATGACAGAGTTTCTTTACTTCTCTCAACTTGCAATAATAAAGGTGTCGAAAGCGCTGTTTAAGAACACCAAAGAAGTGCTCTATTCCGATCCTACCGAAACTTAACTTGCGGTTAAAAAACTTCTGCCTTGAAGATTAGTGGGCATTGTCGCGATATGGGTTTATTAGAAACTGTGAGCACGCATAAGCGGAATCTGCCAATAGAAACCCGCTCCCACATAAATTAGGTAATTTAGAATATATGGTATATTCGAATTCTTCAAAACCCTGTTGTCATGAACAGGACCCGGATATCCAACGGAAATGTCTGTAAACTTCCTTTTCTCGTTGCCTATTGACAAGACCGCATACAGTTCCCAAGGCGAGGTTGAATATATCGGAAATGTTGGAGCAAGCCTCATGCCCAGCAAACCAAAGAAAGAGCGCTATATGCATTTCAACAGAATATGTTTTGCGGGCCTCTAATTTGACGTAAATATCCAATGTTGCAAACGTGTCTACCAACCGTTTGTAGAGACTGCGAGATATGCGGAAATGTGTCAGAAATTCCTTTTCATTGTAGGAAGGAACTATTTCTTTCAAGAAATATGCGATACAGTTCCTTGAATCTTTCCCGACGGAAAATGGAATAACGCTCATTAAAGTCTTCTTATCTCTGGAATCTGTTGTTCCATCTGATATCGCTTCCACTGATATCACTGCCACTATCATTGTCCACCAATTCTTCTAATATAATTTGTTGAATTTTATTTAAAGCCATTATTATTTATTCAAGCTTTTATTTCACTTTGAGAATCTTTTCAACTTTTCAACAACTTCACAAGAAATGACAAATGCCGAATGTCAGCATTTTTGACAGCTAACATATGGACTGTACTTTTCTGCTCTAATTTTGATCTGACATTTTTCACGGATCTGTGATTTTCTGTTCTAGTTTTTCCTCACTGAACAATGCTTTTATTAAGCGACTAGTCTAGAATGCCAAAAAGCATTCATTTTTAAAAAATATTTTAAGGGTTAGAGAAATAAGTTTTTTTTGTTATGTGGATATGTGCTTAAAGTAAATAAAAAAATTATTTTTTTTTATGTAGCCTGAGGAGTGCACTTGCGTCAATGTCCAAAAAATGAGATGCCAAACGATAAATAACATACAACTGCTAAACGCCTATTGATCTGAAATAAGAAACCCAAACGGAATACTACCTACATATTAAATATATCATAATCCAGTTAATGAACTAGAATATTTTCAAAAAATTCAAATTGTAAAAATGGCACACAAAATACTAAAAATGAAAAAAAAAATCGTTTTCTCAATAAAAAAGGGGATATGTACTCGTACTGTCTCCTGAGCCCAGAGAAATCTCGTTTACTTTTTTCGTGAAAAAAATAATTTTGTTTAGTAGGTTCATTGCTTAAACTATATTTCGTGGGTCACCGACACCAACACCAAACATTTCCTCGAATGTCTCTTTTTTGTTGCCAACATGACCCGTTTCTCGTCGCGTCTCCATAATTTTCAATAAGATGTGAGAACCTTTATTAAAAATACAAGCAGCGATCCAGGATGCAAAGTCAACAATATGTTTGGAACAGAAAGTGTGCCTGGGACCGAGAGATCAAATGATGTTGTTTAATCTCTCGTCGTTGTTTTGCGTATTTCTTCCTAGACACCTTTCTAACAACTTGTCCTCCGTTAATTTTTTAAAAAAACGGGTTTTAGAAGATCTGGTACTTCCTGCAAAAGAGCTGGTTTCTGTGCGTAAGGTTTTCTTCTCGGACTGCGCTTTCAGGTACCGCAGCATCGCACGCGTGAAGATACCGTTTTCGAGAGTTGTATGTATGTATATTTATCATATATACAGGGTGTATTCCAGGTGTATAGTAACAAATGGGGGTATCCTTGAACTCGTAATTATGAGTACTTTAATTGTTTCAAAGTAAATGTTGTCCTGAAATTAATGTGTCAAAAGTTATTGAAGATAAAAAGTGATTGTTTTTTTTTTACTAAACTCAAACTCAATTTGTCATAATTTTTTCAGAAAAATATCATATTAACTCCCATATTTTGTAGATTTGAAACATGTACCTAGCATAAAACAAAAAAGTATAAGTCATTTCATCTCAAGTCAGTAGTTTTCAAGGTACGACCCAACTTATTGAAACAGTTAAAACATAAAATTAAAAATTGTAAACATTTTAGGAAAAAATATCACGTTTTTATATTTATTTTTCTCATCAAACCTTGTATCATATCAATTGCTCACAGTGCAAACCATTGGTTTGTATGTACGCCAGAGCTCGTCTTTGAAAGGCTCTAATAATGTCCATTCTTTCCAATTCTTCTTGGACTTATGCAGCTGCCTCGTCAATCCTATGGTTCAAGTCATCCAATGTTAGTATTTCTGATGAGTAAACGCTGTCCCTCATACGTCCATTGCATTGCATTGGTATATGACATAATTGCTTTGGTAATTAATTTCGCAAAAATTCCATGTAGAGATTCCAATTAAGCCTTGGAGGAAGCCGATGGTGTTCGATCAGCTTATTACATACATATATATGCCTACCCACACATTGGCGTTGAACTTATGGTGAAAAGTGAGAAGCTCTGTGTTTCATGGAGTGGGGGTTGCTTTCTGCCTAGGTATTAGTGATTCCATAACTGGTGAATTTGAACGCATTAGTCCATAGAATCCCCAATAAAGTTGTCTTCCGCAAGGTTTCTTTCCATAATGTAATTGCAGAATTCCAAATGATTCGCTGAATGCTCCTGTACTGGTATGTTATGAAATGCATACTGCCTTTCGAATATAGAATTTTTCAGATATATGTTAGGTTATGTCGAGATTAAAATGTCTGCTTAGTTTCCTAAGTTTCCTTAGTTTCCTAAGACTACCATCCAAATGGATGGTTTAAATTTTTCGGTTTCCACGTTGTTCCTGTCTAAACCTGAAAAAAGTTCTTATATTTTAAATGTCTTGCCATTTAGGGCAGCCGTATCAGGGTATCGCCCCAGATATTCTCATCTAGTTGTTCATAGATATAAACCATGACTGCATATTGTTGTGTTGAAAAGTCCATCATCGAAGATATTATGAAATAGACGTCAAAATCTCGGTTAAAAACTAAAAGCGGTTTGAAACCGGGTGTTTCTTAAGGGTCATAAAAATAAACTTTTAAAAGAAAATTATTGAATTTACATTACGCACTAATAAACTTATTTTGCGGGAAAAAATTCCAAAGCAGCTGTTAACTAATTAATTTTAAAGGCTCTTATAAAAGAATATCCCATTTGTTAGTTCTATAATTTCAGCAAGTCGGGTCGAATTTCGAAAACAACTGACTTAAGATCAAATATTTCTCCGAAAAAATTACGACAAAGTCAAAATTTTAAGTTGTATAAAAAACAAATCTTTAGTCTTCAATAACTTCTAACACATTAATTTTAGGACAACATTTACTTAAAGACAATTAAAGTACTTATAATTACCAGTTTATATAATTACGATACCCTATTTGTTGCCGTACATGCAAATATTTGAAAAATGTTATTTTCAATAGGATTCAAAACAGGGCTTTGCTTCAAATCTCTGAATCTCGATTTTTTTCTCAAAATATGTCCAGGAGTCTCCCCTTAAAGTCTCCGACCTATTATGAAAATCTTAAGAAAATATTTTAGATATAATAAGCGTCTACAATACATATAATAAAGAAACTAAATAGCCGAAAATAGATTTTTCAAAAAAAAAAAGACTGAAGCTAAGTACAGACGGTTGTCAGATCTTACAATATTGTCAGATCTGTCAGTGAAAAATATGTCCTAAATGTCTTACAATCGTGTGAACTTACAAAATTGCTGATAATATTGACAGGAAAGTCATTGTCAGGCCATTGTAAGCCAACCATCTGACAATAAAATTTTTATGTTTCTGACAATCGTCTGAACACGTCTGAACACACAATGAGAATAGCCCCTTAAGAAAAGAGTGATAAAATGGAATGAATTTGACAGATGTGAAAAACGGACGCTGCGTTTATTTCCGTACGCAATTTGTTTCCCAAGCGCTGGGCTGCTTTCACGCAACGTAGGCACATTTATTTATATACCACACTTTTCGAGAAGAATTAAAAAAAAAATTAACCTGCAGCTGTTGATAACGAATAAGTGAATTAATGTTGACATCCTACAAATTTGACTCAACTGCTGCATTAAGGGCTGTAACAATTATAAAATGGTCCGGCATAAGGGCTTGAAAATCACCAGGACGCTCAGACATTGGTTTGATGGGCCTCGTATTAAACTCAGGCTGGGTGAGAGGAGAATTTTGAAAGATGTGCCTTATATGGAACTTTGCACCTTCCACTGCTGCATCCCACAGGCTGCCAAAATGGAATGACCAAAATGGAATTGTTTTCCATTCGATCTCAACGGACAAGCATGCATTTATTATGGCTTCTACATTCTCACGTTTGAGAAAGATTTAATATAGATTATGTAATTGGTTAAGGACTCCGAAGTTGTCCTGTACTGTCACTGTACTCGTAATTCACAGAGCACAATCCCCGACGGCCGATGAATTCTTTAGAGAAGCCAAAAAGTTATTAGATGTAAGATCCTCTACCAGCTCCAAATGCATTGCCCTAGTAACGAAGAAAACTAATGCTGCTACATACTATATATATGTCATCACTGGTGATGCGCCATGGCGACGAAAATAGATTTAAAATCAACCCCAACAATGTTAAAGGACCTTGACTCCTGCATCCGTAGCTGAGGTCATCGAACCATAATTTGGTTAGATCAAACATAATGAACACATTGGTGAATAACCGTCCGTGCCACCTTACCATTAATTGGCCAAAACTTGTCTGGAACGATGCTCAGTAAGGTTTGAGCACCTCCATGTGAATTACTTATGTGAAGGTGATTCACTAATATAAAGATGGTCTTTCGGTAGTAAAATCGGATGCTTTGCGTTGTAACTTACAGCTGAATTAGACATTCGACCTCCAACACGAAGAATTCCTTCATGATCTAAAAACGGCGATAATGATTTGATATGACAGCTTGAAGATAGCTGATAACCATTAGACAAAGTTGATATTTCCTTTTGAAACTTCATCATCTGTACATTTTATATCAACCCACTAAGTGTTCTGTAGGGAGGAGGAAGAAGAGGAAACGATTCTTCATCTCTGGTGCATTTGCCCAGTCCTATCACGCGCTAGCAAACCTTTTCTAGGCTCATACTTTCTAGACAACCTCGGTCATCTCGCCGAAACCAACGTTGCCGATCTCTTCGCTCCATCAGAAACTCAAATTGGTTTTACAATTTCTCAATTTTTAGGATTCTTCCACGTGGCAGAAATGGATCAGGATCCAGTGTGCCTGTGTCCAATCAACCAATCAAATCCTCTGCTGACCAACCACAATTTCGGGATCTGAATATTTGCATTGGCTTGGAATCTAAAGAAATACACAGTGACCCTGAGCAAAGCGTCATACTCTTAATTGTTAAACAATTTAATAATTTCTGTAAAATTGGCTTGTACTTGTACATTTAAAATGACTTATTTTTCTACGCTCTAGTTATGGGCCATGCGACATCATAAATAAATGGGAAGTTAATCAATCCTTGCGCGGCAATTTCAAAAACGGTGGTCCATTAAATTAATCGGCATGTTATTAAGTTCATTTAATTTACTTCTAAAGTTTAACCAACGATGGTGGCAGTCCTGAGGCAGTCCTTCGACCCATGAAAGTTTAAAGCGCCACAATGTTAGCGGATCAAAGACCTGATTTATATCGGAGAGTACAGTCCTTTTGGTGATAGCCTTTAAAGGTAGAGGAGCTATTAAACATGTACATAATGAAAATTATCAGTTTCTGGATGCCAAATATTATAGTTCTTAAGGTTTTGATAAGTTTAGCATGTTTAATCTTAAAATACTGACTACGGTCGTCTAATGAAATGTTTTCTAACAGCTCATGGGCATTTGAAAAGTTCTTCTAAAGCCGCCTTTCTTAAGCATTTCTATCACAATGGCTAGAAGCTCACATTGAATAATTGGTCCCACCTTTAGAAGCTAATTAAAAGATTTCGCAGAACTGGTCGCATGCCACACGGAATTTTACTGAGAAACTCGAATATTTGCTATCTCCATATATGAATCTTTTATCATTACATTTATGAATTAGGATTACTGATGGGAGAAAACTGGATTTTTTTTAAATTCCCTTTGAAAAGAGAGCAGTCTCGTTCGCACAAAATCCGACGAGTTTCCTACTTTATTTTACTTTAATAGCAATCTCACATTAAAACACCACGACGATAAGCGCGAGTAATGGACAACGACGTGCTCTGCACAATCCTTTTTTTCTTTAGACAATATGGTTCGCGCAGGGTCGAAGCTCTCAATCTGCCAAAACATTTTTAAGGAATCATTTATATACAATAGTAACTCATCAGAGTTTGGAACTGGAACAGAGATTCATGCGCAACTAGAGCGTATGTAATGGGAGTTTTTGCATTTGGGAGCTTTCCGGCTACAATCCATCCAAATAAAGTGTTTTCCAGTCATGGTAAATTTGGCCCTAGTTGGATTTGACCGACAGATAAGAAACTATAAAATAAGTCTACTCCGAGTAGCAAATCTATACATACACGTTGAGGGATATTAAATAATGGATTAGATAGACGGATGTTTTGAAGTGTATTCCAAATTAGTAATTCGTGGAAAACCACTCTTACGAGTATATGTTGTCAATGTTGTTACAAACGTTGGTAAAAAATCATAAATTCCTGTTTTTACCTTCTGCAGGTTTTTTCAAGTATCATAAGATCTGTGGGTTTTTCTTCAAAGTTATTGATGATTTTTTGTTTTATTATTGTTACTTTCAAAATCGAAAATTAGCATGGGCAATGAAAATGGAACAGGCTTAGAAATTGGATATCTAAAAACCCAAACAAGATATCAACTTTATTTAAATGCTCTTATAAGAGCTGGTATTTCTTCTAAAAATAAAGTTCTACACGAAGTTTTTACCATTAGTACTAACAGAGCAATTTCCGTTAAAATGGATCAGGGTACACCAAAGTAAGCTTTTTCTTAAATCCTTGATAAATGATGTCAACATTGGAGATGACCCTTACTGTAGAACGATTTTTTTCTTAGAATATGCCCAAGGATCATTTCCCAAATTATCGCTATCGAATTAGGGGACACCCTGCATAAAGATAATCTGTGTTTCGTAGATTGACCTGTTTTAAAACCAAATTGGTTATTCGGATAACGATAACATTCGTTACTCGTTTAGTTTTTCAATGTGAGATAGCATAGATAGATAGCTGAAGTAGGTTGTTTCTTTTTTGCGTTTAAGCATTATTAATGCAGTGGTGAAATTTGAAAGATCAGACCACGTTCAACGAATGAGGGCATTTGCGCAAAATGAAGTTAAAATCTGAATGAAGCTGGATGACTTTTTATAATATTATTGAGAGTTATTCCAAATACACCAACAGCATTAGGGTTAGTAAATGGTGATAAATTTGGGACAGTTATCATTTTAGTTGTGCATAATTCATCTATTCTTGTCAGGAATTCAATACCTTCATTATGATTAATTGCTGGTTCTATCTTCGAATATAAAAACGAACAGAAGACCTTTAAGGCGTTTATTTGGAATTCCCACTAAATGCTGCCCGTTATGAACAAGTACATCATTGGTAGAGAAATACTAGTGACGTAGAATTTTCCTTCGGGTATCATGTCAATTTGGTACTATTATTATCTTAATCTCACTAGTTCTTTTGAGATTGCGATGAAATAGTCTTTTTTTATTTATGAGGGTAGATAGGGTTTTAGTGAAATCCGAGATATTATGGTGCTTTAAAATAACAAGTCAAATTACACTAATAATTTGGTCTCCTCATTAAATTTGGATACGGAATAACTTCAGAGCCCAAACTTCTTTTTTTTTACCTACTTAATTTCCAAAAGACATATTTAATCTTTTTAAAATAAGTGTTAAGTCCTGAGTGTTAAGCTGTAAAAAATCTATTTAAGGTTACTGAGTCCTCGTGTTGCACAGTTAGTCTTATAGCTATTTACTGTGACACTCATTTTTTTTAACGTTTAAGTTTCAATACTTACAAACACTTCAATGACAGCTCACTGCGTTTTCCGCTTTGCAAAATTATGCCTCTGGTATTCAATTTAAATTTTCGTACAATTTAACCCTTTTCTAAAAATCAAAGTTATCGGTTAGATTCCTTCCGAGATTTGCGGAGCAGCGAGCCTTCTCCATCGTCATTCTGCATAATCTTAAGGATTTGGCAAGGATGCTAAAACCAAAACTAGGCATAGCTCTATATAAATGCAGGGATGTGAAAGCCTCCTAATAAGAAGGTGATGAGTGTCCATCTGGCCTTCTTGGGTTTTCTCTCAGATCTGCCGTTCTGTGAATATTTGGAAATTTGTCAACTCATTCAAGGCCTCACTGATAAGGGATAATGGGATCGTTGACAAATGATTCAGGCGTTCAGATAAAATGGCAGGTAAGATCTTGTATGCGATGTTAAGTAGCTGAGTTCAATATTTAAGAAGGCTGTTGAGGCTCTAGGAAAGAATTCGTAGTTTTTGTGGCTATTAAATGAGGGGTCATGCCCTTCTTTAATCTGCTTTCCGAAAGGAAACAAATTTGAAGCTTTTTGGTTTCTAATGTATTAAGAAGTGTGAGACTTGCTCCAAGAGATTGGTTTCTCTAGATTGGTATTACTGGTACGTGGGGCAGAATTACGAGTATTTTATTAAGAGTAAGAATTATTGAAAATGAATGTGAAAAAGATTTTTCGCTTCATACAAGAAAATAGGGTATTAACACCACCTGACTAATGGGTTAGATAGGATAATGAAACCAATTTCGTTGTTTGGCTTACTAGAAGTTTCGCCTTGTCAACAAATTAGGTAACTGCACTCGTAGATATGTTTATGTTGCCTTCCATTGTAACTCTGTTTTGCAAGACAATTTCCTCTGTCTTCGAGTCAATATTTCTCGTTCCTCTTTATATTTAAGATACGCCAGAAACCGTTGGTAACTACTACCTACCTGCATTGCGTGTAAAAACGATTAATAACTAAACCACGAACCTTCGTTAACATATACCATTGGTTTTTCCCAACTCATATTGGCTAACATGAGTAATACGAAAGTTAGCACCAAAAATGATTATAGGTGGACAGAAATATAATTTATTTGTGGCATTTGTATTTCTTTTTTTTTTAAGAACTTTACACTCAACAAGATACGACTACTCTTAAAATTTATTTAGATTAGTATAAATATATATTATATGAAAATTACCAGATGAACTTGCATTTCTTTTGAAAACTGGATCACAAGCAATAAACCTTTCCAGACAATGCGGTATTTGTCTGAACACTCCAGCTTATGATGGTTAAGGTCAGGTTTTGCGCGCCAAGTAAGACGAGGTCTTCCTCTACTGCGTTGTATTTCTGGAGAAGAATTAAAAACTTTTCAGGCTAGATGCGACCCATCGTGATGCACAGAAAAAATGTTAGTCATTCTCACTGAGAACATAGAATAATAACCAAATTAGCCCATCCACACAACACAAAGACGAAACAACAGCAAAAGGAGAAAGTAAAATTCAAATATCAGATATATGGTAGCTGAGAAATTTAAAATGTTAATATAAAACAGACACTCAATAAATTATAAGGCAATAATTCATAATTAAATACGACTTAATTTTGACACCTAGCACCAGAAACACCATCAATCTCGGTTGGAGCTAATAGAAGCAGTCCTTTCATATTCGCTCATTTCAAATATGAACGTATATCTGCTAATGTTGTCGAATTCAATTTTGATGTGGATTGAACGCAGTCATTCGCTCACATACTGGAAGTATATAAGTCCTCTGTTTCCTTTCTCCTTTTTAGCCTTTCTAAACAGAAATAAGCGCCAAGTTTGCATGAAAATAAAATTTTTCATCAGATTCATGTACTTTTAACATAAATAACATTTTTATATGTTATTGGCTTATTTGTTGTGCCATATTATAACAGTGTCATAGCTTACCAAACCTACTTAAACTATTAAATGAAATACAGCTACATCTATGCCATTGCACTTTGGAATAGCGTATTATTGTTTTGCCTAGTTATCCAACCGCTTAGTAGATCAAGCGGCGAAAATCTGCTGATAGGGGAAAATAACCCTCAGCTATAATCAAAGCTGAAGATGATCGGGGACCTCGATTTAAGCTATTGATGTAAGCGGTAGTTTGCTTTTCATTTGACGAAAGGACCAATACTCTATTAGTCAAGGAAGTTCTTAAACTTTAAATAAGTTTGCAGAAAGGAAGACCCCAAGAGTGTTGACCCTTTCTTCTTTTTTTTTTAAATATCTCTGTTTATAAGAATAATCGTTAACATAAGCAGTTAAATTCAAATTGTTGCCGTAGGCAAGGTCAGATGTTGGCCTGATGTACGAACATAGTTATGATCAATGACCATACTAAAAATTGTTTATGCTCTTTTGATTTCTTTCGTTGTCGGAACCAATCAATCAGAATTAATATACCCAATTTGATAGAGTGAAGTTAGCCGGACGGAAAGAACAAATAAAAATAACAAAAAAAAGAAGAGTCTTTATTAACAGATGAAATGATAATTAATAATAAAAATAAAAAGACCCACGCTAAAATCCCTTTATCTCAAATCCGTCTCGTGTTTATGTTTTTTTCTTTTTGATATTTTTTTTTTTTTTCAAGTTTCAAGTTCTGATTGCACACTTCTAACGAATTAAATATTTATAAATCTGCAAACGGGATATTGGCTTACACAAAACAGAATTAAGTCAATTAATAAAACGCGTTCCCGTAGTCAACACGTGGTCGTTATTCGATCTCGCCATAATAAACATCTCTAAGATTGTTTGACAAGCGAGTTGGTTCCGTTGAATAGTAGCAACAGTCAGTATCATGTTTTTTTCTTGAATTTATATACAATACATACATACATATATATATAAATATTATTTTTACTATTTTTTTCGAATTAATTAATGCATATGTCATGGATACATAAATCTGTTTTAGTAGAGACTATCATGCATGGAGACAAATAATGAAATGAACTATCGAATCTTATTTACTTGGTGAAGTTTCGAAAAGTTTGTTTGATCCAGCCAATATATACATACTCGTATATAAATAGTTTAAGATACTGTATAATATTTGAATAAAAGAACTAAGAAGGGGACGGACATAAAGGAGATTCTTGCGGGGCTTGTGGAATATGACTCAGTCGTTGTGGTTGGTTTTTATACTTTATTTTTGGGATTTTTTCGACAGTTTCTGGAAAGATGAATACCTTGTGCATACTAATTGCTTGAAACACGTGTGTGCGAAATTAGATGACGAAACCAGCTGGTCAGTTGAGAGCTACATTAGGGTCATAAAATTTGTTCTAATAACACAAAGTGATGGGGTTGAAATTAAATAACATTCTGAATACCAAACATCACAATAAAAAACTGGTACGGCGTTTTCAAATATGGTATATTTGTACATATGCAAATGTATGTATAACTTATGTATGTATCTTTTCACAAACTTATATTCCCACCCATTAAATCGATCCGCTTTTAAGCAAACTTGTTTTGACTGTACTGCCAATTTAAACCGTTCAAATCAAAAATGCAGAATTTAACATAACGACATAAAGTCGCGTGATGCAAGAAAATTATGATATTGGAACGTTTTATAAGTATCTTGAAAAGGCTCAATAGGACCTCATTGACTGATTTCCCGGGAATTATAAATTTATAAAATTATCATTATTATTATTGTGTTTTAAATATATAAGCTCTGTTTAAACTATGTGCCTATGAAGCAAAAGCTTCTACATTTTCTTTCTACTTCAGCTACCTGTGTATTCTTTAGCTTTTTTTAGCTTGGGGAGGTATGACTTCTTTACAGACTGGGCGTGGGTTCTTGTCCCGCGACGTTTCTAATCAGTAGTTGCTGGGAATGCTAATTCCCAGGCTTGCCTTTTCATGGCGCTTAGTGGCGCCAAAAGATGTTTTATTTCTAAACGCATAATTCTTGAACCGTCAAAGATATTTAAATAATTTCTCGTTTGAATTTAATCAAATTTCTATTTCTATTTCCTATGAAGAAGAATGATCCATAATATACAAGTATTTTTGAAGTTTTGTAACAAGAATTTTGTCCTGACATCCCGAAAACAAAAGAGAAAGGGTTTTTGATCGTACTTTGACCTCTCCTTCTCTTATTAACAGTTAAAATACGATATACCATATATGAAAATCTGTAAATAAAAAATAAATATGCATGTATTGCTCCCAGGTATCTGCATCGCTACTACGCCGCTTTTGCGATTGAGTAAATTCGGATCTGATATAATACGAGTACCATTCTACACGGGCAAAGCTGTTCCTTTGCTCAACTATTGCCCCAATTGCAGCTTGGTTGGAATTTACAATTTCTGGAGGCCAGTCTCTTTGCTGAATGTGCAATGGACGAGGTTCAATGCTTAGATCCAATAACGCCGGTTGACTTTCTGGTTGCAGCCGATCATTGACAAAAGATGGTGCAAAGTCTTCGTCAGTGAACACATTAGAGTCAAAGAGCCATATACCAGCCTTTTTAAATGCACTGCAGATGTTAGTTGGTGTAGAGGCTAATGGCCAGGCATATTTTACAACACCCGGTATTTCGTAGATTGTCATCGTTTTTCTGGGATTATTCCGCAACTAGTTATCTTGGGCTTTTGCACAGTATGTCTTGAACGGCCCATTGATGCCAATGTCCAAGGGTTGAAGTCGGTGACTACAATGTGGAGGAACACAAAGCATGATGACAGAGTTCTTTTGCCTTTTCGATCACCTTGATGTCAATGCAATGTGTGACGAATGGTTATCTAGCAGTAATAGGATGGGTTCAGAAGGGCTGGCCTTAGTACATTTTATGAAATGATCCATAAAAAGCAGAAACTCGTTACTGGTCATCCATCCCGAGCTATTACCAGCACCAATACATTTGGGGGAGGCCGTCGCGAATGAATATATCCCTATACTTTAGTCGTGGAAACACAAACATTGGGGGAATTGTGTTCCCAATAGAATTTGTCGGTAATTTCACAGTGACCAAAGTTCCACGTTCTGCAGATACGATTACTCCTACTTGCTTAATGCCTTTGGCTGCAAAAATTTTTTTGACTTTAGCACGGTTGTGACTCCAGTCTCATTCAAGTTCCATATACGAGAGGTAGTCAACTTGTGTTTTAAGATCACTTCTCCAAGCTTGTCGAAAAATTGTTTCACATTGTATCTATTAAAAGAAATGGCGCGACCAGCGCTCGTCGCTTCTGGTGTTCTAATAGAAAGCCACGGATTTTTTTTTAAGAAGCCAGTAGACCAATCTTTGCCTGCCATTTCATTTGCACGCCACGAGTTTGGAATATTTTGGACATAAAATCTCATCGCACATTCATATGCAAGTTTTTTTTACTTCTGCTGGCAAGAGGACGAATTAAATAGCGGAACACATTAAAATATAGGACGCCAGTGCTTTCTCTTGTTCTAGGATAAATATCACCTTTGGTTTGTATCCAACTGAAGGAGTTTGTCCTTTTTGTATTTTTTTCACAAACCGTTGCAATGTCGTATGGCATATCACCAGTTCACGTGCCACGGTCTTTAATTTACGGCCCTCTTGTATAACCGCTCAGCAGCTCTTTGTATAAGCTCCCTCGACGTGGTTCCCCTCTCTGTCTACCGTTTGTAGGTCCTCATCCTATGAAAACAGAAGTAGTCAAAAGTAGAATACCTAAAAATCAAAAGCGCTTATAGTTGGGGGTTGGTTGCGCCGCTGTTGGCTGTTGCCTATGCGCCTATGTTAGGCTTTCTGCGACATAGTATGGAGGTACAGCTATCTCTTTTCATTTTTAAAATATTCCCATCGGCATTACTTACCCCTGGCACTTTCAACACTGCCCTCCATATAAAGTAATATTTTTGACAGCTAAGTCCAGCGATGTTTTTGGTGTTCCATTGGAATCAAAATCGGAATACAAAAGCAAAAGCCTTCTGCCTCCCCAATCGAAAACGCCATTAGAGCGATTCCTGGTATTTGACTGAGATTGTTTAATCTCCAACTTTAGCTTTAAGCCAAATTTGCTCTCCTTATGTAATGGAACTACAGACAACCCCGCTAGTTTGATGTGTGTTCCCCGCCGGCTTTTGTCAGGCCCTGCATCCTTACGCAAAGCGCATTTGTGACGTTAATCGTTCATTCTTCATATGAGAAAATGCAATGCATATAGAGAGCTTCGGCCGCTGGTAAATGGTTTCCAACGGGATTCGCATTCCTATTTAGTAAATCATATTATCCAACTATTGAAGATACTGTAAGATAGCTATGTTCGTATCGACGGTGACTTTGATGTAGGATTATTACGAAAATTTGATAGTTATCCTCACGAAATGGTTACCCTATAATACGTCGCCGATAAAACAATCATCAAAAAAGACGCGGAACCTCGTTGCCACACAATCAATGTTACACACCAGAGAATTATGCATGTGGATATGTTATATCCTTAGCGTACTATGTAGAAATATAAGCCATCAAAAATAACAAGTGCAATATGTACTCATTCATACTCTTTAAGGCAACAAATTTCTCCCTGAAATTTCAGGCAGATGAAGAAATGCCAAATATCAGCTGATTTGCCGGCTTTGATTTAAGCGAAAGTTGTGCTTCATCGTTTATTTGTATTTGTTTGATAAATTGCTTTCTTTTATGAAAATAAAAATATTGTAGTTTAACGTAAATTTTGAGAGAGTGAATTAATGTTGGATGAGCCACAGAAAATCATGCAACAAATGTTTCTGTTTATTTATCTTTAATTTATTTGTGTTTTTGTAAATTGAATAAGTTAAGTTGCATAAATTTCTTGAAAAAATAAATAAAAAATAATGAAATACAAAGCACATTTCTTCTCGATTTCTTATTTTTTTTTTTAAAGAACTAAACAATCAAGTGAGTATGAATACACTTATAATGCCTCAGCAGGTGTTAAGTTTTTTTTGGAAAATGGGATAGAGAGAGAAAGAAAGATGTGCTCAGTGGTTATTTCGCTCCATGGGTGGCATCCAACATTTAATGGGGAGACTAAATTCTTAGTGGAAGCTGGCTTGATGTTGATTTCTAGCCAACTACTCGTCTTACTTGATTTTCGTTAGCTGAAAAAATGGATGAAATGTCTTTCGGGTGAGGCTGGGATTCGAAAAAGTATAACTCGACCTCTAATTTAAATAGTTCGTAGCACAACAGTTGACATAATATTTCATCACTACGTCACCCATTTTATCATCTTTTATATTTTTTAATACTATTAATTAGTTATCGTTATAAAGGGTGTTTTCTTTAGAGGTTTGTTTTTTAAACTGGCAACACTGTTTCTACAGATTGCCAACTTGACTGTTGAAAGTTGATTTGTCGTTAGTATGTTTTGCCATTTTTTGATGAGTAGATTAACGCCAGAACAAGGCGTGCAAATTGCGCAAACTTATTTTGAAAACCATGGTTCGGTACGCAAAACTTATCATGCGCTAAGCCCATTTTACGGTCGACATAATCGTCCATCTGAGCAAGTTATTCGGAACGCGATAAATCGTTTTCGCACCACGTACACTCTAGTAGATAATACGCATCCCCAAAGACGACAAACAGTGCGAACAGAAGAAGTTATTGCCGTTGTGGAGCGCAGTATTGAGGAGAATCCGAATGAGTCGATTCGCCATCGCGCACAGCCCATCCACTTTGTGAAAGATTTTACGGAAAGATCTTAGTTAAAAAGCTTATTAGATTCAGCTTGTCAAGAGTTGAAACTGCGTTACTATTATACGCGTCGTAGGTTCGGTGAATGGGCCGAAAACATGATTCAGCTTGATCCTCATTTTCAACGGATAATTTTGTTCTGCGATGAGGCCCATTTTTGGTTAAATGGATATGTAAACCAGCAAAATTGCCGAATTTGAAGTGGAAAAAACCCAGAAGTCTGTGTCGAGACGCCCTTACAACCATTAAAACTCACTGTTTGGTGTGCTTTACGGGCTGGGGGAATCATCGGCCCATAGTTCTTTAAGGACAAAGCCGGTCAGAATGTTACAGTCAATGGAGAGCGCTATAGAAACATGATTTCTGACTTCTTCGTTCCTCAGTTGAATGGCATTAATATGACAGAGCTTTGGTTTGAACAAGATGGCGCAACATGCCACACGGCGCGCGACACCAACAATTTATTGCGGGAAACATTTGCTAAGCGCATAATTTCGCGTAATGGACCTGTGAACTGGCCTCCACGAACCGTGTGATCTCTTTCTTTGGGAGTACCTGAAGTTACTAGTCTATGCCGATAAACCAGAGACGTTGGACGATTTGGAAGTCAACATTAGCCGTGTTATTGCCGATATACGGCCCCAGGTGCTCGTGGAAACGTCCCTTATTCTGTTATCGATGATGAGATTTGCGCACACCTAATTGGCATGTATTTCCGCTTGAAATACGCTGGGACTTTTTTCCATTGGTTGCGAAATTCTGGCGTTTGGACCAAAAACACCAGCACCCACTCCGGTGCCCATCTTCGATCCATTCGTATATCACTTGATACCGTTAAGGTTTGAGGTGGGGTTTTTGTAGTTCCATGCTTCTCGGCTTGGAATCTATATATTGAACCTTCTGCCGAAGCACAGAGTCTTAGGTAGGCGATCGTTTACCGCCCAAATCATGTCAAGGTCGGGGATTTTGGAGAGAAGATTCATTTGATCAATATGATCTGAGTGATCACAAACTCCACAAACTCCTGTTTGTAGTAACCTAACCGTGCTGCGAATTGCTGGGTGAAGATAGGTCGCATTGTCGTTATATATATCCAATAGGTGACCTTTGGTGTTAATCCACAGGCCTTAGCATATATACGATGGCAAGGCCACGTGGGTTTAGTCGCTTTGGTAATTTTATTATTAACATGTGAATTCCAATTTAGTTTTTTATCGAGAACCATTCCAAGATATTTTACTTCATTGTAGTACACAATTTCTGTGTCGTTAAGTGAGATCTGGGCAAGGCTCAGATTCCATTTACAAGTGAAGGGAACAATTATACTGGCAGCTTTTCTGGGGTTGCATCTACATCGGCTAAGACAGACATTTTAGTCTCACCAGAAGATGTGGAGATTTTCCAGTTTACTAGCATCACTCAAACCCAACGGTTAGTGGAATGGTCAATACGCTTTTTGGACATGGCTTCCGAAATGGATTCATATCCGGTATTATCAAAGGCAGCTTCAATATCAACATTGTAATCTCTTTTGTTGGTAGGCCTCTTTAATCTGTCGTACCAGATTTAGTAGACCGCATTCCGTACATCTTACTTTTCTTTCTGTTGAGAAGGTCTCTGATGTGTAAATCGATGGTTTTCAGAAAAAATGATTTAAGACTTATGGGTTGATATGATTTGGATAGTTCACTAAGTTTATCTGGTCTGGAGATAAAAACTGCGTTTACCTCACACGATGCTTGTGGAATGTATCCCAAGTTGAAGCTATAGCTAATTTAGGAATGGGAAAAATCAGGACTGCTAACTAGACCGATGCTTTGCAGAAAGAAAAGATGTGTGGTTTCGGAACTTGGTTTTCCTTCACTAACATCACGGTCAGGCCGCATTTCTGCTTGATTTTGGAGAAATTACTATTCAGCCAATTTGCAGCGGCTTCCTTGGAGCAGCCAAACACGACCTAGCCAGCCCTGATTGTAGACGGCTTCACTTCTTCGCTTCGAAGCTCAATCGAAACATCGATAACTCTCTCTTGTATTTGAGCCATTTGCTCAACGCTAAGGGAATTTAGATTTATATCTTCCGGGATTACACCCAGCCTGACACAGAAGAGAACATTGCTATATGGAACCTTATCAACTGTAGCATTTCCTACTCGATCTCTCTTTGCTTCCGACGTCGGTGCAGGGGAGTCGTCGGATCGGGTTCTTTTACCTTCTGTGCCATTGTTTTCGATTTTGACAGTGGCAATTGCTAGAGCACGTTCCCTAGAGTTACCTTGTTTCAGGGCTTGTTTGAACCTTCTGCCCACAAAGCTTTTAATTTTATGTACCGTAGATTGGATGTAACACATCCAATAGCATGCTAATTGTGTCTTCATGCAAAGTGTCTGAGTCTGTGTAGCTCAGAGGGGACGAATTCCCTTCCTCGTTTCTCATTTCAACGTCAGACTTGGTAGCAGATGTTCGATCGACAGTTTCTGCTCCAGGGAGCACAGGTGCGTCATTAACAGTTGATGCTTTTAGGGTGACATCAGTCTCTGAAGTTAAAACCTTGTTGGGTCAATTTTGATTCCCACGAGTAATAAAGATATGAAGGTCACCTGACAGCAGAGCCCATTTTGCTGAGAGGAAGCCCCTCTTCGTCGCTGATTTTTGCCATTGTTAGGACACGTGCACAGAGAGAAGTCCTTCAATATTACAAGCTTGCGAGTGCACGGCACGGCGGTCGGCCCGTGGAGCCAATGAGTCTTCTTAGGAATCGTCCTACGACTTTATACTACAAGTCCGCACCTATCAATCAGACAAGTTAAAGAATTATTATGTAAAGCATTTATACACGCTGATACATTGAAAACGGCAGTTAATTAGTAACTTCTAGGGAGATATTTCCAGTTTTGTAACAATTCTAAATCCTAGTAATGAGAAAAAGGTAAAATACTACAGTAGAAGTCGAACAAGAGATAGAAAATAAAAAACAATATAAAAGGCTCAAAAAGAAAGAAGAAACGCAGACGAGTGAATAGGTCCCTGGTGACCTTTTTGATTCTTGAAGCGATTTTACTACCAATTCCTGCAAAGCATGATACCTTCTACCCAACATGTATTCCAGAGCATATTGTTTTCTGTGTTTTAAAAAAAATCAAAGTGATCGATGCATAATTTTGTTCTTTTATTGGCATTTACTTTTTTTATGTACTTTATTGGGGTTAACCAATTTTTGCATGATTGTTTTTTACCACTCGTAATTATGGGAAATTCCAGAATCTGTGTCAGCGGTTAATTTGTTAAGTATCTCCAGAATCTGTGTCTGCGATTTATTATTTATTTATCAAGTATCTTTTAGAGAGTCTAGTTGTGCTTTGTGCAGGAAAATAAAATATAGTGAAAATACGAGTACTACTTCGCTTTTGAAAAACCGAATTACTATACATAGCGTTTGAAGTAAGTTTGCTTTTTACTTGTTTTTGTGCAATTTGTCAGAAATTACGTTAGATTTATTCATGTTATAGATAATGGGGAGTGAAAATATTGAATTCAAAAGTTTAGCGCGTACATTTGACGAGACAGATGAGCAAAATGTTTTCAATCCATTTGCAAATGATGGTGACGATGAAGAAGCAGATCCGACATACCAACAAATTTCTATTGAAGACTCAGATTGCGAAAACGAGGTAAGCGTAGATTATGAAGAAGAAGAAGAAGACGCTGAATCGGAAAATGAGGCTGATGATGCTGTACTTGATTGTAATGACTCCTACACAGCAAAAGATGGCACCATTTGGATGTAAACTCAGCCACCAAGCTCACGAATTCGTGCTCATAATGTAGTGAATTATCACCAAAGAAAACCGGACCCATTGATAACAGCAAATAATCCGCTACAAATATTCAAGTCCATTATCACGGAGCCGATTGCATTACGAGAAAACGAAAACAACTGACCAAGGAATGGAATGATGCTCACCCTCTGAAGTAAAAAGAATGGCAACCTTTCAATATGATGGAGATGGATGCATTTTTGGCAATAATTTTGCATGCTGGACTGTGCCAATCAAATAATGAGCCAGTCAAGGAGTTATGGGATGCTTCCCATGAACCTATTTATAAAGCTGCGATGCCCTTGGATCGGTTTTTGTTTATGAAGAAATGTATCCGCTTTGACGACGTCAACACTAGCACAGAACGCCAAAAAAGCAGCAAGACAGCGGCAATTGATGATGTCTGGACAATGATGCAAGCGAACCTAGAAGCGGTTTACATACTACACGATTTTTTGACAGTCGATGAACAACTATTTCCGTACAGAGGTCGTACGAGGCTTACACAATATATACCTTCAAAACCGGCTAAATATGGCATAAAAGTATGGTGGTTGTGTGACTCCAAATCACACTTTCCATTAAAAGGAATGATTTACTCTGGTAAGCAGCAGGATCAGCAACGTGAGGTGAATCAACGAAGAAATATATGCATATGGGCGGCAAAATTTATTCAGGTAATTTTTTTACTACGATGGATTTGGCGAAGGCACTTTTAACGCAGAGAACCGCATATGTAGGCACAGTACGTGCGAAAAAAGATTTATTAAAAGGAATTTTGTAAAAATAGGACCCGTTATTTGGATTCCACGAAGGTGATGTTGCACTCTGTTCATATGTGCCGAAGAAAAATAAGGCGGTCATTTTATTGTCAACTATGCACTATATGTATGCTATACACAATAGCAATGCAAAGCTAAAACCATTGGCCATTTTGAATTACAATGACAATAAGTCGGGTATAGATACCATGGACCAGATGCTGGGCACATATATGTACGTCTAAGGGGCCCACCAGGCGATGGCCGCTAGCTATGTTTTTCAACACGATAGACGTAGCTGCATTGGCTGCATTTATAATTTATGATGAGTTGGCTCCAACCGAACAAACTGACAAACGGCGTTCGTTCCTGCATGTACTAATTAAACAATTAGCCACGTCCAACATGAAAATTCGTGCTAATAACCATCACGTGTATAAATACCCTAAAATACGGAATGCGATGGAAGCTTTTGATGTAATTATGACTCAAATGCCAGTGCGCGGAGATGTACCTGCCTTCGCACCAAAATCAAATAGACCATCGTGCTACTTCTAGGTAAGGTAACGAAAGACTAGGGCTCTATGTCATAACTGCAGAAAACCCGTATGCCTGGAACATTCGCAGCAAATATATAGATGTAATGAATGTAGTGGTAATAATACTTAACACATGTAAAATTTAATATATTTTGAAAAATAAATAACAAAGATTAAAAGTTAATGCTACAATTGATTTTTATTAATATATTATGGCCTAACAATAAAATTTGCTTTTCAAAAGGTCGAAAAATTCCAATTTTTGCAGGTATTATAGTCGAAAACGGTTGTAGGTCCCCAGGGACCTGTTCACCACATAAATTATTCACTCATCGGAGGGTTAAAAAAAAAATAAGAAAGGAAAAAAGACGAAAACGCTTATAGCTAACACCCAGAAATTTATTTAAGCAAACTTATGTCGATTCTGTCAGTGCAAAATATCTGCAATGGTTTTTATACCCATATGGGGTTCGTAATTCGAAAATAATTTTTTATTATTTTTTGTAAACTCTTCTCAATAGGGTACCCCTATATATGGGGCAAGTTGGGACAAATTTACTTTTTTTAGCTTAAATTTGTATTGTCCTTAGATTTGCCATTTTATAAAGATTAATTTAATAAAAAGTATCTTTTTACGAAAATGTGGATTTTATTCAACATCAAATCTTAAATATTTCGTCTTACACGTAAAAAAAAAACCTTATGTAGATATCACCCAACACTTTATTTTATACTCATTTCGGTCTAGTCCAGCGGTTACGATAACTTCATCGTCCCTACTAGATGAAGCAACAACATTTACTGGACCTAAATACAAAACAAAATAAATAAAGTTACCCTTCAATTTTCAAATAGTGCTTTCAAAATTTATACATACCTTCAAAAATATGCATATTTATGCATAGTTTCACTTGCACCAAATCCCATATGTTAACAAAGCCATCGTCGTTAACATTGATGAGGTAATCCCTGTTATTCCAACACAGAGACATTGGTGTTGAATTTAATTTCTTATTAAAGAGATTCATTCCAGTTCCCATATCAGTTACTTGAATCAAACCGTCCATACTGCTTGATCCAAGTTTACTCTGATCACCATTTAAGCAAATACTTGAAACTGAATTCGGATGATTTAGCAATGAACCTGGTTCGGAGTGTGTTTTAAATGCCATATCATTTATTTCCAACGGCAGTTCCCAAACAAAAATATCACCGCTTTTTGTGCCTACAATCACCTGAAACAAATCAGTTACTTTTCTAATGCAGAGACACGTAATATTTGAATCGAATTGATTGTGCGCTATCATTGAACTTGAAAGGCGATACATTTTATCATCAAGATTCTTAAAACCTTTCCATACTCTGGAATGGAAAAGGATATATATGTGAACGTGCAAAAAAAAGTTACAACTATTTTACTTCACACTGCAATCCCAACTACCGGATACTAAAATGCCAAGTTCTTCATCTAGACTCAGGCAAGAAACGGAATCATCATGTGCGGGTATCACGTCTGACACTTTTCCGTAATTACATTTATATAAATTACTGTACAACAAGAAGGTGAATTAAAACTGTTAATAATATCGCACTTTTCTTACATGTTATTGTCCCAGGAGCCGACGATAAACAAATTTGATTCAGTCATTTTAACACATGAGCTTATTGGTAATTTACCAAATGAAATACTCCTAAATTTCAAGATAAAAATGTTTTATTAAAACAACGGCCGGGAGATTAGGTAAAAATTTCCTTTACCTTGTTTGACGTTTATCCTTGAGGGAGTAGCACTTTAAGAGGCCATCTTTTCCAGTCGACAGAATTGTATCACCGTCAACCAAAATTGATGTTACTGAGTCTTTATGAGCCAAATAAGAATCTTTCAGTTCTAGACGTGGATTGCTTGCTGAAATAAATACTCTTAAGAAAAAACTCCAATAGTTTCCCTGTAATTGCGTACCTCTTTCGCTATGTTCAGATGCAGCAGTGTTCGTAATTTTTAGATTTCGAGAAACATGAGGCTTATCAAACAATTGTGTTGGTATTTGTCCAAATTCCGATATTTGAATTTCAAGAGCATGCCGTGCCACAGGATCGTTAACCGAATCTAAATCAACCGAACCTTCATAACATAAGTGGTAGAAAACTGAAATAAAAATGAAAATTTGCAAAAAATGTTAGGGTTTCATTGACTAGAAGATGGGATATTACTGACCGCTGGAAACACTACTTAGACCTACTTATATATGAGAACATGTGTCGAGCTTAAAGCTTAGACCGAATGCTTTCTAACAAAAGAGTAGGTTAAATAGTATATGTAGAGAATAAAGTAGCAATTAATCGTTCACACGATATACAAAGGAATCTATATGCCAAAGCTGGCAGGTTAAGGCGACCTGAGTTGGACCAAAATAACACATTCTTCATGATAATCGGTGTAATCCAAGCCACTCTAGTAACAGGTACTACACGAGTTCAACGTCACGATATTTTCTTGCAATCTTATAGGATAATGGATCTTATAGGATATAGGAAAATAGTTTACGTGATAAGATAACCACTACCACATTCATAAGCCTATTACAACTTAAAATAGCTAGACAGTCGACAGAGATAGTAGAGTGTTTCCAATACATTGAAATTTCGGTTGAACCGAATGGAAGAATAATCAAGATAATGGCAACCGGTATCTTATCTAAAATACCCTGGATAAATGCAAGAACTTTTAACATGAAGTTACAACGGTTGATTGTCTATTCCAAGTTTCTATATAAGTGTACCACCTGGAAATGTTCTTTCACTGCATCGTATTTATTAAAATATTGCTAAAAAGAATAACGTGTTATGATTAAAATGTTTAGAAGATGTATTTTTAGTAATGAACGATTAAAATTTATTTGAAAAGATGCGCAAAATATTCATTAAATTACCATTATCGGCTAATACAGCTTCTGGTCCTTTTTGTTTGTAACCAAAGATGAGATCAATCCAATTATGTAAATTCTCTGATACACATTCTGATTCCAAAGCTTCTCTCAGTTTCGACACGAAAATTGAAGGAGAATTATTTGCCCAAAGTGGCAAAAGCACATGACTGACTTTCGAACCATTGCTTCGCTGCCCAAAATTAATTTTATATGTGTTTAAGAGAAAATCTCCCCCTTGTGATGTATCGTAAAATTCTGGTATAAGTTCCTTAAAGTAAACCTTTCGTTCTGATATTTTATTGAAGAATTTAAGTCTCTTACCTTAAAGTCAGCCATGTTCGTCAGACAATTTCTAAAAGTATCCTGAATGCTATTAAACATTCTGTCCGGATGGTCAAATTTTCCATTCTGAAGGCACAACATCAGGTGAGGATATTTACGAACCTAAAAGGAAGAATTTTAAAGAGTGATGGCAATAATTACTCAATGATCTTTACAGCTAGTCATGAACAGCATTTCTTACCAAATAGAATAAGAAAAATCCAGGCGTCGAATAATGGGATCCATACAAATATCTAAAATCATACAAGATGTTAAAGAAGCATAGTTGCAATAGTTCCTAACATATTAGTTAGAAATCTCTACTTCCTTAATATATCGTACTCGTATACAGGATGTCCCAGTTTAGCAGTATAATCCTTTAAGGGCATATTCTCGAACTTCCGCCGAACAATAAATTGTATGGCAGGGGGAGGTCTATTCTCACTCTATTTCAAGTTACAGCCCATTAAAGTGGGTGACCTCTAATTTGGCGGTGTAACCACTTTAAACGCTATAATTTCTTAACTAGTACAGGTACAAACATAGTTTTGGACATTTTGGAAAGATAATTCAGCAGTGCATACAAATGCTCTGGGTACATCTGTGCAGCAACAAAAAACTTATGTCTCGTTAATCTCAAAATTATGAAAATTTGCTGTTCCATTTTTTTTTACTTAAAATGCATTTTTCTTAAAATGTTTACTTAATAAATTTTATGGAATTTTTAATTCTTTGTTAATCTTTTTTTTTCGTTTTGACATTGTTTCAACTGATCTACAATCGACATTTTGCTCTGTAAGTGGACAGCCGATTGATAAATTGATCTCCACAAAATGTATTAAAAACGTGAATTCGCGGAAATAGTGTTTGTATACGTGTTCTGCAATGGAAATGCTTCGTTGGCAAGATTGGAGTACCAACGATTATATCCAAATCGTAGAACACGGTGCATCCCGCTATTCGCTAATACGTATCAGCGTCTCGTTGACGGCTCAACTGCATCAAAAAAAAAGAGGACGTTCAGAGGACGCCACCGCTGCGGCAGAAGTTGGGGATGGGATTTTGCGTGCTGTGGCAGTTCAGCCTTCAGTCAGCGTCCGTAGACTAATCTAACTGTGCAGTTGGAACTTCCCAGAACCAGAATTCACAGGACTCTACAGAAAAATAGATTACACCCATCCATTTGACACCGATACAGGATTTACTACCAGGTGATGGGCAAAGAAGAGTGGAATTTTGAAAATGCCGGCAATTCCTCAAGAACATTCTGTGGACTGACGAAGCGCAGTTCACAAGATATGGGGTTACAAGCCACCATAATTTGCACCATTGGTCAGACTCAAATCCCCATTTAATACACACAACATCCTTTCAAATGTAAGAATTTAATTATTGTAAACAGCTTCTTCAAAATGTGTTGTTTATTTTAAAGGAGGTTTAGTGTTAATGTTTGGGCTGTATTAACAGGAAACACTTTAGTAGGCCCGCACTTTCTTCCACAAACCGTTAATTCCCATTACTACCTGGAATTTCTTAGAGAACGATTTCCGGAACTCCCTGAAGATGTTCCTCTTGTTCAGAGAAGGGCGATGTTCTTTCAACAAGATAGAGCACCTTGTCACAGTAGCAGCGAGGTAACTTCGTTCCTCAACCATACTTTTAACGAACGATGGATTGGTCGATTCCGCCCCAACCCTTGGCCGCCCAGATCTCCTGACCTAACACCCATAGATTTTTTTCTTCCGGGGTGCTATGAAAGAAAAGGTTTATTTTAGAGAAATGTCGAGTCTGGTAGAGCTCCAAGAAAATATTAGTGTCGCTTCAGAAGAGATGAAAATAATTTTGATGCCCGTTAATCTACCATCCGAAATAGTTAAAAGCGCCCGAAAGTGTATTCAAATGGAAGGAAGGCATTTCGAACAATTGCTATAAACATTCCATAAACTGTTCCAAAAAGGTCCTTCTCAGGACCATATAAAAATATCTAAGCGATTTTATGAGTAAATTAATAGGTACACTTCTTTTTGGCCATTTTTGTTTGACCAAAAATGGATTTTACTACAAAATCTGTTGATCGTACGTAAAAAAGTTTCTAAACATAATTTTTAGAAAATTTTGCAAGGATAAAAATTTCAGAAAATTTATCAAGTAAAAATTTTAAGAAAAATGCATTTTAAGTAAAAACATGAAACGGCAAATTTTCATAATTTTGAGATTAACGAGCCATAACTTTTTTGTTGCTGCACAGATGTACCCAAAGCATTTAAGACTTGTATGCACTGCTAAATTATCTTTCCAAAACGTCCGAAACTATTTTTGTACCTGTACTTGTTTCGAAATTATAGCGTTTAAAATGGTTACACCTCCATGTTGGCTGTAACTTGAAATGAAGTGAGAATAGACCCGTGCCTGCCATACAATTTCTTGTTCGGTCGAACTTCGGGAATATGCCCTTAAAGGATTATACTGCTAAGCTGGGACACCCTGTATACAACTGTCAATATATGTACATAAGTTTAAAACAATGTAACAACAGTTCCTTTCAAAGCTAGCAATACACGGATATAAAAACTCCTTGTATCCATCCGGTTGTCAATCTACTCCAAGTAAGGAATCAATCAATGCTGACATTCCTTGAAGATCCCATGGTGTTCTTTTTCAAACCGAAAATAAGTCCGTGACTTTTTGAATTTCTGACCTCTTTACTGAAACAGCAACACTGCTCCTGTCAACAGGCATCTGTCAGTTGACTCCTGTCAGTTAGTTTGTGTTTGACAGCTATTTTTATCAGACTACTCACTAATTTGAGGAGAAAATGGAAAAAAGTGAATTTCGTGTGCTTATTAAGCATTATTTCTTGCGAAAAAAAACCGTTACCGAGACCAAGGCTAAGCTTGATAAATACTATGGGGACTCTGCACCATCGATTTCAATGGTAAAAAAGTGGTTTACTGAATTTCGTTGTGGCCGTACAAGCACTGAAGATGCCGAACGTCCTGGACGCCCAGTTAAGGTCTCTACACCCGAAACAATCGAAAAAATTCACGATATGGTGTTGGACGACCGAAGATTGAAAGTGCGAGAGATTGTGGAAGCCGTAGGGATCTCGCATGGCTCAGTGGTTTCAATTTTGAATGATCACTTGGGCATGAGAAAGCTTTCCGCAAGATGGGTGCCGCGTTTGCTCACAGTCGACCACAAACGCAATCGTGTAACAACTTCACAGGAAGGTTTGGCGTTGTTTAATCGCAATATGGAGGAGTTTTTGCGTGGACGAAACATGGATCCATCACAACACACCAGAGAACAAACAACAGTCAAAACAGTGGGTTTCTAAGGGTGAATCGGCGCCAAAGAAGGCCAAGGTTTGTTTGTCAGCCAATAAAGTTATGGCGACTGTTTTTTGGGATGCACGCGGGATAATCCACATTGACTACCTTCAAAAGGGAAGAACAATCAATGGGGAATATTATGCCAACTTATTGGACCGATTCAATGACGATTTGAAAAAAAAAACGACCTCATTTGGCCAAGAAAAAAGTTCTTTTCCACCAAGACAATGCAAGGGTGCACACATGTGCAGTTGCCATGGCAAAAATCCATGAATTGGGCTATGAATTGCTCCCTCATCCACCCTATTCTCCAGATTTGGCTCCGAGCGACTACTTCTTGTTCCCAAACCTGAAGAAATGGCTTGGTGGAAAAAGATTTGACTCCAATGATGAAGTCATCTCGCAAACAAAGGCCTATTTTGAGGACCTCGACAAATCATTTTTTTTGGAAGGGATAAAAAAATTGGAGAAGCGTTGGACAAAGCGTATAGAGCTCAAGGGAGACTACGTTGAAAAATAAAATTATTTTTTTATCAAAAAATCTGTGTTTTAATCCAAAAGGACTTATTGACCCGCCCTCGTACTACCTTCTCACCATATAGCAACTCTGAATACTGTAGATAGCAATAAGCTGATATGCACAAATGCACCTTATATTGATATATAGTATTACTCGTATTTTATATGGCGTTATCATTTAGTGGTCGTCCGTTTTAAAGGTCGCATATATCGAAAAAACTGCGAAAATTGATTGATTTATTGACCAAACAAAAAACTTAAATATTGGACTATAACTAACATTTTCACTAAGTGCTATATAATGCAGGCAGTGGAAAAAGACAGTCTTGGGGGAGTATGTGTTAAGGTAATAGTCAAGAACTTGTTAAATGCTCTTGTATTCAAATAGCATTCTGGACATGGATTCAAAATTTGACCAAATACTTCTTGCAACTGAAAATAACCAGAGGATGAAGTGTGATTAAAGATCTTCATGTCATTTACATACTCAAATAAAATAATTAGCGATTAATTAATAATATTATAAGGATAAATAATAAAGGGCCGAAAGCTATTTTTCTTCCAAGTAGGAATCGTTTGACATAATAAAACCAGAATGAAAATATACGCCGATTAATTTGAGGAGTATGAAAACTATGTGGTAATTTGTTTGTCATCTTATAGTGCACAACAATGTTAGGAAGCCCTATAAGACAGTTTAGCGATGGTTCTGTATTATTGTAACCTGTTTTTTTATGGAGAAGGTTTACACATTAAGAGTTTTTCCATACGTAATGTTGAATATAAAAGGATCAAACAGTTTTTTTTAGAATTATCGCGGGTAGACCAACACGAAAGGCATTATTGGGTTTGAGTTTTTAATTTATTTTCTCTTTTAGGAATTGCTGAGTTTGTATGAGTATGTCTACAAAATTGAGCAATGTCCTTAGATTAGATAATAATAATAATATTTAAATATAATAATAATTATGAATATAAATAGTTAAGAAAGTTCAGACAATCTAAATATATAAGAACATACACTACCGCTCAAAAGTTTAGGGTTAAAGAAAATTTGACAATTTGAATCGAAATAACTTTACAACGATTAGAGATATTTTAAAAATTCTTTTTTGTAAGTGTAGGGGCGACTTTTGTTTATTAGAGAAGCCGAAAATGATTGAAAATTTTATTATTTTTTTTATATGGTAATACTGTATTCAACTTATTTTCATTAGAGTAGTTTCCTTTTTTTTGATCACCGCTTCACAAATTCTAGGCATTCTTCAAATAATTTGTTTGATTTCCACTTTGTTTGTAAGAGTGTCCAAAGTTCAGGTTTTGATTTTGGACAGCTTTCTCGTACTTTCTTATCGAGTTCGTCCCATAGAAGCTGTATTGGCTAAAGATCTGGGGATTGAGCTGGCCATCATAGTTGCTCTTGGGATTTACCGTACTCCCTAAAGAGCTTTGAGGAATGTTTAGGGTCGATATCTTGTTGGAACCAAAAGTTATCAACAATTAAACGACATCCTGATGAAGGAGCGTGGTCCATCAAAATGCTTTTATATTCTTCTTTGTTCAATGTGCCATCGTTTTTACCAAATCTCCAACTCTTTCATAAAAGAACGATCCCCAAACCATAACCGAATCGCCTCCATGTTTTACAATTGGAACCACCCATTGTGGAGCCATTCTCATTTGGTCCAATCGACGGATGAAAACTCGACTATTTGATCCAAATGATTTTGGATTCATCGGTCCATTAGACTTTCTTCACCATTTCGATGGAGCAATCTTTATGCTGACCTTAGGAGGGGTTTTTCAGATTGAGCTATTTTCGCAACCAGTGACACCATGTGAATGGATTGATGACGATGGTTGCTCGTAAAATAATGTCCTTTTTTGTTCAAATAAATATTCTCTCATATATTTATTTCAAATAAAGCGGAAGTATGAAAAGAAAAGGAAGTAAGCAAAAATTCCAAGATTAACACTATAAGAGGAATAATTAAGTAAATCCATTGTCTCATAAAAAAAGCTTTATAACTTTTTCTGTTGCCTGCTCTTGTGAAAATCTAATTTCGAATTAGTTACTATATAGTGAAACATTAACAGCACAGTATAAGGTATAAGGTACAAGCAATGAATTTTGAAGGATTTCGTAGGATTAAGGCCATTTCAGCTCAGATTTTTGGTTGACAAAATACGTTTGAGCGGTAGAGTATATCTATTTGCTGCCTATAGAAAGTTGCTGAAAAAGCAGCTTAGCCGATTGGGTCGGTGTCTTTGGAAAACTGACGACGTCTTGTTAATTTTACAAATCAAAAGTTATTGTCTATTTTAAAATTTTTTTACAATTTTAGCGATTTCTAACAAATTCAAATATTTAAAAATGCGCCAGTGGTAGACAGCACCACTTTAAGAGCAGGCGAAATATCTGAACAACCTGACTATAATAGTATGCACCTATATGCTATGAATGGAAGAACACATACAATTTATTTATATCGTTATGCTTAGAAGTTTACAAAAGAACTGTCCCGAATTTGCTTTTTAAATTTCCACCACTGGTTCAGGCATCTGAACCACTTCTCTGTTACGTGCCGAAACTACCCCGCTTTACAAACATTATCTACAAAATATTCGGCAGTACATTTCAAGCTTTCAAATGACATCGTTCAGGGCAAAAGATTTTGTTAGCTATACAGGTTTCGTGCCCACATTTAAAACACAGGCCCAAGTTTATCTTCAAATTGGTTCACCTTTTCCTTTACATGACAACGATTCAAAGTTTTTGCAAACTTACTGAAATGAGATCGGAGCTCTTATGCTTTTAGCGAGTGAATTCCGCCAAATATTGCAAGTAATTCCACAACCAACATCCGCAAATGAGCTCAATGGTTGAAAGCGTCTGCCGGTGGCCATGCCAAGTGCGCTAAGTGCTCCCTTCCCCATTCATCATCATCCAAAACGGGACCAAAATTTACACAAGCCAAAGAAAGGTTGACGCTTAAAACAACAAAAAGGCGTTCATTGGTTGAAGCAAGGCGCACGTGTAGTCAACTCAACACAATTTTTCCGTCAATTCTTCCTCGCCCTAGATTTCGTTCACAAAAAAAAATCAAAAGAACACTCAAATACGAAAATACGAAAATAGTCGCAACCATTCCAACAAACCCCACAGGCCAAAATGAAACAATTAACAACATAACTGCAAATATTTCCACCGACATAAATAATTGTACCCCTAAGCCAACTTCATCGCCCCTCTCATCTATACCCATCAATCATGCTTTCACAAAACAGCTATCCGCATCCAGCTCTTCCAATTCCAATTTAATATCACCCATTAACCAAGTATCTAATTCATTATTAAACTCACCAATTTTTGCTATTACCAATACTCTCTTTTAAAAGTCCCAATATTACATCAAACCACCCTGTATTGACCATTATGATGATCTACAAAAACAAAACTCATGACCAAACTCCCGGATCTAAAACACTGGATATTAATAACCCTTGTTCTTCTCACCGATATAAACCACGTGTCTAACTTTTCGACGTCGTCAAATCGTGATTTCTTGCGACGTAACTCAAATTACAAAAATGTCGCCAAGAAAGAATTTATCAATAGTTTGCTTTTGAAAAATTCGCTGCCGATATAAATCCTAGCTGCACCTCTAAAACACTCTGGTAAAAAGTTAAAACCCTCACCTGCAGCTACAAAACACCATGTAACATATCAAAATCATTAAAACTGAGGTACAAACCTTGACTTCTCCATCGGAAATCAGCGAAGTTTTTGCCAAAACATGATCCCACGCACGAGAAGACTCAAACTTTGAAGCAGATTTATTTCTGAGAAAGTTGCTTTAGCCAACTACCATTTCACCTTATCCCATCAGTCTCCCAGCCCAGCCAATCGAATCCCTAATAAATCCAATTGAACTCACAACCTGCTTAAATACTGCATGTTAAAAAACGCGGACAAGAATCATCATCAAACGTATTTTGTCTCTCTATAATCAAATTCTTGACAGGGAAATTATCCCACATTCGCGGAAGTTGCCAAAACCTAACAAAGAACCAACCATAGTCTCTGCATATCGTCCAATATGGCTTTTACCATACATGGCTAAAACCCTTGAAAAGATCATATTAACAGACATCAAATTGCTTTTAATCATGACCGAGATACGATGGATGCAATCTTGTGACATACATTGATGATTTTATTGCTTCATCTTTATCCGAAGTGTTGTCTCTTTAAAGCACATACATAGAGCCATGCATTCACATAAAACGTGTTCGTTTCCTGAATAAGACCTATTTGGTGTAGGTGATATCGAAGGTGGCAGTGTCCGGTTAGAAATCCAACCTTCATCTTCTTTTGATTTTTGTGGAAGGGTTCTGTTATCAGTCTTTTGATTTTTTGTGGAAGGGTTTGATGGCTTGGCGAAACCTTGGGAAGTTTTCCCAATGGAATACACATTTTGTTCTCCCAGCTCTTTATTGTTGAATTAATTACTGAGTTTGGAATATTACAGAACTGCTCAGAGCCGATGAACGCATAATAATGCGGTGTTTATCTTTGATCCATCGATATACCACTTGATACCTTTAAGGTTTGTAGTTCTATGCTTTTCGGCTTGGGATCACTATATTGGATTTTCTGCAGAATCTTAGGTAGAGGGTCATTACCGAAAAGGCATCAACATATCATCTTCATATCATGTGGCAATAAAAACGTGTCTGAGAACATTTAGGACCATACCCATCCGGAATATTTTGGCCGAGGCTGGCTTACCTTCCATTCAAGAAGGTTTTGATTATCTAACAGCTCATATTGTTACTAAGCATAGCTTATGAAATTGAACTACAGTTCACCATAGAATCAAAAAACTTAACAAGAATAAAAAGGCAAGAAAAATTCAATTACCACTTCCCATGCTCTTTCTGTTGCAAAAAACCTAAATGTTTCCAAAGATCTTTTATCGAATTCATCATCGGTATTCACTGCAGAAGCTACCGCTATATTTAAAGCGTCAGTGGTTGCATAGAACGAAAGAACGATATACTAACAGATAGCCTTTCAACGATCTCTGCCCTTAAAGATTTAAAAAATAAAACTAATATTATTAAGAAAAGCCAAGATAAAATAATCGCTTCAAATAAAATGCTGATGCCGGTTTGGATCCCAGACATCAAATATCAGGGGCAATGAAATAGCCGACGCTGTAGCAAAATCTGCGCCCAGCGAACCACTTATGCTATTGCATTCTTTTAACAAAGTAGATATGGAAAAACTACTAAACAACGAAATGCTCATAAAAAAATTACCACAACTATCAACACCATTACGCTATTATCAACCGTGGTGCAGAGAGTGCGCTCTATCCACTCCTTGTGCTTAAATTATTCACAAGACTACAGCTCAGTCACACAAGTATGATATGACACATAGTCATCTTATCACTGAGGGCCAACCATCATGGCTCTGCAACAATAATGTTATACTCTCTACCAAATACCTGATATTCGACTATGAAACAGTCGCTTCCACTTTTAAGCAATTGTCACCAAATATTAGTCTGAACGATGCTTTAACATCTCCTCCTGACAAAAATCAGTTTTTAAGCTTTTAATGCAACTTAAGTTAGCTAACAAAGTGTAATATTATAAAGAGCCGGAAGTCCTGGTAGCTACTACTCTAGATCTAGATATTTAAGATTAATATTGTAATTAAACATAAATATTAATACATTATAAATAAATAAAAAAAGTAGAAAAAATATAAACACCGAAGAAATTTTAACTAATCACAGGTCAGGACAACATCAGATTTTCGGAACAACAAAGAAAGTGGACGGAACATTTCCCTTCAATTCAGAGTCTTTTTTCGAAGGGTTCCTAAGAAACGAAATCTCATGGAGTGAGAAAACTAGGGGCAGTTCGTGGTCTGCCTGTAGTTGCGTATCGTTCCCAATCTGATTCCTCCCGTATCGACCATATCAACACCTTGCTGATCCTCATTGAGCCATGCGTCGAACCTAAATCTGCATTTTAACATCAATTCATAATTTTTTCCGTATGCATTTGGAATGCTGTCAAAAAAACTGAAAAGCAATTCTTCGAAACAAACTTTGGATTTTCATTTAATGTCTCGAACATAGCTTTGGGAAGCGACACCACTACTTTATTCATGCAATTAAAAGATACTCCCTTATGTATATGACGACAGAAGAACCGGCGATCAAGACATACATACATAGCCCAGAACAATCCAATACAAGTTAAACGTAGCAACAAGGTGGGCGAAATAAAACTATTAGCTAAGTGGGTGTAAACTGTAAATGTAGTATTTGCAATATCTTAAAAACATTAAATTTGATTTCGGAGATAATGTAGCCGCCCTGACGGTCAACAAATGTTAAATTTTATTTTAGGATACGTACTTCGGTTCATCCATATCTTGGAAACGCTCCCGTAGTCGTTTTAACCGTTCAATGTTTAATGCACCAACAGGTTTCTTCAAATCCCGATAGACGTTTGGGTCATTTAAATCTAACGACTCGGACGTATAATCGTTTATCACCCACGGAAAAACTGGATACTGAGTCAAATCCTTAAATGATCTATCAGCCAAGCTAATAAAGAAAATTCCACTGATTCATGTCAATCGCAATAATTTTGACTTACCCGTTAAGGTAGAGTAAATAATCATAGTTAGATATAAGTCTGTTTTGCCACTTCAACGTCATGCTCTGGGGCTCTACATTTGGCGGCCTAAACTCAGATTGCTCTTCAACCAGTGAAATAAAATTGTTACGTTCTGCCACGTTTTTAAATGAAACATATAAGTGCTGATTCGTCTCCCAGTATATCTCTAGTCCCTATTTTGAAACAGGTATTACATATAGCAAAATTAAATATTGTTCATACTTACAATGTGCCTTAATAAAAATCGCCGTTTCGTAAAGTTCGTCACAGAGTCAAGTCTAATTTTTATCACAGGTTCCTGCAAAAATTACTTTACACCTATAGGCATCATTTAAAAAATATCCAAAACTCTCTTACCGGTTGTATATTATTATAATGTTGCAAATAAATACACGAATTAGTTAGTAAAATACGTCCAGGGTTCAATACCAGTGGATTGACCTCATTGACATTATATTCAACAACAACCTTCTCATAAATGCTATTCAGCCAAAGTGGATCAAACTTGATTCTTTTGTGCCGCGAAAACACAATAGCAGCTATCTTAAAGAAGTTGTCTACAATAATTTTAATTGGAAAAGAGAAGTCTGATGATTTCTTACCATGTTATTCTGTTCAGTGGTATCCAGGCTCGATGCTCGCTTAAGTTGTTGACACAAAGGCACTACATTGTCAGTTACTTGAACATAATGGAAACTAAATAGAAACGACCGATCGCAACTAATAAATTTGTAAGGGGCTATCACATTGTTTTCCAAAAGTTCTACATACTGGCTACACCTACGCAAAAAGAAAACCAATTATATATACATATATGTATATTCATAAAAAAAAAATAATAATGCTGTTAAGCCATTTTGAATTAAGTTTACCTAATGAATAGTAAGTTCTGATGATTGTCCCTGGCATTAGCGGATAATTCTGAACATTTATTATAGTACAATTTAATGAGTGGTATTTGCTTTTTTTTTGGCTCGAAAACCAGTGACTTGGAACACATTTTAAGACGGCCTTGTATCGTATTAGAGCCATCCGGTAAAGTGTCGATTGCATCATGGTCTATCAACCTCTTTTGTGGTAAAAGCTCCACAGAAAAATCTTCGAAATAGATCTCACTGGGATCTAATAAGAGCAATGAAAACCTGCAGAAGGTGTACAATTAATTAAATAGTTTGTGTGCAATAAATTTGTAATATATGCTTACCTCTCTCTTTCCATGTTCTTTTCTAAGGGAGAATAAGATAAACCAACTACTTACACATCTATCTGTATTTGGATGTACTTTTTCTATTTATACCGCTGCAATCCTGCATTAGTCAGAACCTGGTTGGTGGATTTATTGCTTCACAAGACAAGACAAACAAGTTGTAAACAAAACAAATACGAGGTTATGGCCGAATTTATTTAACTTGAAGAACAGAAACATTACTTAGTGAATGGATACAAAATATAGTACACAAAACTAAAGTCATGCGTGTGGTTTTGCTTTGAGAAAGTTTACAATCAACCCATTTTGCATAAACTCCACAAATTGTGGCCAATTCGAGCAAAGTGACACTTGAATAAAACTTCAGAGAAAAGCTAGCCCGGCTGAATTCTGCAGAAATGATACAAATCTAAATGTCAAATTATTCGCAATTGACGACATTTTAAGATGAACACCATCTATGTGTGAAACAAAAACACAATAAATAAATTCGAAATACTTTTATATACAGATGTCGCACTAGACGACAAATCGAGAAAAAATCAAAATCTTCTTTGCATTTTGATTTCTTTCTGAGATCCAAAATAATTACAACGCATTTTTCCTTGTCTGCTAACTAAAAAGATTTATTTCAACTTTCGTTTATATTTGGCAATTAAAATTAATTAAAACAGTATATTTTCACTTTTAATGGACATCAACTGTCCAAAGTGGTGACCCCGACGTGATTAGTAAATTTAATTTGATAATAACCCTCGGAAGTGTTAATTGCGTTTTAATTTTTTGTCATGGCGAACCCCGCGAGTTCGGTGTCTGAAAACAGTGCTCCTCCACGAGCTCCAGCTCATCAATCAGCCAGGGACACACCAGAAGAACATTGCTGCACTGCAAGATTGCTGCACTTAGAAATTTAAGAATTCCCTAATTCTGGAAAATCAACCAAGCAATTTGGTTTGTGTAAATCGAAGCACAATTCCACAATAACAGAACGACCTCAGGCAGTAGTTGTTTTAATGAAATCATTGCGCCGCTGGACCCGGAGGTTTTAAACGAAGTGTCAGACCTTGTACAAAAACCTCCATACAAAGATAAGTACATTTCTTTTAAAATTCAGTTCATTTCGAGGTATACAGAGTCCAAGGAAAGGCAGCTCAATCGGCTCATGACTTCACTAGAGCTCGGTGATAAACGCCCGTCAAGCCTTCTGAGGGAAATGAGAAGGCTAGCTGGAAAGAACCTGCCAGACGAGATGCTGTCCACGATTTGGATGACGAGGTTGTCGAACCACCAGCATGGTATCCTCTCTGCCAGTCAGCATATCGACCTCACGGCGCTGGCAGAGATCGCAGTTAAAATAATGGATAATACAATATGTCAACCAACACGGTATATTCGACCGAAGCACGCGAAGGTGGGCAAAACGACCGCGACGTCGACAGGCGCCTCATGGCAATCGAAACTACACTGCAAGTGTAGAACACTTAGCACTCACCCCCAAAAAACGATTAAGTCTGTTGTTACCTAAGGCGATTGACAACAGGCCGAAGTTCAACAGGGAATGCCGCCTTTATGTGTTCGATAAGGAATCGCGCCAAAAGTTTCGGGTTCAACAATAAGCGTCTTGCCTCGTCCCAGAGATTGCAAAACAACAGAGGAGAAACAACACTGTTGGCAGCAAACAACTCTCCCATGCACACCTATGGGAAGCAGATCTTCACCCTCAATCTTGGTCTTCGAAGAGCATTTACTTGGCCGTTCATTTTGGCAGATGTTAGGACACCAATAATTTGCCCCACACTTCGGGATGGTCATCGATTTGAGAGCCAAATGCGTTATCGACAAGACAACATCATTTTCTGTTGCTGGGGAAGTTCACTCCATAGACGTCACCAGACTGCTGTCCATCAACGGACCTGAACCATATGTCAGTCTAGTGAACAACTTCATCCTGGCCGATGGTGACCAGCGCAGTTCCAATACGAACGCCAACAGTATGCAGCACCGCATAGTAACCACAGGTCAGCCAATAGCCGAACGACCAGGAAGACTTTCCGGACAAACTGAAGCAGGCTAAAGCGAATTTTGAGGACTTCTTTAAAAAGGGCTACTGCCGAACATCAAGTAGTTCTTTGGCGAGCCCAATTCGCCTAGTAGAAAAAAAGACTGGTGGATGGAGATGTTGCGGAGACTATCGTAGGCTAAATGCCCAAACTCAGCTTGATAGTTACCCGATTCCGCACATTATGGACTTAACCGAAAGACTTAACAACAAATTCTCTTTTTCGATTTTGGACCTGGACAAAGCTTACTACCAGATTCGAATGGCACCTGAGCATATCCACAAGACTGCAGTGACAACACCGTTCAGCCTTTTTGAGTTTTTAGTCATGCCTTTTGGACTAAAGAACGCGACAAAGCATTTGACAGAGTTTGGCATCAGGCTCTTTTGTCGTAAATGCGTGCTTTTGAGATCGACGATTCTATTCTTCAATGGATTAGAAATTACCTTTTGGAACACGCTGAAGAAAGACATTGTAGTCGTTCCTGGCTCATTTGAAATTCCCCTGAGATCAACTTGATAAGTGGATTGAAGATGAAGTAATTCGTTCCACGAGTAGGTTGCTTACAATATTTAACGTTTGCAACTAAAAGGGGCTAACATAAACCTTCCGAGACCGGTTTCCTTTAAAATACATAAATATGTAGCGCCGACACGTCTAAATAATTGTCGGTGTATTTCTTTGCTATCTTTCCAGGAAAAAGGATTGACAAACAAATCATTCAACGTTATACTTAAACATGAACATGATCTTTAAGTGAGTGAAAAACGTGCCAATAGAACCAAACCGAAAAGGTTTCAAAAAGAGAAAAATCAGTAAAAAATTGTTCATATTTGAATTTTTAAGAAATAGAATTAATTGTGCCCAAAGTGAAAGCTTAATGAAATTTAGCCTTAAAATAAAAAAGAACATAAATAAGAAAAGAAAAATTAGGGTGCGTCAACCAAAAATAAAAAATTTGAAAAACGTGAAGTTCCATATTTGTCTTCGAACCCGGTTTGATTCCACATTCATTTGAGCCATCGTTTTTAACAATCTGTACTCTACTATACAATCTATAACAATCTTAAAAAAAAATATTATGCGCCCATTAACATACGTAGACATAATCGTTGTAGATATAAAAATTAAAATCCAAATAAAAAAAATTTTTAATCGCTTTCCGTCTCAGTTGGAACTCTACTAAATAATCGCAGCCCCCTGTACAAAAAACATCCTGAGATCTATACTCGTATATCATCTCATTTTAAATCACATCTGCTTTTCAAGGTGAGCTTATTTCTTTATATTTATTGAAATGGATGAACTTCAAAAGGCTGTAACCGAATTGACTGATGTCGTGAGTCAGTTAGTTCAGCTAACCCCTCCACGGAATGAAACTGAACTTAGGGATATCAGCTCCTGCCCGATTGTGTGAAAGTATTTGATGGAAAACCGACATACATAGTATGTATCGTGGGTGCATACTGTAGAGGCTATTCTGAAGGATTTCGACATAGTCAAATCTAAACCGATCTACCGAGGTATTCTTCAACATATTCGAGGCAAGGTGAGGGGCCTTGAGGGCGCTGCACTCGTTTCCTACAACATTTTTGACTGTAGTTGGCAAGAAATTAAATATTGCCTGTCGCTACATTACGTCGATAAGCGTGATATGCGGACCCTAGAGCATCAGCTCAAGCAGCTCTCTCAGAGGAATAGCAGACTTGATGAATATTACGCAGCCGTTAACCACCACCAGCTTTAGACAGAGACATAGAGCGAATAAACTATTAAAGCCTCAATGGAGCCCTATCGAAATAGAGCTCTAGATGTTTTTGTTCGCGGCCTTAATGGCGATCTCTCGAGGATGCTAATCACCCAGAAACCTAAGACTTTTCCCGAGGCATACTTAGCTTGTCTCGAAATCCAAAACCTCATCAGGAGCAATGCTCTCCACAGAGCGATTGGGAAGAGATCCTCAGAGATCCGCTTATAACTTCCCAAGTGCAAACAGACAATTCGAATCTTGTCCCCAAATGCGAAACACTGTGAAATACTCCTCCCAGTGTAACGGTTCACCCCCAAGCCCAGGAACGAAACCCCATGAGAAGATGGAAGTGGAGCAGGATGTTAATTCAGAACAAGTGAACTATATCAATAATCCAAAGAATTCAGGTTCTTTTAACCCATTTAAACGCAGGGCCATGTCAGCAAATCTCCCTAGGAAACAGCAAAAGTAAACATGGATAATCCGAGGAATACAATCGCGATACGACAAAAGCTGTAACCGAGGAATACAGTCACGCTGCGATGGAAGCTGTGGGCGACGAAGTGAATTTTATGATGGAAGACCATCCAGGGTACCATACATAGAGTACGTTATGAGAGACGGATCTTTGCTAAAGTTTTTTGTCGACACGGGAGCGAGCAAGAACTTTATCAGCCGATGATAACATTCTAATCTCTGAATCTGCCGAGGGAGAGTTTGTCAAACGCATTGGTAACGAAACATTAATTAAATTCTATGTCCTGCCAGGCATGAGTTCTTTTGACGGTATTATCAGAGATGATGCATTAAAGGAACTCGAGGCAATAATAAATAGAAAGGAGGATGTGCTTAGGCTGAAACCAAACATTGCAATTCCACTTAAGGAAAATTTGTCAAAAAAAGTTAACTTTAAAATAGACATTCACCTTATTGATAATGTGAAATTCGAATTGCGTAAATTAGTCAAAAAATATAACATTCTTGTTGAAATAAAAACTAGCACTGCCGAATCAAGCTATACAAAGAGTTATCCTTATCCAGTGTGCTTAAGGGCGGTGGTTGAACAAGAGTTAGCTAAGCTGCTCGATGAAAATATCATTCGACCATGGAAGAGTTCTTACACTTTGCCAATTTGGGTAGTTCCTAAAAAACCAAAACCCAATGGCGGGAACCAATGCAGAATGGTGATCGACTATAAGAGTTTAAACAATGTAATGATCCTAGATTCGTATCCAATCCCTGGCATTAAGTTAAGTTAAATATTTCTCGAATCTCGAGTTGTCCTCTTGGTTCCACCAAATACAATACAATGAAACCCTCTGATATTCCGAAAACAGCGTTCTCGACGTTGAACGGTAAGTTTGAGTTTTTTCGATTACCGTTTGAGCTAAAAAAATGCGTCTGCGATATCCCAGCGGAGGATAGATGATGTTCTGAAACCCTACATTTCCAAGATCTGTTATGTTTATATTGACGATTTAATCGTTTTTGGAAGTAGCCAGGAAGATCATTTGAAGAACCTGAACACCATCTTGGCGAAATTGCGCGCAGTAAACTTGAAAGTCAAATTAGAAAAAAACTCATTCCGTTCAAACTGAGTTGGAAGTCCTGGGCTACATAATTACGCCTGATGGCATTAGTCCTGATCTTAAGAAAGTCGGTGCTATTCAGAACATTAAGCCTCTCGAGAATTTAAAGGAACTGAAATCATTCCTTTACCTCACCTCATATTACCGAAGATTTATTCGAAAGGTCGCGAAACCTCAGACAAACCTAAGCAGAGGTGAAAATTCGCAGGTGAAGGCTAATCAATCGAGTCGAATTCTAATTCATCTGCGGAGGCACTATGAGCTTTCAATGAACTAAAAATTCTGTTGATATCATCAGAGGTACTTGCGTTCGGTAAACTCTTTAACTTAATGACTAACGCCTCCAACCTGGCAATAGGTGTTATCACAAGGAGAATACGGAAATGACAGGCCAATCGCATACATCTCACGGTCGCTGAACAGGACCGAGGAGAATTATGCGACAAGTGAAAAGAAAATGTTGGCCATTGTATGGGCCTTGGATAATCCGCGATCGTACATTTATGGAGCAAAAAAAAAAAAATCGGATATTCACAGACCACCAACTCCTGACTTTTGCGCTAGGTAACAGGAATTATAATGCGAAATTAAAAAGATAGAAAGCCCGAATAGAAGAGTACAACTACGAATTGATTTACAAACCTGGTAAATCAAATTTAGTATCCGACTAATCTGTGTCAACCTCTGTCTCAAAAGAAACCCTCGCAGCCAGTGAGGACGGCAAATACGCAGAGAAAGGTTCAACCACAAGAATGGCTCTTCCACTAACACCGCACAGAGCAGACTCCAAGATGCTTCCTCACGTGGCAACTCCGATTAACGTTTTCCGCAATCAAATTTTAATTAAAATCGGTAACGGACCGGAATTCCGCGAAGAACCTCATCCAGGTTGTCAACGACACTACGTTGCTTAGTTCTTAGCGAATAACTCAACCCGAACGTGAAAGATGGAGTGAAAATTCCTGAGCAATATCTCGGCATTCTTCAATAGGTCATCCTTGAATCTTTCACTAAATACAAGATAAGGATAACGCAGAGAATAGTTGAGGACGTGAAAAATGAGGAACGGAAATTGGAGCTGATTATGGCTGAACCTAAGAGGGCGGACAGAAATATTCGGGAAAGCAAAGAGCAGCTGCTGGAAAATTATTACTTCCCGGGCATGAACAGTTTGGGAACCAAGTGCAATACGCCAAATCCTGCTAGGTGTGCAATTCCAATAACAGACACCCTGTTTATAACGAGTTCCAGTCTACACCTGTTCCCAACTATCCTTGCGAAATATTACATTTGGACCTTATGGTCGAGTACCGTGTCGACCACTAACGAGTGCATACGTCACCCACTGCACTCGCAATTTCTCCTGTGCTGCACACAAAAAAAAAATACAACGCGCAGTGTAAAAAAAAACCATTAACCACCGCGCGCGTGTGCAAAAAAACCAAAAAAAAACAAAAAACTTAAACAGTGCAGTGCAGTGCAATTAAAAAAAACAAAAATATCACAGTGCGGGTATCCCACCTCTCCCGCCCCCGGTCGTAGTACTGTTGCTTGCACTCGGTTACTGCCGTTACTGTATTTATCATACGGTACGGGCAGTGACTGAGTGTATATAACAACTGATGGATAGCGGGTTGTGTGTGAAAATTTTGTTGGTGCACTGTTTCATATTGTTGTAAGGGCATAACACCTACAGCAATTTGATTCGGTAAACCAACGTCGGAATTTTCACTTCGCAGCCTTGCTTACTATCGTCGGTATTTGTGTTTTTTGCGTTTGTCTTTCTTTATAATGACTCGGGAATTCAGAGTAGATATTGCGAATATACGCGGGCTAAAAAGTAATTACTTTTCTGCGTACGTCCACGTCTGCAAATACAGACCAGCTGTTTCGGCACTTAGTGAAACACAGGTAGATCCCCGCCCACATCTCTCAGATCACACTGATCTGAAGCTACCTGACTACGAACTAGTGCCATTATTCTTCTCTCACCGCGGTCTCGTCATTTACGTGCGTAGTGATATAGCTTACCAAACTCCACCACAATGTAGTCCCTGTTCCAATCCGGAATTCAATTCCATGTGGTTAAAATTCCATCTCCGTAAGCAAATTATCCACTACTGCTTTATTTACAGAAGCCCCAAACTGGACAGCAATTTGACCTTTCACGAGTTTGATGCGCTGTCTGACTCCATTCAAAGAATTGTATCCCTGTATCCTCATACTGAAATCGTGATTACGGGCGATTTCAATATACACAATTCTAGTTGGCTTCGACATTCTGGACAGACAACACCTGAAGGACGGTGTGTTGAGATCTTCGCTGCGGAAAATAATTTAACCCAGCTTGTAAATGAACCCACACGAATACCAGACGTTGATAGTCATACCGCCAATACCCTGGACTTGTTTTTAACTTCTCACCCTGATAAGTACATCGTTGATGTGCTCGTCGTCATATCAGCTAAATTCCCGTACACCCACCACATAGTTAGAGAAAAGTTCCCGTATGGCAATACGAGAAAGCCAATTGGAGCGGACTTAACAACTTCTTTAGGAATATTAACTGATCATTATGTTTCCTCGATAACGGCGTGGATGCCACTGCTGACATGATCGCAGAAACTATTCCCTTTGGAATGAGATGCTTTATCCCTCATCGGGTGAAGTGTATCAAACCAAAAGAAAAGGCATGGTACGGCTCGAGCTGTAAAGAGGCTGTCAGGGTTAGAGAATTGTTTTTTCGGTCCTACAAGACCAACTCGACTGAGGAAAACCGAAAAAAGTTTAAACTAGCCAGAAATGACTGCAACGTCTTTCTTAAGCGTGTGAAATTCCAATACCACCTAAAACTGAGGCACAAAATACTACAATTTCCCAAAGGTAGTAAAAATTGTTGATCGTTCGTCAAAAATATTAGAAATTCGGCCTCATACTCCATCCCAACGCTCATTTACAATGACATTCCAGCTGTCAGCTCTTTGGACAAGGCCAATCTGCTTGCTACACACTTTGCGGCTAGCTCAACACTCCCGGATTGTGCTTTGTCTCCGCCTACACTTGAGTGCGTCGAATCTACAATGGGACGAGTCCACTTTCGCACTCGTGTAGTAGCAAGAGTACTTAAAGATCTCAACATGCATAAATCCGCTGGTAGAGATGGTATATCTCCTCTTCTTCTGACAAAACCTCTGCGTAGGCTTTTTCATCAATCCTACTCTTTAGAACTCTTTCCGAACAGATGGAAAACAGCATTTGTCCAGCCCGTCCCTAAAAAAGGCGAATCTTCTTCTCTCTGCTCCTACAGACCCATTGCACTTACGTCCCTTCTCTCCAAGGTCATGTAAACGCTGATAAACCGTCAGGTCGTGAAATATCTCGAAACACGAAAACTTCTCAATGACCGGCAATATCGTTTTCGTAGCAACAGGTCCACTGGTGATTTGATGGCATGTCTCACCGAAAAGTGAAACCAAAGCGTACATCAATCTGGCGAAAGCAAGATAGTTGCACTTGATATTTCTAAGGCATTTGACAGAGTTTGGCATCAGGCTCTTTTATCGAAAATGCGTGCTTTTGGGATCGATGACTCACTTCTTCAATTCAAGTTATCTTGGACGTTTTCAAGTTTGATATTCACAAAATAAATGCTGGTATGCCCCAGGGCTCCGTTCTGTTTTCGACACTATTTCTAATTTTCATTAATGATCTCTGCTCTCAACAGGACTCACGCCCCTGTTGTTCGGCTGTAGAACGGGAACGGCAGTGTATGCTAAGCTCATTAAATTCCGATATTAACAGCATCACCACTTGGGGAACTATCAATCGAGTGGAATTTAATGCATCCAAAACCCAATGCTGTCTGCTGTCATTAAAGCGAAATTCAAATACCCAGCCATTATCCATGAATGGCACTTGCATCGTCGAAACCGATAAACTTTCCATTCTCGGTATGTGTGCCAGTGACAACTTACGTTGGAATGACCACATATTCAATGTCGTCAAAAATGCTGCGAAATGTCTAGGTTTCCTCAAGCGATGTAAGAAATATTTTACCCCCTCTGATCTGGCCACAATATATAAGGCATTCATCCGCCCAAAATTGGAGTACAATGCCCACATCTGGTCAGGTGCTCCTAAAACATCTCTGCACCTGCTAGATAGGTTTCAAAACCGTGCGATAAAACTCATTGGTGATACTAATATCAGTCAATCAATTGACACCCTCGATCACCGACGAAATGTCTCCTGTCTTTGTTTTATCGCTATTTCCACCACCAGTGCTCCATTGAAATCGCCAGTAGCATTCCGCCCATTCAAACTTTCAATCGTAACACCCGTCTCGCTATGAATGCTCATCAGTATACCCTCAAGCCCATTTTCGGACGTACTCTAAAATATCGTGTTTCTTTCCTAAGCCGTACAACTCGCTTATGGAATGCCCTGCCGATCTCTGTGTTTCCTGGTCGTTATAACTTACAAACATTTAAAAACAATGTACATCGGAACCTGTCTTTTCTTCCTCCCTAAATTTCCTTCGCCCGCTCTGTGTACGAACATTTTAAGGGTACAAAAACCCCTTGAGCGCGCGCTGATTATAAAAAACAAAAAAACAAAAAAAGTGAGAAATTCATAAGCTGTATACAATATACTCGTACATACGAGTATGTTAGATAAATACTTTAAATTTGGCAAAATCTTTCACGTTAAAAACAGGTCTGCTCTACACTATTTCACAAAAATTTTAGTTATCGACGATGGATGCAGCTTTATTAGTCCAATAGTAATGAACTTCTTGAATAGGCTAGGCATAAAAGTATACCGAACAGCAATGCGACGCTCAGAAGTGAACGGTCAGGTTAAACGGTTTCATTCGACAAGTTTTGAGGCATATCGTTGTCTTAAAGTCAAACACAAGGATCTGCGTCTCAAGGAACTTTTGAATATTGCGGTGGATAGATACAATAACAGCATAAACTCCGTCACCAACCATAAGCCAACTGATATATGGTATTCTTCGACAGATCGCAGAGATTTAATTACCAAAACCTTGTAGATTTTCGAAAAAAAAAAATTAACCAAGATCTTAGGGCTGAAATTAAACGAAAGCAGAAGGAGAACAATATGGTTCGAAACCACTATAGGAGAAAACCGAGAGCATACAAAAAAGGCGAAGTCGTTTATACGGCATCAAAAGGCAAAAATAAGGCTCTTTTTCAAAGAGAAAGAGTGGTGAAAATAACTGTCGTGACTTCGGACATGAAGAAAAGTGCACAAAACCCACATAAGGGATACAATTTAGGGGATAGAATCCTAGCGCTCATGGATAAATCACATTATGGCACTAGATAGGGTATTGAATCATAAAATATATCAAATTAATATATGTACAATACAATACACGTCTAAAAACCAAAATAATAATAATAAATAAATAATAATTCTATATTCTTCGAACTTAAGCTGAACCAATGTATATAATTTTTTAATTAATCAGATGTACTTAGATTTAATCTAATTTATAGAAATATTAGAAATATTGTAAATGGGAGGTGTGTTCAAAAAATAAGATGGCTTTTGAAATTTCGCGGGCAACGTACTCGTACATTCGGTTATCGATTTTTTTTTTTTGCTATGTTGTCCTATGTTCACAGTTTCAAGTATATAGCATACTTAGTTTGTTTTTGACAGATAGAAAGGTTAGACGTGTTTTGGTGTGCTCGGCGATTTTAAATTATTATAAAAACTGGAGTAAAGAATTTACATCAAAGTTTGTGTAAAAAATGGAATCAAGTGCTCTAAAACACTAGAATTTTTACAATTGGTACAAGCTCTTCCAAGATGGCTGAGAAGATGGCAATGACGAACCTCGCTCTGGACGCCACAGCACATCAACATAAGATGATAACATCGAAGCTGTGAAGAAAATTGTTTTGGAAAATCATCGAATTACCATAAGAGAAGTTCCTGAGGATGTTGTCATATCGGTCGGCCCTTTTTAGATGTTTTGGGCATGAGACGTGCGTCAACGAAGTTTGTTCCGAAACTTCTTAATTCTGATCAGAAGAACCATCGCATGAGCATCGCTCAGGAGCTCTTGAATGACGTCAATGATGATCCTGACTTGCTCAGCCACCATATTCGCCGGATTTGGCCTCATGCGACTTTTTCTCGTTCCCAAAAATAAAAGGACAGAGATTTGCAACGATTGAGGATATAAAAACGCCATCCATGGAAGAACTCAAGGCTACACCAACAAGTGCTTATAAGAAATGCTTCGAGGCTTGGAAAAAGCGTTGGCACAAGTGTATTATATCTAGGAGGGATTACTTTGAAGGGCACAACATTAATATTGATGAATAAATAAATATTGTTCTATAAAAATATAAAGTCACCTTACTTTTTGAACACACCTCGTATATTTTAAATTCCTAACGAACTGTATTTATCTAGAACTAAGTAATTATGTACACTATGGTATTTAGGTTTTTAGTAATATCACCAATCGCCGTGCCAGGTTATGACAACATCGAATATCAATCACCGATAGTAACAATCAAGAAAGGCAAGGGATGGGTCGTTGATGAATACTTCAAACTGGAGCATATCCACAGCAAAGTCCACAGGAGATCCAGATCAATCATCGGACTGGGATAAGATCTCCCAAATGAGCACGAAATTAGCAAAAACAATAATCAGCAGTATAAAATCAACGAGAGAGTCCTCAAAGTTACCGGAAGATAAACTGGGTAATTGATAGCACCAGCAATCAGATAGCATCCTCCAACAAATCTGGGTTCGAGCAAGACATCACCAATGAAGTTTTGGTTATAAAGGGGGAAGTCAACGAGATTATTCTAGTTTGTCAAATGGCTGGCAGCGGTATTTTCAACACCAACCCTCTCGACCGGGAGGAATTCAACAGACTCTTGGCCGAAATCGAAACGCTACCCTATGCCAATGTAGTAAAGGCATTAGAATTCAGAGCACCGTGCTGCTGTATGTCCTCTCGTTTCCAAGTTAGCAAGTCTGACAACAATCTTCTACTAACAAGAGCCTCCATCTCGAATGGGAAACAAGTAGACCTACAATTTAACAGGATGTTAATGATCTACGATGAAACTTTTGGTGTTTTGTCGGGCTGCCTTATATTCGAAAATGTAACGGTATGCGAAGAATTAAAAGAGGGTCACTGTATGGATATTATGTGGGGTTTTGTATTCAACACGGAAAACGTCCTACATAGGGATGCAGTTGCAGACTTGGAATGATGAAGGTTGATTTGAGTACACAGAATAGGGTACTGGGATGGTTGTCGCCTATCCGCACTCATTTGGAAACAAAGTAGAAATTAACCCTTCTAAGGTGCAGATAGGGACTTGAGTCAGACCTAGACTTAATGTCTCGTCAGAAGCTTTATCTAAGCCCACAACAAGAGAGGAACCGTCCTTGTTTTCTAGATTCTTTCTCTCCCTGTGAGAGTAGATTTTCCACTTTCCAGGGTATGAAGACGCATCAGAACATTTTGTTTCTCTGAGTTGCCCCGGAACCCAGAAGACGACATGCGTCAGTTTTGGTTCTCTGAAAACCTCAAAAGTCTTAGTTTCCAGGGGTGGGATTTTCAGCACAGATAGCCGTTCAAGCGTGGAGAACTTCACTCTAAGAAATCCATTCTCCATATCGTAGCCCTCTGCTTGAAAGTAAACGTTCTGCGCTTTTCTAGGTCCGATACAGTGTTTGCACTCAGCATCGTGCCTTTCTTCCTAATTCGAGGCGCCTTCCTCTTTGGCGTTTCGGGGTTTTTTGGGAAGTTACTTTTCCAGCGACGTATCAAGTTCCGTCCGCTAGAGCTGCAATTGGTGTTGGTTGCAACACCGGTTTCTGCCGGATCTCATGGGGAAAGCCACTACCTGAGTTGTTTCTCAGCGGGGATTTCAGCGCTTTGGCCGACTTCAGTCGATCAGAGCTACGACCTTAGCTGGGTGTAGCACTGGTCTTATCCGAACGTCGCGTACGTGTGAAACCACCGCTGCTATTGTTTTTGGCAATGGGTTTGACCGCTTCATGCGATTTCCGTCCACCGGAGCTGCAGCCTGTGCTGGTAGCAGGACAAGCCAAGACAAGCCGTCAGAAACAGTACCCTGACCAATCACTGGTCTATTCTGATGGCGCTTAATCGTAACAGGCAAGGCCTCTCCGATAGTCCCTCTATCATTCCTGCTCAATTTGCCGAACGTGTCGTACAAAGAGCTGCAGGAGTCGTCAAAATCAAGTGTTCCAGCAACTCCACGGCCAGTGTCAAAATCGGCGGGGGGGTTCTGTAGTATGTCGGATGGGGCCTCCAGAATCCGTGCCCCGGCCGCAGTCGAAAAGACCACAGGTGGATTGTCGCTATTAACACCTGGAGTATAATCTTTTGGGGTCACCTCCATACTGTTAACTATTTTATGTCTAGTTTAAACGTCCTTGGCACTTAGTTCGACATCTCACCTGGGTTCTTTTCAGAGCCTTAGGATCTCTGACACTTAAGCCTTCCTGCCACGTCAAGTCAGACAAAGAAAGGAAGGTCCTACATTGGTTACGACTACGGAAATTTAAAGGGGATAGAAAATAAGTATTCACCTAACCAATATCAAAGTAGACAGCATAACAGAGTTCACAATGAACAAAGAACTGGGGGAATTTATAGGAACCCGGTGAATTTTAGGGATAATAGTGATTAAAGTAGCAAGGAACATTAGAAATAATAAATACTATCAGTACGAACCAAGGCCAGCGGGGAAGGGCAAACAAAATATATCTCCAAGGCCACAACCCATGGATACACACAATGTACAGACTGACTAAGATCCTATCAGATTGGAAATATAATTAAGTAGAGCCATCGGTTTTCTTGAATGGAGCCTCGGACAACTAATAACAATGCTACTAATTTTCAAAATCAACAACATTACATTTTAATAGACACAGGTAGTGCTATGACTATCGTAAATACGAATAAACTTGACGTGACACAGTACCCAGTTTTAGACACTCGACGAGTTGAAATAAACACCATTAATAGTAAAATAATTCAGAGCACGAACATAATTCAATTTCACGTGCCGACGGAACTCGGCTACAGTAACAATACGTTTATTAAAGCTTACGCTCAGAGCTTAGAAAATAAGAATTGTACCATACTTGTAGGTATGGATGTTCTTAATTTTTAAATTAATAGTTAAAACTACTGATATCGAGCAAGGAAAAACACGAAATTCATCTCAAAGAAGATAGACCAACACATTCAAAGTTGTATAGGCTGCCAAAAAAACACGAAGATGAACTCGTTAAACAGATTGTAGACATGGAGCGACAGGGTATAATCAGGGAGAGTATGAGTAGATACGCCTTCCCGATCGTGGTTATTGGAAAAAAAAGCAGATAAAGATGGTTAGTTGCAGTACCGCATTTGTTTCGATTGTAGCCACAGTATTTCCTTTACCAAATATAGACAATCTCTTTGATAAGTTAGGGAAAGCAATTTATTTTTTAACTCTGGATTTAGCAAAAAGGGTATCATCAAATATTAATGCATCCAAATGATATAGCAAAAACTGCATTTATAACTGCGCAAGGATTATACGAAAATGTTCGTATGCCGTTTGGGCTACCTTTCAACGCTTAATGAACCACATATTACGGGAATACATAAATAAAACCTATTTAGACAACATTTTGATAGTCTCCCCTTCTCTAAAAGAACATATGAAAAATCTTAGAGGCAGTTTTGTAATTCTAAAAAAGCATAATCTAAAATTGCAAATTGGTAAATGCTCATTTCTTAAAAAAGAACCCGAGTTTTTAGGTCACGTTCTGACAGAAGAGGGCATAATGCCGAACCCTAATAAAGTAGGCACAATAAAAAACCGTTCACTCCCTCAAAGGGAGAAACACCTTAGAAGTTTTTTAGGAGCTTCGCGGTATTACAAAAAATTCATACAAGATTATGCAAAAGTGGCATATCCACTGACCAGGTAGCTTAAAAAAGACACCAAGATAAACGTTAATGACCCCGAATACGTAAATACGTTCGAGACACTCAAACTTAACTTGATAACACACCCAATTCTAAAGTCTCAAAAAATCGAAAAACTATTCCATCTGTAAACCGATACAACTTCGTCGTCGAAACTGTCCTCATACAGGAAAAACTGGCGGTTTGCTATATTTCAAGGACCCTTAACGAGAATGAAAGAAACTATTCAGTGACTAATAAAGAATTTCTAGCTATTGTGCGGAGTGTATCTAAATTAAGACTATACCTATGGGGAATAAGTTCAAGATCACTACCGACCATCTTCCTATAAAATATCTAAATGAAAAATATAATGGTGCTGAATTCTCTCAGCGCAACCAAAGGTGGTTACTTAAATTCCAGGAGTTCGATTATGAGATCGAATATCTCAAGGGTCAGGGGAATAAAGTAGCCGATTTTCTAAATAGAATTGAAGAAGCAAGCTTGGAAGTTAACCAAATGTCGGACAACGAAACAGTCCATTCAGGAAGGGAAGAACAATTTGATCACATTCCTATCAAAGACGGAATAGTCGATATATACAAACAACAAATCAGTTTAACTAACGATAAGGAGGCAAAAATTGAAACACCCCATGGTTAAAGAATTCTATATATTGGAGCCTCAGATTTTATAGAAATAATAACGGACTAACCCAAAAAAATGGCTCAACTAACAGTTGGCAATTATGCTGAAGTAAGAGAGCCGGATTATAATAAAGTTCAGCAAATAATCATAAACCTATATATATGCAGCAAATAGGGCGGTGAAATTTGTGAAATTAACACGGAGAGTAAGAGATGAACAGGGGATGAAGCTATGAAACAGATATCCATTTATCACATTAGAGAGAGTCAGCACTCGGGAATTATAGAATCTTATAACACATTGAAACAACAAATTTATTATCCTAAACTTACTCGAGTAATTACACAGATACTCGTAACAAACAATTGCGATATCTGCCAGCAACCTAAGTATGAGAGGAAGCCGAGCCGAGAGACTCCTAACCAATCGAATGAAATAATTCATCCAGATATTTACCATTTCCACAAACACAAATTTCTAACGATGATTGATAAAGTAACAAAGAAACGGTATGTGTACAGACTTGAAAGTAAGAATCGCATTCGTAAAACAGACGCTATCGCTGAACATTTAACTAGAATAGGCTCACCTAAACAAATAATACAGATAACGAGCTTAACACAGTGTACGAGTATATTAGAGATTACTTTAGAGAACGAAATATAAACCTACACTATACTAAACCAAATGCACATACAGGTAACGCTTACACAGTACCATAGCCGAAATTTTACTTGGCATGAAGGAAGAAGAATCGATTAACACAAAGATGTTCAGAGCCTTTCAAATTTATAACAAAAGGTATCATACTACGATAGGCATTTCACCGGAGCAGGTCCAACATACAAATATAGAAGCAGTAGTGAAGAGACTTGAAAGTAGGAAAACAAATATTATAAACAAAAGGAATCAAGACAGGGAAGAAAAGGTTATATAAAAAATTACAAACATGTAAGACATAAGAATTAGCCTAATTTTAGATAGATAGGTAAAGTTAGACAGCGTGCATACAATGGATATTAAACGACCAAGACAATTTGCAGATGCTCCCACTGATGTTAATCCCCCTAATGATGACAACCAACTTAGTACAAGCGGCACTGGTTAACGATAATAAAAATGGGGGAAGGGGAGATTATCAACCAGACCCGAACGATCCTTCACATCGTTAAGTTAAACAAGCTGGTAAAAACATTACAGGATATACAAGGTGGCGCGAAATTAATCACCCTATCGGAAGATGATATAATTTTTGCAAATGGCGTCGTATGTCAATCTTATTTGACATTTGTGAACTAGACAGCTGCAGTATACAAACAGATAAGCAATGGAGCGCTATACTCTGCAAGAGCTTGGAATTATTGTGTCGATATTTTTGACCAATAACCGGTCGGTGGTGTTAGCGCAGCATGAATTTCGACGCCGATTACCTAATCGTGTCGCGCCAACTGGGCAAACATTCCAACGCTTAGCTACTCGATTCGAACAGAGTGGAACCACAGGAGACCATGCACGGGGTGGCCGCCACCGGACTGGTCGTTCGGCGGAGAATATCGCTGCTGTGGCTGCCGATGTCGCTGAGAACGAAGATACATCAACCAGAGGACGGGCCACGCAATTGGGCATCACCAGACGGACCTTACAGCGAATTTTAATAAAAGACTTACACATCTTCCCGTACAAAGTGCAAACAGTGCATCAGTTAATGCCTCCTGACGGTCAGTCGCGTCGCCATCCTCAGTCTCAACAACGAAGAGGACGAGGGACGAGGTGCATTTCCACCTAAGCGGTTACATCAATAAGCAAAATCTTCATTTCTGGGGCACTGAAAATCTGCGTGTGATGCACAAAGAGCCATTACATCCACTCAAAGCCACTGTGTGGTGCGGCGTTTACGCGGGAGGAGTGATTGGGCTGTATTTCTTCAGGACACCATCGGCAATACGGTCGCTCTTACTGGCGAACGCTACAGGGCCATGATAAACGACTTCTTACTGCCAGAATTGGATGAACGGCGCTTGGTGAACATGTGGTTTCAACAAGACGTTGCAAACGCACACACAGCACGAGCCACAATGGATATTGTGAAGGAAGCGTTTCCTGGTCGCGTAATCTCCCGTTTTGGCGATTTGGCCGATTTAGCCATCCCAGACTTTTTTCTTTGGGGCTACTTGAAGTCGCGGGTTTATGCCAACAAGCCTCAGACAGTCGCAGTCCAATGCGATAAAACGGCCGCTTTTAATTCCTGTGAGGATTCAGTAAAAAAGTAATACGGAAACAAAATTGGATGATTAATTTTGCGCCACCTGCACAAACATTGGAGATCGTTGGGCAATACCTAGAAATACGAAAATTTATTTATTTATTTATTTAACAAAAATAACTTACAAAAATAAATTTATAAAATTATTTAACAGGTAAGACATCAGGGCAACAGGACCATAGATGTCGTATAGATATCGTAAAGTGCTTAAGATTTAATTAGCTATTTGTGTAAATACATTTTTTTTTTTTTTTTTTTTTATTTATTTATGTATTTATATATAAATATATATATATATTTTATTTTTTTTTAATTTCTGAAGAATTAGTGTACTCGTAACTACGACTAAGAATAGTTCAAATTTCTTTAAATTTATTATGTAGTGTTGTGGCTTTTTTAATGCGCTGGAACGTTCGGACATCAGATGGATTAAGTACTTCAGCTATTTGTTTCTGCATATCTTCTGTTGAGTCGGTATTAGTAGTTTGGCGAGAGATCGGGCAAACGGCAAATATATGCCAAATTGAGAGGACTTCTCTACAATTTGCGCACTCTTCAGGGGGGTCGTTAGTGAAATAGTGTCGACTAGAAAAAAGAGTTTTTCCTACTCTGATCCGAAAAATTACTATGCATTCTTCTCTGGTTAGATCTTTGTTGTATGGGATTCTGAGATGTGTTGGGTGATGTTGTCGAAGAAAGGTCTGTTGACTAAGCCATGAGCTTTCGAGATCTTCGTTTTCATTAGCTATAAAAACTTTTCGGATGAGCTGAGAGATGTTTGGCAGTTCGTTTAAGTACGGGTAACGTGTCGCTTCTTTTGCTGCATTATCGGCAGCCTCGTTTCCTTTAATGCCAGCATGGCCTGGTATCCATGCTAGAGTTATATTGGCGTTATTATGAAGGATACTCCGGATGTTGTTGAGTGTGGGCAGTTATTAGTTGCGCTTTTAATTCCTGTGAGGATACTCAAACTGTCAGTTAGAATTAATGTCTTAACTACCCACGTTTGCGCAATAAAAAGGGCTTTTAACAATGCTGTAACTTCTGCTATATAACTACCAGCTGCATCTGGAAGGATACCTTGGGAAATGATGTTCTCTTCGTTGTTTGCATTTAACTCGATGACTGCATAAGTGGAGTTGTTGTCTCTATAGGATCCGTCAGTGTAAAGTGTTTTCAGAGGCTTTATACGAGGGCAGGTCAATAATTCTGTGCATTTTTGAATTTCTGACCTCTTTACTGAAACAGCAACACTGCTCCTGTCAACAGGCATCTGTCAGTTGACTCCTGTCAAAATTTAAACTTGCTGCGTCAGTTAGTTTGTGTTTGACAGCTATTTTTATCAGACTACTCACTAATTTGAGGAGAAAATGGAAAAAAGTGAATTTCGTGTGCTTATTAAGCATTATTCCTTGTGAAAAAAAACCATTACCGAGACCAAGGCTAAGCTTGATAAATACTATGGGGACTCTGCACCATCGATTTCAATGGTAAAAAAGTGGTTTACTGAATTTCGTTGTGGCCGTACAAGCACTGAAGATGCCGAACGTTCTGGACGCCCAGTTGAGGTCTCTACACCCGAAACAATCGAAAAAATTCACGATATGGTGTTGGCCGACCGAAGATTGAAAGTGCGAGAGATTGTGGAAGCCGTAGGGATCTCGCATGGCTCAGTGGTTTCAATTTTGAATGATCACTTGGGCATGAGAAAGCTTTCCGCAAGATGGGTGCCGCGTTTGCTCACAGTCGACCACAAACGCAATCGTGTAACAACTTCACAGGAAGGTTTGGCGTTGTTTAATCGCAATATGGAGGAGTTTTTGCGCCGTTTTGTAACCGTGGACGAAACATGGATCCATCACAACACACCAGAGAACAAACAACAGTCAAAACAGTGGGTTTCTAAGGGTGAATCGGCGCCAAAGAAGGCCAAGGTGGGTTTGTCAGCCAATAAAGTTATGGCGACTGTTTTTTGGGATGCACGCGGGATAATCCACATTGACTACCTTCAAAAGGGAAGAACAATCAATGGGGAATATTATGCCAACTTATTGGACCGATTCAATGACGATTTGAAAAAAAAACGACTTCATTTGGCCAAGAAAAAAGTTCTTTTCCACCAAGGCAATGCAAGGGTGCACACATGTGCAGTTGCCATGGCAAAAATCCATGAATTGGGCTATGAATTGCTCCCTCATCCACCCTATTCTCCAGATTTGGCTCCGAGCGACTACTTCTTGTTCCCAAACCTGAAGAAATGGCTTGGTGGAAAAAGATTTGACTCCAATGATGAAGTCATCTCGTCATTTTGAGGACCTCGACAAATCATTTTTTTTGGAAGGGATAAAAAAATTGGAGAAGCGTTGGACAAAGTGTATAGAGCTCAAGGAAGACTACGTTGAAAAATAAAATTATTTTTTATCAAAAAATCAGTTTTAATCCAAAAGTCACGGACTTATTGACCCGCCCTCGTAGTTTCCATTAATTCACGGTAAAGCATAAGAAAGTGTAGGTTGGAAGTGTGTTGCTGGAGAGGCTGGTGTCGATGGTTAGTAAGTGTCTTTTCCACGGAGGAGGGGACGAGGTGTGCAGGTTTGCTGATGTTTCTAAAGGAATACATTCATGAGCAGAAATCAGGGTTAGTATTTTGCTTAGGGAAGATATTGAATTTTTCCTGTTTTGTTTTTTCTGCGTAAAGTTTCTTGTGAGGCTATGTGAAGAGGATGAGAGAAATCAGTTAGCGCCTTACTTATTAAATTTACTGCTCTTTTTTGACCAAGTCTGTTGATTGGTTGAAAACCAGCTTCTATTCTAAGAGCTTCAATTGGTGTTGTCCTTAGTGCCCCTGTAGATGTTCGGTAGCATTCGTTTACGGCTATATCGATGTTCTCCAAGTTTTTCTTTGAGGTCCACATATATTGGGTTAGTCCATGTTGGAGAGTGCCTTCGACCAAAGCCTTGGTTATTTTGAGAGCGGTTTCTAGATGTGGTCCTTTTCGAGGAGAAGATATCATTTTCAGAGCGTTGTTTCGATTCTTCAGTTGGTTAATAGTGTTTTTAATGTGAAGATTCCATTTCAGATTGCTACTGAAAGTTACACCGAGGACTCTTAGTTCTTTTTTTAGGTTGACATTGGTGTTGCGAATCACGAGTGGGTATGTTGAGCATGAGCATTTCTTTTTCCTACAAAGGTGTAGTGCCTCAATTTTTGAAGGTGGAACAATTGCACCTGTTTTTTGGGTCCAAGCATGGATTTCAAAGTCTGCAGATTTCAAGACTGTGTTAACCTTAGATGGATCTCCAGAAGCTACCATGAAGATATTATCTACATATACACCTACGAAATCGAGATTATGTTTTGGTTGTGTAAGTTCAGTTATAAGTGCATCTATGTATGCATTGTGAAGATATACTGACAACGGAGACCCTTGCGGTATCCCTTTTTCAAGTTTTAATTTGTTTGAGGTAAAGCCATTGACATTAACACAAAAAGTTCTTCCGGATAAAAAGGATATAATGACTTTTAAAATTTTCTGAGGGACTCCCCATTTATGTAACTGTTCTATTATAGGAAAGGTTGTGACACGGTCGAAGGCCTTCTCTAGATCAGATGACAAAACAACGCTGTGTTTACAAGACGAGAGATTATCTGCAAGTTTGTGTTCCATTAGATGTATAAGAGACTGAACTCCTCTGTTTGGTCTAAAAGCATGTTGTTCGTTGCTAATTGAGTTTTCCATCAACCAGCCTATTCTACGTCCTATAATTTTTTCAAAAATTTTAGATAGAACAGGTAGAAGCGAAATCGGGCGGTACCCATCTATTTGGTGATAGTTCCGAGAACTTTTGGGAATCGGCTTGAGTATAGCTTTCTTCCAATCATGGGGAAAGATACCAGTCCGTAGGATGTTATTGTAAAGCGAGCAAATTCGGTTCTTAAGACTATCAGCAGCTGATTTTACCATATTATATGTGATTTTGTCATCTCCTGGGGTATTTCCTTTAAGCAATTGTAGTGTAGTGTCAAATTCAATTCTTGAGATGTCTTCCCATATTTTTGAGAAATACGAAAAGAATGTTTTACGATTTATACAAAAATATTTAGTAAATATTATGCCTCCTAGGACACGATAACTGGTCAGAAATAGTTATTCGGTACTATGGATGATGCAGAAAGTGAAGAAATAGACGAGCATCTTAAAATAACAGACACTAACAATAAAAATGCAATTTAGGGGCTAAATAATCTAATTAAAATTAACAAACAATCAAATGAAAATATGAGGAACATAAGGGATTTAGTTTCAGAAGACAGGGAAGAAATAAAACGATATCAGAACGAAAATCAACAGTTACGAAAAACAATACTTAAGCATTTACAACGGACAGAAGTACTCACTAGATTGCAAATGTTAGAGAAACTAAGCGATAATTCGTTAGATACCATATCTGCAACCAAATTAGGAATTACTCACTCAAGTTTACTTACAAAAGATGAATTATTGTTGAATTATTGTAGTATTGTAAAGTGTGCAAGGAATTGAAAAACGACATACCCATCTGTAGAGATTCTAATTTTACAAGTAAACTATCCAAAAATATCGGCAATACAAAAAAAGAATGGGCAGTAGTAAATGAGATCGACGAAGATCTTTTAATTACACGGATATTGAACTAAATTTTAAACCGTTAACTTAACCTATTTGTAACATCTGTTTGGATTTTCTGCTTTATTTCTTTTCTTCTTTGAAACATATTCACAGTGTTTTTTTCCCCATCAACATTTTGAATTTAATTTTGTATTATTTTATAAGTTTACTTTCGTCACTTGTCCATTAGGCAACAGAATGTACTGCATTATTTCATTCCTAAATTACTTTGTAATTATATAATATTGTTATTTATAATGTAAGTGTGCAATGAAATAAACAAAATAAATAAAAAATAAATAAACAAATGAATTTAAGCAAGTTGAAAAATACTAAAACAGGATTAATGAAATATCCGGATGACTCTATCATTATTGTAGCATTAAAAATTCCGGATAAAGTTATTACACACCCGATTAAATTAATTGTACCAATAACAAATCATGAGAAACAAGAAATAGATTTAGAGCCATTTATCGTAACTGTCACAGAGTAAACGAATATATGAGTAAATATGACATCCCATTTTTGGTTAAATGGATATGTAATCATGGAATCATCGGCCCATATTTCTTTAAGGACGATGCCGGCCAGAATGTTACCGTCAGTGAAGAGCGCTATGGAAACATGATTTCTGACTTCTTCGTTCCTCAGTTGAATGGCATTAGTATGACAGACCTTTGGTTTCAATAAGATAGCGCAACATGCCACACGGCGCGTGAAACCATCAATTTATTACGAGAAACATTTGCTGAGGGCATAATTTCGCGTAATGGACCTGTGAACTGGCCTCCATGATCCTGTGATCTCACAAATTTAGATTACTTTTTTTGGGGGTATGTAAATTCACTAGTCTATGCCGATAAACCAGAGACGTTGGACGATTTGGAAGTCAACATTCGTCGTGTTATTGCCGATATACGGCCCAAGGTGCTCGATAAACCTCTTGAAAATTGAACTTCACGATTGCGCTTCATTCGAGCTAGCCTTTGTACGCATATACTCAATATCGTATTTAGACACTAATGGTATAAAATTATCTATTAAATAAGGCTAATATCGTAGACATTAACATTAGCTTCCAGTATTTTTTTTTTATATTCAATTTGTGTTGCTCTAAAAAAAACACCCTTTATATTTTCATAAACCATACTTGCCTGTGTTTATATTATTCAATTATTCCATACCATAAATTTTTATCATCATCACTTTTATGTTGACCAATAAAAGTGGCGACGACAAAATAACATAAAAAAAGAAAGTAAACCAAAGCATTTGGTTAACCCATTGGAAATGGTGTGAAAAAATGAACCTAATGCATTCAGCTGACCTCTTGAAGAATGTAAATGTATGCAAGCCAATGGGAGATTGTGTCGCAATATTCGGGTATATTCAACGTTCTTCTGGCATTCCACTATTTTTAAGTTTTTAGCTTTTTTTTTGGATCCCAAGCGATCATCATGGTGCAGCCCCATATTGAAACGGCGACCGTTAAAGACGTAAACAAGAATAGGTGAGAAATAAAATAAAAATTTCTTAAACAAAGAAATGTTAAAATTTATTTCGCGTCCATGCAATACGACACCTTCCATCCGCTTGACGCATGAAACAATTTGATTCAGCATGAAAACGTTCCCAGGCTCAGAAAATGCTGACACAGCTGCCCTTGAACCTGCACATTAGCTGGCAAGACCCAGATTAGGGTTAGATGATATATTAAATTAGCTTTTAAGCTTCAGTTTGTAATTAGCAGTTGAAGAATAAAAATATTAATCGGGATTCGTTTCGGTTTACTGATTGTAAGTCGAACGGTTAGCGGATGTTCAGCCTCCTGGTTCGCGTCTTTTTTACGATCCTGTAGAAAGGATTCGTTAACTCGCTTATCTTAATGTTATTGTTCATTTATTTATTTATTTCGTTCCTTAATTATTACTAACATGTTTATTATCTATCTATTTATTTATTTAATTCTTTATATTTTATTTATTTACTTAATTCTTGATATAATTATTTACTTGCTCATATACTTTTCTGTTTATTTATTTATTTAATAATGAATTTATTTTTTCATTTATTCATGCATTATTAATATTTTTCTGTTGTTATTTATTGGTTTTATAGATTTTTTTATGTTGTTTTCATTAAATTTCTTTTTTCAGAGAAGAGGGGAAGAGGCAGAGGTCTCTTCCTTGTCAATTAATTAATTTATTCATTTATTAATTTAGTAGAAACCTCTTTAATAATGTGAATTCCATTCTGCATTCCGACCTGGCAATTCCCTTAGGGGGTTACGTCACTCTAGAGGCCGTAATAATAGGCTTTTTTTGTGATTTTTTCTTCAGGAATAATATAAAATAAATCGAGTTTAGAAAGGTAGAAATTTATTGTACATCTGGTTGACCTTTCCTTTTTGGAAGAGTCTACGGCCGTAACAGCCGTAACAGCTCCTGTAAATTTTAAATTATGATGAGTCACTAAATTTTTTTTTATTGCACATAACAACAACTAGAGAAGTACGTAGGATTTTTTTGAAATATTGATTTTTGGCGGAATGGCGCACTTCCAAATTCAAACTTGCAAAATTCGCAGAAAAACCGCCAGAAAATTATATTTTTAAAGATCTAGTTAAAATTTCAAGTGAATTGGTTGAAAATTGTTCAAGTAATGGGTGCGGCCAACTTGAAAAATGGAGTTTTGAGATAAACGCGTTTAAAATTTCATAAGGGGCTCGCTTACCTGGCGGCCTTGTAGTATACTTTGAAAAACAAGTACGTCGAGATATTTCACAGCCATAATCTTTTGGAGTATTATTTTTAAGGTCCTACTGACCATTGAAAGCAATAAAAAGAAATCGATTTTTTGAAAATCCTAGAGTGGCCTAACTCCTTAATTTTTAAGTCTATCATCTAGTCAAATAATTCTTATAGAAGTGAAGATTTTAATCATAGCATTTCCTTCAAATTCTACCAGTCTGCCCAAATAAACTTCTCTGTACTTTGCCAAACTCTATATGACAACTATTTAAACCAAACGGACCACACACTCATTTCCGACCCCAAACGATTCTTTCAGTTCATCGAAAGTAAAAGTAAATCGGATAACTATCCCTCATCTCTGAATTTTCTAGATAAATCCTCGGGCGATCTCCAAATTATTGCAGATCTCTTCGCAATTTTGTTTAGCCAAGCGTTCGCCATTTCCTACTTAAATAGCTGCCCACAAACGACTTTGGAATCTGTGTCTATAACTTTAGAGCAGGTTAAAGATAAAATAATAAACCTCAAAGATGATTATTCTGCCGGCCCTGATGATCTTTCCCCTATATTTTTTAAAGAAATGTGAAATGCACCTAGCCCAACCTCTTACAGCTCTCTTTCAGCTTTCTATCACCCAGGGATTATTTCGCTCGACCTGAAAATGTCTTTTAATATTCCCCTACATAAAAAAAGCGGAAAAGGCGGTATTTCCAACTATCGACCAATTGCTAAGCTGTCCTTCATATCTAAGCTTTTCGAGAGCATTATTTATGACATAATGCCTTTTCCATTGTAAACCTATTGTTTCCCAAAACCAGCACGGATTTCTCAAAGGTAGACCTACGACCACCAACTTAACGGAATTCGTATCAAGCATTTTATGTACACTGGAATCTGGAAATGAAGTTGATGTGATTGACACCAATTTCAGCAAAGCCTTTTATAGAATTTCACATGATATAATCCTTCTGAAATTAAAGGCTCTTGGTTTCCAAATAAACTTTATAACATGGGTTCAATCATATTTAAATGAACGACATTAATATGTTCTATTTAGGTCCATGGTTTCTGACCCAATTAAAGCCTCCTCTGGTGTCCCTCACGGCAGCCACCTTGGTCCCTTATCATTTATTCTGGCCATTAATGATGTTGATTGCATCATTAAAAATTCATACGTATCTGTTTACGCAGATGATATGAAAATCTTTAGATATATATTTTCTTCCTCAGACAGCCTACCACTGCAGGAAGATCTTGACAGATTCTGTACTTGGTGTCAGAAGAATTTTCTTGAGCTTAACGTCAATAAGTGTCAGGCTATGACGTATGTTATAACCGTAAGCGGCCCCCTACTTCTCCTCGCTGCTATCCAAGCGCTGATCTAAGGAGTTTCCCAATCCTTATGTTACACACATCCTCCGGATAGAAGCTGTTCAACGCAGGTTTTTACGATTTGCTTTACGTGGTCTTCCCTGGGATGATAGCCAAAACTTACCATCTTACTCCTATATTGACCGACGGAAACTTATAAATTTACAACCCCTTTTTATACGTCGAAAAGTTGCCGACATTCTCGTTATTCATCAAATTTTAGTTAGTAATATCGATTGTCCTTCTTTACTTCAACTTATTTCTTTTAACACCAACCCACGCAATCTTAGGTCTGTTCCACTTTTCCGGCTCGATCTTCACAGAACGAATTACGGACACTTGGAGCCAATGTCTACAATGCTTCGTGAAGTTAACGATATTCTGCCTCTCTTCGACTACCATCTCAGCAAACTCACTCTTAAGAACATTCTTATTCCCACCTATGCCTCATGTCCTAACTTTTTTTTAACCGCTCCCACCCTTTAGTTTTTATCTTTAGTTTTAAGTGAAAATTTTTAGTTTTAAGAATAAGCTTGCAATAAGCATTAATACTCGTAAATCTGTGTGGGGTTAACCCGGGCCGCAAATCAAAATCAAATGTTCTCCTCAATTAAAACTGATTCTAAAATGTTTAAATAATTGTTCGGTTGTAAGATATAATTTATGAATAAGATATTTTCTATATCTTCTATCTATCTATGTTTTCTAAAGCCTTAATCAATGAGAAAGTAAACATAATTAACTAACTAATTAAAAGTTGTATATTTTTTATTGATTCATAAAGTTTACAGTTTTACATAAATGTTTGATACAGCGCTTAATTTGCTCTTAATCCTGGGTGATCGTGGGCATGTTGGTATAAACCTTAGGCTTCAAAAAAAAAAAAAAAACACAGAAAACAGTCCAACGGCGTTAAATCGCACAGACTGGCCCATAAATTCTGATCGCCAAAACGGGAAATTACACGACTAGGCACCGCTTCCTTGTAAAAACTCAATCTCACATGAGATTGCTAAATTAATTTCTGCGATGTTATAACTAAAACCCTTGTTTATGATTAAGGCAAAATGCAAATCTTGGTTATTGAACTCGTTATAAAACCATTTTGGGTTCTAATATCTTTAACAATGCGACCAAGACGTTATTTATTTGTGGAGAGATTCTCTTCTCTAATGACAACCAAGTCGTTCAATGATACATTTCTCTGAGGATGCTTCTATTTGTATCTTTGAGGTACTCAAAATCTTAATACTCGTACTTTTCCATCGCTTAAAGAGCGATAACTTAAGGATTTCTCGTCGACAGCAGGTTCTGGAGGGGCTAACAGAGGACTACCGCGAAGAAAGTGACCTGGGATCAGTGGAGTCAGCTGTATTTTCGGATATGGGGAAAATGGTCGAGAGTTAAGACAACCTTCGATTCTTGAAACGAGAATGGAGAACTCTTCGAAATCAAGTTTATGAGTTCCAGATTCTTTCTATGTGGGGCGATGGAATAAATTTCCACTCCATGCTTGGGGAAAGTACCCATTTTACTGGGTACTCCTAAATTACTGCCATTATCAGAAAATAGTGTTTTAGGCGACGAATTTACTTAAAGCTGTTAAAGAGCATTGGGTAAGTAGACAAATACGAAAAGACAGACATATCCCTTAGCTATCCGACAGTTTCTCCCTGGAAAACTTTTTACAGTAAATAGATCAGCGAAATCTAGACCAGTAGTCGTAAATGGGGAAAAAATAGGGCTTCTTTCAGTTGGTACAGCCCCAATGATCTAAGTTTGGACCTTTTATTCCTTTTGTGAATAATGCATATCTTACACCAGCGAACCCATTTCTCTACCAAGTTCTTAACTTTTGGTATCCAAAACTCGCACCTAACCAAACGAATTGCCAACAGTTTTCCACCATGAATCAATTTTACAAGTAAGGTTGATATGTTCACTTAGTAGGGAAGGAGAATCGGATATCTTTCGTTGTAAGAAAGAGTCGAACTGGCGAGTCGCCCGTTAGAATGAAAGGTTTGCTTCGTATACATAACTGGGTTCAGATTAATCAAAGGACTTTTTCTTTAAGATAGACTCATTCTTCGAAAGGACTAGATACCCGTCTCGAAAATAAAACGCTTGAGTCAAACAAATAACTCTGTATTTAGCGTTGGCTATTTCTTCTGCTGGTATTAGTTTGGACGAATGGGAAAATTGGTGTCTAAAACGTGGATGGAATTTATAAAAGAAACGCAAAATGTAACAAATCACATGTAAGGTTTGAGACCACGAAGAGAATCTCTCTACAATGGTTTCTACATATATTATATTGGGATCTATTGCTGTAAAACCAGTTTCAATTGGCGTCTGTGCAAGCAGAATATCACCAGAGCCTTGTAAAATAGTTTGAGGCTATGATGACTGAGCTCGACAAAGAAAAGTCAGGCCATCCCACCATAAACCATTCGCTTTAAGATCCATTCGCGATAGATCTCTCGTTGCCCCGATCGAATATGGTTGCCTACAAACGTTTTCCATTTACATGTGGGCTTACTCAATCAAGCCGAGGCGATTGAACTATTGTAGTAGTAGTGGTTCATCGGGCGAGCGCTTAAGATGTGTTATGACTTTGTGAGGCAGTTTTGATAACAAAATAGCACCACAAAGTTATACAATAGATGAGGTAGCGGAAGCTGTTTTACCGGAGCTGCCTTGCTTTTTGAACGTAAAAGATGACAAAATAAGTGGTTGCCACTGTGCTGAATTCTACCTGAATGTTAGCTCCGAGGCATCACAAACCCATGTATTTGGATTGAATCACTTGGACTAGATACAGTTTATTCATCGAGAAACTTAGATATGCTGTATATCAGTAAGAGCAGCAACGAAAGATTTCTAGCTGTGACTCGTTAGCGGCACAAGGTATATGTCCCAGGACGTCCTATCACGCCAGATTTGCTGGATTATAATTTTTGCAGTAATTATAACTGGAGATAGCATGATCGAATAGCCTCGCAATTACCGAGAGAACTGCTTTTCCGTTAATAAGTGATCTTCTCCAAAAATTTTAAAAAGTGTAAGAAATCCAACTTACGAGTAGATTCCATTGTATCGCTATATTGTTGAAGATACTTTTATCCTATAATATTAGAAAGTCTTGTTCATACAGAAGCGAAGAAGGAAATTTGTTAATTAGATCAACGCAGTTTGATGTCCACTTCCAGAAGGAAAACTCTGAGCAGCATCAAAAGGCATCAAAAAGTTGATGCTACCATCGTAAAGCAGTTTTGATATCATAGGCTCCAGAAAGGATATCATCGACGTAGAAGTAGGTTTTGAGAATTTCAGATGCGAGTGGGATATATATATATTGTACGTCATCGGCTAGTTGCAGCAAGGTACGAATAGCCAGATATGGCGCACCATTTACACCGCAGGTAACAGTTTTTAGTTCATTTTGCATTGATATGCAGCGTGTTCAGGGTGAACCAATATTTGACGGTTAATCATCTCGATGTCAGCGTTGAAGACAAAATGATAAAAGCGTCATCTAAATATTAAAGTGGTTAAGTGGATTTGTAAAACTGGACCTGTGTATATCATGTCATTAAGGCTGATACCGTTACTTGAAGGATTCGATGCATTGAAAACCACCCGAACCTTTGTTGTGATGCTATCAGGTTTTATCACAGATTGTAGCACACCATAGATAGTACGATCATAAAGTATAATTTCGGATTATTTCAGAAGAAACTAAGTGTATGTGTCCCAGGGTTGCATATTCCCCAAGAATCTGATTGTAACTCGATTGAAGTTCAGGGTTTTTCATTAATGTGATGAAATTGCCAAAATGTAATGTCTCTTGAGCGGCCAAGAATGAAAAGAAGATTTTTGAATGATAGATGTAAGCCTGCTATCATCTCTTGTAATTGTTTTGGAATACAACTACTTACAGAATATACGTTCCTGAGATAGAGGCTTACTACGAGAAATGTCTTCAATATTGTTGAGTATGAACTCACACTTTCTTGATAAAGTGAACTTGAAAGTACACAGTTCCGGGCTATGAGCATGCCAAATATATAACATTTAATGCCTTCTTTACAAATCGATGGATATAAATCAGAACCGATTACAATATGTATTTTTGAACTTTCGTAGAAATACAGATCTGCAAGCTCAAAATCGATTGGCTATGAAACTTCTTCACGCCGTATCAAATAGAAGAGCAAATCATCGCTAAACCGTTTCAAAACTGTTGCGTTAGCCATGATTGTGAACGATGCAACATATTTAAAACATAGGCACAATGAAAACTATTTAGAAGTTATCATCACGTTTTAAGTTATCTATAATATTTTTAGACAGTTTTTAAGAAAATAACCGTTTCGCTAGCGTATTCCAGGAATACGCCCACGTACTAAACTACACCCTACACACTTCGACCACTCTCCCCATTGAACTGGTATTACTTCGAGGGGCTGGTAAGCAATCTATGCTATGTCTCCTATATTTGCTGCATCTGCACGTCTTACTATATTCTTTCGATCCTTAGCAGCTCGCTTTGCACATTTGTTATGAATGTACGAATCTTCATCCAATTTTCTTCTGATTGCAACATTTAGTCAATTATTGACTGGTATGTCAGAAAGCGTATGCAATGGAAAAATGCATGCTTTGTGTCTTCTTCCAGATGCGGTTAGTCTGGGTAAAAAGGCGAGCTATCGTGCACTGTAGATATTTTCAATACCCACCGTGACCAGATAGGAGCTGCGTAAGATGGCAGTTACAGTTTCCATGCCTTCGGTTTGCCGAAACGTCTATGGATGGAATAAATCTCTAGGTCTATGTGCCCTTCGTAGTCGTGTTCCTCCGGTCTTGCCACCTGGTCATTAAAGTCGCTCTTTCTACTTCCTTGATCCTTTTGACGATTACTCTTGGTTACTAGAAGTTCTCGTATTATAAACTCTCTGCATCTCGTCCGAGAGGATATAGATGGAAATGATCCCCTCTATAACAGAAGCTGCTTCGTTCGAAATCATCCTAAAGCCACTGATTACCCTTAATGCGCTAAATTGATATATTGATGACAACTTTCTCATTGTTTCCTTTGTCGCTACGGCCCCTAGCCAAACTGGGGCAGCGTATAGCGGGCCTGAATGCGTACACGTACAATGTCAATGTTATTTTTCGGTAAGAATACTTTTCATCTATTTTTGGCCGCTTACTAATTTTCAGCCGCATACGGTTGCGCGAGTTAACAAGTAGGTATTACTTGTTATTAAAAAATAATAAGTTTTCGAGCACTTACGTCCACTCTTTATTACTCTTTTTTTTCACTTAATGTTATGTATACTACCGAGTACATTCGCGTTTTGATAATGATGTTTTTGGAGGCGAGATCAAAATAGGTGGTAATCCGATGGCGCAATACATATCAGAAGTATATGATGGCTGGTCGTTGTCGCCCTCTTCGTTGGCCAAAAAAGGGCGTTTGCACTGAATTTATTTGTTCAAGCTGAGTACAATAACGATCAGCGTTTACCGTTCTATTGTCTAACCTTCTTATAGTACGAGGGCGGGTCAATAATTCTGTGCATTTTTGAATTTCTGACCTCTTTACTGAAACAGCAACAGTGCTCCTGTCAACAGGCATCTGTCAGTTGACTCCTGTCAAAATTTAAACTTGCTGCGTCAGTTAGTTTGTGTTTGACAGCTATTTTTATCAGACTACTCACTAATTTGAGGAGAAAATGGAAAAAAGTGAATTTCGTGTGCTTATTAAGCATTATTTCTTGCGAAAAAAAACCATTACCGAGACCAAGGCTAAACTTGATAAATACTATGGGGACTCTGCACCATCGATTTCAATGGTAAAAAAGTGGTTTACTGAATTTCGTTGTGGCCGTACAAACACTGAAGATGCCGAACGTCCTGGACGCCCAGTTGAGGTCTCTACACCCGAAACAATCGAAAAAATTCACGATATGGTGTTGGCCGACCGAAGATTGAAAGTGCGAGAGATTGTGGAAGCCGTAGGGATCTCGCATGGCTCAGTGGTTTCAATTTTGAATGATCACTTGGGCATGAGAAAGCTTTCCGCAAGATGGGTGCCGCGTTTGCTCACAGTCGACCACAAACGCAATCGTGTAACAACTTCACAGGAAGGTTTGGCGTTGTTTAATCGCAATATGGAGGAGTTTTTGCGCCGTTTTGTAACCGTGGACGAAACATGGATCCATCACAACACACCAGAGAACAAACAACAGTCAAAACAGTGGGTTTCTAAGGGTGAATCGGCGCCAAAGAAGGCCAAGGTGGGTTTGTCAGCCAATAAAGTTATGGCGACTGTTTTTTGGGATGCACGCGGGATAATCCACATTGACTACCTTCAAAAGGGAAGAACAATCAATGGGGAATATTATGCCAACTTATTGGACCGATTCAATGACGATTTGAAAAAAAAACGACCTCATTTGGCCAAGAAAAAAGTTCTTTTCCACCAAGACAATGCAAGGGTGCACACATGTGCAGTTGCCATGGCAAAAATCCATGAATTGGGCTATGAATTGCTCCCTCATCCACTCTATTCTCCAGATTTGGCTCCGAGCGACTACTTCTTGTTCCCAAACCTGAAGAAATGGCTTGGTGGAAAAAGATTTGACTCCAATGATGAAGTCATCTCGCAAACAAAGGCCTATTTTGAGGACCTCGAAAAATAATTTTTTTTGGAAGGGATAAAAAAATTGGAGAAGCGTTGGACAAAGTGTATAGAGCTCAAGGGAGACTACGTTGAAAAATAAAATGATTTTTTTATCAAAAAATCTGTGTTTTAATCCAAAAGTCACATACTTATTGACCCGCCCTCGTATATTAGTATATTATCCACCAGGAACACAGGATTACTTCTTCAAAAGCATACTAGCTATTGATGTTGTTGCGGAATTTCTGCTCTTTCCTTGGCTTTTCCAAAACCTTTCAGGCTTAACCGCTCAGGATCAACCTATCATAAATTCTAATCGGATATGAAATTTCAAAAACAAATTGGAGGATATTGCAGTTCTCTTTATCAGGAAATTCTTGGGTTGACCCATCGGTCGCACCCTTTTCGGCTAGTTAAGATCTTATTTTCTTCGTTGATAGGTTTTCTACTTCACTCTAAATCCTGTAATCAGGCATAATTTTTTTTTTGTTGGAGCATGAGGCGCACTTTTTATTCATTGTACCCGTAGTTTGTTGAGCTTAAATTCATTCATCACAAGCATCCACCTTCCCAACTTTCACTTAGTCCCGATTTATCTACTCATTATTTGCTGGGCATTTTTCTGAATTCTGCGGGTATGTATCCAGAAAATAATGATCAACAACAAATTGTGATTAATTTGTTTGAGTGTTGAAACGATCTGTTAACACCGATATGAACTAACTAATATAGTAAATCCCACTAATACTTCTACAATCCCTTAAACTTGTCACAAATCGGTATTTGCTTGTCAGATTCCAATAAATTATAAATCATATTTAAAGTATGGTTTTCATGTAATTCACAAAATATTTCAATCGCTGTACCGCGAGCCATCAGCAATCATTCTATGTATGCGGTATGCCTACTCAGCTGTGTTCGTGTTGCCAAGTAGAATCCTGGAATGATGGTTTTACTTTAATTTCGGCTGTGACGACTCAATCTCTAACGTTGAATTTTTGACTTAAAGTTTCTAAATATACCTATGTATCTATAGAAAGCAGGTAAAGAAGGGTTTCTATCTGTTGTGCAGATATGAGCAGCTGTAGGAGTTGTATTATTAGATAAAGGATTTTATTTAGGGATGCCAACTTACACTTCTTGTTTTGTGCGTTCCCCGGGAGGACGATAGCGTGCATGAATAGACGCTTGACAATGACCGTGAATATCATCTACATTGAATTTGGTTAAAGACCTTGCTACAGTCTAATGTTTTAATAGGGGTTTGAATATCAAGCTAGCTTAAACATTTATTTCCCAATGGTTGTTGTATCATCGGACGAAAGAGTGGCAACTACCTTACACTTTGTTCAGTAGAAACCCAAATATTTGTGATTTTTCATCAGCGCTTTTAAAACCTTTCTGGCTTAGCCCTTGCAAGTACTAAAATCTCAGAGTTTATACCCTATTTTTTGCTTTGTATTCTGATCTAATAACCTATAAACAATTTATATATAAGATTGTAAATGTATTTGCAAATACACATATACATATTGTATGTATCCGCACATGTGTTTACAATTGCAACTTTTTGCTTATCCACTTAGTCTGCAAAAAGTTATTACTTCAAAGATCATTCAGCAAGACGTAGGAGGAGAACGGATGTAATCTATTTATTTGACCTTAAATAAGATACATATGTATATATATTTATATTAACATCTTTTTCTTTTTTTTTATTTCCTTGTGTTATTGTTTAGCTCCCAAGACATATACATATACCCGCATAAATGTTATTAAGAATCAACAACCATTTGATCGGTTTATTTAATATAAAAAAACGGCAAGCCAATCTAATAAGCGATGAACCCAATTTATTACGGCCCGTTTTATTTTATGAATTCTCTTCGAAATCGAACTGCGTATTTTTTTTTTTTATATTATTACACTATTATACCATCATTGTGTATCTAATTCTATTTATGTCGTGAGAAGTCACAAAACAAATCAAGCGAAAACAATTCTCGTTCATCTGTTCCTTACATTTTATTCGTTACCATTTTGCTAAATAAAATTAAAAGATAATAAAAAGAAAAGCACAACTTACATATTGGCGACATTGTACTCGTATTGTCTCATCTTGAGAGTTATTAAGACCGAGACCAAGTAAGTGTATCTTAAACGCGTCGTCTTCATATACCAATATATAAAAGTATCTGGCGTACTTTGCTATATTTTTTTCTGTCTCCTATAAAAGCTGAGTGTTGTTTGAAAAAACTCTTAGATCGAGTTTAAGGTTCCTCACCTATAGTGGAGCACTTTTCGTAATTGTGTGCAGTTAGTCTCTGGTGATATTTAAAATAAAGAAAAAGATTGTGATTTTTATTTAAAAAAAAAAAGATATAGTGATCAATATGTCGTATATGGGGAACACATCGGATATTGAAATTGAAAAAAACGAATTCTCACGTAGTCGACCAACAACAAGTCTCATCAGTAAAATGGCCGCTCATAAATTATCCTCTGAACCTAAGTGGACAGACAAACGAGATGAAGATACGGATTCTGAAGTATCTGTTAACGATAACTTCTTAGCTAAAGGTAACCTTCAGACGTTTTATAATATAATCGATTGTGTTCATCTATATAAATATAAATACATATGTATGTGTGTCATCATCCAACTTGATTATATTTAGGGGCATTTTTATTGACACCATCCTATGAATTGTCTATGGAACGTGCTGCTATAATTTGTGAAAAAATGAGTTTCAAGGGGTGCTTTAGTTTAACTAAAACTGCAACCGGTATACTTTTTAAATTTTCACATCCGGAAGATTATCAGTCGATATTCAAGAAAGGATTTCATAAGGTCACCGGAGCCAGATTCTATCGAAAAGTAATGTTCCAAAATTTTTCTGAATTTCGATAAATAAAAAAAAATTAAATAAAAGCACGCCTTGCACTAGCATTGGAAGATTAATGAAATTACTGCACATAAAGAATGGTTTAGGATTAGTTTAGATTAGCTTAGGATTAGTGAAAAATAAATATCAGTTACATAGTCAGCTTTATGAGTAAATACTCAGCAAAAACTTGGAACTAAATTCATTGCGATGCATTTGTTTCTTTTTGTCATTATTACTTAGCTATTCATTTGGTAATGGAATATTGTACAATAGATCCGCGAAGAAGTGCACCCGTTAGTTCGTTTTCAGTTGTCTATCCATAACCGTTTCCTAAAATCCAGTGACATAGAAAAAAAAAAGGCCTGTCTTTTCTTCTTTGTTTATTTAATAAATAACAGCTCTCTTATCTCTTTAATAATGCCAAAATTTCTTTTTGGGCCTGACGTACATATTTCACGTATATATAAGTCTACCCTGGATCAGTTATAAAATTAACTTATATTCTCAAACAATATTATTGTACGGAAACAAAATTCAGTCCGTGAAATCGAAAATCGTCTTGGAAAAGAACAAGAGTAATTTTAGCGTTCATCATTATTTTTGTCATTTATTCAATTTATCGACTAAAGAATCAATTTCAGTCATGAATAAATTATCAAAAATGTAGTTGCTTAAATACAATTCTAGATATAATAACACCCTTCTACCAATAAAAAATGCATCCTCATATTTAAAACTAATTTATTTAACATTAAAACAATTAATGTTAAATAAATATGTTTTTTTTATTTCAAATCTAACGAAGTCTTTCATTAGAAAGCAACTGCCAGATTCTCCATTACGGGCGCTCGAATTTCAAATTTAAATAAAACAAGTTGTATGTGATACGAGTATCTCCTTAATTGTTCTTGAGTTTGAAAGAATATTCCATTATATTATATGTATAATGTATATAGAATATGATATCCGCCAAATGGCCGCCGTGACTTCGATGAACGTTGCGTATGCGAGAGATCCAGTTTTCGATGACTCGACAGCATAAATCGGCCTCAATATCATTGATGATTGTTGATTATGTAGACATTAAAGGACCAATCGTAGGCGGATTATTCCCATAGATTTAATGATTTAATGCAGCCCCAAAAAAAAAAGTCTAACACAACCTTTGTGACCAGTTGACGTCGCCGAAACGCTAGATAATATCCATATTATTTAGAAAAATTAAAAAATTTATAATCGCCTTAATTTTGTAAAAAAAAAAATCACAACCAAGTGCTTTTGGCATTTTTCTTCTGCATTTCTTCTTAAAAGCATCATTTGGAGATGAAACATTTCATATATGTATGAGTAATCATTATGAAAAAATAAGAAATTATGGTATTCTATGATATAAGAAAAAACTAATTTTTGTGCTTTATTGCTATGTACATATATAAAGGGACAAGATAAAACTTCGATCTTTCTTATTATAATTTAGACTTATAAATTCTCACACTTGCTTAAAGAAATATCGACTGTAGTGTTAATGCTATCGCATATTTTTGTCATTTGAACTAATACATATAAGTAAAAATAAACCCTATCTCAGAGAATTTTTAGGGGTCTAGATACTTATCCATGATTTACTCGCTCAAATGTAGATATACTTGTAAGTTGAAATAATGTTAAAAAAGACTATACATTTAGCTACCAATACATATATGTAGTATACCATAATCATGGTTACCATTCGTCAGAATTTCGCCCGACACGTAACTAAGTACTTTTCATATTACTTCAGAGATTTGACAAACAAGCAATATCATGGGCCATATATTATTTAGTGGTGGAGTCGTACAGTAAGTAAGATTGGCAACTACTGTGCAAAAGGATCCGTCATCCTTACACGCGAGCAATGACTAATATTCAAGTGTAAAATTTTCTGCCTAGGAAACTAGGTTCCTTCTCACTTTGCATAAAATTCCGAGGCGATCAGCGGAGCGAGTGGGACAGATTGGCCTTGGCCCGTCCTGGAATATCGAATATTTTTATGCATACGTACTTACTCTGTCAGCGGTCAAGCCAGATTAAAAAGAAAACATGTTATACATATGCATGTACGAATATAATGAAACCAAAAAATAAAAATAAAATTTGAAAAATGTTTTGCTTTAAAATGCAATAAAATTAACACGTAGCTGTGAAAGGGTTCACCGTACTACAATTCCATTTCCAAGTTTAGTCTAGCTTAATAGTCACGACAATGTAAAATCTAACCCATTTCACACTTTGCGATAATTGATGCCGCATCATCAATCATGTTGGAGGGAAAAAGCATTTCCATGGCCAAATTACTATTTTCAAAGGACTTCATTATTGGCTATCAAAGTATTCAAGTAATCAATAGTCCCGGCTCTAATGTTGAAAATGATGATAAAGAAACCCTTGCTAATTAGATTTACAATGTATGCAGGCGCACGTAGTAAAACAAGATACCAACAAACCGACTAAGCTACATTGCAAATGAAAATTGCTGTGATAAGGCTAGGTCTATTTTTTATGCCAACTTTACATCAGATGTTTAGCAATACGTCACTATACTCGTATCCATAGTTATTATCTGTAATTGTTAGAGCATTTCCCCTTACGTACGTCCCATTCCACGTTACCGTCGTCTGCTGAAATAGTTCACAATACAGCTTCATTGTTCATTTCTATTTCAACGTTTTTAACTTGAAGGAGTTGTTGTGGGACAAGCTGTTCTATAATAAATTGTTTTCGACTGTTATTAAAACAGCCCTCAGATCTTATCTGATAAAAACTGAGGAGACGAAATTGGCAGTTATCAAAACCGAACTAGAATACAAGAAGCACCTTCTTCGTCAATATATGGGTAAATTTGTTATCTGTATCTCTACAACCATAAAATAAATATAATAGAAGATCAGGAGTTCAGCGGCAAAGCGCTTAATAAGATATTATATTTGAAGGTAGTTGTAATGCATCACTGATTTAATTTAAGTTTCATATATATTTTAAAGTTGGCCCAACGGTAATATTCTCATCGCGTCGTCGGTTTAAATAACATATTACAACTGGTGTTACTAGTGATACAAGCTATCTGAATGTGGTTCTTCAAGAGTGGGTGCTTTGGCCCATTTGTTTTTACCATCAAGACAAATTGAAGCAATGCGATGGGAGCTTAAGTTTAATTTAACAAGGTAGATGTACATATATTATTATGTCGTGTTTATTACGATAATAAAAATTCAATTCAATTCAATTATGTGTATACTGTCATATAACATTTTTTGTACTTTTGTACATACATTATATTCCATCTAAATATTGAAACTATAAGCCTTTTAAATCCATGATAACCGTAATTACCACATTATTCTGAACATATGTTTGTAGATTTAGAATTAAATGTCAATCAAAAAACACTTTCTTGAACTCTCTATATAGAAATCTAAGCACTATTTTTTTCTGTGATCTGAAATTTTCTTTTTGATTTATGAAAACTATTACCACATGAGTACTCCAGAAAATCCGTCATTTATTCTACATTATATGGTATGAGTTCGCCGAATTTATTTTACTCTTTGATTATTTTTAATTTGTTTATACTTTTTTCACAGCAGTCCTGAAAAAGTCTTTTATTCTCCTTTGCGTTAATGCTGTCGTCATTATCGATGGTAGTCTCCGAGCCTTCCTAATTTTATACCTTCTTATAAAAAATTTGGTTAACGAGTTTTCCACCATACTGACTTAAGGAATTATCTCCTCACGAACGAATGAGCTAGCAAAAAAAATAAAATGTTATTACGGGTGAAAGTCATTAAGCCGTATGTTGTTTCTTAAGCCCGATAGACTTTTGAATTTAAAGATATTTCACCCACGTATTTGGATTATTATAGCGCCTTTGATATGCGTTTATGACGAAGCGAAGCGATTCATTAGAAGGGTGGAAATGGTTTATGGGGCAGCGATTTAGCGAAAAGTGAAACTAGCAACTGCAAGAGATTCGGAGCGACTGTTCGCGACGAACAATTGCAATCAAAATATTTTGAATCAGTTTTGCCAATCGCTCGTACAATATGCACAAATTTATTGAAATTGACTGAGAGCAACGTTTGTTTATTATGAGGTTTATTTCTGAGGTTTTTAAAATCATTTTGCCTAATTACATTCCAATAAGAATTTTGTCGCGCATGTTGTTCACTTTACCAGTGTCAAAACACAAATGAAATTAACAAAATCGCCTGGTCACAAACACTCAATCACCTAGCGCGAAAAGCCATCGCGTTGTTAGACGCGAATTGGCTTCGCCATAATTAAAGCCTTAAGTTCTTCCCCTATTGGTTTCTTAACGTAGAGACTTCCGCGAATGCATGTACTTCTAATAAGATCTCGTCTTGCTACACTCGTAACATTCTTATTTCCGGCACTGTAATTTAACCATTACATCTCTCATACACCAACATTGCAATGTTTGCATATGCTATGTGTACCACTGTTGTGTATAGTAATTAGTCCAATTTTCTTTCACAAAGCAGTACGGGATCCCTTTTTTCGCTAACTCTGTGTGAAATACCGTAATCGCAATTTTGGTGATAATTTACGACCATAAATGAACTTAACTACAATAGATTAAATATCGATTACTATATTTATTATTATATATATTATCCGTTCCGGTGTCTACAAAAAATTTTAGACGGTAAAACATTTACTTCAAATAAGGAAGTGCAAAATCACCTGGGTCAGTTTTTTGCCGGCAAAGAACAACAATTTTATGAGCGTGGAATCATCAAAAAAATGGCAAAAGGTATTGGACCAGAATGAACAATATACTCGTATAATTAAATGAATTATTTATACACTATAAGAAAATCGTGTTTCATCTTCATCAAAAGAAAACTAAATTACTTTCCGAGCTATAAAGCAATTCTTGTAGACATTTGCAAGCGAGTGTCCTTCACGAATGCCACCTTAATTTCCGTTAGCACTGACGTTGTTGGATTTACAGGTTTTCACAGACCCTGTGACCTTAAAGGCATAGCCTTTTGTCCTTTACCGCCTTCTTTGTTTCATTGCTCCAAAACTATTGTTTGTTTTTTTATGCTGAGACGCCCTTTCTAAATGCATTATGGCATTATTCTCTCATTATTTTGCGTATTAAGATATTTTGCTTGGTCTATATCATTTTGGAACCATTCTCGCACATTTAACGTCCAGGCCTGAGCCCTCTTCTTATTTGAATTGTGCTAGTCTATTTTCTCGAAGATACCCTTTTTTAAGAAATAAGGTCAGACGATGCTGCCCTCTAAGAAACCCATTTTCTGTATGGTTTCACGTAACATCATTTCACGCGATGTTACATCATCATGTAAGCAAAAAAAAATAACTAAAATAAAAATTTATCTGTGGTGTTCATATGTGGGTCACTGTACCAAGTCCTTCCCCCTACCAATAATTCAAATAGACCTACTAACCTGTCTTTCACAAATCACCATAGAACCTGATTCTATCAATCCTCACTCTGTTCTTGAATTCCCTCGTTCCACTTTCTTTGTAGGCAGGGAGAGAGGGACCCTGTGCTCTTGTTCGTATGATGAATTTGTCTGTTTTGTCCTTCTGGTGGAAGAGGTGGAAAGCCTTGCTAAGGCTACAGATCGTGTGGGAGTAAGTTAGATATGAATGTTTATATGGTTGTGTACTGTGATGAAGAACATAATTTAGGCAACATATTTATGCGAAATAGATTATACGATTAGGAAACAAAAGAGGTAGGAAGCGTGACATGAAGCGAAAGAAGTTGGAAGCGAAATAGGAAGCAAAGAAATGCGATTTTTAAGAGAATGAGGCCAATTAGATAGGTCAATGGCCTTTACGGGTTTTGATCAGCTGATCGAATCAGCAGACGAGATCGGCTTTTTTGGAGTGTCTGGGAGGATCTTCGTTGTAGGGGCTACCATTCACAGTTTTGGCCAGAATGGTAGCAATTGATCGCATTCAAATGCGATAAGGGTGGGTTGGCCATCCTCAGCCAACAACACCCGGCTTATTTCAGATAGTAGCGAGCTGTCATCGCTGTGTGATCCTGATACGCATTATTCGGTGTAGGGTACATAGGGTTAAGTTACCTTTAGGCTTAGTTATTATTCGATAAAATTAGGTTCGGTATTTAGGATTTAGGTTAGTGTATGATTAGTTAGTTTTAAGCGCAAATGTCCCGGTCTTGCACAGTGGTAATGGCGCACAGATGTGATCTTGCTGCTTCATTTCCTCCTTTTTCTATCATCTTTCTCTCCTCCCCTCTTTTAAGCTCGTCCGTAAAGTAACGTAGCTATCTCCTTAACTATCCTTGTTCTTTTTTGATCTTTTTATTTGATATTTCGACACGAAACAAAAAGGTAAGTTGAGTTGAGATGTACGGCCCCATCCGACGAGCTACAGCCGAGCAACCGCGAGCATGCCACTGCCATCTACTCCTGCATCATGGATGCCTCCATGGTCGACTACACTCCTTACACATGTTACGAGTATGTTATGATGAACGCTTAGCACAACTTTGCATCAAGCGACAAGTTAACTTGCAACTACTCTGGAACCTAATCACTTTTCTTCAACTAGCCATGGATTGAGGCTGAGTGATTATCACATATTGTTTGTGTTCTTACATGGTTTAGAGTGTGCCTATAATCGTAACTAAAAGATATGGTAGTCAACGATATATGGTATTGTGAACTCTTGCAGGAAGACCTTCGTTTTCCTCGTATAAATTAGAGTTTTGTTTATTTTAGTTGGCCGTGAAAATCAGCTGTAATTTTTCATAAAATATGCTCGTAATTTAGGAGTAGATAAACTCAAAAACAATTTGTTATGCTTCCACAAGACATTATTTTATTTTTTTGCTTTTTTTATTTCAGCAATTTGATTTACTGTACATGTTATTCGAACTTAGGCAATGTCATACAGGCCAAATTTGGGTCTGAGTTTGTTTTAACATTTTTACCACTGATGCATAGCTATAGGAATAAAACCGTCATAAAACTTGAAAGTCAATTTTAGTACCTTCATACTGATAGTTCTTATTTTATAAACCATGTTCTAAAACTACCACCAAGGATACTCGTTTTCACTAATGAGTATATCGCATAATTTTGAAGTACATACATATATGTACATATATCTAAATTAACCAACTGCATTATTTTCCGGCACCATTTTCGTTTATTTTTTTATAAAGCGAACATTTTTTCCGAATAATACTTAATTAATGATTTTTTTTTTAATTCTTTCATGTCAATTAGAGTTCTTACTCCAAAAGTGTAAGTATATTTAGCTAAAGACTGTTTCTAGTGTGTGATACTAAATACAAAGTTATTTACCTTAAATTGTGGTGCTCAAATTCATAAGCACACTACAAAATACAACAAAAACAAAATACTATATTAATGAGTATCCGAAATATTTTTTGCAAATATACTTACACTTCCTTCAAGGTGACGGATAACCAAAAGCGTTTTAGTGGAGTGTTTGAAAAGTCAAAAATTCATATCAGATTATGTAGGAATACGAGCTGTACATAAACCAGGTCTGAATGGAATTAAAGCCGCCATTGTCATTAGACGTCTTTCTAGGATATGCCATTCATGTGACGTACTCTTTTAGAGTAATGAATTTGACATCTTCATCGTCATCTTTTATCGTTTTCAATTTCTACGATGAATGCTTCTTTACTTTTCAACCATTCCCACATGTATATATACTAATTGTACGAAAGCACTTTTTTAAAAAAATTGCATGCAAATTACTCAAAGTTGAAAAGCACTAGTAACTCCACAACCTTTTATTGCTATTCATTGGTAACAGCTTTATTTTTTCTTAGATAGCTATACCCTGTCGACCTCGAAAAACTTTTACTCTATACGTTTTGGATGTTCCTGAAGAATTGCCTGTCGAAGACATAAGGCATTCGCTCTATCGTTTCGATTCCGTAGTCGAAGTTGTAAGGATACATGTCCATCATTCATCGTCGACTCCAACTGAAAAAGATGCGGAAGGCAAGTGCTTTTTCCTCAATTTTGTGTTATGAATACCTTTATTTATTTAATTTTTTTTTCTTTTTTTTTTCATTTAAAATCATTACTCTTTCTAGGCAATGCGCCATCCAAGCCAGAAACAGTTGCTGAAAAAGTCGAACGACATAAGAGAGAAGTGCCGCCGGCAGTCATCCGTGTCACTTTGGCCTCAATGGATGAGTATAATATATTACTACAGAACGGTTTGAATTTCTATGACGCCACCTTCTTCCCGACCGAAGCAAATATTCCCATGAAAGGCGCAAAAATCGAATACAAACGAAGGTGACCATGTCGAAGCAATAACATTTGTATCTTTGAGACAATTTAATTCGTTTCATATAATTTTTGCAAACAGAATGTTAGATGGCAGCATTCCAGGGCGTGTTCGGGAATTACTTCCGGTGTTTGATGCGGCAGGCTTTTGCAAGATACCCCCACCGGCGAGTAAGCTTATAAAGCCACCAAGGTCATGAGCGGCGCTCAACGGATACATAATGATGTTACCCACGCACCCATTACTTAATTCCAAATTGGGGCTTAGAAGCTTTTTAAAGAAACAAAAAAAAATTAAATCTACTAATCTTTGAGTTTTACACAAGTATTTTGTTTTGTTTTTTTTTTTTTAATTGATTAAATGTATCTACTACCTAATTCGCATCGTACTCATATGGAAATATAATTATTTGAAATGGATGAGCAGCTTAACTAATAGTGCGTTGATTATTCTTCACCATTTTTGGTCAGGATGGTGTTCACTAGTATATATCACCCATACACACCTACTCGTACATACGTTTGGACCCTATCTAATTTTTTTAATTAAGTTTATTTTCAATAACAAGAAGCGGCTGGTTTAATAGTTGTACAAACTATTTATTGCTTTTGTTTTCAGATTCGCTAAGATTTATACAGATAAATACATATTTCTGTATTGTACATTGATACTAATAAATGGATCCGGTATATAAATGTAAGTGTGTTATTTTAATTAAATTGAGTGCAGTCTTTTGAGGCTTTGGAAAATATTTGCTTAGGCTGCGTATATCAGGTCCTGAGAACTGCTCCTCTGAGCCAAATTCACTTCTCGCGATACCATTATGGCCTAGGACCCAGACAGAATACAGTGAATTTAGCATTCCAACTGCGTTCACAGAAGCTTTGTATTTGAAGTTTGTAAAAGGGTTGAGACAGTCTTTAAGAACATATACATACATATGTGCTTCAGGTTTTCCACTTGATCTTTCAAGTTTAGTTCACGGCCAGAATTTCAATAGATACATCCGAAATTAAATCCCATTACCCCGTGAAAAGAAAAAAGTTCAGCGTAACGTAAGACGCGACAAGTATAGGCATGTAAACGTATTAGCTCGACATGCAGAAATAATTCTCTACCAGAAATGTCTATGAAAATAATATACCCTTTATTGGTTTTGAACCCTCTAATGAGGGTTATAATGGACTAATATGAGGGGGACTCCTGATGGATAGCGAATCTGAATAAAACCCTACACTGGCGTGCTTCTAAATAAGAATTGATGCAAGAAGTAAAGCTTTGATGCACATAGGATTCCGGAAACGAATTAAATTAAGTAAGTGGGAGAGAAGATGGATTAGAAATGGAAAATCTTTATAACATGCCCGTACACTTTACTTTCGAAGCAATTAGGCACATAATGAGCTAAGGAAGCCGAAAGATAGAAGAGTAAGGTGTCTATGGTAGTATTAGATTCTTGGGGTTTCGTTTAAACCAATTCCAAATGTGTACCTGTGTCAAGATAGTACTCGTATATGTCCTTGATAGCGTACTTTTCTATTGATTTCTCTACAAAATTCTACCCCTCATTTCAATTGAGTTTGAAAACTTACTCCTGCTTCTTCATTTAAATATACTAGGTAAAGTAACCTCCTTGGCCGCCAGAATGCGCTGCTACTGCAAAAAAGGCTATGGTTCCTTGAAGTCCGTTCATATTTAGGCAGACATGCCAAATTTCAGTGCGATACTGTCTTTAGTTTTGTTTTGACAGCTGATTGTTGTTGATGTGTTTGGCATCATGTTGAGTATGGACAAAAACGATTCGTTCTCTCATAAAACATTATTTTTTGAGAGGCAAAACGGAGAAGGAAACAAAAGAAAAGTTGGGTAAATATTATGGGGCTAATGCTCCGTCAGACTACACCGTCAAATATTGGTTTCGAGAGTTTCGTGGTGGCCGCAACTCCACTGCCGATCAAGTCTGCAGCAGCAGGCCCTCCGATGCGGTTACAGAGGACAATGTCAAAAAAATACATGAAATGGTGTTGGCTGACCGGAAAGTGAAGGTGCACCAGCTAGCAGATACCACAAAGATTAGTACTGAGCACACACGCCATACTTTGGGCAATATTCTGCATATGAAAAAGTTATCCTGCCGCTGGTTGCCGCTGGGTGCCGCGCATGCTCACTCCTGACCAAAAACACGAACGCGAAAGCACTTCGAAAGAGTGTTTAGACTTGCTGATGTGGAATCGGGCGGACTTTTGGCGTCGATTGGTAACTGGATTTGGATCCTTCGGATTAATTCTCTTCCCAAACCTCAAAAGATGGCTCATCAATAAAAAATTCAGCTCACGCGAGGAAATCATCGACGCCACGGAGGAGTATTTTGCAGATCTTCCCGAAAATTACTTTTCGGACAGGATCAAGAAGTTGGAAAATCGCTGGAATAAGTGTATAAAACTAAAAGGGGACTATATTAAATAAAATAAAAAAAAAACATTTCAAAAAAAAAAATGTTCATTCCCAAGGAGTTTACTTTTCACTCCACCTAGTATGTGTACGAGTATTGGTGGTTGGGAGCTATAGAAATAGGACAGGCACTGAAAGGTGCCAACCTTTCGATACCCAGTGTTTCTACACATCAATTGTGCTTATTTTACCTCCAAGTTGAAACTATCGGGTACTGGTCGATATTCATTCGTACTCGACTTACCAGACTTATAAGCGCAAGTGCTGATCAGCAGATAAAAATATCAGCATTATAAACGGGGCAGCGGATGAATTCCCCAGATGGAATCAACGATGCAGTAAAATCCCGGAATAAAACAAATAAGACCTTATCAGGGGTACACCGACACATTTGGAGCTCAGGCCGGTAAGGATTTAGGAGCCTAAGTCAGGGTCTTGGAAAAGAGATGGTGGTGGATGAACCCTTAATGGACCAACGGCAGCGATCACATCCCCGAACGGGTTACTGGCTTCGGACTAGCTGACCTCTCGTCCTAGGGGTATCCATAATAGGACTGGCCCTCCAGGTTGGGGCTTTTGCCGTCAAGGTAACTGCTCCGCCATGGAAAAACAAAACCCCTCAGTTACGAAGCAACAACAAGCCCCGTATACGGACGGATCTACTGTTGACAACACCTGCAAACGAAATAAGAACAATGAACTTCTAATCTGTTCATGGAATGTTAGGTCCTTTAATAGGCCACGTGCAGCCGAACTTTTTTTTTTTGTTTTAAAAAAAAAAATTAACACTCAAGAAGATATGACTTCTCTTAAAATGTCAGTTGTTAAGTTTTTCGGAAAATTGGATAGAAAGACAGACAGAGGTTTGGGTTCCGTGGTTAATTTGTTCCATGCGAGCGAGAAATTGCGACATCTACGGCGATTATTATCAAGAGAAAAAACAACGAGTATTTGGATGCAGATTCTATGTTAGAGGCAGACTTAGCAAGAACATTAGCCTTATACGCGCGCACGCTCTCAAAGAGGAGAAAGATGATGATACCAAAGATAGTTTCTACGATCTCTTGATTGAATTTGGTAAATTTTTGTATCACTGTCGGAAAGTATAGCCTGAACGATACCACCACCGATAACGGATTCCCGCTAATCGACTTTGCGGCGGGGTAAAGCATTGTCGTAACTAGCTCGCGGTTCCTACATCTCGATATTCCCAAAGGGACTTGGAAAACTCCTGATCAATCAACCGTCAACCAAGTTAATGGGGCAGGTTGTAGCCAAGGTACGTTTGCGAGTATCCCGAACGTGGCAAAGACAAACTACTACTGTGAAGAAGTTTGACTTCGGACGGCTAGAATCGCAAGATTCTTTTCCGATCGAGTCTTTCTTAATCTCTTAAGAGGTCCTATGCCGTCAGCGTCAAGTATCGAAGACCAGTGGCAACATTACCAAAAAGCCATCAGAGATTCCGCCTCTGAAGTGCTGGGTTTCACTCGGCTATCACAACGAAACCCATGGTTTGACGACGAGTGCCGGAAAGCACATGCAGCTAAGCAAGATGCGTACAAAGAGGCGGTGCATAGAAGTACTGGAGGTGCTCCGGAGGTCTACGAGCAGAAAAGAAGAGACGAACACAGCTTCTCAGGAGGAAAAAGAAGGAGCATGGGAAGCACGCGGTCGACGAAATTGAGAGATGCTACTCCAGAAATGATGTTCGGAAGTTTTACCAAAAGGTAAAAAAAAAAATGCCACGGACACGAACCCAGAACCGAAGCCTGCAGAGTCGAATAAGAAAACATGCGTAGTAGTAAAGTCAACAATTCGTCCACCGACCTGGATGAAGTGAAGATAGCTGGAGCGGACGTCCTCACTGAATTCACCGAGATCTTTAACGTCAAAAAAAGTGTTTAGACAAGGCGACGCGCTATCATGCGATTTTTTTAACATCATTCCTGAAAGAATAGTGCAAGACTAACGCGCCAACTCAAAAGGCATAATCTTTCCACAGTCTGTCCAATTACTCGCATACGCTGTTGATATTGAAATAATCGGAAGAAAGCAGTGTGATGTCGGTGACGCTTTCGCGAGTATTTAGATAAAAACAGCGAAGGTGGGTTTAACGATCAACGAGGCAAAACCAAGAATATGCTGTCAACCAGAAAGGACACCCAACACTGACGTCTCGCGCAGAACGTCACCCTCGACAGATATAACTTTGAGGTAGTTAACAACTTTGTCTACTTAGGCTCTGCAATCAATTCAGACAACGACGCCATCGCTGAGATCAAACAAAGAATAGCTCTTGTCATTCGTTGCTTCTTTGGGCTAAGAAGGCAATTGACTAGCAAAGCCCTCTCTAGAAAACAAAAGTGATATAAAACCTTAATAAACCCAATCCTTTGAACTTTACCAAATTGGATAAAGGTGCCCTTGGTTGCTTTGAGAGGAAAATTCTACGGGTGATTTTCGGTCCTGTGTGCATAGATGATGAGTGGAGTACAGGCTGTACAACGAAATCGACTTAGTCAGAAGGGTGAAGGTTCAACGACTGAGGTGGCTTAGTCATGTAGAGCTGATGAGCACAAATGCTCCGGTCAGAAATCTCCGAATCCGCCTCCGAGAGACAGCGCAGTAGAGGAAGACCGCGACTCAGGTGGCGCACGCAAGTGGAAGGGGAGCTCTACCAACTTAGCGTTAAACTGGAAGCAGCTGGTTGGTTGAGGCCCTGGTTCACCCCGACAGTAAATAAGTAAGTACGAGTATTTGCGTAACATTAAAATTGTTCACCAAAAATATAAGAATTTAATGGTAAAAGTCTTTGATTTAAATTTTGTTAGTTAAAATAAGAAAAATACGTTGTTTCAAATGTATTTATCGTTAATTTTCACTTAATTTATACAGTCAATTACTCGAAAATAAATCCACGTACTCGTATGTTACATAATACTATCTGAAATTTCATCTGATGTGGTGGACACACTGCTGGTATTGACACCATGCTATAGGGAATACTATAACCTCGTACGTATTTAATTGTTGACACCCTGTTCGTTTAGTAACTGAATTGCAGAACATAGGTGTTATTTCTGATAGAGAACTCAATTCTCGTTCCCATATTGACAGTATCATAAATAAAGCCAGCTCCGCCGTACACAGTTCGGCTGAAACTAATGGACTTACAGCCCCTTTCTGTACGACGGAAAGTTACTGACATTCTCTTTGTCCATCAGATACTAGCTGGTAGCATCGACAGCAATGATTTACTTGAATTATCTCTCCAAGGTAATCTAAGATCTATGCCACTCTTTCGACTCAATCCTCACCGAAAAAATTATGGATTCCTAGAGCCAATATCTAGGATCTTCCTTGTCTCTTGACCAACCCCACAACTCTTTGGTTTTTAAGTATGTATATTTTAAGTTGATTTTGTTAGTCTAGCTTCAATTAATCCGTCCGCGTTTACCCGGGCTTCAAATCAAATCGAATTAAGCTGGTATACCACCAAACGTTATTAAAAAGAGGTATGTTTTGTGGAATACTAGCTTTTAACGTGGTATTGTAATTACCGACATATGGTATAGAACATAGTATTGCTATACCATGGTATCAATACCAGCAGTCTGTCTTCCACTTAACATGGGTGGATTTACTATAAATGAATTTTAAAATAAAATCCGGAATCGAAATTTGCTTCTGAAAAGGGAAATAAGTGTAGCAACTGAACGCTTTCAGTAGAGATTTTTACTTCGGCAAACAAAAGAAGGCTTCATTTAGCGCAATAGAAAGCTCTTAAGTTGATTTATTTTATCGAGATCATAAAACACGTGACACCTATGTTCAGTTCAAGTACCTGTGTGCTGACGACTCGCACATAGCCTGATATAAGTCAGAGTAATGCACCTACTTCACATCAACAACAACCATCGTGCTGACGCCACCATAACATGAATACAATATTTATTGGGTCAAGCCAACGACCTATTATGCTGACGCTGCAGTACCGCCAATGACTTTAATTTTAAGCATTTATTGTAAATGTTAGGATAAGCAATATTTTTGTATAAAAGACGTGAAATAATCAAGAATAAAGTCAGTATCGATTAATATCGATACCATCCGCCTTTAATTCACTCTTTTAATTTCAGCTACCAGCGGTTTTTAGTGAACAGGTTTAAGTGCTTGTTTCACAATACATATCTTCGCTTCTGAACACCATATGTAACTAATGATTTTTGTAGACAGCAACTCGTATAACCGAAATAATTATGATCAAGTTCTTGGATGTCCTCCGTAAAAGACCAGATAGCAAAAACTAAAGAAAATAGTCAGAAGGTATTTATGTACCCATTTATTTCGGGATTGATATAGCTAATTTTAGCATAAAAATAAGCAAAAGCATTTTCATAAGTTAATACATATATTAGCTATTATGTAAAATTAAACTATGTGACATCAACAATTTCGAAGTAATTATTGATTTTAACAAAATCAGTCTTCCAAATGTCAAAATCATACAGGCTCTTAGGTAATTTCTGTTAAATAAATATAGAACATTGTAAAAGAGGAAGAGGGTTATAAGGGTTTAATCTAGCAAGAAAATGACTATTAGCTTTATCAACCAGATTATCAATACCGGAGGAAAAGTTAAGGTCAAGCTGCTTACCAAGGTTTTTTCTGATAGGAATTAATTGGTGAAAAGGCAGTTGGAGTGGCAGCCTATAAAATAGACTTCGATATCAGATAAGACAATAAGTGTTGCAAACTAAAACATATCAAGATAGTGGCCATTTGAGTGTAGGCTGGATCAGTAACTTAACCTACGGTTAAAAACGGTGTTAATAGGAAATAAACGCTGGCAATGTGCGAAGACCTATTTTAGTTTGGTTCGCATAACTAGTACATCATAATCCTCTTCACAATTGGAAATCTTTCAACATGTTGGGGCTGAAAGACCACAAACGTCCAGAATCACGGGTGCAGTTTTTTATAGCAATAGTTTTTACCTAGATAATTATGTGTGGCTTTGTATTACTACGGAAGGCCTGTTTCATAAAAGAGCCGTTGCAGTCTTGGGCTCTTGAAGATTAATCTGAGCTAGTATTATACAGGGTGAATGACTCGAACTCCAACTTTTTAAAATGCTATAACTTTTTTATTTTTTGATAAATTTTATTGTGCTAAAGCAAAAAATGTTGGAAAATACATCAATTTTCAAATTGAATAATGGCCTTCAGACGGCCGAAGAAAGCATCGCACGCTGCACGCAAGTGGCTCTGCGGTATTTGGGCCCATTCCCGGCGAAGTGCTTGTTTGAGGTGGTCCAAACTTTGGTATTTTTTAGTGCAAACCTTCGCCTTCAAAATATTCCAGACAGAGAAATCCAACGGATTTGCATCCGGAGAATTTGCAACCCATTGTGTCGAAAAAAGGAAATGTGGAACATTGTTTTTTAACCAATCTTGGTTGACGCGCGTTTTGTGAGACGGTGCCGAGTCTTGTTGAAATGTCCACGGTCTCCGACCAAAACGATTGTTTGCCCAAGACCTCAATACTGCCTCTAAGACAGTTTCACGGCATACGATCGCATTAATTTTGACGCCACGGCCCAAACCATCACCATCGGTGCTGCCTGCTTTCTGGTGGCCGTCCGAAGGTGTAAATTTTCGAAGGACCTCTCTGGCAAGTAAACTCGGTCATTTTGCTTGTTGACATATTGCTCTATAACAAATGGCGACTCATCGGAAAAACCACCACTTTCGTGAAAGCATAGCAACTCCTTCGCCCTTTCGACTCTAACTTTTTTCCGTTGCGGTGTAAGATCGTGTGCTTTTTGGAACTTCAATGGCTTGAGCCCAAACTCATTTTTTAGTATGTGTTGCATCCGCTCCAACGATATGTTGAGCTCACGAGCCATTTTTCTTCCACTTCGACGCGGATTTCGCTCAATTCGAGCCTCCGCTTTCCGAGCCATTTCTGCCGATGTTGCTGTTTTTTTATGACCACCTCCATGGCGTTTTGCAACGCTGCCAGTATCACGGTAACCAGCTATGGTTCAAGAAACAGATGATTTATTCACGTTGAGGTGCTGGAGGGCTCTAACGATAGCTACTTGTGGTTTTCCAGCCAAATATAAAGTAATCACACTATCACGTTTGAATTCCATCGCGGATAAAAATTTTTTCAACACAACTGAGACGCAAATCGTTTAAAAGGCTTGTAAATAATAAAATTATCTGTCATGTGTTAAAATTTTAGCTCACTGTCATGAACGGTTTGGAAATTATTGCAGTTTGAAGTCGGTTGCAGTTCGAGTCATTCAGGGTGTAGATTAGTACTGTGGGTACTTTTTCTCACTTATTTGGAAATGAAACTGATCCTTTAATGATGCAAATAAGAGTGTAAGTCATACCCAGACTTTATGTCCTCAACAGAAGCGAGAACCGAATCGGCGGAATTTGAGAAGAGTAACTGTACGAAAAGGTACATGAAATGAGTTTGGCACACTTTCCAAGCAAAAATACAGATGCTTACTCTCAATCACATAGGAAATGTTAAGATTGTAGTCGAAAATTTAAAATACTTTAATTTACATAACATATGTAGATGCTAAGTTTCCGATTTGGGCTGAACTATGCAACATTTACATTTTGAACAGAATAGGGAAATCTGCATGTTAGGTTCGGTCAAAAGCTTAAGACTGGGACATTGCGAATGTTTTTAATCCACAAACCGAAGAAAATGAATCCAAAAGCGATCAAATGATATTTGGTAGGATACAATGAAAAACTTAGAGGAAAACCTAGTGATAGTGGCAAGAGCTACTAATTATCCAAGCAGGACACGACCCTGCAGTTATCAAACAGAAGGTGTCGATTATACATAAATGATTCCTGGGCATATTCTAAGAAAAATTTCGTTCTACAGTAAGGGTCTATCTCCAATGTTGACATCATTTATCGAGGATTTAAGAAAAGGCTTACTTTGGTGTACCCTGACCCATGTTAACGGAAATTGCTCTGTTAGCACTAGTGGTGGAAATTTCGTGTAGGACTTTATATTTAGAAGAAATACCAGCATTTATAACGGCGTTTAAATAAAGTTGATATCTTGTTTGAGTCTTTAGATATCTAATTTCTAAGCCGGTTCCATTTTCATTGCCCATGCTAATTTTTGATTTTGAGGTCAGTTTTCTTCAGAAAATGCCTAATTAACATAGCGTTTTACTATTTTTTTCTTATGAAAGCAAGAATAATAAAAACAAATCATCAATGAGTTTGCAGAAAAACCCACAGATTTTATGATACTTGGAAAAACCTGCAACAGGAATTTATGATTTTTTACCAACGTTTCTAACAACAGTTGACAATATATACTCGTAAGAGTGGTTTTCCATGAATTACTAATTTTTCAATATTTTTTTAAAATTGCATAGCTATTAAAGAGTTTTAAAGCGTGCTCTTTTATTTGACTTCCTGTCAAAACCCTCATTTCCTTACCCTGTTCCTTCAAAGCCTATTTGGAAAATATACCTTACAGAAATGGTATAAAAGATTAGGAAAAAAAATTAATTCATCAGTTTAATTTTTTACGCTAAGGTTACAGTTGCTTAGAAATGCTGTTTGAAATGTCAGCATTTACCAACCAAGAATACACAGGCATTATTTACGTTTATGGGCTATGCAATGGAAGTTCAATTTGTGCGCGACAAAGATACCATGAACTTTATCCTAACCGACGACTTCCTAATAAAAGAGTATTTCTAAATACGTATCGGACGCTTCGAGAAACGGGATCAGTTTCAAATCCACCACCGAATGCGGGAGCTCCACAAGTATGAAGGATTTCGGCTGATGAAAGAATACTGGATGGTATTACAACTGATCCATCAATCAGCATCAGACGCTTAGCTTTACAATTCAATGTTTCCAGACATACAATTTCTAATGTACTACATGGAGAAAATCTTTATCTATACCACCATACACCATACACAAGAACTGCTTTCCAATTATTTGGAAAAGAGACTTGAGTTTTCTAACTGGTTGCTAGAGCGGAGCTTGGATGACAACCAGTTTATTAGCAGAATTCTTTGGACGGACGAATCTCAATATACAAGAAATGGGATCACAAATTTTCACAATCTTCATACGTGGGCTGCGGGCAATCCACATACAATAAGACATAAATCGTTTCAACACAAATTCAGCGTCAATATGTGGGCAGGTGTACTTGGAAACAAGTTAATCGGCCCCTTCAAACTTCCACCTAGACTGAATTCTACAAACTATCTGGAGTTTTTGCGAAATGATTTACCAGAACTATTGGAGGACATTCCACTGATTCAACTAGCTTCATCATATTTTCAACAGGACGGTGATCCAGCCCACTATGGTCGTGAGGTTAAGAATTGGCTAGATGAAGAGTACGGTAACCGTTGGATATGAAGAAATGGACCAGTTCACTGACCCGCAAGATCTCCTGACCTTACAGTATTGCATTTTCTTGTATGGGGAAGAATGAAAAACTTGTTTATTCAACCGAAATAGCAACTTTAATTGAATTGAAAGATCGTATTTTCGAAGCGTCATCAAAAGTGAGGCAGCAGTTAGCATTAATAAACATTTGCAGTGCAATCCATAAACGGGCTCTAGCATGCATACAAAACCGAGGAGGACACTTTGAGCACCTGTTATAACTGTTTTACTATACACATAAAATAAAAACTACCTAAGACCACATAAAATCATTTTTTATTCATAGCCTTTTGAGCTTAAAGCAAAAGAAAACGTTTTTTAAAAATTTTAACTGCTGCAGGTTTTTCTAAGTATCATAAAATTTGTGGGTTTTTCTGCAAACTCATTGATGACTTTTTTTTATTATTGGTACTTTCATAAGAAAAAAATAGTAAAACCTTATGTTAATAAGGCATTTTCTGGAGAAAAGTGGCCTTAAAGTCAAAAATTAGCATGGGCAATGAAAATGGAACAGGCTTAGGAATTGGATATCTAAAGACTCAAGCAAGATATCAACTTTATTTAAACGCCGTTATAAATACTGGTATTTCTTCTAAAAATAAAGTCCCACACGAAATTTCCACCATTAGTGCTAACAGATCAATTTCCTATAACATGGGTACACCAAAGTAAGCCTTTTCTTAAATCCTCGATAAATGATGTCAACATTGGAGATAGACCCTTACTGTAGAACGAAATTTTTCTTAGAATATGCCCAGGAATCATTTCCTAAATTTTCGTCATCGAATTAGGGGACACCCTGTATTCAAACTTATATTCCAGTATAAAAATGGACACAATAAGTTCAATTCGTAGTATAATAAGCAAGCGATAATATTCGTCTTGCACAATTCGATGTGTCTAATAGCGTTCCTATAAGGAAAACTGGAAGAGTTCTCAATACAGTAGCCTGAAGGTTACTAAGAGAAATCTAGCCGAGTATGGAGACTTAATAAAAGCTTTCATATTTTAAATCAGGCAACAAGATTTTAGTATAATAGTGACGAGACTTAAACAATAGAGAAAGAAAATTTTTAACAGCAGAATGTTTTTGGTACTCTTATGTATATTATTTAATATTAGGAACAAGACCAGATTTGGGATATAGTGTTGGGCACTTATACAGATTATTCGAAATCCCATCATAGGAAGAGGTCGGGAGATTTAGAAGAGTGTTTCGATTTGATAAGGAGATAGTGTACCGCTATAATACAGCCAAAGGAGTATCCGAGTGTTACGTCAATGCAGAACTTCAAGGTTGTTTAAAAACAAACAGGTATATTTCTGTGGTTGTATTAATGTACGGTTATGGAGCAATCTCTCGGTTAAGGCAATGACAAGCTATTGTTGCCACTTTAACTACATAAGCTGAAATAATTACAGTTATGCTGCGAAGGAAATAATTTTGTTAACCATGCTCTGCATAGGAATTATAGATATGAATAAGTTTCCAGTTTTTCGAGGAGGCAGAAGGGTGAGGTTAACATAGAATCCAGAATTTCGTCGCAGAACTAAACACATTATAAACAAGCATATTTTCATTTTCGAAAAAGTATATGAAAGTCGATATTCAATAGATTTTAACGAATATCTCTACAGAAAATTTATTTAATCATATGTTATAAGATGGGGCTATTGTAAAACGAGAAAACATTGTTTATTCTTTTCTTTTTTCTTGTAGAATTGTAAAAGTTGAGAAATATAAGTAAGTACAAAAAAGTTTCAATTCGAACTAAAGACAAAGGCGTTGAGAGTTTCAAATAAAACAAGAAAGTTTAAACAATTTTCAAATTAGTGTTGGTGTAAACCTTCCCTTTCGCATGGCCTCAAAGAAAATCGCCGCACGATTTGAAATCACATGATATTGACGGCCCATTTGATCACCATTTTGAGTAATGACTCTGCTTTAAAACAACTAACAAAAGAAAAATGGTTGCCCTATTAGGGTGCCACGTAGCACCATCTTGTTCTAAGCAAACATTACCCACATCCATACCTTTTCTAAGTCCGGTGATAAAAATTCACTGCTCATGGTAACAGCTCCAATCGCTTAATTTTCGAAGAAATAAGCCCCAGTAATGCCTCCTGCTCAAGAACCGAGTCAAACAGCAATACGTTGTAGATATGGAGACTACCCGATTTTCAAAGCACCAAATGCGGCAATTCCGTTTATTAACAAAGCCTTTAAGGTACAAATGTTCCTCATGGCTCCGAGCGATTTTTCAGTTGCATTCGTAAACAATTTCATGCATTTTCCACGCCCAATTTTCATTATTATTACCTTAGTTTTTACTTGTCATCTGTCCAAAAATGAGCACGTTTTTTATCAAGTGGCAGAACAGCGGTCTATTCCAAAGAGCGTATTTGCTGTTATCAAAAAATTCCGTATAACACCAATGCAGAACATAGTCACAAACTGTCATACTAGTAAAAGAGAATATTTTTTTTCTAAATTGGTTCTATACATAAAACTATCGGTACTTGCGTGCGCTAAGAATAAAATAACAAGAGAATGCTTAATGTGATGCCTATACTTGGAAAAGGCCTAACCCGCCTAATGTGCGAAACCAGAAATTGGGTCAAGCCGTCTTGTTTTATGAGGCCACAGTTCACCACAAACTACAGGAACTATAGAAAGACTAATAACACACCACATTTGTGTTCCTTAAAGATCTGCAGTAATTTTAATTAATTTATTTAAGAATTTTTGAAATAACGGAAATGTATGATTTTCCTATCAATGGTCAATCTCCAAATCCATATATTTTAAAGTTCTTAGGTTAAAGCAAGTCTATGAGGTAGATTTTCTGTCTACAAATGCACCCTTTTAATAATTCGATAAAATGAAAAAATCTATAAGTAAATAGTAAATAATGAAATTCTAATTCTATTCGATTAAAGTTCAGTTATATTTGGCGATGTTATATGTTTGAGTAACTTTAAATCTGGCAGCCGTTTTTCTTTGCTGATTTCATCCATATTCATGTATTTTTTCAACACATTGGGCACGCGAATTCTTCCATTCTCCAATTGATTATTTTCTAGCAAAGCAATCAAAAGCCGTGGCACAGCTCCAGCAGTTCCATTGACCGAATGTGCAAATTTTATTTCATTGTTTGATGTCCTGTAGCGAATGTTAAGACGCTTCGCCTGATAATCTGTGCAATTACTACAACTCGATATTTCTCCCCACATTTGCCGACCAGGCATCCAACTTTCTATGTCATACTTCTGATATGCCGGTGCACCAAGTTCTGAAGGTGGCATATCTAAAAGCTTGAAATGAAGTCCAAGTTGTTCAAATAAATTTATTTCGATATTCTTAAAAGACTCCAACATTTCTTCTGATCTATCTTCGGCGCACACTGAGAACATTTCGACTTTGGTAAATTGATGTACTCTAAAAACAATTGCATATTTAATTGTAAACTCTTTTGGACATCATTTTAAAAATGTTATTACCTATAAATTCCCTTTTCCTCTTGTAGTCCAGAAGTTTCTGCACGAAAGCATCTGCTAACCGATGTCACTTTGATTGGAAGATCAGCTTCGCTGAATATTTTGTTTGAAAAATATCCAGCTAGAGCCATTTCGGATGTGCCAGATAAACATTTACCAGAATTCAATTTGTACACCTAGAGTTCGAAAACAAGAGTCAGATAAGAAAACCCTATTGTCGTCGAGTATCGTATGTTTTGAAAATGAAACAAATATCCTTATCCATACAGATCTTTAAAATAAACTAACAATTTTTGTTTCATTTTAAAGAAGTTAATAGGAAAAAAATTAGCCAAATACTTGCGTTCTTTCGCCAGATGTCTGCATGCCGCAACCTTCTATCACTTCCTTAGACAATATATCAGGTACGGAAACCAATTTGAAGTTAACTGCCTTAAGTTTAGTTAGAAAATATTGCGTTAAAGCATGCTCCATTTCAGCCGCTGCTCCCATTAGGTAATAGCTTTTGTGACCGGTGAAATTGCCAAGATGATCCATACGAAATAGATTCGCTTTAGACGCCAAATCGGCAAAATCTTTGGGTTTAAATGTGAACTCTGGCCGCTTATTGTACCGGGATAGTTCCTTAGGATCATCACCGTAATTCACTAGTCTTGGGTGGGTTCTGTTGGGTAATTTCAGCAATTCATCTCTTAGAGATTGTTGCAAGGTTTGAATTTCATCTTCCACTCCATCGAGTTGCAGATTTTTCATCTTGACCAATAATGCACGAATTTCTGGTACGTTATTTCGATGTTTTCTAATAATTGCATTTTTCTCGAAATCATCTAATTCTTTAGGAAGTGTTGCATCACTGTTTAGCGGTGGACTGGAATTATGTTTATGTAAATGAGCCAGGCATCTTGTGGATCGTTGTAATCCTGTATTTAAAGAATGAACAATTCTGAATGTCTCAGTCTTTCTTACGATAAACATTTTTGTGAAATTTAAAACTTTCTCTGCACCATAAACAGAATACCAGTTCTGTCAATTTTGTCAGCTGACGGCTGTCGAATGTACTAACCTATGTACATAAAGTAGGTGAGCAGAAAAATTGTATATTCCGCTTCCGAGTTGTTTCACGTTTCTTCCGACCGAATGTCAGCTCCCTTTTATTCATACAGGCGGTCAACGATAGGTCTGTTCATAAAGCTTTTGAAAAAAAAAAACAACTGAAAAACTGTGAAATTTTGAGAAGAGGCTATTTGTGCTCCGGAGCACAAAATTGACATAAAACATTTTCCCCTCATTCTTTTCAGGAACAAAATTTTGTTTACTAACACATAAAAATATTTACGTATATATTAGTATTGTGTGTCAAACTAAATTTCTGTTTTCATGAAATCGACTACGCTTGGCCAATTCTGAAGAAGTTTTAGTGTTCCATTGGAATCAAAATCGGAGTACAAAAAAAAGCCTTTTGCTTGCCCAAACGAAAACGCCATAAGAAAGAAGTACTCGTAATATCAAACAAATTCAAATACGAACTATTTTGTTCTAATAAAATTCGTATTTTTAAAAGGAAAATATTTCATGAGAATCACTATTTCTTCCATACTTTGCTTCAGGAATGTCTCGCATTAGTGAGCAGCAGTAATCCGATAGCAATACTCACTTGCATTGGCACCGTTTTTAAATTGCTAATATGTCCTGGTGACACCTTTTACCATGCCAATTTCTGAAGGCTCTCAAATTTGTAGGAAAATAGTCCAAATGAGAATGTAAAAAATCATTTTTAAGAACATATTACATCAAGTAAACTTTTGTAGTTTTCCAGTCGGTGATTTCCCAAAAAAATCTAAGATCACATTTTTGAAAAATGTCAAAGCAGATTGTTAAAGACAAATTCACTGTTTATTAAATATTCCGTCTTTCATTAATTGCCATATTTTAGGACCAACGTCACTGATTTTCGAAATTTTTTCTTTTAAATATAAAAATCCAGCACTTTTAAAAAATTGTTCATACTCGTAATTCCAAATTATATATGTGAAGATAATAAGAATACCTCATTAGGTTTCATTAAGTAATTATTTTGACAAATTTCTGCCATAAAATAATTGATTCTATTTTTGGCCAATCTTTCTTAACATAACGACTTTTCCTGTCTCTACTTTCCCATACTATTTAACATTCCCTCACCATCGATTGTCACTCACGCACGAAAGCTACCAAGATCAGATACGAGTATGAATGAATTTGCGGTCTACGGAAGAAAAAAATGATCAATACGAAAATGTGACTACTCGTATATTTTTTCAAATGTTATGCTTAGTCAAAATGTAATAAAAGATTAAATGATCGATTAGCCTCATTGGGAATTTGGGATGGGGATTGGGATTGTACTAGAGAAGTCCTACTATAACCCACGAAGTGACGTTTCTCCGATTGTTATAAAAGATGGAAAAATATTATTAGTAGTGAAATTGAAGTAAATAATGGATCTATTTTTTTGTTTGCCCTCGGATTCAGACGATGAATATCGCGAACGCGTTGAACCCCGTCGCATCAGGGATGTAGCAATCCGTTCTCATTGCCAGATGCTGCGTAAGTATACGCATACGCGAATTAAAAGGTAAATAACATTTTGTTGTTATTAAGATTTACCAAATGATTTAGGGTTAATAATCGCGTTTCGCAAAGCCTCGAGTTCAAAAGACATACCATATGTCAACCGCAAAATATTCTTTTCCAAATCGGAGTGTTTGGTCATAAAATCAGCCAGAATATTTTTTGTGAAAAATTTATTTTGCTGAGATTGAACATTAATTAAGAAGACGGACATTGAGTTAGTATATCGTTTACAAAAAAAACGTAAAATAAAAATACTCACATTTTTGTTGTTTCGCTCGACGATTCGACAGCACAATTGTGTTAGAATGTGCCTGTTAAAATTGGCGCGGGCAGGAGGATTGTCCGAAAGATAGGGAACGCTTTTTATTGAAGTGGGAAGAAAGGTGGCTTACACCGAGAATCCATTTCTAAAGTAGTTTTTTGGGTGAAGCACATCGTTTTTTTCCATATCGTTCCATTTCTGACATTTTTTCATCTTAGTTTTGATCGTTGATGAGCAAGGAAGTGTAAAAGAGGAAAAAAGATATGTTTCAGACCAACTGCTTAAACTTAAAAATGATTCGATTTCAGTTCTTCTCTTGTCAAGAAGTCTTTCAACACCTTGAAATTGTGAACACGACGTTCTTGAGAACTTTCATCCCCTCGCCAATGTGAACAGGCACATAATCGTCTTTGGAATCCGAAGACAAATAAAAAAAAATAGATCCGTTATTTACTTCAATCTCACTGTAAATAATATTGTCATTAAACAAATTCAAAAAAATCCAAATTTTGTTGACGAAACTTTTCTTCACTTTATTTATAGATATTTGCTTGGTTACAAAATGAGTGGATTACTCACTGCAGCTCCTAGTTGGCGTCCCAACGGTGGAATCCATTCAAAAAAACATGTTTCAGTTAGCTGTCAGATGCCTGTCAGTTGATTTAGTTCATTTTTATTCTTCTCGTCGCTGGCGTTGCCATCAAATATTTTTGTCTTTTATATCAGCGGAGAAACGTTACTTCCTGAGTTATTGTAGAATTTCTCTAGTACAATTGCGGCAATTCGGTCCTGTTTATTTCATTTTATTGACGAAAAAATAGTAGGATGTCAGTGGAAATGACTAAAATTTGGAAAAATATATAGTTACATTTCCGTATTGTTTTTTTTTCTTAGATTTTAATCCATTCGTACGTGAGCTTGGTAGCTTTCGTACGTATATTTGACATGCGATAACGGTGGGAGAATGTCAAATGAGTCTTTCTCACTGACGAGAAACTCGATCACGTGTACGTAATTTTTCCACGAATTGTCACAAAATTGTTTAAATGTGGACGCTGAAGGTGAAAACAATGAAACAAGACATATTTTCGGTCTTTCGCCGTAAATATTCAATACAGCAATTGCCTTTTTCTACAACTACGCTTCCTTTTAACAACAGTTTTGGCTTCCTAAATAGGGTTTTGTATTGAACACGGATAACCTGCAATATAGAAGTTACTACTATTGAGCTTTATGATCAGTTTTATTAGATCTTTGTTTATAGAGAAAGCCGCCACTGGAACGATATTTGTCTACTAGCGCTATGAATACCATTAATGCATGAAACAGATGTGTAGTAACGAACATGTGACACACATGCAGTAAAATATGACATTTCATCGCATTCAATTTTGCTGTTGTTTCTCCATATTCAGTAATATATTTTTCGAAAAAATATATATAATATTCCAGTATAAACAAACTGCCGTTTTCAAAATACCTCAAATGACTTTAAATATACTAATTTGCAACTCTATTGCATCGAGCTTGCAGTATGATTAGAATTTGTGATATATTGAGGCAACGCAGTGCAGTAATCACGTGTGTTTGCTTTTACAGAAAATAAATGTTTTCTCTAATTTTGCTGCACGGGTTTTACTCCAAATGTGTTTCAGACGTAAGGAGGTATACATTTTTATTTTGTTACTAAATTTTTTGAACGGGTACTGAACCATGACTAAATGAGAAAATAGTAACTACAGCTCACAAAAAAACATTAAGGGTGCTTTCACATTTAAAAGAAAAAATGTATAGTCCTTAATGGAAAACCCTGTAGTAAGAGGAACAACAATTATATTTGAGCACACATTTTGGTATTTACGATTTCTTTTCGTCACCGTGACAGAAACGTATATAAACTATTCAGTTCAGTTTAGCGCATGTTGAAATGATAATTTCATAATAATAAAAATGACACTCAAATTATTTGTTTTTTTTTTGTAGTTTTTCTTTTTATATATATATATTTCGTCTTAATATGCTTTATTCACTTATCATTTAACCAGTAATTAATTACAGGTTAATAAGTAATGTATGCATTTAGAAATTGTTTCATTTTTTATTTTGTTTCTTTTATTTTATAGTTTAGATTTTTTTTTTGTTTTTTGATTTTATATATATTACTCTACGCAATGATTATGGTTTCTTACATACAAAATTAATTATTGTTTTTGCATCAATTACATTACATTTTGTAGGACCTATAATGAGACGTACTATATTATGTAATCTAAAATGTAAACAGAACGTGTTTAGTAAAATATAGAAATAAACAAATGTTTTTTTTTTTCTTTTTAATGAAATAAAAATTTTGTTTGTGAAACTATAATTAATGTTATGCATGAACGGTTACGTAAAAATAAAATAGAAAACAAAAAACTAAAAAATAAAAATATGCAATAATATGCAAAGGTAAAATACCAATTATGTTTCAGTTTGAAAAGGTTTTACTTGTTCAGCAGAACACGTCACCGAAAAAAAACAATTGCAAAGGGTCGTTTTTCTTTTTAAGTTCAGATGTTCGTTTTTATTGTTTATTTCATATTTTGAATTTCCAATATTTTCCTTTTATTTTATGCTCCAGACAAAATCTTTAAATAAATTCTAAGGATTTCGTGAAAATAATTTAAGTAATTTACAATGTTCAACATATAATAAATCCTCGATTTTTTTTTCAAAAGAAAAAGTGGGAAATTGAATTTTGGTAGTATATTTTAGTCGGTATTCGTTTTTTTCAAAAAAGACGACAGGAAAGAAATGTTTGGGGGCTGACGAGTTAAACAAACCTCTGTGGTGCAAATTAGTTTTGCAGAAATGTCATTGTATGGTATTGTTATGGTTTGGTCACTCGGCACATATTTTAGCATCGTATTTCTTTTTCAATTAGTTAAATAACTATCTCAAAAGTGTTTGTTTTTTTCATATTTTCAATTTTATAACGTTTAAAGAAATAATGTTTGTTTTAATTGTTTTCTTTATTCTAATTTAATCTGAAAGCATTGTTTTTCCGCTCTGCTTTTCTTTCTCTTTATCCCGTTCGTTGCGAGGCTCTGCCGTTCCTTGGGTTATAGCTGCATTCGCTGGACCCTGGTGGGTTTTCTGCTTAAGCATTGTCCAATCATAAATATAATCGTACTGGTGATTTAGAGTGCGGAACAAAATTCTAGAAGATAAATTGAATAAAATTAATATCAAAGAAATTATATTTTCATAATTTTAATGAATTATTGTAAAAAAAAGACAATATTCTGTTGGTAGCTTTTCGTGTTTTATTGAATTTATCACAGATTTTGAGCCATTTTAATTTTGTCAGGAAGTTTTAACTTGCATCACTACGAGTTGATCTTGACTTTTCCTGTTAATTTGTACATCCGAGAGTTTCTGAACACCCTTAAAATGTTTGCACACAGTGTAAAAGTATGTAAAGTTGGATCACTATGATAATTTCTAGGAAGTGTTTGGTAGGGTATTCCATAAGCATGTACAGTGGCAAGCAAAACTGGATACATAATTGGTCATTTCATAATTTTTAACGAATAAAACATTTTTTTCTAAATCAAATACTTTAAGAGTTTGAAATTCAATTTTCTTATTATTATTTAAAAAAAATTATTACAAAAAAATTTAACAAATAATAGTTAACATAAGTCTTAATTCTTCCAAAATGTCGTATAACTCCATGTATCCACTTTTGCCCGTTTGTACTTAAGTTTATCTTTCTTAGTTTACCGTTAAAATTCAATTTTTCTTATCGTGCTTTGTGCAATTTTCTTCATTTGCGTATTTGGTATTATCGTATTAGGTACTTGTAAGTTTTTGGGATTTTTTTTTCATAATTTTGTAAATAAAAGGATTTGGCCAAAAGAAACAAAGAAAAATGCGGAAAATTACAGTTGATATCGCAAACAGTATCGTTTCGATGAGTGAAAGTGGTCACACAGCACGACAAATCGCAAGAGCGCTTAATGTTTGTCACCGCACCGTACTAACGGTCAGAAAACGGAACAATTTAAAGTGTGTACAGAACGCCGGAGCACGGCCACGACTTTTAATAGATGGGGACGCGCGTTTAATGGAGCGGCTGATGAAAAACAAGTACACAAAAACACCCAAGAAAGCAGCAAAAGACATAAACAAGTTCGTCAGTGAGTGGACTGCGCGAAGAGCCCTTCGAAAGATCGGATTAGTACCGGCAATGAAACAAAAAAAACCGGTTTTATAGAAAAAAAATATTAAAGCCAGACTTAAGTTCTGTAAAGAACATAAGAACTGGACAGCCGAAGATTGGAAGCGAGTTATTTGGTCCGATGGAACCAAAATAAATCGTTTTCAATCAGATGGAAAGGAGTACTTTTGGGCAAATATTCCTAATGATATCATTGAAAAATTGGTTGGAAGTATGCCAAAGCGAATAAAAAGTGTCATCACTTTATGGACCAAATCTTAAAATGAATAAAAATGGATTATTACCAAAACGTGCAAAAGTGGGTACATGGAATTAAGACTTATGTTGACTATTATTTGTTAATATTTTTTGTAATAATTTTTTAAATAATAATAAGAAAACTGCATTTCAAACTCTTAAAGTATTTGATTTAGAAGAAAATGTTTTATTCGTTAAAAATTATGAAATGACCAATTATGTATCCAGTTTTGCTCGCCACTGTATGTAGCTCGAATAAGACAGTATTTCAGTGAATGTGCGCACATGGGATGTAGGTAAAAATAAGATTGGTTTCAAGGTTAACCATTTGAAGGATATGAATCTCGTAGGTATTGAAGTGTGTCAGTTGACCGTGCTATATTTGTGTCATAGGCACTTGCAAGTTTTTGGCAGTGTATAACAGACTTAGGCAAGATGTCGTGGGCGAGCGTCTTTTGACAATCGGCATTAAAGCTAAATTCGCTAACGTAAGCCTAATATGCCCTCATGCCGCTACAGGAGACAAGGACGACGCCACTAAAGCACGTCTCTACGAGCTCCTCGACAAGACATATGAGCAATGTCCCAAGTATGACGTTGAAATCGTACTAGGCAATTTTAATATCGTAATGGGAGAATACGACATCTTTGGTAGGACAGTTGGTAAGCATAGCCTACACGACACCACGTCTGTCAACGGACTTAAACTTATTGACTTTGCGGCGGGACGAAAAATATCACTACAGCAAGCACACGTATCATGAAACGCTAATCAACTTGATCAGATTGCGATAAGCGTTTTCTGGACGTCTTTCATTGATTCGTATCACTACCTTGTTGCAGCCAAGGTACGACTGCAAGTTACAACCAAGACGAACTACTGTGAGAGGATATAGCATAGAAAAGCTGCAATCGCAAGGGACCACCAGAATCTTCGCCGAACGCGTATCCCGAAATCTCTCAGCATCAAGTACCAAAGACAAGGGCCAACGCTGCCAACGTGCCATCAGAAACGCAAATGAAGTGTTCTGTTTCACCCGACAACTGGTTTGACGAAGAATGTTGATAAGCACATGCAGCTAAACAAGAAGCATACAAAGCGGGGATGCTACGAAGGACGAGAGCCGCTTGTGAGCTCTAAGAACAGAAGGAAAGAACATCGGCTTCTCCAGAAAGAGAAAAGAGAGCACGAGAAGCACGCGATCGATATATTGAGAGGTTGTACTCCAGGAATAAGGTTCAGAAGTTTAGAATGAACGTATCAAAGGAAGAGGACCCCTACAGAAGCTTGTAGAGATGAAGAAGGAAACCTTGTAGCAGTCATAGTCGGTGATGAGAATATGGAAATTGTATAACGGCGAAGGAGACAAACATCCCCCCGTCAGGCAGAATAGACCATTCAATCTTGACGATGATAGCCAAAACTTCCCTCCACCTGACCAAAACGAAAATACTATAGCAATCTTTAAGGTGAAATCCAACCAAACAGCTATATCTGACGGCTTATCGACCGAGGTATCCAAAGGTGCTGGTAATGACTTTGTGAAGAGCATACACCAACTCATTTCTCAGATCTGATCCGGAGAGTTTATGCCTTATGAATGGAATCGCAGCATCGTTTGCACGATTCACAAGAAAGGAGATACAAGACCTTACATATACGAGTATGCAGTATTATGTGAACCTCTGAAACCCTTCGTCATCTCTATCAGCGCGGTTTTAGACCAGGAAAGTCCATAATCGACGAAATATTCATACTCTGGCGTATCCCGGAAAAAACTCAAGAAGTCAAAACCGAAATCCACCACCTTTTAAGGACGCATGTGACAAACATTTATAAAGACGACGTATATAGAGCCAATAGAGCACTTGGGTCAGGCGGAATTTTCCCAAAACTGATTCCAAAAAGGTCTGGTCCGGATTCTTCCCACTCTAACCGCCTTATTTAGGTCTAGCTTCAAGTGCGTATACATCCCAAAACCCTGGAGGAAGGTAAACGTAGTTTTTATCCCCAAACCAGATAAACATAGTGAACTATCTAAATCTTATCGACCCGTAAGTCTTACATCATTTTTTTTCTGAAAGGCATGGAAAGATATATCGATTTACACATCAGACACCTTCTTAACAGAAATTCACCTCTACACCCTCACCAATATGCTTACAGGAAAGACAGATGCACGGAAGACGCTCTACTAAATCTGATAACATAGATTAAAGAAGCCTACCTGCAAAAGCAAATTGCATTATGTGCCTTCCTAAATATTGGAGGTGCCTTCGATAATATCGGATATGAATCCATTTCGGAAGCCATGTCTTAAAAGGGTATTGACCATCCCTCTAACTGTTGGGTCTCCACATCTTCTGGTGAGAGTAAAATCTTTGCATCAGCCGTTAAAGGTGGCCCACAAGGTTTCTCTCACCGCTCTTGTGGTCAATGGTCATTGATAACCTACTAGTGGTGGGTGGCCGTAGCTCAAGTGGTAGTGTATTGGCTTCCAAATCAATACCAGCCGCGCCCAAAAGACATTTTTATTTTTTCAGGCAACTAAAATCTCGTGAGATGAATGGTTGCCTAAAACACAACAAGTTACTCTGCACTAATAATTTAGTCTCCCCATTGAATGTTGGATGGCACCCATGGAGCGAAATAAGCACTAAGCCCAAACATCTTTCTCTCTCTCTCTCTCTATCCGATTTTCCGGATAGAGCTCAGTGCTCAAGCACTTTAAGAGTAGTAATACCCTCTGAGTGTTAAAGTTCTTTTAAAATTAAAAAAAAAATAAACGTAGTAATCTGAGCTATTAAACAATAGGATATGCGGACGACTTAGTCATAAAGACGATTGCTATAAGATGCAGACTGCTCTAAAGATAGATGACTGATGCGTTGGAGAAAATCTCTCAATCAACCCCGGCAAAATAAATCTGAAACTTGACCAGATCACTTAACGGTATAGTAATTGTGTACTCAACGAAGCAAAATATCTTGGAATGGTTCTCGATAAAAAAATTAAATTGGAATTGAAATTACCAATGCGACTAAAGCTATGTGAGCTTGCTAAGCTACGGTAATTACAGCACGGTCAGACTACTGCAAACAGGAGAGATTAATCACTTAGATCACATGGACCAAATGAATCTTCTTGAAACACCGAGTTTGACATGATCTGTGCGGTAAATGACCGCCTAGCTAAGACTCGTGCTTCGGCAGAAGATCCAATGTAGTGATCACAAGTCGAGAAGCATGGAACTACAAAAACAAAACCCCACCTCAAACCTTAAAGCTATCAAGTAATATACGGATGGATCAAAAATGAAAACCGGGGTGGGAGCTGGTATATTTGGTCCGAACACCAGAATTTCGCAACCAATGGGAAAAAGTCTCAGCGTATTTCAAGCGAACATACATGCCATTCAGGTGTGCGCAAACATTTTTATCGATAAGGGAATCAAGGTGGTCCCCATCAAAATACTAATGGACAGTCAAGCAGCCTTTAAAGCATTAAGCTTTCACATCATTGACTCCCAACGAGTCTAGCACTGATTCAATACACTACAACGTCTCTCCCATAAGAACAAGGTAAAACTTTGTAGAATGCCTGGTCAAGTATTGTCGGAAATGATTCTTTCATCGGCCCTGAGCCGTTTGGTAATATTCCGAACTCAGCAATTAACTCAACAATAAAGAGTTGGGAGAACAAAATATGTATATCAGATTGTAAAAACATCCTAGGGCTGGCTTCGCCAGGCTACAATAGGCATCAAACCCCATCCACAAAAAAGTCAAAAGAATCCCTAAAACATAAAAGGGCTGATATCGGAAGACTGGTTGAATTTTTAACCGGGCACTGTCACCTTCGACATCACCTACACAAAATAGGTCGTATTCAGAAAACTGATGGATATACATATATTGTTTGCCGGGTCAAGCCTCGTTTTTGTTGTTTTTTCTTATGTAAATGCCCATTCATGTCTGACCAATTAGACAAGTCCGTAACGTTGTAACCTCTTTGATTCGTAAAAACAAAACTAAGTACTACCAAGCTAAGCTTAATTCTGATAAGCCAAAGTCAGCGTTTTGAAAATCTCTTCGCCAAATCAGCATCACCAAAAGTAATTCTTAAAACTTTAATATTGACTTTAATGGGCTTAATCAAAAATTTACCAAAGCTACAACAGCCAGCAGCAATTAAATTGACTTTTTCTTTTCTGACGGCACACTTTCCTGCCCTATCTCTTTTCAATGCGGCAATGAGACAACCGTGGCTATTTTCTCTGTGAAATCGAACGATGTAGGTTTGGATAATATAAATCCAAAATTCGTAAAAATTTTATAGGCTGTTCGTTTTAAACATAGATATAACACTTTTTTTTTTTTAATACAATTATAGTGACCGGTATGTATTATCGCGGAAGGATGGAAGCCAGCAAAAATATTCCCTGTTCCCAAATCAGGGTTCACGTTTACAAGCCAATTGCTATCCTTCCTTTCTTCAGCAACGTGTTTGAGAAAATCCTTAACCAACAAGTGAAGGTTTCAGATCTAAGCAGAACTGCACCACGGCCCTGTTAAACATTACTGATGATATACGTTACCATTGATGAAGATATGAATGATTTCACTTATGGTTTTTCAATCAACAACATTTGATTCAGAAAGCCATCAAATTTTTCTGTATAAATTAAGAAATCAATTTGCTTTTGTTGGTCATGCGTGTCAACTTGTGGGATCATATCTTAACAATTAGTACCAAGCTGTGTATGACGGTGACAAAAAATCGTTGAGTCTGCCAGTAACTTCCAGTGTGGTCAGGGATCTGTTGCAGGCCTTTTTTTATTTACGATGTTTATAAATGATAAAATGATATTGAAGAAATATGTGCTGCGATTATCATATTTATGCGGACGATGTTCAACTACACTAGGTGCGTTCCAAAGTGAAAAATAAGAACAAAAAATTTTGTTTTGGCAAAAGCGATTTATTTTATTCCAAATAGTCCTCATCCGGCCCATCACAGCGATTCGAGCGGTCTAAAAGCATGTCGAATGAATGTTTTGGATCGTCGGCCGAGATTTAATTCAGGATGTCGGTACAAGCCTGCTGGATGACTTCCGCGTCCACAAAACGCTTTCTTTTCATCGACAAATGCATTTTCCCGAAACGGTAAAAGTTGCGCGGTGCCAAATCAGGCGAATATGGAGGATAGTGGTGTACAGTTAAAATGCAATTCTTAGCTAAAAAATAGGCTTTTTTGGAAAATGGGATAGAGAAAGATGTTTGGGCTCAGTGGGTATTTCGCTCCATGGGTGACATCCAAATCTTAGTGGAAGTTGGCTTGTTGTTGATTTCTAGTCAACTACTCATCTTATTTGATTTTTGTTAACTGAAAAATCAATGTCTTTCGGGCGAGGCTGAGATTCGAACACCCAATCTTCCGATTTGGAAGCCAGTCCACTACCACTTGAGTCAGGGCCACCCAATCAGTCGATCGATGAGATGGCGCATTATAGTGTTTCAAAACACCAAGATCGAATTGTACATTAACTGTTTAGACCGGTGGAGCGAACTCTTTGTGGACAATGCCCTTGGAATCGTAAAAGCAAATCAACGTTGCCTTCACTTTTGACTTTTCAAAACGAGATCTTTTGGGTTTTGGTTTGTCTGGCGCCTTATACCCAGCACTTTGCCGATAGAGTTTCTGCAACATATCGAAAACACCACGTTTCATAACCAGTCACAATGTTATAACGGAACCTTTTGTTCTTTTTGGCCTCCTTGATGATGTCCTTCGACGAGCAATTTTTGCTCCATGCTCGTTTTTGTACCGAACACGCAAACATACTGTCACTCCAGACGCAATAATTTCACTTCTATTCGTCCAAATATCATTAAAATTTTGACAGTACATCAGTGAAGGATCTACCTTTTCGACGTATGTAATTGCCAATAGATGCCCTCTCCAGAAATATTCGTTCGTGTCCGCTAGTGTAACCGATTTTAACTCAGATCTTTATTCTACATATACTTGTTTGGTTACAAAAAATAATTGCTTAAGCCTTAATTCATCCAAAACCAACACACTGTTGCTATGTAATAACAACTTGGAAATTGAATTTGTCGCTTTATGTTAATCATGATCCTGATGTTCGTAACTAAAACAAAAAAAATCTGGGAATCCATTTCAACCAACATCTTAACTGGATAGATCACATTAACAACATTGTATCTAAGATACGAGGGGCGTTCAGCACATTCTCGGTATCGGGGTGAAGCCGTGGTTGTATATATAAATTGACCTATTTATCAAGTAATACTATTATTTTAGTGCATTCATGTAAAATTTCATATAAATGTGATTATTAATTCGCGTTTTATCTCTAGTTAAACAGAATCATAATGGCAACTGAGACGATGATGGTGAAAATTGAGCATCGCGCTGTAATTAAATTTCTCACTAAGCAAGGAAAAAGTCAAAAAACTATTCATGAAGAGATGGTGGCTGTTTACCAGGGTTCCGCACCTTCATTATCAACTGTGTAAAAGTGGTCAAGTGAGTTCAAGAGAGGCAGAGAGAGCATTGAAGACGACCCCCGCTCCGGCGCCCCGGCTACTGCTTGTACGGGAGAAAGCATCAAAGAAGTCGAAAAACTTGTTCTTGAGGATGCCCGAATAAAGGTGAAAATGATGGCAGAGATCACCAAGCTTTCAATTGGTACCATTCACACCATTCTTCATGACCATCTTAACCTTTCAAAGGTCAGTGCAAGGTGGGTGCCACGAGAGCTCACAGCGCCTCAGAAAAAAGTGAGAATCGCATGCTGTAGAGAGCTTTTGGAGATGTGTAGTGAGAACGCGGACGGTGTTATGGGTCGAATTGTTACTGGGGACGGAACATGGGTCCACCACTATGACCCTGAAAGCAAACAAGTGTCCATGCAGTGGCATAAAAAAGGAACAGACCCCCCGAAGAAGTTCAAAGTCACTCGGTCTGCCGGGAAGCTCATGGCCACAGTTTTTTGGGACTCAAAGGGAATCTTGCTCATTGAGTACAAAAAAAAATGTGAAACCATCAACGCCACATATAACGCTTCCACTTTGCATAATTTGCGGGAGGAAATTAAAAAGAAAAGACGGGGTAAACCCGCATGATAACGCCCCTGTTCACACGGCGCGAGTTTCCGAGGGTGCTGCGCGAGATTGTGGTTTCGAAGAAATCCAACACCAACCCTATAGTCCAGACCTTGCCCCTAGTGATTATTTCCTGTTTCCGGATTTGAAAAAATGTCTTCGTGGAAAAAGATTTTCGGATGATCAAGAACTCAAGTCGGCAATAAATGGAGGAGGAGGAAATTTAATTTTTTGAGGGTTTAAAAAAGCTTATCTCAAGATGTAACAAATGCATTGATGTTAGGGGAGATTATATTGAAAAATAAAAATAATCTAAATTGAATTCGCAATTTCCTTCACATCGATACCGAGAATATATTGAACGCCCCTCGTATATGACATTCTTAGGGGACTAAGCCCAACAAAAGAAGAAACTAATCAAGACTTTCGTTCTACCCATCGTACTGTACGGACGTGAATTCTTTGAAAGTTTAAATCCTCAAGAAAATTAATTGTTGCATTTAACAACTAACATAGGCAAGATATATTATATATTTAATGTAAGATGGTATGAGCACATGTCAGCTTTCACCAATCATACGGGTGAATGCTCATTGGATGCACTCTTGAAATATAGAACTGTTCTTTCATGACACAAGACTGTTTGCTATTAAACACCGACCCAACTGTTACATCACAAAAGCTGATAGCACAGATATCAGTTCATCTGCCGGTTGGTGAAAAAAAATTAATTTGTTTCGAAAAAATGTTGCTTGCAAATGTTTGGCACTTCTGAAAATCCATTGGAAAGTTCTTCCATTGGAAGAAAACAGGGTTTTGAAGTACATACTGTTTTATACCCACTAAGTAGATAGCGTACATCGCTATGTTATTGTTGTAATTTACGCGCAAATTATTCCTTTAGCGGATAGTGGATGTGCAAAAAAAATATGGCTAATAATGACAAAAAATTCAGCTGAACGTTCGATATGGTATATTTCAATTTACTCTATTTAATAAAAGGAATGGGTAACATATCCACCGTGGAAAACAGAAAACTGTATAGAAATATAGTAAAACAACAAAAAGAAACTCACCTAAATAACTGCCGCAAGTACATGTAGTCTGGTTGCTCTTCAAATCTCAAACTACGACAATAATTCAAGTACATTGAAAATTCAGCGGGGAAACCCTTGCATAAGACTTCTATTGGTGTAGACATCTTCTTTTCGGAAATTTTCTCATATTTTTGCTTTTTGTTATTGGCTTTCATGCCTTGCCATGGAAGAACACCACGATTAAAATACATCATTACATACCCTAAAGACTCCATATCATCGCGTCTAGACTGTTCGATACCCAGATGAGCATTAATTGATGCATAACGGGCAGTTCCAGTTAGATTTTTATCCTCACGATAGGGAATATGTACACGAGTGCGAGGATCACGATATTTTTTAGCTAAACCAAAATCAATTAAGAACAATTTATTACAATGTCGTCCAATGCCCATAAGGAAGTTGTCAGGCTTAATATCACGATGAATGAAACATTTCAAATGTATGAATTCCAGACGACCAATCATTTGGTCAACCAGCATGAGAACGGTTTTAATTGTAAAATGACGTGTGCAAAAGTTAAAGAGATCTTCCAAAGATGGTCCCAATAAATCCATAACTAATGTATTAAAGTTCTTTTCGTGGCCATAGTAGCGAATTCGTGGTATACCAACACCACCGCTCAACACTCGATACAGTTTATATTCGTAGAGTAACTGTGGATGGCGGGCATTGGCACTTTCTATTTTAATGGCTACCTCTTCGCCGCATTGTATGCTCATACCAAGGTAGATGTCACCAAACGAACCGCTACCTGTAACAAAAATAGAATAAAAAGTACATATAAGAAAAGATTAGAAATAAAGTTTTTTGTTGTATTAAATAGAATGAACGAATATTGTTGATGTTATTCTTTTTTTTTTAATTCCTATTCAATGACCTACTGAAAAGTTGTATTGCAAATATATAGTATATGACTATTAATTTGGATAACAAAAGTCAAATTTGATGGCGTTTTTTAAATGTTACTTGTGATCAGTTAAAATGAGTTCCGTAGTATATTTAAATAACATATCAAAGCGGACAAGTAATCACCATTTTCCAGCAAAGGTCTTCTGTTTCCTTAAGCGGTATTAACAAATGATTTTTTTGACATTTTTCGCGGTCAACCTTATATCATACGAGTAAATGAACAAAGTAAAAAGAGATCATGTTGTACCGCTGTACATTCTGTAATACTCGTAAAATCAGAGGGAAAACAATTAAGTTATGGTGCATATATAAGGTTGCTACATCTGAAATCGCCGATTTACCAATTTACTGATCATTCATAGTAATCGATGTGCTCGTGAGGTAATGGATAGCAAGTGAAAATAAATTTTTTGTTTAAAAAAAAAGTGCTGTTTAACCTTTTTACCGGTAGATATATGAATATGCCAATATATAGTTCATTGAGTTAGCTGACAATCTCAACTGCGTTTAAAATATTCACCATTAGAAGAGTAAAAGCACTGGGAAACTGGATACCTCTAAAAACAAGCGAATATGCTACAGCGGCGTTCATAAGTTTTCGTTTGTCTTTGACCAATATATAGTACACGATGTGGATCATTTTTTGCATCGATTCTTCATCTACGACGAAAAATGGATCCAGTAAGATAATCGGAATGCGCCTCACAGAGAACTTGCCAAGTCAGAACTACACCCCAGAAATGTATGATATGGAGTATAGTGGATGAGTCAGCAAGTTGTGTATTTATCGTTTCTTAAACACATATTATTTATAGAAGCCTGAAACTGGACAAAAATTCGGCCTTTAACGAGTTTGATGCGCTGTCTGAGTCCATATAAAGAATTTTATCCCTGTATCCTCATTCTGAAATCGTTATTACGGACGATTTCGATATACACAATTCTAAATGGCTTCGCCATTCTGGACAGACAACACGCGAAGGACCGTGTGTTGAAATGTTCGCTGCGGAAAATAACTTGACCCGGTATGTAAATAAACTCACGCGAATACCAGTCCTACTGTCGACACCCTGGTCTTGTTTATAACTTCTCACCCTGATAAGTGCAGGTCGATGTGCTATTCCTTCTAGGCTGGTCGGACCACAGTGTCATATCAGACAATTTCTCGTACACCGACAACACAGTTAAAGATTTCTAAAAAAAACAAAACGTATGGGAATACGAGAAATCCAATTGGAGCGGACTTAATAGTTTGTTTATGAATTATGTTTGCTGCTGATATGATCACGGACACTATTCTCTTTGGAATGAAAGAGAAAGGGCGTGGTGCCCTTTGTGATCGTTCGCCAAAAATGGTCATTCCAGCTGTCAACTCTTTGGACAAGGCCAATCTACTTGCTGCACACTTTGCGACCAGCTCAATAGTTCCAGATTGTGCTTTGTCTCCGCCTACACTTGAGTGAGTCGGATCTTCAATGGACGAATTCGCCTTCGCACTCATGTAGTAGCAAGAATACTTAAGGATCATAACATTCACAAATCCGCTGGTTCAGATGGTATATCTCCACTTCTTCTGAAGAGGTGTTTTTCCACGCTGGCAAAACCACGGCGTACGCTTTGTCATCAATCCTACTCTTTAGGACTCTTTCCAAGCAGATGTGAATCTTTTTCTCTCTATAAACCCACTGCACAACGCTGATAAATCCTCAGGTCATGAAATACATATCTCGGAACGCGAAAACTTCTCAATGACCCGCAGTACGGTTTTCGTAGCAACAGGTCCATCGGTGATTTTATGGCATGTTTCACCGAAAAGTGGAACCAAAGTGTACATCAATCTGGCGAAAGCAAGATAGTTGCACTTAATATTTCTAAGGCATTGGATCGACGAATATCTTCTTCAATGGATTAGAAATTACCTTCCGGAACGTCCAATTCAAGGTGATGCTAATATCACACAATCAATTGACACCCCTGAACACCGACGTAATGTCTCCCACCTTATCTTGTTCTATTGCTATTTTCACCTCCAGTGCTCCAATAAAATTGTCAGTAGCATTCGGCCCAATCAAACTTTTAACTATAGCACCCGTATCGCTATAAATGCTCATAAGTTTACCTTCAAGCCCACTCTCGGGCATACTCTGAAATATAGTGATTCTTTCCTATTCCTCTCTTATGGAATGCCCAGTCGATCTCTATATTTCCTAGTCATTATAGTCTTCAAATATTTAAAACCTCCGTTCATCGGTACCTCTCTTTCTTTCCACCCCAATTTTCCGTGGCCCGCGCATTTTAAGGGTTCTCAAAACCATTGAGCGCCTGCAGATTATATACATATATATATAAAAAAAAGAATATTGCAGAGAAATCAATAAAATGCATAGCAAATGATCTATAATAATGCGGGAGTGTTATAAAAGTTAAAATTAGATCCGAGGAGAGTCGCTAATACAAGTATTATGCGCGGGAGTTTGCGTCAAAAGTTTCCATACGACGTTCAAATGTAACGATTTCGAGCAGTATAGTTGCGGTATTCTTGACTCAAATGTTAAAATTTATGTATAAAGACTGCATTTTGTACATTCATAATGTTGATATGGTATTAAAAGCATGCAAGGGAACAGTGAATAAAAATAGTAATTACCTAAAAGAATATAAAAATGAATTCGAAGAGACGCATTAAAAAAAAGGTAATCGAAATAAAATCATTACTCGAAACAATTAAAGAACGATATACAGATAGACTAAGAGCAATTATAGTCGCATAAGAAGGTAGTGAACAGAAATAAAAAAAATTAGTGATTTTAGTGAATCACCCAGTGAAAAAATAAGTGTAATGTGAAAGAACAAAGCCACAAAATATGGCAAGGTTTAAATGCGCTAAAAAATGAAATCAAGAACGAAGTGAAAAAAAATTAAACAAAAACAATTGAAACAAAAATGAAAAAATACATACTATAAACCCTAAGTTCAAACAAGAAAACTGAAAAACAACAAAAGAAATAAAAAAAAAAAATGTACCCATCATCTCTCCGCCTTAAAGTGGATAGTATAAGTAATAGAAATGAAGGGGCAATTGCAATTAACTGCACCGATGAAAAATCAGTGCAAAAAAATTGAGTGTGAAGTAAAATAAAAACTAGGCAAAAAACACGACATCAAAATAATAGCCAAAAGAAAACTGCAAGTCATGATAACTGATAGCAGTGTAATGTGGAAAAGTTAAGAACTGGAAATGGCAATCCAGACACAAAATAATGTGAACGGTACGTTAAAATCCGTATAAATTTGAAAAAAAAAACTAGAGATTAATATCAGTTGGGAAAAATATCGAGTTTTTGAATATTTCAAAATAAGTAGATACGAAATAGACTCTTCAAGTGTAACGGACACCACCATATAGCCAAAAACTGCAAAAATAATATAACATGATGTCACAAATGTCGAGAAAGACTCGAAACGAGAGAATGTTTATCAAAAATTTTAAAGTGTGCAAATTTTGTACGATATAATGAGAAGTTTTACTGAAATATAGATATAAAACACAATAGAAAAGACACGAACTTACAGTATTTAAAAAAAAAAAAACTACTGGAATCAGAGAAGAACAAAGCGACGACGCATTAGCAATCAAAGAACATTTTTGGTTTTTATTGTAATACCGCCTTGATCAAAAAGTTCCCGCACCACACCACCGTGTGGCGCTCACATTGTTCCGATTTGAGTTCTGTTTTCTTTTTGTTAAGTTGGTAAATCTGTTGTTGACATTCTCTCTAAATCCTAGCGTCATAGATTGACATTTGCAAAAGTTACGTAGATAAGAGTACATCTATCTTTGTGTGTGTTGGCGGTTTTTTACAATTTTGGAAATGGATTTAAATTCGCAACAACGAACTTGTATTAAATTTTGCGTAAAAAACGGATTTAATGGTGCGTGAACGTTGGAAATGTTGGAAAAGTGTTTCGGAAACGATTCTCTAAAGAAAACGGTCGTTTACCAGTGGCACGATCGGTTCAAAAGTGGTCGTGAGTCAGTCGAAGATGATGAACGCAGTGGCAGACCATCGACATCGAAAACCGACGAAAAGATTGATGAAGTAAAAGAAATGTTGGTCAATAACCTCAAATTAACCATCAGAGAGATAGCGGAGAACTTGAACATTGCCTAAGGATCCGTCCAAGACATTTTGGTTAATGATTTGGGTTTCCGTCGTGTAACAGCAAAATTGGTGCCAAAAGACTTCAAATTCATGCAAAAAAGAGACCGTGTTGACGTCGCCAAAGACATGATTTGCAAGGCTGAATCCCATCCCACATTCACCAAATGGATCATTACTGGAGACGAGACGTGGGTTTATTAGCACGACACACAATCCAGACATCAGGCAAGTGAATGGCGTTCACCAAATGAGCCGAGACCGAAAAAACCACGTCGTTTTCAGTCAAAAAAGAAGGCAATGATCACGGTTTTCATGGATTACAACGGTGTAGTGCATCATGAATTTTTGCCAAAAGGCCAGACAGTAAACAAAGAGTATTATTTGGGCGTTATGAGACGTTTGCGTGAAGCAATTCGCCGAAAGAGACCAGAATTGTGGGCAGAAAACTCGTGGATTTTGCACCATGATAACGCACCGTCGCACAGTGCCATCATTATTATATGTAATTTTTTGACGAAAAATTCAACAAATACCATCCAATAACATACCGAAAACCAAGTATAAAAATGTTTCGAGGATTGGATCAAGCGCTGGCATAAGTGTGTTGCAGTCGATGGCGATTACTCTGAAGGGGACAATATAGATTGAGAGGAATAAATTTGTATTTCAAATTTTCTGGGTACATTCCGGGAACTTTTTATAATCGTACAAGCTTTAACTGGAACCCTAGCTGAGTTTCAACAAAATTGCGCAGATTCAAATCTCACCTTTTTTATATTAACGGAAACCTATACAACGATAAAAAATTGAGAACAGCTATATCCTTATTAATGCATTCCAAAATCCAAAATCCAGTCACCAACAAATTTAACACTTTTTTCGCAAATAGTATTTCTGATATAATTACATTTTACCACTCCGTTTGTACAGTGTACTCCAACATAGTTTTGCTTGGGCACGTCGTTCAAATTTAGATGTAAAGGGTGAGCCAACAGGTGATGTGGATGTTGGTTGTCAATTGCTATGCCATTTACTGAATTCAATGTGGTTAATCATTTCGACAGATTTTATACTATCTTTGCCAATGTAATCGTTTACCACGCCCTCCACGAACAACCAAGGAAACTCTATATAAGACCATTGAAATCCCAGGCCTGCTCTATGGTTCCGAAGCATGAACCCTTTCTAAACCGGATGAAGATAGCCTTTGTCGTTTTGAGGGAAAAATTCTTCGTAAGATATTTGGTCGCGTATGCGTTGACGCATTCTGGAGGAGACGATTCAACGATTAACTCTACGAGCTGTACAGCGACATCGACCTGTCGTCGGCATGGTTGCGACATGTAGAGCGAATGAACACGAACGCTCCAGCCCGCATTTCTAATCCGCAGGGACAACCCAGTAGAGGAAGGCCTTTCCTTTGACGGCGCGCGCAACAGAAGGGGACCTCACCTCAACCAACTTGGAGTTCGCAACTGGAGGCAGTTGGCCAAAGACTGCGCTAATTAAGTAAGTAAGTAAGCAAGTCGTTTACCACGCAACAACGCATTTTTGTTATTCAATCTTATTACGAAAATGGGCGATCTGTAAAAGTAACATTTCGTAAAATTCGTGAATTTTCCAGTCAACGTAATCACCCTAGTGAGTCCGGAATTCGTGCAATGGTGAAGCGTTTTAAAGAAACTGGTTAGTTATCGGGTCAAACTCCATATCAGCATTCGCGGCCAGCATGTACACGCAAAAACATTACCACTGTGAGCGAAGGTACATATTCAAAACCAGCCAGACACCTCAATTCGTCCCGGAAATCAACCTTTGGCGTAAGGTCTATGCCAATAACCCAGCGACAATTGAGGATCTCAAACATAACATCCAAACTAAAATTGCGGCCATTGACCCACTTATTCTTCAAAAAGTCATTGATAAGTTTGGCTTTCGGATGGTCGTTTGCAACAGAAGCCGTGCCTAATCACTCAAATTTTACATTGATTTCACAATAAATGTGTGTTTAATTTAATGAAAACTTCCACACTAGCTGTTGGCTAACCCTTTATTAATGTTATTACATTATATTTATATTAAAAATTAAAGATGTTGCGAATTATATGCAGATGAACATTTTCACTCGCATATAATTCGCAACATCTTTTCGAAACGGTAGCACATAGACACAAAACTGGTTCATTGTATTCCATGTGTTTCCCCGACTCCCAACAGCACGCGGGATTGGCATCGAGGTCCAATGCAGTCGGGTTCCCCCATCTAGGTACGTACTTACAGCCCCCAACGTTGCTTGATTTCGGTGATCTAGTGGGAACCGATTCTTTCAGTGGGCGAAGCCGTTGTTTTGTATTAATGTTAGTAACGTAAAAGGAATTTTAAGAACCATGAACTAAAAAAATGACTTCAATCGTCTAAGCACTAAAGAATGCTGCTGGATACAATAAATATTGTCGGTGATGTAATTATGTTAGTAATAAGTTTTTCACTTTGCATTGGTTCGATTTCTGAAACATGGAAAAAATCAGTAATAACCGCTATTGAAAAAAAATCCCAGGGACCGTTTTTTGTGAAAATTTCCGTACCGTTTATGCACTTCCTGTACATGGAAAAATTTTGGAACAGGTGGTGCAAACACAATTAGAAAATTACTTCGAATCCAACAATCCATTCCTAAAAAGTTAAAAAGTCAGTTTGGGTTTAGACGAAGGCTTTCTCAGTAGTGTAATGTTATAATTAATTGGAGAGAGAAAATCGCAGAAATATCTTTATTATGACGGTTTTTGTCGACTCGGCTCGGCAATTATTTACTTTCGCGGTCGAATGGTTTTTCGGGCATTTTTTCATATACGAGTATAAGCAAAAATTCTGAATTAATGAATTCTAAGTAAAGTAATCGTCTCGCGTAGGAGTTTTTAATTTTCTATTGTCTTATTGATCAAGATCAGTTGTAAATGATTTTTAGTGTAATTAGAGAGAAAGGATTATACACACGGCCAAGTTCTAGCAGAATGCGTGCGCACTGTGTACCTATATTTAGTGAGGACAGCGGTTTACAGTGTTTTAGAGGAAAATGAAATAAATGATAATTGTGAAAAATTAAAAAATAAATAAAACCCAGGAAAAAAAATTAAAATCGACAACTTTGAAAAATGTGTTATAAGACGAATTGTCCACAGCTTTTTCGTTGACAACGGTTTACCTTCACTAGATAAAGTACTCCACGAAGGGTGTCACAATAAAAATACAGGGTGACTGACTCGAACTTTTTAAGATGCTATAATTTTTTTATTTTTTGATAAATTTTATTGTGCCAAAGCAAAAAATGTTTGAAAATACATCAATTTTCAAATTGTTTCAGTAGTTTTGAATATGTCCACCTTTGGCGCGAATAATTGCCTTGAGACGGCCGAAGAAAGCATCGCACGCTGCACGCAAGTGGCTCTGCGGTATTTGGGCCCATTTCCGGCGAAGTGCTTGTTTGAGGTGGTCCAAACTATGGTATTTTTTAGTGTCAACCTTCGCCTTCAAAATACCTCAGACAGAGAAATCCAACGAATTTGCATCCGGAGAATTTGCAACCCATTGTGTCGAAAAAAGGAAATGTGGAACATTGTTTTTTAACCAATCTTGGTTGACGCGCGTTTTGTGAGACGGTGCCGAGGTCTTGTTGAAATGTCCACGATCTCCGACCGAAATGATTGTTTGCCCAAGGCTTCCAATACTGCCTCAAAGACAGTTTCACGATCGCATTAATTTCGACGCCACGGTCCAAAAATACGAGCGGAGAGCGACCATCGGCGATTATGGCGGCCCAAACCATCACCATCGGTGCTGCCTGCTTTCTGGTTGCCGTCCGAAGGTGTAAATTTTCGAAGGACCTCTCTGGCGACTCATTCGAAAAAACCAAATTCGGCAACTCAATACTTTCGTGCAAGCGTAGCAACTCCTTCGCTCTTTCGACTCTAACTTTTTTCTGTTGAAGTGTAAGATCGTGTGCTTTTTGGAACTTCAATGGCTTGAGCCCAAGCTCATTTTTCAGTATGTGTTGCATCCGCTCCAATGATATGTTGAGCTCACGAGCCATTTTTCTTCCACTTCGACGCGGATTTCGCTCAATTCGAGCCTTCACTTTCCGAACCATTTCTGACGATGTTGCTGTTTTTTTATGACCACCTCCATGGCGTTTTGCAACGCTGTCAGTATCACGATAACGAGCTATGGTTCGAGACACAAATGATTTATTCACGTTCAGGTGCTGGAGGGCTCTAACGATAGCTACTTGTGGTTTTCCAGCCAAATATAAAGCAATCACGTTTGAATTCCATCGCGGATAAAATTTTTTCAACACAACTGAGACGCAAATCGTTTAAAAAGCTTGTAAATTTGAGCTCACTGTCATGAAAGGTTTGGAAATTATAGCAGTCTGAAGTTGCTAGCAGTTCGAGTCATTCAGGATGTATGTACATTGTACATATATTTTAAAAATGCATAAAAATAGCTTTAGTTTTTGCCTTTTACACAGGTAATTGTTTAAATGAAACATTCACTAATTTTTACTGCAATGTAGTCCAATAAATTATAATGAAGGTTCATGAGTATTTTTAGAATTCGTGAAAATTAAATAACGCTTATACAGTTTCAACTAAATTCAATTAGCAGTTTACGCATAATTTTAGTATTTTAGTACCAAATCTAATCCTTTTAAGTATTGTTCTTAGTATTAAATTAATACATTGGCAATACTCTGTTCTTTAATGTCATATTTTAAAAATTAGACATGGCTTGCTGTGCATTAAAATTTAGCTCCATATTAACACTAAGGCCGACTATTAACCTCGTCATTGGTACAAACGTTTTGGAAAGTGTGGAGATTATACTTACGAGTAAGCTGTATTTTTAATATTACACTAATGCAGTACTCAAAGCTCGCTCTGTCCATTTGTCGTACAAGATCTTTCTTGAATATTATTATTATTATTATTATTTTTTTTTTTAAAGAACTTAACACTCAAGTGATGTATGAATACACTTATAATGCCTTAGCATGTGTTGTTTTTTGGAAAATCGGATAGAGGGAGAAAGAAAGATGTTTGGGCTCAGTGGTTATTTCGCTCCATGGGTGGCATCTAACATTTAATGGGGAGACTAAATTATTGAAGACGACATCGATGTTCCGGAACGAATTTTTCGCTGACGATAACGATATAAGAAGTACCAACGTAAGTCATTCAGGCGACATTTAATAATTGGATAAATGCTGAAGAACATAAAATATAAACTAATTGCATGTTGTACATTTTCATATTGGTAAACGGAAATATTCCGGCTGGTTGCAGCCGAGGTTCGAAGAAGGAGCAAAAGAAAAACTAATTTTATGCACCTTCACAGTAGACCAGCACATCATCAAACGCATCCATGTTCTTTTCATTGAGCACCTATTGGCAGACAGGCTCTTATACAAGGTGTCCCCTAATTCGTCAACGATAATTTGGGAAATGATTCCTGGATATATACTATGAAAAAAATCGGTCTACGGTAAGGGTCTATCTCCAATGATGACAGCATTTATACCCATGTTAACGGAGATTGCTCTGTTAGTACTAATGGTAGAAACTTCGTGTAGGACTTTATTTTTAAAAGAAATATTAGCCTTTGTAACGGCGTTTAAATAAATGCTAATTTTTGCCTCTGAGGTCACTTTTCTTCGGAAAATGCCTATTTAACATAAAGTTTTACTATGTTTTTCTTATGAACGTAACAACAGTAATAAAAAAAATTAACAACATGTTTGCGGAAGAACCCATAGATTTTATGATACTTGGGAAAACCTGCAGCTGATATACGAGGGCGGGTCAATAAGTCAGTGACTTTTTGAATTTCTGACCTCTTTACTGAAACAGCAACACTGAACACTGCTCCTGTCAACAGGTATCTGTCAGTTGACTCCTGTCAAAATTTAAACTTGCTGCGTCAGTTAGTTTGTGTTTGACAGCTATTTTTATCAGACTACTCACTAATTTGAGGAGAAAATGGAAAAAAGTGAATTTCGTGTGCTTATTAAGCATTATTCCTTGCGAAAAAAAACCATTACCGAGACCAAGGCTAAGCTTGATAAATACTATGGGGACTCTGCACCATCGATTTCAATGGTAAAAAAGTGGTTTACTGAATTTCGTTGTGGCCGTACAAGCACTGAAGATGCCGAACGTCCTGGACGCCTAGTTGAGGTCTCTACACCCGAAACAATCGATATGGTGTTGGCCGACCGAAGATTGAAAGTGCGAGAGATTGTGGAAGCCGTAGGGATCTCGCATGGCTCAGTGGTTTCAATTTTGAATGATCACTTGGGCATGAGAAAGCTTTCCGCAAGATGGGTGCCGCGTTTGCTCACAGTCGACCACAAACGCAATCGTGTAACAACTTCACAGTAAGGTTTGGCGTTGTTTAATCGCAATATGGAGGAGTTTTTGCGCCGTTTTGTAACCGTGGACGAAACATGGATCCATCACAACACACCAGAGAACAAACAACAGTCAAAACAGTGGGTTTCAAGGTGGGTTTGTCAGCCAATAAAGTTATGGCGACTGTTTTTTGGGATGCACGCGGGATAATCCACATTGACTACCTTCAAAAGGGAAGAACAATCAATGGGGAATATTATGCCAACTTATTGGACCGATTCAATGACGATTTGAAAAAAAAACGACCTCATTTGGCCAAGAAAAAAGTTCTTTTCCACCAAGACAATGCAAGGGTGCACACATGTGCAGTTGCCATGGCAAAAATCCATGAATTGGGCTATGAATTGCTCCCTCATTCACCCTATTCTCCAGGTTTGGCTCCGAGCGACTACTTCTTGTACTTCCCAAGCCTGAAGAAATGGCTTGGTGGAAAAAGATTTGACTCCAATGATGAAGTCATCTCGCAAACAAAGGCCTATTTTGAGGACCTCGGCAAATCATTTTTTTTGGAAGGGATAAAAAAATTGGAGAAGCGTTGGACAAAGTGTATAGAGCTCAAATGAGACTACGTTGAAAAATAAAATTATTTTTTTATCAAAAAATCTGTGTTTTAATCACGGACTTATTGACCCGCCCTCGTAATTTAATTTAATCTAGTGGGCTGGAGCACCGTCCTGTTGAAAATATGATGAAGCTAGTTGAATCAGTGGAATGTCTGGTAAATCATTTTACAAAAACTCCAGATAGTTTGTAGAATTCAGCCTAGGTGGTAGTTGAAGGGGCCGATTAACGTGTTTCCAAGTATACCAGCCCACATATTGACGCTGAATATGTGTTGAAATGATTTATGTCTTCTTGTGGATTGTCCGCAGCCCACGCATGAAGATTATGAAAATTTCTGACCCCATCTCTTGTAAATTCAGATTCGTCCGTACAAAAAATTCTGCCAATAAACTCGTTGTCATATAACCTCCGCTCCAGCAACCAGTTGGAAAACTCAAGTCTCTTTTCCAAATCATTCGGAAGCAGTTGTAACAGCGTGCACTATTCTTTCATCAGCCGAAATCCTTCTTACTTGTGGAGCGCCCGCATTCGGTTGCATATTTGAAACGGATCCCGTTTCTCGAAGTCTTCGATACATATTCCCAAATACTCCTTTACTAGGAAGTCGTCGGTTAGGATAAAGTTCATGGTATCTTTGTCGCCCACTAGTTGAACTTCCATTGCACAGCTCATAAACGTAAATAATGTCTGCGTATTCTTGGCTTTTAAATGCAGACATTTCAAATAGCATTTCTAAGCACCTGTAACCTTAGTGTAAAAAATTAAACTTTTTTTTCTAATCTTTTATACCATTTTTGTTTACTAAATTTTCGTCTTCAAACCCCAAACCTAAGTCTTTCTGAGAACTTTTAAAGAACCAGGTAAGGTAATGAGGGTTTTGACGGGTAATCATGTAAACGAGCACACCTTAAAACTCTTTAATAGCAGTTTTAAAAAACATATTGGAAAATTAGTAATTCTTGGAAAACCCCTCTTAAGAGTATTGTCAACTGTTGTTAGAAACGTTGGTAAAAAATCGTAAATTCCTTTTTTACCTGCTGCATGCTTTCCCAAGTATCATAAAATCTATAGGTTTTTGTGCAAACTTGATGATGATTTTTTTTACTATTGTTACTTTCATAAGATAAAAATAATAAAACATTATATGAGAAAAGTGACCTCAAAGTCAAAAATTAGCATGAGCAATGAAAATGGAACATGCTTAGAAATTGGATATCTAAAGATTCAAACAAGATATCAATTTTATTTACACACCGTTGCAAAGGCTAGTATTTCTTCTAAAAATAAAGTCCAACACGAAGTTTCTACCGTTAGTACTAACAGAGCAATTTCCTTTAACATGGGTCAGGGTACACCAAAGTAAGCCTTTTCTTAAATCCTCGATAGATGCTGTCAACATTGGAGATGAACACTTACTGTAGACTAATTTTTTCATGAAAATGAGGGATCTCCCTATCCTATTTGAACACTTTTCGTTTTCTCATGTTATTTTACTAATGGCACGAATTATGTCCAATGCTTGAGGAATTGTGTGTTGGTTAGCATTGACCATGAACTTAAGATTAGAAAAAAATCGAGCGACGCGTCAAAGCACATGATCTTGGTGCTATATAATAGGAACGTTTCTTGAAATATTACCCAATTCCCGTTTAAATCAGTTATTCGTTGGGTGAGAAAAAAGATTACCAATATGTTTCTCATTGGTTTTTGGAGACAAGAATGCGTTGTGTTTTTCCCGATAACGCATATCAGATTCTTTACCATTTCATTACGTTATTGGCGTGCAACTCACGCCAAAGGCTAATTTTAAAAGAATCAACGAAATTCCATGAACTCTTCTTCGATTCCAAAATTTGAAAATATTGCTTGCTGGCGTATCTATTCAAACAAAAGTGAGCTTCAACTCCAAACAAAATTTTACGGTAAAAATGAGGACTGACTTGCAAATTTTCAGGAGCCCAATCAGCAAACAAAAAAAACTAAGTTCTTCGATATGAACGTTTCTTTCTCTAGTTGTTGGCAATCGTATATTGAATAAGTTGTACAATATTTTTCAACGATTCGTTGAATAGCACGTCCATCTAGGACTATTATAACAACTGGAAAGATGGATTTATATTATGAGGATCCTTTTTTATTATGGAACTATAGCTTTAATATTCCAAAATAATAGAATGATATATTTTACGGCTGCAAAACGGATTTTAAATTATTTCACTTGCGGAACCAAATATACACAAAATGCGGCGATTCAGGACATGTTTTCAGAGATTACAAAAACGAAAGTATAAAATGCTTGAACTACTTAAAGGCAAAAAAAAATTTAGATTTGCAAAGTATTGGCAAGACATGATTGCAGAGATTATTGTTGCTCTATACTGCAACGAAAGCTACAATTTGAAGCAGAGGGGGTAGAATATTCGCAACTAACCGAATTGTGTTATTGGTGTTCAAATCTACAAAATTTTATCAAATTGCCGCATTAATGTATGAAAATAAATTCGATGCGTTGGCATTTTACCAAACCCACTTGATTAAAGGCACAAACGTAAGATTAACGTAAAGCAACGTCGCACGGGGGTAGTGATCTTCTATACAAAAAAAAAATGGACTGCAATACAATTTTATAAACGAAATAAGGATTCAGATGGAAGTGTGGTGCTTATGCATAGAACTAGTCTTGCCTTATACCCATGAGCCTATAGCAGTTTTGTACAGATCTCCGAGTAGTTCTGAACCATTTACCTAGGAATGGTTGGATTCCAAACTACAATACATAAAAATTCGAAGATAGTTACTGTTGGAGATTTTAGTACTGATCTTTTGTGCCATAACAATACGTACGCTAAAATTGTCAACTAAATTCTATTAAATAATAATTGTCGACAAATAATTAGCAAACCAACAAGGATTGTCTTCAAATTGACTATGTGATATCAACGAAGGAAATAAATATATGGGCAGATACATCAATTGACGTGAAAGTAAGCGCCCATGAGTCAATTATTATATGAGATCCGGTTGTCAACATAGAGATAGATTGGAAAAATTAAGTCTATTAGAAACGCTTATAAAAATAAGCCAAAAGAAACAACATTTGTAAGAAAATTGAATCGTTTCATAACCAAAAAGCAATGTGGAAGACCCTAGTGTTAAAGATAACAAAAAATAGTTATAAATGAAGTCCTGTTCGATGCGAAACTAAGGAAAGACATCTTAATAATTTCCGAAAGTTTAATCTGTTCAATACCCGTAGTTAATTCATTGTCAGATCTTGATTTTCCTGGATCTCAATCTACGTTTAAATTTCGGGAAATAAACATCAATGAATTAAGGCAAACGTGTAAAACGATAAAAATACAAAGTTCTTTCGCTCTTAATATAAAAGTTATTCAAGATTGTTTTGATATTATTGGCCCGATAATTGTTTAAATTGTAAATAAAGTTTACAGAAATCCATAGCTGTTCCTATCCCTAAAGATTTGGGCACTAAGGTGTGTAAACAATTTAGATCGCTCAGGCACGATGCCTATCTTGCAAAGGTTAGTGGAAAGTGTGCATATCAACAACTTTCTAAATACATTTGTATTAGGTTGTAACATAAATACTAGATGGAGTGAAAAGTGACATCCTTGACCGCCAGAATGCGCTGCTACTGCAAAAAGGGTTATGGTGCCTTGAAGTCCGTTCATATTTAGGCAGACATGCCAAATTTCAGTGCGATACTGTCTTTAGTTTTGATTTGACAGCTGATTGTTGTTGACGTGTTTGGCATCATGTTGAGTATGCACAAAAACGATTTTCGTTCTCTCATAAAACATTATTTTTTGAGAGGCAAAACGGCGAAGGAAACAAGTTAGATAAATATTATAGGGCTAATGCTCCGTCAGATTACACCGTCAAATATTGGTTTCGAGAGTTTCGTGGTGGCCGCAACTCCACTACTGACTAAGTCCGCAGCGGCAGGCCCTCCGATGCGGTTACAGAGGACAATGTCAAAAAAATACATGAAATGGTGTTGGCTGACCGGAAAGTGAAGGTGCGCCAGCTAGCAGCTACCACAAAGATTAGTACTGAGCGCACACGCCATATTTTGGGAAATATTCTACATATGAAAAAGTTATCCTGCCGCTGGGTGCCGCGAATGCTCACTCCTGACCAAAAACATGAACGCGAGAGCACTTCGAAAGAGTAATTGGACTTGCTGACGCGGAATCGGGCGGACTTTTGGCGTCAATTGGTAACTGGATTTGGATCCCTCGGACTATTATCTCTTCCCAAACCTCAAAAGATGGCTCATCAATAAAAAATTCAGCTGACGCGAGGAAATCATCGACCAAATGAATGCTAAAAAATTTGTTGAAATTAGTGTTTGGAATATACGAGTATTCCTCATTCAGTCTGCAAATTGCCTTGTACTAACATTTAAGCATTTTTTAAATGGACGTATCGGAAGAATGGAAGTGAAAGAAGTGGAGAGGATGTTCTCAGCGAGTCCAAGTGTTGGCGTTCGTTTGCAAAGTTTAGAAATCCAATTTTGACCTAAAGGATGAACCTCGTTCAGGTAGGCCAGAAGAGCTAGACGATGAGCTGATGAAGTCTAAAATCGAAAGAAATCCGACTGTTACGGTAAGGCAACTCAACGTAAGCCATATGACCATCCATCGAGACCTAACAAATATGGGAAAAGTAAATTAAATGTAAAATACATAATCTTCAGCAAAGAATCGAAGCTTGAACTGCGCTTCTGTCGTGTCATAATCAAGAGTCGTTTTTGAACCGGATCTTTATCGGACATGAAAAATGGGTTCTTTACGATAACATTAAACGTCACCACCAATTGTTTAGTCCAAAAGACAGATCAGCACAACATCCCGGAGATGGATTCACCCGCTCAAGGTGATGCTCTCTGTATGCCGGGTTGCTGCGAGAATAATCCATTTTGAGGTGTTGTCTCGTAACCAGACTATCGCCGCAGAAGTCTACTGTCAACATCTTTGCATATTAAAGTCGGCACTATAGCAGGAACGGCCAAGCTAGTTAATTGAAGGGGTGGCGTTATCCAGCAGGATAACGCTCGTCCTCATACAGCTAGGACCCACCGGCACACAGTTATAGGCGTTCGGTTGGAAAAAAAAAATGGTGGATCCGCCTTATTCTTCAAATTTACCAACTTTAGATTACCACTTCTTCCTAAGTCTGCAAAACTTCCTTGATGGAAAAAATTGTAGATCTCGGGATGATGTTCAAAATGCTCTTGGGGTGTTTTTTTCGTCAATGCCAAACAAACTTTTTAGTGGCGGAATTAAGTAGTTGCCTAAAAGGTGGACAGAAGTGTTGCCTAATGAAGGAAATTACATTGACGACTAAAAAAAAAAAATCTCTGTAATAACGAAAGTATGGCCACACCTTTCTGTTTACAGTCTTAAAAGCATTCGTCTTTCTTTTCCAACATCTGCCAGTACGATCCTTCGCAAAAGGCAGCTGAACGCTTATTAGTTGCGAGATTTCGTTGAGAACAGTTCGGCTATAGTTTTGGTACGAAAGACTTAGTGGAGATTGTGACGGAATTAGTGGTTTAAGCGAAGTCTTTAGAGGTGAGTGTGCTTAAATGTTTTTTTTAGAGTATGCAATACCATAATAATCCTAAAATAGCGCATAGATGTGAACAAATATTGTATTTATGGTTGATTTTAAGTGTGCCGGAGATGGGACACGCCAACTGTAGGTGTTCGCCTTAATTCGGCCCCTCTGGCCGACGATAGGAAACAGAGTTTTTTTTTCTCATTTTCAGTGAAGGGCATAATATGAACATCTGGACTACAATAGCACTGTATGTGCAAACAAAATCGTTACAATTTAAAAATAACCAGTATTCGGCCGCCTTTTTGTAATAAAAGATTTTAAGATTTTTGAGGATAGATTTTTTATCGCTCTATGTATACGCACTTTCATAGTTTAAAACTTATTTTTATTTAATGGGTTGTTTTAAGCAATATAAGTCAGGTAACCAAACAAAAACGTGTCTACAAAAGTCAGGATTTGGCTCAAGCTCTACTTGAAATCCGCCAAAATAAAATGTCTATTAGGGAGGCCTCTAGGAAACTTGGTGATCCCAAAACCACCCTTCAGGATCGGGTACACGGAAGAGTCTTAGACGAACCTGGAAAAATGGGTCCGAGTACTGTTCTTTCGAGGAAGTCAAAGATGGTGGACTGGGTTATAACGTTGGCCAAGTGTGGTTTCCCACAAAGTCCCGAAGATCTTCTCAGAACGGTGCAAAGTATATTAAAAGATGACTGCCGTCAAAATCCTTTTAAGGAAAACAAACCCGGAAAAAAATGGTATTATAGCTTCCTGAAACGTCATCCATCCTAAGTCTATGCACCCCTAAAACAATATCGAAATCTCGAGCTTGTATTACTGAGCAGGAAATAAGGAAGTTTCCGGGAGCTAGAAGAGTACTTAAGGGAACAAAATGTCGTAGATGTTCTTGAAGACCCGACCAGGATTTTAAACACGCACGAAACCAGATTTAGCATTGCGCCTACAACGAAAAACGTGCTTCCATCAAAGGGCTACAAAAATCTCTATAAAATCAAGACATCCAATGAAAAAGAAACACTGACGGTCCTTTTGACATTCACAGCCTGTGGAAAACTCTTCTTCCCATGGTTGTTTTACCCTACAAAAGATCACCTGGTTGGTTGAAAGTGAGTGAAAACAGCAAGCCCGATTGAGTTTTTGGGAAAACCGAAAGCGGGTGGATGAGGAGTGAAACGTTTCTTCAATATGTTAAGCAAGGACTGAACGTTTGGCTCCTACAAAACAATGTCAAACGTTCTGTTCTCTTTTTTGTGGATGGGCATAACCAGCATATGTCAATGGAATTAAGCGATTTCTGTAGCTCTAATGACATCATTTTATATGCGCTTCCCCCCAATACTACGCACATTATGCAACCAACGGATGTAGGAGCTATCAAGGGTCTTAAATCAGATTATCAAAATGTTGTCAGTGAATGGCACAGGCGTCCTGGTAATCATGGGAATGCGATTAACAAGGAAAGTTTCTTAGTAAGGTCCTCAAATGCAAAGACAGGACCACATTGATACAAAAAGCGTTTGCAAAATGTGGCTTATATCCTTTTAACTCCGACGCTGTTGACTATTCAAAGTGTGTGCAAAATACGTTGGAGGCTGTAAATCAAACCGATAGTGGCGGCGCTTCTAGTGATAATGACGGAGTTTCTGAAGTCATCTCAGAGGAAAACTTTTTGGGAGAAAGACGGGTGATAACATGTCTGAAAGATGACCTTAGATCAAAAAACATCGATTACAAAGATGTGCTCGATGTAATTTCTCAGGCCCAGCTAAGCCTGGAAAATATTGAGTGCGATTAAGGACTGAAACGAATAAAATCTATAAATTTTAATACGGGCTATACTTCCAATGCTTAAAAATTGCAATCCCATTTTATACCCAAATTAGCCTGTATATTCTCTAGTTTCAGTTTGTTATTGATTTTAGTTCGGTGCGGTTTAAAATATTTATAAAATATGAGTCAAGAGGAACGCCGTAAATAGATCATCGACAAATGGCTCAAAAATACTTCGCGTCCAAAACATTTCATCGCAAAAAATTTAAACATAGCATGCAGTACACCGGATTCTGTTATTAAACGATATTTGGAGACGTTGACAGTTAAGCGAAAACAGAAAATTGGAGCTAAAAGTGGAGCACATGATATAAATTTGGACAGGAAAATAGTGGGTACCATCGTAAAAAACCGGACTATGTCATCCAGAGATGTTGCTCGGAAATGTAATACCAACCAAACAATGGTACAAAGATCTAAAAAACGTAGCGGTCTAAAAACACGAACAAAAACCAAAAAATACCAAAAGTTACCAAAAGCTATACGAGTTGATCGGCAACAAGAAAGCGTGCTTGGTTTTGGATGACGAAACTTATGTCAAAGCCGACTTTACTACTCTTCCACGTGCGCAGTTTTACAACTCGTTTAAAGCTGAGATTTTTCCGCAATCAACAACATTGATTGGGATGGAAAAATTCGGGTTAAAATATCTATTTTGGCAGGCCATTTGCCAATGTGGACACAGAAGCTCATCGTTTATTACAATGGGAACAATTAAAAAAAACGGTTGATTCCTTTCTTAAACAAACACGAGGGTTTAACATTATTTTGGCCAGATTTAGCTTCAGCTCACTATGCTCATGCGACGTTGAGCTTTCTGGTTGCTAAAAATGTCGACTTTGTCCCAAAAGACAAGAATCCACCCAATGTTCCACAGTGCCGTCCCATTGAAAGGTATTGGGCTTTGGTCAAAGCTAAATTGAGGAAAAGTGAGCAATGTGCAAAGGACGTAAAAGATTTTAGTGCTAAATAGAAAAGGGCGTCCAAAAAGATCGCGGATGTAACTGCCACCAACCTTATTTCGGACATTCGGACAGAAGTTGAGGAAAGAATGGGAACCCAAAATTTTTTTTATTTTTTGTAATTGTGAATGAATTTAATAAAAACAGAGTTTTAAAGAAAATAAAAAAAAAATTTACATGAATTATGAAAATATTTATTTTTTAAATTTCGAAGTTTCCAAATTTTATTCGTTTCAGTCTTTATGTACAGGAACAAAATTTGGCGATCACCAGCGATATAGAATGCACATACCAAGTCGACTATGATGGCCAGTTGATAAGAATCCCTTCATTAGCACAGTCCTCTGGCAGTGAAAGCATTCAAGGGTCTATTATACCGGAGTGCATAACTGACAACATTTCGCCCAGTCGCGAAATTTGCTCACAAATTGCTGAAGAAAATAAAACAGTCCGAATTGGTAGGTTTTTATTTGTTAGTAGGTAGCTAGGTACCTGGAAGATATTGTTCTTTAATTTTACTTTTAGAGCCTGTAACATATTGTAAGGCTTCGAAGTCGTCTGAAATCCAAATCCGGTCACCTTTTGAAAAGCATTTGGTTTATCCAAAGCCGATTCCAAAATTTGAGAAAAGAACTCAAAATGTTGACAAACCATCAAAGTCCATATCATCTACGGCTTCGAAAGCTTTTCAAGTAAACAAAGAAAATGTAAAATTAAAAAAGGCGGTTGACATTGAGGAAGGGAAACTTTATCGGCTAAAGAAAGGGGAAGAAAAGGCATGTAAGAAGAAGTCAATAGGTGCACGCAAGAAAACCATCCTAAATGCCTAATTTACGACGAAGACGTCCTTACTAATATCGAAGAGGAGGGTTTGAAGAACATCAGATGTGACTCATGTGAAAATTGGTTTATTTGCACATATTGTACAGAAACTCGTACTTGAAGTACACCTGTGTGCAAAATAATAGCAGTTAGATTGTTAACTTTTTATTTTACAATAAAACCAATTTTATAGCTCTTACATCTTAACTATTTATTTTTTCTTTTTCTACATGGAATAATGTTCGTTCTAAAGACTTAGTATTGAAATTGAAATTGAAATTAAATAACTATTCTTATAGAAAACCTAAAATATTAAACTTCAGACAAAAACAAGTGTGTAAAAAAATAGCAGTATTATTTAGAAAGACTTAAATTTTTGACTTGAATTTATTTAAAAAAAAAAACTGAAAATTGGATATGTTGCACTTGCTTAATATTTCGTTGAATGACCTTTGTTTGCTAAAACTGCGATAAAACGACATGGCATAGAGTCGACTAAGCGCATGCACCTCTCTCTCGAAATACCAGCCCATGCAGATTGCACTGTAGTCCACAATTCACTAACGTTTTTTGGTTTGCCTTAAAAACCTCTTGTTTAACATCAGCCCATAAGTTTTTAATGGGATTAAGATCTGGAGACTGAGCAGGCCACTCCATGACATTAATCCCATTGATTGCAAACCAATTTTTAGCCTTTACTGGTGTGCTTGGGGTCATTATCTTGTTGATACGCAAACTTAAGCGGTATATTCCATTCAGCATATGGAAGCATAATAGTCTGCAAGATATTGACGTACAACTTTGCATCCAAAGGACTTGGACCATAGTAGCAAAACGAACCCCATGCATTAATTTTTGCCCCTCCATGTTTTACCGTACGAGTCACAAACCGAGGATTATATTCAGCATTTGTTGGTCTTCTTATATATTCTATTTTAGACTCATCTGACCATAGAATATTTTGCCATTTGTGTAGAGGCCAATGCAAATGTTCCCTAGCAAAACTGATTCTATTTTTGATGTGTCGGGGTTGCAACAACGGAACTTTTCTCGGGCTCCTGCCAAATAATTTAGCCTCCACAATTCTCCGTCTTATTGTGGAAATGTCTACATGTAGATTAAGTTCTTGCTTAATGTAAGCAGACGTCTTAAATGGATCCATTTGTACTAAACGGATAACCTTTTTTACATCACGCTCTTCAATTTTTCTCTTTCTACCACGAGTTTCCACTTTTTCTTCCCATTTTCTTGCATTTGATATCATTTTCGCAGAACAGCAAAGAACATCTTGTATAAAAGTATATGTTTTACCCTCTACAATCATTTCTAAAATGCGATTCCTTTCTTCTTGGGTGCAATGTTTGCCTCTACTCATTTTGAACAATAGATCTAGAAAAATGTATTAATTTTAGATTACCACAACCCACTCACACTTAGAAATTATCTTTAAGTATGTTCTTTAATGAAAACGATAGGCTTTTAATTGCACTGCTATTATTTTACACAGAAGAAAACTACGGTCTGTCAAATCTAATAGCGGTACTTTCAACGTCCATTGAAAACTCAACCAAAATCGTATAACAGTATTAAGAACAGATAAATTCAAACACGATCAGATGGACATTTTTGGTGTAAACAAAGGAGTAGAGTTTTCAGTTTTGTTTTTTTTTACGAGTACACTGCTATTTTTTTACACACAGGTGTATGCATTGGTCCTACCTATAATTGGACAATTTAAGGCTAATAATTCATATGAAAATCTATTTTCTAACGTTACTTATATTTTATAATACTCTTAAGAACCCAAGATTATGAATTGTGATAAATTTTCATTGTTTTTCTCGAAAAAATATTTTTAACAAGTTAATTTCCTTTTTTTATTGGGGTGACTATCGAGGATGGGGCCGGCCACTGGCAAACTGGTAAATTTTGGGTTTTTTCATAAAAACCAAATAAAATACAAATTTGAATATTAAAGTTTTTTTTTTTTTTTTTTAAATTTTTTAAAGAACTCAAGTGGGTATGAATACACTTATAATGCCTCGGCATGTGCTAAGTTTTTTGGAAAATGGGATAGAGAGAGAAAGAAAGAAAGATTTTGGGCTCAGTGGTTATTTCGCTCCATGGGTGGCATCCAACATTTAATAGGGAGACTAAATTCTTAGTGGAAGTTGGCTTGATGTTGATTTCTAGTCAACTACTCATCTTAATTGATTTTCGTTAACTGAAAAAATGAATATGTCTTTCGGGCGAGGCTGGGATTCGAACATCGAACCTTCCCATTTGGAAGCCAGTCCACTACCACTTGAACCACTGCTAAACCAAAACCAAAATTAATATTTTGTTGACAAACATTCTCAGACAGGTTTAAAATTTCAGGTTTTATGAAGCATTTTCCATAAAAGTTCCGTTAAGGGGCCGGCCACTAGCAACTCTACCCTACATGGTGAAATTGTGATATGTTTTTTGGTGTCCCCAAGAAACTGTTCTCGGCCCTCTGTTATTTTCAATTTGAGTAAATTATATACGAGGGCTATTCCAAAAATAACCTCCGAAGTGAAAAATATTTTTTAAAAAAACCAAAAACATTAATTTTTTACACAACATAGTCTCCGTTTAAATCTATACATTTTTGGTAACGTGGGATGAACTTTTGTATATCTCCCTTAAAAAATGGCACCGCCAGTGCGTTGAGGCATTGATTCACACCGTTCATAAGTTCCTCATTACTTCCAAAATGTTGAGATGCAATGGATGATTTCAATTTTGGGATAAGGTAATAATCACTTAGTGCCAAATCAGGACTGTAGGGAGGGTGATCAAAAATATCCCAATTGAACTCCTCCACTAAAGTTTTTGCAGAAAGTGTGTGGTCGTGCGTTGTCATGCAGAAGCACCACACCTTTGGTAAGTATTCCTTGTCTTTTGTTCTGGATTGCTCTTCTCAACTAACGTAGAATTTCACAGTAAACCGCTGCATTTATTGTGTTTCCAGGTTCCATATACTCGGTCAACAATATGCCTTTTTGTCCCAAAAAACTGTGGCCATCATTTTTCGATAGGAAAAAGTTTGTTTGAATGTTTTTGGCTTGTTTGGGTAATGAGTGTGCACTGCTTTGACTGTTCTTTGCTTTCTAAGTTTACATACTGGACCCAAGCCTCATCTCCAGTCACAATTTGCTGTAAAAATTGTTCACCTTCCATTTCTAAACGTTCGAGAAATGCTTTTCCTGAATTGACACGTTGGGTCTTGTGGACATCTGTGAGCTGTTTTGGGACGCAACGGGCACAGAACTTGTGGTAACCCAAGTTTTCAGACACGATTCTGTATAGAGTAGTTCGAGAAATTTCGGAAAATCTTGTTACAAGTTCTGAAATCGTAAAACGCTTGTTGTCTCGAACAAATTGGTCAACTTAGTGAACCACGTCTTGATTCACGATCGATTTGCGCCCTTGGCCTCCTTCATTATGCACATCTGTGCATCCGTTTTTAAATTGTCTACGAGGGCGGGTCAATAAGTCCGTGACTTTTGGATTAAAACAGATTTTTTGTTAAAAAAAAAATAATTTTATTTTTCAACGTAGTCTCCCTTGAGCTCTATACACTTTGTCCAACGCTTCTCCAATTTTTTTATCCCTTCCAAAAAAAATGATTTGTCGAGGTCCTCAAAATGACGAGATGACTTCATCATTGGAGTCAAATCTTTTTCCACCAAGCCATTTCTTCAGGTTTGGGAACAAGAAGTAGTCGCTCGGAGCCAAATCTGGAGAATAGGGTGGATGAGGGAGCAATTCATAGCCCAATTCATGGATTTTTGCCATGGCAACTGCACATGTGTGCACCCTTGCATTGTCTTGGTGGAAAAGAACTTTTTTCTTGGCCAAATGAGGTCGTTTTTTTTTCAAATCGTCATTGAATCGGTCCAATAAGTTGGCATAATATTCCCCATTGATTGTTATTCCCTTTTGAAGGTAGTCAATGTGGATTATCCCGCGTGCATCCCAAAAAACAGTCGCCATAACTTTATTGGCTGACAAACCCACCTTGGCCTTCTTTGGCGCCGATTCACCCTTAGAAACCCACTGTTTTGACTGTTGTTTGTTCTCTGGTGTGTTGTGATGGATCCATGTTTCGTCCACGGTTACAAAACGGCACAAAAACTCCTCCATATTGCGATTAAACAACGCCAAACCTTCCTGTGAAGTTGTTACACGATTGCGTTTGTGGTCGACTGTGAGCAAACGCGGCACCCATCTTGCGGAAAGCTTTCTCATGCCCAAGTGATCATTCAAAATTGAAAACACTGAGCCATGCGAGATCACTACGGCTTCCACAATCTCTCGCACTTTCAATCTTCGGTCGGCCAACACCATATCGTGAATTTTTTCGATTGTTTCGGGTGTAGAGACCTCAACTGGGCGTCCAGGACGTTCGGCATCTTCAGTGCTTGTACGGCCACAACGAAATTCAGTAAACCACTTTTTTACCATTGAAATCGATGGTGCAGAGTCCCCATAGTATTTATCAAGCTTAGCCTTGGTCTCGGTAATGGTTTTTTTTCGCAAGAAAGCACACGAAATTCACTTTTTTCCATTTTCTCCTCAAATTAGTGAGTAGTCTGATAAAAATAGCTGTCAAACACAAACTAACTGACGCAGCAAGTTTAAATTTTGACAGGAGTCAACTGACAAATGCTTGTTGACAGGAGCAGTGTTGCTGTTTCAGTAAAGAGGTCAGAAATTCAAAAATGCACGGAATTATTGACCCGCCCTCGTACACCAATCACATACCGAACCATCACTCATCACTGTATTGCCGTAAACAGCACATAACCGACGATGAATTTGAGCTGCGCCATTTCCTTCGGCTTGCAAAAAACCAATTACACTTCGTACCTCACAGGCTGCGGGAGATAAAATTGTATTCTTCATGTTAAAACAGCAACTATTGGAAAAATACTGAACGAAAACGGTCGAAAATTGGCATATTATTAGAGAATAATGTACTGGTTGCGACATGCAGAAACACATCACCGAAGTGCACGTATGTAATGAATTGTAACACATCGGAGGTCGATTTTGGAATAGCCCTCGTATGTATGTAGAGTGGTAAAAAACTGTCAAATGTCTCTATTCTTTGATGATGCGATGTTTATAAGTGGTAAAAATTGTACTGTTCCTAATGATTATGTAGTCAGATTTATGTGATTGGCTTAAATGCTATGACTTAAAATAAATGTAAAAAAAGATAAACTGCATGGTTTTAAACAGTGTTGATCAGAAAAGATATCTAGAGAGATAGAGAAAACCTAGGATCCGGAAAAACTTCACAACATTGTGTGACATAAAAATATTTAATACTATTATAAAACCCCACTTCGAATTCTGCTCAACAATTTTGTCCATCGACAATAACGAACACATATAGTAAGGCGGCTTAAGTGTTTCAAAATAAGGTCATGAAAATTATTATATCGATGTGGTTTGTATACACCCAGTGTTTTGCTGCTTTAATGTGTTGATGTTCATATTTAAAATTAAATACAACTTGGTGCCAAAATACTTGTTATTGAATTTAGAATGCACGAGAGACGCACAACCATACACGTTAAGGACAAAGCCTGATTTCCGTCTACAAGCTTATAGAGATGCCAGGACACAGAATATGGTTTGAAATAAAAAATATTAATACTCTATGTTAAAAAATATATCAGGTGACGGAAAAAATGAATTTATTTTCACGCTGTATCCAGAAGATGATAAATAGAAAATCAAGTACAATACATATTGCTCTTTTAATATACTTTTTCAGGTAGTTATTTTTGAAGTAAGACTCTTCTTTGATATCTCAACTTTTCAAAGAGAAGTACCTAATCATTCCATAGTATTGCAAAATCGTTTCCCAAAATTTGATTTTAATAAAGTACCTTGGAATAGGTATACGTGTGTATATATAGGTGCTTAACCCTTATCCTGTGCACATGGGTCAAAATTTCTCAAACGCGAAAAAATCCAAAACAAGCTACAGTATCGACATTAAAGAGATCTCGCTGCTACTTGTGCCCAAGTCGCTTCAACAGCACGAAATATTCAACAAAATGCTCAAAATGTTCAAAATTTATTTGTAAAAATCGTTCTGAACAAAAAATTACATGCAAAAATCGTGATTGCTAAATGAAAAGTACATTGGGCAAATTTGACCCACAAATACTATGTGACTTTTTTGTTTTTAAAGTACAGGATAAGGGTTAATGAAGTCAACGAAAGTGAAATAGGAGCTTTACTATCGAGCGCAAACCTCCGGGCTAATGCCAACGTGGGAACTCAATAGGTAAGAATCTAATTTCGTATTTTTTCCACAAAATAACGTGGTATAATTTATTTTGTTTGTTAACAAAACACCTAACCATCATTTAACATTTTCGCAATTCAAGGTCTAAAGCCAGAGATTGCATCTATAGGGGCAGCCAAACAAGTGTCCAAACAATACCCTAATTTGAATACAAACACCCACAACTGAACTAAAGCATCCAATTTTCATATCAAATAATTCAATAACTATCTCCTTAACGTACGAATCGTTTACTGAAAAGACGAACCGCATCAAAAAAAAAATAAAAATAAAAAAATAAAAAAAATAAAAATAAAAATGATAATAATAAATAAATAAATACAAATGTGCCACTTCTAATTTATTGCAATTAACATTCAATAATACACCTCCTTAAAGAGCTAATGCATCGTATCGTACGTATACACATGTATATACTTGTTTATATATAAATCAAGATAGTTAACATTCGTGTTTACAAATTATAGAACCATTCCAGATACATACATACGTACGTAGTGTTTAGATGAAAACCACAGCAAAAGATTTCAACACATAACGCATTTAAAGTATTGCAAAAATAAGAGCTGAACATAGGAACATACATATGTATGTATGCCTATATAAACATCTACATACGGAACTGAACCAAAACGAACCGGACCTTGAAAATCAACTTTTCTCTATTATTCACAATTTGGGGAAACTTCCTAAAGAAGGCCATAATGATTCATCTTTTTTTAAAGTGAAAAAGTAAAAACCATTGCTTAACTCGTTGTTAACTAGTGTGTAGGTACACTTGTACATGCAAATGAAAACGCTACGTGTTTATCTTTCGTCCAAAGTGAACACTTTAACTCATTGCAGCTGTTTCCCAATCAACAAACAAAACACATTTCTACTCAACACTAAACGTTTACTACTTGGAGCACTGATACGTATTAATTAAATCAATAATATATTAAAGTATAATCTCTGACGTGGGGGTTCTAAGAACTGCAACGGCACCAACACCATCAGTACCTATTAACGACGTCACGCTGAGGAGAATTAACTAGCCGCCCGTTAGGTGCTGCAATTGCAAGTGGGAAAAATGGCTGCGAAAGCACTTGCTATTGCTGGCTTGCCTGCCCTCTGAGAAACAAGTTTTAACCTTTTCGATAGAGAGATTAAAAAATAAAAGCATAGCCCTCTATACATAAGACCAAGTTACAGCTGGATGGAATATCAGTTTCAATTTCACTACAACTTATGGCACACACTATTGAAGAAACCTTTCTGCTCCGAAATGAGTTTCTCGCATCATGTAGACGAACAACAAATAATAATAAAAACGAAAAAGAAAAAAGTCTTTGCTCCAATATCAATCACACAGCAACTGGATGGGCGATTCAAAAAAAAAAAAAAAAAATACAATTACTCACCTATTTTCCGGATAACTCTATATTTTCCACCAATAATGATCTCCGAACTTCTGCTGTCCTTCATCTGGCGTAGCTTCTCCATTTTCAATCTGTGTTTTTCTTAAAGCCAATTTTGACAAAATCTATCTTCAAGAAATTGGTCGAGAAGTGGCAGCGGAGTACTCCCGTTTTCTTTTTTCGTTTTTCTTTTCCGTGTGTGCCACTTTTTTTCTCGAAAAGCTATTCTTTTTTTTCCTTTCTACATCAATCGCAAACGAATCACAGAAGAGAAGTCAGTCCAGATATATTCGATAGCAATGAAAGAGACAATTATATGTATCGAGTTGTTTTTTTCTTTTTTTCTTCTTTTTTAGCGTGCGAACGATTTTTTTTTCCTTTTCTGCCTTTTCAATTCGATGAAAAACGAAAAAACAAAGAAATTTTGAAACGAATTCAATGCAGGTGTTGGAACAAAATAGAAGCACTTATTTTTGCAAATAGATTTTGGTGAATTTTCATTGATTTTCTGTATGTAGGTTGAATAAAGAGTTGAGTTAGGTGTAAAAGCAAATGTGTGTACGACGATGAACAACGGAGACGATACGCAATAATGGTGGATTTTTTGTATCCGATATTTAAACAACGGATTACTGCGGTTTATGCCGAGTCACACTAGTTTTTTTGGGATTTGATTTGCTGGTTTATTGTTTGAAAGAAATGAACAAAAATAAGTACTTCAAATGAACTCGTTTTCAATAACAGAAAAAATCTAATGAGAAACTCGTCACACAAAAGAGCTGCAGAATTGACAAGCAGCCATTTTTCTTTGACCGTCCCTTTTCCAGAAGCAAAATTATGATTTCGTTTCGTGTTGTTCCCTTGTTTCGGTGTCCCAAATGCCAAGCCGTTTCAAAATGTAATTTCTCATCCAAATACCTGCTACGTTCAATGGGCTTGTTTCAGTTTTTCTTAGGCAGTACTTTCATTTTTAAAGTAAACAAGTTAAATACGTATATATCATAGGATCAATTTCTAATTTCTGAAAGTGTGAAATAAATTATTACATTTTTCACACCAATTGTTTATTTCATCACTTCAAATACACACGTTGTGGAACACGAGAACACATTAGGTCTGTTCGAATACTATTCAATGCTAACGGGTGACCAGATAGCAATGATAGTTTTTCCAATTGTTATTTTTCAACAGGTGTCAAAGTTACCAATGACATCCAGCTGTTAAAGTATTCAGTAAAGTTTGCCATTCCACCATGCATCGTTTTACACTTGCCGAGTGTGCGGAAATATATAATCAAATTTCCGGCTCAGTTTTAAATACTGCCGTCATTTTAAGCCACCAACCAGGCAGAGATTGGTGCGACATGAAGAAAACATAACCGCCGTAGCGGCCAATATCGCAGAAGACCCAGAAATGTCGATTCAGCGCTGATCAGCTGAATTGGGCATCGCCAGTTAACCAGGCTTATTTTGCGATTGAATTTGGGCCTGCATCCATATAAGATTATGCTAACGCAAGAATTGAAGCTGAACGACTATAAACAACGCCGTGAGTTCGCTAATTGGGCGCTGCAAATGTTGGCCGGAGATCCGGATTTTGGACCAAAAATTATCTTTTGCATTCACAAAGATTGACTGTTTGGTTCGGTTTAGGGCATGGCGGCATGATCGGACCTTGTTTCTTTCGAAATGAGGAAGGAGACACCATTACCATCAATGGTCTCAGGTATAGAGTGATATTAACCGACTTTCTGTGGTCAGAACTCGACAACATCAGTATATCCGAGCTGTAGTTCCAACAAGACGGTGCTACATGTCACACAAGCGGCGCTACACTCGAAGTTATGAGGGAGAAATTTGGCGACTGGTTCATCTCACGGGGAGCGTCCATCAATTGCCGCCGCGATCATGCGATTTGACACCACTCGATTATTTTCTCTGGGACTACGTCAAGTCCTCAGCCTACGCTAACAAACCAAACACTTTGGATGAGCTTTGAGGACAACATTCGACACGATATTACCGGAATATTGGGCCGACCGATTGAAGCACTGCCAACGAAGCCGAGGCGACCATTTGAATGATGTGCTGTTCCACACATAATGGCATGAACGTAGCTTAAAATAAAGCCAGAATCAATTTTATATCTCACACCGTGCAATGATCCAAAAAAAAGGAAGCCCCCTCAACTGCGCCAACTATACCGGTATAAGTTTTCTCCACATGGCATACTAGATCTTATTTTCCATATTGTGTGAACGCCTGAAACCCTTCGTCAATAATCTGATTGGCTACAGTGATGTCTGAGTATAGAAATTGCCATTGCGTTAAACAGAACAGATCATCGATATCTAAAGTTTTCTTCTTCAGATGGATTTCCTGCTATTATGGCAGAATTCAATGAAAAAATTATGCTTCCCGGGTGTAATAGTATTAATCGACGGAATTCACATTAAAGTGTTAGCTCCAAGGAGAGAAATTCAACACGAATTTTACTGTTGAAAAAGCGGATACTCAACGAATGTTAAAAAAAGCATAGACTAACTATACCTAGATATCAAACTTTCACAAAACCGGTTTTCTACTGATCGCTCCTATCCGTGTGACCCTGTCTGCGAATACGTGTGAATTGTCGTCAATGGCAATTTCGCTCTCATTTTATACAAACCATGCCCATTTTAAACAAAAAAACATCATCCTCATTACACACACTCGTGCAAATCCCTCTCATTCAAGAAATTTTACTAGTAAATTGCTCTCATTCTAACAAATTTTGAGAAAGTTATATAGATGTAAAAGTGTTGGAATTCACTTACAGTGTGTCAGTGCGAAAGTTAAGGGTTTGCAAAAGTATTAGTAGTGTTTTCATGCAATTTACGAATCCTGCTGCGCAAGTTATCCACGTAGTCGTTCACCTCCTTAAGCTCCGTAGCTGGAGATCCAAATTTTGTTTCACTTGGCAACGAACTGTTTGACCAAATAAGATCTCAGATGGTGTATGTCTAGTTGAACTATGAACTGCGTTTCAGTAGGCCATTAAGAAGCTAGCAGCTGCCGACAACCTTAGACACATGCATCCTATTGAATCGCACGACCATTCAATTAGATGAAGGTGTAGTGGCGTTGTCCTTGTCTTTCTTATTCCCAGATATTGGCTCACTTCCTGGCAGATGTTTGATTCAAAGTTCCGCCCTTGATCGGAATGTAGCTCCATTGGAATCCCAAATCTGCTCACAAAGTTATTGACTATCTCCTCTGTTATGGTCTTAGCCCCTTGATTTATGATGGAAAATACTTCCAGCCACTTACTGAAGCAATCCATGACCACTAGGGTGTATCGGTTAATAACATTGACACTGGAGACGCCCGACCAACCCATTAAAGGAAAGTGCAAATGGAACAATATTTCGTATGCAGCTAATCGTGCCACGATCCAGATTCAGCCAAGTACTCCATGAAATACGAGTACATTACGGAAACTTAGAAGGCCATTTGGGAATAAACAAACCGTTGGAAAAGGTAAGGGAACGTTTCTATTGGCTAAGTGTTAAACAAGGTGTCGAGAATTGTTGCAAAAAGTACATAAGGTGTCCGGCTACCAAGGGCCAAGAAGTAAAGCCACAGGGACGAATGCAACAATATAATATCGGAGCACCATTCGAACGAATAGTTATCGAAATCGCTGGGCCGTTTCCCGAAACATTTAATGGCAACTGATATGTGGTCATGGATTACTTCAGTAAGTGGCCGGAAGTGTTTGCCATCCCAAATAAATAGGCTAAGACCGTAGCAGAAAAGGTAGTCAACAACTGGGTGAGCGGATTTGGAGTCCTAATGGAAATATACTCTGATCAACTCGTAACATATGTAAATATTGGAGCCGAAGAGAAACAACGTGAAAATGAGTTCCTGCCAGAAGTATGAAAAAAAGATTCACAGAGAATCATGTAAAATTAAATGCAACAAGTGCGGTAACCTACCACATGCGGAGTGCGCAAACCTCAATTCATCAGATGTGGACTGCATCACGAAAAACAAAATTATTTGGATTGTATGAAAAAACTCCGAAATAACCCGGAAAGGCTTTCTTTGTCGTCGACACCACCACCAGCTTAGTGTGATTCATCCAAAATTACACTGCAGAAGGTGTATGACGAAATAGTGCGAACGAGCGACGAAATATGTAGTGCAACTTAAAAAATCTCTTTCTTCTACTGTTATCATTCTCGATGCTATGAATCGCCGTTTGTCAACGTTGGAGCAGTCCGCGAACCTTGCGAATGAAATCCAAGAGGAAAACGAAAAACTGAAAATACAGCTTGAAATCAGCAAAGAGCGACTCAACGGCGCGGAGGTGCTGATTCATGCCAACTACTTGGAGCTGCGCAATATGCCTGCTGTCGACAACAAATGTGTAAGCGCGACTGTTGCGAAAATTTTGGATGATGGACTGGGGCTTCGAATACCGAAAGAAGACTTTGACTTTTGCTACCGAAAAAAACTCGTGTAGGTGGAAAATTCTCTACTACTGATGTTGTTTTACTGAGAACGGTGAGAAGATGCACGAAGGAAAAGATTTATAGGCATTGTATGTTAAAAAGAAGCCAATCAAAGCGAATTTGATTGATTCCTCTGCACTTGGCAATGTACGAGTATATCTACATCAATGGATGATTGTCTGGTGAAATGAAACATCTTCTTATGAAAGCTAAAGCGGAAAAAAAAGCGGCTGAATTATGAACATCTGTGGGTGCGAAATGGAAAAATAATGATGGGACGGGAGACAGTATCAGAAGTGAAATTCTTCAGGAGTATCGCTGATCTCCAACAATTAAGAACTCAATAATACAAAAAATAAATAAAAATGCTAGATGATTTAAACATAATCGATCCTGAATATATGAACGTGAGCAATTAAATTTGTGTTGGATCTCAATTCTGTAACTCCCCCAAAGACTTTACGATTTTTCATCAAAATATTGGAAGTTCAAGAGCGAATTTTGATACTTTTTGTGCTTATTTGGATACTAATTGCTTAAGTGTAATGGCTCAACTTGTAGTTTTGACAGAAATCTAGGTATTTAAAAATAAAATTAGTAAATGTTCTCTACCGGGTTATTGTCCATATCCGAAGTGAAATGATAAATATTCGGCGGGCGGTACAGTGGTTTTGGTGAAAAATGGATTTAAAGATGATATTGAGTGGTTTACCCCAGATATGGAGAGTGCTGATTGCGTTGCTGTAAAACTAAAGAGAACTCGAAAGTCTATTGTGCTCGGTTGACTGTAGGGATGTTTGTTTGATTGGGGATGTTAATATCGATATTCTTAACTTTCCAAAATCCAGTGCTAATTATATGTTCTTACTTTCGTCAATGGGTTATCAGTCGTTCGTTAATATTCCAACAAGTGTGACTGAGAATACGTCTACCTGCATTGATCATATTTTTCTTAAGTCAAGAAACAAGCTTAATACGCAACCCTTTGTCTTAGAGCGTAATACTACTGATTATTTGGCTACCGGTATCGCTCTAAAGAATTTTGTGAATGACAGTGAATCAACTGGTGCATCGAAAATTGTTAGCGAAGACATTAAAAAAATTAATATCGCAAAACTTAATCGGCTCTTCAACTGGGAAACGTGGACTTCAGTTTACAACAGTGTCTGCCCTTCTGAGGCCTTCTTGTTGTTCTTGAAAAAAATAAAAAAAATACGAGCACTCACTGCCTTTTTTCAATCAGCGAAAATAGGAGGGTTGTCTGAAAGGTTTCCGATCGCAACGTAAAGATAGCGGCACTCGTCAATCAAAGCTCCTGAATGCTGGTTGTGCATCTTTTGACAGTTACTTACCGAAGTTTCAGTCATTTTGGACGCGTGGTTTTTAGTTGACAGTCGTTTGTGTGAGTCGATGTGAGTGCTTTTGTGAAAATGGAAAAAAGTGAGTCTCGAGCTGTTATTAAATTCTTGTTTTTGAAAGGCAATACGCCTACGCAAATCAAAAATGAGTTGGACTCTGTGTATGGGGACTCTGCACCGTCATTTACCACAGTGAAGTTTTGGGCAGCTGAATTTAAACGTGGCCGTAAGAGCTTGGGAGATGATGAACGTTCGGGACGTCCAAAAACTGCAACCACCGACGATAACATTGCTAAAATTCACCAAATGGTGTTAGACGACCGCCGAATTAAAGTGAGAGAGATAGTAGAGGTTATGAAAATGTCCAAAGAACGTGTTTGTTACATATTAAATCAAGATTTAGGCATGAGAAAGCTGTCCGCGCGTTGGGTGCCGCGTTTGCTTACGTTAGACCAAAAACGTGTTCGAATGAACATTTCCAACACTCTGTTGTCGCAGTTTAGGCGCAATAAATCCGAGTTTTGGCGCCGATTAATTACTATAGATGAAACTTAGATACACCATTATACGCCCGAAACAAAAATTCTGTCAAAACAGTGGACTGCAAAGGGCGAGCCGACTCCAAAAAAACGGTTTTTTTCGGCTGGGAAAGTGATGGCGACCGTTTTTTGGGATAGTAAAGGAGTTATCTGAATCGATTATCTTCAAAAAGGAAAAACTGTTACAGGAGCATACTACGCATCATTACTTGTCAAGCTGAAGGCAGAAATTGCGGAAAAACGTTCACATTTGTAGAAAAAGAAAATCCTGTTTCACCAAGACAACGCGCCGTCTCACACCTCAGCGGTTGCCATGGCGAAAACCCGTGAATTACTTCACCATCCGCCTTATTCAGCAGATCTAGCCCCAAGCGACTTCTTTTTCTTCCCTCATCTAAAAACTGCGCTCGGAGGACAGAGATTTTCGTCAAATAAGGAAGCAAACACCTTCGTGAACAATTATTTTGCAGAGAAAAACGCAAAGTACTATTTAGACGAGTTAGAGAATTGGGAGCATCGCTGGGAGAAGTGTGTAGAGTTACAAGAAGACTATGTAGAAAAATAAAAAAAAATTTGGATGCTATACAAAATGGCGTTCATTTTATTTTATTTTTATGTCATTAATGCATATGAATTCTCACCTATGCCGAAGCATGAGGCTTGTTGAGAGTAAGATATGACCATAAGAGGGTCCTGGTCAACATACAGTTAGATCTCTTTTTCAGCCAACCATCATTAACGAAGGAGTCTATCAAGGGCTTGAGGTCCATGCTCGGGACATCTCAAGAGCGCTTTCATGCAATAGAAAACCAAGCAAACCACTCGGATGTTATTCTCATCTAGATCCTTCGAAAAACTTCCTTATTCAAAGCAGCATTTATGGGAAGAAAAGTTGAGCAATTCTACGGAACTTTCCAGCTGAAAGGATCTCATCGCATTTTTGGAAGCGCGGTCTAGGGCGCTTGAAGCAGGTAGTCATCTTCGAAGAAAATTCCAAAAACCAACGTTGATACCCAGGTCAAAAAACAGTTCTAATGCAGGGTGTGCCTTAAGGAAATGTAACAAATTTCTTCGGTTGGACACAACACACAAGAGGCAAAGCGCCAAGTGAAGGCGTGTGTGAACTATCATATAGCCACCCAAATCGAGATTGTCCAAGCTCGAAGAATTACTATTTTTGGCAGCACAGGCGCCACTCATTGCTGCATTTAAAATCAAGATATTATCAAAAAGGTCGCGAAGGTTCTCAAGTACTTAACGAAACTTCTAATTCAAGTAAGCCAGCACGATTGAATTCAGGCGAATAAGAATTCGTTTGGAGACCCATTGGCCATTCGCGGAACACACTTTTTGCAGTACAACATTGTTCGAGTCAAGTCTTGTTAGCAATAGCCATAATCAAGGTAGTATCAGCTGATGGCGAGTGCCATGATTTCCGTAGAGGCCTAGAACGCCCGTCCAGATCTCCAAGTTAGGGAAGTTTCGCAGTGGCACAAGCAAATATTATGTCGACATAACGTCCCGAACTAGATATTCGATATTTGAAAGCGCCGGTAGAGCCTTCATTTTTCAGTCATTCCGGCCCAGCGAGTTATGGTTCACGAATGTATCTTCAACTCATCTTTTAGAGAGATAGTAAACAGTAGTCACTGATGGTATACAGCATGCGCACCATATTTAGCCATACGAGTGCTTAACAAGATTGCAGATGACGGGTACCTCTACCCAGAGGGAGCCAAAGCTATTCACAAAGACATATTGTATGTTGACAACCTTATCAGCGAAACAGATACCCTGATTGATGTCTTACAAAAGCGGAACGAAATTCGACGTTTGCTTGTATCGACAGGAGTTAACCTTCGTTTTAACTCAAGTTAAAACCTCGGATATTCAACGGTATCCAAAATCAGATTTCTTTTTGTTCCAGAATTTCCAAAAGCCAGAGACATAGGTAGCAAAATGAGCCATGCTTTCCGCTATCGCAAAACTCTTCGACCCACTAGGTTAGATCTCATCTTGCGTGATTGGGGCGAAGTTAATAATCCAGAAACTGTGGTGGACTGGAAAGAAAAGATATCAATTGACTGACAGGAGGAGTGGAAAGCGTATCAAAGGGAGTTACCACTTATTATAAATTTAAAAGTCACCCGATGTACTAACACAGATAGTACGGTTAAAGCTGTACAATTACCACTAAGGTGCCTCGACCAAAGCTTACGGAACTGCAGTATAAGCTCGGGTCTTAAACAACCAAGGCCAAACACAAATGAAACTTCCACTGTCCAAAACAAAGGTTGCCCTACTCAAACCTGTAAGTATTCCTCGACTCGAGTTATGTATGTGTAGCAGTAATTTTGGCCTCCTTGCTTCGTTACAGACGTATTAAACGTGACACGCGTAAATCTGGCCTGACTCCACGATAACTCTAACCTGGATCCATATCCTCATATAACACAACCCAGCTTATCTCGCGTCTCGGGGTATATCGCCTTCTAATCTGAGAGCATAGAATTTGTGGTGGCATGGTCCGTCAATATTAAGCAGCCAATGGGACATCAAGGTTCCAAAACAACTGCTACTATTAGAACCGGGAGAAGAGAAAAGAACCGTTCTGAAGACAACCAACTTATCAAGGTTTATAAGAATGGTGGCGAACTGGGCAAGAGTACGATAACTTAGACGCCAAGAAATAATAACGGTTTTTTGTGCATTTTTTTTTATCAAAATTTTGTTTATGCATTTGAATTTTTCAAAAACTATTGACATAAAAAATTTAATTTAAATTTAGGACTAAAGAACAGGTTTCTGGCTTTCAAAACCGGTATATTACTTCATTTTAAGTGTCGGCGTTGTTTTTTAATATTTTTTTTTTCATTTTAAGTCATTGTTTTTTATATTGGCCCTACCTCCTAAACGGAGCAGGACCCCCCCCCCCCTCCTGTAGTAAAAAATGATTGTATTGAACTGTTCTACAAGAAACCGTTATCAATTTTTGTAGCCTAAGTTATCATACTCTCCCCGCGAACTGTCTCCGATTCCTGCAAAACATCAAAACAAAGAGAGAATCAACGAAGTTAGGTCCGCTGGATCCCGAGGAACTCCAAATGGCCAATTTTTTTTTTATTTTTCTACATAGTCTTCTTGTAACTCTACACCCTTCTCCCAGTGATGCTCCCCTTGGTGAAACAGGATTTTCTTCTTGATGCGTAGTATGCTCCTGTAATAGTTTTTCCTTTTTGAAGATATTCGATTCAGATAACTCCTTCACGATCCCAAAAAATGGTCGCCATCACTTTGCCAGCCGAAAAAAACCGTTTTTTTGGAGTCGGCTCGCCCTTTGCAGTCCACTATTTTGACAGAATTTTTGTTTCGGGCGTATAATGATGTATCCAAGTTTCATCTACAGTAATTAATCGGCGCCAAAACTAGGATTTATTGCGCCTAAACTGCGCCAACAGAGCGTTGGAAATGTTCATTCGAACACGTTTTTGGTCTAACGTAAGCAAATGCGGCACCCAACGCGCGGACAGCTTTCTCATGCCTAAATCTTGATTTAATATGTAACAAACACGTTCTTTGGACATTTTCATAACCTCTACTATCTCTCTCACTTTAATTCGGCGGTCGTCTAACACCATTTGGTGAATTTTAGCAATGTTATCGTCGGTGGTTGCAGTTTTTGGACGTCCCGAACGTTCATCATCTCCCAAGTACTTACGGCCACTTTTAAATTCAGCTGCCCAAAAAATTCAGAGTCCAACTCATTTTTGATTTGCGTAGGCGTATTGCCTTTCAAAAACAAGAATTTAATAACAGCTCGATCTGAATTTTTTCCATTTTCACAAAAAACACTTACATCGACTTACTCAAACGACTGTCAACTAAAAACCGCGCGTCCAAAATGACTGAAATTTCGGTAAGTAACTGTTAAAAGATGCACAACTAGCATTCACTAGCTTTTATTGACTAGTGCCGCTATCTTTACGTTGCGATCGGAAACTTTTCAGACAAACCACGAGGTCAAACGGTCAATAAGGAGTACTACTTACACGTTCAACGCCGTTTACGTGAAGCAATCCAAAAAAATAACCCTGGATTTGTGGAAAAACAATTCATGGCCTTTGCACCACGATAATACACCTTATCACACTTCATTGCTTATTCGTGAATTGTTGGCCAAAAAAAATACTGTAACGATGCTCCAGCCTCCATATTCGCCAAGCATGCCTCCGTGTGACTTTTTCCTATTTCCAAAAATAAAGAGAATCTTAAAGAGCCGTCGTTTTACAAGCATAGATGAAAATAAAAGCGCATCGCTGAAATAGTTAACGGTTATCCCAAAGATCGAGTTTGAGAAGTGTTTCGAGGATTGGAAGAAGCGCTGGCACAAGTGCATAATATGTATCTATTGGGGACTATTTTAAAGGCGACAACATTAACACACCTCGTATATGAAGAGCGATCGGAAAGTCCGAGAATTTGTCTTTAGGTGCCGAACTCACTCTCATCATCTATGCTTGCGCAATTTTGCAACCAAGACTTAGTTGCTCTAGACATAGGCTACGATACGAACATGAGAATGGCACAAATACCGAAGGCGGTATACTCATTAAATACTTTGATTCCACGAAGCTATTTATCATATGCTGCGATGCTAATGCTCAGAATGTTTTTGAGGCAGTATTTCATACTATCGTCTGACCTACGAGTAGTTGTCAACAATGTTGGCTCTCAGCGAACAAGAATGGCTCACTGTTTGATGTAGCTGGTGACGGTATTGGTGCTATAGACATCTATTTTACATGTATTCACAAAAAAATAAATAAAAATGAATTTCTAAGTCCCTGCTCAACATTATGGATTTGAAAGATAATGTTTTTCAAATCTTTTTTTGCTCGTTCAATTTTATCCTTAGACAATACACGCCGGAATCTGGGGTCCAGGAACAAGGCAGAATATAGTATATGGTACCGTTTTCCGTTAATATTGGTTGCCTTAGCTTAATGCAGTCGACAAGAATTTTACTTAATTCACTCTCTATAGACTCTATCTCAAATATCATTTCCAAACATGCTTTGTACAAATCTCCTAAGAGCAAATGACTGCTTTGTAAACATAACGTCAAAACATATACAGGAGCAAGAGAAGATATAAGGGATTCTATTTGCATCCATTGCTCAGGCTCCAATTGCCTAGATACAATATCGTTATCTAGGCAGAACTCTTTGAATTCTCCTATTCAATTTTCCGAAAAACTTAACACGTGCTCCGGCATTTTAAGAGTAATAATACCCTCTTGAGTGTTAAGTTTTTTTTTTTTTGTTTTTCTTGTAGCTTTTCCTTCGCACTTAATTTTTAACCGTGATATATTGTAATAATTTGTAAGTTTCATTTAATTTTCAGTAGTAAGGTAACACACCAAATCTCTGTAAATTGTGCAATAGTTACAAAACATGTATAACAAATTTGTGCCACATAAAATAAAATAAATAAATAAAAAAAAATATGAATGTCGAGTTCCAGCGTGTTGGAACATCTAGTTGGGGTTTAGGTACTCCTAGGTTTTTGATTGTATAGCTATAAGATTAAAAGCGTAGTAAGACAAATGGAGAAAAGATTTTCATCATTGCATTGATACTATTTACCGTAATGAAGCAGATCTTAGCAGCTTTGCTAATTCACGAGCTTTTAGAATTTAACCTGTATTACTGTTAGCTAAAAAGTTTTTCACAGCCAATTAAAGTGTGTGGGAAGCGCATTTTATTGATACAACATTCTCATATACGATTTCCTCCGTAATACTTTGTGCATAATTATATGCTCTTTCATCGTCTTGGCTCTCTTCACGTTTACTTTGCAACAATAATTCCACACACTTCAATAAATTTCGAGCATTATCCGTGGTGATTGAATATATTTGTTTAATGTTTATTTCGAAAAGTTTTAGTATGTTTTCAATTTCGGTCTGCAAATTTTGAGCTGTATGTTTCTTTTTTATTTCAACCATGGCGAGGGTATATATCACGATCTCTTTATCTATTATCAATTGAGCATTCACACCCAATATTGAACGATCATTTCGTGTAGCCGTGTCTATTTTCAAACTCGTAATTCTTTCTTTCAATTTATTTGATTTTACTTTATCATATTTTTCATCAATGAAATTCATTATGTTCCTTGAGTTTATTGGGTCCATTTGCAGTCCGTTAAAAATAGGACTCGATAACGTCTTGAACCCCTTGAAGTCAAAAAATTTCAGAGGTCGAGCTTCACTTATCAGTGAGCATCGATAGCTTCATTTCGCGACATTTCCACTGTAAATTTTTTTCGTTTGTCGTCATTACATATAACGGACTTTGAAACTTTGCACTGTTTCTCGTACTCCGTAAACATGACCGCGTGGGAATTCTTTATATATCTTTTTAAATTCGTTACGCCAGCCCGAATTAACAACTTTATTGCAGATTTTACATTTGTTATCACCCTCGGTTGCAACGTAATATTCGCGAATATAAATATCTCTTTTCTGACCGATTTTTTAATTAATTTTAATAATTACAATAAATGTGTAAAACCGTGCACTTTACCACTTCTTTCATCCTCTTTCATTTACTTATTTATTAGCAGAACTCTGCTATTTACGAGGGCGGGTCAATAAGTCAAATTCAAGTTTTTGAATTTCTGACCTCTTTACTGAAACAGCAACACTGCTCCTGTCAACAGGCATCTGTCAGTTGACTCCTGTCAAAATTTAAACTTGCTGCGTCAGTTAGTTTGTGTTTGACAGCTATTTTTATCAGACTACTCACTAATTTGAGGAGAAAATGGAAAAAAGTGAATTTCGTGTGCTTATTAAGCATTATTTCTTGCGAAAAAAAACCATTACCGATACCACGGCTAAGCTTGATAAATACTATGGGGACTCTGCACCATCGATTTCAATGGTAAAAAAGTGGTTTACTGAATTTCGTTGTGGCCGTACAAGCACTGAAGATGCCGAACCTCCTGGACGCCCAGTTGAGGTCTCTACACCCGAAACAATCGAAAAAATTCACGATATGGTGTTGGCCGACCGAAGATTGAAAGTGCGAGAGATTGTGGAAGCCGTAGGGATCTCGCATGGCTCAGTGGTTTCAATTTTGAATGATCACTTGCTTTCCGCAAGATGGGTGCCGCGTTTGCTCACAGTCGACCACAAACGCAATCGTGTAACAACTTCACAGGAAGGTTTGGCGTTGTTTAATCGCAATATGGAGGAGTTTTTGCGCCGTTTTGTAACCGTGGACGAAACATGGATCCATCACAACACACCAGAGAACAAACAACAGTCAAAACAGTAGGTTTCTAAGGGTGAATCGGCGCCAAAGAAGGCCAAGGTGGGTTTGTCAGCCAATAAAGTTATGGCGACTGTTTTTTGGGATGCACGCGGGATAATCCACATTGACTACCTTCAAAAGGGAAGAACAATCAATGGGGAATATTATGCCAACTTATTGGACCGATTCAATGACGATTTGAAAAAAAAACGACCTCATTTGGCCAAGAAAAAAGTTCTTTTCCACCAAGACAATGCAAGGGTGCACACATGTGCAGTTGCCATGGCAAAAATCCATGAATTGGGCTATGAATTGCTCCCTCATCCACCCTATTCTCCAGATTTGGCTCCGAGCGACTACTTCTTGTTCCCAAACCTGAAGAAATGGCTTGGTGGAAAAAGATTTGACTCCAATGATGAAGTCATCTCGCAAACAAAGGCCTATTTTGAGGACCTCGACAAATCATTTTTTTTGGAAGGGATAAAAAAATTGGAGAAGCGTTGGACAAAGTGTATAGAGCTCAAGGGAGACTACGTTGAAAAATAAAATAATTTTTTTATCAAAAAATCTGTGTTTTAATCCAAAACACCCGCCCTCGTAAATTCATTTTTTTTGATTTTACAATTTGGACTTAAGCTTAAGTATAAGGTATCATATACAATATTTTAATTTCTATTATGAGGGTATTTTAGCTTTATGAATGCAATTACATTTCTTTTAAAAATTTTAAAATTTGATTCAGTTTTTATAAAGTTCGGAAGCGTATTAAATAAGTGACAACCTTTGTACATTAAACTATTTTGCGTTAAATTACTAACATAATGTGGTAATCTGAAATCCTCTCTGTTTCTTAATTGATAGGGTTGGGATTCACCCACATATCTTAGATATTTTTTTAAATACTCGTAATTTGGTAGCATTGAGTATGTAATTTTAAAAATCAAGCACAATACATTAACAAGAATTATTTGTTTTACACTTAACCATAACAGCATATCTAACATTAATATCACAGGGGTATAACGATTGCATTTTATAATAATTCGCATGGCTCTATTCTGTAGGCGCTGTAATTTATTTAACGAAGTATCACTACACAGATATAATATAGACGAACAATATTCAAAATGTGGTTTAATCATTAAATTATAGATATTTATTGCACAAATTAAGGATATTTTCTTTCTTATTCTACCGAAAAGACCTACTTTTTTAGCCACTTTTTTAAAGATATATTCTAAGTGAATACTAAATGATAGTTTATCGTCAATAACAATTCCTAGATATTTTATTTTATTGACTTGTTATAGAAATTCTCTTTCCATTTGTAAATTTAATGGTATGTTATATTTAAGTGACATACACTTGGATTTGTTTACATTGAGCTTCATCTTATTCGATCTCAGCCATAAGCTCAATTTTAATAGGTAATCTTGAATCAATCTTGTACATTCAATAGGGTCTTTTCCTGATATGTAGATAAGTGCATCATCAGCGAATAGGACGATCTGGGAGTAATTAAGTACACTATCTATGTCATTTATATATATTTTATATATATTATGAACAGCAGAGCACCAAGTATTGATCTCTGTGGAACACCGAGTGTTGTTTCAACACTACTAGACAGCACTCCATTCACGCTTGTTTTTTGAGATCGTCCAGTAAGGTAACAGCGGAACCATTTTAGTTCTTGGCCCCTAATTCCAAATCCCTGAAGTTTCGACAACAAAATATCCCTGTCAATGGTCTCAAAAGCCCTTTTGAAGTCCAAGAATATTGCAATCACATAGTTTCCAGCAGCGATTTCTTCTTTCCAGCTTATGAGGACATTCTTTAGTGCAGTTTCACACGAGTGTTTCCTTCGGAATCCTTATTGGTTTTCAAGGAAAAATCCATTAGTTTCGAAGTACTCTTCGTTAGTTTGTACCATTTATTCGTATTTCGTTTAGTCGTTCTTGTGGATATCATGGAGTTTGTAATTCTGATCAGCTCATTTTTAATCACCCTTCCGATTATGTTGGGATCATCGGTATTTGTATTTAGTTCGCTGTTCTTAGTGGGTGGAGAAATAGTGACCTGTTGTAAATAAGCCGATCAGTTTTGGTGTTCACATTCCTTTCCAAGCTCTTTTTCCTATTATTGTTCTCAATTACAATCGTTTCGTAATCCATATTTGTTATAACATAGTCGATCAACGTGCTTGATGTTTTAGTTATTCTTGTCGGCTCTATCACTATTTGCCTGCAGTTGTTCTTATATCCTTAGTGTACAAATTCGATTCATTCGTCCAGTCGATATTCGCATCGCCTGCTATTATAAATTGCTTATTTGAGACAGCAAGTTCCTCTAAGAATTCCTTAAATAGGTTACAGAGCACTCTTTCTGAAGAACTTGGGGAACGATAAACAGCCCCTAAGTGTATAGATTCGTTATTGGCAGTGATTCTTACGACTAGCCAGTAAATTTCCATTGGTATAGATTCTCTTTTGATTACGCAGACATCAAACGATTTTTCCACATATATACATAGACCTCCCGTATGCCTTGATTCGCTATTACAGCGATATGGCAAGTAGCCTTTAAGAGAAATTTCACTATCATCAATATCCTCAGTAAGATGAGTTTCAGAAAATATTATAAAGTCAAAATTTTTATCCACAAAGTTCAATTCAGCTTCAGCTACGAGTATATTACCAGTCAGACCTTGAATATTACAGTATACCCCCCTTATTGGGTGTCGTTGCTATATTACATTTCTGTTTTTTTCCGACTGTATTAATCTTTGGTATACCGCACAGGTAACGTCCCGATTGTCATGTTTAGTGTCTAGGTTTAATGTATACTTTTTTTTATACCATGTACAGTTAGCACAATTCGTTTCAGTAGATGCGCATTCCCGGATACTACCACATTTCGCACATTTTGTATTATTTTTACAATTTTTAGCAATGTGTCGATATCCACAGCAGTTATAGCACCTACTTAAATTAAAATGCTCAAAAACATGACATTTCTCCCAACCGACATTGATTTTGCTGATACCAATAACATTTTTGTGATCATCTTCATCAAGTTCAATGCCTGCATAATATGTTTCTCTGTTTTTGTTTTTGAACTCTTTTACACATTTTACCGTACCAACCAGGTTGTTTTGTTTTTTAATAGCCGTTTCCAGATCTTCTTTGCTCCATTTTTCATTCATATCGGTTATCATCACTTGTGGACGCCTTTTGCTAAAGACTTTTACCTCGTATTTTTCTCCTAGCTTTTGTTTTACTTCTTTCTATATTTTTTGCACCGTTTCTTTTCCTCTGCAATTAATTGTAATTGCTCCTTCCCCTTTGTCCGAAACACTATCAACTCTGAGAGAAAGAGATGCCGGATCTATATTTTCTTTTATGTCCTTTTTTGTCGTAGAGTTCAATTGTTTACTCTTTGGTTTTATGTGTATTGCTTGTTTGAGCTGTTCTGCGTAGTTCAATTTTGTTTCGCCTTTGTTTGATTCTGTTATCCTTTTTACCCCATTCTCAATATTGGTTTTAATTTCTTTGACAACATTCTCGTTGTCTATTGCCATCTTTTTCACATCCTCTGCTATTTTTTTTGCTCTCTGACTTAAATGACTCACTAAAATCACTCATTCTTTTGATTTCCTCTACACTCTTCACACATGTCTCTTGAGCAATTTTCATATCATTGAGGCGGTCTATGTACCTTTCTTCGATCGCTTCGAGTAGAGCTTTAATTTCATATTCACTCTTTTTGAGTGATTCCTCGAATTCGGACTTGTATTCTTTTAGATAGGTTCCGTTTTTTTTTTACCGTCTCTTATCATTAAATCGACGTTGTGAATATATTGTATACAATCATCACAAATGAATTTAACCATCGGGTTTGTGTTTAATATGTTACCACTATAACTGTCCACGCCGCTGCATTTTGCTGTAAAGTGGAACATTTTACCGCACACACCTGAACATTGTATACTCTTCATCGACATGGAATGATTATCACTTCTTATCACGTGGAATAAAACTCAACATGTAATAATAAGCAGAGAAAAGGCAGAGAAAAGGTGAATAAATAGAACCAGTAATTCTTTTTTTTTTTTTTTTGTTCTTATTCTTATTCCTAACATTTTTGCACAGAGAAAGAGAATAGAGAGAAATTAAAGAGGATGTTTTTGTTAAATTATTACTATTTGTTGTAATCATTAATCGTGATTAATTTGATAGACCATATTTAAGCAGAAAAACATTAAATAACACAGGACTGCACAACGCACATACATTTTTTTGAACAAGGCTGTATAAGAACAATTATTAAGTTGGTAAGTTGGTACAAGTGGTCTTAAATTTTTGGCGGGCAGTGTGTGTAACAGTCAGTGTGATGATTTTATTTGAATCTATCGTTCCCTAAATTAGAAATCTATGTACTTTTTTTTAAAGAAAAAAGAAAAGTCGAATTTTAAGTTTTATTTTTGACTGAAAAAATAAGTCAGATTTTAACCGTATTTTTTGCACTTAAAAATTTAAGTCAAAAAATAACTATTATTTGTTGACTTTTTTGAAAAAAATCACAAAAATAAAAATCATTCTTGATTATTCTTCCTAAGCTAACAAGCATCACACTGACATATTCAAATATTAAATCGACAACTTCCTTCCGTCTGACTTTATGAATTACAATTTAGAAAATAACTGTTATTTTCGATCCCTGTTCTTTAGCCGTACAACTCGCTTATGGAATGCCCTGCCTAGCTCTGCATTTCCAAGTCGTTATAACTTGCAAACATTTTCTTCCTCCTAAGTTTCCTTGCATGTGCTGTGCGCAAACATTTTAAGGGTATAATAGCAATATGATTGTCAACTTAGCCGCACTTTTGAACATAGCCGAATTTGTTTCTTAGCTAAAACGCACATAACTTCACTCGGCTTTCATTTGACATAAAAGTGAAGATTATTTTGGATTGCAGAAAAATAAATTAAACGAAAACTTCCTAAAAAAAGTATGCTGAATTATTTCGATTCTTAAATATTTAAGGCTTACTTTGAAGTATCCCTGATGCAAATGTAATTAAAAATAAATAGCCGAAACAATACAATCAATTTCTCCGCGAGACCAGTTGAGTTCCATTAATGCGTGACAGTGGCAGTCTTCTTACGCCCTTAACACTTAAAATGGGAAAAACTCTCAATCCTACTTTATTTACATCAAATTGTTGCTTTAAAAAAGTCTAAATAAAAGTGTTTGATTACTAGTTGATGTGAAAAATTCCAAATCGATAAGTTGTGAACGTATCAGGAAATTTTCCTTTAACTGAAGGTAAGTGAAATTTGCCTTAGAATGTTAGTTTAATCAGAGCACAGGTGCATTGTTAACAAGGTGATCTGAGCTTTTTTTTTTTGTTTCAAGAGGCGATGCATGTGGCGAACATATCAGGTGATGTGAAATAAAATACTTTTTCGCGTTAAAGAACCCTTCCCCCGTTCAAAGTGAATACGGTGCATTTTTTGTTAGTAAGTGTTGCTTATGCTACGACTTTACGAGAGCTTGCTCAAAAACACCACCATTCAATTACACCGCTAATTCTACTTAGGTACATACGTACTGTTGTTTTGGAAAAACACGGCAAAGGTAAATTAGCGATGTTGTCATGTTTGTGTCCACTATATTTGCACACGAGTCGTCGAATTACAAAATGAATGTTTTTGGTTCTTTAATTCGCATTTATTCTGGTGCGCAACAAAATTTGCCGTACTAATTACTATTGGGTTGTGACAAGTTCAATCTGAGAATAACGCGTTCTGCGTGTGTCTATGGCTATGACATTCTCTCGAGTGTAAATCAAGAGCACTGGTGACTAAACCTATTTGGATTCATGTTAATAAATCGACAGTTTATATCTCTATTACTCTATTTCCTTAATGAATTCTCAGACATACAGAATATGGGGAAAGCTTATTATTTATGAGATTTTACCTTAGGTTCTTCTCGAGCAATTTACTCTATTTTTTAATGACATCCACTGCGCTGTATGTGCATACGCACACACATATGTACGTAAGTATTCGCATATGTGTAGGCGTGAAAAAATGTACGTTCTTCAGTTTTGGTATCAGTGCTTGTAATGCTATAAAATCAGAGCAATAAAATGATTTGGTTAGCCTGTTTTCTTTGTATGAAGACTAGACAAAGCCGTAAAATCAATATTTGTTTTAAAGTAGAAAAAAGCTAACACTGGGTTGCGATCTAAGTTAGCGATTGTAACAAATCATTTGAAAATGAACATAAGCCAATGTAGGTTGGCTGATTATGTCTTATAGACCCTTGTGGTTTCTAAATGGCGTGTACTATGACATTTTTTGACATAGTTACTTTCAAAGTTGCCATGATTTGCGGTATCTTTCTTAATTGACTGCTATGCCTTTTATTCTGTATGAAACGAATCCAGTGTTATTTATGTCGTAGAAAAATGAGATTTGTTTTTAATTGTGCCATAGAATTTACAATATATTTTGGATGCACTTATGTATATATATAATGAACAATGGCATCTGATAACAATAGATATAGTTTTCCATCTGCTGTGCCCATATGGCCGGATTCAAGTAGAGTCAAAGCAGTATGTCTTAACTAATGGTAATACCATAGAGTAGTTGCCGTACCAATTCGATGAGCTGTGTCCTGTAGATGTGATGCGTCAGTTAAACATTACTTTTAAAATCATTAATTGTCCACACTGTTTAATTTAAGAATCCTCTAACTTTCAACCCCATTTCAAAGCAGCACTCATCGCTAACCACTAAAAATAACCTTTCTGCATCAAAACTCATAACTAATTTTTAATAATGGACGATCTCCAGGAGTTAGATGTGAAATTAGAAGTTCAGTTCAGTTTTTCGTTTCGCTAACGTTAGTTAGTTTTACCGATACCTTTTCAGCATTTCTTATCACTTTCTGTTTTTTGCTTTACCCTGGTATAAGCTATTCAAATCTGCTGAAGTGCGTTAACAGTTTAATCGTGGACCCTGGGCCACCAGGGCCTTCTAGTAACAGATTTAGCATGCCATACCTCAAAAAAAAAAAAAACTATTACCATATGGATTTTGACAAACCGCCCCTACCTTACCCTAAATTCGTAGTGATCTCTTCTAGTGACGAAAAAACCCCTCTCTAATCCATAAGATTCTTATTATATCTATCGATGGCATAGGCACTGTGCACGGAACTACATGACGAGAAGCTCCTTTTTGGGAAATCAGAGAAAATTTCTTTCTAAAAAATACTCTTGCCAACATTTGCCCAATTAACCTAAATTCGTGCAAAGGAATAGTGTACGCGACATGCCTAATATAAGCGTTCGAAGGTTTATAAATTAAAAAAAAAAAACAACACAACAGCACCCGATAACAAACTGCGAGTCACCGGTCTTGTTCGCCTTACTTTTGAGCCATTCCGTCCTCCTGGTACTGTCAACATTGGCTGGTACAATGTTGTCAACATTGGCTGGTACAATGTTGTCAACATTGGCTGGTACAATGTTGTCAACATTGGCTGGTACAATGTATAAATAGAAGAATCTCCACATCTAACTAACTAACACAATACAGCTATCCAAACCACACATAAACAGCCTACTTCGAAAAATTAGCCATCCACAACAACATCTTAAAATAAGCCAAATCAAACAAGTCCTGACACAAACTCTCCTCCCCCCTATCTATACCCACCCGGGTCACTCAACACATCAATCCAATTTTACCTATGCAAAATAATCTTACTTGCACAACATCAACACTAACGATGGCAACCCTACCTCATCTACCATCTCACCTCCACCTATAAACCAATCCTAATTTTTTTCACTCGGTTAATTCGTACTAAAAAGGCATGTTTTTGTAACGACATAGTTAAAATCTCTGTATTAAAAGCAATAGTACATTAAAGTATGACATTCGAAGAATATTGTAGAAAATGTTCACGAAGAAATATTAAAAAATACGGCAATGGCAGCAATTATTCGGACGTGTCTCGGAAAAAAGTAGAATTGCGGTGCCCCTCATAACTTGGTGCTGGATCATCTGAAATCAAAACATCAAAGTTCATTAGATAATAATTTTATCCAGGTAACGCTGGGAGGGTTTTTCGAGATTTCAATTTTTCACTGTTTTGGAACACTTTGAAGGGAAATACGCGATTTTTTGATGCGCTGCTTGTTGAAATGCCTTCGTTTTTACGTTTTTGCGGAGGTACAATTTTTCTAGGTCGATATAATCTCGAACCAGCTGATTGTCTATCAGATCCTCTAATTTTTTTAGGCATTTTAGTAATAATTTAACACAAAACTTAATGAAAACGGAGCTAAAACTATGCGAAAATAGGAACTAACGTGAACGTCTGTTCGATAGAATATTTACTGCTACACTAAATTTTATACTCTACACTGACAAAATATACAGTACAGGTATAAGGAGGTTTGTTCATAAGTCGAAATTTCTACAAATAGGTCTGACGGGTAAGATTAGGTATTATATAGAGAGCGAAACATCTGCCAGGTAACAATAGCGAGCGTAGGTAGGTATTAAAATCCGACATGTACAAAAATACTCATAACTTCGTCAATTTTGCTCCAATCGACTTGAAATTTTGACACAATATTCAATTAAAAAAATAAAAAAAAAATTTTAAAATTTGTCAATGGAAAATTAAAAATCTTAAACGATTCAAACAGATCATTTATTTCCAGTCATTCAGCTCTCTCCATAGAATCACATATAAATATGACAGAGCTCATCTCCTGTTTATGTACAGTAAACGGCAAAACACCGGGCTTCGATCGCATTTCCTACGAAATGCTACAAAAACTCTCCCGCTGTTTTAAAAACACGCCTATCATCATTGTACAACAATATCTTGAACACAGGAGTAATTCCATATGCCTGGAAAGTTGCGAACACCATCCCATTACCTAAACCGTACCTCCACCTCCGGGTACAGACCTATCTCACTTCTCCCTTGTACAGGTAAAACCCTGGAAAAAATCATTGGCAAGCGTCTGTTTTGTTTCCTTGAAAAAGAAAACTTAGCAGGCAATCAACAAGTCGCATTTAACAAAGGTCGATCTAATTTAGACGCTTTCCTTCACCTCGACCAAAGTTTATAAGCTAAAAAACGCAAGCAAGGATCACCACTATCTGTGGTGTTATTTATGATCGCCTTTGCCGATCTTCAGTCAGAATTGCTAAACATGAGCTATTAGATCACTGTGTTTATGCGCACGATATATTTTTCCTTTGTAGACACAATGATTTGAACAAGACAAAAAAATTGTTTTCAGACCTAGTTGACGATATTTTGTCATGGTCCGAATTTTCTGGAGCAAGGCTCTCTTTAGACAAATGCAAAACATTGCATACTTGTCGAAAGAAATAGTGTTCTGAAACTGTAGCTTGTCACTTAAAATTAAGAACAGTGTCATAAAAAATGTAAATAGCTTAAGTATTCTAGGACTAGTTTTAAATAGTAAATACAATTGGAAATCGTATTGTGTAGAAGTTGAAAAGAGCCTTGTTGCTAGAGCAAATATTATCAACTATATTGCGAGCAAAAAATGTAACACTCACATTAACACATTATGTAACATAACCAGATCACTAGTGCTAAGTTAGATTGACTACGGCTTATTCATCTACGGCAACTCACCGAAATCAACAACCAACTCAATCAAACTTCAATACCATCAAGCGGTCCGCAAAAGTATCAACGCGTTCAGAACAACTGCTATGAGAAACGTACCGGTTGAAGTTGGGCTTCCCACAGTAGAATAGCGAATTCAAGCTTCTCTGCCAAACTTTTTGTAAAGCTTGTACGCGTAAAACATTCGATAGTAGCCAAAGACTTTGCTTCGGCAAAGAACTGGAAGATATATTGGGTCTACAAGTAAGTTTCCAGCGTTTGTCAGAGATGGCGCCACCAGTGGATCCCGGGCAGAAATGTCAGACCCCATGTGTTTTATTTGTAGGTTTTGTATCTGTCAACAACTTTGCAGCGTTAAATTTGAGCAGTTCTATCGTTGTCGTACATTTTATCGAGCAAAATCATGGCAAGTTTCCAGCCGAATAAACGTCATTTGCGGGAAGCGCTGCTTTTATTCTTTAATATGAAGAAAAGTGCGGCTGAGGCCCATCGTTTGCTTTCGGAAACTTATGGGGCGGAATGTATTTGTGAATCGACGTGCCGCGAGTGTTTCAAACGGTTCAAAATTGGTGATTTTGGAGTTGAAGACAAAGATCGCCCCGGAAAGCCGAAAAGTTTTGAAGACGAGAAATTTTACGCTTTACTGGATGAGGATCCGTGTCAGATTCAAGAAGAACTTGCTGCATCATTGGGCGTCACGCAACAAGCCGTTTCCCTGCGCCTAAAAGCATTGGGATTCATTCTAAAGGTTGGAAACTGGGTGCCGTACGAATTGAAGCCAAGAGACATCGAACGGCGATTTTGCATGTCCGAAATGTTACTGCAGCGGTATAAAAATAAATCATTTTTGCGTCGTATTGTCACTGGTGATGAGAAATGGACTTATTATTATAATCCTAAACGCAGAAAATCGTATACAAAGCCCGGCGAGCCCGCCCAATCGACGCCGAAACGAAATATTCACGTGAATAAGGTCATGCTCTGCATATGGTGGGATCAAAAGGGTGTCGTATACTACGAACTGCTTCCAAGCGGTGAAACCATCAAAGGACCATTATATCGAACCCAACTAATTCGTTTGAAGCGGGCATTAAAAGAAAAACGGCCAGAATATGAGACCAGGCATCAGTCCGTCATTTTTCATCACGACAACGCTCGGCCACATGTTGCGGTTTCGGTGAAAAACTATTTGGGAAATAGTGGATGGGAAATTCTGCCTCACCCGCCTTACAGTAACATTGTAACTATGTTTTCATAATAAAACTTCAAATTTTGGAAAAAAAACGCTGGAAACTTACTTGTAGACCCAATATAAACGCATTCCATCAGCCATAGCACAAGCTCTTCTTGTCGCCAAACACCTGCATCTGCCTCAGAAGATAACCAACAAAAATGTCTCCCTATCTCCACCCTGGAGTATCAACCCTGAGTCATTTATCTTAGACCTGACACAGTATGACAAAACTAATACATCAAACGAAGTATTTCGAGCGTCGTTTCTGTGCATTTCTACAATGCTCAAAGCGGATAAATGGGTTCTTGTCTTTACAGACGGTTCCAAAACCACCGACTGCACATCTTTCGCGGCCTGCAAGGAAAACGGCTCATTGGTTATCACAGGCCTACTTTCATCACATGCATCTATCTTTACTGCAGAAGCCTTGGCCATCTACAAAGCTGCAACGTTATGCCTAAAAGATCGTGGTAAACATGTCATCTGCTCGGATAGCTTGTCAGTGATTAATGCAATAAGGAACCCCAATCAGGATACAGAGTTAATATCTAACATAAGAAATTGTTTAATTAGAGCAAAAAAAAAATATCAAAGTGATGTGGATTCCGAGTCATGTCGGCATAAAATATAATGAACTTGCTGACTTAGAGGCTAGTCTCTCTCACCGTGCCCCAGTATACCACTTTGACTGTTTTACTGAACTCGACATTTTGCGGTTAACAAAAACTCACTCCAAGCTAAATTAGAAGCTGATTGGCGTAACTACCACCATCATTGCGCCTCTATAAACCCAGAAGCTCCCATCCGCTCTACCCTAACACTACATCCAAGCTTTCAAACACCACATTTACAAGGCTACGTTTGGGACATACAGCTTTTACGCACCAGGATTTGTTGAAAGGACAACCGCCTCCAACATGTACCTTCTGTCATTCACGCTACGATGTTGACCATGTGCTAGGAACATCAGGCTGCTCAGCCAATAAAACAAACACTTCTCCACCACTTAACCACCTACTAAAAATCCCTAATCATAGAAATATTTGCATTGTTTTCAATTTAGTTAAGAAACTTAATATAGAAATTTAGATTCATATAAAACTCAGAGCCAAAAGCCTCAGCAGCTAGCGCTCTCTCAATATTAGCTATGTAATTTTAATTATGTACTAATAAATAATAATAATAATAATATATTATATTTTGAATATAAAAACAAGACATTAACTAAAATTCTTTACTTGAGACTTAATCATTTTAACATATTTAACGTTAAAGCTACCTGTATCTGCTAAATTTTAAAATTGTTCTCATTACTTTATGTTTTTGTAAACGGCGTACATTAAATTATCACTACACAAAAATAAAATTGACGAACAGTATTCAAAATGTGATTTGATCACTACATTAAATATATTTATTGCACTTAGTTTTGAAATCTTATTTCGTATTCTATTAAGAAAGAATATTGTTCTGGATGCTTTTTTAATAATATAATTAATATATAAATTAAACTTTAATGTATGATCAATAATAACGCCTAAATATTTCATTTCTCCGACTTGTTCTAATGATTGGCCCTCTACGAGGGGCGTTCAATATACTCTCGGTATCGATATGAAGGAAAATGCGAATTCTATTTAAATTGTTTTTATTTTTCAATATAATCTCCCCTAACATCAATGCATTTGTTACATCTTGAGATAAGCTTTTTTAAACCCTCAAAAAAATAAATTTCCTCTTTCTCCATTTATTGTCGAATTGAGTTCTTCATCATCCGAAAATCTTTTTCCACGAAGACATTTTTTCAAATCCGGAAACAGGAAATAATCACTAGGGGCAAGGTCTGGACTATAGGGTGGGTGTTGGATTTCTTCGAAACCACAATCTCGCGCAGCAGCCTTGGAAACTCGCGCCGTGTGAACAGGAGCGTTGTCATGAAGAAGCAACACACCCGCTGCGAGTTTACCCCGTCTTTTCTTTTTAATTTCCTCCCGCAAATTATGCAAAGTGGAAGCGTAGGATGTGGCGTTGATGGTTTCACCTTTTTTTTTGTACTCAATGAGCAAGATTCCCTTTGAGTCCCAAAAAACTGTGGCCATGAGCTTCCCGGCAGACGGAGTGACTTTGAACTTCTTCGGGGGGTCTGTTCCTTTTTTATGCCACTGCATGGACTCTTGTTTGCTTTCAGGGTCATAGTGGTGGACCCTGTAACAATTCGATCCATAACACCGTCCGCGTTCTCACTACACATCTCCAAAAGCTCTCTACAGCATGCGATTCTCACTTTTTTCTGAGGCGCTGTGAGCATTCGTGGCACCCACCTTGCACTGACCTTTGAAAGGTTAAGATGGTCATGAAGAATGGTGTGAATGGTACCAATTGAAAGCTTGGTGATCTCTGCCATCATTTTCACCTTTATTCGGGCACCCTCAAGAACAAGTTTTTCGACTTCTTTGATGCTTTCTCCCGTACAAGCAGTAGCCGGGGCGCCGGAGCGGGGGTCGTCTTCAATGCTCTCTCTGCCTCTCTTGAACTCACTTGACCACTTTTGCACAGTTGATAATGAAGGTGCGGAACCCTGGTAAACAGCCACCATCTCTTCATGAATAGTTTTTTGACTTTGTCCTTGCTTAGTGAGAAATTTAATTACAGCGCGATGCTCAATTTTCACCATCATCGCCTCAGTTGCCATTATGATTCTGTTGTTCTGACTTGATAAATAAGTCAATTTATATATACAACCACAGCTTCACCCCGATATCGAGAATATGTTGAACGCCCCTCGTACCTTTAAGTTAGCAGTCACCGACTAGCTCTCGCAGCGTTCACATCGTGTGTGAGTTGCCCTAGTGCAAGTGTGTTGGCGAAGAGTTTTTTTCGCGATAGAGTGTATATTCTATCTATCACGGTTACGCTACATGCTTTTTTTTTTTGTCAAAGCCGCGTGTTCAATTTTACGCGAGCAGCTAGCGATTTATTACATAGCCATGGCCCCGGGGTCAAATAAATTAAATCCCGGGAATCGTTTAAGTCAATTTAATGATGATCAGCAATTCATTGAACCCCGACCAAAAAGATATAGATCCATAATCCATGAGGATTTGCCAAGTCTTTCCCCTCCCTCCAACCTTAAGAACCCTAGATTTGTATCGCAGTTAAGAGACGCAACATACTGATCCTAACCAAATCCCAAAAGGTAGCGGACAAATTCTTACGTATCACCAATTTAGCAATCCAGTGCGCAGTCACTGTAAGCTTGCACTCTAGCCTCAACTCCTCCGAAGAAATCATTTCGGAGATGAAGTCACAAGGTGTCACTGACGTGTATAAGTTCACTAAGCACGTGGACGGCAACATTCACCCCTCAGGCCTAATATTATTTACTTTCAACCTCTACCAAATCCCGGCATCGGTTGAAATAGGTTGGTAAAAGTCCAAAATTCAAGAATATATCCCAAATCCTATGAGATGACAAAACTACCAGGTTCTCGGGCACACAAAGAAAAGGTGTAATAGAAATGGTGCTTGCCCCACGTGTAATCTTCCCCCACACAGCCCCTCCGACTATCCAACAATCCATTTCTACACATACATCTTTCCAATACACCACTAACCAACAGCGGTAAAATGCAAGATCAAAACTCACCTATTATTTCACTTACAAAAAAAATATTAAATCTGATACGGATGATAATGCATAAAAACAGCAAAACTATTCTTACCAAAGCGTCGTGGACTTCAATGGCGAGAGCGGGAGCGAGGGCAGCCAACTCTGGCTCTCCTTGCTCTGGTTCCGGCCAGTGGGGCGCACGACGTTCGATATCTCAACAACTTCCAACCTAAAATTGGTATCTTACAATGGAACATGAAGGGCTTTTTAAACAGCTACGATGAACGTAACATACTAATAAAAGAATATAGTCCCAGTATCATATCCATTCAAGAAACATATTGCGCATTCCATTTCAAACCAAAACCACCAAAAACATATTTAGGGTACAGTGAAATTCCCGTTTAAGAGGGGTGTCTGCCTAAAAGAAATACCCAAATTGAAAACTCTGAATACTATATATACATATGTATGTATTTAAATTTGTATTTAAAACGAATAAAAAAAACAAATATTTTTATCTGAACACATGAAATACGTATTGTAATTGAAAAAAACAAATAATGTATTGTTGTTTGCCTTCTCTTTTTCTTTAAAATGGCGTCCAGAAATCGTATTTCTAATTTAAAAAGAAGCTCTAAAGACTCTATCTCCGTGATCTTCGGCAAAACTTTTAAGCTGCTTGGTTAGGCTAATAGCTTTCCCGTAGTTTGGGATAGTATCTGTTGGTACTGAACCCTAATCGATATCAGAGTCTTCGGAAAGTTCTTGTATCTCAACTGGATTTTCAGTTTTTTGCTCTAAATCTGTATCTTCAACATATAAATTTTCATATAGGTTCAAAAAGTCATTTAGGTTTTCATCGTCCGTCAACTCCAATAAATTCTTGTTTTTCAAGATATCTGCAAGTACGCTAAGTGGTAGGTCATCTTCTGGATCAAATATAAGAATCTCAGTTAAGCGATCTCCACTTTGCGTATTTTCATGCTTAAACCCTGCCTTACGGAAGCAATTTTTAATCGTTTCTTTTGATACTTGATCCCAAGCTGCTTTTGCAAAGTAAACTACATCCAGTGACGGTATTTTCTTAATTAACTCAAAAGGTGTACCAGCTGTTTCAATATTTAATAGAAGATGTTTTAATATTAGAATTCGGTAATAGTTTTTGAATTTTTTTATAATTCCTTGGTCAAGTGGTTGACAAGCTGATGTACAATTATAGGGAAAAAACAAGATTTTAATATTTTTTAGGGGGGCGACTTTTGGATCCTGCATTATCTAAAAATAATAAAACATGTCTTTTTTCTTTTGCCATTTTTCAATCAAAGTCTTGCAACCACTCTGTCATAATTTGTCTTGTCATCCACGCTATTTTAATATGTTTCTAGGTTACAGGCAAGTTATTCATGTTAATATTTTTAAATGCTCTGGGCTTAGCCGCTTTACCAATTACTAAGAGTTTTTCTTTCTCTCCCACCATATTTGCACAATGCAGAATATTTAATCTCTCTGGGATATTTACCACAAATACATTTTTCTTTTTTTAATGTAAGTATTTTGTCTGGCAGGGCCCTAAAATACAGGCTTGTCTCGTCAGCATTATAGACGTCTCTTGGGGAATATTGCTTAATTAAAGAAGGGCATTTTTCCCAAAACCTCCAGCATCAACCGAAGCTCCTTCTCCTGAGATCGCTTTAAAACTTATGTTGTGCCGAATTCTAAATTTATTTAACCAACCAGAAGAAGCATTAAATGTAGAATGTCCAAGAGACTATTTCCTTTGCATTGCATCGTATTAGCAAACCTGATAAAACAACACTAACTAAGTTTTTGCAGTTTGGTTAGAACAGACCTACTGATAATATCATCTTTTTCAATTTTCCTTCGAAAAGATATTGAAAGAAATCAACGCACTGGGTCCAGAAAAATTTATCTGAAAACCTATTTCATGTTTATACCTGTTAAAGGAATCCCCTTATGACGAGCTGCTGTAAACCAGTCATAACAAAATTTGTCGATTTTGGTTCCATCACCAGTTAAAAAGCTTCTCTTTTCATTTAAATTGCTATTCGACATCCATTTGTGTAAAAGACTTTCTCTATTTTTTATAATGTCAGCAGCTTGTGTTTTTCCAATATTAAGACGCTTGGATAAGTTTCTTACACTTAACTTTTCCTGATTGTAAACTTCAACAATTTAAATTTTTTGTTTAAGCTTGAGAATTTTTCTATATGGAGATATTTTTACAACGTGCGTAGCACCCACTGTCTCTTTTTCGTATTGGTGTCAGACAAATATTAAATCCCCGTGTGTATCGAGAAGAATGGCAACGAGATCGATGAATCCCCGAGTTGACGGGGAAGTCCCTCATTAAAGGCAGGCAGCAATGGCAGCGCGCGGTGCGAAAATCGCAACAACGACACTCGGCCCAGAAAAATAATACACGACGTTTATTTTTTTATTTTATTTTTTTGAATTGTCCGGTTAAGAGAAAATTTTGTTGTGTCCACGTCTGTTCAAGAGAAGGTCCGAACAAGGGGGAGGCAACACAATGCAAATTATACCAGGGTCGGTCGGGACCATGAGAAAGTGTCTGTTCAAGGAAGGTGTTCGTGTAAGAGGGGTATCCGCGAGGGGGAATTTCACTGTATTTCCATAATTTCCCTACAAACTTATCATCGAAACGAGGTATCCATATTTTAATAAAAAATAACATCCCGCACAAGCTAACATCTATAAATTCGAACATCTTAACCCTAGCTTATGAAATACAACTCCAACGCGCATTTACTACAGCTTGTATTTATATTCTTCCGGACCAAGTTTTCACGGCAAATGACTTAGCCAATATTCTTGGGCAAATTATTACTCCAATTATAATAACAGGTGATATTAACTCCTGGAGCTCGCGTTGGGGTTCGCCTATCACCAATCACAGAAGAAGCATTCTAGAAATTTTTTTATCAGACTCAAATCTTATGATTCTAAATGTTGGTTCTCCCACCCACTTTTCCACGCACAACACTTTGACACATATGGACCTAACGTGCTGCTCACCTGAATTATTTGCTAACACCTCCTGGCAAATTTTGAATGATCTTCATAATAGCGATCACATTTCTATTATTTCCTCAACCATAATTGGTCCAGCTTACCCTCAAACACCAGTAAACCACAAGGTTAAAACTAATTTTGTTAATTGGGCTTATTTCAAAAAGCACATTTTAGATTATCTTTCAGTCTGTAACTCTTCGACCAACATAAACAAGGAGGCTTCTCAGCTTCACAAAGCCATTCGCACTGCAACAAATAAATCAATCCCCCAAAGTTCGACTAAAGTCCCTAAACTAACTGTACCATGATGGAGTCAAGATCAAACACTGCTAAATTTCGCAGAGAACTAAAATCCAGCAAAGCAAAATGCTCGCAGAATTTCACTTCGTCACTAGGCCCAAATTCATCTTCTAGTAAAATGTGGCTTAACATTCGCTGCCTAACCTGCGACCATAGTCAAAAAACTATCAGAGTCATAGAAATTCCCACTGGACCCCTATCATCCCCTGCCGACATTAAAGATGCAAATTTCCACCCTAACTTCATCAACAGGAAAATTGCTACTCTATTTACCTCCTTCCATAGTGCTCCTATCTCTCCATTAGCTCGACGCATTGAAGGACAAATCACAAACAAGCTCAGCGGCAAAACTCCAAGTAGAGACAGAATTTCATACCCTATGCTGAGTAATCTCCATTCTTCAACTATCCTTAGGCTGGTTTCATTATATAATAATATCCTCAATAGAGGACTTATTCCCCATAATTGGTAACCATACTCCCTCTACCAACACCAAAGAAAAATATAAGCGATGTTAACGGTTTTCGACCAATTTCACTTATTCCATATATATCGAAAGTACTTGAGAAAATAATTGCCAAAAGATTACTCTGGTTTATCCAATGAAAAAATCTTATAAGCCTAAACCAAACAGCATTTCAACCTGGCAAAGGTTGTGCTGATGCATTACTACATATCGACTACTACGTTTCTAATGCCTTATCCGCCCGCAATCATGTCACAATTATTCTTGCATTTGACTTCGAAAAAGCGTTCGACAGAATAGGAATCCACCTAGTCCTAGATAAACTTAGATCATGGGGTATCGGTCCCAAAATGTATAACCATGTTTGTTCATTCCTTACCTATAGAAGAATCTGCGTAAAATCTAACAAGTGTTTTTCGCCTTCTTTTGCAATTTTTAATAGAGCAACAATTTAGATAAATATACAACCCGCGATCACTGTGCTTACGCGTATGTGTAACAAAAAACGTATTATTGAATGCTATTAACGACATATCAAAATGGTCTACCTATTCTGGTGCTAAACTTTCTGTCGACAAATGCAAAACCTTACAAATCTGTCGTAAGACCTCTTGCAACAATCTTAGTCTTAATTATAGCAATATCAATATTGATAATGTTACCAATTTAAGTATTCTTAGCATAAGGACTGAAACGAATAAAATCTGTAAATTTGAATACGGGCTATACTTCCAATACGTAAAAATTGCAATCCCATTTTGTACCCAAATTAGCCTGTATATTCTCTAGTTTCAGTTTGTTATTGATTTTAGTTCGGTGCGGTTTAAAATATTTATAAAATATGAGTCAAGAGGAACGCCGTAAATAGATCATCGACAAATGGCTCAAAAATACTTCGCGTCCAAACCATTTCATCGCAAAAAATTTAAACATAGCATGCAGTACAGTGGATTCTGTTATTAAACGATATTTGGAGACGTTGACAGTTAAGCGAAAACAGAAAAGTGGAGCTAAAAGTGGAGCACATGATACAAATTTGGACAGGAAAATAGTAGGTACCATCGTAAAAAACCGGACTATGTCATCCAGAGATGTTGCTCAGAAATGTAATACCAACCAAACAATCGTACAAAGATCTAAAAAACGTAACGGTCTAAAAACACGAAACAAAACAAAAAAAACACCAAAAGTTACTGAAAAGCAAAAAGAAAAGTCATAAAAACACGGCAACAAGAAAGCGTGCTTGTTGACGAAACTTATGTTAAAGCCGACTTTACTACTCTTCCAGGTGCGCAGTTTCACAACTCCTTTGAAGCTGAGATTCGATTGGGATGGAAAAATTCGGGTCAAAATATCTAGTTTGGCAGGCCATTTTCCAGTGTGGACACAGAAGCTCATCGTTTATTACAACGGGAACAATTAACGGAGAAGTGTACATTAACGAGTGCCTAAAAAAACGGTTGATTCCGAGGGTTCAACATTATTTTAGCCAGATTTAGCTTCAGCTCACTATGCTCATGCGACGTTGAGCTTTCTTGTTGCTAAAAATGACGACTTTGTCCCAAAAGACATGAATCCACCCAATGTTCCACAGTGCCGTCCCATTGAAAGGTATTGGGCTTTGATCAAAGCTAAATTGAGGAAAAGTGAGCGGTGTGCAAAGGACGTAAAAGATTTTAGTGCTCAATGGAAAAGAGCGTCCAAAAAGATCACGGATGTAACTGTCACCAACCTTACGAAGGACATTCGAAAGAAGTTGAGGAAAGAATGGGAACCCCAATGATTTTCTTTTATTTTTTGTAATTGTGAATGAATTTAATAAAAACAGAGTTTTAAAGCAACTAAAAAAAATTTACATGAATTATGAAAATATTTTTTTTTTTTACTTTGAAGTTTCCAAATTTTCCAAAACTACGATCAATATTATAAAGGCACCCTATCATCAAGTGGCCCGTAGGAGTATTAATGCTTTCCCCACAAGCCTACATATTAGTGGAAGCTGGACTACCAACCATAGAAGACCGGATACAGAGATGACGTTTCTCTTGTATGAACATTGAAAACTCCAAGCGCCTCCAATCTGCTATTTCCTCATCTTTAATAATGGCAAAAAATATGAAAATTCCCATAGGTCGCTCTGGGAAGCACACTTAATCGCATCCACCATGGAGCATTAGCCCCTCATCTTTCTTAATGGAACTGGCACAATATCCTAAAATAACCACGCCACCACCAATTTAGAATGCCATTTTTACCCGCAGTTACGTCCGATTTAAGATCTAAAGGCTGGAGTCTGGTTTTCACAGATGGGTCAAAAACTAAGGACAGTAGATCTTTTGACGCTATACACGAAAATGGTGGCATACTCACCATTGGGCTTCTATCAACCAACGCATCCATTTTTACCGGCCAGGCACTAGCTATCCTAAAAACCATAGAACTATTCTCAAAAGTACGTGGTAAATTGGTAATAGGAACAGATAGCTTATCTGTAATACATGCTGCTGGAAATCCTAATAACAACGCTTTAATCACTAACAAAATCAGAGATGGTCTCATAAGAATGCCTCACAAGTTGAAGCTGATGTGGATCCCTAGTCGTGTAGGCATAATGGGAAATGAACTTGCTGACTTCACCGCCAATTCTGCACACCGTGCTCCATTTTATAAATCGGCCACATACACCAAACTCGTCCTATTACGACTCGCTAAAAACAACCTCAGGACAAAACAACTCCTGGATTGGTGTAGCTACATTCATCACTATTCAACCATTAACACTGACAGATCACATCCAATTTATCCCAGCTCTTCTTCCAAATCGACGAACACGACGTTTGTTAGACTACGTTTAGGTCACACTGAGTCTACCCACCAACATCCTCAAGAAGAAGGATCCGCCTAGGTGTCATTCCTGTAACTCTCCAATCGACATAATCACATCTTGGGTATAGAAATATCTCCTTCATGTACTAGATGGAGTGAAAAGTGACCTCCTGGAGAATTAAAAAAAAGTCTTTTTTAAATGTTTTTTTTGTATTATTCAATATAGTCATCTTTTAGTTTGATACACTTATTCCAGCGATTTTCAAACTTCTTGATCCCGTCCGAAAAGTAATTTTTCGGAAGGTCTGCAAAATACTCCTCCGTGGCGTCTATGATTTCCTCGTGTGAGCTTAATTTTTTATTGATGAGCCATCTTTTGAGGTTTGGGAAGAGATAATAGTCCGAGGGATCCAAATCCAGTTACCAATCGACGCCAAAAGTCCGCTCGATTCCGCATCAGCAAGTCCAAACACTCTTTCGAAGTGCTGTCGCCTTCGTGTTTTTGGTCATTCGCGGCACCCAGCGGCAGGATAACTTTTTCATATGCAGAATATTGCCCAAAAAATGGCGTGTGCGCTCAGTACTAATCTTTGTGGTATCTGCTGGCTGGCGCACCTTCACTTTCCGGTCAGCCAACACCATTTCATGTATTTTTTTGACATTGTCCTCTATAACCGCATCGAAGGGCCTGCCGCTGCGGACTTGCTCGGTAGTGTAGGGTCCGGCCACCACGAAACTCTCTAAACCAATATTTGACGGTGTAATCTGAAGGAGCGTTAGCCCCATAATATTTATCCAACTTTTCTTTTGTTTCCTTCGCCGTTTTGCCTCTCAAAAAATAATGTTTTATGAGAGAACGAAAATCGTTTTTGTCCATACTCAACATAATGCCAAACACGTCAACAACAATCAGCTGTCAAAGCAAAACTAAAGACAGTATCGCACTGAAATTTGGCATGTCTGCCTAAATATGAACGGACTTCAAGGAAAAATAACCTTTTTTGCAGTATCAGCGCATTCTGGCGGTCAAGGACGTCACTTTTCACTCCATCTAGTAAACAAACGAATTTACTGTTAACAGAGCAATTTCCGTTAACATGGGTCAGGGTACACCAAAGCAAGCCTTTTCTTAAATCCTCGATAAATGCTGTCAACATTGGAGATAGACCCTTACTGTAGAACGATTTTTTTCTTAAAATATGCCCAGGAATCATTTCCCAAATTATCGTCAACGAATTAGGGGACATCCTGTATAACAACAGATATAGTTTAACAAATAAATATTAATTTTTTTTTTTATTTCTTTACTTCCAACCAAAACTAACCATACATTCTGTATGCTGCTGTTCCGCTTTTGCTTTTACTGCTTACTCTAAATCTGTTTGATATTTACATTTCATCATCAGTTCTAACTCACTATAATTCATAGCAAAATTAAACAAGTAAGAAAGTGCAACAGTGCGTCTGTAACGAACCGTTTAATACCCTACTCTCTTTCTTTTGTGACAAGAAATCATGCCTTGAGTTACTAAGTAGTGTATAAAAACCGTTTTCGTTCACAAAAAATAACTTTTTTTAAAAAAATAACATTGCCTTGCGCAAATCAAATCAAATAAACAAAAAACGTTTGCTGTGACACTGTAGTTCTCTAACTATATTTTATCAGAATATAATTTGCTCGAAGTAAATTTGGCATATAAGGATCTACATACGGACTACACCAACTGAGTTTGCCATTCTACTGCGCAGGTCTCATAAAATTTCTCTTGTCATCTCTTAAATTGGCAAATATGACCTATGAAACACGAAAATGGGTGGAGCCATAAACTAAAAGGATCTACATCCCAATATTGCTTTCAAGATCGCAGTTGCCATCTGACTGAGGCTGGTTTTTTTTATTTTCTTTCTATTAGACTAAAGTTGAGAGCGCACTGATGGGACGGCCATTTTCTACCTGAGGTATAATCATTGTGTATATCCAGTTTTCCAAAAAATTATTACACGTATCGCTTTGCCTTCCTCAGTTCCTTTTTTGTTATATATTTTGAGGGATTCCTTATATGTGTCCGAGTCTGCCACCTTTCTTGTGCTTTTTGCTTGGTTGAAAAGTTTTCTACAATCGGTTCTGAGCGGTCCCAGTGGTGATATCCAGCAGTGCGACTTTTTCTTGCCTGTAGATTGAACAAGAGGACAGGAAGCAGCCATTGTCTGATTAAGAGCTAGGGTAAAGTCCTTGACTTTAACGTCAAGCTCATTGGTGTTATGTACATGGGGGACTTAAGAGTTCAGAGGAGAGTAGTTTTAAAAGTGAACCCCTCTGTATTTTGCCCAATCAGTTTTCTAATAATTGCAGAATGCTAGTTTGCGGGGAGGAGCATCATTCAGACTGAATTATGTAGATATATCTTTAATCTGGAAAAGAGTACTAAGACGATATCTTTCAGTTCGCTATCATATGAGTGATGTTGTCGGAAACAAGAGTTTTATCTAGCACTTCTTGTCGGTTTTTAGTTGTTCGTTGCTAATATTGCAACCAATGAGGTTAGTACTTGTAATATAATATAAAGTGACTCACCTCTATCGTTAATACAGTATCGACATTAACGATACCGTGTGGTGTGCGTTGGCATCGCATCCGATGATAAGGCCAGTTTTTTGCCTTCCGGCTTCCAGCACCATCCTTTCTAGGTTGTCAACAGGAAGAGGGCACACATATGTATTTATGGCCAAGATAAACTGATGGGTAGAGGAGTAAATGCTGGTCACAGGCTTCTCACTCCTTGAAAGCTTTACTCCTTTGGCTCGTTGTTCTTACCTTTCGAAGGTGCACCTGGACCTGCTACAGCTTTGCATTTGCTCGGCATTGCAGGAGCGTTGCCGATAGTTTGTGCAGTCACCGTATTACCCTCCGGTATTGAAGGAGTATCGGTCTCGAGTTTTAGTTTAGAAGATGATTCCATATGAGAGAAAGGGAGGTCAATCTCTACAGAGACCGGCTGTATACAGATAAGGCCAGTTAATCCGGAGGTCGCCAGATATCCGGATACTGCGTTCACGACATAACTATTTTTAAAATACTGGGCCCTCAACGAGACTAATCTTCGGGGCGGGTCGTATGACACCTCGACCCAGCACAGTGGAGAATATACAGGGAAGGAAGGAAGGAAAGAAGAGGGGAAATGAGGGAGGTGATTAGGATAGATCTACAACCAAGTTCGATGCTTAGAGTAGAGGATATTTTAAATAAAGTGTTGTTTTTTTTTTCAGGAAATTTAAACCCAACTGAATGGAAATGGCCAAGGACTACGATTATTTGTTGAAAGTTTTGCTTGTTGGAGACAGCGATGTTGGTAAACATGAGATCTTATCAGGATTGGAAGATGCATCTTCAGAGAGTCCTTTCTGTAGTGGAAATGGTAACAAGCATTTTCTGCCCATAGTCAGAACTCACTCTAATGTAAACCGTATATCTTCTTTTTTTTCTATAGCATATAAAACAACGACAATATTGCTGGAGGGAAAACGAGTAAAGTTACAACTCTGGGACACATCCGGTCAGGGTCGTTTCTGTACAATTATCCGATCTTATTCCAGAGGTGCACAAGGAATTATTTTAGTGTACGACATAACAAACAAATGGAGCTTTGATGGAATCGACAGATGGTTAAAAGAAGTCGAAGAGGTGAATTAATTTTAATTTTCCGACGACTTACATAGTAAGTTCTTATCCGTTTAAATTGTAGCATGCTCCCGGGATACCAAAAGTACTCGTGGGTAATCGGCTACATTTGGCCTTTAAACGACAAGTAGCAGCTAAACAAGCCGAGTTGTATGCATCACGCAACAACATGTCATGCTTTGAAATATCTCCGCTTTGTGATTTTAACATAAGAGAATCATTTTGTGAGCTAGCCAGAATGGCACTTCACAGAAATGGGATGGAAAGAATATGGAGAAGCAATAAAGGTAATTTTACAAACAAGCTCGAGTAAGATTTTGTTTTTTGAAATAAATCTTTTGTTTCAGTACTTTCACTGCAGGAGCTTTGCTGTCGAACAATTGTTCGTCGAACAAGTGTATACGCCATAGAGGCATTACCCTTACCTCCATCCGTGAAATCAACACTCAAATCGTATGCGTTGACAACGAATCAGTGTTTTAACACTTTAACTCACTCAAAGAGTAAGAATCGATGTAAGACACCAACGCAGAGTCATAGTACAAGGAATAGCTGCAGCATTTCGTGATTTCTTTTAGCCCATTCAATGATCGAACATTTAAACAAAAAAAAGGAACCCATACCTAACTCTAGTATTTATTTAACAACCACAACACGTATTTTATAATTTAATATTTATTTTATATCCTATCATACATTCAACGCTCATAATAAAAAAAAACAGCATTGCTGGCGCAACGTCGAGTCGTACAAGTATTCCTTATCAGTTGTAATAAACAGCCAAACCGAAGGTAAAGAGTTCATAAAATGTATTCCTTACTGCTGGTAGTTGTCTGCATTACAATGATAAGGTTAGTATGTATGTGTGTGTGTGTAAAAAGTGTATTTAGATATTCAAGCAGAAGTACTAAACGTAGCACTGATTGCAAACTATGCTCTGCCATTTGTACACCAGCAAAGCGCAGCGCGATACATTTTACTTTTATATAAAAAAGAAAAAAAACAAGTAAACACAAAAAATGTAAAATAATATATACAAAAATATATTTTTAATATACCACAAAATAAGGGTACAATACTTTTCTCTCATGAAGTATTTTCTATCCATAAACTTACTAAACTATAATCTATATTTTTATTTAAATACATACTAGTAACTAGACAACACTTTAACTACTAAAGCAGTTTAAGTTTAACTATCGATCATTTTTAAAATGCGTAATTTAATGGACTCTTGACTTTAAGTACACGTTTGAATTCTTTTAACATTTTTTTTTTGTTTTGTTTTCCTATTCCCTTACGTTTATTCATTGATTGGGTTAAAGGAATATGGATAAAAAGCACTGACCGTGGTAGTTTATATAAATGAAGAGTGTACACTCAAAGTTTGTTTTGTATTTTAATTAGGAAGTTATTAACACATATTCCGATCTTTGTATCAACTCATCGCCAATTACTTAGAAATGTATTCTCCGCTTCAAATTTAGGTTACTTATGTAATAATGAAGACCCATTTTTGATCAAAAATTATAACACTCAAAGCTTATTCTTAAAGTTTTGTTAATTCGATTCGTTTTATCTCCAGTTAAAACAATAGTTCATTGATATCTGTAACGAGATCTATTCAAGTGAACACTCCAAAGCTTGTCATTTATTTGTTCAATATTTGATCTTAATCTGTTATGCTATGTGTTTGTCCCATTATCACGGCTTACTTTGGTGTAAGGTTAAGCATTATTGCGTGCATAGTTTGCTTAATAGATACAATCAAATTAAAAAGGTGCTGGATATAGGATATAACTAATATACAGATCTTGAATTTGATAAGGAGAAAAAATTCCGGTGGACCAATTTTTTTACCAATTTTGTATACAAACCCGTCTATTATTTTTCTTTTTGTCATGATGGAGTGAAATAATATAAATAAATTGTTAGCGTGATAGTCCGGGTCAGACTAAGGCCTTTTCCTCTACCACTCACAGTGCTCTCAATCTTGTCATTTTGTGCACAATGACAGAGGATCTTTGACTTTTTTTTACCGATTTCAAACGCGGCAAATTCAGACATTCCAATAGACAACATCTGGCTTTCTGAGGTAAAGGGCTGCTGTTATCAGGGAAAGTTTAAATTTTCAGCTTTTCGGTGTAGTAGACAATAAATTTAACCACTGCGCCAGGTCATCATGCAGGTGGGTTAAATGTTATAATTCTTTCTTATTACGAACTGAACGTTCTGCATTAGTACCTTTCAACTTTACAAACCACATATCAGTGCTATGGAAGCTGAAAGGCATTTAATAGTACATATAACTAATAAATCTCCATCTCTTACGATATTTTACCCTTACTCCTCTTTCCAGCGACTATCAACAATAACATTTGTGACTATAATCCAGTCATATAACAAAAGTTATTTACCCTTTTTATCCATTTTAAGATAATTTGTTTTCATCAATACATATATAAAATAAAATAAAGAGAATGCATCTCATTCAAGGTAAATAATATGAAATTATGGGTTGCTCTACAACCACGGTTTGATACAACAACTATGTATGTATACTCGCATGACATGACAGCCTTTTTGTATTTTCTTTATATTTTTCTTGGTAGACGATTTTGTAAATATGTACGTAAGTTAGTTACATCAGTCCGGCCGAAAAGTTGGTACAAAAATCATCTTTTTTATTCTTCGTTTCATTTAGCTTTCACTTTATTCTTTTTTTTATGTTAAAAGAGTTTGGTGACATTTACATGTATGAGGACTCTATTTAAAATAAATTATTGAAAATGTACACAAACAACATCAAGAATTTAATTTTAGCTTTGCGTTAATAAGTTATCAGCATCTATTAAAACAGTAGTTGTTTTAAGTACCATTTATAGATACAATATATTTGTACAATACAATATTCAACTCTTTCCTGTTATGTTTAACAAGACGTTATTTACGAGCTATTTTCTTAAATACAAACGATACCTTGTGATTTAATTTAATTTATAATTAATATTTTATTTTTTGTTTTTTTTTTTTTTTTTTTATGAAAATGTAAATAAAAAAAAAACTATCTTTTTACATGCAGAACTAAATGTTTTCATTTAATTTTTTTTATTGTCACACAGATCGAATTTTATTGGAAAACTGTTGTCATGCATTTTGTTTTGTATTTAATGTCGAAAGGTGAAAGACAGGCTTGAAAAAATGGTATGTTCACTTCAGTGCGGACAATTTAATGAATTTCTTCAAAAATAATTTTTGTAAAAATGCACATTTCTCACATTTCTACTAAAAGAACTGATTAGCAGCACTGACTTCTGAAAGTTTCTCCCATTTTCATTTAAAATATTCTGAAATATCTTCGAAAAATATTTTCACGTACGCATGTAGCCTAAAAGTAAAAAAGTGAAGAGGAAAATAAAAGGGTTATACCATATACATAAGAGTATAACATATAGTAGGTTGACATTTTTCCTTTTACCTTTATGCTTTTTACTTTTTTTTTAATGAATTGCGGAGTAAATTTATTTAGATATTGTCATGCTTCAAAATCTTGCTAAATTTTTAATATGAATTTATTATACTATTATACTATTATACTGTAAAATTTTTGTGTGGGTACAAATGATAGAACTTATTCCTTTCAATGCAATCGCTTTATTACTTAAAAAAAAAAAACAGTTACAATTCACAATCCAATCTCAAGCACTTTTACTTTTCTTTATCTTTTACTTAAACCACTTAAGGGGAGATATACACCTCAAAAAAAAAATTAATTTTTTTTTTCATTTTCTTGAAACTTAAGGTCTCAAGAATATCCAGTGAAAACGCAAGTTAATATTTCGATAAATAACCCAGTTATAGCCGGGAGAGTGAAACGAGTTTTGCGATGTCGAACCGAGAGGCCGGTAGCGGCAAGCAACCATTCGAATAGAGCGTCCCTAGACCTATTTTATGATTTTATTGTGTTTTTGGGCGTACTCGGCTCCAGGTGTAACGAAAATATTATACGACTGTTATTATTTGCCAGAAATAGGCACGTTTTGAGAGTAATTTCCGTTCGTGCAACTGTTCGTTACAGTGAATTTTCGTTTGTGAATAAATATTCAGAAGAAAATGGATATCAGAAATAAAGGTTCTCGAGAAGCTCATCGATCCGGATCTTTTCGCAAAGATCGGAGCAAGAAGAAAATACCGCCCAAAAATCGACATACTGCCGAAAAACTTTCCGACGAGAATATTAGTTCCAGTGCCAAAAAAATGAAGACTGATTATAAGACATCCGCACCAGAAGATCCAGCATCGGGTTTTGAATTCTCTGACTGTTTTTTGTCTTATCGGAATGTGTAGAAAGCACTCGAGGACTCGATTTTAAAATTGTAGTTTCGCGTTCATCATGCAGACCGACTTTCATTCCTTCGTACCCGTACATCAACACTGCTTACGAAATAAACACATGATTCTTTTTTGTTATGCGTTTATTGAGGATTGGTTTGCGTGGGGCTATGAAATTTTGTGGGCTCATGGATTTACCGCCTCCGCTTCAATAAACGCCGTATGATATGATAATAAATAACATTCATTCTGCTGCTTCAAGTATTGTTCAATTGGTGTTAAAACAATCTGTAAAAGAAGAACAACAGGAAATAAAACAAAATTCTAGTGCTGATATAATAAAACTGACCGTTTCAGGAGATGGTGCGTGACGAAAACGTGGTTTTACCTCATTGTTCGGAGTTCTCATTGGTCAGTTTTCGTTGATTTTCTTGCAAAATCTTCTTATTGTGCTAAATGCAACTATTGGAATAAACGCAAAAATACCGAGCAATATGAGGAATGGAAATCTACGAGTAATCATTATGAAAATTGTCAAATCAATCATGACGAATCGGCAGGCAAAATAAAAGTAGACACCATGAAAGAATTATTTTTCAAATCCGTCGAAAAGCATGGAGTTATGTATACTAATCACGTCGGGGATGGCCACTCTACGACGTACACGGGATTAGTGGATGCGAAACCGTATGGTGATGAGATTGAAATTGTAAAAAAAGAATGCGTGGGACACGTTGAAAAGCGAATGGGAACCCGTCTTCGCGAATGCAAGAAAAGAAATCCTGGAATCGGCAGCAAAATTTATGGATAAATTGAGCATTTACTATGGCTTAGTTATCCGCAGAAACTGTAATTCCAAGGATGACATGAAAAAAGCGGTATGGGCAACATTCTACCATTACGGCTCAACAGACAGCAATCCTCAACATTACATATTTCTGCCCCGAAGGTCCCGAATCGTGGTGCAAGTGGCAACAAGCGAAAGCTAAAAGAGAACTGAAAAATTTCCGTCACGATTATTTCAGCATTGCCAAAAATGGTGTTAGATGTCATCAAACCAATATTCGAATACCTCAGCAATGGCAAATTGTTAGAGCGCTGTGGTGGCGGATATACCCAAAACAGCAATGAAAGTTTCAATCAACTTATTTGGAAGATAGCTCCAAAAACTATTTCTTGCAACGTGCACGCTCAACAATGGTGTCACCTCATTGTTGGAAGTCATGAACGTGTTGGAAATATGGGTCGGATCAGCAGCGCGCGAGACGAAACTCGCATAGCGAAAGCAGAGCCGCAAGCGCAAGAACAGATGAGGGAAGGTCGAATATGGCCCAGATAACAAAATTTTAAAAAGCTATGAATATTCCACCGACTGTAGAATGATTCCATGTGTGTTGACAAATTTCATGACTTATTCATTCCTAAATTTTAGAACGCGTTTTTCAAATCGGTACCCAAAATTTCTTGTAAACCTATGAACCGATTGCCTTGAATAACCTGTTGTGGTTATTCTATACACCATTATCTAGTACTTGTCATAGGATTTTTTATTAGGAGTTTTTGTTCTAAAGACAAGATAATAGCTAATCTTTAGTCCAAAAATCACTTTTCATGTTCAAACGTCCGCCATTTTGTCATAAAACAATATTTTCAAAATCGGCTATGACAAGTACTAGATCCAATTTAATAAACTTTTTGGTTTTTTTTTCAGATGATTTTTAAAGAAACGCCAGTGGGTACCGTTTACGCAATTTTTTTTACGACGCTCCAAGAATCATACAATATCCTTGTATATTTTTAAATAAAAAAATTAAACATACATATTTCTGAATGTGTATATTGTAGATAGTTAAACTCCCATTCCGAAATTTCAAATAGTTTTCCTTAAAAAAATACACAAAAATGACCTTTTTTTCCGACCCCTAGGTGTATATCTCACTTTAATCACTCAAGTTCAACTAATGAATTGACTTGCAACCTTGGCGATGCTAATATTTATACCATAGATAAACTAACTAGATGTCAAACTCTACTAATACTTTTGCAAACCCTTAACTTTCGCACTGACACACTGTAAGTGAATTCCAACACTTTTACATCTATATAACTTTCTCAAAATTTGTTAGAATGAGAACAATTTACTAGTAAAATTTCTTGAATGAGAGGGATTTGCACGAGTGTGTGTAATGAGGATGATGTTTTTTTGTTTAAAATGGGCATGGTTTGTATAAAATGAGAGCGAAATTGCCATTGACGACAATTCACACGTATTCGCAGACAGGGTCACACGGATAGGAGCGATCAGTAGAAAACCGGTTTTGTTTTTCCAAAATCTGGAAAGTTTGATATCTAGGTATAGTTAGTCTATGCTTTTTTTAACATTCGTTGAGTATCCGCTTTTTCAACAGTAAAATTCGTGTTGAATTTCTCTCCTTGGAGCTAACACTTTAATGTGAATTCCGTCGATTAATACTATTACACCCGGGAAGCATAATTTTTTCATTGAACATTGCACAGACACACTGTAAGTGAATTCCAACACTTCTGCATCTCTATAGCTTTGTTAAAATTTGCTAGAAGGAGAGCAATTTACAAGTAAAATTGCTAGAATGAGAGCGATTTGCAGGAATTTGTGTAATGGAGACGACATTTTTTTTATTAAAATGGGCGTGGTTTGTATAAAAGGAGAGGGAAATTGCCATTGATCACAATTTACACGTATTCACAGACAGGATCGCATGGATAGAGGCGATCAGTAGAAAACCGGTTTTGATTTTCCAATATCTGGAAAGTTTGATATCTAGGTATAGTCAGTCTATGATTTATACTCTAATGACATATTTCGAGAACAATCTGTGCCATCCAGCATTCTATGCAAATTTCCATTTTGCTAGAAAACTCGAATCACCAATGGTTGACATCGTCTACTATTGAAATGTAGATGGCGCTGCTCATATTTAAGGGACATTACAATACAAATTATTAATACTTTATGAAGACTCGTTTTCTTAAAGCTTCCATTAGTATATTGTGTATCAGGAAATGTTCAATAATAAGCCACAAACCAATATAAAATACCTCATAAAAACTTTTTTTAAAATAAAGTAATTGTAATTGTGTCCTGTCCTACAGTCTAAATATAACAGACGGAAAAGAGTATTGGTGTTGGTGGTGTTTCGTATTGTGTTAACCACTTAAAATGTGAACAGCGCCATCTGTATTTGAATCGGAGATTTTAATAACGGAAGCATCTATGAAATAACTTAGATGGCAAGCACTACTAATTCTTTGCAAACCCTTAATCCTCGACCAGACCCATTGTAAGTGAATTACCAACTCTTTTACAAATCTATAACCTGCCAGAATTTGTAGGAAAGAGGGAAATTTACAAGTAAATTTGCTTGAATGAGAGCGATTTGCACGTAAAGTTCACTATGTGTGTGTAATGTGGATGACGTTTTTTGAGTAAAATGGAAGAGAAATTGACTTTGATGAAAATTCACACGCATTCACAGTTAGGGTCCCACAGTTAGAGGCAATCCGTTGAAAGCGGATTTTAGTTTTCCAATTTCTGGAAAATTTGCCATCTATGAGCAGAAAACTCAACCATTGGAGAATGGAAACTTGTAGCGAATATTCTTGTACAAAGGAAAGTTGTATGGGGTGCTGGATAGTACAGAATGTTCTCGAAAGATGTCAACGGAGTTCAAAAACCAGCGTCCTCCAAGATATGCAAGTCAGTTCTAAAGTAGAAATTGAAGAGTGAATTAAGAGATCGATTAAGTGGTTTAAGTAAAAGATAAAGTAAAATAAAAGTGATAGAGAAAAACGATTGGATAGCAAATTCTAAATATTGTAAAATGTTTGTGTGGCTACAAATGATAGAACTTATTCCCTTCAATACAATTGCATAATTTAATACAGTTACGATTTACAATCCAATCGTTTTTCTCAACCACTTTTACTTTTCTTTATGTTTTACTTAAAACACTTAATCACTGCTCGTAATCCACTCTTCAAATCCCACTTTTGAACCAACATGCATATCTTGGGGGATGTTGATATTTCTACTCCCCTGACATCTTCCGAGGATATTCTGTACCATCCAGCGTTCCATATAAATTTCCATTTTGCTAGAAAATTCGACTGCGTTCTCTATTCTCAAATGCTTCGGTCTTCTACTATTCAAAATTGGAAATTTTCAGCATTTCAAATATAGATGACGCTGCTCACATTCCAGATACCACACTGCTCGTCCGAACAACTTCGCCATTCAGCATTCCCTTGAATTTACACTTTTTATCCAAACGGACCAACTTCAGTTTTCCTCGATCCCCATGCTGGATGCTGTAGACACCATCATTAATGCGGGTTGTCACCTTGTATGGACCTTCCCAATAGTGTTGCAATTTTGGTGATTTGCCTTTCTTACGCAGAGGATTATACAGCACACCAGATCTCCTTCGTTGAAGACGGCAGATTTCGCTTTGATGTCGTAACTAGCTTTCATACGGTTGCTCGTTAGCTTCACATTTTCTAGGATGTTTTCATAGAATTTACGAATCCTGCTACGCAAGTCATCCACATAGTCGTTTACCTCCTCCGTAGGTTGGGATCCGAATTTCGTTTCACTTGGCAACCGAGCTGTTTGACCAAATAAGATCCCAGATGGGGTGTGTCCTGTTAAGTATGCACCGCGTTTCAGAAGGCAATTAAGAAGAAGGGTATGTGTCGAGATGCTCATTCAAGGACCATTCCACCAGATTGAGAGTGAAGTGGCATTGTCCTTGTCTTCTTTATTCCCAGATATTGGCATACTTCCTGGAAGACTTTGGATTCAAAGTTTCATCCTCGATCAGAGTATAGTTCCATAGGGACCCAAAATCTGCTCACCCAGTTGTTGATTTGGGATGGAAAACACTTCCGGCCACTTACATGACCACTAGGGTGAATCAGTTGCCATTAAAGCTTTCGGGAAACTGCCTATCGATGTCGATGGCTATTCATTAGAATGATGCTCCGACATTGTATTGTTGCATTCGCCCTGTGGCTTTACTGATGGGCCCTTGGTAGCCTCACGCCTTATGTATTTTGCAGCAATTCTCGAGATCATGTTTTGTTTGTCATGTATTTCATGGAGCACTTGGCTGACTCTGGACTATGGCACAATTAACTGTATATGGGATGTTGTTCATTCTTTCTCATTTTCTTTTCAACAAACCATATTGCACACAAAGCGAGTCCTACTGCGCCCAATATGCCTTCAGAGTTCGGCTTTGATATCTGCTGTCAGCTTGGTCTTTCTTCAAGTTCCTTGCAGGCCCAATATTGGTTCAATGTCATTATCTGCCTGTTGGAAGAAACGGATTTCGGCTACACTCCAACCCTCTACTGGCTCAGTCCTGATTATTTGGATAGTGGTCTGGGCCTTCGGTTCCATACCTTGAGAACATCAGCATTTGAGTGGAGTTTTCCCTTGCGGTGTTGCCCTTCAAAGTCGTAGCCCTGCAACTGCTCGATCCATCTCCCAACTTGGCCTTCAGGGTTCTTAAATTACAGTAGCCATTTCAGGACTGCGTGATCTGTGCAAAGAATGAACTCCTGTCCATAGAGGTGCTTATGGAAATGCTTCGTAGCCAGAATTAAAGCTAGAAGCTCACGCCGAGTTACGCAGTAGTTTCTTTTAGACCTGGAGAGCACCATGCTGTAATACTATATGCAACCACATTCTCTTGATCATCATGAACGCGTCCACGATGAACATTTTTCCATGCGTGGGGTAACCCAAGATGGAGGTATTCACATCTGCCGCTTGAGTTATTGGAATGCTTTTTCACACTGTCCTGAACTGTTGGCTTTTTTCCGTAAGTTGATGCAGGTTCTTTGCAATACCAGCAAAATCCATTACGAATCTTCTGTAATATGTTGCAAATCCCAAGAAGCTTTTCAGTTCGGGGCAGACCAACTTTTCACCGCTTAGATTTTGTCAGAATCCGTCCTTACTCCTTCTGCGGATATAATGTGACTCAGATATTTTATTTCCGGACGGAACAAGGCACACTTTTCTGAGTTCAGATTCAGATGAGCGCTCCGTAGCCTCTCAAACAGGCTAGGTTTTCTCGATGCTCCTCGAACGTCTTACCTATGACGATAACGTCGTCCAGATCCGCTGGGCAGCGTTTCCACGTAAGACCTTGAAATCTTCGTTCCATTAATCGCTCGAAGGTGGCCGGAGCATTGATAGTTCAAACGGCATCAACGTAAACTGCCAAAGACCGCTTCCTGTAGTGAAAACCGCTCTCTCACGTTCTTTTCAATCAATGTCCACCTGAAAGTAACTGTTCTTCAGGTCTAGTGTTGAGAACCATTTTGCTCCACAATGCATATCCAAAGTGTCGTCAATTCTTGGCAATGGGTAGCTGTCCTTTTTGGTGATACCGTTGAGACGTCTGTGGTCTACATAAAATCTCATGCTGCAGCCTTCTTCTTCATGAAGACTACTGGAGAAACCCAGGGACTCTACGATTCTTCTATCAACGCCTCAACTTTCATCTTCAACACCATTTCGGTAACTTCTGTTTGCTTTGTCAATGGAAGATGCCTTGACGACAGGTTAATGGGTTGGTCGGACGTCTCCGGTGTCAATGTGATTAACCATTGTTAGTGCAAAACATTTCTGCTCATTGTCCCAGTTATTCGCGCAAGCAACCGCTTTAAACGGCTTCTTATATGTAGACTACGAGGTCTTGCCATCGAATGAGGGAGGCTTCAGCTCTTTTCTCCTTGGACCGCTTAAAGAACATTCCCGCAGTTTCTAGCGAAGATAGCTCGGTGTCGAGCTCTTTTGCCAGTTGCTCAACTTTATTGCCCATTAGTTCAATTCCTTCAAATTTGTCATTGATTTCTTCGAATTTCTGCTGTAGAATGTTCTAGGATTTGCATCATCGCAGCCATGTCATTGCCAGTATTTATCTGTTCTTCCTCGTCAACGTCAAAGAAGTATATATCTGGATCATACCCCTCGTTGTTCACAGCATCCTGAAGCCGGAGCACCAAGTCTCTTTAGAAGAACGCTTCTGGCGGAACAAAACCGTCAAAGCGTACTCTCTCATGATACACATAATTGGGTAGTAAGCCCCGGAGATCAGGTTGTTCGATGAGGTCATTGCTCTTGCAATGTGCCTTCGAGTCAACTTAATGACGAAACTGTCCACTCTTATTAGGTTCGCCCTATTGTACAAAACCTCATTAGGATAGAATTTTATGTACTCCGACCCTGGTGTTCTGTATAAGCGAAGACAAGTCCTAAGACAAGCCCTCTCAAACACCGCAATCTTTTGCAATAAACTTGCTCCTAAGTTGAACCACATATATATGATATCCAAATACAAGCATAGGCTGGATAAGGGCCATGCAGCAGATCACCTTCATCCTAGCATCGAGTTGGCTGTTATAAAACGGTCTCTTTGTAAGGGCGAAAGCACCTTTGACTCTGACTAGAGCAATATCTATAAGTTTGTTAAAATACAGATATTGGTCTAGGCAGATCCCAAGCTGTCTGACTACATTTCGACAAGCACGTGGCTGCCCATGCTGTCCCACGATCGAAAACTTTCGCCAATTCTTTTTGGTATCCCTAGAGGCCCCAGACAAAGGCGTCGTAAACAAAATGGTTTCCAATTTCTGAAAGTTGATTTTATCGAAGTCACGTTGCAAAAGTATATTGATAACCTTAATCTATGGCATGGTGAAGTGAACCCATCAGATCACTTGTGTAAATGTTGAATAGGATCGGCGAAATTACAGCACCTTGTTTTTAATATTAAATGTTCCACCGACATTCTTCACGATAAACTGTCTACTGGAGAGCATATCAAAAAGAATATACAGCAGTTTACTAATGCCCAGCCTGTCCAGCTTGAAAAAGAGTCCCTCTAACCATACGGCACTGGTTCCTGCCTTTATTCCATTGGATATCAGAAACCAGTTTAGACGCAGCATGAATGACATCATGTCCCCCTTGAAACCGAATTGATTATCCGGAACTATATGTTTTTCCTCAACCCTTAGCCCGGACTCTATTGATCACCTTCTCAAAAACCTTACTGATGTTTCTAAGAAGACTGATCGAGCGGAGATGCGCCGAATTGGAAGTATCTTTATCCCTTCTGGATATGGGATGTACCACCGCAGTTTTCCAATGCGCTGGATAATGTGCATTATTCATTGCATTATTAAACAGGGTGGTGTAAATGTCCACTGCTTCTAGTGGGATATGTCGAAGCACAATGTTCGGTATTTCATCGGTTCTCGCTGATTTCTTACTTCCAAGTGATTCGAAGATCATTTGGAGTTGGAAGCCAATACACTACCACTTGAGCCACTACCACCCATTCTGTACCATCCATTTCTACTATAGGTTATATTATAACTGAACATTTATTTACATATATTAGAATATAATCCATTATAAATGCATCAGTCATTAAATCGTTTTATATAATTTTGCAGTTCAATTGCTTCAGATGTAGTGTTCAATGACTTATATATTTTAAGATCGTCTGTCTTCCCTGAGGGACACCCGAGTGATTAAAAATAGCTTTCGAGAACACTGAACCTGAACCTGAACTTTAACATATTGAACCCGATTAGTCAAATAACTCCTAATCCATCTTAAAACATTTGAGTGAATACCAATAATAACAAGTTTTTTGTAGAAGTAACAAGATTTGTGGACACAAAACCATGCTGGAACTCCGAAAGATGATTGCAAATGCCAGATACAGTATTCTCTTTACAACAGTTTCAAATATTTTTAGAATCAATTGCAATTTTACGATAGGTCTATAATTTTCAACGATTCTCTTAGACTCTGATTTGTGTGTTGGTGTAATAAATAATACACAGTCCAGAAATTCATCATTAACTAACGACATGTTAAAAGTTATTTTCAGAGGCAGGATTAAACTAAATTTGCAGGTTTTAAAAAATTAAGGTGGAAAATTTTCGGATGCAACGCTGGCGCTGGAATTTAGAGATGATAATTCGTAAAAAATTTCATCTTCCGTTACGGAAAGAGAACTTAAGTCAAAGGTTTGTTGACTTTGAAATATTGAGTTTAGGGTAGATCTTCATTGAGGAAATTTGATTGGAAAAAATTTGCAAACATATCACATATAAGATTAACTTGAAATTTCATCATAGGTAAGCGCGACGATTCTCGCTTCGTATGAATAAACGATCAAAATGCTATGGTTTCTCTCTAAATATATTGCTTACAAATTAAACTTTTTAAATATTCATATTCTCGTTTCAATCGCAAAAAATTACTACGCTTGATAAATCGTTTTTATTCATTTTAACCATCTTAGTCATCGCATTTTTTAATCTAAGTAGACTTTTATTAAACCGTACAGGTTTATTTGAACATACTCGTGCGCTTTTATCGGAACAAACATAAATATCGCATATTGCAGTGTACTATATTTCTTAGCACATTGGAAGAGTTTAGTGCGAGCTTCCAATAGATAGTGCAAAGAAAATCATTCATAGCGCTATAATCTACATTAATAAAATCAAACTTAAAAATAAATGTTTAATATTTCTTTCTGCGACCAATAGTATAATTAAATAAGATCTGCAACGCATTTTGAAAAATGCTTTTATTTGGTAAGCGAAAATAACTTTACTTATAGAAGCTTTTAATTCATTATCTAAAAAGACTAAAACCGATAACATTTCCCGATGCATTGCGGAAGTCATTCACTCATGTTTCTTTTTCTTTAAAAACATTAAAAGGTAGAATTCGTGTATCATACTCGAAGAAAATCCATATAACAACAGGTAAGTTAAAGTCACCTAATACCACGGCATATGATGAATTATCAAACTGATTCACGACAATAACAATATTATTCATTTGAGCTTCGTAAATTGCATTTGCATTAGAATTTTAGTTGCAAAAATATGAAAATCAACACATACACAAATGTGTTCAGTCACACCTGATATATCGAATAATTCGTATTCTTTACTATCAAAATAGGAACGAACAGCTAACAATACACCACTTCCCTCTTTCCAAATTGGTTTATATCGAGCATCTATCATGCAGGTAAACATCAAAATCATTAGTAAATACATATTAGGTCTGTTCGCGTACTGTCCAAAACTACGAAAACTTACGGAAAGTCTAAAATCCGTTCGTGTACTCATATTTTTAATAGTTTTTCGCAGAAGAGGGCGAAATGAGAGAGCAATTCATTTGCTCTCAATTGTCCATTTTATGGCGTTTTCGATTGGTTTCTCTCCGGAGATAAGGAGATTCGTATTCCAATGTAACACTAAGAACTTCTTCTGACACAATACTATTTGAAGATTATACATATGTACATATTTATATGGGTTAGTACACTTTGGCATAGAATCGAAAAGAGAAATTTTGATTCTGAAAAAGTGCCAATATAACAGTTTTTTGTCATTTTTTCGCTCTAGAGTACAGAGAGAAGGCTTCTGTCCACCTAATCGAAACCGACAACGAAGCCAATCAAGCTCCCAAAGGAACAAATTTCGTCAGGGAAGCAGCATCTGTTGAATGCTCCCGCGCAAGACTTAGCGCTGAGGAACGAGATACTCCACGGGATGGACGAAGAATGCACTGCTGGAACTGCAATAAAATAGGGCATCTTCAAAGGCAGTGTAAAGAACCTGTGCGACGAAAAGGCTGCCCTCACTGTGGTAATAAGCAAATAAAGGAAGAAACTGGCAGAAACGGCTATCAAGAAGCCGGTCAAACTTCACGAAGCCATCAGTCAGTAAATGCTTAAGCACCAGCTTCGCGGGGCCGAGTTTGGTAGCAGAAGTCCACGACCTCAGGACTATCATCCAAGTCTCGCTAGCAAAACGATGCAATCCTTCTAGTAGAAGTAGTCAATGGAAAGGAAAAATGGATGGCAACAATAGATACCTCACAGCCACGGCCTCAATTATCAGGAGGAGTTTGGTGCAGAAATCCTGATTGCATAACACTAGCAGTTACAGCTTGAGAACAGCTACGGGAGTGACGGCTAAGATATAGAAATCCCCTAACGGCTTAGGTATAAGTCCGCTTAAAAATCCACCTAGTCGAAATAGCTTTCTCTCACGTTTTTCTGGTGACTGACATATACGACGAGTGCATCATTGGTACAGATTTCATGAAGCAGTTGACTTTGGGACACATACCCTGAAATACGGAAACTTGGAATACCAATGGTAGGCGGAAACGTCAACACTTCCGTTTTAAAAGTTGTCATCTGCAGAAATCAGATTCTAGAACCTACGTCGGAAGCAATTGTTTGGGCAAAAGTGGAAGGTGGTCCTGGTAGCCACCGATTCTATTTGATGCAGCCAGAAAATAGGAGAGACTTCATGGTGGGAAAGACCTCAGTGGAACCAAAGAACAACATGACTCCTGTAAGGATTCTAAATCTAAAGACATTCAGTGTAAAGGTGAAAGAGGGAGAGATAGTGGGAAAATGTGCACCTACTGAGGCTATATCGACCACAATGGAAACGAGTCGTTCAACACAGGTCGCGAGTGCCCAGAGTATGAAAATCCAGAAAAAAAAGTCTTAGCCTCTGTAACCTGGATCAAGAGCAGCGGATCCTGGCAGAAAAACTAATCGGTGAGTACCCTGCTATACCATATTTGCTACACAAGACGGGGAATATGAACTTACGCAACTTGTTCAACACCACATTGACACCGGAGTCGCCCGACCAATTCGTCAACCTGCAAGGCGTCTTCCATTAGCAAAATAAACAGAAGCTGCCAAAATGGTGTCGAAGATAAAAGTTTAGGAGCTGATTGAAGAATCGCAGATCAGAATCGCTTCTCTAATAGTCCTCGTGAAGAAGAAAGCCGCCAGCACAAGGTTTTGTGTAGACTATCGAAGTCTCAACAATGCCACCAAGAAGGACAGCTACTCACTTCCGAGAATCGTTGACACTTTGGGTACGCTTTCTCGAGCAAAATGGTTTTCAACTCTTGACTTGAAGAGCGGTTACTGGCAGGTAGAGATTAATTGTAAGAATCGTGAGAAAATTGCGCCACTTTCGAGCGACTAATGGAACGAACATTGCAAGGCCTTACGTGGAAAACCTGTCTAGTATATCTGGACGACGTTATCGTCATAAATAAGATGCTCGAGGAGCATCGAGCAAACCTAACAGAAGTGTTTGAGAGGCTGCCGAGCGCTCATCTGAAGCTGAACTTAGAAAAGTGTGCCTTGCTCCGTCCGGAAGTAAAATATCTGAGTCACACTAATGCGGATCCTGACAAAATCGAAGCGGTGAAAAGTTGGCCTGCCCTGAAAGATAAACACCAACTGCGAAGCTTCTTGGGACTTGTCACGTACTGCAGGAGATTCGTAAAAGATTTTGCAGGTATTGCGAAGAGCCTGCACCAACTTACAAAAAAGGCCAATAGTTCAAGTGGCCCGGAGAGTGTAAAAAATCATTGCAAGAACTCAATCGGCAACTGTGCAATGCCTCCATCTTGGATTACCCCACACCCGGAATAATGTTCATCGTGGTAGTCAACGGCCTCGAAACACTGAAAGCATCGGTTCCCGCTCAGTCGTTCACGGAATTTCGTAGAGTGCGCATGTGTTTCGGCTTCTCTTAAGTAAAAATAAATAGTAAATTAAATCGATAACTAAGACATTTGACAAACCCCATATAGGCTCCAAGTAGCACAGTGGTAATGTGTTTGCTTCAGAGGACAAAGGTTGTGAGTTCGACTCCGAGCCCGGGCAAGAGTACTTTTTTAATTTTATTTTCGTTGTGTGTGGTGATATAAAGTGTTACATACTAGTATTGCAATAAATATCACGTAATGGATTGCAGAGAGCGGCCCGCTATGTTAATAGCGGGATCTGCGGAAACATCTGGTGAGGCTTCAAGCAGTTCAAACCAATCACCGAAAACAAAGAGAAGGAGGAACCTAAGGCCAATTCCTAACTTGGTGCAACGTCCCACCCGACAAACTTCCACTGAAAAGCTGCTTGAGGGAGTGAGGGAAGGGGCGCATTCGACAACAACAATAGCAGCAATTAATTGTCCACGGCAAGTCAATGACGACAACGCACGTATCTCGGATGGTGGTGAAAGCCACGGTCTGAGAGAGAACTTCTTCGCTTCCTTGGCTCCAACGGAATCGGAAGATGAAGAGGAAGAAATGGTGTCTCTAAGCAGCAGCATCAAAATGCTGCAACAAAGAGTTCTTGCCATTAAAGAAATGCAAATGCTCAGAAGGAAGAGGGAAGAGCAAGAACAATCAATACAGCAACAGCAGACGCAGACGCAGCTAGCTCAAAAGCAGCATCAACCCCAAACAAAAACAATAAGGCAGGTGCTGCAACAACACGAGCAAACACTGAGCAAGCAATAACAGCAACAACAGGAGCAGCCACAACAACGGCAACAGCAAAAACAGCTACAGCAAAAACAGCTACAGCAAAAACAGCTACAGCAAAAACAACTACAGCAAAAACAGCAGCAGCCACAACAACGGCAGCTGCCACTACAACGGCAACAGCCACTACAACGGCAACAGCTTCTACAACGGCAACAGCCACAACAGCAGCAGAAACAACAAATGCAGCAAAAAAAAAACAACAACAACAACAACAACATCAGAAGCAACAAATGGTTCCACCCATTAACACATTTAAGATGGAACTAAACGAAACGATAGAATTATGTAAGTCGGCCACAGGCAATAATTTTTATATTAAAAGACTTAGCGTAGATAGGCATGCGATCCACTGTAACACAGTGGAGCGCTATTATAAAATAAAAGATTTATTGAAGGATTCGACGACGCAGTTCTTCTCCTACACCCCGAAGGGGGACAAGCTGCAAACAATGCTGCTGAGGGGGATAGAACCGTCGACTGATAAGGAGGAGCTCCTTGCATTGTTGAAAGAGAAGGAGTGCGAAGGGCTCAAATTCCTAGGGGTCAAGCCGTTTGTCACGGCTAGAGCTAAAAGGGAGAAGCGGAAACTACCGGTCTTCCTGGTTCAGCTAAGTCCCGACAGCAAACTGGATGGTCTAAGGAGTATCAAAGTCCTAGACTACCAGGTTGTACACTGGGAGAAATTAAAGAGGAGCGAAAACCTTTTACAATGTGTTCGCTGCCAAAGGTTCGGGTACGCCGCGTCGAACTGCGAAATACAGCCTCGATGCGTGAAGTGCGGAAAGAACCACAAGTCAGAGGAATGCGTTCTGGGTAAGGGCGGAACGTCAGAAAAGAGCCAGCTCTCTTGCGCGCTATGTAGGAACACCGGACACACCGCAAATTATCGGGGTTGCCCCAAATTCCAGTACATTAAAAGAATAAATCTGGCCCGGCAGCAGAAAGTGGAAGTTAAACGTCCACCCGTGCATTTACAAACTCCAGCCGTTACTCCCCATGTTACCTACGCCCAAATAGCGGCAGGTAGGGGAAATACGGTACAGCAAACGAAGGTTGCATCTCAGGCCGTAACGCCTAGAGCACCGGAACCAGTACCTGACATGCTAGCTATCTTGCTCTCTATCCAGGGACAGATGGCTCAGTTACAACGTCATTTAACTGAACAGACCGCGCAGGTGGATCAAGTTTACGCGCTGCTGCCTGGCCTAACGCACCTTTTGTCGTATTGGGTACGTACGTGGCGGAGCAGACCCTGAAGGTCCTTGCAGTGAATGTGAATTCACTGATTAGGTTCGAACGACGAGCCGCACTATTTACCAAGCCCCTGATGTGCTTTTGGTTAGCGAAACTAAGCTTACCAAAAGACACAAAATGAGGCACAGAAAATACAAAATACTCGTAGTACGGAGAAACCGACCCAACTCCATTCAAGGAGGTGGCGTTGCGATTTTCGTAAGAAAAGGTATACGTTTTAAAAGAGTATACAGTCGCGTAGTACGTAGGTTCCAAGTGCTGGAAGCATGCATCGCGTATATTCCCCTCCGTAGTGGAAAGCGGCTATACATGGTGTCTGTCTATGCACCTAAGGCTACTCAATCCACCTTATTCATCTCAGAGCTCGAGACACTTTTTCGATTCCTGAAGCTGGAATTGGAAGATAACTATTTTATTATCGGCGGAGATTTCAACGCCAAACATAGTGATTGGGGAAATAATACACCAAATACTAGAGGGAACCTATTATTCAATTGGTGGGGTCAACACAGCATAATATATCGACTCGGGCTTAAGGCGACGGATAGTCCGTCGTTTCCCAGACACGGGTCCTATTTGGATCTTCTGCTGTTCGACTCACGAATACAACTGACATGCACTAACCAATAAACTACAAACTGTCTACGCACTTTCGTGTATCACAGTGACCATTGCGGTCTCAGCACCGAAATATTGGAATTGGATGAGTTTGTGCAAAGGCATTCCTACAATTATAGTAGGGTGCGCTGGACATACTTCACCAGAACACTGACTAGAGCACTCTCCTCGAATTCGCTCTACCCACCGTCCAACAGAAATCTATCAAACGAGGAGATTGACAGATATCTAAGACTAATGGACGAGACAATCAAACAAACATTGGACAAAACGATACCTCGGTATCAACACACTGACGACGAAGACTTATTCCGCAACGCAACTATTGACGCACTGCACCGACAAAAAAGTAGACTGCTGTCAAGACTAAAAACCTTGTACAGACAGTTTACTGACAGACATAATCCTGAGATCATGACACTGAAGTCGTCGATTAAAAACCTCCAAACCTTAATAAAGGAAAATTACAGAAACTCTGTAAGTTCGAATTGGAACAATAAAATTCGGGCTGTAAACACCAGCATCCCGAATATGTTCCCGCAAATAAATAAAATATTTAGGAGGAAAGATCAAAACGACCTTCCATGTCTCAAAATCGCCCGAACGACGAACAACGAACAAATACTTGTAGCAGTAGGTACCGATCCAAATGAGGCAGTTGATGATGACAATTTCTTTGTGATCGAGAATCCGCAGGAGCAGGTAGAGGCTATAGGAGCGACTTTCCAGGAAGTTTACAAGGCGAATGACATCATTGGCCCGAACCACGACCTGGAGAGTCGAGTCCTTGTGCACAATTTCTGCCTTCGAAATGAAATTGTGAATTCGAGTTTCATCCAGTTCAGTGACGAGAATATGGCAAATAATGTCATGACCAACGAAAGGGTATTACCACCGTTCATTTCGAAGGAAGAGCTCCAAACGATCTTCGAATCGCTTTGAAGTAAGAAATCAGTGGGAACCGATGAAATACCGAACATTGTGCTTCGACATCTCCCACTAGAAGCGGTAGACATTTATACCACCCTGTTTAATAATGCAATGAATAATGCACATTATCCAGCGCATTGGAAAACTGCGGTGGTACATCCCATCTCCCGAAGGGATAAAGATACGAGTACTTCCAATTCGGCGCATCTTCGCTCGATCAGTCTTCTTCGAAACATCAGTAAGGTTTTTGAGAAGGTGATCAATAGAGTCCGGGCTAAGTGGGTTGAGGACAAACATATAGTTCCGGATAATCAATTCGGTTTCAAGGGGGGGCATGATGTCATTCATGCTGCGTCTAAACTGGTTTCTGATATCCAATGGAATAAAGGCAAGAACCAGTGCACTGGTGCCTGCCTGATTGACTTGGAGAAGGCCTTCGATATCGTATGGCTAGAAGGACTCTTTTTCAAACTGGACAGGTTGGGCATTAGTAAACCACTGCTGTATATTCTTTTTGATATGCTCTCTAGTAGACAGTTCATCGTAAAGAATGGCGATGTGACTTCTGCATTTAACATTAAAAACGGTCTGCAACAAGGTGCGGTAAATTCGCCGATCCTATTCAACATTTACACAAGTGATCTGATAGGTTCACTTTCCCATAGCATAGCGTACGCAGACGACTTAATCGCGTACAGATCAGGTCCAAAGATTGAGGTCATTAATATACTTTTGCAACGTGACTTCGATAAAATTAACCGATATTGCGATGACTGGAAGTTGAAAATCAACTTTCAGAAATCGGAAACCATTCTGTTTAGGAAGCCTTTGTCTGGGGCCTCTAGGGATACCAGAAAGAATTGGCGAAAGTTCTCTATCGTCGGACAACATGGACAGCCACTTGCTTGTCGAAATGTAGTCAGACACCTTGGGATCTGGCTAGATCAATATCTGTATTTTAACAAACATATAGATGTTGCTCTGGTCAGAGCCAGAGGTGCTTTTGCCCTTACAAAGAGACTGTTTTATAACAGCCAACTCGATGCGAGGGTGAAGGTAATCTGTTACATGGCCCTTATCAGGCCCATGCTTGTATTTGGATGTCCCGTGTGGTTCAACGTGAGAGCAAGTTTATTGGAAAAAATTCGGGTGTTTGAGAGGGCTTGTCTAAGGACTTGTCTTCGCTTATACAGAACACCAGAGTCTGAGTACATAAAATTCTATCCTAATGAGGTCTTATACAATAGAGCGAACCTGATAAGAGTGGACAATTTCGTCATTAAGTTGACTCGAAGGCACATTGCAAGAGCAATGACCTCATCGAACAACCTGATCTCCGGGGCTTATTACCCCAATTATATGTATCACGAGAGAGTTCGCTTTGACGGCTTTATTCCTCCAGAAGCGTACCTCTATCTAGATAGCAAAGGTCTGATCCAGGACAGATTGGCGGTGCCGCTAATCTTCCACGTCGCTCGAACAGCTGCGGACAGGCGACTCAACTACGACAGAGACGTCGCACATGGCAGTGCGGAGCGTCTCCGGTTCAGTAGGGCGGTAGGGAGTCGTGACAGGAGGGATGTTGCACAGCAGCACCAGCAATTTTGGTGGCTTGATCAAGGCGAGGATGCTTCGCCGTCGAACTCGTCTACTGATAGGTAGCTTCAAGTGAAGCAGAGTGGGCCAGCCTAATTGTTTCTGTTTTTTAGCCATGGCCGGCTTATATAGTTTTAGGTAGGTTTAAGTTAGATTTTAAGAAAAACAAAAATATAAAAAAAAAACAAAAAAAATAAATAAAAATAAAAAATTATTAAAAAAAAAATGTATATATAAATATATACATATATGTATATGTATATGTATATATGTATATATGAAGTGTATATGTGTTGTGTATTGTATATATGTATGTGTATGAATGTATTATATGTAAGTAGGTTAAGTAGATTAAGATTTATTTTTTAGGTAGTCTGTAAGTTTAATTAAAAAAAAAGTCCATATACTAAGTTTTTGATTAAAATTTATTTTCTTAGTTTTAGTTTTAACGTAAATATAAAATTAAATATAGACTGTAAGATTCGTTGAAAGACTTAGTTTAAGAGTTAGTTTTAACTTAGAGTGCCCGCATGGGTCCAGTATGTTAGCATAAGACATTTGTAAGTTATTTAAGCTAATTTTTAAGCATTTTTTTGTCTAGTATGTAAGAGTAAATTAAGTAAAATAAATAAAAATGCATTTAAACTGAAACTGAACTGCATCGGTTCCCGCAGGATCACCGAAATCAAGCAGTGTTGGGCGCGGTAAGTACGTAGGTGGGTGACCACATGGGAACTCAGTACTCCGCGTGCTGTTGACAAAAAGAGCGCCACATTTGCATAGTACCCCGGTGTTAAATCCCGGACCCTACAAATTAATTTGTATCGTTCCCTTCATAATAATAATAATAATGTTCATCGTGGACGCAGAAGATTTCATGTTGGGGTCGGAGCAGTGATCTCCCAAGTTCATGATGGTCAAGAGAAAGTGGTTGCATATTCCTACGCGAGCTTCAGGCTTTAATTCTGGCTACGAAACTTTCCATAACTACCTATATAGACAAGAGTTCATTCACTTGTATTTAAGAACCGTGAAGGACAAGTTGCAATATGGATCGAGCAGTTGCTGGGCTACGACTTTGAAGTGCAACACCGAGAGCCGAGCTGACCATCGACGAGTACACACGCACCAAGGCACTTCTGAAATTCATTCCTCGCGTGGAGAAAAAAAAAATATAACAGTGCACGCGAGTGAACTAAAAAAATAAACAGAAAAACCATTAAAAAATTCACTTGTGCGGGGGCAAAAAAAAAAACAACGCGCGAGTACAGTGCAATCAACCTCCTCAGTGTGGGCATCCCAACCTTCCTGCCCCTGGTCTTACTGTTGCTTGCATACGGTCACTGCCGATCACAGCGCGCGCGTCACTGCCGGTCATTGTATTACATCACGGCCAGTGATTGTGTGTATGTAACAAGCTATGGATAGCGTACTATGGGTATGAATTTTGTTGGTATGCTGTTTCCTATTGTTGTAAGGGTATAATACCTACAACAATTTGATTCGGTAAACCAACTCCGAATCTTTACTTCACAGCTGTGCTTAGTATCGTCCGTGTTTGTATTTTTAATAATAACTCGGGAATTTAGAGTTGATGTAGCCACTATTGGCGGGTTAAAAAATAATCACTTCTCTGCTTACGCCCACGTCTGTAAATTCAGACCGGCTGTTTTGGCACGTAATGAAACACAGGCAGATCACTCTGATCTGAAGCTACCTGCCTACGAACTTATGCCATTATTCTTCTCTCACCACGGTCTCGCCATTTACGTGCGTAGCCATGTAGCTTACCAAACTCCACCACAATATAATCCCCGTTCCAATCCGGAATTCAATTCCATATGATTAAAATTCCATCTCTGTAAGCAAATTATACACTACAGCTTTATTTACACAAGCCCCTAACTGGACAGAAATTCGACTTTTAACGAATTCGATGCGCTGTCTGACTCCATTCAAAGAGTTATATCCCTGTATCCTCATACTGGAATTGTTATTACGGGCGATTTTAATATACACAATTCTGTCTATTGAAATCTTCGCTGCGAAACAAGTTTGACACAGCTTTTAAATGAGCCGACACGAATACCAAACGTCGATAGTTATACCGCCAACACCCTGGACTTGTTTTTGACTTTTCACGCTGATAAATACAAGGTCGATGTGATATCCTACTAGGCTCTTTGGACCACTATTTCATATCAGCTAATTTATCGTACATCGACCACACAGTTGGAGAAAAGATTCCTAAAAGAACCGTATGGCAGTACGAGAAGGCCAATTGGAGCGAACTTAACAGCTTCTTTAGGAATTTTAACTGGTCGTTATGTTTCCTCGATAAAAATGTGGATGCCGCTGCTTATATGATCACAGATACTTTTCTCTTTGGGATGAGATCATGTATCCCTCATCGAATGAAGAGTATCAAACTATTAGAAAAGGCGTGGTACGACTCGAGCTGTAAAGAGGCTGGCAGGGTTAGAGAAATGTTTTTTTCGGTCCTACAAGACCACCCCGATACAGGAAAACCAAAAAAAGTTCAAACGAGCCAGGATTGACTACAACGCCATTCTTAAGCGTGTGTTTAACCACCAAAACCAAAAACTGAGGCAAAAAATACTACAATGTCTCAAAGGTAGTAACAATTTTTGGTCGTTCGCCAGAAACATTAGAAATTCTGTCTCATCCTCCATCCCAACGCTCATTTGGAATGACATTCCAGCTGTCAGCTATTTGGATAAAGCCAATCTGTTTGCTGCACACTTTGCGGCCAGTTCAACACTTCCAGATTGTGCTTTGTTTCCGCGTACACTTGAGTGCGTCGAATGTTCAATGGGACGAATCCACTTTCGCACTCGTGTAGTTGCAAGAGTACTTAAAGATCTTACTATACACAAACCCCTAGTCTCTCCATGGTATACCTCCTCTTCTTCTGAAGAGGTGCTCTTCTAACTGCCAAAGCTTTTTATCAATCGTACTTTTTAGGACTCTTTCCGAACAAATGGAAAACAGCATTTGTCCAGCCTGTCTTTAAAAAAGGCCAATCTTCTTCTATCTCCTCTTAGCCCATTGCACTTACGTCCGTTCTTTCTAAGGTCATAGAAACGCTGATAAACCGTCTGTTCATGACATGAAATACTTCGAAAATCGAAAAATTCTCAATGACCCGCAGTACGGTTTTCGTAGCAACACGTCCACTGGTGATTTGAAAAGTGGAACCAAAGCGTACATCAATTTGGCGAAAGCAAGATAGTTGCACTTGATATTTCTAAGACATTTGACAGAGTTTGGCATCATGCTGCTTTGTGGTGATGTGACTCAGGGCTCTGTTCTGTCTTTTTATTTTTCATCAATGATCTCTTGTCTGCTACTTCTAATCCAATATATTCATTTGCTGATGACAGTAGTCTCTGCTTCTCACGTGTCTGCTCTTCGGCCGTAGAACGAGAACGACAACGTATGTTAAGCAAATTAAATTCCAATTATTATTATTATTAGCAGAGAGGTATTTAATGCTTCCACACAATGCTGCCTGCTGCCGTTAAAGCGAAATTTAAAGACCCAGCCATTATCCGTGCTCAACGATATGCATGCCAACGAAAACCTACGTTGATATGATCACATATTCGGTGTCACCAAAAATTCTGGGAAATGTCTAGGTTTCCTCAAGCGACGTAAGAAATAAAAGGAACACGAGGAAAGACCAAGCTGACAGCAGATACCGGACCGGAGCCAAACTTTGAAGGCATATTTGGAATAGTGGGACTCGCTTCGTGTGCAAGATAGTTTGCAGAAGAGAAAATGGGAAAATGCAGATGGAGCAATATCCAGCCAAGTACTCCATAAAATACATGATGGAATCTTAGGAGGCCATTTGGGAATAAAAAAACGTTGGAAGAGGTAAGGGAACGTTTCTATTAGCTAAGCGCTAAACAAGACGTCGAGATTTGGTGCAAAATCTGCACAGGGTGTGCGGCTATCAAGGGCCCAAAAGAAAAGCCACAAGAGCGAATGCAACAATACAATGTCCGAGCACCATCCGAATGAATAGTGATTGACATCGCTGGGCCGTTTCCGGAAATCTTTAATTGCAACCGATATACACTCGTGATCATGGATTACTTCAGTAAGTGGCCGAAAGTGTTTGCCATTCCTAATCAAGTGGCTAAGACCATACCAGAAAAGATAGTCAGCAACTGTGTCAACAGATTTTGTGTCCCAACGGAACTACACTCTGATTAACGCAACGATGAATGGCGAAGTAGTTCGAGACGAACAACTTTAAGGAGGGAGCAGTATGATATCCGTTAGAATCTTATCAGAGTCACCTATATTTCCATAGCAGAGGATTTCCTTATTTGAATAGCAAAAGACTCAACCATTGGTGAATGGAGAATGGAATCGAACCGAAAGACAATGCCATTAATGCGGGTTATCACCGTGTATGGATCTGCTCAATCCTGTTGCAATTTTAGTGATTTGCCGTTCTTACGCAGAGGATTATAAGTACAACCACACCAGGCTCCTTCGTTGTTGAAGCCGGAAGATTTTACTTTGATGTCGTACCTGGTTTTCATACGGTTGCTCGCTAGTTTTATCTCTTCTCTACTGTCCAGTCCTGATTCTTTCGATAGTGGCCTCTTCTTTCCCTTCCTTACGGTTGCAATGCTCACATTTAACTCCGCACGGTCGACAAGAGAAAGAGCACCAGCATTTGAGTGGAGTTTGCCCTTGCCGTGTTATACTTCAAAGCCGTAGTCCTGCAACTGCTCGAACTATCTCCCAATTTGGCCTTCAGTATTGTATTATTGTAGTAGCCATTTCAGAGCTGCTTGGCCTGTTTGAAGAATGAACTTTTGCCCATAGAGGTACTTATGGAAATGCCCGTTTGCCAGCATTAAAGCCAGCAGCTCACGGCGAGTCACGAAGTAGTTCCGTTCAGGGCTCCAGAGTACCTTGCTGTAATACGCAATAACTTTCTCCGGACGATCGTGAACTTGAGAGATGACAGCTCCGATTCCAACATTGCTAGCGTCTGCGTTCACAATGAACATGTTTCCAGGTGTGGGGCGTATCAAAATGGGGGCATTACACAGCTGCCGCTTGAATTCTAGGAATGGTTTCTCATACGCTCCAGCGCACCTGAACTGTCGGCCCTTTTTTATAAGTCGATGCAGGCTCTTTGCTATACCAGCAAAATCTTTACGAACCTTCTATAGTACGTGACAAGTCCCAAGAAGCTTCCCAGTTGGTGCTTATCTTTTTCAGGCAACTGAAATCTGTTGAGATACGAGGGCGGGTCAATAAGTCCGTGGATTAAAACACAGATTTTTTGATAAAAAAATTATTTTATTTTTCAACGTAGTCTCCCTTGAGCTCTATACACTTTGTCCAACGCTTCTCCAATTTGTTTATCCCTTCCAAAAAAAATGATTTGTCGAGGTCCTCAAAATAGGCCTTTGTTTGCGAGATGACTTCATCATTGGAGTCAAATCTTTTTCCACCAAGCCATTTCTTCAGGTTTGGGAACAAGAAGTAGTCGCTCGGAGCCAAATCTGGAGAATAGGGTGGATGAGGGAGCAATTCATAGCCCAATTCATGGATTTTTGCCATGGCAACTGCACATGTGTGCACCCTTGCATTGTCTTGGTGGAAAAGAACTTTTTTCTTGGCCAAATGAGGTCGTTTTTTTTTCAAATCGTCATTGAATCAGTCCAATAAGTTGGCATAATATTCCCCATTGATTGTTCTTCCCTTTTGATGGTAGTCAATGTGGATTATCCCGCGTGCATCCCAAAAAACAGTCGCCATAACTTTATTGGCTGACAAACCCACCTTGGCCTTCTTTGGCGCCGATTCACCCTTAGAAACCCACTGTTTTGACTGTTGTTTGTTCTCTGGTGTGTTGTGATGGATCCATGTTTCGTCCACGGTTACAAAACGGCGCAAAAACTCCTCCATATTGCGATTAAACAACGCCAAACCTTCCTGTGAAGTTGTTACACGATTGCGTTGGTGGTCGACTGTGAGCAAACGCGGCACCCATCTTGCGGAAAGCTTTCTCATGCCCAAGTGATCATTCAAAATTGAAACCACTGAGCCATGCGAGATCCCTACGGCTTCCACAATCTCTCGCACTTTCAATCTTCGGTCGGCCAACACCATATCGTGAATTTTTTCGATTGTTTCGGGTGTAGAGACCTCAACTGGGCGTCCAGGACGTTCGGCATCTTCAGTGCTTGTACGGCCACAACGAAATTCAGTAAACCACTTTTTTACCATTGAAATCGATGGTGCAGAGTCCCCATAGTATTTATCAAGCTTAGCCTTGGTCTCGGTAATGGTTTTTTTTCGCAAGAAATAATGCTTAATAAGCACACGAAATTCACTTTTTTCCATTTTCTCCTCAAATTAGTGAGTAGTCTGATAAAAATAGCTGTCAAACACAAACTAACTGACGCAGCAAGTTTAAATTTTGACAGGAGTCAACTGACAGATGCCTGTTGACAGGAGCAGTGTTGCTGTTTCAGTAAAGAGGTCAGAAATTCAAAAAGTCACGGACTTATTGACCCGCCCTCGTAAATGGTTGCCTAAATATTGCACAACAACAAGTCAATTTACACTAATAATTTAGTCTTCCTATTAAATGTTGGATGCCGCCCATGGAGCGACATAACCACAGAGCCCAAACATTTTTCTCTCTCTCTCTCTATCCAATTTTCCGAAAAACTTAACACATGTTCCGGCACACCCCTCTTGAGTGTTGGGTTCTTTTAAAAAAAAAAAAAATAAATAAAAAATCTTCAACACCATTTCGGCAACTTCGGTTTGCTTTGCCAATGGAAGCTTGACGGATAGGTTAGGCGCCTCCGGTATTAATGTGGTGTTGATAAAATTGTGTACGTCCGTATTCTCCGTCTTGTGTAACAAATATATCAGCGTTGCCTTGATATTTTCATGTTGATCCAGATTGGAGAGGCTGAGGATATTGTTCTTAATTGTTTTTGATATAGCCTCAATAGGAGCACATTCCTCCTCTATTTCTCCCTTTTTCACCTTTACACTGAATGTCATTGGATTTAGGATCCTTACAGGAGTCATGCTGTTCTTTGGTTCCACTGAGGTCTTTCCCACCATGAAGTCTCTCCTATTTTCTGGCTCCATCAAATAGAATCGGTGGCTACCAGGACCACCTTCCACTTTTGCCCAAATATTGCTTTCGGTAGGATTTAGAATCTGATTTCTGCAGATGACGACTTTTAAGACGGAAGTGTTGGCGTTTCCGTATATCATTGGTATCTCCATGTTTCCGTATCTCAAGGTTTGTGCCCCCAAGTCGACTACTAGTAGTCTATGTTATCCCATATGAAGTCTGTATCAATGATGCACTTGTCACATATGTGAGCCACCAGAAACACGTAAGAGAATCTTATTCCCGCCAGCTGGATTATGAAACCAAATTTCTGCACAAGATCCCTTCTGATGATTGAGGCCGTGGCGCCGGTGTCTATTGTTGCCATCCATTTCTACTTACCGCTGACTACTTCCACCAGAGGACGTTTAATTGCATCATTTTGCAATCTTATCCTACCCACCGTCGAGTTCGGACGTGTTTTAATTTCGCTCCGCGATAATTTGTGAATATTTGTTTTTCTGTTTGACCTTTTTCCTTTTTCTTTTGGTTTTTTTCGTGTGTGACCCCATTCTTCCCAATCGCTTACACCATAAATTCCCAGTCTCATCAAAATACAGTGAATTTGTATTTCCTCAGTGTCATCAAAAAAACCCAGTGACTTTGTGCCTTAAAAAAAAAAAAAAAAAAAAAAATACATATATATAAAAATAATTAATACTCTGATCTAATTTAACCATGTCTTTCTGTGGATTTGCTGACTGCGCTGTACCTACTAACACAGTGGAAATGATTACATGCAATGGGATATGTGGAAAGAAATTCCATCCCATATGCATTGGTTTAAGCAGAAACGCTAAAACTCATCTGGAAGAGTATAAGCGCATATTCTGCTTCTTCTGTGTAGAGTGCCGGACCATCTCCCTGGCACATATAATGCTGGCTATAAAATGTAATAACCAGCAACTAATTGGGCTTGCAGACTCGATTGCAGAGTTGAAATGCGAAGTTCAATTCAATAGCAAAAATGTAACCAAACTAATTTCCGAGAGCCATGATAACCTACACTGTTCGATCGATAACAGCATAACCACCACAAAATCAGCTGTTCAATCCCTGCAGTCTAAAATAAGTAAATTAGCAGATTCTGATAAGTCTCACTGCTCAAACGCGTTACCAGCGATTCAGTCAACTTCAGTTCAGTTGGGAAAAATTATGTCAACGTTGACTGACCAATCCACTGCTGAACAAGCCGAAAACATCGGATCCATCCAACATGACCTCAATTTTCTAAGTGAGGAAGCTGCATCCACTAGATCAACCACAATGCAGATATTGGAGGAATTAAAGCACATCTCTAGTAAGCCGGATGCACCTCCATCTGCAGTAAGCCCGTGTAACAAATCCTTACACGACGAGCTATATACATCACCCTCAACCACTTCAGCCCCAACTCATTCAATAACCATTACCACCGAAGCCCCCGTTCAATCCACTTCGATAAATGCAACTTCGATCACCAATCCCGTTCCAAGACCATTGCCAGTAATTAGGGCTTTTGGGACATCTTGGACTCTCCCTGAATGGACCAACAGAATTCAAAAATTAAATAAAATGAATCTTGAAGCCACCAAAAAACCGGAGCTGTCTACTTTCTTTCTTCAAGGTGCCCCACGTCACGCAAGCCCGTCCTGCATCAAAGACCTTTTTAGGAAGAAATTTGGTATACAAGACATCAAGTGTAAACAAGTTGGCAAAGTGAAGAGCAAAAACGGCATGTGTTTTGAAATACGTATACCCACTAAATACGATTGGATGTTCAAATCTTCGGACGGCATACCAATCTCGGAAGAGATGGTCATCACCCAACGGAAGGATATGATATATAATAAGTTTGCTAATAAAAGAAAAGATAGCACCCACAATTCTGCCCTATCCCATCAACATCCCGACTCAAACTGGTCATTTAAGATCCAAATCTTTCCAAGATTCACCTCGCTCCTACCCCCCTTTGCTACATCCAAAAAGAACACCAGAGTCGCTACACCAAATCTTCTCGCTCCCCTCACCAAATCTCTAAAGCCGCCTCAAAACAGAGTTTCATTTAACCTCGCTCTGCGCCTTCTACCCAAGTTCCAACTAACGTTGCCCCATCAGTCAAATATCCTAATTTTATCAGCTCACATATACTAAACCCAACCACCCCTTTCTCATCTTCATCTACCAATCCCCCTGATCCAACCACCCTCACTAGTCAAGATTCTAGTTCCGGGGTGCTTGAACAACATGTCCCTTCTTCATCCGCTCGTTCGCCTGCCCTCGATTCTTGCCCGAAATACCTTGACCCACTCCTTCCACCAACTGTCAAACTCACAAAAAAATTTTCTGATATGAATGATGACAGTCGTTACGTTGTATCTCGTTTGAGAGACCGCCGCATTTATGAAAATGTTCGGCTCTACCTTGCCTACTTGCACGACAAACCCAACTCCGTTTGCATTGATGGCATAACCAAAACCAACATTATGGTTTCGATTCAACGAGAAGGTCTTTCTATTAAGCCAGCTGAATTGATGCAAATTTTCGTTCGCTACCATGAGAGTTTCGACATCTCTTCCGATGAAGTTCATAATGATCTTTCCACGCTGTCTTTGCATGTCAGCTCTAAACGTCTCTCCCACTTGCAAAGAACTCGTTCAAATTTTAAAAACTATTACAGTTCCTAACAAACTAAAACCTGTATCCTCCAGTCCACAATGCCTGTCCATTTAAGAGGTTTGCGCTCTAAAATCTCCGTCGTATATCTCAATTCTCAAAAGTTAGCCTATGACCTAATTGCTCTTACTGAAACAAATCTAATTCCGGACATTAATAACCTTGAGCTGTTTCCTCCAAATTTCAACGTTTTTCGAAAAGATGGATTCGAAAGAGCTGATAATCCCTATGGCCGAGGTGTTTTACTAGCAATCCGGAACTTTTTCCACGCAACTCCTGTTGATATTCCCCACACTGACAACTTTGAGTTAGTATGTGTCAACATTACGCTCCCCAAACGCTGTCTTTACGTACTTTGTTGTTACTCCCAACCAATTGAGTCTTATCGACCTGTAGTTCACGCAGTGGATTTTTTGACTGATAATGCACAACCTGAAGACTGTATTATTCTAGTAGGGGATTTCAACCTCCCTCAACTTAAATGGGAGCCTTCCGACGACTCGTCTCATTTCGTCTCTCTTAATTCGTCCTCAGAAATAGAAATTTTGATGGTGGACTGCCTAACCAACTCAAGTCTATATCAGATTAGTGGAATACCTAACACAATGAACAGACAACTCGACCTTGTCTTCACATCCGATTCAGATAACTGTGTCGTTTATAGGAGTGATCATCTTCTTTCTACCCTAGACCGCCTTCATCCCCCCTTGTCAATTATATACTCATATGAAAATGGTAACACAAGTGTCGATGCGGAAAATGCATTTTCATTTAACTTCCGAAGAACCGACTTTAACACACTTAAAAACCTCATCAGCAACATTAACTTTGACTTTATTGCTGAGACGACTAATATTGATCTTGCCTTATCAACGTTCTATTCGTTAATTTTCTCCTGCTTTGCCCAATCGGTTCCATATACCTTCCGAAAGGACTGCATGTCAGCTCCTCCCTGGTACAACAAGGAGTTGCGCTCTCTCCGTAATTACAGAAACAAGTTGTGGCATAAATTCTTAAGGACTCGATCTGATTCCGACTACAGTAATTATCGATTGGTATATAATCGTTTTTCTGAACTTTGTGAGTCTCTTTACCTTGAGTACCTCTACCGCATGCAATTTAACTTAGTCTCAGACCCTAAACGCTTCTACCAGTTTGTTAATACCAAAAGAAAGTCAGACGGCTACCCATCTACTCTCAAATTTCTCAGTGAATCTTCTGCCGACATTAAAACTATTGCACATTTCTTTGCCTGTCACTTTAACAAATCTTTTTTTAAGCAAACACCTGAACCCGATCCTACTTACTTTAGCTATATGAGAAACTATCCTGAGACATCATCCGTTTCGCTAAATATAACAACATCTTTGGTGTCTGATAACATTACCAAACTTAAAGATGATTTTTCGTCCGGCCCTGATGGCCTTCCGGCTGTTGTAATAAAAGAGTGTATTAACCATCTCGGTCCTCCCCTTGCTGCCCTATTTAACTTGTCTGTCTCAACAGGTACTTTCCCTTTCCTATGGAAGGAATCTTACATCATCCCTATTCATAAAAAAGGAAGTAAGGCCGAAGTCGATAATTATAGGCCCATAGCAAAACTCTCTTGCATACCCAAACTTTTTGAAAGCATAGTCTATCAACAACTGCTTCCATACTGTAGGCCAACTATCTGTACAAATCAGCACGGTTTCATGAAAGGTAAATCAACGACCACTAACCTAACAGAGTTTGTCTCTAGGACGCTTCATGCTTTAGAAGACGGTGATGAAGTCGATTCAATTTCCACTGATTTCAGCAAGGCATTCGATAAAATTTCTCACCAACTTATCATTTTTAAACTAAAAAAACTTAGCTTTTCCCCTCATTTTGTGGCATGGACCAAATCCTATTTAGAAGACCGAGAATACAGGGTCATCTTCAGATCTTCAATATCCGACCCAATTTAAGCAACATCGGGTGTCCCTCAGGGTAGTCACCTTGGGCCAATCATCTTTATCCTGACGATTAACGACATAAATCTCATTTTAAAGAATTGTAATCTTTCTATTTTCGCTGATGACATGAGAATTTCCAAAGTCATTTCATTGCCTTCTGACTCCCATTGCCTGCAAGATGACTTAAATAAGTTTTCGGGATGGCAAATGCCAAGCGATAACCTATTCCCGCAAACGTTTACCTCCCCCTCCAAGAAACTACTTCATCTGCGATGAGCCTATTCCTTCCACTACCCAAGTACGGGATCTAGGAATAATTTGTGACAGAGAATTGAATTTCGACTCACATATTGACAGCATTATAAATAAAGCTAACTCTGCACTTGGTTTTATCAAACGCTGGTCGAAAGAATTTTCCAACCCTTACGTTACAAAGTCCCTGTACATTACTTTTGTAAGGCCTCTTCTCGAATATTGCAGCCAAGTTTGGTCACCCTATAAACTAACCCACATTCAAAGAATAGAAGCAGACCAACGCAGGTTTATCCGTTTCGCACTTCGTGGTCTACCCTGGGCCGACCCATATGGATTACCCCCCTATGAAAATAGGCTGGAACTAATTAGCATGCATACCCTAAAAAAACGTCGTGAAGTCGCTGATGTACTTTTTATCCACCAGTTACTGACTGGAAACATCGAGTGCTCGACAATAACCCAAAATATTGCATTCACTCCCAATCCCCGTAATCTAAGATCTGTCCCACTCTTCCTGATCCGAACTCACCGTACCAACTACGGTCACTTTGAACCAATATCTAGAATGTTGCATATAACGAACAACTACGCCGAAGTCTTTGACATAAATAGCAGCAAACACGAAATGAAAAAAGCACTGCTCAATATACCACTCCCTTAACATCTACCTCGTCCACCATTTCTCCTCGCCCCATATTAGGTTAAGAATATCTTTGTTAGTTTTAAGTCTAGGTTTAAGTTTTTGCTTGTTAATAAGCTAAATAAAGTTGTCCGGTGTAGACCCGGGCTAATAATAATAATTAATTGCCGGCGAGACTTGGGTTATTGTCCCGGGGCCGTCAACTCCTGCTCCCAGCTTCGCCGAGCATCCCAACTGATGGTTTCGGGAAGGTTGACCGGCTTCTTGGTAGCGGTTTCTTCCTCTACGTCCTTGTTATTTGCAGTGAGGGCAACCTTTCCGATGTACCGGTTCTTTACACTGCCTTTAATGGGGTCTGACAAACGTGTCTGTCTACTCACGTCTGCTTGGAGTTGTTGCAATGTTTCTCTTCGTTGAACCATTCGGCTTTGCAACTGGACCTTGTAAACCTCCTGCATGTGGGTATCCCCAAACCGTTTCTCAATAGCCGGTACTCAAGCCATATAGTCTTTACGCTTTTATGTGTCAATTGTTTGCAATAGTTCTGCTGCTGGACCGTATAAGATCATTGTTAGGGTAAAGTATTTCTCCTCATTGTACCAGTTTTTTGCACAGGTAGCCATTTCAAACTATTTCTTATAAGTAGACCATTAGGTCTGACCTTCGATTGAGGGAGGGTTCAATTCTCTTCTCCTTGGACAGCTTAAAGAATACATATTCTGTTTTCGTACAGTGCCGAGCTCTTTTGCCAACTTTCTTGTCCATTTGTTCAACTTTCTTCTCTATTGTTTCAAATTTGTCATCAATTTCTTCGAACTTTTGCTATAGAATGTTTTTTAGCTCTTCCAGATTATTATTTTGTTCGTCCATTTTTTATTGAAGACCGTGCAGGCTGTCCTTTTGTCCGTCAAGATTTTTCTTTTGTTCATCGAATTTTTGTTCAATGCTGTTTTTCCGTTCGTCCAGCTTTTGTTCAAGGCTGTTCTTTTGTTCGTATTATTGTTTTTTCTGTTCGACCTTTTGTTCAAGGATGTCGTTGCCGGTACTCAATTGTTCTTCCTCGTTACAGGAGTATGTATTCGGATCATGTCCCTCATTGTTCAAAGCCTACTGGAGTCGAAGCATGAAGTCGCTTTTTCTTCCACTGGTGCTGAGGTTTCTCTTGTTCAGCTCGGACTTGAGTTAGGCGAATGTCAACTGCACTAGTTTTCGAGCCATGACAGCTTTACCATAATCATAAAAACACTATGTTTTTGTTTTTTTTGTTGCACACAATAAGTCCTATCCCACTTCTGATACCAATGTAAAATTATTGTGTGGATACAAATGATAGAACTTATTCCTTTTAATACAATGGCTTTATTCAATACAATTTACAATTCAATCGCTTTTCTCAACAACTTTTACTATCCTTTACCTTTTACTTGAACCTCTTAATACTACTCGTACTCAAACTGGCTTATACTTCATGTGGGACGCTGATATTTATCTTTCGATGTCATTTTCGGTTTTACCAGAATATCCGCTAAAAGTTTTCATTCTCCAATTGTTGAGTCTTCTGTTATTTGAATGAGGAAATCTTCTATTATTCAAATAGAGATGACGCTGTTCACATTTTGGTGGTTATCACAAGTTTAAATAGAACCAACAAAAATTTCAATGTGCCATTTTTTTTTTGGTCGTTAAGATGGTTTTCTCAGATCTAAAGAAATGGAATTTGAATGGTCCGGACGGATTCAAGTCAAACTTTTTAAGAAGTTTAAGCTAGATTTCTGTAACATTTTCACACACAATTATTAAAATCCTTAACATTTTTCTATGAAATTCAACAAACCGTAAATAAGGGATAATTTGATGATTTGAGAAATTTTATTATAACCACTCGAGTTTGTTTAACATACTACTATACTCTACCACAGCTCTGGTATTTGAATGGTGAACTAGGTAGTGGTGAATATGCCCAATTTTTTTTTAAATGTCACAAACTATACTGCGCTCCCTCTTTGTCACATGTGACAGTGATTTTAGCTATCTAACATCTGTCAGAACTTATTTGTAAGCAGCACAGTAATAAATTTGTATTAAATTGGTTTGAGTCTTTTTTTTTTACTTCTCTATCGTGAGTTCGATTTATGACATCAGCACGAAATATAAACAAAAGGCGATAAATACCCAGCGGAGACAGTGACGTAAAGTGAAAAATAAAAATGTCGACAATTCCTAGGCCAAAATCTCCTCGGACTCCGAATTCTATTAAAACTGGAGAAAAGGAGGAAAGTTTCTGGGATAAAATCGGGACACTTGGCAGGAAGAAACGTATAAAGGAAGGTAATGTTTATCGGGATTAATTATATAATGAAAATGACCATTCCTATAAGCACAGGGTGTGGGCGTTATAATGGGTGTGAGCTTTATGCTGAAACAGATGGTTTTCAATGCAATTCGTTTAAGAAATTAAGAAATAAATAGGTATACCAAAAAATCATTTTATGATTTTGGGTGTAGCTAAAGCTGCTTGTAAACAAAATTCATTATCTACGTAATTCCAAATAACGTGTGAGTCATATCCGTTTTAGAAACATGCTCTACATATTTAAAGACTGGGAAATTTATTTGACTTATCGGGATGCAGGGTTTTTGTAAATTTATTTGATAGGGCTATTTATCTGAAGAATGTTTCATTGTTAACTTGACCCTGATCTTGAGATCATACTCGTATAATGAAAAAATAATGTAGTTGACCTGCGATATGGTATTAGTAAATCTTGGAAAATATAACCAAAAGATTAAGCTCTGGGACAATGTAGGCCAAAAGCTAAATGATTATTCGTAATAAGCCCAAAGTTGACATGGATGGGTTTGTGTAATAGGATAAATTTTAAACGGAAACAACACTATCGACCTAATATTGGCAGTGTACGTAATTCGTTGTAGGAGCTTAGCATAGTCGATACTTCAAAAGCGGGGTGTTTTTTTTTGGGAGATCCCAAGTAGCAATGTCCATGTACACAAAAAAAAATAAAAAAGTGAAACGAGTTAATTGTTTTTAGACGGTTTTGAATGTTTAAGTGGGAATGCTTATTTATATGTACATTAGACAATGTTATCTAAAATACTCAATGTTAAACATTGAAAACGTAATAAAATCAGAACCTTAAAATGTAATATTTTGTAAACTTTGGTGTAGATTTAGCTCTATCGCAGATGATAAGAACACCGCAGGCGAAGTAATCTCTTGAGGGTGGTAGCAGAAGTTTCTGGAAATGGTGTTTAGATGCATATACGATTACCTATGGGTCGATGACAACATTCCCATTAAAAATAAAATAAAAAAATCTTTGAGTATTTATCAGCTTATTTTATGCAGTGAGATGCTGTGCATGCAAACTGGTGCAATAAGACTGCTTTTCGAACCGATTTTAGGGCTGGTGTCCACGAACCGTACATGGAGTTCGCATATAGAGGTCCTTCTGCTGTGTCCATCAAAGTATTGGAATTGTTCGTACTTTTCTATATTATAACAAAGCAAACATCTATTTGCTCAAGTCATAACACACATGCAAATATGTATATGCCATCTTTTATGGCAATTGCAGTTAATGTCGCATGATTTTCTTTTAAGACTCTACTCGTATACCCAACACTTATATACAACGAGATGTTATTTTCTAGCTCTTAAGCTCAAAGACCATACGCTCAAATTGTTGTCGACTAAGTAACAGCTAGTTTGTGGTAAGTTACAAAACTCCCAATATGTTTAATTTTTTGGCAACAACGAATTTCTTATATTGTAAATACAAGGTCATCTATTTTGTGGTTCCGAAAGTAAATTGAAATAAAACACATTTGGGATTTAGATTTCGATCAAATTATTTCAATATATTGTTTTCATCTTGCCATTATGAATGGAATATAACATCATTCAAATGTCCTCCACGGGAGTTCTTGGAGCACTTGTTTCTGACAAGGTAATTTTCGATGACTTTTCGACAAATATCGGGGAATAGCTTGATGAATATTCCTTTTCAATGCATCAAGAGTTTGCGAATTGTGTGCCTAAACACGATCTTTTGCATAGCTCTCAAAACGAAATCCAACGGCGACAAGTTACACGATCTTGATGGCCAGTTCGCATTATCAAGACGCGAAATAACTCTTCCAGGAAATTGCTCTTGTAATGAAGCCAAAACGGGTTGTGTTGTGTGGGATGTGGCACCGTCTTATTGAAACCACATGTCTCCCACATCCATATCTTCGATTTGAGGCTAACAAAACTGTTAACATTTGGCTATAGCGATGAGAATTGACGGTGACTCTTACACCTCATTCACTTCCTCATTTTCGAAGAAGTATGGACTAATGACACCACCAGACAAAATCGAACAACATACAGTGACTTTTTGCGCATGCAATGCTGTTTCGACAGTTAATGTGGATTTTCACTTCCACATATACGACATTCTGTTTAATATAATAAACAGCATAACCAACTGGGGAACTATCAACCGAGTGGAATTTAATGCTAACGATATTAACAGCATGACCAACTGGGGAACTATCAACCGAGTGGAATTCAATGCTTCCAAAACTCAATGCTGTCTGCTGTCATTAAAGCGAAATTCAAATACCCAGCCATTATTCATGAATGGCACTTGCATCGTCGAAACCGATAAACTTTCCATTCTCGGTATGTGTATCAGTAACAACTTACGTTGGAATGACCACATATTCGATGTCGCCAAAAATGCTGCGAAATGTCTAGGTTTTCTCAAGCGATGTAAGAAATATTTTACCCCCTCTGATCTGGCCACAATATATAAGGCAGTTATCCGCCCAAAACTGGAGTACAATGCCCACATCGGATTCAAAACCGTGCGATAAAACTAATTGGTGATACTAATATCAGTCAATCAATTGACACCCTCGAACACCGACGTAAAGTCTCCTGTCTCACTTTGTTTTATCGCTTTTCCACCACCAGTGCTCCATTGAAATTGCCAGTAGCATTCCGCCCATTCAAACTTTCAACCGTAACACCCGTCTCGCTATGAATGCTCATCAGTATACCCTCAAGCCCATTTTCGGACGTACTCTAAGATATCGTGATTCTTTCCTAAGCCGTACAACTCGCTTATGGAATGCCCTGCCGACCTCTGTGTTTCCTGGTCGTTATAACTTGCAAACATTTAAAAACAATGTACATCGGTACCTGTCTTTTCTTCCTTCCTAAATTTCTTTCGCCCGCGCTGTGTACGAACATTTTAAGGGTACAAAAACCCCTTGAGCGCGCGCCGATTATAAAAAAAAAAAAATATAATGAAAGATTATGAATTGTTGCTTATTGACTTTTTTTATTCGTTAAATTTTGTTCAAGTAAATAATATACTAAATACCTTAACGAGGAGACTTGAACTTGTTTTGAAAGTTAGCTTATCTATAGTAATGCTCCTTTTTCCCTTTTAAATGAATATATTCATCATAAAGAACTCTTTTTGGAAATCCAATGTTATGCTTACTCTACACCAAATGTTAACAAAATTGAAAAACCGTATAATTTTTCCAAGGCAAATTATGTTGAGTTGAATAACTTTTTTTGTAACATAAATTGGTATGATGAATTCAAAAGATTTACATTTAAGCATATCTATGCACGTTTTATTGAAATTTTATTTCTGGTCCTCCATAGGGTAATCTTGAGTTAATAAAGTTAAAAAGACTTAAACGTAAAACTTATTCCATATTTATAAAATCAAACAACAGTCACCGACTAACCTTCAAAGCGTGCACTTGTCGTTCCACTAGTATCAATCAGTACTAATTTGACATTACTCATTTCAAAAGTCAAACACACATACAACCATCTCTTTTCCTCCAACTTCTTTAATTGTACCGCGACCTCGTGTTTAATATTATCGGTGAACGGTCAAACCTTTCACCAAACACGATGGCCCCGTGGCCAGGAAGAAAAAAAACCGGGAACAGATTTGACTCGTTAGCAGATTCCATTAACCAGAAACCTAGCGCAAAGAAAATCAAAAGCTCCTCACTAACTGACTTCCCCCAACTCCCTGAAATTATAAAATCTAAAAACCCCAAATTCATCACAATCTCCCCGAAAAATGAAAATCAATCTTTTTCTAACAAAAGTGTATTCCTATTTAATAATAGGCTATTGATGCAATAAGTAAGGAATATGAAAAGATATCACTACTACGAGATGGGAATATTTTAATTCTCACCAAATCGCAAACCATCGTAGACAAGTTTCTAAACATTTCTAACTTGGCAGAAATACCTGTCTCAGTCAAATGCATGCCAATTTGAATACATCGAAAGGCGTGGTATACGCTCCGTGTCTAATAAACACAGCAAAAGAAGAAATAATAGATGAATTAAAACCACAAGGTGTTATCGATGTGCACAAATTCGTTAAGAAAACAGACACAGGCGAGCGAGCTACAGGCCTCATGCTTTTCACCTTTGATCGCTACCAACTTCCATCATATATTGACATTGCTTGGTATAAGACCAAAGTAAATGAATACATCCCGAATCCAATGAGGTGCAAGAGGTGTCAAATCTTGGGCCACACAGACAAAAACTGCGAAGAAAATCAAATTTGCGAAAACTGTAGCCTTCCATCACATGACCCAGCAGTTTGTACCAGAACATTGTGTGCAAATTGCAAGGAAGCACATCCATCCTCTTCTAACACATGCCCAGCATACATACGGAACAAAGAAATCCTCACAATAAAAATTAGGGACAAATGTAGTCTGGCTGAAGCAAAATGCACATACAGGCATGTTAATCCGACGAAACCTATCTTTCAAACAAAAACATATGCAGCAAAAGCAAAAGAAGCCTCTACTGCTCCTAAGACAGCAACTAACAAACTATCATCAACAAAACTTAAACAGCCTCCTAACACGCCCGTTTACAACAAAGACACGTACGTAAAAGCAAGATCAACGACACCTGAACCATCAACATCTTCGGCAGCCCGACTCAGCAGTGCTGGCACTATAGTAGCTAGCTGGCTAAACAATTCAGATTTAGTGCTCCTCAATGATGGAGTGTTTTTTGTGGAGAAATGTGTTGGAGATTTCTCCACAAAAAACACTTTTACGGCCATTGACCTGACAATTGGCTCGCCGGCAATACCGAATATGGCTACTTGGAAAACACGCAACAATTTAGAAGGAAGTGACCACTTCCCTTTAATTATAAATACAGGCAAGCCTTATTCTATAAGAAGGAAATTCCAATCCCGATTCGTCGAAAAAAAAGCTGACTGGATAAAATTCTCTGAAAAATCAGGCAGCCAATATAAGAAAAATAATAAGGCTAGCAGCTTCCACCTAAATTCCCGCCTCTTACCCGCAAAATTCTTCACAACAACCAGTCTGGTTTAACCCCACCATAGAAAAATTAACCATCGAGAAGAGACATGCCTGGCATATAGCAAAAAATTACCCCACCAATAGTAACATCATAGCATACAGGCGCCTAGCAGCCAAAGTTAGACGGATGGTACATGAAGCAAAAACAGCAGCCTGGGCGAATTTCTTATCTTCAATAAACCCAACGATGGACTCGACAACCCTCTGCAACAAGGTCAAGGCTATAAATAATAAACAGACTCGAAGCAACATCACGGCAATCAGAAAAGACTCTACAGTAACAACTGATCCAAATGTAATCGCGCGACTTTTTGCCACTAAATGGGCAGGATACAGTTCAGATGAAAACTTTCCACCCCATGTGGTGCAGCTCAACAATAAAATGAAAGTAAACAATCTTTTACCTGTCGAAAATGTACCACCAATTACACTACCAAAAATGTTGGAAGCCCTTTACGCAACTAAAGGATCAACCTCAGGCTCGGGCAAAATAACTTTTAACATGTTAAAAAAATCGCCCAGCTAGTCATGTTGAGGTTATTAAAATTATACAACAACATCCTAAAACCAGGAGTATTCCTACATGAATGGAAAAAAGCAAAATTAATTCCTATTTCAGAACTAAATGCGGATCCGCAATACATCGAAAGTTACCGCCCAATTTCCCTCCTCTCAGTTCTGTCCAAATTATTTGAAAAAATAATTGTAAACAGGCTAAAACGAACTCTCGAAACATGTCTGGACAATTGCCAACATGGCTTCAGACCTCAAAGAGGCACAAACACTCTGTTGCATGTGCTTGACCAAGCAATACATACAGAAATGGCCTCTAGAAACCACTCTGTTCTTCTTTCCATGGACTTGGAAAAGGCTTTTGAAAAAGTAACAACTTTCGGTGTTATTACACAACACCAAAAATGGGGAATAAACTCAAATTCGCAAATTTTTTCGAATTTGTTTATTCGGACTCTCAATTTAATAATGACGCATTTACAATATTGCTACGAAGGTTGATATTGGACATATTCAGCTGAGCACTGAAGAGGTTTCTATGGCGCTTCAATCACTCAAGCCTGGTTATAAGCATGGAGTCGACAATATGTCTGTCATCGTCCTAAAGCGAAGCTTTTACTCACTTTGTACACCGTTGCTAAAAATATTTAATGCATCTCTGCATAAAGGTGTCTTCATTAGTGAGTTGAAAATTTCTTATTTGGTTCCTTTCCATAAGTTGGGACCCAAGAATGATGTTGAAAATGACGGCAATTTGCAAACTTTCAGTTATTCCCAAGCTCCTAGAAAGTTTAGTCAAAAATCGGCTTGAATTTTTAACTAGTGAATTCTTGTCAGATGCTCAACTTGGCTTTATATCTGGAAGGTCAACAATTACCAATAAATGCATTAGAGAACCGTATGCAAGTCGATGTCGTTTACACGGACTTTAGTAAAGCTTTTGACTCTGTAAACAATACAATTCTATTGAAAAAATTTAATCTTGGGTTTCATTCGAATATTTTAAGCTGGTTGTCGTCGTACCTTACTGGTAGAGTGCAAATAGTAAGAATTGATAACACGTCATCTAATACTATTAATTGTTTAGTCATTTAGTCATTCTACTTTTTATAATCTTTATTGATGATATTTCTAAAATTAAGTACTGCAAATGCCTTTTATACGCAGATGATCTTAAGTTATTCCTAAGAATTACAAGTATAGGTGATTGTCGTCTTATTCAGAACGACTTGAACAAGCTTTCTAATTGGTGTACTGCCAATTGCTTTTTACATCTCTCATTAGATCTCTGTTAGAATACGCTGATGTGATTTGGAGCCCTGTCTGCAAAGTTCATGTCGACCGACTTGAAAGAATCCAAAGACGATTCACAAAATACATTTTTTTACAAAATGCACTGGCATTTTTGTCTTGATTATAAAGCTAGATCTTTGCTATTAGGTTTTAAATCATTTGAATCAAGACGTACTATTTACAGTATATCGCTTGTTAGAATTTACTATTTTATCATATCAAATATCCCCTGCTATTGGCATTGATTCCGATTTATCTTCCTTTCAGATCATTAAGATCAATAGTTTTTCTATTTGACCACATGTGACCAATCATGGGCTTAATGAACCTTTGTCAAGATCAATTAAAGATTTCAATAAAGTGTGTATTTCTTTGGATTTTTTTTTAGTTTTTCACGATATTCAAAAATGAAATTGTGCTCTGCATTCATTTTTAATTTATTTTAATATATTTTTTGTTATTTATGTAGTATGGTATCTGTTAGCCAATAAAATGCTTGTAGTTATACAAATAAATAAAAAAATTTGTTTTTTAATGTATACACCGAGTGAAAAATGAGCCTTATCGCTGAAGAAAATTGTTTATCCCAGAACGGGTATGTTCTACGCATTCCGTGATCAGTTGGCTTTAATTCTCGAGTGAGTTGAACTTTATACTGGTGTAGATGCAAATCCAAATGCAAAATACGCCATAATGTGCCGTAAGATAAGCCCAAACAAGCTTCAACACTTTCACTAACGGCAACCATATATTCTGTAGAGCATGCATTTCGATGATGGGTAGGCAATAAAGCATCTGTAACAGAGTCAGCCTCTACGTTTTGCCTATAGTACTCTCAGATGGACGATTACGTCGACGATAATCACTATTTTTGTAGTAAGTTTTCACAATTTTAACACGTTCAGCGATTGTTAAACGATCCATATTGTAAAATGGCAAACCTTAAACAAAACATATATAGTCTCGGATGCCAGTTGGGTTTGACGTTTGTGATTGAAGCAGGGATGTCAAATCCGGACCACGATTTGGATGACTATAGTTTTATAATTGCGATCCCACGCCAATTTGAATGTTATACACTGAAATCATTTTTTAAAGCCACAATTTGTGTTTGATTCGGTTTAAATCTCATATGAACCAAGCTTGTTGAACATATTTAATATTTTCAATTTAACTTATGAGTTTATATATTTTTTTCTTATTTTAGTACAAGAAGTTCAGGAAGAAGGAAAACATGCTATTGATTCTCCAGGAAACCCTAATCAATTTGACATTCCACCTGAGGATTATGCTTTACGTAAATTAAATTTTAAAAAAATACAAGAAAATTGAAGAAACTTGGTTTTGGTTTTATAGGCGACCTTGAGCAAAGGGCGGTAATCGATCCGCAGTCAGCTAGATGTCCGGAGCTATTAAAACTCCAGCAAATTCTTATTGACTGGATTAATGATGAACTTGCCGATCAAAGAATTATTGTTCAACAGTTGGATGAAGATATGTACGACGGGCAGGTGTGTATGTTGCTATTTATACGTTTGTTAATGATAGCTTCATAGCTTAAACTTTAAGCTTTTTTTCTTTTTTTCTGCCGGAACAGAGCACTCAGACAGAGAACTAGTCCATTGTAGTCTTTGTAAGTTCTTTTTAATGAAGAAAGATGAGTAAGCACTTCAGTGATAAGGTGCCTACACTACAGACGTCGGAAAGCATTCGTTTGGTCTGACTGCAACCTGGGGTTTTATGCCATCTGCAGTTGTGCTCAAATGAGACCCAATTGTCAATGAAAGCCTTAACCGAGGTCATAGGTTCGGTTCCTGAAAACATTTTCCTCTGAACCTAGCCTACAAGTTTATCGGTGATTTAATTTCCCGTAATCCCATTGAGACCTGGGTCCCAGACAAGGGTCACTGAATTCATCCTTCGAGTGCGTTCCGTGAGCTCTTGCATTCTTGAACTAGCTTGGAAGTCGTAAGAGGGTTCAGTAAGGCGCTAAGCGCATCTTGGCTCCGGTTCTCCGCAATATAGTTCGCTGCCATCAGGATTGCGTAAATCTCTGCTTGGAAGACAGATGCAAGCTTTCCTAACGTGAAGTGAAGTCTAACGTTGTCATCCTCCAGAAAGACACCAGCGCCACATCCTATATTGGTTTTGGAGCCGTCCCGACTGCATTCCTTGCCTGGCTCAGATTTTGGCTGAAACCAGTTCTGGGCACGGGAAAAGGTGATTTCTTATTTTTTTCCGCAACAGGAGTTCTGGTGTCATTGCATCCGACGGCATGTCCCATTTCTTTTTAAATGGAAGATGGGTTTGAGAGTGCAGCTCATGGTATGAATATTAAGGGGAGGGAGATTGATCAATGCGTCTAGAACGGAGCTGGGGGAAGTCCCGTGCATCCAACACAAACCGTTCTTTGGAGACTGGTAAAAGCAGCAATCACGTATTTTCGCGAGAGTTATTCCACCAGACAACCAACGCATATGATATAATTGGCTTTATCCTAGCCGTTTAGATCCAAAGGATTCTTCTCGGTGACAAGCCCCATGTCTTGCCGAAAGCTCCTCTGCATTACCAGAAGGCCGACAGCACCTTAGAGGCTTTCGATGTAACGAGTTTAGTCCAGAGAAGTTTGTTATCCAGGATGACGGATAACACCCAAATACTTAGCTTCTTTGGAGAATTGGATGGTGATGCCTTTAAGCACTAGATGAGTCAGACTAGACCGCTTCCTCCTTCTCGTAAAGAGAACAACCTCAGTTTTGAAAGGATTGACTGAAAGCCCATTACTAGTGCATCAGTCGTGGATCACTTCTAGGGGCTGACTGCGCTTTAGGGCAGACAGTCGCAAGACACGATCCGCGTATCCTTGTGCATAGACGTTAGAACTATTGAACGGGTTGAGCAGTGAGTCTACCAACATGCACCATATCAGCGGAGATATATGTAAATTGTAGTGCGGGCTTTCCCACATCTCCTGCCCCTGACCAAAGTGCTGTTGTTTGCACTCTGCCACTGCCGTTACTGATAACACAGTCATCCAGAGCATGCAACAACTGATGGATAGCGCGTTGTGAGTGGGAATTTTGTAGATGTGCTTTGTCATTTTGTTGTAAGGGCATAACAACTACAACAATTTTCGGTAAACCAACGTCAGAATTTTCACTGGGCTAAAAAGTAATCACTTTTTTGCGTACGCTCACGCTGTAAATTTAGACCAGCTGTTTTGGCACTTAGTGAAACACAAGTAGATACCCGCGCATACCTCTCAGGACACTCTGATCTGAAGCTCTGGCCACTATTCCCACCGCGGTCCCGCCATTTACATGCGTAGTGATGTAAGGACTGAAACGAATAAAATCTGTAAATTTTAATACGGGCTATACTTTCAATGCGTAAAAATTGCAATCCCATTTTGTACCCAAATTAGCCTGTATATTCTCTAGTTTCAGTTTGTTATTGATTTTAGTTCGGTGCGGTTTAAAACATTTATAAAATATGAGTTAAGAGAAACGCTGTAAAAAGATCATCGACAAATGGGTTGAAAATACTTCGCGTCCAAACCATTTCATCGCAAAAAATTTAAAGATAGCAAGCAATACAGTGGATTCTGTTATTAAACGATATTTGGAGACGTTGACAGTTAAGCGAAAACAGAAAAGTGGAGCTAAAAGTGGAGCACATGATACAAATTTGGACAGGAAAATAGTGGGTACCATTGTAAAAAACCGGACTATGTCATCCAGAGATGTTGCTCGGAAATGTAATACCAACCAAACAGTGGTACAAAGATCTAAAAAACGTAACGGTCTAAAAACACTAAAAAAACAAAAAATACCAAAAGCTACTGAAAGTTACTGAAAAGCAAAAGAAAGTCATAAAAACACGAGCCCGAAAGCTATACGAGTTGATCGGCAACAAGAAAGCGTGCTTGGTTTTGAATGACGAAACTTATGTCAAAGCCGACTTTACTACTCTTCCAGGTGCGCAGTTTTACAACTCGTTTGAAGCTGAGATTCTTCCGCAATCAACAACATCGATTGGGATGGAAAAATTCGGGTCAAAATATCTCGTTTGGCAGGCCACTTGAAACTGTGGACACAGAAGCTCATCGTTTATTACAACGGGAACAATTAACTGAGAAGTGTAAATTAACGAGTGCCTAAAAAACGGTTGATTCCTTTCTTAAACAAACACGAGGGTTCAAGATTATTTTGGCCAGATTTAGCTTCAGCTCACCATGCTCATGCGACGTTGAGCTTTCTTGTTGCTAAAAATATCGACTTTGTCCCAAAAGACATGAATTCACCCAATGTTCCACAGTGCCGTCTCATTGAAAGATATTCGGCTTTGGTCAAAGCAAAATTGAGGAAAAGTGAGCAGTGTATAAAGGACGTAAAAGATTTTAGTGCTAAATGGAAAAGAGCGTCCAAAAAGATCACTGATGTAACTGTCACCAACCTTATGAAGGACATTCGAAAGAAGTTGAGGAAAGAATGGGAACCCAAATAATTTTTTTTATGTTTAGTAATTTGGAATGAATTTAATAAAAACAGAGTTTTAAAGCGAATAAAAAAAATTTACATGAATTATGAAAATATTTTTTTTTTTACTTTGAAGTTTCCAAATTTTATTCGTGTCAGTCCTTAGCTTGCCAAACTGCACCACAATGTAGTTCCTGTTCCTATCGGAATTCAGTTTCATGTGGTTAAAATTTCATCTCCGTAAGCAAATTATTCACTATTGCTTTATTTATTGAAGCCCCAAATTGGACAGCAATTCGGCCTTTAACGAGTTTGATGCCCTGTCTGACTCCATTCAAAGAATTGTATCCTCATACTGAAATCGTTATTACGGGCGATTTTAATATACGCAATTCTAAGTAGCTTCGACATTCTGGACAGACAACGCCCGAAGGACCATGTGTTGAGATCTTCGCTGCAGAAAACAACTTGACGCAGCTTGTAAGTGAGCCCACTCGAATACCAGACATTGATAGTCATAAGTTCACCACTAATGTGCTCTCCTCTAGGCTCGTCGGACCATTGTGTCATATCTGCTAATTGCTCGTATGCTGATCACACGGTTAGAGAAAAAATTCCTAAAAGAACCGTATAGCAATATGAAAAATCCAATTGGAGCGGACTTAACACCTTCTTTAGGAATATTAGCTGGTCGTTATGTTTTCTCGATAACGACAAGGATGTCGCCGCTGATATGATCACTGACACTATTCTCCTTAGAATGAGATCCTTTATTCCTCATCGGTTGAAGAGTATCAAACCAAAAGAAAAGGCATCGTACGGCTTGAGCTGTAAAGAGGCTGTTAGGGTTAGAGAAATGTTTTTTTTCGGTCCTACAAGGCCAACCCCCCAACACAGGAAAACCGAAAAAAGTTCAAACGAGCCAGAAATGACTGCAACGTCTTTCTCAAGCGTGTGAAATTTCAATATGACCGAAAGCTGATGCAAAAAATACTACAATGTCAAAAAGGTAGTAAAAATCGTTCGTTAAAAACATTAAAAATTCTGTCTCATCCTCCATCCCAACGCACATTTACAACGACATTCCAGCTATCAGCTCTTTGGACAATCTGTTTGCTGCATACTTTGCGGCCTTTGCAAGAGTACTTAAAGATCTTAATATACACAAATACGCTGGTCGAGGTGGTATATATTCCCTTCTTCTGAAGAGGTGTTCTTCCTCTCTGGCAAAACCACTGCGTAAGGTTTTTCATCAATCCTACCCTTTAGGATTCTTTCCGACCAAATGAGAACAGCATTTGTCCAGCCCATCCCTAGAACAGGCGAATCTTCTTCTCTCTCCTAATACAGGCCCATTGCGCTTACATCCTGACAAACCGTCAGCTCCTGAAATATCACGAAACACGAAAACTTCTTATTGGTTTTCGTAGCAACAGTTCCACTGGTGATTTGATGGCATGTCTTACCGAAAAGTGGAACCAAAGTCTACACCAATCTGGCGAAAGCAAGATAGTTGCACTCGATATTTCTAAGGCATTTAACAGCATTTGGCATCAGGCTCTTTTGTCGAAAATCCGAAAATCCTTTTGTCGGGATCGACGACTCTCTTCTTCAATGGATTAGAAACTACCTTTCGGAACCTTCAATTCAAGTTGTCTTGGATGGTTTCAAGTCTAATGTTCACAAAATAAATGCTGGTGTGCCCCAGGGATCCGTTCTGTCTCCGACACTCTTTTTCATTTTCATCAATGATCTCTTGTCTGCTACTTCTAATCCAATATATTCCTTTGCTGACGATAGTACTCTCTGTTTCTCACGTCTGCTCTACGGCTTTAGAACGGGAACGACAGCGTATATTAAGCACATTAAATTCGAATATTGGCAGCATAAACAATTGGGGAACTATCAGCAGAGTGGAATTTAATGCTTCCACACAATGCTGTCTGCTGTCGTTAAAGCGAAATTTAAATGCCCAGCCATTATCCATGAATTGCACTTGCATCGTTGAACCCGAAAAACTTTCCATTCTCGGTATGTGTGTCTATGACATCTTACATTGAAATGACCACATATTTGATGTCGTCAAAAATGTCTAGGTTTCCTCAAGCGATGTAAGAAATATTTCATCTCCTCTGTCCTGGTCACAATATATAAGGCGTTTATCCGCCCAAAATTGGAGTACAATGCCCACCTCTGGTCAGGTGCCCCTAAGACCTCTTTGCACTTGCTAGATAGGATCCAAAAACGTGCGATAAAACTCATAGGCTATGCCGATACGACATAGTCATTCGACACCCTCGAACAACGACGTAACGTCTCCTGTCTCACCATGTTTTATCGCTATTTTCGCCACCAGTGCTCCACCGAAATTGGCATTAGCATGCCGCCCCTTCATACCTTCAATCGCAACACACGTCTCTCTGTGAATGTTCATCAATCATCAGCATACCCTCATGCCCCCTTTCGGACATACTTTGAAATATCGTGATTAGTTCCTAAGCCGTACAACTCGGTTATGGAATGCCCTGCCGAGCTTTTTATTTCCTAGTCACTATAACTTGCAAAACTTTAAAACCAGCGCACATTGGTATCCCTCTCTTTTCCCTCCCTAAGTTCGCTTCATCTCCGCTGTGTGTAGACATCTTAAGGGTACATAAAATGCCTTATGCGCGCGCCAATATTAAAAAAAAAGAATCCGTCGCCACAATTGATGAGATATACCAACTACGGCGTGTTGTGTTGTTCAGCTCACTAACAGCTTCATTGATAGTAGCTAATTGTGAACTGGCTCCGATTAGATTAACTGGGAAGTGAGACTCAAGCATGAGACCGAGAGTTTCTGCTTTCGACTCAATATAGGTACCCTTAGATTTTCTGAGGGGTTCTAGCCTTGTTGTCTTCCCGTTCTGAGGATTTTGACCAGCCTACTGGTTTCACCTATAGTTTCGATCTTTTCACAAAAAAAACTTTCTAAGAGGCGCTCTTCGAAATCCGAATAAACCTCCTTAAATTCTTTTTACTTCGATGTGTAAAGATTCTAATCTTCCTCCAAATTAGTCTTAAGTGACCTGCTTAGAAGTTTTCTGGATTCTTTGTGAAGACGCTGCAGGTCTGCGTTCTACCAAAGAACGGGGATCTGCAAGATTGCTTATTGGCTGGACATGCCATTTCGAAACACTTGGTGAGGTACCGTTCGGGTTCTGAATATCTTCTTCTAGCTTTTGTTTTGTCCTGAGCTTAGGACAAAATTCCTCCTCTTCAACAAGGTCGAGACCTCGCATCCGATTCTGAATTCGATGTATCTATGGTCTGACATGGAGATCTCCGTAGCATTTTCCATTTGGCATTTGTTACTTCTCCAAAAATTGTTCTGACCTTTAGCATCGCAGCATATGATAAGTCCCATCTTTCTAGGGAAAATAAGCAGAAGCAACGACGAATTTGTGCCATTCTCCATTCGTTTCGTAACTTATGTCTGTAGCAACTAAATTTTGGTTACAAAATTGCACAAGTAACTGAGTTCGACACAAAAAGGCAAGCTCTCGGCCTTTCCAATCGCTCGTCATAAAGTGGTGTGAAACCCTTTAACATCCGAAACCACAGATGCGTTTATTAGATGTATTATGCGTTCCAGTAGATATATTATGCGGTCTATCATCTCGCGCTGTAAATGGTCGACCACGTTCCAAATAATCGCGTGCAAGTAGGTATATTTGAAAGGAAAACACCAGCGCTCGCCAGCAAAATCTGACTTACAACTGCTCAAAGGAGTTAATCTAAGTTCTTAGGATTGTAGATGAATGTATGAATCTCGTTCTTAACAATACGAATTGTCTTGTATAGAGTTACCTTGGTTTTCCGAGAAGTCTTTAATGCTTGCTTTCTTAACAGGAAGAAAGAGTGAATGTCTAGAGTTGATAAGCCTGCTAATTGGAAAGTTCGCTTATATAGCTCGTCTTATATTTTTAGCTCTTCGTTCCATTCATCAGTTGTGATGAGCTCTCTAACTGTATATTTAAAATCAAACACTCGTCGTAGATTGTATAATATCTTACGAGTATTCCTCTGTCAGCCTACTTTTATGACATCGAAATCGATTAAGTTAACAGCAAATATTCCCATAAGCCAAATCAAATAAATTTTATTACAAGATCGCTCCAAATCTTGTTATCAAAAAAACCTACATTTTATTAAGACGCTAATGTTAAACCAAGGCATTTTAATAGATCCATACATCTCAAATAGTATTATACTGTAAGGTAGATTTGCACACCTGGGGAAATATTGATGTCACTTAGTGCACATCTACTAAAGGTACAGCCATTACCATATCAGCCAAAGAGTGTTAATGCACGGAGTCAAGTTCAAAACAAACGAGAACTGGAAGATGTTCAAGGCGTGTCAATCCTGCCTTCCTAAATTAGAGGAAGAGATGCTGACAATCCCCAACATACCACCACATAAATATCAATTTTTTATTGGTTCTACTATACCTGCCAATTGTACTCTTTCAACTGAAATTTGTTTTTTTTATTTTCTATGAAGAGACTATGAAATATTTCTTTGTCACATGAGCCAACTAAAGAATAGAAAAACAGCTTAATTCCGCTAGTGAAATTATTCTAACTTTATTTGTAGAAAAATACTTTTTCATGCAAAATATTTGTAACCTACATTAGGTGTTCTTATGTCTGGCGATTCCCAGACACTTAAAGGACTACATACAATAGAATTTCAACAAAAAGAAATACGTCACTTATACCGACTACCGTGTAATATGAGTATACCTTATGTTTTACATTGGTTTGTAAATATATGAGAAGTCATTTAACCTAATCTTTTATATTGGTTTGCACATCATTCGGTGATGTGATGTTAAGCGTAATTGAAACTAATTAAGAACAATACATTTTGGGTGGTAGAACCAATATAAAATGTAATGAGTATGCACAAAAGCGATAGATAAGTACAATAGCAGTAAATACGATGGGTTCGTTGGGATACATTTTAACTGATATATGAGAAGACAAATTAAAACTATCTGTCTTATTTATAAAAACTTACGAGAGGCTTATAAGCCTGATATAGAGAGGTTCTTGAAAAACATTATTCATAAACTTTCAATAGCACTAAAACGCTCTATAAGTATTCAATAACCACTCCATTGGTAATAGAAGGATTTACCCTACTATAAACCTCTAATAGAGTAGAAAAATTGCCGTCTTTACAGGACAGCTGATTTTTTTTTGACAGTTTTCCATCTGAGCTTAATTTATTCAAGCACGCCAAACAAGAAACCATGAAATTTAAAATATTTGAAGTGAAAAGTGAAAGTGTTATATTGTATCCTAGTATGCAAGCGCTGCAAGCTTTAGCTGCCGTGGAGCTTGTAGAAAACACTCCGCATCGTCGGCGTCGGAAGTTGTACCAGAAGAGGTACAACCTCTTCTATGGGAACAAAAATAAGCACATGATATTTGATTATAACAACAAAAGAAATACTTGATCAACTTTTATGTACCATGTAGAAATATTAGGTACTGCTTTACTTACCTTGTCTTCCTCCAGCCAATTCTCACTTCTTTGCCTCTTTTTATTTGTAAGTGCACTGCCTTTTGTCTCCATTATTTAATCTTTGGAATTTGCTAACTAAAATTTTTAAATTTCAAACCGCTTTCGTGACAGGAAATGCAAAAAATAGTTGTCAAACTTTTGAACTTTTTTTTTTTAGAGAGTAGGTAGTTCACAATGGAATCAAAATGACAACATAATGATGCTAATGTGCCTCATAGCGTGAACTTAGCTATGACAGGTTTATTGAACGTTTATGAATAAAGAATTTTATATAGCAGGTTTATTAGTGCCTAGAGCATTTTAACTAAAGTATGTTCTAAACCTATTATAAGGGATTTTTATGAATAAGACAGTATTAAATTTAGGAACTCCGTTGTATGTTTTGCATTCTTATATTGAAGTGTGATCAAGAAAACTGATCAAATTAATTTTTTAAAGTCAAAGACGAACACATAGTCACTTTGCAGTAAGCTAGGAAATTTTAGGATAAGCTGTTTGGCTTTCGTTAGACAATATATGCAAACCATTCGAATATATTTTACAATAGTTTTGACTGACAAGTATTTGGCTGGTTTATCCTAAGTGTGATAGAAATGTGTCTGCCAAAGACCAATTTATGCCGCGCTTACAAGCCAACTTGAACTTGTCTAAAACGTGCTATTAGTAATCATTTGTACACGAATCGAGTATGTGTGATTTTAAGGGATTTTACACCCAAAAAATATTCAAAAATAATTACAATTAAATAGCCCTTATTATAAGTCTAAAGGACGCATAAATATACAAACGAGTATATTGCGGTCTGACACTAGTCATATGCCGATATCATTTTTTGATTGGCTTAAAGTTTTAACAGACCAATAGATCTAGAATTAAACAAGAATCCACCAGTTAAAAGTTTAAACGCAAAATAGTTTTGTACTTGGATTAGGACTACTTGCCCAGACCTGAGAACTGACTAGAATAATCTAAATGCATCTAAGTTTCTGCTTTTGACTAGAAAATATATTTACGTACATACAGTCGCGGAAAATAAATAACATTTCGAACTTATTAGCTTTAATTATGTAAAAACAAATTTAAATTAAAAGCAAATAACATGTTTAAAGTTTCAACTATAATTCAATTCTAATTTTTCACAAAATATTACAATCAGTGGGAAGAAAACTTTAAAATCTATTCACAGCTCAGGGAACTGCGAATATTCGCAAATTTGGACATTTCATTCGCAGCTACCTTTTCAATTAGTTGCAGCGACCTGCGAATAGAAACTGTCATTCGTTTTGCGTTTTCAAAAAATGTACATATGTTATGCATATATTTGAGGTTAAATTCGATAGGGTTCCACTGTTGTGGAATTCAAGTAAAATTTGAGAGACCGCGAAGAGCATTCAATTATTCGCGGAGAAATAAGTGAATCGTTGATTTCTTCGCAAAAACTAATTGGATTCGAGTTCTTTTTATTAATCCACAAATAAATATTAAGCTATGTGCAAAATGTCATCTGTCCGTCTTTAATTCTACTAAAAATTATTTTTTCGCAGTCAGTTCATTCGCAATTCGCTGAGCTGTGAATGGGCCTTTCGGCTGGAAAATGCGTGAAAATAATTCATACAGAAAATTATTAGTATTAAAATTAAAATTAGTAATTATTAATCCGGTTATTAGGTTTAGGTTAGGTTTTTTGAAGATTGTCACATGTCTTCTCGGCAAACTTTTCATAAGTTTTCAGCAACACATTTGTGGAATGGAATATCAAAATTATTTGATAAGCATTAATAAATTGTCGAAGTTTTCAGTTTTCTTTTAGGTTAAGACATGACAGTGTCGTTCGACAGGTTTTAATTAGTTTGAAGCAACAATGAAACGTTTCTCAAGAACTTGAAATTCACCTACCAAAGTAAAGTCGACTTATATTTCAGTAGGCTGTTACAGAAATGTTTACAATGTGGTTTGTGCGTTGTGCAGATTGCTGAGAAGGAACCAAGCCAAGATCCATAAACTCGTTATTGCGAAATTGAGACCACCGATTACGAGTCCGATAATATCCGTTTTTGATATTATTGCCAACTCGCAGTTTGGTTTCAAAAATAAAATACTACGAGGGCGGGTCAATAAGTCCGTGACTTTTGGATTAAAACAGATTTTTTGATAAAAAAATTATTTTATTTTTCAACGTAGTCTCCCTCTATACACTTTGTCCAACGCTTCTCCAATTTTTTTATCCCTTCCAAAAAAAATGATTTGTCGAGGTCCTCAAAATGACGAGATGACTTCATCATTGGAGTCAAATCTTTTTCCACCAAGCCATTTCTTCAGGTTTGGGAACAAGAAGTAGTCGCTCGGAGCCAAATCTGGAGAATAGGGTGGATGAGGGAGCAATTCATAGCCCAATTCATGGATTTTTGCCATGGCAACTGCACATGTGTGCACCCTTGCATTGTCTTGGTGGAAAAGAACTTTTTTCTTGGCCAAATGAGGTCGTTTTTTTTCAAATCGTCATTGAATCGGTCCAATAAGTTGGCATAATATTCCCCATTGATTGTTCTTCCCTTTTGAAGGTAGTCAATGTGGATTATCCCGCGTGCATCCCAAAAAACAGTCGCCATAACTTTATTGGCTGACAAACCCACCTTGGCCTTCTTTGGCGCCGATTCACCCTTAGAAACCCACTGTTTTGACTGTTGTTTGTTCTCTGGTGTGTTGTGATGGATCCATGTTTCGTCCACGGTTACAAAACGGCGCAAAAACTCCTCCATATTGCGATTAAACAACGCCAAACCTTCCTGTGAAATTGTTACACGATTGCGTTTGTGGTCGACTGTGAGCAAACGCGGCACCCATCTTGCGGAAAGCTTTCTCATGCCCAAGTGATCATTCAAAATTGAAACCACTGAGCCATGCGAGATCCCTACGGCTTCCACAATCTCTCGCACTTTCAATCTTCGGTCGGCCAACACCATATCGTGAATTTTTTCGATTGTTTCGGGTGTAGAGACCTCAACTGGGCGTCCAGGACGTTCGGCATCTTCAGTGCTTGTACGGCCACAACGAAATTCAGTAAACCACTTTTTTACCATTGAAATCGATGGTGCAGAGTCCCCATAGTATTTATCAAGCTTAGCCTTGGTCTCGGTAATGGTTTTTTTTCGCAAGAAATAATGCTTAATAAGCACACGAAATTCACTTTTTTCCATTTTCTCCTCAAATTAGTGAGTAGTCTGATAAAAATAGCTGTCAAACACAAACTAACTGACGCAGCAAGTTTAAATTTTGACAGGAGTCAACTGACAAATGCCTGTTGACAGGAGCAGTGTTGCTGTTTCAGTAAAGAGGTCAGAAATTCAAAAATGCACGGAATTATTGACCCGCCCTCGTATTTTGTTCTATTAATACTCAGGGATTTTTTTTTTTTATAGAGAATGGGAGTATCTACAAACGGGGTTCGAGTAATGAGAAAATGTGTTCATCAACCTTTAGCGGAGTGAACAGAAGGAAATCATAACTACTAGACGACACAGCTTGTGGGCGATCTGGTATGATAGAATAAGTTAAACGGTCGTTTTACAAAATGTTTACTGCAGAGCATACTGGAAAAGTCAAGAAGTGTATGCTGTGCTACATGATCATATTCTATCGCAAATCGAAGGTCTATAATAAAACTACATGGAATCGTGATTTGAATTGAGATACGAAATTGTCCTTGATTAACTGTCAAGAGAGTTTTAATTTCAAGGTTTTGAGAGGAAAGTCTAGACCTATAGCAATTAAGTTTAAAACTGTATTTTTTTCGGATTGGTACAGCTCTGCTTGCTTCAGGGAATGAGAAATATTGAAGTGATAATGATGATATTAAAAACATGCCTAATGTGGCGGCACGCGTAGAGAACAATCATTTTTATAAAAGTAATAACTTGTAAAACTAGCGGCAGACCCTCATAAATTATAAATTCTGTTTGTTTATTATGTTCTATAATTGGATCTATTTAGATATCCAACAGCTATTTATACTTAATAAGGATACATTTTTGCTTATTCTTATTTTGTCAGTGTTTGGTCCTGGTTGGCCATGTAGCAGATTCATTCTCGGAAATATATAAAAGACGTAGATACCTTCGTTAAACAATGACCATGAAATTTGCAGTAGCTGGGAAATGTATTTTATATTACTATACCTTTGGGTGTTGTCCCAAATGAAACTCAATCTCAATCATTCATAGTCAAGGGAATTGCGATCAGAACATTTCACATCAAGTTATTTTCGAAAGTTGGAAGTCAGTTTTGTAGTCAAGAAACGCCACTTAAGCAAAAAAAAATTGTATTGTATTAGAAAATAATCGTGCAATGTTGAATGATTTTGTAACCCCAATCTATCGGCTTTAATAATACGAGTAATGTGTTAGAATTATATTACGATAAGCAAAAAAGGCTTTGTATATTTTGTACAGATAAATAATTGCGCATGAATGAATGTGCAACGAATGAAATCTTAGTATCGTTTGCCTGTTTGTCTTCTACATGTCCATAATCCATATGTCTTGACATTTGGTCTGCAGACCACCGTTTTTAGTGTTCCAGCTTATTTCATCTTCTCCCAGAGACGCCACCTTTACTCTTCATGTTTGAAATCCTCTCTGCTAAAGCAAAAGCAATAAAAGTATCTTCTCGTCGTAAGATGTGAGTATCGACTAAATGGTGTAGATAAAGATATCCATAAACGAAATTCGCTCTACGGGTTAGGTTTGAAGTTACAATTAGAATAGTCCTAACCCAGCTCTTGTACTGAAAATATTGCTTTTCAAATCTTAGACACCATTCTAACAAACGTAGCTTTACCTTTTCCATTTGCTGTTGCTAACATACAATTTTTTGCTCCCATCAGGAGCCAAATTGTTGAAGTGCATGCGAGTAGTTTATTTCGAAATTTTGAACTTCCTTGTCGTGCAATGTTAAGTTGAACGTCTGATTTGGAAATGCCTTTTGCCTTTCTTTTCTACTTAATTTGACTTAATATCTGACTCATTTGAGTAAGTTCCTTCATATGGTTCGAAAGCCAGCAAACATCATACTTGTGTGTTGCGAAACACATCGATGACGAAATGGAGTGTTAACAATAAATATCCTAAATGTGCACCTTCTCTGAATTCAAATGTCTTCTGATTCTAAATTATGTTTGAGCAAGTTTGGCGATTTAATATCACAATTTAAACTGAGAAAAGCCCTTTCTTCAATCCATGCACCATGTATGGAAAATTTTTCGGTTTCGACGTTGCAAGTGCCATTCACGGATAATGGCTGAGTATTTAAATTTCGCTTTAACGACAGCAGACAGCATTCGTGTTTTGGAAGAATTAAATTCCACTCTGTTGATAGTTCTTCACTTGGTTATGCTGTTAACATCGGAATTTGATGAGCTTATTTGGAATTAGGAAAGGAATACATTGGATTAGAAGTAGCAGACAAGAAATCATTAATGAGAATTAAAAAGTGTGTCGGAGACAGAACGGAGCCCTGGGGCACATCGCCACTTATTTTGTGAATATTAGACTTGAAAGGATCCAAGACAACATGAATTGAACGTTCCGAAAGGTAATTTCTAATCCATTGAAGAAGGGAGTCGTCGATCCCAAAAGCACGTATTTTCGACAAAATAGCCTGATGCCAAACTCTGTCAAATGCCTTAGAAATATCAAGTGCAACTATCTTGCTTTCGCTAAATTGATGTACGCTTTGGTTCCACTTTTTGATGAGCCATGCCATCAAATCACCACTGGTGGACGTGTTGCTACGAAAACCGACTTCGGGTCATTGAGAAATTTTCGCTTTTCGGAGTATTTCATGTCATGAGCAGACGGTTTATCAGCGTTTCCATGACCTTAGAAAGAAGGGACGTAAATGCAATGGGCTAAGAGGAGATAGAAGAAGATTGGCCTTTTTTAAAGACAGGCTGGACAAATGCTGTTTTCCATTTCTTCGGAAAGAGTCCTAAAAAGTACGATTGATAAAAAGCTTTGCCAGTTAGAAGACCACTCCTTCAGAAGAAGTGGAGGTATACCAGGGTGAGATTAGGGGTTTGTGTATAGTAAGATCTTTAAGTACTCTTGCAACCACAAGAGTGCGAAAGTGGATTCGTCCCACTGAAGATTCGACGCAGTCAAGTGTACGCGGAAACAAAGCACAATCTGGAAGTGTTGAGCTAGCCCCAAAGTGTGCAGCAAGCAGATTGGTTTATCCAAAGAGCTGACAGCTGGAATGTTATTGTAAATGAACGACCAAAAATTGTTACTACCTTTGAGACAATGTAGTATTTTTTGCCTCAGTTTTTGGTCGTATTGTAATTGCACACGCTTAAGAATAGCGTTGCAGTCATTCCTGGCACCAGACTATCAACGTCTGGTATTCGTGTGGGCTCATTTATGTACATGCTGGGTCAAGCTGTTTTCGCAGCGAAGATTTCAACACACAGAATTGTGTACACCCTGACTGACTCAGACTGCTATAATTTCCAAACCGTTCATGACAGTGAGCTTAAATTTTGACACATGACAGATAATTTTATTATTTACAAGCCTTTTAAACGATTTGCATCTCAATTGTGTTGAACAATTTTTATCCGCGATGGAATTCAAACGTGATAGTGTGATTGCTTTATATTTGGCAGGAAAACCACAAGTAGCTATCGTTAGAGCCCTCCAGCACCTCAACGTGAATAAATCATTTGTGTCTCGAAACATAGCTCGTTACCGTGGCATTGGCAGCGTTGCAAAACGCCATGGAGGTGGTCATAAAAAAACGGCAATATCGGCAGAAATGGTTCGGAAAGTGAAGGCTCGAATTGAGCGAAATCCGCGTCGAAGTGGAAGAAAAATGGCTCGTGAGCTCAACATATAGTTGGAACGGATGCAACCAACACATACTGAAAAATGAGCTTGGGCTCAAGCCATTGAAGTTCCAAAAAGCACACGATCTTACACCGCAGCAGAAAAAAGTTAGGGTCGAAAGAGCGAAAGAGCTGCTACGCTTGCACGAAAGTGGTGAGTTGCCGAATTTGTTATCGAGCAATATGTCAACAAACAAAATGACCAAGTTTACTTGCCAGAGAGGTCCTTCGAAAATTTACACCAGACGGTCACCAGAAAGCAGGCAGCACCGATGGTGATGGTTTGGGCCGCCATAACCACCGATGGTTGCTCTCCGTTCGTATTTTTGGGCCGTGGCGTCAAAATGAATGCGATCGTACACTGTGAAACTGTCTTAGAGGCAGTATAAGCCTTGGGCAAACAATCATTTCGGTCGGAGACCGTGCACATTTCAACAAGACTCAGCACCGTTTCACAAAGCGCGCGTCAACCAAGATTGGTTAAAAAAACAATGTTCCACACTTCATTTCTTCGACACAATGGATTGCAAATTCTCCGGATGCAAATCCGTTGGATTTCTCTGTCTGGGGTATTTTGAAGGCGAACGTTGGTACTAAAAAATACCTAAGTTTGGACCACCTCAAACAAGCACTTCGCTGGGAATGGGCCAAAATACCGCAGACTCACTTGCGTCCAGCTTGCGGTGCTTTCTTCGGCTTTCTCAAGGCCATTATTCGCGCCAAAGGTGGACAACATATTGAAGACTACTGATACAATTTGAAAATTGATGTATTTTCCAACACTTTTTGCTTTGGCACAATAAAATTTATCAAAAAATAAAAAAATTATAGCATTTTAAAAAGTTGGAGTTCGAGTCATTCACTCTGTATCTTACTACCTCACATAACCCACATATTTAACTCGATAATAATCACGTCAGTTGTTCCCGACGAGTGGAAAATTGCTAAAATTCTTTCACTGCCAAAACCAACAACGTCTATTACTCGTAGTACCGAATACCGCCCAATAGCGATTCTCCCATTTTTAAGTAAAGTATTTGAAACTATTATTAGTAGCAATGGCGCCAGAAATGAAAACACAAAAATATAAAAACGGGAGAACAGTAACTTTTACATACGAGGGCGGGTCAATAATTCCGTGCATTTTTGAATTTCTGACCTCTTTACTGAAACAGCAACACTGCTCCTGTCAACAGGCATTTGTCAGTTGACTCCTGTCAAAATTTAAACTTGCTGCGTCAGTTAGTTTGTGTTTGACAGCTATTTTTATCAGACTACTCACTAATTTGAGGAGAAAATGGAAAAAAGTGAATTTCGTGTGCTTATTAAGCATTATTTCTTGCGAAAAAAAACCATTACCGAGACCAAGGCTAAGCTTGATAAATACTATGGGGACTCTGCACCATCGATTTCAATGGTAAAAAAGTGGTTTACTGAATTTCGTTGTGGCCGTACAAGCACTGAAGATGCCGAACGTCCTGGACGCCCAGTTGAGGTCTCTACACCCGAAACAATCGAAAAAATTCACGATATGGTGTTGGCCGACCGAAGATTGAAAGTGCGAGAGATTGTGGAAGCCGTAGGGATCTCGCATGGCTCAGTGGTTTCAATTTTGAATGATCACTTGGGCATGAGAAAGCTTTCCGCAAGATGGGTGCCGCGTTTGCTCACAGTCGACCACAAACGCAATCGTGTAACAACTTCACAGGAAGGTTTGGCGTTATTTAATCGCAATATGGAGGAGTTTTTGCGCCGTTTTGTAACCGTGGACGAAATATGGATCCATCACAACAAACAACAGTCAAAACAGTGGGTTTCTAAGGGTGAATCGGCGCCAAAGAAGGCCAAGGTGGGTTTGTCAGCCAATAAAGTTCTGGCGACTGTTTTTTGGGATGCACGCGGGATAATCCACATTGACTACCTTCAAAAGGGAAGAACAATCAATGGGGAATATTATGCCAACTTATTGGACCAATTCAATGACGATTTGAAAAAAAAACGACCTCATTTCTCCAAGAAAAAAGTTCTTTTCCACCAAGACAATGCAAGGGTGCACACATGTGCAGTTGCCATGGCAAAAATCCATGAATTGGGCTATGAATTGCTCCCTCATCCACCCTATTCTCCAGATTTGGCTCCGAACGACTACTTCTTGTTCCCAAACCTGAAGAAATGGCTTGGTGGAAAAAGATTTGACTCCAATGATGAAGTCATCTCGTCATTTTGAGGACCTCGACAAATCATTTTTTTTGGAAGGGATAAAAAAATTGGAGAAGCGTTGGACAAAGTGTATAGAGCTCAACTGAGACTACGTTGAAAAATAAAATTATTTTTTTATCAAAAAATCTGTTTTAATCCAAAAGTCACGGACTTATTGACAATAGCAATCCTGTAAAACAGCGACAGGATATGCATAAATAAAAATAACGGCAGCACAATTGGCCGAAAACAATCGAAGCCAAAATATGCTCCGGAGTTTTGGTCCATTGCAGATTCTCATGTCTTTCCGAGAACACAAAACAACGTGGAAGCTTGGCATAGACGTTTTCAAGTTTTAATTTTAAAGCCCTATATTGGGCTTTATAACATCATTCAAGAACTAGCCCTGGAGTATATTGTTGTAAAAAAACAATATTGAACAAATGCTTTCAGGGCAAAGAATTAGGAAAAGACAATCACTGGAAATAAAGCGCAAGAAGTTAAAAAAAGCTAATTAAAAATCGAGAATCATCTGAAAAACTGGACTTCCTAAAGGCAATTGCGTCCAACATTGCGCTTAGTCGTAATAATGATAAAATTATCTATCTATCTATATATGGACTGTGTAAGAACGCATAATTGATACATTGTTTTTTTTTAAATTTCTTTGTTTTTTTTTTGTATGTATAATATATTGTAATACATACATATGTATGTTATATACACATAAGCCTGAATTAATAAATACGTATAAAACAAGAAAACAAGAAATTTTTTTCTATAAAATACCACATTTTCTAAAAAAAACGGGGGATTTCGATTTTGAAAACAGGGGATTTTAGGTCAAGTGATTTTGGAACGGAGGATTATGGGTAAATGTGTGAATTCAAAACAGGGGATTTTAGAGCACAGTGGATTTCGGAGTGCTCCCGCTGGGGGGCTCTAACGATAGCTACTTGTGGTTTTCCAGCCAAATGTAAAGCAATCACACTATCACGTTTGAATTCCATCGCGGATAAAAATTTTTCAACACAACTAAGACGCAAATCGTTTAAAAGGCATGTAAATAATAAAATTATCTGTCATATGTCAAAATTTGAGCTCACTGTCATGAACGGTTTGGAAATTATAACAGTCTGAGTCAGTCAGGGTGTAGGTAGAAGAATTTTAATAAAAACCGGGAAAACATCATCCGAGCCAAAAGTTGTCGATTTGATTTATAAAATTGTGTTTTTAAGTGTTGGCCAAACTTAAATCATCAACTCTGGAAAGTGAAAACGTATCCTCTTGCCGGTGGTTGTAGGAAACTTTGTATTAAGCTCATTGAGGTCGATGTTGTTAGGGACTGATTCTTTAGCAGACTAAGTCCCATCTCGCGAATGTTCTTTGAGGTCGATTCGACAGAGTTGAATCATTGCTTTGATTTTGAAGTAGGATGTAGGATTCCTTCTGTTTCTCCTGACTCGGGAGAGAAATAAATGCACCTTTAAGCACCTTTTATATTGGGAAACCAGTAAATTCCGGACAGGTGCTCAAAACAGTTCTCGACCCCTGTTCTGATGACCTGTTCCTCCATGTGTAATGGAACGTAAAAGATATTTTTTTCCTTCGTTTTCCGATATACATATGTACATATATACGATGGGTTACATCGACCACTTCATAGTGTGGATTTTCAGACATGCTTAGTTCCGCAGCAATTGAAATGATTTTAGGGTAATGTCTTTGTGCAGCTGCTAAAACGAATTCAAAGGATTTATTGTCAATTTAAATTAACACATGCTGAGACATTATAAGTGTATTCATACCCACTTGAGTATTAAGTTCTTTAAAAATAAATAAAAAAAATATGCAGTATATTTAAAGATGCATTTAGGAAATCTAGATGGGACATTCGGTCACTTTTCCGAATTTCGACGTTATAATCGTATGATTGCAGTTCTTACGCCCACCGCGAAATACGAGGGTTCAACTATTTTTTATTCAAAGTTAAAATAGGAGCTAGACAATCTGTCACGACCTTGAAAGGAATTCCAAGTAAGTACGAGGGGCGTTCAAACTATTCTCGGTATCGGGGTGAAGCTGTGGTTGTATATATAAATTGACTTATTTGTCAATACTATTATTTTAGTGCATTCATGTAAAATTTCATATAAATGTGATTATTAATTCGCGTTTTATCTCTAGTTAAACAGAATCATAATGGCAACTGAGACGATGATGGTGAAAATTGAGCATCGCGCTGTAATTAAATTTCTCACTAAGCAAGGAAAAAGTAAAAAAACTATTCATGAAGAGATGGTGGCTGTTTACCAGGGTTCCGCACCTTCATTATCAACTGTGCAAAAGTGGTCAAGTGAGTTCAAGAGAGGCAGAGAGAGCATTGAAGACGACCCCCGCTCCGGCGCCCGGGCTACTGCTTGTACGGGAGAAAGCATCAAAGAAGTCGAAAAACTTGTTCTTGAGGATGCCCGAATAAAGGGGAAAATGATGGGAGAGATCACCAAGCTTTCAATTGGTACCATTCACACCATTCTTCATGACCATCTTAACCTTTCAAAGGTCAATGCAAGGTGGGTGCCACGAATGTTCACAGCGCCTCAGAAAAAAGTGAGAATCGCATGCTGTAGAGAGCTTTTGGAGATGTGTAGTGAGAACGCGGACGGTGTTATGGATCGAATTGTTACTGGGGACGAAACATGGGTCCACCACTATGACCCTGAAAGCAAACAAGAGTCCATGCAGTGGCATAAAAAAGGAACAGACCCCCCGAAGAAGTTCAAAGTCACTCCGTCTGCCGGGAAGCTCATGGCCACAGTTTTTTGGGACTCAAAGGGAATCTTGCTCATTGAGTACAAAAAAAAAGGTGAAACCATCAACGCCACATCCTACGCTTCCACTTTGCATAATTTTCGGGAGGAAATTAAAAAGAAAAGACGGGGTAAACTTGCAGCGGGTGTGTTGCTTCTTCATGACAACGCTCCTGTTCACACGGCGCGAGTTTCCAAGGCTGCTGCGCGAGATTGTGGTTTCGAAGAAATCCAACACCCACCCTATAGTCCAGACCTTGCCCCTAGTGATTATTTCCTGTTTCCGGATTTGAAAAAATGTCTTCGTGGAAAAAGATTTTCGGATGATGAAGAACCCAAGTCGACAATAAATGGAGAAAGAGGAAATTTATTTTTTTGAGGGTTTAAAAAAGCTTATCTCAAGATGTAACAAATGCATTGATGTTAGGGGAGATTATATTGAAAAATAAAAACAATTTAAATAGAATTCGCATTTTCCTTCATATCGATACCGAGAATATATTGAACGCCCCTCGTATATATTGAAACGTTTTAATACATATGCTATAAACAATGTCTCCACTTTCCACTTCGTAGCTATGGTATTTACTTTCAATACATGTCGCACGTTTAGAAAAATAAAACACGGGATAGAATTTCCCATCGCTTTGCTTTTGTAGCAGCACTTTCCCAAACCCAAGAGTGCTCGCATCAAAATGCAGTTCTGTAGCATTATGCGGGCTATATATTGATAAAACCTGTTCTGAGATTTTCGATTTCGTTGAAGTCAGAAACGAATGGAATACCTTTCCTTAGTAGCTCCTAAAGAGGCTTTGAAATGTTTGCAAATTGATGGATAAATTTCCTAAAATAGAAACAAAGTCCTAAAAAAACTATCAAGGTAGTGGAAAAGTTTGCATGTCTTTGAGGCTTATATCATTCGGGCTAACGCCAGCATCAGTTATTCTGCCTATGTATCCTAAATATATGATTTAATTTTTTAATAAAAGACAATTGCCCAACCTGAGGTGCGAACTTTTGTTAACAATGATACTGATGACTTGTTGAAGGGTATCTAAACGTTCTTCGATTGTTTCAGTTGAAATGAGGATATCATCCAAATATGTGAGAATTTTAGACTTTGCAATCATTTTACCAAACAAACCCTTCATATAGCTCTCGAAAACAGAAGGAAGCCCAAACGGCATTCTTATGAACTCATACTGAGCGATCGGGATTGTAAATGTGTCCGTTCTTTAAGTCTAGTGTTGTTAAATAGTAGTTTTATTGAGCTCCCTGAAGTCTATGCAAATTCTTAACTCTTTATTTTTCTTTTCAACAAATACGACAGGTGAAGCGTATTGTGAACGACATTTTGTATTATTGCCTTGCTAAGTAGATCTTCAAGAATATTTTCCAATTCAATTTTATGTGAATATGGCAACGTTCGTGGTGGGCAATGAAATGGGATATCTCTAGACAAAACTATCCTTATTTTAAATTGACTATCCCCTGAACAAACTTTATTGAAATCAGGGTGGGTGGCCGCGGCTCAAGGGGTAGCGTATTAGTTTTCCAAACGGATGGTTCGGGGCTCAATACCAGCCGTGCCTGGAAGACATTGGGTGAATTCAAAAACGTCAACAAAATACGCATAAGTTATGCAACACTGCAAAGTATGCGCTGCTTTTAAACTGCTGCTGCTTTGTTGCCGATGCAATACACAACCGAGTTTTGACGCTTGTGAACGAAAATTTTGCCCCAAAAAGAGAATTTTTTTTAAAATGTGTATTTAAGTAATAAAAAGAAAGTACTGAGAGTAATCGAATTGTTTGAAAAAAGAAGCATTCCAAAAGTTTTAAACCACTTTGACTCAGTTGCAGAATAGCCCGACGCTATATTATTTAGCCATTTCAGAATGAGCCGTTCTACATTTGTGGTAATCAAATTTGTTATAAATTACTGTTAGTATTAAAGTAATATGTCTCATTTCTAAGGAGCTAAAAAATGTATTGAGGCCCACTTGGAAAGCCAAACCTCTTGGTAGGTATGGCTACTCACTGGAGAAATGCTTATACATATATTACTCGGTGGAAACTGCAATAAAGTTAGTTTCCGACAAATATCGGATCGTTTTGGAGTGGCCAGAGGAACCGCCTACAATATTTTTACTAAGCCAGTGTAAGCAATTTGTGACATAAAGAGTGAAATTCCTTGGATTTCTTGTGACAGAGAACAAAGAACTGTGATGGAAGATTTTGAGAATTTGAGATCAAACCCGTTTCCTTTTGTTGTTGGATGCATTGATTGCACACACGTAAACATTCCGTACCAAAAGCATGATCCCTGTAGTTACTACGACAGAAAAGAAAACATTTCTATAAAATGTTCAGGTAAGTTTTTTTTTTTTTTTTTATAATTTACGCTCGCCTAAGGGGTTATGAATACCCTTATATTGTTGCCATAGCGCGGGCGGAAATTTAGAAGGAGGAGAAAGGAAAGTTTGTGATGTAGTGGTTTGAAACTCAGGTGTGTTTTGGTTTCGGTATTGACTCTCCAGTGGTGGGAGACCGAATAGGACGGAGAGATTTTTCTTCTCTCGGAATGTGAGGTTGTGAATTTTAACGGTTGCTTTGTGCTTGAAAAACCCTACAACAACCAAATCTACATGTCAGTGTTATGCCTTCACATGCAGATTTTTCTGACTGAGTTCCAATTACACAAATGAAAACTTGCTGTGGCTAGGATTCGAACCCTGACCTTCCGAGTGAGAAGCGATAGCTAGTACCACTACACCACGGCCACCCCCAGGTAAGTGTGTAAGGTGGAAATTATCTTACACACTTAGAATTCAATTTCTGACCGAGCATTGTTTTAGGGTATATGCGATTCCCATTTTCGTTTTAAAGACATTTTTATTGGATACCCGGGTAGCTGCCACGATGCCAATGTTTGGAAAAATAGTCCCATAGGAAGAGCTATAAACTTAAAACGGATTTTCCTAAGAAAAAACGGTCATCTTCTAGGCGACTCGGCATAACCACTTGATGGTACCATATAGGGGTAATGGTTATTTAACTTCAGTTCAAAAAACATCAATTACTACTTATCTTCAACTAGAGTTTGTATAGAGCAAACGTTTGGCATTTGGCGAAAAAAGTTTCAAATTTTGAATTACGCGGAAGCCAACAACTTAAAAGCCATTTCAAAAATAATTATGTCTTGTGCAATTTTACATAATTTCATTATTACAAGAGAACATTCACTTAATTCTAATAATGAGCTTTCAATTAATGAAAATAATTCGTCCGACTTGGAAACAAATGGAAATGAAACCAACAATGAGTCTATCAAAAAGAGGAGATATAGAACAACCTTATTTTCTGCATGATTAAAACAAACGTATTCCTGTATTGATATGTGGATGTACCATATGTATTTTATTTAATAAAGAGGCAAAAAACAAAAAAATAAACATAATATATTTAAATTCATTCTTAATTCATTGTGTAGTTTTTAAACTGTACATATGTTTACATTGCTACATTACTGATTTATCATATTGTTTAGCATGCTTTTGAGATTCCGCATTTGTTCTAACCTTTCTCTCAATTTTAATCCGTTCAGTTTCAATTGCAATCAAATCTTGATGCCGTTCATCATCCTTTTTTGATTCGTGATCTTTAAGGAATTCTAATAAGTCGTTGCTAGTGCATTTTCTTTTTTTTGATGGCGTTTCTCTATTTGTAATATCTTCTAAGGCTGCAGAAGAGTTTCCAGGTTGGTCACTTATGTAAACTACACCATTGTTTTCGTCCCAGATCTGGAACGCCGATATTAAATTTTCTTGTGGCGGCTCTATGGAATGCCTCGACCTGTACTTCTCGTCGATAATGACAGAGTAGTTCCATGTCGTCGCGTCTCGTCCAGTTTCTTTATTTCTCTTTTTTATTCGTTTATATGTTATGTATTTTTAAATTCGTGAATTTTCGGCAGATAACCTCTCTTGCAAAAGGAAATTCAGGGTCTACTTCCAACATTTCTTGCAATACTCTCGTCCAAATTGTTAATTTTTTTCTTTTTGCCTGCGATGAATTCGGCTTCATATTTAAACCGCGTAGTCAATAATAACTTAATTTGGCTATCTGTCCAATTGTTATGATCACAGTGATAAAACAAATTAAATTAATTAAATACAGTAAACAAAAACCTTTTCTATATAACTTTCTTCCATTTGACACCGCTAAATATTTGCTTCGCAACAGACAAATTATTACTGCACAGCTGCTTAGTTTTGACTTTCGGTTGCTTTACAACTGCAAAAATGAACTTTTGACTTGAGCAGTAATGCCAAAGTTGCATTTTTGAATTATGCCATTTTTTTTTTCAGGTAACTAAAATCTCATGAAATGAATGAATAAAATACAACTATAAGTCAATTTACACTAATAAGCTAAATAACCACTGAGCCCAAACATATTTCTCTCTCTCTCTCTCTTTATCCAATTTTCCGAAAAACTTAAAAAACAAAAAAAAGCTAGCTACCCCCTTTACACTTTCCATTGTACAATATGTTATACATTCATTAATTTTTATATCTAATTCCAGCTGTTTATCACTGATCCTAATATTTAGAATTTCTTTCACAATATCAACTTCAAGAACATATCTTAAATGAAGCTTATCGGACTCACTGAACCCAAAAGGGTGAGGGTGATCGAGCTTTCCATATGACCATCAACAAACTGGTAAACGACATCCTTTTCAAAGTCGTTAGCTGATGAACACCGCTGGCGTTACAAGCTGTTGTTTTGTATATTGCAAATATTGTTCATATCCGCTGAATTTATTTCGTTTTCGTTGGTGCTGCTTTCATCTTGAATTATTAAAACTGGCTTATTACTGGAACAATTTTTGGCACTGTGTCCCAGACAGCCACACTTGTAATAGGTAAATTTTTTCCTCTGATGTGAGCCATTGGCAGGACCCACCTACCTCTCGTTGTCGTGTCGATCCTTTGTCCAATGTTGGTTATTTTGATGTTTGTTGCGGATATTCACCTGAGATACGTTAGCCTAAACTGGTAAACTGTCACGAATTTTGCTTCTGAATTTTTCATATTATTTTTTGAAGTATGCATGATTGATGTTGGCGTTGTATATTCTTTTTGACTTCTATGTCAGAAATGCCTTTAGTGATAAATTGGATCAGATCTTATTCAACCGCATTATGGTACGCGATTTCTTGCATAGATAACAGATACAGTTGTACGTTTTTACCTCCCATTAAATTTACTGAATATATCCGCCTTTGTCACCACACGCTTAAACTCACGCGAGGACGTCTCTCAGTTCCACCCAGTTTCGTATTCTCAGAGATCACTCAAAAAACCTTGCGTACCACTTTGGAGTCGTTTTTCGAATATGAACTTTGTGCGATCATTCAAACGAAGAATTTCAGCATTCTCGTCGAAATGTTCTAAGCCGCGATCAATGGGCTATCATCTCCGCTAAATAGAGAAATTGTGCGAAAACTGTGGCTTTTAACTGGAAATTGCGTCTTCAATTTGCAAATCTTCGAGTTTCTGTTTCAACACAATAATCCCCTTTTTCTTCTTGTAAGCGTCTCTAAGTTGATTAAGCTCTTCATCAACGTCGTCGTTGTGTAAAATCGCTGAGTCATCCTTCTCTTCAGATTCGTGCTCATCGGCTGTCGATGTTATGTTTCTCCTACATTCGGGCACAAATTCCTGAATCACCTTTTGAAAATCTTTCTCTGTGTAGCGTTGGACTGCTTTCTCTGTTCACAGTTTCAACACCGCCTTAGTGCCACCAATTGCATTTCCCTGGATCACAAAAGATTTTTCAGAGTAGCAAATGTTGCCACTTTCATAAATTGGTTAAATTCTTGAACAAAAATTTACATTTAACTAAAATATGCACTAATTCTGAAAGTTAAGTTAATTAAGAAGATAAGTGTCTACTTCTCGACCGTTTATTAAAAACTCTCTTTAAACAGCAATCGAAGGCTTTATTTAACATGAATTCTAATATAATAGCGGAAGGATGATACGATGACGAGGCCACTATTTCAAACGATAAGTATTGGTTTCTATTTACTTGTAAAGGAAAAAGAAGTACAGAGTGTTGCACAACACATCAATGATACTGTTCTTTGGATAATGTTTTAGTGCTTATAAGTACTATTTTGTTGGGTGAACAATAATTTAATCTTGTGAAATTTCATTGCTTCGTAAGATATCGTTAATTTATACATTTTACCTTTTTTACATCATTCCGGTGCTTTCTCCTTTTAGGAATCAGTACCATTTATGTGATTGCATTTACCGTTGTCTCTCGAAAACTACAATAGATCATTTATCGATAATCACGAATAAATAACCACTTTCTAATTTTGTATAGCACACTAATAATTTTTTTGGATTAATTTCTAGGTTCTTCATAAATTGTGGGAAAAATTAACTGGCAAGAAACTTGATGTGTTGGAAGTAACTCAATCAGAAGAAGGTCAACGCCAGAAATTAAGCATCGTTTTGAGAGCAGTCAATCATGTTGATATAAAATATAAATAACATTTTAATTTTTGAATTATTTCCATACTTTTACATATTTTTAGACCCTTGGCTTTCACCAAAAAATTCCAAAATGGTCCGTTGAAAGTGTTCATTCAAAAAATATCGTTGCGATTTTGCATTTACTAGTAGCATTGGTTCGTCATTTCCGTGCGCCAATTCGCTTGCCAGAGAATATTTTCATCACTGTCGTTATAGCCCAGAAAAATGGTGGCGTTCTGAATGCACAGTAAGTCGGTCACATCGAATGTATTTTCTGATTTAGTGGTTTTGTACATTTTTTTTACAGAAAATTCCAAGAACAACTCACTTCCGAATATGACGATGTTGGTATGCGCTGCGAAAAAGATGCTTTTGATACACTCTTTGATTCAGCACCAGAGAAGTTGGCTGTCGTTAAGAAATCATTAATCACATTTGTGAACAAACATTTATCGAAATTGAATTTTGAAGTCAACGATTTGGGGACTGATTTTCGAGATGGTGTATATTTGTGCCTTCTAATGGGATTACTAGGAGGTTTTTTTGTGCCGCTTTACGAGTTTCATTTAACACCACGAGATGATGATCAAATGGTACACAATGTAGCGTTTTCATTTGATCTTATGCAAGATGTTGGCATTGCGAAACCAAAAGCCAGACCCGAAGGTAATTCCTCTTATCAAATTTGCAAATGTATAAGATTCCTCTTACATTTCCGATTAGATGTGGTAAACATGGATCTAAAATCAACTCTTCGGGTGCTGTACGGTTTATTCAACAAATTTAGGACCGTTGCTTAAACATATATGGCAAATTGAGGGCAGTAACAAGTGAAGAATTAAAAAGATTTTTGTTTGTTTTTTCAACATAACCGACCTTTATCATACCTATGTGCCTTTGAAAACTAATTTATTTTATTAACCTTAAGAATGCAATATAATTGTTTTTTCAACTTTCTTTTTTATAACAATTTACTCGAAATATAAAGATAATGTGGCTAAGTATAAAGGTCTGGAAGGGGAGTCATGTTTTATTAACCATCAGCATGTCGGCTAAAACCTACTGAATCACAATTACAATATGTTGGAGAAGTAGGGTTGATTGTGTTACGACTTTGGTTTCGGATATACGCGAAATGATTTCTTGAGTATCGGTTTATTGATCGGAAATAAATGATATGGAACCAAACGCTGTCAATGTATCGTGGATGGTGCATGGATATTTTAAATGTTCCGCTTCACACTGTCTCTTTTTTAATGATTACTTTAGAAATAAGTACAAAATCAGTAAGTTTTGGTATGAGTATAACGTAGGAGCGAGCATACAGGGTAAAGCTCCTGATTGCCTTCAACCCGGCAAAAGCCATAGCGATCCTTGTCACTGTCCAATCCAAATTTCCAAATTTCCGTGGCGCCCTTGGATAGCTACTCCGGCAATACAGCGACTTCTCTCCGACCAGAATGGCAGTTGTGCTGTGGGCTGACGACCCATTCACGGAAAAAAAAAAATTATATATATGTAGGAACTATAATATTTATTCACTTTTTCTTAAGTACAATTGTTACATTAGATATAGAGTACAAAAAAACTAGTTACAATTTATTAAAAAGTCCACGACCGGTGACCATCGTGCTGCTGAAGTTCATACCGTCAACTCATGCCATTCCGTTGTCAGTTCTTCTTTTTATATTCATCGTCATTGCTAATCAATCCAATTCCAGATGCCTACCGCATTCAGTAGCTTATGCCACGTCCATACCTTCAGGGCAATCGTAAACGAGATCCATCCGCCGCCTATCCCTAACAGAATAATAATTGACCTCCGTGACAACATTGTATTACAAAGACAACATTGCTCATATCACTCTGGCTTTTATGCTTCCTAATATAGGTCAGGAGTAAATCCATTCATGACGAATGCCACAATGTTCTCTTCGTAACTCAATGCAATGAAAACAAACTCCAATCGTCTAGGTCAACAGACGAACATACGACGACGACGACTACTCATGCTGACACATTATACCGCGCAGTCGGTGGTCGTCGATCGTGGATTATTCATTGATTACAACATACAGATATCCGCATTTCTTCGACTGTATAAACATACACATAAAATATCAGAACTCCTACTTTTATGTACACAATCGACCCTCGGATACACACAGACCTCCTAATCAAAGACAACACGGCGCGAAGAAGGACTACGATTTGAGAGTGTGCTCCTGGAACGTAAAAACGCTTTACACCCCAGGAGAAACTCAAAAACTGGGAAATATCCCCAAGCATTATAGGGCAGATATTACTGCAATTCAAGAAGTACGCTGGATAGAATCGGGAACGATAAAAAGAACAGATTGCGACATTTATTACAGCTGCCACAAAAGATTACACATATTGGGATGCGGATTCGTCGTAGGAAAGCGGCTTAGATCGAAGGTAATGCATTTTGAGCCCATCAGTGATCACATCGTTGTGATCCGCGTCAATGCAAGATTCTATAACAACAGCTTTATATGTGCTCACGCCCCTACAAACGAAGCTGAAGAACCCATCAAGGAGGAATTTTTTGACCTCCTGGATGGAGCCTGTCCGAAATACGATGTTAAAATTGTACTCGGCTACTTCAATGCCAAAATCAGTAAGGAGAACATTTTTGGTGAAGCGGTCAATACAGTCTCCATGACACGACAACAGATAACGGCTTCCGACTCGCAGACTTTGCAACAGCTAGTAATACAGTGATATGTAGCACGAGACTCTCACAAAAGAATCCACAAAGCAATCTGGCTAACTCCGGATGGTCGGATGTATCTGTACTTCCAGCAGTTGCTTAATGGGCATTTTTTTTTTTTTAAAGAACTTAACACTCAAGTGGGTATGAGCACAGATAATAAATCTATACGGATGTCTCATTCATATGGGAAGTTGTGTCCTATGGAAATGAAATCAAGCCAAAAAAATAGCTTTTTAAAAAGCTGCATGTTCTCACAAAGAGCAGAAAGATCTTTTTATTTCTTTTCGCTTTTTGATCTTGCCACTTGTTGCAAAGTCGTTTACCTCATAATAAATAAAAAAAACCATTCGCCCATCTGTACTTGAATGGACTGCGATTTACAAAGGCATCATACGTTGACGTTGCCCAGTATAACCGGTTTGCTTGGGTTTATGTACGTGTGCTTGTTATTTTGTTTGTAACTTGTTATGCAATGTAAATTAAATGGGGGGTAGGAATATAATTTTTAAGATCATGAAATAGAAGGTCCGTGATGGTGGAAGTGCTGGAGGGGGTGGGTATAACGTTGCACCACACTATAAAATGATTGGTATTTGAAGCACGAGGTGTTAAGGGCTAATACATGTTATGGGGTTGAAGATATATAATATGTACATAAGCGCAAGAGCGATTTCACTATTTGGATTTGTGATATACTAGTGATTGCGTATGATTACACACTTTCACTGAGTAAGAACAAAACCGAATATTAGAGAGCATGATAAACTATCGGCAGTCTAGTGCGCACCGTCTCTCTAATTCGCTACTCAATTAAACAAGAAATAAAATGTGTAACAATACTAGATGTGGACTTGTCTTTTATTTTATGATACATTACAGGATTTTTGTCAAATTTTGTGCTCAGGACTACAAAATTTGATAAATTTCCAAGCATTGATCAAGATCGAACTTGTTCGGAAAATGTATATTTACGAGTAAATATTTTTGCTCCCTTTTCTTTCAAGTTATGTAAAATGGAGTTTTCAAAATATTTGGACGGCCGAATATAGTATGGAGTGCGAAGAAGTGGAATGGGATCTAAACCAACTTGGAGTGCAGCACTGCTGGCGAAAGAGATTGAAAAACCATGGCGGAATCGGGTGGAGGTTTGGAAAAATACTGAGGTTTTGTATTTTTGTGGACCGAAGAGGTTTTACACGTTCACACAGTACACTGAATAGAATCATATAGCCGACATTAGGCAAACAGACGACGAGTTTGGCAGGGATGTCAAGACTAAACATCGCTCTATATAGCTCGTCTCTATAAATGCTGTCATAGACAGCCTTAAAATCGATAAGCAAGTGGTGTGTATCGATCTGGACTTCTTGGGTTTTCTCCAGGATCTGCCGGAGTGTGGAAATCTGATCGATTGTGGACTTTCCTGGCGTGAAACCGCACTGAGAGGGTCCAATCAGGTTGTTTACGACGGGTTCAATCAAATCAATCCCAGAAGAAACATGTTTTTATCAGTGATTTTGTCAAATGAGTCCGGGCTTGGCCCCGTGCGACTTTTTTTATTGCCCAAACTCAAAACGTACCTTAAGAGTAAGGGTTCGGCACGGTAGAAAATTTTGGGACATACCACGTATATATTCTAATATATCTACATAGTATTATCTATATATATACCTGTATAATAATTGATTACTGCTCTTGGCCTACTTAAGTAAAGGCGGCTTAAGTACAAAATTGAAAAAAACTAATTCTAAGAAATCACATGTTTTGACAAATTATAGTTAAAGCACCCTTACTTAAGTAGTTTCCAGGGGACACGAGCGAGGACGTGGCAGGACATCGACCCCCACCCTCCAATAATCGTTGTCAATTTATCATGTCGGCTTACTTACATTTTTAAGCGTTCATTACATTTTGCAATTTTTTTATTTTATTTCTGGGAATCGTGTTTTTATTTCTGTTCTTATCAAGGACCCATTTACAATTTTTCCAGAGCAATACAATTATTAGGAAATTTATTAAATTAATCTTATGCTCGTAACACACACTGGGGGTATCAAACCATTTCAGAAAATTCATATTTGTTGCCTTTATACATTCTTTGATTATGTTTTCTTTTAAATTAGATGCAAAAGGCAGTTTTTCAAAGTATGCGGAGAATATTTGTGTATGAAGACGGCATACCTGAAAATATTTTTCGGACGGCCACAAGAGAACTGTATTTTCTTTCGAATTCTCATATTCTTTTAATTTTATCAGTACTTCTGTTAGATTGAAATCGTCCTTGTCTTTTAACATTTCTCCCGCACAATTTTCACAGATTTTATTCATCTTTTTTATTGTTTTCAAATAGTAGTATCCTGCAAAATATCTAATAGCAAGGTCATTGACTTGCGGTACCTTAACTGATGCTGCGTTTTCATCTAATGGGTTAATTATATTGTTAGTATTCATGTTATTTTCAAAACAGTTTTCTTCTGAAGAATATTCTCTTTAAGCACAGTTTGCTCCTCTGTATCATTCTGCAAAACGGCATTTCAATCCATCTGCAAGTATTTCGAATCGTCTTCCTCGCAACTGGAACATTTCGATTTAAATAGAAATTTAATCGATATAACTTTGGCTATCAATGAGCTAAATTCAGCAACACTGGGGTTACTTTTATTTATGTTCCGCGCTCTTATTTTCCCAAATAAGTTTTCTAATTTATCTTGATTAAATTTATTTACATAAATGTAATATAAATCATCATAATTCATGAATAACGTTTCCCTTATTCTTAAAACGCTCCCTATAGTTAGAGTCAAACCTTTGAAATAGAATGATCTATTTGTTGTGTTAATGGGTTTAATATTTAATATATAATCCTTCATTTCTATTATAAAATGGATATTGTTATCGTTCCGTACAAGAGCTGGTTTTCCATTTAAAAGATCGAAAAGGCGATCTATTTTTTTAATAAATTTAGCTGTCGATTTCGAAAATTGGGCTATATGGCTTGGGAATTTGTTCAGTTTTATTAAAGCTTCAATTCCACAGGATACAGATCTGCTTAGAATCTGTGCAGCCAGCTTTACGTTCATATTTTGAAATTCAGTAGGGTCAATATGTGCCGCTGTCAGTTTTGGGCATATTTTGGTAGTATTATTTTTTTCTGTATTATAAACGTATTCAATTACCTTTCAACTAACAATTCCATCAAAAGTGGTCAAATTGTATTTTACTAAGTTGTTTCGAATGCTTTTCAATAGATGCGGGATATATCGATTTGTTTTTGTAAATAAAACTTGAGGTTTTTTCACTTATACTAAGCTTTCTATATAAACTACGATTAAGATCGCAGCAAATAGCTCTTACATTTAATTTCAGATCTGCGCATATATCAAGGCAGTTATATACCTCAATTTCAAGTTCTTTGGTGCTTGCTTAAAATTTCCACATATGCTCCGAATCATAAACACGCATGCAGACTTAGCGTATGAATTATATCTTTGATTTCTTCCGTAATCAACAAAGCCTTCAATTTCATCTTTAAATTTATTATAGGTTAGATCCGTCTGAAGGCTCATCTCGTCAAATATAACCACAACTTCTTTTTCTTTTGGTGGTAATTTCGAGGTTATTTCCTTAATTTCCTGCATTTCCTGCCAGGTGACAGACTTTTAATTTTAATTCACCTGTGCAATGAATATGGATGCGACAAGTGCATCTCAAGTTGATCTCGCAAAAAGTTGTATCCGGCAGCTGAACGAAAAAAGATGCACTGCGAAATTGTTCTTTCTTACAGACATACCCATACACTCAAACAAAATACCAATTCATGAAAAATTATGTAATTTCCTGTTGCAGTCGAATGAAAACAAACAGCCAAGTCTTCGTACCCCTTTCCGCAAGCCCCTTGCAAATGTTTTTCATATTCCCTGTGCCACTGCCCACAACTTGTGGTGAGAGAGAAAAAATTCTTTCAATAAACAAAGCAAAAAAGAGAGAAAATAAAAAAGCTTTATATTACTCCGAAAGCTCGTGTCGACACGACACTCGGCTAGCCGACCAAAAGTGAACCATTTTTTTTTACAGGCATGAGACATCTGTATAGACTTATTGTCTGTGGTATGAGTACACTTATAATGCCTCAGCATGTGTTAAGTTTTTTGGAACATGGGATAGAGAGAGAAAGAAAGATGTTTGGGCTCAGTGATTATTTCACTCCATGGGTGACATCCAACATTTAATGGGGAGACTAAATTCTTAGTGGAAGTTGGCTTGATGTTGATTTGTAGTCAACTACTCGTCTTACTGGATTTTCGTTAATTGAAAAAATGGATGAAATCTCTTTCGGGCGAGGCTGGGATTCGAACACCGAACCTTCCGATTTCTAAGCCAGTCCACTACCACTTGAGCCACGGCCACCCACATGATCAAGAGAGAGTGATAGAAAAGAGAACTCATCTCCAGTCGAAGAATTAGTTCTCCCGCCCAGCTTGGAAGAAGTCGGCACAGGTATACAAAAGCTGAATAAGCAATAGGCAATGTTTTGATAAGAAGCATGCACCAGATCGTTTGGAAAACATGGAAGACGAAAGTATGCCCGACGACTTGAATATTAGCTCTATCTGTCCCATCTGCAAGAAAGGCGATCCTATGTCCTATAACAACTATCGAGGCATATCACTACTTAACCTCACCTGTAAGATCCTCTCCAGTGTACTGTGTGAACGTTTGACAGAGTACGGCACCGCACAAATCAGCCAATACCAGTGCGTCTTCTGGCCCGGTAAATCGACATCAGACCATTAAGACAGATCATGGAAAAGGCCAACGAGTTCCAAGTCGACGCACAGCACCTCTTCATCGACTTCATAGCCGCATATGACAGCATTCATCACACTGAGCTATATAATGCGATGGCCGAATTCGAGTTCCGGGGAAACTGATCTGGATGTGTCGCACAACACTGGAAAACTCGCAATGCGCCGTGCAGTGTGGAAATGGAACCTCCGAATTATTCCAAACCTGTACCGTATTTCGGCAAGGAGACGCGCTGTCTTGTGACTTCTTCAATTTACCACTTGAGCGTATGGAGAAGAAGACACAACCACGAACTCTATGAGATGTACAAAGATGTGGACATACTACGGAAGGCAAAAATCCGTCGACTTCCTTAGCTCGGCCCATAGATAAACTAACCTAGATGGTAAACTCTACTAATACTTTTGCAAACCCTTAACTTCCGCACTAACATTTTTACCATTTCTATAACCTGTCAGAATTTTCTAGAATGAGCAATTTACAAGCAACGTTGCTAGAATGAGAGCAATTTACAAGTAAAGTTGCTAGAATGAAAGCGATTTGTACGCGTGTGTGTAATGTAGATGACGTTTTTTGAGTAAAATGGGCGTGTTTCGTGTAAAATGTGAGGGAAATTGCCATTGATGACAATTTACACATATTCACAGAAAGGGATAGAGGCGATCAATAGAAAACCGGTTTTGATTTCTCAATATCTGGAAAGTTTAACAATTATCTATGAGATAAACTAACTTAGATGTCAAACTCTACTAATGCTTTTGCAAACCCTTAACTTTTGCACATACACACTGTAAGTGAATTCCAACACTTTCGTATTCTCTATAACTTTCTCAAAATTTGATAGAAGTAAAATTTGTTAGAATCAGAGCGATCTGCATGAGTGTGTGTAATGTGGATGACGGTTTTTTTTTATTAAAATGGGCGTGGTTTGTATAAATTGAGAGCGAAATTGCCATTGATGACAATTCATACGTATTCACAGGCAGGCTCACACGACACACGGATAGTGGCGATCAGTAGAAAACCGATTTTGATTTTCCAATATCTGGAAAGTTTGACATCTAGGTTAGTTTATCTATGGCTTGGCCACAATGAGCGCATAGATGAACTAACGTAGTTGACAGACTCTACTAATGCTTTTGCAAAAACTTAACTTTCGCGCAGTACACTTTCGTGTACGTGGCTACCGCTTCCTGGATCATGACCGTTCTTCCTGGGCAGGTTGGTTTCCTTTACTCAGTGCTAGATGGCGCGCTTGGTATTGTTTTTTAAAAACAAAACTGACTAAATACAGTCATGAATAAGATTTTCTTTTATGTTTACAAAATATTACTACAACTCGGCCAACCTGAAAACCCGATCGACCACGATCAGCGAGCAGCAACTTCAAATAATGTATATCTTCCAAAGAACTAACAACTTTTCCAAATTACATAATTAGATTATATATAAAGGTGATCAGACCATTAGAGTTAAATCAAAATTATGGAAACAAACAGAACTAGTTTTGACAAGTACCCTAGAGCAGGACGAACAGAGTTCCAGAAGTAATGACAATCAACCAGAAACGATTTAAAATAAGTCATGATAAGCGTTGCTTCAGATATACGAGTATAACTGCATAAGCTATTCTAAATCTTTACTCTCTTTCCAGCTACGAATGCTTCTCGCTTCAACAACCCCATCGTAAGGAAGCTGCGTGATCTGGCAATTCTCGATATCGCGTATAACATATCTATCATTGCGTAAAACTTTATAAAACAATGTACGGCCCCTTAAATTTGGGTATAAGCTTCTTGGAACCTGGTGTGGTGTCAACGTTTTTTATGACTACATAATCTCCTATTTCGTGGGTCTGCGCTGGATTGTTGCGGTTCTTGAAGTATCTGCTGTTGGGCTCTTGAACCTTCTATATTGCTTCTGAAGCCTCTTCTCGTAGCTTACATAAATTTCTGTCTGAATAATTCAGTTTCTTCTCTTCTACGAGTAGAAGCTCCGTAAGTCTGTCGACTACTACTCCCCTCTGGCTTACCCCAAACAGGAGTTTGCTGGGTGTGCTGCGAATGGGTCTGTGAACCATGTTGTTTAAGCCACATTCAATTTGGGACAACGTCCGAACCCAATCTGAATGCTCCACCGGCTCGGACAGCATACCAAGCATGGCAATAAGGACTCGATTAATTCGCTCAACCTGGCCGTTGGCCTGTGGAGAATGAACGGCTACCTTCACATGCGCTATATTCCGATCGACCAAGAAGGAGCTGAATTCTAGGGAAGTAAAGCAGGTGCCTCTGTCACTAACTACCCTAGACGGCCTGCTATACATAGTATTCAAAGTATTTACTGAGGGCCACACATGCGTCTTTGGCGCTCGTTGACACGACAGGCTACAACTTTACAAACTTCGTGAACCCGTCCACTACCAGTAGAATATGCTTGCGCTTGGACCGTATGGCTGGATCGTATGAAATGGCAGTGGCTCTTTTGGAATATTAAATAGGTTTCGGTTGTTCAGGTGTACCGGCGACGAGTACATAATGCACCGAATACAATTTTTTATGAATCTTTCAACCTTTTTGTGAATGTTGGGAAACCAATAGTGCATGCGAATTTGTTCAGTACATTTAGTGATACTCAGATGTTCAATCTTTTCGTGGATAAATCTTATGAGATTACTTTCCATGTCTTTTGGGACATAAAAGCGAAACTCACCAGCTCAATTTTTTCTGTAAACGATGATATCTTGCAGAGTAAACGGTGTACGCTCCGCTGAACCTAGTCTTTCCCTTAAGGCTGAAATAGTTGCATCCCGGTTTTGGGCAGCTCTAAGCTGGAAATCAATATCCTCCGAGTTCACAACTGATACAACCATGCATTCCCTTAAAGTCTTAGCGTTACATCGATTACATTTGAGACCGAAGCAGAGCTATCGCAATTTTCAAAATCGACCGTCGACACTAATTTCCACCTGCTTAAGGCATCAGTGTAATTCATATTCACTCCGCTCCTATGTTTCACTTTGTAATTTAAATTCTCCAGCTCTAAAGCCCACTTGCGATCCTCGGATCTACGCTCTTCTTATTCAAAGGTAGCGTTAACGAACTACAGTCGGTGATGATGGCAAACGGAATCCCTTGCAGGTAAACTCGAAAGCGGCGAAGTGCCGAGATGATCGCAAGAGTCTGAAGCTCAAAGCTATGATATCTAGACTCCTGAGGGGTCGTATTCTTTGAAAAGTACGCTACCGGGTGAAATATCCCATCATCTTGTCATTGGAGGAAAACCGAACCATAACCAACGGAGCTCGCATCGCAATGCAACTCGGTTTCTCGTGCAGGATTGTAAATCGCCAGTATGGGCGGAGCGGTTAAGCTTTCCTTAAGGCTACGGAAGGCATCTTTGCAATCGGAGGGGTAATTTAAAAAGGCATCCTTATCTTTCTTCAACATGTTATACAATGATTTCGCTATGCGCGTGAAAGACTTAATAAATCTTCTAAAGTAAGAGCAAAGGCCCAAAAATGAGCGTAGTTCGTCGCTATTCTTTGGTACCGGATAACGGGAGATAGCCTGTACACGAGGGTCACTAGGCCGAACGCCATGTTCGTTAACTTTAAGTCCTAAATATTCTATAGTCTTATATACAAACCTGCATTTGGGTAAGCTTAGTTCTAGTCCATTCGTCGCGAGCGGTTTTAGGACTCCAGCTAATAGCTCAAGATGCTCCCGCAAGTTTTTGGTACCGATAATTATATCATCCATATAGACCATGATTTCATTGCTCTCAATAAACTCTCTTAACACTCGAACAAAAAACTTTTGGAATACACTCGGTGCGTTCTTTAAGCCAAACGGCATCTTAAGGAACTCATGCTGACCATTTGGCGTGACAAAAGATGTGAAATGAGTTGAATTTGGAGAAACATTTACTGGGTAAAGGTCACTCTTCATATCCAAAAGACTGAATATCTTCTTTCCCTCCAAGTACTCGATACAGTCGTCAATTAAAGGAAGAGGGTTATTATCTTGGACGGTAAGTTTGTTAAGGGCGCGATAATCCACGTCAATGCGTAGTTCGCCAGATTTCTTTCCTACGAGAACAATTGGGGATGCTTAAGGGGACTCACTTACTTTGATAATTTGCCTTTCTAAGAGGTCCTTAACAATTTTGTTCACCTATTGCTTTTCCATGAAAAACAGTCTACGCGGCTGAAAGTAAAAAGGAGTATCTTTTGTCACGTGAATACGCATTTCAAATTCTAGGGGAGTAATCTTCGTTCGGTCGAAATTTATATAATTCTCGTTAATAATATTTATAACTTTAGCTGAGGTAGATGACGACAGATTCGGGTAAATGTCGAAACTTTTGTTTGAGTCAGGTTCTATATGTAATACGCTGCAATCATTAGATTTAATCATGAGAAGAGAATCTTCTCTCTGACATGATTTCGCGAATATTTCTGCCTCGGAGATACCCCGAGAAACAAAGCGATCCGCGCCTGATAAGTTAACTACTTGTTTCCCCTTCAAACCAGTAATTGCCAAATCACCACTTGCTCCTACCGCCCTTTTACTAACCCGATCACAAATACATAAGTTTAGCTGTTTATTTGATAACTGTTTATTGGAATGATAAATAGGTTTAAATTGGTCGCACATATACTCTGAAGACATATCTGTTTTTAAATTCACTAAATTCATTTGAAGCTGTATGCCAAAAAGTTGAAGTAAGGCACGGCCAATCAACAATGGCATTGGGGTGAGCTCATCTGAAACGATCACGAGAGAAGTTTGTTTTACATAACCAGCTATTTTAATATAACATTGCACCGTACCGTATGTATGTATATAGTTCTTTGTAGCCGCAGTACTTCAACTTTCCCACAGAGATGTCTTCAGGCTGAAGCGATGCTCGTGCAAAACTAATCGTACTACCGGTGTCCAAAAGAGATTTAACATTATTAAATTTCGAGCATTTATTCCCTATCTTAAAAGCAACGCTCACCATCTGTACTGCACCCAGGCTGCTTACGACGTCTCCAAAGTCTTCACTGGCTGAAGTTCTGCTGTCTTCCCCAATGCCCCCACTTGTCGAAGTCTCGTCGCTTTCGGACAGTTTTTATAAATATGTCCCGGATCTGCACAACGGAAGCACGCTCCAGGAAGTCCCTTCTCCTTTGGACAGTTTATGGCGATATGTCCATAGGCGGAACAGTTGAAGCAGCGGATTACTTGACTGCTAGTCGATGTTGACGATATGTTCTTGTTAGCCGACGACATAGTTATGACCTTGGGGCTTGATGCTCGTTTTGTGACTCTCCTTTTCTCGTATCGGGGTAGCAGGCTTTTAAGCTCCACGATTGATCCCGCAGAGTAAAGCATCGATGCGTTAGATGGAGCATCACCAAGGCCGCCGATAATGAACTCAATTAGGTCTGCTTCGTCAACGTCTGCATAAGCTGCTATTTCTTGCATTGATAGGACGTAGTGAAGAAGGGATTCTTCTCGAAGACGGATCGTTGGGCTAACTGACGATAAATTGCTTACCTGCCTATGGAATTCCTTTAATAAAAGGCATCTAAGCGAGTCCCAGCTGTCAATACGAACTGTTCGGAGTAGGACTTTGGCGATGCCCTGCATTAATCGGCGGGCGGCAAGGTATTTGCACAGCTCATCGCATCTGAGGGAATGGACGACATCCTCAAATTCAGCTACCCATTTGCGAATGCCATAGGAATCATCACCGGTGAAGGGAGGGATGGCATTCTCGATATCGGAGAAGCCGACGCTTCTTCCATGTTGATTGGTGCACTCCATCTCGACTAGCTCCTTCCTGTGTTCCATGATTTTTTTTCGCCTCTCTAAACGCAGCAGCTCTTTTTCTTCTTCGGCCTCAAAGTCAAAAGTTGGAAGTTGTTCCACGTTATCTTGCGCTAGTTTTCCGACATTTGCAGAGACCTCGAAAACCGTGTAGTCGGAACTCAAGACGTTAACTGCAGTCTCCTTTCTGAGGGCAACTACTGAAATTTCTTCGACAGCCGTCGTGTTCTTTTCTCCGGAAGTTTCATTGCTTGCAGTCTCGTGAATCTGAAGTTTCGTTTGCTGCAGTCTCACTTGTTGCTGAGTTCTCGTTTCTTGCTGTAGCCTAGTCCGGCGTCCAGCCGCTAGGGCCTGCTGAGGTTTCGTCAACGTTTAAACCATATTCCTCACATAAGGTTCGACATCTTGGCAACGGAGTGGTGCTGGGCACGTCGACGCCGATAGCATGTAAGGCATTCATGAGTTGGATGCGTGTTAAAAATCTGCTCATAAGGGATGAGTCAAATCGTTTTTTTTCTTCGCGATCAAAGGGTCTTTCACACAATTTCAATTTATTTAATTATGCGCAACGTCAGGTGTGGACGTTTTAACACCGTTCGTTTTAGCGCAAATAAAAATAACTCGTTTTCTATTTGCTTTTCACTTTATTTTCCTTTTTCCTTACTATGGCACGTCCGCCTCGATCGGACGATCGAGGATGTTTACAATTGTGTACGTGGCTGCCACTCCCTGAATCATGACCGTTCTTCCTTGGCAGGTTGGTTTCCTTACTCAATGCTAGATGGCGCGCTTGGTACTTTTTTTTAAAAACAAAACCGACTGAATACAGTCACGAATAAGATTTTCTTTTATGTTTACAAAATACTATATTACTACAAAATCAAATATCCTTTGGCTACCAAATACAATGTAAGTAGGAATATTTTCTAATTTATAAGACAAAAAGCATTTCATATATTCTTATCATGTTTTTTTTAAATTTCGACTTTCAAAACAAGCATTTTTGTATGTTGTGGGCATAGACTAACTATACCTAGATATCAAACTCTACTAATCCCTTTGCAAACCCTTAACTTTCGCACAGACACACTGTAAGTGAATCACCAACACATTCTCCATCTCTATAACCAGTCAGAATGGCTAAAATGACAACAAATTTCACGTAATGTTCACTAGGTGTATATAATAAACGCAAAAATAAAAGGAAAAATGTCAACGGCCTCGCCACACTGAAAGCATCGGTTCCCGCTAGATCACCGAAATCAAGCAGTGTAAGTACGTAGGTGGGTGATCACATGGGAACTCAGTACTCCGCGTGCTGTTGACAAAACGCGCCACATGGGCATAGTACCCCGGACCCTACAAATGAATTTGTATCGTTCCCTTGATAATAATAATAATAATAATAATAATAAAAGGAAAACTACTTTACGCTGGTGAATATTTAATTTAACATGGTGAAAAAGTGAAGATAATAGAATATATGAAAAAAGTTTTTTTTTTTGGTTCAAGTGCACAAAAGGGGATAGTTTCAGAATAAAAGTAAAAAAGGACCTAAGAATCATATTTTGAACGTTTTATTTTAAGATATAAATGAATGAAAACTATTACAATTCTGAAATTAAGCTTAAGCTTGTATTGAAAGTCAATTGTATAAGCATTTTTAATGTTTAGGCACAAACTCTGTACTCTGGACATCAATGTAAGGGATAGTTAATTAATGGCATTTTCAAAATCAATTTCCTTGCTGTTCATTTAGTTTGACATGTGTTAAATAAATAAATTAATTAAATAATACTGATAAGTAGAATTAACATTTTGGATCATTTTTTAGTTTTTTTTAGGAAAATATTTGTGTTTCTAATTTAATGTAAAGGTTTTCCAAAATATTTCGAGAATGTTTTTTCTCGCACATTATAAAATACAAAAGCAGTAGTATTTTAGTTGTTCATTTGTTTAAAAAAATTCCCAGATTAGGCGTACAATGTGAAGCAAAACTCTTGATATCGCAACTTAATTTGGTTTTGTCGAAGGGAATTATGTTTATAATGGTTTTCAACAGATCTGTTTATTTGCAAGCAATAAATGTTTGTTTGTACTTTCTTAGAGGCAAAAACAATAACATTAATATTTCGTTAAAAAAAAAATATAGAAATAAAAATGTTCCGCTGTGTTGAAGTAAAAGTTTATTGGCGAATGAAATTTAAAAAGATGTCACATTTGAATTCTGTTGTAACGTACAATAAGTGATACCAACCTACAATATCATATAAACTAGACTGTGCCATACACCTTGGGTATTGCCAGCTATTTTCAACACGCCCCCTCAACGTGGATGTCACTTAGATTTTGAAAACCAAAAAAATAACAGTAAATTCTCATTTCAATTTCAAAAACATTATTCAATAAAATCGTTATTTCAAATTTAAGTTCAAAAATCGTTAATTTAAATTTAAAAGCTTAATGCATTTATCGTGTTTAGGTCTCACTAAATTCTTTGTTAAAACATCGGCTACATTATCTTCTGATGGACAGTATTCTAATATAATTTGCTGACTCTTTATTACCTCCTTGATGTGATGGTATTTTATGTCGATATGTTTACTTCGCTTGTGAAGTACTGGATTACTTGCCAACTTCTGCGCCCCGTTGGCGCATCTGCGTTATCGATGTGTACTACTACTGCTTCGCCATTTGACCATCCGACCTCTTAAAACTCGATAATCTTTTCCTCAGTTTCTGCAGCATCATAATCTACATTATGGACTAAATCAGTGTTAGCATCCGTATTTAGACAATTTTCATCATCACCAGTGTTGTCTTCATCTTTATCGTTCGTACTTATATTCGTTAAATGGTGCCCTTTGTCATTTTCGCCATAAATGTAGTCATCTGCCTTGTTTACATCGTTGTTGTTGTTGCTGGATTCGATAAACTCGGAAAGTTTTTCATCAAAAACGACGTCTCTCCGCTCTACGACTTTCTTGGTGTGTCTATCAAAAAGCCGGTATGCTTTTGAAACTGTTGAATATCCGACCATGATATATGTTCCACCTTTTGCTTCGAATTTTCCGCGAATTGGTTTCTTCATGCTCACAGTTACACAACCGAATGTACGAAGATGTTTCACGTTTGGTTTCTTATTAAACCATATTTCGAAAGGAGTTTTACCATTTAATATATAAGTTGGACATCTGTTTCTGATGTAAGCCGCTGTCATCACAGCTTCTGTCCATAGACTCTTTTCAACACTGGAATGAACCAACATTGACCGTGCCATTTCAACTAACGTTCTGTTGGCGCGCTCAGAAACGCCATTCCGTTGAGGAGTGTAAATGGTAGTAAGTTGTTTCTGGATTCCATTCTTTTGCAGAAATGCATCAAATTCAGCATTCACGTACTCCTTTCCGTTGTCCGTCCGTAAAGTTTTTATTCTACGTTCCGTTTGCCGCTCAACTTGGAGTTTAAAGAGTTTGAATTTACTTAGGGCTTCGCTTTTTACCTTCATAAAGTACACGTATATCTTACGGGACATATCATCTACGAAAGTGATGAAGTATCTTGAGCCGCTTAGTGATTCTGTGTCGAACACATCCGAATGTACAAGTTCTAGTAGCTTCTTTAATCGTTTTTCGGACTTTTTAGGAAATGGCAATGAATGTATCTTGCTAACCATGCACGTTTTACATTTTTACATACTCCTTCTTTGATGCTTTTTACATTCAACCCTTTAACCATTCCTTTTGCACACAATTCATGAAGAGACTTGTAATTGAGGTGCCCAAATCTATTGTGCCTTAAGTCATCTTTACTCTGCAAAACGAACATCTTTTGCTTAATGATCTCATCTACCAGGAACAGGCCATCTTTCTTTTTCGCATGAAGGATAACAGACCCATCTCCGCGAAGAACTGTAGCACGCTCCGCATTAAACTTCACAGTTAGACCTTTGCCAACCATTCTGCTCACAGATAGGAAGTTTGCTTGAAGCTCTGCGGAATACAAAACATTTTGAAACAACAGGTCTTTGTTCTTGTATTGGAAAAATACATCACCTTTTCCTTCTGTAACAATTGATTTGTTGCCTGCTAAACCAATAATTTCTTTATGTTGTTCAAAATTTAGAAACCGGTACTTGTTGTTGCACATGTGCGTTGTTGCACCGCTGTCAATATACCATGCATCACTTCGTGGTTGAGTTTCAGCTGCCGCAATCATGGTCAATGCTTGTTGTGAACGCGTGTATGTTTTTCTCTCCTTATCACATTCACTAGCACGATGACCAGGCACACCACAGTTGAAGCATTTGCCCGAAGCCACATACGCTTGTTCGTGCGCATCCCCATGAGCGTCTTCTTTTCTTCTCTCTGCTACTTCGAGGAGTTTTTGTTTGATGAAGCTGAATTTAGGCAACGAGTCACGTGTTTCCATTGCGATGACAAAGTTCTCAAATTCTTTGGACAAACCGGACACCAACATAACAACAAGACGCTCATCTTGCATTTGTATTCCAGCTTCAGACAATTGTTCTGTCACTTCAAGGAACGAATTCAAGTGCTGCACCATATTACCCCCATCTACCATGTGGAGACTCAATAGGCGTTTGTAGAGACACACTTTTTGGATTGGACCTTTGGGCGCATAGATTTCGTTTAGTTTTGTCCATGCCTCGAATGAAGTCTTTGCGTTTTTTATATAAAGCAATTGCGCAGGCTTCACACTCAAGATTATATTTGCAAGAGCCTTCTGATCGTCGGTATTGAATTTTGCAATTTCTGCAGCATCCTTGATGGACTCCTTTTTCACCTTGCCACATGCAACTTCCCAGAATCCTGTATGAACTAGAACACTCTTCATCTGTATGCTCCACACATCGTAATTGGATTCGCCCTATTTCTCTATTTGGAAATAATTCATTTTCAATTTAAAAAAAAACTTTTAGAGAGCACTCCTGGGCACATAACCTGTTGAAGTAAAAGTTTATTGGCGAATGAAATTTAAAAAGATGTCACATTTGAATTCTGTTGTAACGTACAATAAGTGATACCAACTTTAAATATCATATGAACTAGATTGTGCCATACACGTTGGGTATTGCCAGCTATTTTCAACACGCTGCATGTGAAATGAGCACAGCTAAAGTATTGATACCCTTAATGAAAAGTGTTAGTTTATACTTTAATTTTGCGAAAAAAAAGACTTAGCTACTGCTTTGTTGAGTATCCTTTAATGCTTTTAACATCTTTAAGGCGGTCTGGCACGGAATGCGTCAACCTTTTCAGATATTCATATGTTAAATCTTATAATTCCGCTAAAAATAAGGCTTTTAACTGAGGCTTTGATGTAATGACATGTTTTCGTAAGCTCTTCTTTAAATGATTTCAAAGACGTCCCCAAGAGAGCTGGTTAAGATCGGGTCGTTATGGTGGTGTTACTGGCAAGTGAGGGATAGGCATTGTTTATGTACTCGTACTTTGAAGTAAATTTTCCTGCTAAAGAAGTATACTAATTTTGTCATGATCTCAATGACTATGACTAAATTACCGATCCATCTACATACTTTGTACGCTGCTTTCGATAGGCCACTGCTTTCTTTCACATTCACAACAATCCCGCCAAATTTTATCATTACAACGTGATATTTGTGAAAGGTTGTGTTTACATCGATTTTTTCCTTCTCGGAAATTTTTTGATGCAAAAACTGAGCAATGAATTTGAAAATATTGCGTTAGTAATATATTAAATATAAGCTAAATTGTCCAGTCGCACCCATATTTTTTCAAAAAATAATTTGTCAATTCTCTGTTGTACCAAATGGGCTTAGAAAGTACTAATTTTGTTTATTGTTTTGTTTGTTGCTATTACCAATATTTTAAATTCAATTTTGCAAAAGGCTTGTGTACAGTTATATTTTCACAAATTAAAACAGTCAAAATAATCATTAATCCGTATCTATTACTTCGTATGAAAAGTTAATACAGTAATTGAATTATAATACATATACTCGTATGTATTTTCCATCTAATCTAATAATCCAATTTATTCATGAATTGTAATTTACATTTTTTCGGAACATGCTCTCCTGATGAAAGCATTCATGGTGAAGCGAAAAACTTACCCACACCGTGGTGAAATGAACAAATGTCATTATTTTATTGAAGAAGGAGCAAATATGTAAGTGAAAAAAATTTCTATTGTTTTAATTTAATAAAACTAATTCGTTTTTATATTATAGAGCTATAAAATGAAAAAAAACAAAGAAATGCCGTTTAGGATGCAAGACCTACATACATTTGTGTCGTCCAGGATGCGAGGAAGCCAGGCAAGTTTGTATTATGCATGGAAAAAATATTTTTTTTGCATGCCATTGTATTACGGCTGGTGGATTACAAAGTTAAATAACTTTTTAACCTACTTGCGTGGTATAATAAAGTATGCAGTTATTAATTATTTCCTCTCATTGATAGAAGCTAGATGATCAACACGCTTCTATCGCTTTTTTTTTGGCGGGGGCCTGAAGAAAAGCCTAAAATTCGATTTTAATGTTTGTAAGACATTAAAAGAAAAAAAGTGTACTTTACAGAGACACTTTTGTGCGTGTGTTTTTAAAATTTGTTAAATTGTGGCTTAAGGTATATATTAATTACCATAGATTAATATGCAAAACTCATTCACACACCTTCACTGTAGACAGGAAATCGTTTTTTGGTGCATAATTTAAAAAAAAAAACTTATTTGTCTTCTAGTTTTGTACCGAAAACAGTTTTTTCTTTTAAAATGGGGGTGTTTGAATATGAACTTTGCATAGTGTATATTAAATGATATAAGTATAAGATGTCATATTAAAACCGTCTACTTTGAAATTTGAAACAAAACTTCAGCGTTTATTTGAACAATTCTTATGTTTTTATCTCAATAAAGAGTGTAGACATGAAGTTACGTATGGAACAGAATATCCGATAAATGGCCGCCTCGTCGCTGATGGTACACGTTGGTCCTTTAGACGAAATTTTCGATGACTTCCATATCGTCGACTCAATTGTTTTTGGGTTGAGCACTTCTACACCATACAATCCACACTCTTTATTTAAATAAAAACAAGAACTTTTCAAATAAACACTTGATTTTTCTTTCAAATTTCAAAATGTGAGGTTTTTGTATTTATTTTATAGAAACACATATCTAGGGTAAACAATTTTCTAATTAAGACAGTTTGAAATAGAATTAAGATAAATCTACGTATGTAAATGTAATAAGTATAGCTAGCCTTAAGAAAGTTAGAATAAGTAAACGCATGTAATAGTATTAAGAAAACGAGTGAGAGCAAGATAAGTTTTGTACACAATTTTTTCTTCATTAGCAAATAAAAAAAAAAAATTTATTTATATCGCTTTTTTTTTTGTTTGCACGTATGCATGTTTTTTTCAAATTGGGAACACAATTTTGAATTGTTTTTTCCAAACTTGATCCAATAATCTTTTTCTCCAATAGAGAAATTTGGCGTAAAATGTTTAATTTAGGTAAATTCAATAAGTCGGATCAAATCTGCGAAAAACACTTCGCTGACAACATGTTTGCCGGAGAAAACAAAAAATATTTGCATTGCTCAGCATTATCTATTAGTCCATATGTGAAAGTGTGAAAGTTGAACTGGACGAGGAACCAACTTCGGACGCGTCGAATGAAGACGAATTGTTTTGTGATGTCGATCAACCGCTAAGCTGTTGGGAAGTGAACTCCAAAACCGGATTTACAAAGGATTTACGAACCCAGACAAGTAAGCTTTTGTCGATATGTACACCACGCAAAATGAATTTAAAACTGCGTTTGCGTATTGCTAATTATCAGATAGCAAAAATAGAAGTAGCTATTCAATCTTTTAAAAAAACTAGTAAGGCAAAAACGAAAGAAAAAAAGAGGTAATATGTTCCAAAAAAAATACGGAGGAGAACTTTTGCCATAGGTTACCCGATAAGCTCCAAACAGTTGTGGAGGACGTGAAATCAAATTTGGATAGAAAAGCTAAGGGTTGTAGGTATGAATTGAAAATTTTGGCACTTTCGATTCATTTCACTTCTCCAATTAGTTATAGGTTGTTGCAGCCATTTTTCAACCTACCTTCGGTTGTCACTTTGCGGTCCTTTATTTCATCGTGGCCAAGGGCACCGGGTAACATTGAGTTCAATGTCAAAAGCTTAGACCTCAAGGTGAGTCAGCTACCCAGTATCTATAAACACTGCTCAATTTCCGCTGACGAAATGTCATTAAAAGCGCATTTGGACTACTGCAGAAAAAGCGATACCGTAATTGGTTTGGAGGAATTTGGTGATAGCGAGTATCGCTCAAAATGGCCTGCGCACAATGTGTTGGTGCTGATGGCTTAGGGCATTGCGAAGAGATGGAAACATCCCCTCTCTTATTATTTTGTTCGCACCTGTTGCACAGCATTTGTATTAAAAAAATAATTTTTGAAGCTGTTTCTGCACTTCAAGAGAGTGGCTAAATGCCGAAGCAATTCAGGGATCAAGTTTCAGAGGGTTAGCACGATTATTATATGTAGATTTTGCTAAGCCCTGCTTCGAAGTAAATAGTAGTAGGATATTTTTTTTCTTTGACTCGCTTCATTTGATGAAATCTGCCCGAAATTGTCTATTATAGAATGATATGGTTTACAATAATTCAGGCACTCGACGTGCAACCTAGAACGATATCGTTAGATTTTACGACATCGATTCCAAATTAAAACTTAAGTTAGCTTTAAAACTTACAGAGGCACACGTGCGGTCAAATAACTTTCAAAGAATGAAAGTTAAATATGCCTCTCAAGTCATGAGCAATACAGTTGCAGCGGGACTTTTAACTTACTGCAGCTCTGGTCAAGGGCTATAAGCAACACACCCGATTTTTTTAATAATTTATTTAATACTTTCAATTCATCTTGGCGTAAAGACGCAAATATGTTTAAGCAAGCCTATAGTGGAAATGAACTTCAAACGCAATTTTTGCTTAGCGCGCAACAGCTTCTCCAATCCATGAAAATTTTGGATCCTGAAGGCAAAGACGTAAGCAACCAGTTCTATTCCATAAAGGGCTGGTTACTTAACATCTCTTCTTTAACGTCTTTGTGGCGCAATATTAGATCTTGCTATTTTTTGTACATGTATACCATGCATCTCAACCAGGATTGCGTAGAGAATTTTTTTAGTGAAGTAAGATGCCACGCGCATAACCCCCGCACATTTTTCTACAATTTCTCAAAAATTATGGGGTCTTCAATATTTGAAGATTGTGAGAACGATAAATTGTGAATTGGTGAATTACATTGCATTCAAACAAATTTATGATTATCATTTGTTTAAACACACGTCGTAGATACAAAAGCAGTTGGACATGACACCAAAAAACACGTTAATTGTAAGCTTAACTTCGGACATACATATGATAAGTTTTCTACCAGAAAACAGTTTTATGTATGCCTGCTGCTGCCTTTACAAGAAGTGTTTCAAAGGTCATAAGTGCAGCTTGCCATTGCCCACTTTAGACTGTGTTGAAAAGACCATTGATTTTACATCTTTTAAGCAAAATGGCAATTGCAAATTACTTGCCCCGCCCCACATCCGTGTGCTGGAGGAGCAATTTTGCATTGTATTCGATGAATGCTACTTTTTGCTTGCACTTACGTTTGCTGCAAAAATTTGCCGAAGGATTTCATTTTCCACTATTTCCTCAGAATTAGGATATATTTTGTTTTGAAATTTTGGAATAGGGATATTTCCGATCCTTCTTTCAGGAACAAATTTTTTTCAGTAAGCCATCTGTAAAAAAAACAACTGCTGTCCATTTTTGCGTTTTTTATTTTTTACTTTTCAGAATGCGGAATGGGTGCAATAGGCATACAAGGGAAACCGAATACTCAGTAAAAAAAAAAAATCCGTTAAGCACCGCTATGCATACCTCAAAGGTGGTGTGGAATTGCATAATCCAAGAAGGAAAGAACTATTTCTTTATATTTGTTTTATTTATGTAATAAAAAATTGAAACAAAAATCGAGAAAAAGGCGTACTTAATGCCTTTAGTAGTTTAATATGACTTTTATTTTCAATTTAAATTCATTACATTCAATTCAATATATACTAAGTCTATCATGGTTTGGCCTATGGCCGTCTACCAGATTGACAATAATTTATATGTCAGAACATAGAGCCAGGTCTAATGGTTATAATTAAGGAAGACAATCAACCAAGTCTTAAATGGCCATTAGGACGAATAATCGATACAGTCAAAGGACCCGATGGCTTAGTCAGGGTAGCTGACGTACCCACGGCTTTTAGTGTGTTTCGTCGTGCTATACACCGATTAGCTCCACTGCCAATACATCAGTCATCTCAAGCCGATCCAGGGATAGGAAACTGTAGCAAACAGCACAACAACGACGAAGACCAAATAGCTAACTCATCAGCAAACAAATCGAAGGTTAAAGGATTACTGGAACGAAACGAAAGAAAACATTGTCACTTGGTACCGCCTTAGTAGGATTATTGTTGGCCTGTGTATATACGCCAATGAGTACAGCAAATGAGGTAGAAGTCAACAAATTCGAATCACGTCGGGGTCACCAAAATGTATACAGTGCTTTTACTGTATATTGTTAATAGACAACGGTTCCGTACCGTGACTATTGGTGGTATTTCCAGTACAAACTAGAACACCAGAATTGAGACAAGTTGGCTGCCTTCTAAGCAGACTCACTTGGAAAATGAAAAGTCTTGGTTAACTGTCGAATTATATCTACCTGTTCAATGTTTATTGCGCGATATTTACACAAGAAATTTGCTTACAGCAATACAAAAAATATACAATACGACGAATTTGCATACTTTAGTATAATTCTTAGCTTACTCAAATATTATTAATTAATATGACATACAAAAAATAATAAGTACGAATGTGCAACTTTGCTTATTTTGCAAATACAATTGCTTGCGTATGGGACAAATTAAATTTTGTGCAAATATAGTGCAAACATGAATGTAAGTGAACGAAAGTATGCACAAAAAAATAAAGAAAATAAGGGTGTTATGTTGCATCCACATTTGGGTTGAACTCAGTTCAATATCAGGCAAGTGGGTTATCCGATTCAATGTCGGGCGACTGGCAATTGGATGCCGGCGCACTGTGAATACTGACCGTACTCAACATTATACATTATTTTTATTTTAAAAAGGAAAACGAGATATGCATTAAAAACATTAAAAACCAATGTATTTGGACAGCACATGATGGTTCCACCCTGGTAATGCTTTTGTGGCACTCCAAATGTTGAATCTGCAAAGTAAAAGACATTAAATATATAGCTAAACTAAAATGTATACATTTTACTCACATGTATTTGGACAGCACACGATGAATCTGCAAAGAAAAAGGCATTAAATATATAGCTAAACCAAAATGCATATTTTTTATTTACATGTAATTAGTTAGCATCACTTATCCACATTTCTTCAAGCTCTTGAATGGTGCATTTGAATTCATTATTCTTACTGTGAAAAAGACGTAAAATAAATTATTTTGAATTTAAAATGTTTTTACTTACTCACAAGAAAATGTAATCAAACTTTTCCAACTACTTTGCCACATCCAATCCAAAGCAATCTGTTGGTGGTAGCAGTATTCTGTAAGAGATTATTTCTTCTTGCCCCAGATGTCTTGATTTTTCTTCTTTTGTTGTCCTAGAAAATATAATTAAAGAAAATTATTGTCTAACATTAAATTTTTTTTGTAACTTACACGAAATTAGATTTGTAAATATGAGAAATTTCAAAATCGAAATTCACCGCGTCATTTTTGTATGGGTAACCTGACTTCTAAAACTTTTCGAATTTTGACAATTCTCACGTAATCATGGACAGGTTCACACGGATAGGGGCGATCACTAGAAAAGCGGTTTTGATTTTCCAATATCTGGAAAGTTTGATATCTGGGTATAGTTAGTCTATGGCGTATTCTGTCAATCGCTAACAGTTATGTCAAACACCTGACAGTTATTCCAAACGCTATAAGGTTACATTACCTAGCGCTTACACAGGACAGTAGTTGTTTGCCAGTTGCTCATTCTCTTTTGCTGTTGTTCTACTTTTTCACCAATATACTCATACCTATTTGCCTTTGTCCGCTCAACTGGCTATCACTTTTTGCCAGCCGGCTGAGGAGCATATAAATTTGACATTTCGAACGCCAGCTGGCGTTGGCTCTGTTATGTTTTCAATTTTCATTTAAAATTTGTTTTTGTGCCGGCAGGAGCTCTGTGACAGTTTCCAAACAACAAAATAAGCTTCAAATAATGGATCGCAGTAAACGCGAACAAACAATCAAATTGCAGACCAACTTGTGGGACACCTCCGTTACAGCTATGTTTAACACAATTTTTGACAGTGTATACATGTGAGCAAAATTGAAAGCCATTGCTGTCCTGTGTAAACGCTAGGTGAGAAAAGTTAATATGGTCGTTAAGTTTTTTTAAATTTGCTAATGTTCCGCGCAACTTTCTTAAGTTTTTCTTTCATAAGAACCTTCTCCTGACAATAATGAACACAACAAAAAAAGAATTAGCGAAATTGGTCCAGCCGTTCAGGTGTAATGCCACGAACAAGGGAAATAGGGATTTATTATTATTATTATTATTATCAAGGGAACGATACAAATTAATTTGTAGGGTCCGGGATTTAACGCCGGGGTACTATGCCCATGTGGCGCGTTTTGTCAACAGCACGGGGAGTACTGAGTTCCACCTACGTACTTACCGCGTCCAACGCTGCTTAATTTCGGTGATCTAATAGGGATTTATTTTTATATTGGGTCTACAAGTAAGTTTCCAGCGTTTTTTTTCCAAAATTTGAAGTTTTATTATGAAAACATAGTTACAATGCTTTATTCAAAATATCGTCCATCAGAAGCTACAACTTTCTCCCATCTTTCTGGCAATTTATGAATTCCGGACCAAAAAAATTTCTCGTCTTTCGAGCCCAAGAACGTATCGAGCCAATTTTTGATTTCCTCTACTGAGCTGAAGCGTATTCCCGTAAGAGCATTCTGCATCGAACGAAACAAGTGGTAGTCAGATGGTGCCAAGTCTGGACTGTAAGGCGGGTGAGGCAGAATTTCCCATCCACTATTTTCCAAGTAGTTTTTCACTGAAACCGCAACATGTGGCCGAGCGTTCTCGTGATGAAAAATGACGGACTCATGCCTGGTTTCATATTCTGGCCGTTTTTCTTTTAATGCCCGCTTCAAACGAATTAGTTGGGTTCGATATAATGGTCCTTTGATGGTTTCACCACTCGGAAGCAGTTCGTAGTATACGACACCCTTTTGATCCCACCATATGCTTTCGGCTTTCCGGGGCGATCTTTGTCTTCAACTCCAAAATCACCACTTTTGAACCGTTTGAACCACTCGCGGCACTTCGATTCACCAATACATTCCACCCCTCAGCCGCACTTTTCTTCATATTAAAGAATAAAAGCAGCGCTTCCCGCAAATGACGTTTATTTTGCTGGAAACTTGCCATGATTTTGCTCGATAAAATGTACGACAGCGATAGAACTGCTCAAATATAACGCTACAAAGTAGTTGACAGATACAAAGCCTACAAATAAAACGCATGGGGTCTGACATTTCTGCCCGGGATCCACTGGTGGCGCCATCTCTGACAAACGCTGGGAACTTACTTGTAGACCCAATACATATAACATATATGGTATATGGTAGATGACAGGGGTAAGACCTGCTTTGCCTTCGACAAGCAAAAATCATAGATCGACAATATGCGATTGTGCTATATGAAGTGGAGTCCTTTTATTATTTCCTATGTACACGAAGGGTTAATAAAACCGCGGACAGCAAAGAGTAACAGTTTGGTGCCAATTCTGGAGGGGTGGCATCATTTGCCCATTTTATTTCGAGAATTCTACTGGAAACGCCATTTCGGTCAATGTTGAGTGCTACAGAGCCATGATTACCGATTTTTTTCTGGTCTGAAATTGATCACATGGACTTAGAAGGTCTTTGGTTTCAACTCGATGGCGTGCTATGTCACACAGTGTCTTTTACGGGCTAAGTTCCGTAATCGGCCGCCTCGGAGTTGCGATTTGACCCCATTAGACTCTTTTTTTATGGCGTACCCTTAAAGATCGATGTTAAGTGGACAATCAAGAAACGATTCAAACCCTTAAAGAAAATATCCCCCAAGCCATTCCTGAGATACAGCCATAAACAGTCTACAAGGTCTTGGAAAATTGGGTGACAGGCTGCGCTACTGCGAAGCCAGCCGAGGCAGACACATGAATCGAATTGTATTTTATAATTAATGGGAATATTTGTTCTTTCTAATAAAGCCATAATAACCGAAAATAATTGACTTATGGTATATTCATTTTATATTATTTTTAAAAAGAAACTTGTACTTGGACCACTCGAGAAAGACTTAAAGTTTCGAGTTTCAATTTGTAGTTTTAGAAGTTGAATGAAGCTAATAATTATAAATATTTTTTTATGTAAGCTATTTAAACAATAAAATGAGCGGAATTCTTTGCGTCAAATAAACAAAAACAAAAGCGGTTAGAAAACAAATTTGACGCTACGGTTGCCCGGATACGATGATAAGATTAAAACATAACCGGTACTTGATTTTGATTAATATGTCAATATAATGTGTTGCTAGGCATTTTTACGATTTCAAAAACATTGTGTTTAGCTTTTTTTTTTAAATAAATCAAATTCTTAAATGGAATTATGTCAAAAGAGGTAACAATAAAAACTCATTGTACAAGATGTCATCTAATTATTCTAATAATCTAATCTCTGTATTTGCAAGGAGGAGGTTCGTTCAGAAGGCAGACGGCGTCGCAATATATTATATCTCATTGAAAGATATCTAAGAGATAATGGATTTTATGAAGCTTGCGAATGCTTAAAAAATGAAGCACGGCTTCAAGAAGATTACGAGGTCTGTGATAATGTTGACTTAGATTCAATTTATTTAGAATATACAAGCTTCTACCAAGTTAAATTTGGAAAAAATCCTAAAATACTCAAAAAGGTTCCAAACAGTATTAAAATACAGCTCAATTCTGTGGTAAAGAAATCTGTACCAAACAATACGAATAGCTTAAAGAAAGATGAAGCATTAAAACGTAGTTTGTCAATTAGTGATAGTCTCCAAATTAAACAGCTGCCTAGCAACAATCATGAAATTGCAGTTCGGCCAATGGACTATGGTGTTAAATTTGAAAAAATCAACTTTGTTGATGAATTCGCAGCAAATGGGTTACAAGACTTTGAACAATATGCAAAAATGTACAACATTTGACAAATAAATTTTTGGATATCAGAAATCTATCCTACGTTTTGTTTTCAGGACAATTGTGAATAAAAATCTTGGATTTCATTGGGCAGATGTTTTCGGGAATCATCAGGCAGTGAACATAATAAAAGAAGCGGTTATAATGCCACTCAATCACCCAGAATTATTTTCGGATAAATTGAAACCGTGGAAATCTTTGCTATTACATGGACCACCAGGTTTGATTTATAGTAGTTTCCCACGAGAGAAATTGAAGCAATTCTCAAAGTCTTACTATTTCAGGCGGGGGTAAAACATTACTGGCAAGAATTTTATGTTCTGAAACATATGGGCAGATAAATTTTTTTAATGTAACTTCGAGCTGCATCACTTCTAAGTGGAGAGGGGAATCAGAAAAAATCATTAAGGTACGAAAATGATTTAATAATCCTCTATACTATTTATATGCTTATTATTGATTACAATTTTTTTTAGGTTAATAATAAATATGTTTATTTTTTTCATTTTGATACATTTTTCATTATTTTGGTAGACTCTCTATTATTCTACATCCCTGCGTGCGCTATAGTATTCCTATAGCAGTTTGATGTTTTTAATATTATAAATTTTCGGATTTTATTACTAATTTCGGTTGAAATTTAAAGCCATTATGTACGAGTATGTTGTGCCAGTAGTACACTACAAAATCAAAATTACCATCAAGATAATTAGTTACTTTATAACGTATTATACTCGCATACATTTACATATATGTATTTACACATATAATTCCCAAATTTGATAAAATTAGAAATCTATTAAGCCCGAGAATTTTTGGTGTGAGTATCTCCCAAAAATTATTTTATTATCACAAGTACCAACAGTACAAACTTTATTATAATATAGAATTTTGCTATTTAAACTGTTTTAAAGCGCTGTAGAAAAGAAGAGACCTATACTTTTAGTATATGTGTTTTTAAACATCTGAAGTATGATCGCATCTCTGAAAGCTGTTCAGTAGCATAGTAGCATAACTTTCATTCGTTAATACCCTGTTCACTCTTATTTTTGATATATCAGTACAATCACTCAAATATTGCAATGTTGTAATGTATTTAAGGTCTTAATTTACCTGCTCCTCCCTACTTACCAATTCATTTAGTTATGCCAAGCTGCTTCTACCAGACTCCAAAAAACGGTATATGGGGGCCATGCCTAATACGCCTGGCTCCACTTTAGATGAAAAAAATCTCTCTAACCTTGGTAGGTGTATTCATATGATGAGCTGTACTCTCAAAACCATCTTCTCTTTAAAAAGATATGGTTTCTGATACAACATGCAATGGAGCTTTGATGACTTACACGCCGACTGTCTTTTGACTCTACTCTTATGGACATGCCATCTGAAGCAATGACGCAATGATACCAGAACTCCTGCTGCAAAAAAAATACGAAATAGACTTTCCTTGTGACCAAGACTGGTTTCGGCCAGAGTCTCAGCCAGTAAAGAAATGTAGTCGGGTCTTTATGGACGGCTCCAAAACCGATATAGGATGCGGCACTAGTATTTTTCTGGAGGACATCAACGTTAGACTTTACTCCTCGTTAGGAAAATTTACGTCTGTTAACAAACTATGTGTATGGCGAAGAACCGGTGGATGGGGCGTTTATATCTATATCGATTGACTCACTGCGCTTACAATCTTGCTGCATCCTTTTACGACTTCCAAGTTAGTTCGAAAATCGAAGACATCGCTGAACACATTCGCATTGGGGTGGCCGTGAGTTCGAGGTTCGAATCCTAGCCACGTCAAGTTTTCATTTGTGTAATTTGGAACTCAGTCAGAAAAATCTGCATGTGAAGGCATAAACACTGACATGTAGATTTGGCTGTTGTAGAGTTTTCAAGCACAAAACAACCGTTAAAAAATTCACAATCTGAATCATTCCGAGTGAAGAAAAATCTCTCCGTCCTATTTGGACTCCCACCCCTGGAGAGTCAATATCGAAACCAAACACACCTGAGTTTCAAACCACTACATCACAACAGGTGCTTTCCTTTCTCCTCCTTTTATCTTTCCGCCCGCGCTATGGCAACAGTAAAAGGGTATCATAACCCCTTAGGCGCGCGTAAATTATAAAAAAAAAATAAAAAAAATTCACTGAGTTTTGTCTGAGTCTCAGGCCACAATGAGATCACGGGAAATGAAGTCAAAAGCCGAACCTTCTTTGGATCTGCCTGCGTCCTCGGTTAACGCTTCCATAGACATTGTTCATATGAGCACAACTGCAGATGGCATGGCTTCCCAGGTTGCAGGCAGATGAAGAGGTCAGCGGTATTCCTGCTGTCCCTCAACGTACTAGGTGTTGACTTGGTGGGTCTTGGTACTGTATGCACTTTGTCACTAAAATGCTTGCTCATCTTTCTTCAAAAGACTGAATGATTCCGTTAAAAGGAACTAATAAGCTGAACAATGGACTAGTTCTTTGCCTAAGTGCTCCGTGCCGACAGAACAAAAAAAGACAGAAAAAATGCCAAGCCAGCCCTTATTGTACACACTGTATTGTAGGTGGGATAGGTATACGTTTTCAACATGCGATCCACCTTAATATGTAAAACTATACATACATAAACAGTTCTTTTGTCCGGGCCCGAAAAAAATAAATTAAGATGTGATTATGTCCGAGCAACGCCTTGAGGGCAATGAGCGTCAACCACGCTATCATATTTTAATTCCCACAACGTGTTTGAGCTCTCTCCAATATAACCCCAGCTTACCAGATTACAAGCCATTTTTTCTTCAGCATCAAGCCTTTTCCTCCGTCAATACAACAATACGACTAGTTGCTAGGGAATGAATACACTTATAATGCATCAGCATGGGTTAAGTTTTTTGGAAAATGGGATAGAAAGAGAAAGTAAGATGTTTAGGCCCAGTGATTTTTTCGCTCCATGGGTGGCATCCAACATTTAATGGGGAGACTAAATTCTTAGTGGAAGTGGGCTTGATGTTGATTTCTAGTCAACTACTCATCTTACTTGATTTTCGTTAACTGAAGAAATTAATATGTCTTTCGAGTGAGGCTGGGGTTCGAACACCGAAACTTCCGATTTGGAAGCCAGTCCACTACCACTTAAGCCCCTGCTACCGGGTGACAAATAGACATAGCTGTGGTTGAAGTTATTATTATTATTTAAAACGTAACACCTATCCTTAATCTTCAAATGTTAATTTTTTTTATTTTTGGTTTAACACTCAGACACCATCAGCTTCAGTGATATGGCAGCAATACCAGCACCGACCACATTAGCGGCTAGTACATGCAGCATATTGCAAACATAAGCCGGACGTTTTCAGGGAAGTGTTCCGCGGTGTTGTCATCACTCCCAGACCAAGCATCATAGGAGATGATGTCACTTATGCCTAACACATTTACGTAATTATGTAGGAAAGGCATAGTGTCCCGTTAAGAAGTGAGTAAGAGGTCTGCAGTCACTCTTGTCGAGGGACAGTATAAGTCCCACCGATTTCTTAGAGACATTCGAATACATTCCCTTGCTATGCCTGCAACCAAGAAAGTCGCGTCAGTTGTACTCATAAAAGACCCAAGAGTCAGTAGGAAATCTAATAGAGGACGCAGGACGTGTTAACGCAAAAGCGGCTGGGAGCGTTAAGCATAGGTTTGTTAAACCCCGCCATCGCATACTTATCGCAGTCAACAACCGCAACGAAAGTTCTGTTTGTCTTTCCCGTGTTGTACCCCCGAGTTAAAATACCTAACGTTTACTTCTTCTTGTCAAGTGCAGATTCACTTCTGTCAACTAGATTTTGAAACATACCTAATCAGCGACCCCGACTTAACCGTTTCCAGACAAGAGACTGCCAAAGGCTTCTACTGGCTGGCCTTGGCATACCTTGGCCACGATCATGTGGGCTCTCTCCATGGTGATAACCTAGAAAGGGTGGTTCTGGAAGCTGGAAGGCAAAAAACTGGCCTCATCATCGGATGCGGCGTTAACGCTCATCACACGGTATGGGACAGTAACGACATCAACGATAGAGGTGAGTCACTTTTTGATAATATATTAAGTACTAACCTGATTGTTTGCAACATTGGCAGTGGGCCCAATTTTATAACAAGAAACCGACAGGAAGTGCTAGATATCACTCTTGTCTCCGACAGCATCACTCAAATGCTAACGAACTGGATGGTATCGTCTGAATACTTTTTTCAGACCATAGATACATCCAATTCAGCCTGAGTGACGGTCCTCACAGCCAACCAGCATTCCGGATTTATCGGAAAACTGATTGGCCATACAATTCTGCTGATCCGGATAGTATAATACCTGCCGGGCTACAGAGGTCCTCAGAGCTGTGCAGAACTGATCAACATTTCACTGTTATGGAGAGAAGTCAATGTAATTTTCATTCCCAAAGCCGGAAAATGTTCTCATGTTGTCCAAAAGGACCTCAGACCTAATAAGTCTATCATATTTCCTTCTGAAAGTTCTACACCCACTGATTGATATCCATATACGATCTAAAATTGATCCAGGACTTCTATCAACGGCTCAACATGCCTACTGTAAAGAAAAGTCGGTGGAAACGGATTTGCATTCCCTGACTAGCCACATCGAACGATCTCTACAATATAGCGACTACACAATGGTTGCTTTCCGGGACATAGAGGGTGCCTTTAACAATGTCAACACATCCGCAATCACGAATGCGCTGTCAACTGTGCAGGTGGACGACTCACTTGATCAGTCTTATGCTAAACAGCAGCATAATAAACTCCAAACTGGGTGGGGCTTCTGCTAAAAGTTGTGTCAGCATAGGTACGCCGCAAGGCGCTGTCCTCTCTCACCTCCTCTGGAACTTAGTGGTAGCAGGGTAATTGCCTATGCGGATGACGTTGCTATAGCCGTCTCAGGTAAGCATCTTAATACCGTTAAAGAACTCCTTCAGCTAAATCTCAACAGATTAACACGTTGGGCAGATCGCTGTGGATTGGGAGTAAACCGCCATAAAACTGATCTTGTCCTCTTTTCCAGGAAATACAAAATTCCAATCATAGACCCTCCCTCAATAAACGGGACCATATTTGGGTCTCATTTTTGGCAGCAAACTAAACTGGAAACCTAACATTCAACAAAGAGCCAATAAAGCTACAGTACCCTTATTCTCTTGCAGAAAAGCCATTGGGAATAAATGGTGCCTTCAACCCCGCATGACCCACTGGCTATACACATCGGTCATAAGATCGATACTCACTTACGGGGTTGTCGTCTGGTGGACGGCCTTAGACAATGCAGTCAACTGCTGTAAACTAAGCAGAGTGCAAAGAACAGCAAATCTATGCATAACCGGAGCCTTACGGACTACTCCCTCTGCGTCATTAGACATTCTGTTTCACCCCTCGATATTTTCAGCAGGCAAGTAGCTGCGACTGCAGCGACTACGCAGTGGACAAATAATTCATTTGGCCACGTTTACATTCTTAATACATTAGGAATCCTCACAGAGAACATCGATTACACCATATCTGAACTTTGGTTTGACAAAGATCTAGATCCTTCTGAGAGGAAGTTGCTTTCATGGAGGACAAGTCAATCCATTTCAAATCAATAGCGGGGTTGGTGGCGGTGTTTTCTCAGATAAGCTAAATCTAAGCCTCTCTTACCGTCTTCCAAATCACGGTAGCGTGTACCAGGCGGAAATTTTGGAGATTAAAGAATAATCGATTAATCGATATATCTGCAAAGGATATCCGCATCTTTTCGGATAGTCGGGCAGCTATCAAGTCCCTGGAGTCAGTCTCACTAAATTCGAGAACTACCCTTGAATGCCGATCATCCCTTATAGAGATGGCAGAGCAGTTCAACCTTCACCTTTCCAGGTAATTGTAGGGCCGATGAACTCTCCAAAATTGGAACCACTCTACCTATGCTACCCTTTTCCAGTAGAATAGGTAAATAGGTAAATTAATATTAAAGCTGGATGCCAATAGAAAAACAGACCTTAGGTGTACTGTTGGACCAACATGTCTAGCGACTAGCGACAAACCTAGATCCGAATCGCTCTAAGAGTCTGATCCGCTTCTAAATAGGAAGCATCTCAGCGCCATCATAGGTGTCATCACTGGACACTGCCTCATAGGCAAGTACGCAAGACGGCTTGGCACCTTTACAAATGATTTCTGTAGAAGCTGCATGGAGGAGAAGGAAGAGGAGACAATTCTCCACACACTCTGTATATATCCAGCTCTCTCCCAGAGAAGAAAACTTCACTTAGCAGCTTTTTTCTACAATGACTTAGGCGATCTTAAAAATATAGACGTAAACAGTCTCCTACGCTTCATCGTAAGGTCAAACTGGTTCCATTAGTAAGAGGATCATATAGATCCACGTGTCACCACAATGGGCCAATAGGCCTAAGTGGGCTGGTGTTTCCAACAGCCACTCTTACCTACCTACCTACTCTAAACTTCGCGTTAGTATGCATATTGTATCTTATTCAGAGGATGCCTTCGGAAAACAGCTATGTGCATGCTCCCTAGTACGTAGGAGACTGAAACTGACAGCTCTAAAATTCATAACGAGTGAGTAGCCATCTTCGTCTTCATTCTAACTGTTCGCCAGATTTTCAGTATATACCAGGTAGGTGATGTACACCTTTTTGAAAAATAATTGAAACCGAATGTAATGGCTGGCCTATGTACTTAATTCGTTTGCAGTTCCAGTTATAGAAACTGATTATTATTAACGGGTTTTGGTCTGGTTATCTGGGAAGTAAATTTCAAGCATGAGACTGAGAGAATCTGCTTTCGGCTTAGTACAGATGCCATCAGATGTTTTATGTGTTTCCAGCTTGGGTGAATAATCGCTTACGAGGATTTTGGACAGCCAAGTATTTCAATAGTTCTGTAAAAGTCTCTGCAGAAGAACTTTCTGTACGATCTAGCGTTCCATACAATTTTCCATTTTGCTGGAAAATTCGATAAATGCTTCCATACTCCATTCTCTGATGCTTGAATCTTCTGCTATTCAAATATATATCACACTGCTTCCTCCCTAAAGTTGTTCATCCCGAACATCCGGTAGACAACTTCGTTAATGCGGGTTATCACCTTGTATGGACCTTCCCATTTTTGGAGATTTACCTTTCTTACGCAGAGCATTATACAGCCACACCAGATCTCCCTCGCTGAAGCCGGAAAATTTTGATTTTATGTCGCACATAGTCTTCACGCGGTTACTCGCTACCTTCATCTTTTCTCGTGATCCGAAGTTTAAGAGGCTGCGAAGCAATCATTTCAAGCTCTACCCAGAAAACTGTACTTTTCTTCGTGCGTAAGTTAAATATCTGTGCCACATTATATCAGCGGAAGGAGTAAGGACGGATCCTGACAAAATCGAAGTGGTGTAAAGCTGGGCTGTCCCAAAAGATTTATTTTCTTTTTAAAAAGAACTTAACACTGAAGTGGGTATGAATACACTTATAATGCCGCAGCATATGTTAGGTTTTTTTGAAAATGGGATAGAGAGAGATAGAAAGATGTTTGTGCTCAGTGTTTATTTCGCTCCATGGGTGGCATCCAACATTTAATGGGGAGACTAAATTCTTAGTGAAAGTTGGCTTATTGTTAATTTCTAGTCAACTACTCATCTTACTTGATTTTTGTTAGCTGAAAAAATGAATGTTTTTCGTACGCTGTTGGGATTCGATCATCGAACCTTCAGATTTGGAAGCTAGTCCACTACCACTTGAGCCACGGCCCTCCACTTACACCCATTTAGAAATAAAGTGAAAATTAATCCTACCAAGGTACAGATAAGAATGTGCCTAGATGCAGCGGATGCCGCCCGTTAGTTTGGGTGGCCTGAAAACCTGGATAGGCCACTCTGTGCGAAGCACCTCACCCTGAGAGTTGCGTCTTGGATATCTCAGTCTTCTGCTTTAAATAACCCCCACAGTTGATCGCCGCAATGTTTGCTTTACGCGTCATTTAGACTGCAGTATAGGTAATGACCACCCTTCCCAATTCGAAGCACGACACTCTTATAGATAAACCGATTTCTTCCTCTTTGGGGTCTCAAGAAAGTGGGTTTTTCAGCGAGACCCAATTTTCTTCAACTAGAATTGTAGCGGAAAAAACATCATGAAGGCTTTCTCTCCGGATGGATTTATCCGCATTAACCAACTTCTCTAAGCTCTTCGCCCAATGCGGGATGAAGAAAAAAGAGGATTCAGCTTTGTTCTTAATGTACGAGTACGTAATTAAGCAGTTAGTTTCAATACTATACTAACTACTGTTGTGTTAGCTAAAAAACAGAGGGCACATAAAATAAATCTCATTACCTATGATCATCATTTGGAATATATCCGAATTTGTATTATTATCACATAATGCTGATATTTTTGGTTATCTTAAGTTTTTGGAAATTATAATAAAGTTATGGGCGGCGTTGATAAAATGGATCAGCTGGTTGCTGTGTACAGAATGAGGATTAGGCAAAAGTAATGGTGGTGATCAATTTTTGCATATCTGCTCGATGTTTCTGTGGAAACTGCTTGGCTTCTTATGATGCCAATCGTATGGCACATGTTCATCGAGGGTCGAGAACTTCTTTTGTAGGGACGATGTTCGCATTGACGGGCAGTGTTACTTTATTGAGTATTGCCCAACAGATAGACGATGCGCTAGCATTTATTTGTAAAAGGTGCGAAAAAGGAAAAAGGTCTTCACCCAAAAAACTGTTTTCCACGCAAAACAATGCCGTCCCTGCATAGAGTCGGTTTAAACAGATACCCTATACCTTCGGCATTAATAACAAAATGTTTTGAAATCGTATTATTTTTTTAAATTAAGAGTATTTTACTTTAAATAAACAAAAAAAGATACAACATATTTTTTCCCCAAATTTTTGCATGAGTTAATAATTTTTTTTTTTATTTTACTTTTTCATCTTGAGTGTATGTGCACAATTTTGTTGAAATTGTATTCACTCACATAACTCAAACATACTTTACTGCTATCTACACTATCGAAGGATACGATGAATTTTCATCTGCTTCACTAAGACCTTTATTACAAAAATAGAGAAACGCCTCTGTGGGAACGAAATCTTTAAAGTGTCAACTCTAGTGATATACCATATGCACTATGCAGATATTCGGGTTAATAAGCTCGGAGATCAAATTATTTGTCGATGTAATTAATCTTGCAAGATCTCACTAGGAGAGAATTTTATGTTTTCCGACTTTTGCGTTTTATACAGACAACTCCGGTCAAACGCCCGAATCTTTTCCAATAAAAAAATTAAGTTGGTTGTTATAAAAAAGCATCTTTGCAACACTACCATTGGCTTAGGACAAAGCAACATATATATGTTTGCTAAAATATGTACATATGTATATATGTATGCATAGATATTGACCTAAATATATTCCAAGATTTCTGAGTATATTTCCGGCTATGCTGTCCTATGATCAAAAACATTCGCCAAATCTTTCTAGTATTCGTAAAGTCCCCCTTTTGAGTTCGTACAACATCAATAGTTGCTCTGCGGAATGTGTCTTTGTTGTTATTATGTTGATGCCAAGGTTTCGTACTATCCATCATTCGCTTTATGGTCTCGTCCATTAACGTATTTGTTAATCTTTTCTTATTGGACGATGTATTCTCCCCAATCTCCTGGAGAAGTGAACCCAATACCTATGATGGGTGTTTTCTGCAGTGTCAGACTTTCCAATATGGATTACATGTCAAATCAACTACTATTGTACATTGAGCTGCCAAGCTTCATTTCTTTTCGGTATATGTAGTTTGCCATTTTATCATAGATAACGATTTCAAATCGTTGAATTTTATTTCCAAAATCGAAGTTATATTCGCGAAACTTACAGAGCATTTCGTGAAATTTGCGGTAAACATTACCGGCCATCATCACCGTTAATTCGGCGAAGAACAAGCACATTTTTAAGAATTTTTTTAGACGCTGCAGGTAATACAAATTTATTTAATTAATTGTGATATTATAGTAAAACATTATGTAGGTGGCCGTGGTTCAAGTGGTAGTGTATTAGCTTCCCCATCGGACGGTTCGGGGTTAAATACCAGCCCTGACCGAAAGACTTTTTTTCAGTCAACTAAAATCTCGTGAGTTGAATGGTTGCCTAAATAATCAACATCAAGCCAATTTACACTAATTATTTACTCTCCCATTAAATGTTGGATGTCACCCATGGAGCAAAATAGCTCTTCTCTTTCTGTCCAATTTTTCGAAAAACTTAACACATGCTTTGACATCGTAAGCGTAGTCATACGCTTGTCATACGATTTGTAAAATTATTAGTAGAGTTTGTCATCTAGGTTAGTTTATCTAGGTCACTACAATGCCACGTTAAAAGCTAGTATTCCACGAAACATACGTGGTATTGAGATTCGTAATTTGTTGATAGTGTACAACCATCTCACTGACTGCAGTGCCACTTTCTCTCTGTTGACTCGTAAATTCTTTGACGCAGATAATCACAGTGAAAAAGTTCTGCACAACGGATTCGAAGAAAACTATGCATTTTATTCAACACAAACGTCAAAGTATACTATTACTTAACGCGAAAATCAGCGTGTACTATGAAATGCTGTGTGTCAAGGGTTATGGTTTTGACTATACTATGGTATTAATACCTGAAGTCTGTGCTCCGCATTACATACGCTCTACAAAACCCTCTTTCAAATCGTAAGTCTTTTCTAATGTATGGGTGGCAGTAGCTCAAGTGGTAGTGGACTGGCTTTCAAATCGGAAGGATCGGTGTTCGAATCCCAGCCTCGCCCGAAAAACGTATTCATTTTTTCAGTTAACGAAAATCAAGTAAGATGATTAGTTGACTAGAAATTAACATCAAGCCAGCCAACTTCCACTTCCCATGGAGCAAAATAACAACTGAGCCCAAAATCTTTCTTTCTCTCTCTCTATTACATTTTCCAAAAAACTTAACACATGCTGAGGCGTTATAAGTGTATTCATACCCACTTGAGTGTTGAGTTTTTTTTTTTTAAAAAAAAAGAAAAGAAAAAGATGAACATTCCAATTCCTTGCATGGAGTTGAATCGGCTTCATCGTACCGTGTTTTATCATCTGTTCCTCATTTTGTGTTATTTTTTTTTCGTTAGAGTACTGCAATTTGAGTCCTTATAGCCATTCGCTCTTTGATAGGTCAACAGCAGTTTTAAAGAAACTAGGTGTTCTATGCTTTTTGCCACGGTTCAGCGAGTTGTTTTTTGGATGGTTGGGAGTGCTAAGCAACTAATTCATTCTTCACAGTGCGACAGAATTCTTTTTATTTGGCAGTGGGATGCTACGATAACTTACATACTAAATGTAAAACTAAACGCTTATAAAAAAAATAATAAAATATGTTTTTTTTTTTATTACTATAGGCTTTATTTCATTACGCAAAGATGTGCGGCCCATCTGTTATATTTTTTGATGAAGTTGATGCGCTGACATCAGGACGCGATCGTGCTTCAGACCACGAAGCATCTAAGCGTTTCAAAAACGAATTTCTACAATTATTGGATGGATTAGAGGATAATACCTCAAACATTTTTGTATTTGCGAGTACGAATATTCCCTGGTAAATCAATCCACTGTTACAACAATTTTCTTTATTATTAACCCTATTTTTTTGTTTTCTGTTTGTAGGGACATGGATGCAGCTTTTCTACGCCGGTTCGAGAAAAAAATCCTAATCGGTCTTCCAACTGCCAAAGAAAGATATGCGATGATTGAAAACTTTCTTCAAAATTCAAAAATCTTAACAAAAGAAACATTAGAAGATCTAACCGATACAAGTGAAGGATTTACTGGTAAATAGGAAATATTGGAAACTGTATATCTTTGGTGAAAATATTGTTTTTCAGTATCCTGACTTACATACATTTGTCCAGTACATGCATAATGTGCGTCCTCCGCTAGATTTAATTTAGCTGTTTTGATAATATGGGTAGAAATCTATTAAACGGTTCAAAGTGATATAGAATACTCTATCATGCTTTCTACTGGCAGAATCTCTTTTTAAATCAAATACTTTCAATAATAAAACCATGTGATTTGCACGAATCTAATTACAATTCACAATTTAATCGCTTATCTCAACTACTTTTGCTTTTCTTTATCTTTTACTTAAACCACTTAACCACTACTCGTAATTCACATTTCAAATTTCACGTTAGAACTGACTTGCATATCTTAGGGGATGCTGATATTTATATTCCTTTGATATATTTCGAGAACAATCTATATCATCCAGCGTTTAATACAATTTTCCATTTTACTAGAAAATTCGATAAATGCTTCCATCCTCCATTCTCCGATGGATGAGTCTTCCTATTAATTAAGTATAGATGACGCTATTCACATTCAAATGGATATCACAATACAATCACTTTATTTGATACAGTTACAGCCTACAATCCAATCGTTCTTCTTAATCACTTCTACATTTTTTTATCTTTTACTTAAACCACTTTGTCACTACTCGTAAATCACATTTCAAATTCCGCTTTAGAACTGGCTTGCATATCTTGGAGGACATTTTTCGAGAATATTCTGCAACACCCAGCGTTCCATACAAATTTCCATTTTGCAAGAAAATTCGATTCCATTCTCCAATGGTTGAGTCTTCTGCTATTCAAATATGGAAATCTTCGGCATTTTAATATAGATGGCGCTGTTCACATCCAAACGGATATCACAATATCTTCTTCCTTTGTCTTGTTCGAATTCTATAGAGGTTCGCTTCCGATGAAAGGCAACTTCTACATCGCTATACAGGCAAAAAAATGATAAAAATCGCGCCATAGGTTTTTTAGCAAATCTCTACGATCCATTCAAACTCATCCCCGAAATTCTCTACTTCTGCGCCAAATACAGCTATGAACAAATTTATTAGGCACCCTGCTTTTTTCTTACTATTCTTTCTACATTCTTCTCTCATTTGTTTTCTGTTGTTAGTGTAGAATGTCATAACGGTAGGTTTAACAATTCTTTATATTTATTCTGAAGAAAAAAGATTTTGTGTAAACATGCATCACTTCGTGTGGTGCGTTCGACTGGTGTAGACAGCTTTTGTGACATTTTGTATTATGGATTTTTATATTTTCATTGGAGTTGACTGAAGGCAATACAAATACCTAATAAAATGCCAAAAAAAGGTTGAAATAAGTGAAGCCAAACATACAAAGATATGTACTTACTTTGCACTCCATGGGCATTTCTCAAGTCCAGTTTGCAAAGCACGTGAAGTGTTCGCGTTATACTGTGAAAACCACAATCAAAAGAAATGCTGAGACTGAAGGAGTAAAGACCGAGTCAGGGAGAAGAAGAAAACATAAATCCTCAATCAGAGATGACCGCCTTATGGAAAGGGAAGCGTAGAGGGATCGTCGATAGACAGCTTCTGACTTAGCGGCTTTGATAAGATATTCCTCTAAAACTGTTGGCAAAATTGGCCGCCTCAAAACCAGGCATAAGCCTTTGCTTTCAGAGGCTAACAAAAAGAAACGACTTGCTCGGATGAAAAGGCGTAGGAATTGGGCAGCTTCAGACTGGAAGGTTTTATGGTCCGATGAATGTAATGTCGAAGTAAATTCAATGCACGATATTGGACCGTTTTCGAAAACGTCATCTGCGTCAAATTGCTTTTGCAAAATGTTCTTAACCGTAAGTTGCGAAAGTCATTTGTTCGAAAACGACATTTTAAATCACACTGCGTTTGCAGCATGTTCGATAATGCAGTGTTTGCAGGACAGTTGTTTATAAACGTCATATGAACTGCAAAAAAACAACCAGAAATTTTGGCTGCACAATAACATGTGTTCAAAGATGATGGCTGAATCGGATTATTCATAAATATTGATTATATTTATTTGTTTTAACTAAATATTATTTTTATCAGTTTTAGCAGCAACTTGTTTATTTGTTATTTCTTGTACTCTCACTAACATTTTCCAACGCAATTTTCTCAATAACTTGTGTTAAGGGCGCCATTTTTCTTTGTTTGAAAATGTCAAATGCGATTGCAAGAAGAAAATCACGCAGTCACAAAGATCAACGATATCAAATAATGTATGCAATTTGACGTTTGCAACCTTTAAGTTCTGCAATGACGATCAAAATGGCGATCAAGTGACATTTTCGAAAACAGCTTTGGTATTAACAATCTTGATTGAAAACATAAGACCATGAGAAATTTGTACCTCTCAACTTTAAGTGTTTGCTTGTTCTTTTCAGCTTTTCGCCTGTTGGAGTTGTATGACGTCCTAATTTGAAGCCTTGCATTCCATAATCCCCTGTCCCAAAATCCCCTGCCCCAAAATTCCCTATCCCAAAATCTCTCTTTCCAAAATCCCTCATTCCAAAATCCCTCGGGACAAAATCCCCCGTTTTTATAACTTTCACATACTATCATCAATAGCAGTCCTGGAAAGGTTATATCGTAACCTGCCCAAGACGATCACTGGAAATAAAGCGTAAAAAGTTAAAAAAAGCTAATTAAAAATCGAGAATCATCTGAAAAACTAGACTTCCTAAAGGCAATTGCGTCCAACATTGCGCTTAGTCGTAATAATGATAAAATTATCTATCTACCTATTGTTTGTATAATATATTATAATACATACATACGTATATACACATAAACCTGAATTCATAAATACGTATAAAACAACAAGAAATTTTTTTCTGTAACATCTAATCACATTCTCTAAAAAAAACGGGGGATTTTAATTCTGAAAACGGGATTTTCCGGGGGATTTTGGAACGTGGGATTTTGATACAGGGGATTTTGAAACGGGGGATTATGAGTAAATGTGTGAATTCAAAACAGGGGATTTTAGAGCACGCGGGATTTTGGAACAGGGGATATCGGGGTGCTCCCAATGCAAATCCATACCGGAGTTAGAACAGACTATCCATTAGGTATGGAACGGTACAAATCCTTCTGTATGCAAACGATTAGTAAATAGATTACCTCGCCTCTAATAAGGATGGACCGACGAAATATTAATTTAAGTCTAAAGCCTAGTGTGCAGCTAATGCGAAACGAAAAATCCCATACAAAAATGATACGACGAAATCGTATGATGATCGTACTAATCGTACTATATTAATATGTAGAAGTCTCCACTCACTTTTTTCACTCAATTACTTGTCCGGGACATTAAAGGGCAATGAAATTTTGATATTTCAATATTTGTTCAAATTTTTGAAAAATACAACGGTCAACTGAAAATGTAAATAATTTTTTTGATTTTTTTATCCATTGCTTGTTTTTTGATAGCTGATTGATCGCAAAGGTTTCATTGGCTGTTTAGGAACAATTTCGTTTCGTTTCAGGTGCATACGAGGCTTAAACTAATGCTACATAATAACAATAAAAATAAGTAACAACTAGAAACATTGAACTTTTTTAAAATGGTTTTCAATTATAAGTGAAAATTATCGTATGTATTAAATTTAAAAAAATTTACAATGTAGTCTTTCTTGATAACGCCGAGCAAAAACCCGTTTGCTACACTTGATATTGAGTTACATTGAAGAAGTCGTATATAGATAGTACGCTAATCTGATACTGTGTCTAAGTATAATTAACCCAAATGTCCAGTTCGATGCTATGTCTTCTGCTCCATTCACCCTCAACGCAGACCGCTTGACGAGACATGTAAAAGAGAAAATCACAAATACGACGCTGTCAACAATCGTCAAGTCTTTATATTTTATACTTATTGAATGCGATTTCAAGTAGATTTAACGTTTACTGTAACATATGTAAACAGCTTTTATTTTAAATGGCCCCAATATTTTGGTATTGTCTTTCGAGCATACATGCTCCTTTTAACTTCTTCCAAAGTATTATAACGACGATAACCATGTAAGGACCAGTTTTAAATTGATTTATTTTTTCTAATTTTTAGGTGACCAAATACGCCTGGCTTGTAAGGAAGCGGCTATGAATCAAATACGAAATATAGCTATGGCAGGCGCACAGTCTAAGCAACCCACAGCGTGTGATATTAAGTTGGCGTTCAAAAGCATAAAACCAATCGATCCAAAACTTGTGCAGAGATATATAGTCTGGAACGACATTAACGGAACATGAATACATACACATATACTCCTAAATAAATGTATTTTGTGTTTTATTTTTAACATCTAATGTAGGGTATATAAGCTAACAACGTTCTTGGTGAAAAAATATGATATTGAGCCGAAATACTACTTCTTTGACTTGGAATTCAACTTAGCCATTTGCATACCCTGATAAATTCCTGTGTAGTAACCACTCATGTACCAAGACATAAGCATGGCAGAGAGATGTTCAGAATCTTCGCATTGGTTCTGACCTAACATTGGCGGCATAGGCGGTGGGGGAGGAATTGCACCAAGTGGCAACCCATTAGGTTGAACTGTTGGATAACGGAATTTGTTCTTCTTACTGTCTTGTCCATCGTATTCCTGTTTCGCTCGGCTGAATTGCATACGGCGTACTTTTTTCCCCCATGAAGGCACTAGGTCGCAAGTGCGAACTTCTTGTTCGTTTTCATATCCAATGTATCGCACTCGACACATACCCTGCTCGTCGTCTAATGCAATAATTTTCCCCTCATAATCAATACCGTCTTCGTATGTGGCTCTGGCATAATCACCGATTTTAAAACTTTGGGTCTCTTCTTCGCACCGTTTAGAGTTGGAGGCCGCAGGCTCCACATTGGGACTAGGAGCGGTGTTTTGATTTTTGTTTGGAGTTTTCTTACCATTTGTTGATCTTGCAATGCGACGAGCCAGTTCTTCCTTGGCCAACTTGAGAGAACTGTCATATGCCTTGATCAACAACGCGTCATCCCAAACGTTTTCATCCTCCAAAGACGCCTTGTCCGTCTGCATAAAAAAAACTCGTAGATTTGGAAAGTAATTTAATAAATATTTTCTTACAACACAGCTCATTTTAGTTTTGTCAGTTTTACTTTCGACACCGGTTACCAATGCAGTTTCTGATTGTTTCAACAAGATTCTCGCCAAGTTCTTTTCTTAAGCAACTTGCTTTTTCCGTCATTTATTTTGTTTGAGTTAGGTGGTTGTGTTCAGCTAACAGCAGTTGTCAAAATGATTGGTGAAAAAGCCATTGCCATGGTTTACATAGCAGAAAATGAGTGCGTACAGAGGAAACGAAGTTTATATAAGTTTTCATTAGATGCTGGATATATTTTTTTAATTTGAAAACGTACACAATGATATGATTATCCATTTGTTTCATTCAAAACTCTGTTAACAGCTTATTTTCATACAATAGAGTGTTAAACAACAAATTTTACACAAGGGGTTTGTAGGACGGTGCATTTACGATTTTTACATATCACATCTGTCCTCTTCTTCTTAGCAGAATATTGGTTATATATTTCGAGATTGATAAGTTTTCAATACCACAAAAAAGTAAGATCTTTCTATTCAACGGATTCATCGATGTGTTCCTTTAATAAAAAATCCTGTAATGCACATTCTTATTCAGTCTTCGAAAATATTGAATACAATTATTACCGGTTTAGATGAATTAATAAAATATTATACGGGCTCTGTACCAACGAATTCGTGAAAGGAAAACAGAGGGTGTTTTCGAAAACGTCATACTAATGGCGTTTTCGTTTGGACTTTTTTTTCGTGCTCCAAATCCTTATTTTTCCAGAAACAAAATTTTGCTTCTCGTTTTCATTTGAGAGTCAAAATTTCCCTCCTGGATTTTATGTCAAAATGTATAAACGTCGAATAGTATTGTGTTTGGCCAATTTATTATTCTGAATGTTCAAACTGATTCGCAAGCAAATATATTTAAAATATTAAACTCCGAAGATGTTGGCGTTCCATTTAAATAAAAATTGGAGTTCCCAAAATAAAAGCCTTCTGACAGCCCAAACGAAAACGCCATAACAAAGAACTCCATTAGCTGCGTTCATTAACTCAGATTGTCTGCAGAACTATCAAAAGGTATTACCTTTGTGTTCAACATGACGACATGCGTAGATTAGTAGGCATTTCAATTATTGGTGCAGAAAAAGTTAGAAGATTTTAGTGTGAAATAGTTTTGTTTTTCTTGAAGAGGGAAGATATAAGAACTATTGAAATAATATGTAACAAAAATAAATACCCTTTTCCTTTTGAAATAATCGAATATAAATTTTGATTGAATATTACTTTTTTTTGCACTAGCATGACGTTTTAGAACGCAAAACAAATGGCAATCGTACTAAGACATTTCAGTGCAGTGAATGCATTCAAAAACACATGAGGAAAGACTTGTGATTGAACTAAGTTAGAAATGCTGACGTTTACGAACTCATCCAGGGCTCACTATATCAAACCAAAATTCAAATTTTTAGGTAATGCCCGCTGGATGTCCATCGCATAGTGAACTAACAATAGCATTATATCGAATCTGACTGTTTGCCGAACTGAACACTTAAAATGCGAGACACCGCGAATTCCTAGGATTCTCCTTTGTCTGGTTTATTCACACAATAATAGGTGAACGCCCCGAAGTTGGGTGCGTTGTTATATTTAACATATCAGTTCAGTGAAGAGTAACAATATTACACATTACGATTCATAGGGGGCGTTCCATAGTTTTTTTGCCTACTAGAACACACTCCTAATCGAGCTACTTATACTGATATACTCAGCTTGAATGGCCGTACAGGTTGGAAGTTGTGCGTCAGATAAATGTTAAAATATAAGATTCAAAAAAGGGACCATTTAAATAAAGATCACGATTTGGAACGAAAAGAGACAACGATGCTCTTAAAACATATGTATCTACTTAAAAAATGTAAGCTACCCCTCACAGAACATGGCACTTGCATTCAGAAGATAAGCTGGATAGGAACAGATATGTACTCGTATACTTAAAACGAAAATATGAAAAATTTGCTCCAGCTGTCATAAAAGATGCTAGGATGCGGGTCTGCCAAAAAAGACTCAGATCAAGACCCATCACCTTTAAGCGGATAAGCGATCGCTATTCTGCAAATCCCCTAAGAGCCCAACTCTCCAAACTAAGTCCAATATGGCCACACGCTCTCTCGGTCGAAGTTGAATATCATACCAAGGAGGTTTTTATGCCTTGCAGTCGTACTCGGGGCTTCAATGCTAAAGGAAGTACTGAAAACATTTTCTACATTAGAGTTGAGACGTACAACCTTCAGGAAAGGACAATACGAGTATATAACGGCTTTTAAATACCAAAAATTGCAAATACACGTAACTCGGTACTTAGACACAAGACGAGCAAAATAACCTTCTGATTAATTAAACTAAATTGCCAAATATTCGATAAAATTCACGCCACCACTATACTCGATGCTCTTTCAGAGGTGTAAATGTTGACTTTATTAATGAAAACACTGTGCGGCATGGACACAAAAAAGCACCAATACGCCTGTAACAGTTAGATCCTACACTGACCGCATAGATAATAATTAAGATGATATGATGAAAAATGTACCCAAAGGAAACGATTGACGGAAGAGGCACACAAAAAGGAGGGCACCGGAAAAATTTAACAGTGATGGAACAGCAAGAACGGAAAATCATATAAAAAACTAAAAGACCCCACACAACATTTCAGCTCATAGAAAATTTGGCGTCAGCAATTATATTCGGAAGCTTGCACTCGGATAAGAAAGCTTATAACATGTTTTAAACAGCTGCATATGTAAGATATACACCCTGACTGACTCGAACTGCAACCAACTTCAGATTGCTATACTTTCTAAGCCGTTCATGACAGTGAGCTCAAATTTTAACACATGACAGATAATTTTATTATTTACAAGCCTTCTAAACGATTTGTGTCTCAGTTGTGTTGAAAAATTTTTATCCGCGATGGAATTCAAACGTGATAGTGTGATTGCTTAATATTTGGCTGGAAAACCACAAGTAGCTATAGTTAGAGCCCTCCAGCACCTCAACGTGAATAAATCATTTGTGTCTCGAACCATAGCTCGTTACCGTGATACTGGCAGCGTTGCAAAACGCCATGGAGGTGGTCATAAAAAAACAGCAACATCGGCAGAAATGGTTCGGAAAGTGAAGGCTCGAATTGAGCGAAATCCGCGTCGAAGTGGAAGAAAAATTGCTCGTGAGCTCAACATATCACTGGAACGGATGCAACACATACTGAAAAATGAGCTTGGGCTCAAACCATTGAAGTTCCAAAAAGCACACGATCTTACACCGCAACAGAAAAAAGTTAGAGTCAAAAGAGCGAAAAGCGTAGCATGCACGAAAGCAGTTAGTTGCCGAATTTGATTTTTTCCGGTGAGTCGCCATTTGTTATCGAGCAATATGTCAACAAACAAAATGACCGAGTTTACTTTTCAGAGAGGTTCTTCGAAAATTTACACCTTCGGACGGCCACCAGAAAGCAGGCATAACCGCCGATGGTCGCTCTCCTCTCATATTTTTGGACCGCGGCGTCAAAATTAATGCGATCGTATACCGTGAAACTGTCTTAGAGGCAGTATTGAAGCCTTGGACAAAAAATCATTTCGGTCGGAGACCGTGGACATTTCAACAAGACTCGGCACCGTCTCACAAAGTGCGCGTCAACCAAGATTGGTTTAAAAACAATGTTCCACACTTCATTTCTTTGACACAATGGATTGCAAGTTCTCCGGATGCAAATCCGTTGGATTTCTCTGTCTGGGGTATTTTGAAGGCGAACGTTGGTACTAAAAAATACCTAAGTTTGGACCACCTCAAACAAGCACTTCGCCGGGAATGGGACAAAATACCGCACAGCCACTTGCGTGCAGCGTGCGATGCTTTCTTCGGCCGTCTCAAGGCCATTATTCGCGCCAAAGGTGGACATATTGAAAATTACTGATACAATTTGAAAATTGATGTATTTTCCAACATTTTTTGCTTTGGCACAATAAAATTTATCAAAAAATAAAAAAATTATAGCATTTTTAAAAGTTCGAGTCAGTCACTGTAGTAGGGTATAAGGTGGCAACAAAAACCCAGATTCAGGAAAGAACGAAATAATTCTTGTCCTAAACGAGGTAAGGTCAGCTAGGTACAGCAATGAAGAAGCTGGAAAACAAGAATTTATATAAAGCTGAAGGTGCTATTTTAGTGACGGTGACTGACCGGAATATCAAATTTAGCATATGTCCTTATGTGTTGACCGATTTTCGGCCTGTGATGCGCTATCAAATAAAATATTCAGTTAAGTTTGCCATTTCATGATGCATCGTTTAACGAACATGCGGAAATTATTAAAAGACATTATCGAAATTCTGGCTCAGTTGTAAATACGCAACGTGAATTTCGTCGTGAGGTCGGTCGACATCATGGCTTCAGTATGCAGGCAATTCGTCGCACCGTGGAAAAGTTTGAGCATGAGTACAATCTTTTGGTTCTTAATTCACCAACCAGACAGAGATTGGTGAGAAATGAAGAAAACATAGCGGCCAGAATCAAAGAAGACCCATAAATGTCGATTCGGCGCCGATCAGCTGAATTGAGCATCGCCTGACCCGGCTTATTATGCGGGTGGATTACGAGGCCCTTTTTTGGCTCAGCAAGCAAAATTGCCATTATTGGATCGAACATAATCCACAAGTGTTCAGCCAAGCACCAATGCATCCACAAATTTTGACTGTTTGGTGCTGTTTATGGCATGCCGGTATCACCGGACTTTATTTCTTTCGAAATAAGGAAGGAGACACCATTACCGTCAATGATCTTAGATATAGAGGAATGTTAACCGACTTTCTGTGGTCGGACCTCGGCAGCATCGATGTATTCGAGCTGTGGTTCCAACAAGATGGCGCTACATGCCATACAAGCGAGGCAACAAACGAAGTTGTGAAGAAGAAATTTAGCGACTGGGTCATCTCACGGCGAGCGTTCATCAATTGGCAGCCGCGATCATGCGATTTGACACCACTCGATTATTTTCTCTAGGGCTATGTCAAGTCCTTAGTCTACGTTAACAAGCCAACCACTTTGGACGATCGCGAGACCAACATTCCACACACTATTATCGGAATAACGCCGCACATATTGGACGAGTCATCAAAATTTGGATCGACCGCTTGAAGCGGTGTCAGCGAAGCCAAAGCGGCCATTTGAATAAAGTGCTATTTGCATGAATGCAGCTTCAAAATAAAGCCAGAATCAATTCTATATCTCACACCGTTCTTGCTATATTTAAATTTTTTTTCCTATCGTTCTAATGTGGTCACCCTTTACTTTGACCAGCTTTTTTGGTTTTTGATGTTTTATAAAGCTGTTGGGAGTTTTAACTAATCGAAAAGATCGTTATGTGTTGCAATATGTGAATCTACCATACGTTTGTTTGCATAAAGAATTTTATATTACATATTGTAGAATGTTTGAGTGGGTACAAATGATAGAACTTATTCCTTTCAATCGCTTTATTCAATACAATTACTATTCACAATTGAATCGCGTATCTCAACCACTTATACTTTTCTTATTTTTTACTTAAACCACTTAATCACTTCTCTTAATTCACACGTCAAACTCAACTGAAGAACTCACTTGCATATTTTGGGACCTCTTACGAGAATATCCTGTAACACTTTTCCATTTTGCTACAAAATTCGATTCCATTCTCCATTCACCAATGGTTGAGTCTTTTGCTATTCAAATAAGGAAATCTTCTGCTATAGAAATATAGATGACGCTGTTTACGTTCGAAGGGATATCACACTGTTTCCTCCCTAAAGTTGTTCGTCTGAAACAACTTCGTTATTCATCGTTCCTTTGAAATGACGCATTCTATCCAAATAGACCACTTTCATTTTTCCTCGATCCCTACGCTGGAACCGGTAGACAACGTTATTAATGCGGGTTATCACCTTGTACGGATCTTTCCAATCCTCAGAGTGGGGATCTGAGAAAATTAAAGGTGGTGCATTTGGATAGAATGTATCATTTCAACGAAACGACGAATGACGAACCAGTTTAGGGAGGGAGCAGCGTGATATCCCTTTGAATGTGAAAAGCGTCATCTGCATTCCAATAGCAGAAATGTACTTATTTGAATAGCATTTCCTTGGTGAATGAATAATGGAATCGAATTTTCTAGCAAAATGGAAAAATGTATGGAACGCTACATGGTACAGAATATTGTCAACGGAGGTCAGGAGAGTCTAAGTATTAGCATCCCAAATATGCAAGAAAAGTGGAGTTTGAAGGGTTATTAGGAGGTTTAAGTAAAAGATAAAAAAAGTAAAAGACGTTGAGATAAGCGATTGAATTGTGAATTGTAACTGTATTGTGATTGCATTGAAAGAAATAAGGTCTATCAATTGTACCCACACAAATATTTTACATTATGTTGAGGGTTTAATAATTAAGTTCGAAACCAAATTCTAGTTGTGTTACCTGGCCTGAGGCTAATAAAAGTAGTTTTATTATAAGGTCATCTGACGCCTAAAAGGCTTGATTTTACGTAAATTACAGGTAGTTTTAGAACAATAAAGTTCGATTGATGATACTATGTATAGTTATAATAAAAGAAAGTAATTTTGTTTCAATTGATATATATGTAAACAAAAATAGTGAATGAACGAGTTCTGAGTAAAGTCATTGTCTGTCGTAAGTTTTTAACTTAAAATCGTATAGCTTTCGAAGAAAACATGGTGAGAACTGAGTAGTTGGATCTTTTCAAACGCCACAAAGATAAACTTGAGGCACACGTGGTAGATGAACTTCATAGAGTTGATATCGGCTTAAGTAAAAGGATTCGTAGCAAGCCAAAACAAAACTTTCAAAATGTAAAGCTATTATTAATGGCTGAAAGGGAAGAAAGGGGACAGTGAAAAATAGTTTAATTGCGTCAAACATGTTGAACTAAACGTTGAACCTAAGATGTGGAATGTTGTTTTTTTTCGCCGTTTTACAATAAATAAAAATAAATAAAAAATGTAGTTTGTGCAAATTTTTTTATATCAAAAACACGATATCATTTAAATAGATATATGGCAACTCTGTGTTAATTATCTTCAGATATTCCTTTCGAAAAGTTTGCAAATCGTTGCATCCCTATAGTCAGAATCATAAAGATCTTACTCCTTTTAATTTTTTTTAAAAACCGGGTAGAAGGCGTTTTGTATAAACTAACAAAAACATACATACATATATGCAAACTTATACATATATACATACTTACTAATCGAGTTAGCAGAAAGTTTAAATTATTACTATAGTAAATTATTACTATTAAAGTTTAAATTATTACTATACAAATCTGGTAACAGACATCTTATTTCGAACTATAGACCGATCACTAAACTTTCAGTTATTCCTAAGCTCTTGGACAAACTTGTAAAAGATAAATTAAATTTCACTATAAGGCAATTCGTTAGTAAAAATCAACATGGATTTTGGATGGGTCGTTCAACCACATCAAACTTAACGGAGTTTTCTACTTTTTGCATTAATTCTTTAGAAAAGCACAAACAAGTTCATGTAATTTACACGGACTTTGTTAAAGCTTTTAGCAGAGTAAACTTGACTATTCTTTTAGAAAAATTGAAGGCCTATGGCTTTTTTGGACCATTACTGCAATGGTTTGAATCTTATCTACGTGGACGAATACAATATGTTTCTTTAGGTGATCGTTTTTCAAAGAAGATTATAGTTTCCTCAGGTGTTCCTGAAGGAAGTCACTTAGGCCCATCTTTATTCTTGCTCTTTATTAATGATCTCCCTGACTTATTAAAACATTCTCATTGTCTTATGTATGCTTACGATATTAAAATTTACTCAATAGTATCAACGCTTAATAAATCTTTGATGTTTCAAAAAGACTTAAATTCGTTTGCAAAGTGGTGTAATTTGAATGATTTAATGTTAAATGTTGATAAGTGTGTCTGTATGAGCTACAGTAGGAGCGCTTACAAAATTTTGCCAAACTACACACTTAATAACATTGATGTTAAAGTAGTTAACGATTATAAGGATCTTGGCGTAATTTTTGATTCCAAATTAAACTTTCATCTTCACATTAACTACGTCATCGCTAAAGCCAATTCATTTTTAGGTTTTATTAAGAGGAACTTCTCTGATTTTAAGGATCCTTATACTCTTAAGACTTTGTTTTGTAGTATTGTTCGTCCTGTTATGGAGTATGCTTGTGTTGTTTGGTGTCCTAGTACTATTTCCAATATAAGTAGGATTGAAAATATTCAAAAAAGATTTTTAAAATTTGCTTTACGTCGTTTGTTTTTTAATAATAATGAATTTCATCATTCTTATATTTAAAAATACTTTAATGTTTATTCTTAATCAATAAAATGATATTATATGATCTTTATTATACATTATTCACAAAATTATACAATATTATGTCAGTTTTTAGGTTTCTTTTATAAAATTTCATAATCTGTTGATCACAAAATCGTAGATTAAATAAATAAATATAAATATAAATATTTCTCCGATATTTAAGAAAGCAGATTTGAATGAGGCAATTAATTAGACACGCAGTTTTAAAACGCAGTCATCAAGATATTTACGGCAAGGTGCTCAACAGACTGGATACGTGAAAATTACCTACTTAGCTAGTTTTAAGCCGAGTTTCCACAAAGAATACCCCTCTGTTAAGTTAATAATATGTTTGCTTTAACAAGCGTCGAAAAAAATTGTACGCTTTTTTCGTAGATTCTTAAATTTCCTTTTATTATATTGACAGAAGCACCCTCACGCCGCCCCAGAACAAATCATCTGAAATTTGAATGGAAAAATTTGATGGTTATGTATAGAATTCAAAGTCAGCTCTTAGTCAGTTCAGTTCAGTTCAGGGAACCTTTAAGCTTCGAATTCTTAAACTCTCTGTGAAACCTGAGGGCAAAAACCTTTCACACACTGTAACTAGAACGAACAAAGTTTGATTGAGATTTGTTTGTTCAGTGCTCCAGTGAAATTGCCAGTAGCATTCCGCCCCTTCAAACACCCATCTCGCTATGAATGCTCATCAGTTTACCCTTAAGCCCACTTTCGGACGTAGATTTAAATATTGTAATTCTTTCCTTAGCCGTACAACTCGTTTATGGAATGCCCTTCCGAGCTCTTTATTTCCTAGTCATTATAACCTCCAGACATTCAAAACGAACGTACATCGGTATCTCTTGATCTTTATTACTTAACTTTACTTCGTCTGCGCTATGTGAAAACATTTTAATGCTACAAATAACCCCTTGAGCGCGCTACAAATGTTGATTTTCTATTGTATACCGAAAAATCATAAAAATTCTAACCGAAGACACATGTCCCTTTTCGTGTTGTAAATTATAAAACTAAAACGCTGTTTGGTTTCAGCGCCCCGAATATAATCGTAACCGGCCCTTAAAGGGCACAGTCCACTCATGTGGCTCGCAGTGCATGCTTGGATAACCCTAAGCCGACGTAAAACATCATGAAGCAAACTTGGGCAAAGTGTTACCTGACGGAAAGTGGATCGAGTGCTTAGAATATATATTTCAAAAATATATTACATACAAGAGTTTTAATTTATAATTGTGTCGTTTTTTAGTATTTTAAGAAAATTTTTAAAACTTAACTTTTGAACTTGACCATGGGCCTGCTAAAATGGATCAAGAGGTATGTATGTAAATATGCTCGGCAAATTAATCGATCGAATTTCCTGTTTAAATATAAATATACATACATACATAAATATTTTTTTTAACCGTAATTTTAATCGTGCACAATCTGGTTCAATGACTACGAGTATAGTAGGCACTTGCTAACATACTCGGATTGGTAGTGACTCCTGATGCGTGTCTCCTCCACCGGCAGTTCATCATAGCACAAGTTGGTCTAATAGCTGCCCCTGTTTCTTTGTTGTGCGCAGATGATTTACATGTTGAGAAGCGGTTTAATTGCAGCGACCGAAATATTTATTTTGTTGTTGTTATTTTATTTTAATTAAATTAAGTTGACCCGGTAAAATTGCTATCAAAGGGACGAACAAAATGTGTAACACCAACGGTGGGCAGTGCCTTTTTGATTGTGATCGGTTACGTTTCGTTTCGACAATATGAATAGTTGAATAGTTGTGCTATATCTAATTGAAAACGTAAAAACAGTAATAATTATTTATAAGTCAACTAGTCAATCGGTATGCGCGGTTTAACGCGTTAAATGATTTTTAGTGCCTTGAAAACCGGGTCTTTTAACGGTTCGTGGTGAACAATCGGATAAAGGATTGACAAAAACGTGGTACAACTTGTTTTATTAAAACTTGTCCATTTCATCCAATTTATGTTTTCTACAACTTTTGAAGTGACCTGGGAGTAAGTAACGCTATCTATGTATCATATGTACATAGATAAAAAATTTTTTTTTCTTTTTGCATAGATCAATGACTAAGGAGAATTTCACTTAAGAACATATGTAAGTGCTTCTATATGGTATTTATCAGGCGACGCCCGGTACTCGTACTGAATTTGTAATCTTTGCAACGTAAAATAAAATTTTTTCTAATAAAAAGCGGTTTTCATAACTTGAGATCTCATACGTTCAGCACCATTGACGGTTCATTCAACCATCTGAGAAATATGTGATTTTACTGAACTTTTTATATGTTCTGAGCCTTGGTTAAATGGGATATACCATATACCTGTGGTATATTATTAATAGTACGAGTGTGTATGTATATATGAACACTCCAATGTTCAATGTTTGATTGAATTTGAGCTGTTACTGAAGAAATTATAATAATTACCAGTTGACACACACAGCATACCGGGGTATTAGAAATAATTTACCCTACAGAAAGTAAAGCTTGAGCGTTTTAATATTCGGCTATTCATCCGTTCATACTGAGTTAGTGGATAGTGACTGGTTAGATGGGTGGGCAATATTTTATCAAATTATGAGATTTCAATATGATTTTCAAAATTTGCGAATTCCTTAAAAAAATTACGTTCGATCAATATCCAAGTATTTTTGCGAAAACAAGTTTTCTGGCTCCTTTACTGCCGTCCAACAATATCATCCGCTACGGAAATTTTTTACATTTTACTTTTCTTAGTTATAGTAGGTAGTGATTAGGCTTTCTTCGATAAATGAATATTTTGCTCGTCATACTTATGATAATGCCGATTTTTCTCTGATGCATAGTAATATATGTAAATATATAATTTTTGAGAGCAAACTATAAATTAACTCTATCATTGTGTGGTATGGACGTTGTAAAAATGATTTTTAAAACAATGGCGCCTCGTAATGATTAATCTGGTTTTCATTAAGCCTAAGAATTGTCTCTTTGTAATCAAGACTAAATTTATCGAACATTTGTTCGAAATCTTTTGATTATCAAGTCCAGTATAAACTAACATACTACAATTCTATTCTAAAAATTGCATAGATGATGCCAAAACACAATCTAGCATTTAAATCAAAAACTATGTTATATGTTAACAAGCCAAATTGCAAAAATCAGTGTCTTATACTCGTATATCGATTTGAAATTACTGATCCTAATTAAAAATTTCTCTAAAATACATTTTTTGTTAAAGTTCACTGCTCTAAAATCCTGATCCATTCTCTTTATAAATGCTGAGATTTAATTTATAGATTTATAAAAATTCAACTATTGTGTGTTCTTTCATTCAAGGCGACTGAATTTCCTTCCACGATTCGAACATGAAATGTTGATATTGTTATTGAAAGAAGATTTAATAATATTTTTTATCCTATGGATATTTTGTTGGTAGGATAAACACTGTTGATTGTTAAATGTTGAATTTGAAAGATAACAGAAAGACTTTGGACCACTGTACTACTTTTATCTCATACCCACAAAAAGGGATCAACTTTTTAAATATATCTTGAATAGTTTTGAAGCGGCATTGTACTGATTTGGAGTCGAGTAGTTGAATGAGAACGCCTTTCTTTCGAATTCAAGAATGATCCATACGTACCCTAACTGGCTCACATAGCCTTAAAAGCGTTGATATAATTTTATTGTTCATTTAAGTACATATTTATGATTTCTTAGTATTATGCAGAATCCTGATTGTTTAATAATATCTTGTCAAAGTTCGGATAACTTAGCTGTGGCTGATTGAGAGATTGGAGAATTGCTCCAACCAATAATCTTGGATTTAAATGGTTCGCGTTTTTTTTTTTTTAATAATATGGTGAAAAACTTCGTATTCGCAGCAATTTTGTGTTTACGGATAATAATGGAGAAACATCGGGAAGCTCTGAAAGACCTGCATATCGTCTTCAATGATTTGGCGAAAACGTTTGATACAGTTCCCACTGGTTGGATCGCTAAAGAGACGTACCGATGTTACGTACGATAATAATAAAATAAAAGTAGAATGCAAAAATGGCTGCAGAATTTCAAGCATAATTTGGAGTATACTACAAGGCAACGATGTGACTCTAAAAAACGTAATAAAAAAAGAACAGGTTACAAACCAGTCGTACTAAGACCGAATTTTTCCATAGACATTTTTCCGAAAATGCAAGCCATCACGGAAATTGTGAAGATAATGATCGCAAGTAGAATTAGTGTGTGGTAACTTAAACGGTGCGAACGCTCCTCAGGATCAGTTTAGGAGACCGAAATTTTTGTATTTTTCCTGATTTTTTTTAACAGGGAAGGAATAATCAGAATTTGTTTAAACTTGGAGCATATTTTATTAATGTTTGAAGTACACATTGTAATTTTTTCAAGTCAATTTCGCTGGAAATAATGGAGTTAGAAGCTGTTGTCCATGGACGGTCGCCATCAGAGTTTGCTGCTTGTGTGAAATCCGGAAGTCACAATTTTTATCTGGAATCATTTCAATTTTTTTTTTCGTTAGCAACATATTTTCTAAGAATATGAACTAAACTCCGATCGAAAAAGTTGAAAATGGCATGTTTTTGAGGTGTTTGTACAAAATGTCATGTTTTTATACCAATTTTTTTTTTTTTACATTTTTGGCAAAAATAAAAAAATATTTTATAAAATAATATCATCCCAGAGTTTAGTTCATATGGATTGTAATTGAATAAAGAATATTCGCACAAATTTTCATAACTCTTCGAGCTAGAGTTCGCACGAGTTGAAATAAAGTCGTTTCGAGAAAAACGCATTTGAAAAAAAAGTACCGAAAACGAAATATTCCAAAGCTTCGAGAACCTTCTACCCAAGGCCTCTATTGTAAGAATTAACAATCAAGAACATCTGCCGAAATCGCCCTCTCTCTCTCATATCTTGTAGTACAGGGGTATTGAGCCAGGTGACTGAATAACGGATTACCTGAGCGAGCGCTCCGTTCTAACTACCGCGCTTTTCGAACCGACGGGCGTTGACTTTCCTTGCTCATAGCATCGGCACAAATCGGAATTTTGTTTTCAAACTTTGACGACGTACCACCTTGATCGAAAGTTTCCCGGGGACATCACCGTGTGGCGCTCCTATTGTTCCGATTTGAGTTCCGTGTTTTTTGTTAAGTTGGTTAATCTACATATTGTTGAAATTCCCTCTAAATCTTAGCGTCATTGCTTATCATTTGCAAAAGTTACGTAGCTAAGAGTACATCTATCTCCGTATGTTTGGCGATTTTTTACAATTTTAGAAATGGATTTAAATTTGCAGCAACGAACTTGTATTAAATTTTGCGTAAAAAATGGATTTAAAGGTGCGCGAACGTTGGAAATGTTGGAAAAGTGTTTCGGCAACGATTCTCTAGAGAAAACGGTCGTTTACCAGTGGCACGAGCTGTTCAAAAGTGGTCGTAAGTCAATCGAAGGTGGAGAAAGCAGTGGCAGACCATCGACATCGAAAACCGACGAAAACATTGATGAAGTACTCGTAAAAGAAATGTTGGTCAACAACCGCAAATTAACCATCAGAGAGATAGCGGAGGACTTGAACATTGCCTATGGATCCGTCCAAGACATTTTGGTTAATGATTTGGGTTTCCGTCGTGTAGCAGCAAAGTTGGTGCCAAAAGACCTCAATTTCATGCAAAAAAGAGACCGTGTTGACGTCCCAAAAGAGATGATTTGCGAGGCTGAATCCGATCCCACACTGGAGACGAGACGTGGGTTTATGAGTTCGACACGCAATCCACGCAAGTGAATGGCGTTCACCAAATGAGCCGAGACCAAAAAAACCACGTCGTTTTCAGTCAAAGAAGGCAATGCTCGCGGTTTTCATGAATTACAACTGTGTAGTCCATCATGAATTTTTGCCAGAAGGCCATACAGTAAACAAAGAGTATTATTTGGGCGTTATGAGACGTTTGCGTGAAGCAATTCGCCGAAAGGGACCAGAATTGTGGGCAAAAAACTCGTGGATTTTGCACCATGATATCGCACCGTCTCACAGTGCCATCATTATTCGTAATTTTTTGACGAAAAATGCAACAAATACCATCCAACAGCCACCGAATTCACCTGATTTGGCTCCCTGTGACTTCTTTCTGTTCAATCGAGTTAAAAACCACTACGGGGAACGCGTTTCAGCAGCCGAGAGGAAGTAATGGAAAAATCGCAGGCAGCACTGATGGACATACCGAAAACAGAATATAAAAAATGTTTCGAGGATTGTATCAAGCTCTATCATACGATGGGGATTACTCTTAAGGGGACAATATATGTAGATTTAGATGAATAAACTTGTATTTCCAATTTTTTGAATACATTCCGGGAAATTTTTGACCAAGTACTATTCTTGAATAATTTTACTCACAATTTATGGAATAAAAAAAAGTGGTTTCCTCCCTTAAACTTGCAGCAGTCTACAGTCATACGTTCGGTTTTAACATACGTATCACAGTGTGGTGAACGAGATGCGTAAAGGTAAATTGACAGTGACGAAGATGGGTGTGACAAAACGCTGTCTTGTAAGAAGTACGCGTATTCGTGAAATATCATTATTAAGATAATTTTGAAATGGTACTCCAAGACTTGTAATTAATTTCAAAGAAAATTTTAAGCGTTTAACCTTTCATAGCTCTTCGGTGTTTGAGAACTCAGCGACACTGCATATATAATGGGCTCCCACGATGCTGTTTCTGGAATATGAACAGAAACAATTAAAATAAAATCGACTAAGTTCGATAACAATGGTGCTGCCATACAAATCGATAGTGGAAAAACTTCAGATCAAAATAATAGGTGGTGTTGCCATCTTCAACGCCCGTCCTCGGAAAATTCAGGCCGAAAGCAAACAAACACAAGTTAGAAATGAGGTTCGAAGCACAATCCGAGAGAAAAAAACCTGATATATATACTTATGTGATCGAAAAGGAACCTCCCTGCAAAATGGTACTAAGTTTCGCAAAGCTAAGCCAACTCCAGAAGCGCTGCAATAGCTGTGCTGTGTTAGATATGAAAGAAACATGCTGTATTAGATATAGATATATTTCAGCCATTAATCAATGAAGAAGATACAAACTCGTTAATCATCCTAATTTGTGCTTTACAACTGCACATGAAAAATGATAGAAATGGAGACGATAAGCTAGCAAGCTGCCTGCAGTAATAACAACAGCTGTCAGCATTTTGCACGATGTTCCATAAAGGTATTCAAATTTGTTAGTTTCCTCATTTACTAGTCTGGTCTGACCTTAAACTGCATATGTCTGTTCCATCTTATATCGCATCACGTTTGCATACGATCGTTTAAAATATGCCAATTCAATAAAAACTTTAAAGCAAGACAGATTAGAGGTGAATAACCTCTTCTCTATTTAAATTGAAGAAAATGGGCATAGAACACAATTGCTAATATGTAGTGTTTTACCTAGTATATTCTATATTCTAATTATAGCTCACTACTTTTATTCATGCACAATATGGCGCACCAATGCAAAGAAACAGAAAGAAAACGTTTAGCAATATAATAGAAAACATCTTTTAGACTGTTCAATATGTGAATTTTTTTTAGAAAATTTAAAATCATGCTGTTAGCGTATGTATCTCAGACTTTTTACTTGTCTCAAATGTCCGCTCTGAGGTCATATAAAGCTTATTTTGTAAAGTTTCCTTTGAATGGGGATCACAACCAGGTGATCTATGACGCTTCTTCTGCCAATCTAACACGACGAAACCTTATCGTTACATACCTACATACTTTCTTATTTAAAGGAAGACGCCTTATGAATACGTTGAATAAAAATTCATAGAAGTTCACTGAACCATAATAGCTATGATTACTACTTTTAAAAACATGGTGCTATTAAAATCTCTTTTCTTCGTAGGGAGCTAGATACTTCAAATTCATGCAAAAGACGCCAAAGTGAGCCACCGTTACCAAGAAATAGCTCGCAACATCCCCGAGACGAGTCATACGTAAAAGCTTTATCAAAGTTTAATGAATGGAGGCACAGACAAATATTTGGAAGTACAACACGTTTAAATCGCAAACAGAGTAGAAAATTACGTGAAGCGAAAACTCCAAGTGAATCGCTTCAAAAAAATGTAAACTTAACCAGTGAAATAACAACAGAAATAATACCAAAGCATATGACAAAAATAGGTAATGATCTATACGAAGAAATCGAAGTAAATTGTCTTAACGACATAAGCCCCTTTCAAGCAAGAAATGCTAGAGAAATTGAACCAATACGTCATTCATTTCCCATAACCGATCCAGTAGACGTTCAAAAACCTAGAAGTTCTTTTACAGGGCAACAAATATATGAAAATGCATTTGTTGATCTAGTTAGCCAATTCGATCGCAGTCCAGACATCGTAAACGTAAGCAAGCACATACTCACCCCGCCTATGAAATTTTTCAAAGAAAATTCAAATCCTTTTACAAACGTTCGAACTCCTATCCGAGAGCAAAGCGTTGAAAAGGATTCCGAAGATTTATTTTATGAAAGCCCAAGAAATCCGGAAACGCTGGATGCACTTAGAGAAACATTCAAACGATTTGATGTAGAGGATCGGGAACGTGATTCTACTTCAAGCAACGGTACTCGCAGATTGTACAGAAACCCACCTTATCAAACAATTATTAATAAGCACGGTGATGAAGTAGAGTATGCCTTGCCGTTGAATGAAAAACTTGACGAAGAAAAGCAGACGTACTTTGTTGGAGATTCTAACGAAAGAGATTGCAGAATTATATCACTTAATAATACTACAAGCTACCAACAGTATATCGATGATAATTTCCAATTTCTCAATGAAAAGCATCAGCTTGGAGTATCTGATATGTCAGTATGCCTTGGTAAAAGTCAGTTTTATCGAGGGAACGTTCCAGTGACCGATTTGGATAAAACAAATGGTATGTAGTCACACTTAAAAAAATTGTTTAGCATTGCAGTATACTTGTTAGGTTAATTATAATTATTATTTAATTGTTAAGGAACTAAGGTCACAGATGATCAAAATAATTCAAAAGACCGTGATGTTATCCAAGAGTTGGAATCCTTACAAATTTGGAGTCAAACTATAAGTGAAAATATTGAGAATCACATCATTAGAAATACTACCAATATGGTAAGTGATTATTGTAAATATGTATAAATATGCTACTACATCTTTATGGATTTGTTAGCTTTCTATTTATTTATTTTTTATTACTTTTGTTTACCCATTTATTGCATTTAAGTTATGCAATTGATCCTTAAAAGCGCTGATATAATTTAAACTTCGTCTGTGTCCTGGCCATGATTTTCGGACAAAGTACATTACAATACCAGTTTACACGACCAAGTCGAAATAAATTTTGCCACATTAAGATAACCCTGCTACTCCTCACATCCGTATTTTTTTCATCTTCATCGTCACATTTTTTTATATCGGTTATCAATGCCTTTAAATAAACGCTTCGAACTATTAGAATGTCATTTGTTGATTTTACTATAACTTCGAAGTAGGTGAACTCTTTAACCATTTCCAAGTTATCAGTCGATTTGCCCAAAAGGACGAGCTCCTTTTTATTTTTTGTATGTTTAATCTGATTTACTTTCAGACCTTCCCTTTTTGCTATAATATTTTGTGGTAAAAACATTGATATTTATAATTTGTAGAAGTTTACTGTGGACTACTATACAAAAGCTGTTAAGTTGGTAGAGGATCACTATAGCTATAACTTGTCAAAAGTCTTCCCCAAGTCGAAAAAGCTGGTTAATTTTTGTTCGCATTTTTTCCATTCGCCATCTGATACCAGGTTATGTAAAATATCAATCCCTGCTTTAAAATTCAATTTCTTATTCAGAAAATTTTTTTGTCATCAATACACTTTATTAAGGCTCTATAACTAGCCTTTTCGCATGCCTTGTTGATATTCGGAAGGAGACTTGTCAAGCGAAGATTTTCCAGGTCTAGCGTGTCTTTATTTTGGGAAATAGAATGCACCACCGCTGTATTTCAGTGCATTGAACAATTGGCAATATGCAAAGCATTATTAAACAAGGAGCTGTGAATGTTCACCGCTTTCGAGGCACAATGTTTCGTAGTTCACAATAAATCAAAGATTGCTTGGAGATCTTCCGTTGGTATCAACGGGCTCGGTGACATTATTTCCCATATCTTCGTATTTAAACTTGTGTTTTTGGAAGCAATTTTATAAAATTTTGAGATTTGGAAGTGATTGACATTGCTTTTTAAAATTGTTGATTATGATATTTTCTTATATTACCCTTTAATAGAAGCAACCTTCTAGTTACGTTTGCTCAAACCGCACAGTGAGCTAGATTGCTAAGTGAATTTCTTTGTGGGACGTCCACCGGTATAATGCTGTGTTGTTTTTTATATTTAGATATCACTTGGAATTTATGTTAAAAAGCACGGACATCGCAAGAGTATACTCTCACCGGATACTTAGGTGGTAATATTGACTTAATTTTCCCAGATAGCGAAGACTTGTTAAGACGAATCACTATTTATCTGGTACTGACTCATCAGATTTTTAGCCAATTTTGTTTTGTGTAATAAATTGTTAATGATCATGACGGTTCCTGGGCCACCGTCTTTATATTAAAACACGTATGCATATGTTGATAAAATGTGGTAGTGATGATGCGGTTTTTCCCACCAGTTTTGAAAGACATACATACGAGTATGTACAAAATAATGTTATATCAGATATATTTTCAAGTTCAGTCGTTGTGGGGTTCACTTGTGTTCTTGAGCATTAATTTAAAACATATTTAAAAGTATATACATATACAATGTTGTGCAGAATTTGTAAGAAGAAGGTTGAAAGACCAGACCTTAAAGTGATGTGTGGGGATTGTGGTGTCTATTTCCACGGAAATTGTGTGAAAATCACCGCCATTGATATTGATTTTATAAAAAAAAGCAAATCTGTTTGGAGATGTCAAGCATGTTCGATTCATCGCAGAAGCTCCTTTTCAATACCGTCGAACAACGTAACACAACAGAACTGCCCGCCACCAACATCAGCACCATCGCTACGGTCATCGTCTCCCTCACCGCCCTTACCACTTCCATCGTCTGTTGCGACAGCAGAAATACTTTGTGTTTAACATCATCCAATACAACATCGGATGTACTTTTGGTATCCACCAAACAACTCGATGTACTCATATAACATTAGAGATGATTTATGCCAAAGTTGTTGCAATAGAAGAGAATCAAAAACAACAAATCTCTGCACTTCAAGCCAAAAATCTAGAATGCGAAAAAAGAATCAACTCGCTTGAAGCAAAGTTCAACAACCTGGAACAACAACTACTTAGAAATTCTATAGAGATTTTCAACGTTCCTGCCATTCAAACAGACATGTCTCTAAATGATGTTGCACTTAAAGTGTTCCGTGAAGGTTTGAGCGTAAACTTAGATGAGAGAGATATAGATCAATGTTACTTGAAGAAAATTAAATTGTCTAAACCGACAACAAATGGCAATACGACCAACAAAAATATTCTCCAAGTAAGACTAGTGTCTCATCTATGTAAACAAAAAATACTAAAAGCAAAGAAAGAAAAAAGAGAACAATTAACCACGAACCTACTCAATACCGAAGGAAGAAAAGAAAAGATGTACGTTAATGTGTGTTTAACTTGTGAAACAAGGAAACTATTAAAAACTGCAAAAACAATGATGACAACGAAAGGGTACAGATATGTATGGACGAGGAATGGGACTCTGTACATGCGGAAAGAAGAGGGTGCTAATTATGTAAGAATAAATTGTGTTGCTGATCTTCTTAGATTATGAATATTAGTAGTTCTATTCCACTCTCTCATTCAAATTTATGTACATTCCCAATTCACTCCATTAGTACTGTAGAATATTGTTTTTGTCTACATCAAAATATACGAAGCATGAGAAAAAATTGTTCGATTTTCTTAGCTCATCTTGAGTCTATGTCGAATTTGCCTGTTGTTGTTGTCTTGAGTGAAATTTGGATTTACGAAAATGAAGTAGATTCCTATAAAATAGAAGGTTACACTTTATTCTCAAATTGTAATGAGTCTTATTCTGCTGGAGGTGTTGCCGTTTATGTGAGAAATGGATTAATGTGTGATTGTTCGTGCATTAATTTATCAAGTGCTGACGTATTAAAGTTATCGCTTACATTTGAAGATACTGATTATACTTTCTTATGTATTTACCGATTACACGGTTTTGCTAAGAGCGCGTTTATTGATGATCTCAGCAACATTCTCAGCTCAACTTCGTCTAAAAATTTAATTGTTTTAGGAGATATTGATATTGATTGATATCAATATTGATATTCTTAATGAATCTAACGTTGATACGGAAAATTACTTGTTGACTATGGCTTCGAATGGTCTCAAGAGTTTGATAAATGAACCTACCCGCTTGACAAATTCTTCTAAGAGTTGCATTGATCACTTATTTCTTAGATCTCACAAAAATAATAAAAAACATTTTAGCGGCAAAGTATATGACTTGAAGCTGACAGATCATAATATGATAACATTAAATTATACTTCGTTTTGCAATAGTTCTGAAAATATTGAATCAGCTTCTGAAACAGTAAAATATTCTGTGGATTTCAATAAATTAAAAGAACTTTTAACTTTTGAATGTTGGGAATCAGTTTACTGTGAAGATAATTCTTCCATTGCTTTCGATTTATTTATTGAAACTATTCAAAAGCATATCAAATCGAGTACTTTCATAAAAAATCGTGCAGGTAAAAAGAAATATTTAAAACCTTGGATGACTAATAGTCTTCTTAATAAGATAAGGAAAAAAAGAAAATTACATTCAAAATGTAAAAAACATCAAAGTAACTCAAGACTTAAGAGACATTATGTAAATTTTTGTTAGTTTGTGTAAATAAAGAAATCGAGGACGCTCGCAACAACTTCTATGGTGATATGTTTACGAGAGCTAAAGGTAATGTACGCGCAGAGTGGAGAGTAGTAGATAACATTTTAAGAAAGGTTAAAAGCGGCGTTAAGATTGATAGCATTGAAGTGGGGGGAATTATGGAGCCAGAACTTGGGAATATTACTAATATTTTTAGCGAGTATTTCACTGAAGTTTCTGAGAAATTAAAACCAAGTTTCGATCCTTGTATATCCTGCAACTGTTCCTCTTCGTCAGATGTCTCTTTTATGGATGATGTTCAATGTAATAGTTTTGTTTATAATCCGATTACACCAGTTGAAGTTTATAAAACTGTCTTGTGCCTTAAAAATAAAACCTCTTGCACAAATGATGGTGTTTCAAGTAAGTTATTAAAAAATGTCGCCTGGTATGTCGTTGATGTTCTGTCCTTTTTATTTAACAAAAGTATTGAAATGGGTTGCTTTCCTGACCATCTTAAAAGTGCCGAATCATACCTCTTTTTAAAAAAGGAAATAGACATATTATTTCTAATTACAGACCAATATCACTTCTTTCAACATTTTCCAAAATTTTTGAAAAATTGATAAAAGTTCGAATTGTCTGTTTTTTGGACAAGTCTAACTACTTTAGTGAGAATCAGTTTGGTTTCAGACAAAGCTTGTCTACTGAGGACGCCATCTTAAGGGTTTGTAGTCAGTTACATGGAAGTTTAAATAATAACAAATCAACAATTGGTCTTTTTATTGATATGACAAAAGCTTTCGATCTGGTGAACCACGATCTCTTGCTAAGCAAACTTTTCAATATTGGTTTTCGTGGAAATATGTCTAATTGGCTTCGTTCTTACCTAATAAAAAGAACACAAAAAGTTACTATAAATGGGGTATCGAGTGCATCCAAGTTATTAAAGAACGGTGTTCCTCAGGGTTCTGTACTTGGACCATTGTTTTTCTTAATTTATATTAATTCTATTTTCAAACTCAAGTTAAATGGCACTCCAACAGCTTTTGCGGACGACATAGTTTTTACATATGGATATGGATCCATTTTCGAAAGTATTGTGTCGATAAATGAAGATCTAGAAGCGTTACGGTTGTGGTTTACCTACCATAAATTAATTATAAGCGATAAAACAAAACTAGTTCTTCAAACAAAACTAGTTTGTTTTAAGGTATCTGGTAACAGCTTATATGATTTTAATTTATGGTTCCATGCTCATGATTGTAGGCAGTTTTCCTTACCCATTCATCAATGTGGAAATAGTAATTTTTCTGCTGATTTACCCTGCACAGAAAACTGCTTCAAGATTGAATCAGTTCAAAATTTTAAGTACTTAGGTGTAATAATCGATTTTAACTTAAACTGGAAGGACCATATTAAAATGCTTAAAACTTATATGCTGAAGGTCACACGTAAAATGTACCTATTAAAACCCTTTTGTTCTCAAAAAGTTTTGTTAATGATTTACTATGGTCTTGCACAATCAAAGTTGCAATACGGTATAACTAGTTGGGGGGGTTCGTATGCCAATACATTCAGTCCTCTACTTACCGCTCAAAAGCATTTATTAAGAATTATTTCAAATAAAAATCGATTAGCTAGTAGTTGGCCCTTATTCAAAATATTGCGGATTCTACCAATCAGACATTTATATGTATTTAAAGTTTTAAGAGAGTTCTTCAAGCAAAGCGGTAATATTCCAAGTAGAAATATACAAATGTACAATCTACGTGTAAACAATATGTTCATAGTAAATGTACCCTTTGCACATATTTATATTTAATAGATTACCTCTGTTTATAAGAGAAACTTTTCGATATCCAAATTTCACTAAAAATGTTAAAAACTGACTATTCACCCTGAACTATGAAAATATTGAATCATTTTTTTAACATCTTCCTTTTCATCAGCAACACAATCAAATTTACATCTTGAATCAATGTTAGTTTACTTATGAATTGTTATGTTTATATTTGCTTTTTAAATCTCTTTCATCTTCTTTTATTAAAATTTATAAAATTGTAAATCAAAATGTTACTGATTATCACCCCACATTATATTCTAATTTGAAAACTAATTTTTGAAGTGTCATTCACCACTAACTTTTGTTTAAGAATGGTCACTAATATTTATTCAACTTATTTGTTATTAGTTTTTAAGATTATGAAAAAATTAATTGAATAAATAAAATAAAATGAAATGAAAATGAAATTTTACTCTTCTATCATAGTTGATTAAAAATAGAAATGTGTGATAGTAACATTTACTAGGCCATAAATGGGTTAAGGTTAAGCGGTTAAGCGCCCTTTATAATGTTGAGTAATTTGTTCCATACATTTTACGTTTCGTTTTTTACTCTTTTAATAGCATTTTGCCGAGGTAATCGTTTGCAATACGAGTGAAGTTACTGAAAATGTTCCCAGGCACGTATTTAAAACTCTAAATGGGACTCTAAGTTCGGGCGTATTTCATTGTGTTCCCATAACACAATTTAAGCCCCACGTACATGAACAATTTTACGGTGGCAGTGCTCTTCAATTAAATTATGAAATTTTACGGTAATCTTTGTTTAAAAAAAGAAGAACACAAAGTAAGGATTTTGTTTCATCACAGAAAAATACGCCATCCGGATGTTGTCATTTTAATGGGCATAACAGTCGATAACAAATGTGCGTTGGATTCTCTTATATTGGAACCCTTGAACTTTTCATTAAATCACCTAATACATGTGCAGGTAATTTTATTATTTTCGTTTATTATCTTAAAAGGAATTCAAACTAATATTATACTTACTTTTAAATTTTAGAACGGAAGTATACCAATTCAAATTTGTTTGCTCTACACGCTCCAGATAAACAATGCTGCTACGTATCTACACAAACATGGACTGATCCACTCAAATATATCGACGCACAGCGTTGTTATGTGTCACTCATCCAAGGCTGTTAAGCTTACATCATTTGAACTAGCGACAAAGCTAAATGAAGATCTAAGAGATGATTTGCTGAGTATCTTTCAAAATGGTATGAGATAAACTAATCATATGAAAATGTTTCTACGGTGCAAACTAAGTTGACGAATATATGTATTGTATTTAGTTAGGCATGGTTTTTTAACGATGTTTCCCCAATTTTTTTAAACGTACGTTATAAATCCTTATTTAAAATCAAACAAAAACTTTTACCTAATTATTCTTAAATGGCATTTATATCCCAAAAGTCGAACGATTTTCTATTTTTGGTATTCACATTCCAGAAAATAAGGCAAAATTTTCTCATTTTATTCCGTCTGATTTGATCACAATATACATATGATATATGTATATGTACTCGTACAAGGTATTTATCCATCTAAAATTGGAGTATAACGCCCACGTCTAGTCGCGTGGAACCAAAATCCTTTTGCACGTGCTGAATATTATCCAAAGTCATTTGTTAAAATTTACGAGTGTCACAAACAGTTTCCATTAGAAACTGTGATAATTTCACCTTCCTTATTAACGCTATCCATTCTACAACTCACGAGTGCGCCCTAAATCTTACTGTTTTAGGTATACCATGAAATACCATTATTATACCAGACTCTGTATTTCCTGGTCACTATAACGTGCAGTGTTTTAAATTTTTATGTCTATCTGTAGTCTCTTGAGCTCACATTATTTATAAAAGAAGATACTGCATATTACGACTACTACCTACTTGCAGTATCGGAAGATTATCTTTGTAAAATATTCTGTTAAAAAAAAATATCTAAATATCCGAATGCAGTTCTATATTGCATTCAAAGCAAGCTTCGTTGTGAAATATTAACATTAATTTGAGTGATCTATTTCTTTTCCTTTAGCCCCTTTTTAGAACATCGTTAGAAGACTTTATTTTCACAGAGCAATACCAGCTGAAGCTTCCGCGAATACCTCTGATTGTATCATGCTTTTGTACATATGCTGAGTACATTCGTACAAATATTTTCATTTAATGACGTTGAACATCTCCTGAAGCTTCTCGCCTATTTATTGTATTAAATGAGAGGGAATATCATCTAGTCTCGATACAAGGCCTCTACGGCTACCAATCATCCTCTGGCTGCAGCTTTTTCATTATTTTTGCACCGTTCGTACATCGACTTCGATGTTGTCGACTCAGACCATGCTTGAAGCACTTTCCTTTTGTTGTTATCCAATATCCAAACTTTTTTATTAATGTTGTCCCCCACAAACCGATTTCTCATTTTTTTATTTATTTATTTTGAAAAATTTATTTTTAGAAAATCAACATATTGCCAATGTTATCAATTTACCATACAAATTGCGTCCATATTACGTGAATTATAGAAAAACATTCTCCAAACACAACTATCAAGCACCTGAACTGCTATCTAATCAGTTTCCGTTTGTGTTTCCCAAAATACAATGCGATGTTTATGGCATTTGCTTGATGCTATGGGAAATGCTTAATTGTTCTACTCCTTTTGCGAACTTAAGTTATGATGAGGCGATGAAACTGATTGACTTACAAAACGCCAAATTGCCAATAATTCAAAAAGAGAAACAAAAGCCATTTGAGCGAGTACTTGAATCGGGACTAAATATGATGCTGGAAAAACGGATATCAGACACAATCGAACTAAAACAAGCTTTAAATCAAATATTATTGGACCCAGATAACAAAACCGATTTGTCCAATTATGGAGAAAAATTTCTTCCGATCAAGGACTTTTCTGATGGAATACCAAGTTTTTTAAATTCAAAAGCCTTTAGCCCGATGATATATGAGCGTACAAGTACAATAAAGAAACGAAAAAACATAATTGGAGAAAATCGCATGAGCGCCAGACAATTATTTGAACACTCACAAGTAGATAAGACCAAAGAAGCATCTGATGTTATAGTACCTTCTCATACTTCTTCTCCTAACAGCCCTATATATGGTTTTAATATTGGTGAAGTTTTCCTTCCGGAAACTCCAATTGCACGTAGCAATAAATTGCGGAAGACCGCTTGGCTTTCTAATCAATCAATCTCTCCCATCGTACATCTCGAGATCAACTCTAAAGATACTAAAGCGGCGATTAATCAAATACAAATTGTGGAAAACAAAACACACGCTGCAAATGAACCCAACAAGTTGTTCAATGTCAATATTCGAATTCGTCCTAATTCGATACAAAATAAACTGCCACAAAAAATTGATGATGAGTTGCAGTCGTCTGCTGAAAACAATACTTTTGAACAACCAACAAAAAACCTATCCCAAATATCGGATCACATAAAATTCTTTAACTTGGTATCTCAATCAAACCCACTAATTCAGCCGATTCATTCGCAAGCCAAATTACACTCACCCAATGAAAATTCATTTAATTACAACAAAAACATTGATAAACCAATTCCTACGGCGATAAAAATATTGAACCAATATCCAGAGTCCATGGTCAATCAAAAAAATATTAACGAATTCTTCTCCCGTAGTCAACATTTGGCTGATTTTGAAAATTCGTTGTGGCGTCGTGAAAAACAAATGTGTGATCAAAGCATCAAGAGTCCAAGACGCATATCTGTCAAGGATGCCGTTAATAAATTCGAATCCTTCTCCAAATCAATGCTCAGTGAGTCTAATTCACCAAAATCAAGACACCCATTATCTAACTTGGAAGAGAAGCAAAAAGTGATTTCCACAACAGATATGTCACCAAATAGGATAAATTCCGATGAAAGTATTTCGAAGTTAAATATCGTTCTACAAAAAAAATACTTTGACGGTTCTAAGGAAGGGAATACTGAACCAAAGATTATCGAAGATAAGTCAGAATGTTATACGAAACCCGATATTTTAAATAAAAGTCCTATGCTAACCTTGAATTTTAAGAAGCTAGACCGGCGCGCGTCCGACATTGGCAGTTATTTTATACACCAAAATTTAAAAACTAAACCACTCACCACTAGACATTCGATATACGGAACTGAAATATTTAAGCGATTAAGGAAAACAAGGATTTCCAGAGAAAACCAAAACGAACAAACTGCGGAGGTCGGTGATGCTACTAAGTTAAACCGTAGCTCCGATGCTCCCCAAGATGGGAAAAAAGACTACAAGATCAAAGTTGGGAAACTGACCTGCCTTAACTGTGGACACAAGTTATTTGTTGTGGATGATGTTGGTAAGGAGCTTATTATAACTATGATAATTTGAGAATTTAATTTTGAATATCTTTTTTCTTATTTTTTATAGTATCATCAACAAATAGTGGTGATACCAGCGAAACTTGCACAGAATTACTTTTGACACCACTTACTCGCAGTCTGGGAAACCAGGTAATTTTAAATTGAACAACAATTTAAAACTACATTAATAATGTTTTCCGTGGTACTAAAAGTAGGTGTGTCCTTTGTATTGTAGTAAATGAAACTAATAGTGCTACCGTCAAGGAAAGTTTTTTTTCTATCTCTTCATTTAAGAACAGAATTGATTTGGAAATGAATACGCAGCTGGTGTTGACTTGTGGGTTTCTTACGGCATTTTTTTTATTGACTTCAGTCAAATGATGAAATTACTTCTGCTTCTTTTGCCTAAATTCATGTACACTAATTGTACCGCCTAGCAAAAGAATTTACTATGATATTTTTGTGAATATAAGATTTGATGCAGCCTGTAATCAATTGTTCGCGCACACACGTGAACCTTAAGACTGCCTAAGGATTAAGTCAAATATGTACTAGTTTATCTAAACTGTATGTTGCTTATGGAGAGTATGAACATTCATTATTTGTAGCTGAGGGTCGTCCTTTTTCGTGAACTGGGAACTCGTGAACAGTAGACCCATTCCTGTGATCCTGATTCGAGGTTATTTGTCACATAAAAAGATGTACATACTCGTATATTCATTACAGTTAGTAGATATGGTAGAAATACGTGGCTGGACGGTTAACCTGGAGGAGCAGATTTTTCAAAGAATAAAGCCAGAAGCTCATTACGAGAGTATGTAAGATGATCGTTGCGAATTCCAATCATCGTTATGTACATATGTATTTTTTTTCATTGTTATTATATGATATTTACTTTAAGGATAAAATATGTTTAAAAATTAGCATAAATAACTTAGTCTAATTTACTGGCCCTATGCGAACTCGCTAAGTTAAATATAATGCTTAAATTATGTATGTATCAGAGTTGGGAAAGTAATGATTAAATTGTGTAATTGACTATAGGATTAATTACAATTACAAGTAATTAGTAATTGAAGTTGTTTCAATTAAGATTACATTAATTAGTAATTGAAATCTTTTCCATTGCAATTACAAATAATTGTAATTGATAAAAATTAAATTACAATTATATGTAATGAGTAATTAAATTTTTTTGTAATCATTAAATCCTAACTCCGGTATGTATGTATGTCTTACGACATATATTTATTCGAATTTATAGCTTATAATTAAAACTAGGAGAATAATTTCTGTTACAAAACTCAGTAAAATGACTAACTCCGTTTGATAAGTCACTTCTAGATTTACTGGTTACTTTTTGGTGTTATTGGATCTTCCTGTAAGTAATCGCTAATTCCATTTCAGACATGCCATTGTGATGCTAACCCAATTTATTGCGTTTCTTCTCCTATGTCTTAAAATCATAGCTCATAAGTTATTTTTTTACACAGAACATTGCATATTATTCGCAGCCACTTTTTCACGAAAGTTGTAATTTCTGTTAGGCTCTAAGTAAAATGAGCCCGATTTCCCATCTTTTCCTTGCTGCTGGTTTACTATTACATATAATAAAGGGTGAGCCGACAGATGGTGTGGATGTTGGTTGTCAATTACTGAAGTCAATGTGGTTGATCTTTTTGATAGATGTCATACAACCTATGGTAATTTCAGTCATGGAGTCGTTTACCACGCGACAATGCATTTTGTTATTCAATCTTATTACGAAAATGGACGATTTGTAAAAGTAACATTTCGTAAAATTCGCGAATTTTTCGGTCAACATAATCGCCCTAGTAATTCCGGAATTCTTGCAATGGTGAAGCGTTTTGAAGAAATTGATTCAGTATTGGGTCAAACTTCATATCAACATGCTCGACCAGCACTACTCCCCAAAACATCACCACTGTGAGCGAAAGTGTTCAAAACCAAGCACCTCGATTAGTCGCCGAAGTCAAGAATTGGGTCTCACTTATGGCACTTTACCGCGAATTTTAAACGTTGATCTTCATCTGCACGCCTATAAAATCTAAATTACACAACAATTGAAGGCTGTGGACCATCTACGATGTCGCCGATTTATTATCTGGATATTGGATCGCCAGGACAATTTGTCATCGAATTTGATCTTTTCCGATGAAGCCCATTTTTTGATTGAGGGATATATAAATAAGCAAAATTGTCAATTCTGGGGACGGGAAAACCCATAAGAGACTCACGAAAAACCAATGCATCCCAAAAAAGACACTGTATGGTGCGAATTATGGGTTGGCGGCATCATTGGCCCATACTTTTCCGAAGATGAAGCTGGGGAGACAGTTACAGTGAATGGAGAACATTACCGCAACATGGCTTTTTTTTTTCTAAAAATTAATGAATTGGGTCTGGATGATTTTCAGTTTCAACAGGATGGTGTTACCCCCCACACAAGTCATCAATCAATCAATCAATTTATTGCGTACGAAATTTGAAGATCGCATTATTTCGGTTAGAGGAGAAGTTGATTGGCCTCCAAGGTCATGCGATTTAACACCTTTAGATTTCTTTCTGTTAAGCTATTTGAAGAGTAAGGTCTATGCCAATAACCCAGTGACAATTCAGGATCTCAAACATAACATCCAAACTGAAATTGCGGTCATTGACCCACTTAATCTTCAAAAAGTCATCGATAATTTTGACCTTCGGATGGTCGCTCACAACATGGTAGTCACATGAACGATGTTGCGTTCCACTCATAATTGGCATAGATCGAATTTTATTAATTGATTCCACAACAAATGTGTGTTTAATTTAATGAAAACTTCCATACTAGCTGTTGGATCAGCCTTTAGATTTTCCCGTGCATTTGGATTATTTACATAATTTTCTTCTTTTCGTGTATTATGGACGAGAACAGCTTAGTTATAAAGTGCAAAAGTAGTAAGTTTAGTTAGTTAGCAAGTGGCAAAGGCAATTTTTTTCCCCGAATTAATAATTCAATGTTTTATGTATAGCGTTAAAGTTGTCAATAGAAGTATTGCTAAAAGTTCTTCCTTTTGTTATAAGATGAATGCGATTGGAATTATCGTGAATATTTTTTTTTTATAATTTACGCGCGCCTAAAGGGTTATGAATACCTTTATACTGTTGCCAGGGCGCGGGCGGTGTGTTTGGTTTCGATATTGACTCTCCAGGGGTGGGAGTCCGAATAGGATGGAGATTTTTCTTCTCTCGGAATGTGAGGTTGTGAATTTTAACGGTTGTTTTTTGTGCTTGAAAAACCCTACAACAGCCAAATCTATATGTCAGTGTTATGCCTTCATACGCAGATTTTTCTGACTGAGTTCCAATTACAATACACAAATGAAAACTTGCTGTGGCTAGGATTCGAACCTTGACCTTCCGAGTGAGAAGCGATTGCTAGTACCACTACACCACGGCCACCCCCGATATGAATTGAATTTGATTAATTTAATACATAGTCCGTTATTACACGGTATCTCTAGGGTCTCGACTCTTTCAAATTACTCAAGTGCAAAAGAGAAAAAAAAATGGGATAGCAAACCAACAACCCTGTGAGTCGTGGGTAGAATTTCGATACCTCTTTTTTAACGTTTCTCCTTATTCGTAATTTTTCTATTTCGATTCATTTCTTTTTGTTCACCATTAAGAACAGTTACCAAAAAATTAAACAATAACAATACATTCAAAGGATAAATTAAAATGTTTGTTTAGAGAGCTCTATATACTTCACAGCCGAAGGAAAAAATAAAAGAGAGCTGTTAAATTAGAGGCACGGAAAAGAGTCAACGTGTAATAGTACGAGCCTCACAGAAGAAAAATTCAAAACAGAACACGGAAAAGAGTCAACGTGTAATAGCGGACATATGTATATGGATGGGCCACCGCACACTGGATCAATTTTACCCCGAGGTGTCTTTTGTTTCAACCGATTTCGATTGTAGTGCTATTTCTGATAATTTTTCTAACCCTTTAAAATTCAAAACTTATATGTGTACTGGTTTTCCCCCGGTGTTCAACCGCTTCAACACTGGCTGAAGATTTTACCCCGTTTCTTACTTTACACTTCATCTCCCTCTTCCATAAAACCAGTTTTACCCCGGTGTAATTAGTCCAGTGTGCGCTGGCCCTATGTTTTTAGTTGTTTTACTGAAATATTTTTTAGGTAAATCGATGTCTTCGGTTGAGTTTAATTTTTGGTCCCTGTTTTCTATTGTTTCCTTGACCAATACAAAATTTTTATCATCATGGTTGTAGACGTAGAAGGTAACTAATGGCTTCTTTCAAACATATGATATAATTTAAACTATTTTTCTTTTGAAATCAATTTTTCTCGAATGCTTGCTGAATGTTTACAATATGAGGCAGCAAGGCAGGAGCCTTGCCGGTGGTCGGTGCAGTCACCGTTCTATCGACCTAAAGGATATAGACGTTAAGTCTCCTACTGTTTTTTTTTTTTTTTTTAAGAACTTAACACTCATGTGGCTATTACCAACTTAAAATGACTGAACATATGGGTGGCATCCAATATCTAATGAGGAGACTAAATTATTATTGTAATTGGACTTGTATTCTCGGCAACCACTCATCTTACGTGAATTTCGTTACCTGAAAAAAGAATGTCTTTCGGGCGCGGCTTTTTTTTTTTTTTTTTTTTTTAAAGAACTTATGAATACACTTATAATGCCTCAGCATGTGTTAAGTTTTTTTGAAAATGGGGTAGAGAGATAAAGAAAGATTTTTGGGCTCAGTGATTATTTCGCTCTATGGGTGGCATCCAACATTTAATGGGGAGACTAAATTCGTAGTGGATGTTTTCCTTGATGTTGATTTCTAGTCAACTATTCATCTTACTTGATTTTCGTTAACTGAAAAAATGAATGTCTTTCGGACGAGTCCACTACCACTTGAGCCACTGCCCCCCACTGTTATGGTTTTTTTATTTTTTTCCTTTGATTTCTGACGCGTTATTTCGAATTAACAACGTACGTCGAGGTTGTAGTAGATTCGCGCTGGAAATACTTTTGAACATTTGCCGTGTATTGCTAGATCGTAGTAGATTTTATATATAATTTAAGACCCTTATATCGACAGTGGAATTATTATTACACCAGCCATTATGTTTGCTTTAGAAGTACAATTTTATCTGAAATATGTGCAAAGACCCTAACCTTGGTGTCATATAGCATCGAATATGACACAAAGTATATTGACAAAGTTAATATTATTAATACGTATTATTAAGATAAACTGAGATAGTACTAGTAGTTTACATTTCTTCGTATTTAAAGAAATTCTTGATCTGGATCAGAAATTTTTGAAAGAATTCTTTAACAATTTTAGATTTTTCCATTTGGAAAATAAGATAAAATTGTGATCTATTTCATTGAATGCATTTATTCCATTGAACCCCAAGCTGGGCTCCATGAGTTTAAGCCGGGTGTAAAAACAACTGGGGTTTTGATGTTATTCAGAATACAGTGAAGATCATAGTACGTACATCAATATTGATGGTCAAGGTAAATATACAGAGAGATGTTGGTCCGTTCAAATAGCAATTTCAATCCCAACAGCAGATATGTTGGATCTTGTCGCAAGCTCTTTATTTGGAATGGAATAAAGAATTTTAGATGCGTGAAAAAAATATTTTTAGTCACTTGTGCGACTCACGATTTTATTTGTATGAACGCATGATTTCATTTCATTACTCCGGTAGAAAACGCAAAAATACTTAAAATTATATTTTTTTATTTTTTAGTGTTCAGTTATTTTTTCAACATTTTTAATTCATATGAGAGGACTATATTTATCTGCATTTTCTTTAAATGTTATGCTATTACACGTCTGATACGGTCGATGGAATTACATATGATTCATTTCTACCATTGGCACAAAGCTCCTTTCCGGTTATCCTTGTGGTTTCTTCTCCCTCCAAACTTTAAGAACAATAATGCTTAATCTTCTGCGACAAAACTTTTCGCATTAGGTGTACGAGTACGATAGCATAATCTACTACTGCAAATCTCCACGATAAGGATATTGGTAACATTTTCACTTTAAATGTGCCACAGTTAAGAGTGGCAGGGAACAACTTTAATATTGCTTCAATCTTGTGAATGTCATCTCTACCAAAGTTTTTGAGAAATAATTATATGTCTGTCGCATATATTTATGCGTGACGATGGCCAAACGATTAATGATTCATAGTGCTCCATTAACAAGATCCTTACCCATGTCAATATACCTATGTATCTGTACAATATGTGTAATAAAGATCTTATATCAGACAAGAGTAAGTTAAATAAATGCCTTAAAAAAGATTTTGAACATAGAATAATGAAAACCACATTTAATATTGATTTCAGTTATACAATCTATCACAATTATAATAAGCCTGGCAGGATAATGATTATAAAAAAGACAACATTTAACTGCATCTCTAATTTAATTTAAATCTAAATACATTTAAATATATTACATATATATCATATTTTTCAGCAAATAATAAAATCAACGGAAGATTTCTATATCGATGATGATTTCTGTGAAGACATCGAATTGTGTGCAAATATGGAACTCGGCACGCAATCACATCTCTCTGATCTAATTGACTTTGACATTCTGTCGGCAGAAATTTTCAATACAACTGAAAAAAATACAAACCGAATCTCGTGATTTTTTATTTGAATTATTCGAATCACCATCCTAGCATAGGCTGTTCAATTAAGCACAGATTTTGTTTTGATTTTGTAAAATTGTCAAAATTCTTTTACTTTTAACTTAATTCAAATTATTTGTTGTAAATGGAAATTTATAAGTTTATGTATTTATTAAACTAAAAATATATACAAAGAGTAAATGTGCAATTTTTCTACGCCAATTCCAAAAAAATTATCTACTTAATATTTAAGGATATGTCTTTTGCATTTTGTTTTTTATTGGCAATACGAGAACCAAATTGTATTGCACGTTTTTTCAGTTTAACAGAACTTCTTAAACCTAAATGATAACCAGATAATCTCAAAAATAATTTGTCACCTATACCCTGCTCAAGTGCAAAGCAACATCGCTGTTGAGCCTTTAGGCTATGAGCGAAAAATACAAGATCCTCTTGCATAAAAGGTGCGCGTGAAGTCTTACTATTGTCTGCTATGACTCGATCGTCCCTACCTAGATTCCGCGTAGGAAGTCGCCTGCAGTCCATTTGGAGTTCATTAAAAACGTTTAAAATTTTATCTTCGTGAGAGCCAACATATCGGGTATACGCATTTCTGTGCCTGGTGTAGCCGCCAAATAATTCGTCAGCTCCACTCCCGATTAATATAACCTGCAATTCAAAAAGAGCTTACATGCAATTCAGATTCTCGAAAACAAAAAAACCTACTTACTCTACTTGGAGATATGTAGGGCTCCCCATTACAATGACCTTGACCTCTTGATGCAAACCAAAATGCACACCCAAGTGATTCGTCTAGAACGGTATTAAGTGGATAGATTAAATGCCTGATATGAGTTTCTAATTTGTTGGAAAGTTCTTCTCTAGTAACATTGATTTCAACTAGTTTCCAAGTTCTAAAGAACAAAAAAAGTTGTTACTTGCTTATTTAATAAACTAAAGTTTAATCATTTTAAAATTGTACCTTCTTGGACAGATCCGAATTAGTTCTTCAAGGGATTCTTTTGCAGAGCAGCGGTCAGGTACATCCCAATTTGTTTCCTTTGCATTGGGCACTTCGAACGCCACGTTGATCAAGTCAATTGGTTCATTCTTATTCACAAATTCATCAGCAATTACAGCTAAAATTGTACAGTCAATACCACCCGAGAATAGTATTCCTATCTTGGAATGATTGCAATTTGATTTTAAATTCGATATACATTCGCTACAAAATTTTGTGGTATATAACACCCGCTCCTTTACAGACAGCCGAAGCAGATCTAGAAATTCACATATGGATCTTTTTACATTTTTGTTTTTTAATAAAAAGCTATGTATATCTTCCCGGAGTCCTTCGATCGTTTTTAAAGTGCACAATTGATAAAAATCAAAAGATTCCTACGAAAAAAGGGGATAGTTAGTAAATTTCAAAACAGCAGTAAGATTATTAGAAATTTATAAATAATTTCGGAAATCACAAGGAACTGTAAAGGAAAACAACCCCGAAAAGACATAAAAAAAAAATTGAATGCAATAAGATTACTTTGTCAGACCCTGCATAGATCATTAAAACATGCTAACATACATACATTAACACAGCATATTTAGTTTTATTAAATAATTTACCTTAAATAAAGATAAATATAAGCTTCCTGTGTGTTTTAGAGATAACCCATATTTCATATCCAACGTTTTTTTTATTTGTTACAGTGTAAAAAAGATAAGACGTCGAAGATTTAATTTTAATACAGCTACTTGTCAATACCTGCCGCAAATCAATAGTAGTCAGTAGATAAGTGAAGATACATACGATTCAGAGGATAAACCGTTGATATGAGAATCTCTTACTAGCCATTTAAATCTATATCAATGCTTCTGTTAGTGACCAGAACATTTCATTTCATATACAATACAATAAGAAAATATTTTGATGTTGATTAAGTACATGAGTTATGATCGAGTTTTTATATGCCAATAAACATCTCCGTATATAAAGATTGCTTGTCTCTGGCTCTCTTTCCAAGAATGTCACTTATAGACGCTAGAGAGACATCAGAAACGAAAAGAAGCGACAACAAGGCTAAGGTCTGCGTAAGTCAACTTGAATCAATTAACTATTTACATTCCAGAGTCCACGAAAAGAAGGCGAAGGTTCGTCTTTCCCTTATCCCTTCAGGGGTATAGAGCGCCAACAGCGACTAAGCCATCGTATTTTGATTTTGTAACGTGTTTTAGTTCTTTCCAACTCACGCAAAATCCTGTATTCTTTCTTAAATATTTTGACTAAAAAAGTACGCTAGGAAATGCCCATCAAAGAAAATTTGACAGCAGCTCTGCTTTGTGCTTCTGCTATTACTACAGGGTGACTTACTCGAACTATAACTTTTTAAAATGCTATAATTTTTTTTATTTTTTGATGAATTTTATTGTGCCAAAGCAAAAAATGTTGTAAAATACATCAATTTTCAAATTGTATCAATAGTTTTCAATATGTCCACCTTTGGCGAGAATAATGGCCTTGAGACGGCCGAAGAAAGCATCGCACGCTGCACGCATGTGGCTCTGCGGTTTTTTGGCCCATTCCCGGAGAAGTGCTTGTTTGAGGTGGTCCAACCTTTGGTATTTTTTAGTGCCAGCCTTCGAATTCAAAATATCCCAGACAGAGAAATCCAACGGATTTGCATCCGGAGAATTTGCAATCCATTGTGTCGAAGAAATGAAGTGTGGAACATTGTTTTTTAACTAATCTTGGTTGACGCGCGCTTTGTGAGACGGTGCCGAGTCTTGTTGAAATGTCCACGGTCTCCGACCGAAATGATTGTTTGCCCAAGGCTTCAATACTGCCTCTAAGACAGTTTCACGGTATACGATCACATTAATTTTGCCGCCACGGTTCAATACAAGCGGAGAGCGACCATCGGGGGTTATGGCGGCCCAAACCATCACCATCGGTGCTGCCTGCTTTCTGGTGGCCGTCCGAAGGTGTAAACTTTCGAAGGACCTCTCTGGCAAGTAAACTCGGTCCTTTTGTTTGTTATTGCTCGATAACAAATGGCGACTCATCGGAAAAAAAAAATTCGGCAACTCACCGCTTTCGTGCAACTCCTTCGCTCTTTCGACTCTTTTTTCTGTTGCGGTGTAAGATCGTGTGCTTTTTAGAACTTCAATGGCTTGAGCCCAAGCTCATTTTTCAGTATGTGTTGCATCCGTTCCAACGATATGTTGAGCTCACGAGCCATTTTTCTTCCACTTCGACGTGGATTTCGCTCAATTCGAGCCTTCACTTTCCGAACCATTTCTGCCGATGTTGCTGTTTTTTTATGACCACCTCCATTGCGTTTTGCAACGGCAATGAGCTATGTTTCTAGACACAAATGATTTATTCACGTTGAGGTGCTGGAGGACTCTAACGATAGCTACTTGTGGTTTTCCAGCCAAATATAAAGCAATCACACTATCATGTTTGAATTCCATCGCGGATAAAAATTTTTCAACACAACTGAGACGAAAATGGTTAAAAGGCTTGTAAACGAAAAAATTATCTGTCATGTGTCAAAATTTGAGCTCACTGTCACGAACGGTTTGGAAATTACAGGAGTCTGAAATTGGTTGCAGTTCGAGTCATTCAGGGTGTATATACTGTGAGTTTATAGCTAATGGAGACGCAGCGTACACATCGATCAAATAAAACGAATTCAGGCATATCATCCAAAGAGTAATTTCAAGGCACAATAACAACTATTCAGACTGTGACTATACTAGATCTGTATAGGTAATCCGGATTCCATGTCTGGAGACTACTCGTGGGACATTCATATATTCACGCGTACTACGAGTAGCTTGACGCGGGTAGATTGAATATGAACACATGACTCTGCAGCGATCTTTTTCTCCGCAGTTTAAGAGTTATACGAGGGCTGGTCATAAAACCCACATAGAAAATCATATAATGCGGGGGACAGACTGCAGGTATTGATTCCATGGTAAAGCAATACTGTGTTCTATACCACATGTCTGTCACTACAATACCACGTTAAAAGCTAGTATACCGCGAAAGATACCTGGTATTGAGATTCGAAAATTTTCTGTGGAATACCGGCACAGAGAAATTATGTTGACGATTTTTCGCAGATTCTTTAACAATTTAAAGCAAGTGATCACAGTGAAAAAGTATACCATTGAGCGCGTTTCGTATTCTAGGCACTGAAATTTCAGTCAAACTTAACATATGGAACAACAAATTTGCCTGTAAATGCAGGTGACATTTTTATAGGTCACATGAGTTATAATTGGATATTCACTTCCAATTCTTACTTAGAATTTGTGGATGCATTTATAATGTAACTAATTCTTTGCATTAAAAAAGATAAGAGGATAAAATGGGTGACATAGTGATGAAATATTATGCAAGTAAAATTATCTGAACCCTTGTGCTACGAAAACAAAACTATTTAAACTAGAGGTCAAGTTATGCTTTTCGTTGCAAACGATGCTTCAATCTTGCAAAATACGCGTTGCTGAAAAAAAGATTTCGTCGTCTAACCTAGCCGCCCGTACTCGTATGGTCAATAAAATTGTAGTTGCTCGCGTAGTATTACACAACCACCTTCAAATAAAGGGTGACCAGATAAGAACGATCGGAAAAAAATTTTAAATAAAACAACAACGATGAGATATAAAATTGATTCTGGCTTTATTTGGGAGCTACGTTCATGCCATTATGCCTGGAATAGGACATCATTCAAATGGCCGCCTCGGCTTTGCTGGCAGTGCTTCAAGCGGTCGGTCCTATTTCTGATGACTCGGTCCGGTCCACGGTAGTTAGCGTAGACTAAGGACTTGACGTATTACCAAAGAAAATAATCGAGTGGTGTCAAATTGCACGATCACGGCGATCAGTTGATGAACGCTCGGCGTGAGATGACCCAACCGCCAAACATTTGTTGCATAATTTCCTCCGGCTCATCCAACATTAATTCACTCTCTCAAAATTTACGTCAAATAAAATTTTTATTTTCATAAAAGAAAATAATTTATCAAACAAATAAATGATGAACCACAACTTGCACTTAATTGCCCGCCCCATAGAATCCGTTGTAGGTATCTGTTACATTGCCGGATAGATTGACATTGACGTATTGTATTTAATGGAAATGACGGGCCCATAGAATACGCCACTTACGTTGACAGTTTGTTATTGCTGAGTGTTTTCTTTTGAAGCTATGACAGTTTCTATACATCCTCCCAATGCTTCCACCAATAAAAATTCTTACTCTCAATTTGTGATTGTGTGAACTTCAATATGTGAATGTGTGAGCTGCCAACGGACTCTGTCACGTAACGAATGAAGAAACGTCAAAAATCAACTGATTTGTTGGCTTTGATCCATATTTATCCACACAAACCTCAAAGTATAAGAAATGCTGTCTGTCAGAGGTTGTAGTGTTCATGATACCATGATATTAATACCAGCAACCTGTCCCAATTAAATTGCGGTTAAATTAAGGAAACAGAAACAACACATTCAAACAAAGATCTTTCTGATCAAGAAAATACGAAACAACGATTAAATGCTTAACTAACTAAAAATAATATTATTTATTCCATTAAAATTTACAAAAATCATGTTGTGATGTATGTTGAATACACCGCGCCAGGAAAGAAAACTACTAAGTGGAGTGAAAAGTAACCTCCTTGGGAATTAAATAATTTTTTTTTTAAATGTTTTTTTATATTATTCAACATAGTCCCTTTTTAGTTTGATACACTTATTCCAGCGATTTTCCAACTTCTTGATCCCGTCCGAAAAGTAATTTTCTGGAAGGCCTGCAAAATACTCCCCCGTGGCGTCGATGATTTCCTCTCGTGAGCTGAATTTTTTATTGATGAGCCATCTTTTGAGGTTTGGGAAGAGATAATAGTCCGAAGGATCCAAATCCAGTTACCAATCGACGCCAAAAGTCCGCCCGATTCCGCATCAGCAAGTCCAAACACTCTTTCGAAGTGCTCTCGTCTTCGTGTTTTTGGTCATTCGCGGCACCCAGCGGCAGGATAACTTTTTCATATGCAGAATATTGCCCAAAATATGGCGTGTGCGCTCAGTACTAATCTTTGTGGTATCTGCTAGCTGGCGCACCTTCACTTTCCGGTCAGCCAACACCGGACTTGATCGGTAGTGGAGTTGCGGCCACCACGAAACTCTCGAAACCAATATTTGATGGTGTAATCTGACGTAGCATTAGCCCCATAATATTTATCCAACTTTTCTTTTGTTTCCTTCGCCGTTTTGCCTCTCAAAAAATAATGTTTTATGAGAGAACGAAAATCGTTTTTGTCCATACTCAACAAGATGCCAAACACGTTAACAACAATCAGCTGTCAAAACAAAACTAAAGACAGTATCGCACTGAAATTTGGCATATCTGCCTAAATATGAACGGACTTCAAGGCACCATAACCTTTTTTGCAGTAGCAGCGCATTCTGGCGGTCAAGGAGGTTACTTTTCACTCCACCTAGTGTGTTGGATTCAGAAAGCGAAATACCGAAGCGCATTACTTTTAAATATTAACTGATTTTAATACATAGGAAAATAAGAATTAAGTTGAGTATTCTATAAGCACTCTCATAGCGTGTACATGTGTTACCATTCCATGTGGTTTTCTATTACTCACTCGTATATCCATATCGACTGTTCTACAAAGTTTTTTTTTAAAATTTCGTTGCAACCGCGTGTTTTATTGTTTGGGGCCCAATTGACGTTTCTATTTAATGTGATGCGGAACCAGGTAAAAATAAATATTATCCGTTAATAGAATACAATGATTTATAGCCACGTGCAAAAACAAGAAATGTATGGAATATCTTTAAATCACAATAACTTAAAATGTACAATACTCGTCATGTAAATGCTAAAATTTCTTGTATATTAAAATGTCTAATCGATTACCATTTATAAATTTATTATGAAATAAATATCAAATTAGTAAAAGATGACATGTACATTGTATATAAAGCAAGAAAGTTTTTGGCAAATAAAAAGAAATTTCATTTTAATAGCAGAATTCGGTTTTCGATTGAACAACAATTTTTCCCTTTTTTTCATACGGTTTATCCGAAATTTTTATTAGCATATACAGTAGTGTCGAACACTAACAAACCATATGCCTTGTCATATCACCTACATATGAAAAGTAACCACTTTCATCAATAAGGGTGTTTATCTTTAATAAGGCAATCGATGCAGAGAATACGAACTACATTCGGGTTGGTTTCATAGCAAGGAAAAATAAAATGGAAAATCAGTTCAGAAAATTGGAAAATGTTGCGCTCTGCAATTGGGGGGATAACCATTCTCACAAAAACAAATTACATAGAAAATAAAAAAGACTTTCCTTTGTGTCAGCTTTCAAATTTCCGCACTGTATGTCCCATTCTATTGAGACTTTGCTTAAGCCAACTAAAGTTAATAAAGCTTGACGAAACCGAGTAAAATCCCATTATAATCATGCACTACTATTTATATGTAATGAGACATTTCATTAAGCTGGCTATTACCTTTGTGTTTATAAACGTCAACATGTCAACATACCGTCATACTTGTGCAGATTAGTTAGGCATTTCAATTCTGGCTGCAGAAAAATTTAGAAATGTAAATTTAAATGTATTTTTTAAACTTAGTTCTTTATTATTTGAATTCATTTTATTTTAGAATTCATTGTACTATAAAAGACTTTGATCTTACTTGTACTTACCGATTGATATAAATAAATGAAAATTTAATTGAAAAAGATTTTAGTGCAGAATAGCTTTCTGTTTTTTGAAGATGTAAGAACTATTGAAATAATATGTAATAAATATAAATAACCTTTTTTCTTTTAAAGGAAGCAACTCTAAGACATGGCGTTATTGAACGCAAAACAAATGACGATAGTATTAAGATATGTCTGTGCAGCGCATGGGTTCAAAATCACACGAGGAAAGTTCTGCGATTGTACTAAGTTAGAAATACTGACGTTTATGAACTCACTCCATCTCTCAGCCTAGGCGTGATAGTATTTTAATTCCAACTAAGTCGCAATCACATGCACAACAACCACAAATCCCTTCCCATTTTCCATCTTACGCAAATTCCCGTTACTGACAAACTCCACACTTATTTAAGCATGTCGGAAGAATTTTTAGTTCACCGTGTCAGATAATTTGCAAAGAAGAAATTACAACTGAACAAAAAATTAAAGGATTACTTAAATATACAAACTCCAGATGCTCTTTGAAAATGGGGAATGTCCTAGCGGTCTCATGTTATTCAACTGATATAAGGACTGAAACGAATAAAATTTGGAAACTTCAAAGTAAAAAAAAAAAATATTTTCATAATTCATGTGAATTTTTGTTACTTGCTTTAAAACTCTGTTTTTATTAAATTCATTCACAATTACAAAAAATAAAAAAAATCATTTGGGTTCCCATTCTTTCCTCAACTTCTTTCGAATGTCCTTCATAAGGTTGGTGACAGTTACATCCGTGCTCTTTTTGGACGCTCTTTTCCATTTAGCACTAAAATCTTTTACGTCCTTTGCACACTGCTCACTTTTACTCAATTTAGCTTTGACCAAAGCCCAATACCTTTCAATGGGACGGCACTGTGGAACATTGGGTGGACTCATGTCTTTTGGGACAAAGTCGACATTTTTAGCAACAAGAAAGCTCAACGTCACATGAGCATAGTGAGCTGAAGCTAAATCTGGCCAAAATAATGTTGAACCCTAGTGTTTGTTTTAGAAAAGAATCAATGTACACTTCTCCGTTAATTGTTCCGGTAGTAATAAACGATGAGCTTCTGTGTCCACATTGGCAAATGGCCTGCCAAACGAGATATTTTGACCCGGAATTTTTCCATCCCCATCGATGTTGTTGATTGCGGAAGAATCTCAGCTTCAAACGAGTTGTAAAACTGCGCACCTGGAAGAGTAGTAAAGTCGGATTTGACATAAGTTTCGTCATCCAAAACCAAGCACGCTTTCTTGTTGCCGATCAATTCGTATAGCTTTCGGGCTCGTGTTTTTATGACTTTTTTGTGCTTTTCAGTAACTTTTGGTATTTTTTATTTTTTTCGTGTTTTTAGACCGCTACGTTTTTTAGATCTTTGTACCATTGTTTGGTTGGTATTACATTTCCGAGCAACATCTCTGGATGACATAGTCCGGTTTTTTACGATGGTACCCACTATTTTCCTGTCCAAATTTGGATCATGTGCTCCACTTTTCTGTTTTCGCTTAACTGTCAACGTCTCCAAATATCATTTAATAACAGAATCCACTGTACTGCGTGCTATGTTTAAATTTTTTGCGATGAAACGGTTTGGACGCGAAGTATTTTCGAGCCATTTGTCGATGATCTTTTTACGGCGTTCCTCTTGAGTCATATTTTATAAATATTTTCAACAGCACCGAACTAAAACCATTAACAAACTGAAACTAGAGAATGTGTAGGCTAATTTGGGTACAAAATGGCATTGCAATTTTTACGCATTGGAAGTATAGCCCGTATTAAAATTGACAGATTTTATTCGTTTCGATTGCCATACATTTTGCAATCGATTTTCACTCTTTATACCTGTTTGAAATTTTGTACCCGGAAACTTTTACTACCTGTGAACAAGTACATACTCGTATTTTCTCAACAAGAAGTCATAAAATAAAAGGGTAAATAAGAAACGACCATTGGAATTTCCCAAGATCAAACAATGAACTACTTGAAAAGCGTATAAAAAGCTGCGCCACTTGGATGAGGCCATTGCGAATATTTCGTTGCAGGAGTTCACATCAGCGATTTTTTTCAAAGTTTTGTTAAGAATATTTAAAAAAGCGTTGAAAAGAACTGTTTTTATTTAGTTTAAAGAAAAATTTGGTTCCGGAAAGACTTTGACAGCGACAAAAAGAGGAGAAATAGATGCTTTCAATGAGTTAGGACTCTCAGGCCGAGAAATTGCACGAAAGCTTAAAAGAAGTAAGACTGTTGTAAACAGTTATCTTGCGGATCCACAAAACTATGGGAAAAATCAAAAAGGACGCACGGCAGAAGCAACAACATTGCGAGAAAAGCGGTTAATTCTACAGCATGCCTCAAATTCTACTCTATCAGCGACTAAAATAAGGGCCAACAACGGAGTATCAGCCAGCATAGATACAGTCCGAAGAATAATACGAAAAAGTGGTACTATACAGAAAAAAAAACTTAAAAAGAAACCTGTTATTGAGGCAAGAACACAAGGTGCATCGAATGAATTTTGCAGGTGAACATGTCACTTGGAGCAGTGAATGGAAACGCGTTGTCTTTTCGGATGAAAAAAAGTTTAATCTTGACGGCCCCGATGCTACAACTTTTATTTCCATGATCTAAGAAAGGAGGAGCTTATTTTGGCAAAGACGCCACAGCAGTACAGGTGTAATGGTGTGTTGAGCTATTATCTACTATGGCACAATCGAGTTGGAATTTTTGTCCAAAACAATGAACGGAAACAACTGCAAATATTTGCTGGAACGGTCATTTCCAAAAGGGAAAAACATTTTCAGACCCCTGCCATGGACGAGACAATGCCCCCATCCACACTTTCAGGATTGTTAGAAGTTGGATTCAATCAGAAGACGTGGAACTTTTGCCATGGCCGCCCTATTCACCGGACCTAAACATAATCGAAAATTTTTGGGCATGGTTATCTCGTCTATGAAGGCGGCAGACAATTTGAAGACAAGGACACTTTAATCGAAGCTATTCGTAATGCGTAGGCACAAATTTCTCTTGATTATTTAAAAAAAAACTGTATGATTCTATTCCAAACAGTCTTATAGAGGTCATATCGAAAAATGGCAGGCTACTCATTATTAATATTGAAAAACATATTAAATAAATGTTGCAAAACCATAAAATGTAAACATTTTATTCTTTTTTTTCCTTTCTTTCGAAGCTTTTGTATGTAGCCCCATCCTAGTGACACATCTTTTTATACGCTTTTCAAGAAGTTCATTTACCCTTTAATTTTATGACTTCCTGTTGAGAAAATATGTACCTGTTCACAGGTAGTAAAAGTTTCCGGGTACAAAATTTCAAACAGGTATAAAGAGTGAAAATCGATTGCAAAATGTATGGCCTCATCCTAGTGATCGCCAGTGTATAAGGAAATCATTATACAAACCCATCAATAGAATTTTTAAGCATTTTTCAATAATGTTCCATCGTTGGATACTCTTGATCATATAATACACATAGACCACATAGAAAAGATTCCTAAAATAACCGTATTTCAATATGAGAAAGCCAATTGTAGCAGACTCAACACCTGCTTTACGAATTTTAACTGGTCATTATATTCCGTCCAGAACGACGTGGATGTGGCTGCTGATATTCTTTTTACTTAAAAATCTTAAAAATCACAAATCTGCTGGTCCGAATGGTAAAATGCATATTATTTATGCGTAAGTTATAAAAATAGCAATTCCTGCTACTTATTTGTACATACATATGTATATTTATTACCACGTTACTTAACATAAAAGTGTCTCATTGATCTTCACAAAATTGAGTTGAGTGGATGGGTGAAAAGCATAACAAAAATTATTTTATTAAAAAAATAGGTGAAATACATTAAATTGAATATTATGATGAAAGTATTGTAAGAGTGAAATACAGGTGTAAATAGATAAAATGTATATTAAGTATAATGGGCAAAATTAGGTGGACGATGTTATTATACTTTCTTCTGATCTTTAAAATTTAGTTTGTTCACCCTTTGATTTGATGATAGCAGTCAGACGTTTAGGGATACTCATTAGCTTTGTTCAGTGAACCTGTTCCGGACTGTTACGAAAAGCACAAGCTTTCCTGTTCAGTGAGAAAAATTTCTGTCCGAATCTGTTCTGCTCTGTGTTCAGTGAGGCTGTTCCAATTTGTTCGGAACAGAAAATCTTGCATCTACTTTGGATGTAGAACACAATTGTGAAAAGTGTCAAAATCAGCTGTGCTGTACTTTTCTGTTCTCATTTGATTTGACGTTTTTCACAAATCTGTGCTGTTCTGTTCTAGTTTTTCCTCACTGGACAAAGCTATTATCATTCTCAGTTCAATCGCGGGTTGCTTTTGACGTAAGTGCCTGTTCACATTGGCGAGGGGATGAAAGTCTTCACCATGAACGTTGTGTTCACATTTTCATGGTGTTGAAAGATTTTTGACAAGCGGAATCGGAGCATTTTTAAATTTGAGCAGTTGGCCTGAAACTTACCTTTTTTCCTCTTCTTTACGCTTCCTTGCTCATCAACGATCAAAACCAAAATGAAAAATATGTCAAAAATGGAACGATATGGGAAAAAACGATGTGCTTCATCCGAGAATCCACTTTAGAAATGGATTTTCAGTGCAAGTAACGCTTCTTCTTCCCACTTCAATAAAAAGCGTTTCCTCTCTTTCGGACAATTTTCCTGCCCGCGCCAATGTAAACAGGCATTAATACAAAATTATGTGTATATAATGGGTGATAAAAAATTCAGATAGTATTCTAAATATTAAAATAACGCAAAATGGAGTATAAATAATAAGAAATAAAATCCGCTATAAGTTGACAGTGGAACAAATTGGTGCTAATCTCTGGTCAAGTAACCAGAGTGAAAAAATAGTGAACAAACACTCTTTGGTTACCACAGATTTATAACCATTGGTTATAACCAGAGATTTAATCAACTGTGAACAAACCGGCCAGCATCTAATTTCTCATCAACTGACGACATCTGAAATTTTCTTTTGAAGCATCTGATGTTTTATGTTACATTTTCAATTTTTTGCGCTCTAGAAGGTGTTTTTCCCAGAATCTCTGAAAACAGCAATTGTGTTACCACTGCACAAAAAAGGTGACAAATTGATATTAAATAATTATCGACCCATTTCTTCTGTCGGTTTTTTTTTTAAAGTTTATGAAAGAAGTATTAAGACTATAGTATTACCCTTTTCAGATGGAATTTGCAATTTGGCTTTAAAACCGGCAGGTCAACCGAAAATGGGTTGATAAGTGCAATTTACGACTATATAAATTCTGTCTACTTTATTTTTTTTGACATCACTAAAGCTTTTGGTACGGTAAACATGGTGAACCATACATTGTCGTTAAACAAACTACTTAACGTGGGATTCAGATTATACATACATAGATATCACACTAGATCAAGGGCTTAATTGGAAAGACCATACTTTCTACCTAAAGCAGTATCTGAATGTAGCCCCAAACAAAGCGCGTTTTGAATCACAGAAAATGTCACACAGAACTCAACCGATGATGTGCTGAAATACAAATTGATATTGGTTCTTTTTGTGAAACAATGGGCCGAAATATGGGAAGTGGCTGCGCCACTTGGATGAGGCCATTGCGAATATTTCGTTGCAGGAGTTCACATCAGCGATTTTTTTCAAAGTTTTGTTAAGAATATTTAAAAAAGCGTTGAAAAGAACTGTTTTTATTTAGTTTAAAGAAAAATTTGGTTCCGGAAAGACTTTGACAGCGACAGAAAGAGGAGAAATAGATGCTTTCAATGAGTTAGGACTCTCAGGCCGAGAAATTGCACGAAAGCTTAAAAGAAGTAAGACTGTTGTAAACAGTTATCTTGCGAATCCACAAAACTATGGGAAAAATCAAAAAGGACGCACGGCAGAAGCAACAACATTGCGAGAAAAGCGGTTAATTCTACAGCGTGCCTCAAATTCTACTCTATCAGCGACTAAAATAAGGGCCAACAACGGAGTATCAGCCAGCATAGATACAGTCCGAAGAATAATACGAAAAAGTGGTACTATACAGAAAAAAAAACTTAAAAAGAAACCTGTTATTGAGGCAAGAACACAAGGTGCATCGAATGAATTTTGCAGGTGAACATGTCACTTGGAGCAGTGAATGGAAACGCGTTGTCTTTTCGGATGAAAAAAAGTTTAATCTTGACGGCCCCGATGCTACAACTTTTATTTCCATGATCTAAGAAAGGAGGAGCTTATTTTGGCAAAGACGCCACAGCAGTACAGGTGTAATGGTGTGTTGAGCTATTATCTACTATGGCACAATCGAGTTGGAATTTTTGTCCAAAACAATGAACGGAAACAACTGCAAATATTTGCTGGAACGGTCATTTCCAAAAGGGAAAAACATTTTCAGACCCCTGCCATGGACGAGACAATGCCCCCATCCACACTTTCAGGATTGTTAGAAGTTGGATTCAATCAGAAGACGTGGAACTTTTGCCATGGCCGCCCTATTCACCGGACCTAAACATAATCGAAAATTTTTGGGCATGGTTATCTCGTCTATGAAGGCGGCAGACAATTTGAAGACAAGGACACTTTAATCGAAGCTATTCGTAATGCGTAGGCACAAATTTCTCTTGATTATTTAAAAAAAAACTGTATGATTCTATTCCAAACAGTCTTATAGAGGTCATATCGAAAAATGGCAGGCTACTCATTATTAATATTGAAAAACATATTAAATAAATGTTGCAAAACCATAAAATGTAAACATTTTATTCTTTTTTTTCCTTTCTTTCGAAGCTTTTGTATGTAGCCCCATCCTAGTGACACATCTTTTTATACGCTTTTCAAGAAGTTCATTTACCCTTTAATTTTATGACTTCCTGTTGAGAAAATATGTACCTGTTCACAGGTAGTAAAAGTTTCCGGGTACAAAATTTCAAACAGGTATAAAGAGTGAAAATCGATTGCAAAATGTATGGCCTCATCCTAGTGATCGCCAGTGTATAAGGAAATCATTATACAAACCCATCAATAGAATTTTTAAGCATTTTTCAATAATGTTCCATCGTTGGATACTCTTGATCATATAATACACATAGACCACATAGAAAAGATTCCTAAAATAACCGTATTTCAATATGAGAAAGCCAATTGTAGCAGACTCAACACCTGCTTTACGAATTTTAACTGGTCATTATATTCCGTCCAGAACGACGTGGATGTGGCTGCTGATATTCTTTTTACTTAAAAATCTTAAAAATCACAAATCTGCTGGTCCGAATGGTAAAATGCATATTATTTATGCGTAAGTTATAAAAATAGCAATTCCTGCTACTTATTTGTACATACATATGTATATTTATTACCACGTTACTTAACATAAAAGTGTCTCATTGATCTTCACAAAATTGAGTTGAGTGGATGGGTGAAAAGCATAACAAAAATTATTTTATTAAAAAAATAGGTGAAATACATTAAATTGAATATTATGATGAAAGTATTGTAAGAGTGAAATACAGGTGTAAATAGATAAAATGTATATTAAGTATAATGGGCAAAATTAGGTGGACGATGTTATTATACTTTCTTCTGATCTTTAAAATTTAGTTTGTTCACCCTTTGATTTGATGATAGCAGTCAGACGTTTAGGGATACTCATTAGCTTTGTTCAGTGAACCTGTTCCGGACTGTTACGAAAAGCACAAGCTTTCCTGTTCAGTGAGAAAAATTTCTGTCCGAATCTGTTCTGCTCTGTGTTCAGTGAGGCTGTTCCAATTTGTTCGGAACAGAAAATCTTGCATCTACTTTGGATGTAGAACACAATTGTGAAAAGTGTCAAAATCAGCTGTGCTGTACTTTTCTGTTCTCATTTGATTTGACGTTTTTCACAAATCTGTGCTGTTCTGTTCTAGTTTTTCCTCACTGGACAAAGCTATTATCATTCTCAGTTCAATCGCGGGTTGCTTTTGACGTAAGTGCCTGTTCACATTGGCGAGGGGATGAAAGTCTTCACCATGAACGTTGTGTTCACATTTTCATGGTGTTGAAAGATTTTTGACAAGCGGAATCGGAGCATTTTTAAATTTGAGCAGTTGGCCTGAAACTTACCTTTTTTCCTCTTCTTTACGCTTCCTTGCTCATCAACGATCAAAACCAAAATGAAAAATATGTCAAAAATGGAACGATATGGGAAAAAACGATGTGCTTCATCCGAGAATCCACTTTAGAAATGGATTTTCAGTGCAAGTAACGCTTCTTCTTCCCACTTCAATAAAAAGCGTTTCCTCTCTTTCGGACAATTTTCCTGCCCGCGCCAATGTAAACAGGCATTAATACAAAATTATGTGTATATAATGGGTGATAAAAAATTCAGATAGTATTCTAAATATTAAAATAACGCAAAATGGGGTATAAATAATAAGAAATAAAATCCGCTATAAGTTGACAGTGGAACACGAATTGGTGCTAATCTCTGGTCAAGTAACCAGAGTGAAAAAATAGTGAACAAACACTCTTTGGTTACCACAGATTTATAACCATTGGTTATAACCAGAGATTTAATCAACTGTGAACAAACCGGCCAGCATCTAATTTCTCATCAACTGACGACATCTGAAATTTTCTTTTGAAGCATCTGATGTTTTATGTTACATTTTCAATTTTTTGCGCTCTAGAAGGTGTTTTTCCCAGAATCTCTGAAAACAGCAATTGTGTTACCACTGCACAAAAAAGGTGACAAATTGATATTAAATAATTATCGACCCATTTCTTCTGTCGGTTTTTTTTTTAAAGTTTATGAAAGAAGTATTAAGACTATAGTATTACCCTTTTCAGATGGAATTTGCAATTTGGCTTTAAAACCGGCAGGTCAACCGAAAATGCGTTGCTAAGTGCAATTTACGACTATCTAAATTCTGTCTACTTTATTTTTTTTTGACATCACTAAAGCTTTTGATACGGTAAACATGGTGAACCATACATTGTCGTTAAACAAACTACTTAACGTGGGATTCAGATTATACATACATAGATATCACACTAGATCAAGGGCTTAATTGGAAAGACCATACTTTCTACCTAAAGCAGTATCTGAATGTAGCCCCAAACAAAGCGCGTTTTGAATCACAGAAAATGTCACACAGAACTCAACCGATGATGTGCTGAAATACAAATTGATATTGGTTCTTTTTGTGAAACAATGGGCCGAAATATGGGAAGTGGCTGCGCCACTTGGATGAGGCCATTGCGAATATTTCGTTGCAGGAGTTCACATCAGCGATTTTTTTCAAAGTTTTGTTAAGAATATTTAAAAAAGCGTTGAAAAGAACTGTTTTTATTTAGTTTAAAGAAAAATTTGGTTCCGGAAAGACTTTGACAGCGACAGAAAGAGGAGAAATAGATGCTTTCAATGAGTTAGGACTCTCAGGCCGAGAAATTGCACGAAAGCTTAAAAGAAGTAAGACTGTTGTAAACAGTTATCTTGCGGATCCACAAAACTATGGGAAAAATCAAAAAGGACGCACGGCAGAAGCAACAACATTGCGAGAAAAGCGGTTAATTCTACAGCGTGCCTCAAATTCTACTCTATCAGCGACTAAAATAAGGGCCAACAACGGAGTATCAGCCAGCATAGATACAGTCCGAAGAATAATACGAAAAAGTGGTACTATACAGAAAAAAAAACTTAAAAAGAAACCTGTTATTGAGGCAAGAACACAAGGTGCATCGAATGAATTTTGCAGGTGAACATGTCACTTGGAGCAGTGAATGGAAACGCGTTGTCTTTTCGGATGAAAAAAAGTTTAATCTTGACGGCCCCGATGCTACAACTTTTATTTCCATGATCTAAGAAAGGAGGAGCTTATTTTGGCAAAGACGCCACAGCAGTACAGGTGTAGTGGTGTGTTGAGCTACTATGTTGGAATTTTTGTCCAAAACAATGAACGGAAACAACTGCAAATATTTGCTGGAACGGTCATTTCCAAAAGGGAAAAACATTTTCAGACCCCTGCCATGGACGAGACAATGCCCCCATCCACACTTTCAGGATTGTTAGAAGTTGGATTCAATCAGAAGACGTGGAACTTTTGCCATGGCCGCCCTATTCACCGGACCTAAACATAATCGAAAATTTTTGGGCATGGTTATCTCGTCTATGAAGGCGGCAGACAATTTGAAGACAAGGACACTTTAATCGAAGCTATTCGTAATGCGTAGGCACAAATTTCTCTTGATTATTTAAAAAAAAACTGTATGATTCTATTCCAAACAGTCTTATAGAGGTCATATCGAAAAATGGCAGGCTACTCATTATTAATATTGAAAAACATATTAAATAAATGTTGCAAAACCATAAAATGTAAACATTTTATTCTTTTTTTTCCTTTCTTTCGAAGCTTTTGTATGTAGCCCCATCCTAGTGACACATCTTTTTATACGCTTTTCAAGAAGTTCATTTACCCTTTAATTTTATGACTTCCTGTTGAGAAAATATGTACCTGTTCACAGGTAGTAAAAGTTTCCGGGTACAAAATTTCAAACAGGTATAAAGAGTGAAAATCGATTGCAAAATGTATGGCCTCATCCTAGTGATCGCCAGTGTATAAGGAAATCATTATACAAACCCATCAATAGAATTTTTAAGCATTTTTCAATAATGTTCCATCGTTGGATACTCTTGATCATATAATACACATAGACCACATAGAAAAGATTCCTAAAATAACCGTATTTCAATATGAGAAAGCCAATTGTAGCAGACTCAACACCTGCTTTACGAATTTTAACTGGTCATTATATTCCGTCCAGAACGACGTGGATGTGGCTGCTGATATTCTTTTTACTTAAAAATCTTAAAAATCACAAATCTGCTGGTCCGAATGGTAAAATGCATATTATTTATGCGTAAGTTATAAAAATAGCAATTCCTGCTACTTATTTGTACATACATATGTATATTTATTACCACGTTACTTAACATAAAAGTGTCTCATTGATCTTCACAAAATTGAGTTGAGTGGATGGGTGAAAAGCATAACAAAAATTATTTTATTAAAAAAATAGGTGAAATACATTAAATTGAATATTATGATGAAAGTATTGTAAGAGTGAAATACAGGTGTAAATAGATAAAATGTATATTAAGTATAATGGGCAAAATTAGGTGGACGATGTTATTATACTTTCTTCTGATCTTTAAAATTTAGTTTGTTCACCCTTTGATTTGATGATAGCAGTCAGACGTTTAGGGATACTCATTAGCTTTGTTCAGTGAACCTGTTCCGGACTGTTACGAAAAGCACAAGCTTTCCTGTTCAGTGAGAAAAATTTCTGTCCGAATCTGTTCTGCTCTGTGTTCAGTGAGGCTGTTCCAATTTGTTCGGAACAGAAAATCTTGCATCTACTTTGGATGTAGAACACAATTGTGAAAAGTGTCAAAATCAGCTGTGCTGTACTTTTCTGTTCTCATTTGATTTGACGTTTTTCACAAATCTGTGCTGTTCTGTTCTAGTTTTTCCTCACTGGACAAAGCTATTATCATTCTCAGTTCAATCGCGGGTTGCTTTTGACGTAAGTGCCTGTTCACATTGGCGAGGGGATGAAAGTCTTCACCATGAACGTTGTGTTCACATTTTCATGGTGTTGAAAGATTTTTGACAAGCGGAATCGGAGCATTTTTAAATTTGAGCAGTTGGCCTGAAACTTACCTTTTTTCCTCTTCTTTACGCTTCCTTGCTCATCAACGATCAAAACCAAAATGAAAAATATGTCAAAAATGGAACGATATGGGAAAAAACGATGTGCTTCATCCGAGAATCCACTTTAGAAATGGATTTTCAGTGCAAGTAACGCTTCTTCTTCCCACTTCAATAAAAAGCGTTTCCTCTCTTTCGGACAATTTTCCTGCCCGCGCCAATGTAAACAGGCATTAATACAAAATTATGTGTATATAATGGGTGATAAAAAATTCAGATAGTATTCTAAATATTAAAATAACGCAAAATGGGGTATAAATAATAAGAAATAAAATCCGCTATAAGTTGACAGTGGAACACGAATTGGTGCTAATCTCTGGTCAAGTAACCAGAGTGAAAAAATAGTGAACAAACACTCTTTGGTTACCACAGATTTATAACCATTGGTTATAACCAGAGATTTAATCAACTGTGAACAAACCGGCCAGCATCTAATTTCTCATCAACTGACGACATCTGAAATTTTCTTTTGAAGCATCTGATGTTTTATGTTACATTTTCAATTTTTTGCGCTCTAGAAGGTGTTTTTCCCAGAATCTCTGAAAACAGCAATTGTGTTACCACTGCACAAAAAAGGTGACAAATTGATATTAAATAATTATCGACCCATTTCTTCTGTCGGTTTTTTTTTTAAAGTTTATGAAAGAAGTATTAAGACTATAGTATTACCCTTTTCAGATGGAATTTGCAATTTGGCTTTAAAACCGGCAGGTCAACCGAAAATGCGTTGCTAAGTGCAATTTACGACTATCTAAATTCTGTCTACTTTATTTTTTTTTGACATCACTAAAGCTTTTGATACGGTAAACATGGTGAACCATACATTGTCGTTAAACAAACTACTTAACGTGGGATTCAGATTATACATACATAGATATCACACTAGATCAAGGGCTTAATTGGAAAGACCATACTTTCTACCTAAAGCAGTATCTGAATGTAGCCCCAAACAAAGCGCGTTTTGAATCACAGAAAATGTCACACAGAACTCAACCGATGATGTGCTGAAATACAAATTGATATTGGTTCTTTTTGTGAAACAATGGGCCGAAATATGGGAAGTGGCTGCGCCACTTGGATGAGGCCATTGCGAATATTTCGTTGCAGGAGTTCACATCAGCGATTTTTTTCAAAGTTTTGTTAAGAATATTTAAAAAAGCGTTGAAAAGAACTGTTTTTATTTAGTTTAAAGAAAAATTTGGTTCCGGAAAGACTTTGACAGCGACAGAAAGAGGAGAAATAGATGCTTTCAATGAGTTAGGACTCTCAGGCCGAGAAATTGCACGAAAGCTTAAAAGAAGTAAGACTGTTGTAAACAGTTATCTTGCGGATCCACAAAACTATGGGAAAAATCAAAAAGGACGCACGGCAGAAGCAACAACATTGCGAGAAAAGCGGTTAATTCTACAGCGTGCCTCAAATTCTACTCTATCAGCGACTAAAATAAGGGCCAACAACGGAGTATCAGCCAGCATAGATACAGTCCGAAGAATAATACGAAAAAGTGGTACTATACAGAAGAAAAAACTTAAAAAGGAACCTGTTATTGAGGCAAGAACACAAGGTGCATCGAATGAATTTTGCAGGTGAACATGTCACTTGGAGCAGTGAATGGAAACGCGTTGTCTTTTCGGATGAAAAAAAGTTTAATCTTGACGGCCCCGATGCTACAACTTTTATTTCCATGATCTAAGAAAGGAGGAGCTTATTTTGGCAAAGACGCCACAGCAGTACAGGTGTAATGGTGTGTTGAGCTATTATCTACTATGGCACAATCGAGTTGGAATTTTTGTCCAAAACAATGAACGGAAACAACTGCAAATATTTGCTGGAACGGTCATTTCCAAAAGGGAAAAACATTTTCAGACCCCTGCCATGGACGAGACAATGCCCCCATCCACACTTTCAGGATTGTTAGAAGTTGGATTCAATCAGAAGACGTGGAACTTTTGCCATGGCCGCCCTATTCACCGGACCTAAACATAATCGAAAATTTTTGGGCATGGTTATCTCGTCTATGAAGGCGGCAGACAATTTGAAGACAAGGACACTTTAATCGAAGCTATTCGTAATGCGTAGGCACAAATTTCTCTTGATTATTTAAAAAAAAACTGTATGATTCTATTCCAAACAGTCTTATAGAGGTCATATCGAAAAATGGCAGGCTACTCATTATTAATATTGAAAAACATATTAAATAAATGTTGCAAAACCATAAAATGTAAACATTTTATTCTTTTTTTTCCTTTCTTTCGAAGCTTTTGTATGTAGCCCCATCCTAGTGACACATCTTTTTATACGCTTTTCAAGAAGTTCATTTACCCTTTAATTTTATGACTTCCTGTTGAGAAAATATGTACCTGTTCACAGGTAGTAAAAGTTTCCGGGTACAAAATTTCAAACAGGTATAAAGAGTGAAAATCGATTGCAAAATGTATGGCCTCATCCTAGTGATCGCCAGTGTATAAGGAAATCATTATACAAACCCATCAATAGAATTTTTAAGCATTTTTCAATAATGTTCCATCGTTGGATACTCTTGATCATATAATACACATAGACCACATAGAAAAGATTCCTAAAATAACCGTATTTCAATATGAGAAAGCCAATTGTAGCAGACTCAACACCTGCTTTACGAATTTTAACTGGTCATTATATTCCGTCCAGAACGACGTGGATGTGGCTGCTGATATTCTTTTTACTTAAAAATCTTAAAAATCACAAATCTGCTGGTCCGAATGGTAAAATGCATATTATTTATGCGTAAGTTATAAAAATAGCAATTCCTGCTACTTATTTGTACATACATATGTATATTTATTACCACGTTACTTAACATAAAAGTGTCTCATTGATCTTCACAAAATTGAGTTGAGTGGATGGGTGAAAAGCATAACAAAAATTATTTTATTAAAAAAATAGGTGAAATACATTAAATTGAATATTATGATGAAAGTATTGTAAGAGTGAAATACAGGTGTAAATAGATAAAATGTATATTAAGTATAATGGGCAAAATTAGGTGGACGATGTTATTATACTTTCTTCTGATCTTTAAAATTTAGTTTGTTCACCCTTTGATTTGATGATAGCAGTCAGACGTTTAGGGATACTCATTAGCTTTGTTCAGTGAACCTGTTCCGGACTGTTACGAAAAGCACAAGCTTTCCTGTTCAGTGAGAAAAATTTCTGTCCGAATCTGTTCTGCTCTGTGTTCAGTGAGGCTGTTCCAATTTGTTCGGAACAGAAAATCTTGCATCTACTTTGGATGTAGAACACAATTGTGAAAAGTGTCAAAATCATTTGATTTGACGTTTTTCACAAATCTGTGCTGTTCTGTTCTAGTTTTTCCTCACTGGACAAAGCTATTATCATTCTCAGTTCAATCGCGGGTTGCTTTTGACGTAAGTGCCTGTTCACATTGGCGAGGGGATGAAAGTCTTCACCATGAACGTTGTGTTCACATTTTCATGGTGTTGAAAGATTTTTGACAAGCGGAATCGGAGCATTTTTAAATTTGAGCAGTTGGCCTGAAACTTACCTTTTTTCCTCTTCTTTACGCTTCCTTGCTCATCAACGATCAAAACCAAAATGAAAAATATGTCAAAAATGGAACGATATGGGAAAAAACGATGTGCTTCATCCGAGAATCCACTTTAGAAATGGATTTTCAGTGCAAGTAACGCTTCTTCTTCCCACTTCAATAAAAAGCGTTTCCTCTCTTTCGGACAATTTTCCTGCCCGCGCCAATGTAAACAGGCATTAATACAAAATTATGTGTATATAATGGGTGATAAAAAATTCAGATAGTATTCTAAATATTAAAATAACGCAAAATGGAGTATAAATAATAAGAAATAAAATCCGCTATAAGTTGACAGTGGAACAAATTGGTGCTAATCTCTGGTCAAGTAACCAGAGTGAAAAAATAGTGAACAAACACTCTTTGGTTACCACAGATTTATAACCATTGGTTATAACCAGAGATTTAATCAACTGTGAACAAACCGGCCAGCATCTAATTTCTCATCAACTGACGACATCTGAAATTTTCTTTTGAAGCATCTGATGTTTTATGTTACATTTTCAATTTTTTGCGCTCTAGAAGGTGTTTTTCCCAGAATCTCTGAAAACAGCAATTGTGTTACCACTGCACAAAAAAGGTGACAAATTGATATTAAATAATTATCGACCCATTTCTTCTGTCGGTTTTTTTTTTAAAGTTTATGAAAGAAGTATTAAGACTATAGTATTACCCTTTTCAGATGGAATTTGCAATTTGGCTTTAAAACCGGCAGGTCAACCGAAAATGCGTTGCTAAGTGCAATTTACGACTATCTAAATTCTGTCTACTTTATTTTTTTTTGACATCACTAAAGCTTTTGATACGGTAAACATGGTGAACCATACATTGTCGTTAAACAAACTACTTAACGTGGGATTCAGATTATACATACATAGATATCACACTAGATCAAGGGCTTAATTGGAAAGACCATACTTTCTACCTAAAGCAGTATCTAAATGTAGCCCCAAACAAAGCGCGTTTTGAATCACAGAAAATGTCACACAGAACACAACCGATGATGTGCTGAAATACAAATTGATATTGGCTCTTTTTGTGAAACAATGGGCCGAAATATGGGAAACTATTTGGAAAAATTGAAACAAAATGTTGTACAATGATGACCGCTCTTTGCTTGACGTCTTCTAACGCGGTGGCTATAACGAGATGTAAAATAATTTTATCGCAGCGTTAAATAATCTTATTGTGGCGTTAAAAATGCGTTCTGTTTGACTGAGCCTTAAATAGGCAACTCTATCATCTTAGTCTCTTTTGCCAGCCACCTATTCTTTATAATAATCTTTTTAAATCAAAGCTGGAGTACGGCATTTCTTGTGGGGAGGCACATATTTTAATACACTAGAATCTTTATTGCTCAAACAAAAGCATGGGATTCGAATTATGCATAAAGTTATTCACAGAACACCCAGTTTTGATTTGTTCAAATGGCTCGGAATTCTTCCTCTAAGACAATTGTACTGTTACAAAGTGTTGAAGATATTTTTCAAAAATTCCGGATACTATGATTTTAGACTTCATGACAATTATAATTTACGAATCCACGCCAGAAACTCCGTGTCAGTTTGAGCAATCTACAAGACACACTATTTACGATTTTATCGTATTACATCTTCTCGTTTATTTAATGCACTTCCAAAATTCCTAAGGTGTGACAGTGTACAAACAGTATTTCGAAGCAAAATAAAAAAAATGGCTATTTTCGATTAACTATTTGCAAATAGAAAATTTGCTTGCTCCAATTTCGTAAAGAACATATTTTTTTAAATTTTTCGTTACTTACATTTTCCCCCATAAATCATTTTTTTTCTTATTCAATTTTTACTTCAGGCGATAACTACACTCGCGTGAAAAAGGCCTACTTAGCAAAACCCTGAAAACAATTTATTGTATTGTATAGTATTATGCCAAATTGTATTTTTTCATTAGAGAACAGCCATTGTGTACCAGCAAGGTGGCCCATCGCACACTATGGCCATGCAGCTAGAGAGTGGTTAGATTGCGTGTATGAAAATTTGTGGATAGGGCGGGATGGACCCATTCTGTGGAAACCACAATGGACTTTTATTTATTGGGACGGATGAAGGACATTGTTTACTTATCAGAATAATAACACTGGATGCGAAAGTCCGAGAATAATTGGAAAGAATGGACATTGTTAGAGCCTTTCAAAGACGAGATCTGGCGCGCATATAAAGCGATGGTTTGCCCTTTGAACGATTGATATGATATGGAATGAATAGAAATAAAAATGTGCAATCAATATTTGTACTTCTTTTCCTAAAATGTTTAACAATTTTTAATGTAACATTTTACTTGTTTCAATGAGTTGGGTCGTATCTTAAAACCTATAATCCTAACTTCAGATAAAATGAGATGATTTTTTTTTTATTTGTATATACTAGGTATAAGTTTCAAAGTTGCAAAAAGTGGGATATAATTACATACAAATATAATTGATACTGATGACAAAGTCAACATTTTAAGTTTAAAAAAAATCACTTTTGATCTTTAATAACTTTTAGCACATTAATTTGAGGGCAATACATATTTACTGTGAAACAATTAAAGTACACACTAATAGTACTTACATTTGTTACCATATACGTAAAAATTTGACAGATGCTATTCTCAATAGGAGTCAAAACAGGGCAGCGTTGGCTTAAAACCTCTGCACGCATTCCCCCCTTCCCAACGATTTTTTTCTCAAAATATGTTAAGGAATCTCCTTTTAAAGTTCTCGATACATTATCCGAAACACCCTGTATAAGATGGTGAATGAAAAATATAATATATGATTTTGAGAACGAAAGGCGCCGACCATGTTTGCCCTCCTATCTATTACTACAGACTTTTCAATTAAGGGCACTAAAACTAGTAGTGTTTTAACTGTTATTTGAAAAAGTATTCGATTACATTATGTGTGGAATATGATATCGGCCAAATGGGGTGTGTAATGGCATAATAACGTTAAATTACAGGATCTCGGTGGCCGGTTGACGTTGCCGAAACGAGAGATGACTATTAACCATGCCGTCAAATTTGTTGTGCAGAAGATGGAACCCTGTCTTGACTGAACCATATGTCCTTGAGATCCATATCTTCCAACTTAGGCCACAAAAAATTCGTTATCATCGACCTGTACCTCTCGCCGGTGATAAAGGGGTGCTAACGGAGCCGATGATCCCGCCGGGCCAAAATCCACAGCTAAACGACGAACAATAGATTCAATAGGACAATTGTGTGCATCGTAATAAACACGTGGCGCATGGAATGTAGCACTCATTTTAATAGTACATAGTACAGTTTATAATTTTATAATTTTTCACGCTATAGTCAAAGTTTGAGCGTTCCTATTGGGAAACCCTTTATAATGGCCTTTCTGCCATTCAAACTCCATTAAAAGATTGCTAGCTTTGGACTTTTCTTAACCATTGCAGCCGTTGCATTCGGTGCACTCATTGTACTCAGTGTATTATTAACAGTTTCTATTGAACTTGTTTCCTTAAATTCAGGCACCCAAAAAGAGTAAAAAAAGTAAACAGTATATTCATTTCAGTATCAGGTGAGCAAGATTGTACAGTATTTGTTTTCTGCATTGTGGTACTCATTTTCATTTTTGGTGTACTCTTGTTCGTATAATTGGAAAGCAAAGAGTACCCTAAAGTACAGTACTCGTTAATAGAGAGCAAATGAATGTATTCATGCAGACCTCTAGTACATAGCACGGATAAATAGTCAATCTCTCAGTCAAATCAGGGCATTCGAAATCATACACAACAAACCAAAATTTTGCGTACTCGGTATATGGTATGTGTCAATCACAACCTATATAGGTTGTAATACCATATACAGTGTGTCCCCTAATTCGTTGACTATAATTTGGGAAATGATTTCTAAGAAAAAAACCGTTCTACAGTAGACATCATTTCTCGAGGATTTAAGAAAAGGCTTACTTTGGTGTACCCTGACCCATGTTAACGGAAATTACTCTGTTAGTATTAATGGTAAATACTTCGTGTAGGACTTTATTTTTAGAAGAGATACCAACCTTTATAACGTTTTTTTTTATTATTGTTACTTTCATAAGAAAAAATAGTAAAACATTATGTTAATTAGGCATTTGCTGGAGAAAAGTGACCTCAAAGTCGAAAATTAGCATGGGCAATGAAAACGGAACAGGCTTAGAAATTGGATATCTAAAGACTCAAACAAGATATCAACTTTATTTAAACGCCGTTATAAAGGCTGGTATTACTTCGTCCTACACGAAGTTTTTACCATTAGTACTAACAGAGAAATTTCTGTTAACATGGGTCACGGTACACCAAAGCAAGCCTTTTCTTAAATCCTGATAAATGATGTCAAAATTGGAGATAGACCCTTACTGTAGAACGATTTTTTTCTTAGAATATGCAAAGGAATCATTTCCCAAATTATCGTCAACGAATTAGGGGACACCCTCTATAGAGCTTTGTTCGAGCAGTATCATAAATATAAGATATTCAAAACGAATTGCAGTATAAAAGGTGGTTTTCAATTAGTTAAAGTTTATACATACTCACATCTTTGTTTGTATTTCCCTAAAATTGCAGGGGAATTATGGATATGCCAAATTTTATATATATATATCTGTTATCGTAGTTTTTAAGTTATTAATTTTAAACCATGCGTTTTATAATATTGTATCTAAGTACTAAAAAGATATCGATCTATTATGATATATCAATAAATGAAATGAAATGTCTCACCGTAGCGCGACCAAATTTAACCAACAATGGACCGAAACAGTCTACTAAAACATGGGTAAAAGGTCTGGAGTTAAAGGCTAACCGAGCCTTAGGAAGCTGGCCCATTACCGGCATTTTCGCTTTAACATTGAGACGCTTGCACATGAAACATCTTTTTCATACTCTCTCAACAGCTCCTCGTATGCAGATTATCCAGGCGTTTTCACAAATGTCGGATATAACTGTAGCAGTCCCCATGAGAGAGTTTTTTTGGTTACGATAGCAGAAAAGTAGGTCGGCCAAAGGATGCTTCTTAGGGAGTATCGCTGGGTTACGGGAGGAAAATGAAGAATTTGCCTTTTGCACTCTCCAACGCAATCGTAACGTACCATCCTCGTCAAGAAACGGTGACAAACTCAAGATTGAACTTGACGAGCTAATCTTTCCGCTTGATCTGAGAGAAGCGATGTCACTCGAAAACGAATCTTCCTGGATCTTCAAAAATAACCAATTTTCGGCTTGAATATCGTCATCAAATGGCGTAACAAAAACTTCTTTAACTGCGATCTTTTTTTGAAGGATTTTTTTAAAACGAAACAAAAAGGCAATTGCTCTGACAGAGGAAGACCAACTGGATTGAAATCTTGCAGATAACAAGTCATATGCACATCTTTCAACATCTTGAAGACTTTCTTTCATCGTTCTCTTCAACACACGCCGTTATGCTAGGTGTTATGGGCCATTTTTCATGAGGACGTTTTAGAAAATTCGGGCCTTTAAACCACCTCGTATCTTGATTTCCCATAGAGGAATCGAAATGTTTTGTGCCATCGTCAGCCACATTATCGTTGGAACCAACGTGAAACGGCAGACGGGAAGAGGTAGTATCCAAGATCTCACCCACTCGAGTTGAAACGAAGGAAGGCAGCTTATTAGTACAGTTGATCCAAGAAAGCACAGTCTTTGAATCCGATAAAAACAATGACTCATCGATTCTAATGCAATGAGACTCCTTAATAGTAACTACCAATCGAACTCCAAGTACAGCAGCTTGCAGCTCCAAACGAGGTACAGATAATTGTTTTACAGGCGCTACCTTGGCCTTTGTCATAGCCTGTACTACTTCAACCTAATCGTGTCGAACGAACCGAAAGTAAGCGACTGTAGCAAATGAAATTTCTGATTAATCAACAAAAACTATAAGACTTACTTTGCATTCGTCAGGATTCCAAGATACGCATCGATGACAAATTTGGATATTCTCGATGCGCTTCAGCGCTCTTTGATGAATCCCAGCCATAAGCTTCGTAAATAAGATGACATCGGCTCATCCCAATCCAACCCTTCTCTCCATACGTCTTGAAGAATGATGCGTCCGCGAATGATGAACAACGAAACAATTCCGAGAGGATCGAAAATCTTCAAACATATCTTTCATGATCTCATCGTCTGACAATTTATACGAGCAGTGGTCAGAGGATGGATACCGAAACATACCTAAGTCTTAGAAACCAAACTATCGCTTTCGTTAGGATTAATTCTTACCAACTTGGTGTTGACATTACCATCTGGCATCTGGTGGGCTGTTTGACTTGACTGTATTCCAACAAGATCAAAATTCATGGAATTGCAAATTCGTACAGCATATTTCGTAACGGCAGTTGCGTCTTCAAACGGTGTTATGACTATTGAAATAATCGGCGACATAGGTGCGTTTGATCAATCCATCAACGGCTTCAGGATATTCATTTTTAAATAGGTTGGCATGATGATTTTTAACATACTGCGCGCATGTCGGAGAGCATCTGGGTCCAAACATCATAACCTCCATGATGTAAACTCTCGGTTTTCTTGAGCTATCTCCTTCTCTCCAAAGAATGCGTTGGCACTCTCTAACATCTGCGTTTACAGCTACTTGGCGTTCCCGGAATTTAAAAAGACCAGCGTGTAAGGGAACCAGGTTGTCTGGCCCTTTCAACAAGTGAGTATTTAAAGATATACCATTGACTTTCGAGCGACTGACCAATTCACCTTTTCGGGGCGGGGGCATGACACCGAATTTCTCGGTGGTAAAATGACGCCGCACAATGTCGTACAGATCAACTTCCTCCCTGATTTGATTGCATCATGGAACATCAGTTTCATTGAAGGCTTTGATGCCTGATTTAAGCAGTACACATTCATCGATGGAGCTGATTTGCCGTATACGAGCTAGCCTAGAAGAGTCTTCAAAGCGTGAGGTTCCTCATCCTTTCCATGGCGTTGACCGTGGCCTAACAGGAATTTTGCTTGATCCAAGCCAAGCAATACTTTTGGTCGAGCGTCCACTAAATCAGAGAGTGGAAGGCCCCGAAGGTGAGAGTATAAAGCTTTAAGTTGCGCAACATCGATGGACTGACTAGCAAGCCCCAAATCTTTAATGGTGTAGACATTCTTTAACACATACTGCTTTCGCCCTTTAACAGCAGACACGGAAAAAGAAGTCCGTTTAGAATTTTCGACGCGGGACACACCCTTTGTCCACTGCAGTGTTAGTTGTTCGGGTTGACCGTCCAGCCCAAGCTCATAAAAAAGGTCTTCTTCAATCATCGACAACGAAGAACCATCGTCCAGGAAAGCATAGGTGTCCACAAACAAATCTCTAACATAAAACATTATTGAAACATCAAAACCGACATGGGAGGAGTGAATGTGCAGTTGTGGCACGAATGGAACTGCTGCAGAATTTAGCTCCATGGTGCTGAGACTAGATGTTGTATGCAACAAAAGATGATGACGTCGGTTGCATCCATCGGTACTGCATGATCTTTTCTTTGAACAAGCCTTCCACTGATGCTTTGCTGGGTCAAAGCAAGTAAAACAAATCAACTTCTCTTTAGCAAACGTTTGTCGTTGATCCAATGTTAAAGCCAAAAATTCTTTACATTGGTGTAAGGCATGCTGTTTTTTTATTGCACTAGCAACATAGGCTGGTTGCCGCATGCGGTGAAGGAGGTTGCTTCAACAGCACTCGAGACGATTTGGTGCTTCCACTAGACTGCGACTTCTTTTGGTCCACCATCTGTCCACCAGTTTTCGACAAATCAGGAGGCAAGTCAATTACCTTTTCAGTGAGCAACAACGCAAACTGTTGGAGATTTGCTCGTGGAAAAACTGACTTTCGTTTTTGCCAATCTTGATATAATCCGGCACCTAACCTGGAAGCTAAATTCGTTAAAACATATCCATTTGATAAATCCTCTTCTCTGTGTATGGATTTAATGTCAGCAACGAATCCGTTCAACCTTACTGCCCACATGCTTCGGATCGCACTTTAACGTGAGCCTCGGAAGATTCAGCAAATCAAAGGTCAAGTCGTGGACCAACACATCATAGCGTCCAAACATTATGCGAAGCGAATCCATAATCGCGTCAGCATCCGGAGAATACTTAAGAGGATCACTAACAAGCTGGTACGCCTAACCCTTTAAAGCCTTTCGCAAACGGGCCACGTTTTCCTTTGAACTGTACCTTCCCTCGATCGTGGTAGATTTGTACACTTCCTCAAAATAAGGCCACTCCTCTTTGTTCTCTCCAGAGAAACTCGGCAGCTCCTGCACATTGCTTCGATTCAAAATAGCGAGGAAATTTGCCATATCATGATCTCGCAGAGAAGTATCAGGAATGCCAGGCTGCTGATCGGCTGTTTTTCGTAGCGGCGTAGGCTGACGTGGTTGCTGGTTTGGCATTTCTCCCAACAGAGGAGTATGATGGTTATCCTGGATCTTTCTAATTATGTCTAGCTTGGCGCTTAAACTTGATTCCGGAGCGTCGGTGAAGGTGGGAACGGGTTGTTCCTTGATAACAGAGACCTTTGACTGCTTTAACTTTGTCTCCGCAAGTTCAGCTCGCAACTCTAACAACTCCTTGTAACGTTGTGCTACTGCGGCTTGGGCGACTGCGGCAGCTTCCATTATTAAATCGACGTGATCGGCGACGTCATCTGCTGCGGTTGGTGCTGGCACCAATAGACGGTATCTACTATACGACCAGAACTAGAATGTTTGGGTGAAATGGAAATACGTTTGATTTCAAGAATAAAACCGTTTCTGAAAGTGGTCCGTTTAGGTAGCAGATTTTGGCAACAAAGCTTTAAGGGCTGGGAGGGCTACGAGTGCTGGGATGATCATAGGGACCATTATTGGGAAGATTTGAGCTGGTCTAGATATTTAATGAGTCCTGACTGTTTAAGTTGCTAAGTAAGCTGCAAGTTCTTACAAAGAACAAAAAAATCATTTTATTTCTTTTCGCTCTTTGCTCTTGCCACTTGTCACTTACACATGCAAAGTCGTTTACCTCCTATGCAAAAACAATACGTGAATGAAAGAAATAAATAAAAAAAACAATTCGCCCATCTCAACTTGAATGGACTGCGATTTGCAAAGGCATCATACTTTGACGTTGCCCAGTATAACCGGTTTGCTTGGGTTTATGTACGTGTGCCTGTTATTTTGTAATGCAATGTAAATTAAATAGGGGTAGGAATATAATTTTTAAGATCATGAGATCGATTGTCGGTGAAGGTGGAAGTGCTGAAGGGGGTGGGTATGACGTTGAACCACACTATAAAAGTGATTGGTATTTGAAGCACGAGGTGTTAAGGGCTAATATATGTTATGAGATTGAAGATATACATATGTATGTACATACATAAGCGCAAGAGCAATTTCCCGATTTGGATTTTTGTCAAATTTTGTGCTCAGGACATTAAGTACCTACAAAATTTGACAAATTTCCAAGCATTGAGCAACATCGAACTTATTCGGAAAATGTACATATGTATAATTACGAGTACATACCACCTTGATCAAAAATTTTTCGGAATTTATTCAGAAAATTTAAAATACAAGTTTATTCATCTCTATCTATATTGTCCCCTTCAAAGTAACCCCAATCGACTGCAACACACTTATGCCAGCGCTTGATCCAATCCTCGAAACATTTTTTATATTCGGTTTTCGGTATGTCCATCAGTGCTTCCTGCGATTTTTCCATTACTTCCTCTCGGCTGCTGAAACGCGTTCCCCGTAGTGGTTTTTAACTCGATTGAACAGAAAAAAGCCACAGGGAGCCAAATCTGGTGAATTCGATGGCTGTTGTATGGCACTGTGCAACGGTGCGATATCTTGATGCAAAATCCACGAGTTTTCTGCACACAATTCTGGTCTTTTTCGGCGAATTGCTTCACGTAAACGTCTCATAACGCCCAAAAAATACTCTTTGTTTACTGTCTGGCCTTCTGGCAAAAATTCATGATGCACTACACCGTTGTAATCCATGAAAACCGTGAGCATTGCCTTTTTTTTGACTGAAAACGACGTGGTTTTTTTGGTCTCGGCTCATTTGGTGAACGCCATCCACTTGCCTGATGTCTGGATTGTGTGTCGTACTCATAAACCCATATCTCGTCTCCAGTTATGATCCTTTTGATGAATGTGGAATCGGATTCAGCCTCGCAAATCATCTCTTTTGAGACGTCAACATGGTCTCTTTTTTGCATGAAATTGAGGTCTTTTGGCACCAACTTTGCTGCTACACGACGGAAACCAAAATCATTAACCAAAATGTCTTGGACGGATCCATAGGCAATGTTCAAGTCCTCCGCTATCTCTCTGATGGTTAATTTGCGGTTATTGGCCAACATTTCTTTTACTCGTACTTCATCAATGTTTTCGTCGGTTTTCTATGTCGATGGTCTGCCACTGCGTTCATCATCTTCGATTGACTCACGACCAGTTTTGAACCGCTCGTGCCACTGGTAAACGACCGTTTTCTTTAGAAAATCGTTGCCGAAACACTTTTAAAACATTTCCAACGTTCGCGCACCATTAAATCCGTTTTTTACGCAAAATTTAATACAAGTTCATTGTTGTAAATTTAAATCCATTTCTAAAATTGTAAAAAATCGCCAACACACACAGAGATAGATGTACCTTTGGCTACGTAACTTTTGCAAATGTCGAGCTATGATGCTAAGATTTCAACAACAACAGATTTATCAACTTAACAAAAAAAACAGAACTCAAATCGGAACAATTGGAGCGCCACACGGTGGTGTGGTGCGGGAACTTTTTGATCAAGGTGGTATTTGCTCCCTTTTCTTTCAAGTTATGTAGAAAGGAGTTCTTAAAACTATACGCAAAATATTTGTATATGAAGACCGAAAATCTGCAATTCCAAGCCTCGGGGACAACGAAGTAAGGGACGGCCGAATATATGGTAGTGCGAACAAGTGGAATGGGATCTCAACCAACTTGGAGTGTAGCACCGCTGGAAACAACTGGCGAAAGATCGCGTCAGGTAGAAAGGCTTTCTGGTTGAGGTCCTGGTCCACCGCGGACTGTAGTGCCACCTAAGTAAGCACCTACAGTAATGTGCAAAATAATAGGGACAGCCATGAGCATTTTTGAAAAAACCGAACAACAAAGAACCTCTTGATTGTTATGATTTGTTTTAATTTTCTATTGATTGTTTTAAATTTCAAGATTATAAAAGCAAACAACATGACCCAAAATTTGTGCACAAGGATGTTACCATTCCTCTTATTTAGCCTGTGAAAAAAAATAGGGGCAACCATCAATTCTTACTGGAAACATCCCTGACTGATCGCTAAAACGATAAAAATTGATGTTAGAGTATAATAAATGCAATAGCTACTTGGTATTTCGTTGAATAGCCTTTGTTTTTAATAACAGGCAAACAACGTTGCGGCATTGAATCCACTAGTTTTTGGCAAGTGCTAGATGGAATGGTTTGCCACATAGCCTTAACGTGTGCCCACAAATCATTGTTATTGGATGCTTTCACATCCCTCAATGCGACTTTGACCTCTTGCCACAGGTTCTCAATCCGATTTAAGTCTGGTGATTGAGAAGGCCAGCTTAAAACATTGAGACCGTTCTGCGAGAACCACTCTATTGCACGTTTTGTTGAATGTTTAGGATTATTATCCTTCTGAAACATCCATCGAAGAGCCATGTTGTCTTCCGCATAAGATAGCATAGTGGAATTTGAAATGTCCACGTAAGACACTGCTGTCATAGTGCTTTCAATTCTGTGCATGGGGTCCACACCTTATAGGAGAAGCAACCCCATACCATAATGCAGCCATGTTTCACCGTCTTCATTGTATATTTATCACTATGTGCCGTATTGGGTGGTCTCCGCACTAGTGAACTATAGCGATCTGAGTTAAATAAATTAACTTTAGTCTGTTCAGACCAAAGGATATTGCGCTATCGCAATTCTGGCCAGCTCCAATGTTCCTCTCCAAAAACAACCCTTTTGCACCATTCTTCTTCGACATAGTAGAGGTGTCGACGTCCAAGTTAAACTCTTTTTTCAATGCGCTGGACGAAGCAAAAGCTTCCTTCTTCATATATCGCAATACCCTTTTTTTCAGAGAGGCAGACATTTTAGGCTTCCTTCCACGAGTTTCTGACTTAGATTGCCACTTGATTGCATTTTCGACAATTTTCTTCGAACACTTAAGAATCTTAGCAATTTTCGGGTAAGAAAAACCATTATTTTGGAAGTCCTTTATTTGACTCCTCTTCTCAGTGCTACAATGCTGTGCTCGACCCATTCTTACAACACCCTTTTCTATTATATTAAATTCAGAAGTTGTAGTTTATGAATAATCAAATTTTAATCTTACCTTTTAGGTTTAAAAAATTAAGAAAAAGCAATCAATTTTGAATTAACACAATAGATAACTAAATGTCCTTATTATTATGTACAGTCGAAATCAACCACTCTCTGCATACTAATGACACAAATCGGAAAATACGCAGAGTATTTGGTTGAAGGGAACTGCGTTTTGTTTTGTCAACAGTGAACCTCAAGATCCCGTTAGTTTTCTTTGTTTCACTCAAGACTCACAGAAATTGGGCGCTTTTGAAACATTGACGCAGATGTGTCCCTATTAATTTTCACATCACTGTATATTGGAAATATTTTTTCATTTTTTTCATTTTATTTGGTTCAGCCAGGGATGAACCATATTTTAACTAGCAAAATCAATAATATTATAAGAAATCTAAATTGTAAAAACAAATCGCACTGGCAGTTATTTTTAATTTTCACTTAACTGTATTTATTTTACTGTTTTTATTTTCACACTACAAAAACTCAGTGGTTTTCTCGCAGTACATGATTATAATTTCTCGTTGCTGCTTCTTATTAGTTAGTTAACTAGTTTTTTTTAACTAGTTATATTTCTTTAAATAACTGTTTCGTTTCGTTAAAACAAAAAACGAAAACGACCCACCGTTTCCAGTTTTCAATAGTTTTTGGAGCATATAACGTCGTTTTTAGAGCATGTTTAAAGAGCTATAAACGGTTTTTTACGAGCATATTTCCGGTTTCCCCAATTATCACTATTATGCTTAATAGAATCATTTAGTGGAGTAGAAGTGCTTTTTTTTATTCTTTTGACTTGCTGTGGACTTGTGGCAGAGACTGCCTTGGTTAGATCAGCTTCCATTTATCCTTATTAGGTATATTTTATTGGTAAGGCATTAAAAAGATATTCAGTGGTTATGTTTTCAGTAGCACTCTGTTATTGATTTCCTTGTCCTTCCTCATGATGACTTTGATGTACACGTTTCTTCTGTTCTTTCAATGTGGATACAATTTTCTAACCATTCTCCGTTCTTTTCGAAATTTCTTCTCGATCTATGGGTTGCGACCCATTTTGATTGAAGATGCGCGTAAAGTGATAATTTTTTTTTCAATTACGGCACACTTGAACTCTTTTTTATTCGAGACGTTGACAAATACTTCAAATAAATTGTTTTATGAAATGTCCATTTTCACTTTTTAGCTAATATTTTCTAATACAACCGTTTGCGCGGCTGATTCACCTTAACTGATAATTTGAACAAAATGGTTCATCTTTTTATACAGTGAGCTGAAAAATTATAAACCCAAGCCCAAATTTTAATTTTTCTTGTAAGTAATAAACATCTATTATTGGTTTTCTTCCAAAATATTTCCAAACGATATCAATTCAGGGAAAACCCTTTAATGGTGTAATTCTTTTTTTACCGCGAATCGTAATCGTAGTCCCTGAATTAATATCTGATGACAATATTTTGGAACCAAGCCAATAATACATGGTTATTACTCATTCCAGCGCTGGACTTCTCCGAAAAGAGAGAGAAAATAGATTGAATTTGCCTAACCTCTTCAAACTAAATCTATCTAGCACAACGGGATGCAAGTTGACGCACCTAAGTTTTTAAGTATATATTTACAAATAGGTATATAGGAATTAATTTTCTGTTCAATTTAGTTTAGTTGAGTTTAGTCCAATTTTGATTTCACAAATGAACAGGTATATCACACAAAGCGAAGAAGAAATGATTTTCTGAAACCCTTTGCGTAGTTTTTACACTCAATCCCAAAAAAACATTTAAAAAATCGATTTTAGGTGACCTTAAAATTTATTCAACTTTGACTGACTCTACAAGCAAAATTATTGATCCAAAAGAAATTTTCTCGATTACCAGAGCTCCAAACTTTTATTAACCCAGTGAATTTAAAAATGTTGCATTATAGCTCAAAATTTAATTATACCAGCACTTTTGCTTGAATGAGCCACTGTGCCGCGCTGAAGTGATTGTATGTTTGTATCACTCTAGAAGAAGATTATGTTGATGAATAAAGTCGAATTTTGCCAAAAATTTGTGTTTTTATGTTAGTCTCCGCACTTTTCGAACCACCAATTCTATTTCTCTCTGGGTTGTTTCAAATTCATTTGTCGTGAAATGTTTGCGTTCTATTTGCATTGATGTGTTTGAAACTGTACAGCGACGATGAGCAAGATTAGAAAAGCTAGTGATAATCATTTGGGTTACAACTTAGCTGAAATTGTACCCAAAATGTACCACCACCAATAAAAATGAACCCACTTGGTCATAACATCACAAATTATCAATGCCATAATATTTTAAATAATTAAGGGGGGTTACGTTTTTAAAATGTTTTTTTTTTTCATTTTTTTTATTGTCTCATCTTAATATTGTGGTGTCGGAGCAAAACTAATTAAGATATAGAACTTTAAGCGTTCAAATTTTTCATGTTTAATGCTGGATTTTCTGGTATACAAAACTTTAAAGCGATTTTCTGACACTTGTCATTTTTGAAGCCGGTGAACGGTTTAAATCAAAATCTACTCCACCCATTCTTTTGAAGTTTAGTGTACTACTTCCTTACATAAATGATCAGGTATTCCTAACAGCTTTTTTTTTATTTTTCATAATTATTAATTTTACAATAACAAGTTGGGCAATTTTAGGCGAAAATCGGTGTTTTCGCTTCTGTCACCAAAAATTGTAAAATCGAAAAAAAAAAGTTTTCCTCCCAGGGAATACCTTGAGAAAGCGATTATCTAATGATAGCATTTTGATTTTTGAATTTCACATGATTCAGTCATGAGCTATACGATTCACCGGCGGACAACTTTTTTCTAGGCGCCTCTGAAGATTTGCTGCCATCGGCTTAATTATTAATATTTTGCTTTCAAAAATTAAGGAAATATTGTTCATATGTTGTACTATAATATCACAATCAATTTCTAATACCTGTAGCGTCCAAAATATTTCTTAAAAATGGGCCTATTCTTCGCCGAATTAAAATAACCCCTCCCTAAAACTACCAAACTATCTTCTGAAAACTCTTATAACTGCAATACAAAAAAAAAGGTTTTCTACAACATTTATCCCCTTTAAGATATTTATCTTACCTGGAATTTATTTTCCAATGGTAACATCCACTTGGGATTAATGCAACCGTTTACTTTTATATGTGGTAGCAACTTGGGTAGGTCTTCTAACACCTGTTTGTCAAGCGAAATCCATGGGTATAAAGCAGCATCCTCCATTATTTGAACATTGACTTTATACAAGCCATAAGGTGGCAATTCCATGCAAACCTTGTCCAATTTTGAGCCATAAATCACTATAAAAACATTTTTTTCTAAATACATTGATAATATATAATAAAAACGTATTTTACATGAGTTACTAAGAATCCTTAAATGTCCCGAATCACGTTCAATGAGTAATGAGTTTCGCCCCAATGGATCTCTTGCAAAATACAAATAGCCACTTTCCTGGTTGAACATAATTAGACTATATGGACCCTTAAGCGATCGTAATAATTCCAAAATACTGTTCTCATCCTTACATGTGGAGATTTCCTTTATAAGCCAATTTGTATCTGAAGATTCACCCACCGTAGTTCTGTTGAAAATATCACCATTTAACAACAAAGTCCAATTTTTTAAGGACAATGGTTGAGGTGTCACAGTAGCACCTTGATGCCAAAGAACAAAACCTCCAAACAAAACATTTCCTTTACAAAACGAATTGTTATAGTCGGGTCCACGATTCAGTAAAAGCTTGTGGAGGTCCTAGAAGCATAATTATATCTGGAATCGGTTTGCATAAAACAAAAACACCTATACATACCACATCAATTGACTGTGGTTCATTTTCGTTACATACTGAACAAAATATGCCGCACATCTCCAAATATTAATTCTCTTTTGGAAGGAAATTTAAAACCTTTTTCAAAACTCTGATGGGTGGTAAATTGTGTGTCCAAAAATATTAAATGTCACTTTGGAATCATAGGTTTACATAATGAGTTTTCGAAGCAGCCGCCCGAAATTGTTTGGTGATATAAGGTCTGTTCGCATACATTTTAAACAGAGTAATAAAAAACTCAATTTTGAAGGAATTAAGATAAAATTCACTTCAGAGAAAAAAATTTTTTGAAAAGAAATGCAGCAGACAGTTTTGCTCAGATAAATGTCATCTGTGCTTATTTGGATTATTTTCTTCTTAAAAAAAATTGAAAATAAATTTTAACGAAGTTAGCAGTTTTTTATTGAAAGTAGGTCAAGTTCAGGACTAAGATTATTTAATCCTAGTCACGTCTGAATGACTTAAGATAAGTTCATCTGATAATTGTCATATGTAGTCGCCTAAAGGTAATCGGAGAGCATTTTAATTTGGTTGACTGTTCTCCAATATATATTTTCTTTAAAAAGCAAATATTGAAATATGTAATGCGTATAATAACATCTAATGTTACATATTTGATTACTCAGCTGCTTTGGTGCTGCGCCGCTTGTGGTTGTGGAAAAAAACTATCTGTTAAAATTTACTTAAAGCAATATGTGTAAGCGAAAACCTGTTTTACACTGCCTTTCCACTAGCAATATACTCATAGCATATAGCAAAAGCAGAGCAGCTGTCAAATTTTCTTTGCCGAAAAAAGAGGTTTGCCTATAAATGACAGTTCTGCCTGCTATTATCGCGTACTATTTTATAAAAAGTAAGCATACTTTTATCGCAAGCTATAGATTTATACCAGTTATGGCAGTCTCCATAACTGCATTAAATATAACCAGCTATAGGTATTAGCATGATCTAATTTCATAGATAGTGGAGACACCGTGTTACACAGGACACATAAATGGGTGTTTATTTTTTTCCGCATTATCAGAGTTCAATGGGATTAATGGGCAAAATACAAAGGCGCTTCGGCTTCGGCTTCGGCTGCGGCTTCGGCTTTAATGTCGTTGCGATTTATTCGTTGCAATGATCAACGTTTTGTTGTTTCCAAATTTGCGTGGCATCAATGTGGTTCCAATAGGATGGTGCTTCAGCCCAATAAACCAACGAAAACTTCGCTTTATTGAAAACACGATTTGGCAAGTGAGTCATTTTAAGAAATGAACCCGTTAACTGGCCAGTAAGATCGTACGATTTGACGCTATTGGACTATTTTTGTGGGGCTACGTTAAGTCACTAGTTTATGCCGATAAACCAACAGTGATTGACGCTTTGGAGCAAAACATTGTCCGAGTAATACGCGATATACGCTCCCATTTGCTCGAAAGTCGTCGAAAATTGCACCTCGAGAATGAGCTTTATACAAGGCAGCCGTATTATATATATTTGGTATATATATATATGGTGTATATATATATGGTATATATATATATGGTATATATGGTATATATATATATACATGGTATACATGGTATATATATATATGGTATATATATATATATTTATATGTATATATATGTATATATACCGAAGATTATTTTCAAATATTATTGGCATGAAACAATCCTTCAAATGAATTTAATAAGTCTTCACGAAATTAATTTTCTTTGTGTTTTATTTAAACATAAATGTCGGAACCTTTTAAAAAAAAAATTCTTGATTTAAGAGAGGAAAAAAAATCTTAGACGGTCTGACGGTATCGAAAAATCGCATAAGCGTAACAAGTACACTCATGGAAAGGGTAATGGAATTTGGAACAAATCAATTAGATTAGATTGAAGGGGGAGGTGGGACTATGTACCATATGTCCCCTATGTACCTGCGACCAATTGTGCTTTTTTCAAGTTAAAGCTCATCCATGATGGCTGAATTTTTAATAAATTCGAATATATTTTTGAGTGAGCTGGCAGTGATATCTTCTGCCTCAAAATGTAGAATTGTTCTGGTTAGGCAGTTACAGTGGAAAATGGTATACTGTGTGGTTTCTTTGTCTTCGTTGCACATGCGAGAGGTGCTTTCTTGTGCTCTTCTCATCGTCATAAGGTGTTTCTTGGCTGCAGTGAATCCTGTAGCAATCCGGTTACTGAGTGCATCTCAGCGCTAGAAAGCTGTAGGCGTTGTTTTCTTTGTTTAAGAGGGGGGATTCTTAACAAATTTTTAAGTCCCTGTTACCTTCAGTTTCCTTCCAGTAATGGAGCGCCTTGATTTTTAGCCAGTTATTTACTCGTACATAGCATTTTATGGAGCTAGTTGGTGACCCGCAGAATGATCGTGGCAACATGAATTTTGAGACCGAACATTTTCTGGCCAATTCGTCCGCTTATTCATTACTATCATAGCCACTGACCTGGCACTCAGATTAAATGGGGTCCATCGCTACTGGCTAGTGTTATTAGTGATATATCAGTTTAAGTTCTCTCTAATGCAGAGCTCTATTGCACGCATCTCAGCTTGAAATACTGAGATGCTGCTGTCCATACTTGCGTAGTGAGGTTTCTCCATATATACCTCCTCCCACTCCTTCGTCTGCTTTAGATCCGTCGGAGTGCCATACCAGTGAATCTTTTGTAAATAGCGGTTTATTCTGTTCCCAATTCTATTGATCAGGGATATTGTACTTTTTCAAACAGCTTCTTAACAGTAATTCCTAATAGTTTATTTGTCCTGAGTTCCAGCGAAAGCTCTGGGTGAACCATAAACGGCAACTTTCTAGATACTGGAAATACAAAACCCACTTTCCACTGATCGGCCTTATCCGTGTGGCCCTGTCTGTGAATACGTGTGAATTGTCATCAATGTCAATTTCCCTCCCATTTTTCCCAAAACCCGTTCATTTTGCTCAAAAAATTACATGCACATAGTGAACTTTACGTGCAAAACGTTCTCATTCTAACAAGTTTACTTGTAAATATCTCTCATTTTAGCAAATCCTAGCAGTCTACAAACTTATACAATATGTTGGTAATTCACTTATTGTGTGTTTGATCGAGGGTTAAGGGTTTACAAAAGTATTAGTAGAGTTTGCCATCTAAGTTAGTTCATCTATGCGTACAAGTCCACTCGTGTAATTCGCACCTGGCGTGGAAAAAAAAAATACCAAAACAAAAAAAATTGGCGAGTGCAGTGTCAAAAACATCCACAGTGCGGGCATCCCAACTCTCCTGCCCCTGGTCAAACTGTTGCTTGCACTCAATCACTGCCGTTGCTGGATTACAGCCGGTAGTGACTGGGTATGGGTTGTGGGTATGAATTTTGTTGGTGTTTCCTATTGTTGTAAGGGCATAATACCTAAAATTTGATTCGGTAAACCAACTCTGAATTTTTACTTCATAGCTCTGCTTAGTATCGTCGGTACTTGGTGTTTCGTGTTTGTTTTTTATAATGACTCGGGAATCTAGAGTGTATGTATATTGTATATAGTCTATATTCGTGGGTTAAAAAGTATTCACTTTTCTGCATACGTCCACGTCTATAAATATAAACCAGCTGTTTTGACACTTAGTATATATATATATATTTATTCTTTATTTAGATTTGGCTATTTATTACAAAATTTTTAATTTAAAACTAAATAAAAGAAAAAATTAAATGAATAATCAAATATAATTAGTCTTTACATACGTGACCAACTTTTTTTTGAAATATATTTAAATTATTTTCTGGCTTCAAGTCCATTGGTAGATTATTATATGTATAATTTGAAATTTTTATGAAAAAGAATATTTTGAGATCTACTTGTTGTAAAAAATGGTAGTCTAAAATCTCCTATATTTCTTAAATTATTGTATATGGTTAGGTATCCAATACATTAACTATTTCATTGAACGGATAGTTAGTTAACATGTTGTTCTTTATTTTGAATATAAAAATTACTGCATTCATTATTGTTTTTTGATTAATTTTAAGCCATTTTAACGTGTCAAGCATTGATTGCATATGAGTTAACATCTCATTCCTCTATTTTACAATTTCTATAATCGTTCATAAAATAAAGAAAGTATTGTTGAACAATATTCGAAATGTGGTTTAATCATTTATTATCATTAAATATTTTAATTGCACAATTTAATGATTGGAAAAAAAAACAATTTTATTTACAATTTGATTAGATATGTAGTTAATATGGTTCTCAAAACTTAGTTTCTTATCAATAATTACTCCAAGGTGCTTTATTTTCTGCACTATTTATATATTATCTTCATTAATTAGAATGTTTTCAGTAGAGTCTCTATTATTTTTATCATTGTTTTCGTTTTTCCTATGTTAAGCTTCAATTTATTGAATAGAATTCTAGATTTTTTAAATCCGCATTCAGCCGATTGATGCACTCCTCGGCAGAACTTCCTGTAACATAATAATAGTATCATCCGCAGATAGTCTAGCCTTTACATGCTGTAATACGATTTCTACATCGTTGATGAACAGAAGTGTTCCCAACACTGCTCTCTGGAAAACACCCAGGCTTACCGACATAGTTTCAGGAAATTCATCCCCAACTTTGGTTCGTTGAGATCTGCTCGACAAGTAACATTTAATCCATTCGAGTTCAAGTCCTTCTATGCCATATCTTTTAAACTTCTGAACAATTATGTTCCGATCTATGGTCTCAAATGCCCTTTGGAGGTCCAAAAACACCACAACAATAGCCTTCTTTTCGTGAACTTCGGTTTTCCATTGTGTAATAACCTGATTCAATAGCTGTGTTAGTTAGTTAGATGTGGTCTTTATTCAATATTCATTTCATTTTCATACCTACATATTTAACAATTAGAGCATGGCGATGTTATTTTATTTAACATCGAAATAAAAAGAAATAGTTGTTATAATACTGTCATAACAGCTAATAAATTCTAACAGATAATTTAAGAGTTAATCAGAATCGTTCGTTTATTATTTGGGAACGGTATTTCCATGCGTAGCTGGCTAGAGTTAGCCAGCTGTCACCGCCGTTTAAAATAATTTTTAATTCATCCATACTTAGACCAATTTTGCCCCAGTGAGGGCGCGTCGAATAGCGTTAGGAATGGAGTAGGTTCCAATAAAACGTATCGCGTCCTCTGCTGTATATCGGTTACACAGTGTACACTCAGTAGATCAGTCGATCCGATGCGACGATTCGATATAGGTTCCTAGATTCACTTTGCCTTGCTCGTTCATGGAAAGGTTTGTATCAACGAGTAAGCCAGTTGGGTCCTATCCCACACTGCTACTTGGTTTTGCTCATACATACTCGTACTTTGTAATACTTTGATAGAAAGAAAGCATTTCTATCTATGGAATCGAAAGCAGCCTTAAAATCCACGAAAAAAGCGTATAGTTTCTTTCCATTATTAAGTTATGTCTTAGCTATGCTTGTGAGCGTGAAAATGTTATCCACTGTGGAATATTCTTTGCGAAAGCCTACTTGGAATTCACTAGGGAGTCCATTATCGTTATCCAATTTGTTAAATGCTTGAGAAGCATTGTAGAGAAGACTTTCATTATTGTGTTTAGAAAAGATATTCCTCGATAGTTGTTTGGGTCTTCTGCTCTCCCTTTTTTAAAGATTGAGAAGATAATGCTTTTCCTGTAGTTTTCATCTACTACTCCTTCATCGAAAATCTGATTAAAACATCCAGTAAGGTATTGTTGAAATTTCTCCGTGGAATACTTACAAAATTCGTGGGGTGTACTTTCTATTCCTGGTGCCTTATTCAGCTTGCAAGCGTAAGCTACGTTTTTTACCTCTAGAAGTGTGATCGCCGCATCTAGTTCCACATTTTCTAAGTAATATAAAGCAAACAAGTGATGATTTGGGCTAGTTGGGGGGTTTAACAAATTTTCAAAATATGGTATACTGCTAAGACCTCTGCTTTTACTTATATGGGAGAGCGATTATTGCCTTCTTTGTTATTCAATCTTCTAGCTAGTTTCCAAAAGTCACGACTGTCTCTAGCTTCATTTAACTGCTGTATACGATTTTACCAGTACTGTCTTTTTTTTTTTTTTTTTTTTAAGAACTTAGCACTCAAGTATACACTTATAATGCCTCAGCATGTGTTAAGTTTTTTGGAAAATGGGATAGAGAGAGAAAGAAAGATGTTTGGGCTCAGTGGTTATTTCGCTCCATGGGTGACATCCAATATTTAATGGGGAGACTAAATTCTTAATGGAACTTGACTTGATGTTGATTCCTAGTCAACTACTCATCTTACTTGTTTTTCGTTAACTGAAAAAGTGAATATGTCTTTAGGGCGAAGCTGGGATTCGAACACCGAACTTTCCGAATTGGAAGCCAGTCCACTTCACTTAAGCCACTGCTTTTCAGATACTTTTATACTCGCTATTTGCTTTTTGGTAAGCTAGTTTGGTAGCAGAGGTTGGTGTTTTTTTTACAAAATGTAGCAAGCAAAAAATTTTTTTCTCGCACTAAGGCAATCTGCATCATACCATGGCTGTTTTTTTGTTGTTCTTCTCCTTCCATCAGCCTGAAAACGTTTCACCGCAATAGCTATACAAGACGTCAAAGTGTCTATTCCTTGATTGGTTTCTGGTTCGGAGAAATCAATTGTGTCTAGGACTCGATCTAGTTCTGTTTGGTAATGCTGTGCAAAATGTTCATTCCACATTTGAGAAGTAGCTGTCTTTCAGGCTCGATATTCACATTTTGAGTGGAAAGTTTGGCAGTGACCAATAGCGGAAGATGATCGGAGAACGGAAATTCGCCTATCTCAAGATCAGGCAAGCATTCATCTCTCACCAGGCAGTAATCTATCTTTGAAGAAGCGTTGCCTCTGAAAAAGGAAGAGAGCCATCTTCGTCGCTTTTTGTTCGACCACTCAGAAGTGATAGGCTATCGACTGACACATTTCGATGAATTTTCTACCATTGCCATCGATTGTTTTGTCCTTTGACTTCCTGGGAGTGTAGGCAGTATCACCAGCGAAATCTGGATGTAATAGCCATAGTTGTGTGTTACCGACCCTAGCGTTGCATTTAACATCACATTTTTTTGCTTAAATTCCCAGAAGAAGTTGTACTGGGAAGAAAAATCTTGCTGCCAAAAGCTGCAATAAATGTAAACCAGAATGATGAAGAGTGCTTGTCTATTATTTATGATTTTTACAAAGGTTTTGTCTAATTCATGAACGAGGCAACAGTGAAAGGTTTTGTTAATACTCTTTTTTAAACCGTAAAGGCATCCGCGTTAGCTCTTCCATGAGTTGATATTTTTGATGCAAAGATCGAGTACAATTCATAATCCTCAAAGAAATATGTGATGGTATCTTCGTTCGATTCGATGAAAGTTTCGTACAAGAAAAAGATATCGTACTTATTGATTAACTCAAAAAATTCCCTGAACTGTATTTTGCTACGTATCCCTGCAATATTATATGATATTATTTTTAAAGTGCAAATATTTTGATTAAGATTAGTTTTTAGATTAGTACATATGTACATTTTGTTTAAGATTAATTTTTACATAATTTGCTAATTTTATTTATTTTTAAGTTATTTGATAGGCTGACGGGTTTATTGCTAATAATTTGGTTCCTAAACGCTGCCTACTGTATGAGAGCCGCTGGCTCCTGCTGTCAAAGTTGAGCTGTCACCAATTAAATGTCGAAGAAATGTCATTCCGTCTTCATCTTCATATGTGAAGTTGTTCTTGGCATCCAGATAAAAAACATGTTTGCTTATCGTGATTTTGTCTCCTCGAATTTGTGTTTTAATTTGATTGTCTTTGCTTTGCTACAACTTCTTTTCGGATATTTACCAACTGTCGTCTTTTCTCGCGCGTCGCTGCTGGTTAGTCTCTATGCAGAAAGATGCCCTACTCCCGAAATTTTGACGTCTGATCAAAATATATGCTGAGGTGTCCACGTTGTCTTTTCTTTTCAGTTCCACCATAACTTTATTTCCTTTAGGGTTATTTGACCGCAATGAGCGGATATCTGTGATTGCAGCTGAATCACTTGACTTCAGGAAATCCAAGCAGATACTTTTTGCTTTTTCTGTAGCTATTTGGCCCGTTACCACAAGGAGGTACGAGATAATGTTTTTTTCAATTGCTTTCTTAGCTAACCAGTTCACCTGCCGTTCTGGGTCAAAGCATTTGGACTCCATCTCGTGCAACTTGTCTTGAAAAGCTGCGTTGTTTTGCATCAGGTCATGAATTTCAGCTCATATTCCGTCTAGGTCTAGCTTTGTGGCCATATACTTAAGCTTTCCGTCGAGAAGCGAGGAAAGATTGTTGAGGGACATGTTTCCAACAGCGATATTCTCCTTTGATGACATTCTTTGGGGTGGAAATACTGGGGATGTAGCAGACAATTATTTTTTTGGGGTAGCAGTGCTGTCGGCTCTGGTAGATTTTACAGGTCTCCGTTGGATATCTACTTTATGCTCTCGGGAGTTCTAGTGAATACTTGATTACTTTTAATATTTTTTAAGATGATTTATTACTAAAGCTAAGCAATATTTTCAAAAATAACTTCACTGTACTTGGAGCTGATCAAAAAACACAACCACTTCACTTTTTTTTCAATTTGTTAATGTTATTTAACTTAAATTTGAAAGTAATTACATTTATTAAATTCGTATATTGCTCAAATGGAATTTTATCATTTAATTCTTCAACGTATTCAGTATCTATATCTTTCTTATTATTAAAGTCTTATTGTCCCATATAATCAACTTTATTTGACTTTTTTCTTCATTAAGTACTAATGTTTTTATTGCTCTTTATATTGTTTGGCCAATTATTTTTGCAATGAAATTGCAAAGACATAAGCAAAGCCTATATCTATTCAAGTCACTAGTGCTGTTTCTTCATAGAGTCCTTTGATGTAGTTGAGTGTTTGTTAATTTCATATTGAATAAGTATTAATTAAACCAACTGTAGTACTTTGAAAGTAAATTTTTATTCCGCCTGTACTGGAACTGGGCCTAACTTCGGGTTGATCGTCGACACAAACCAGAAGAAGACCCAACTTCAAGTTAGAATCAGTTCGCATTCCGTTTTCAGATTGAATAGAATAAGGAAGTTGTCAGATATATTAAAAAGAATTAAAATTGAAATAAATAAAAGCTAAAGAAAATATTAGTACTAAACAACCAATATTACCACTCGTTCCACTAATAACTTTGTAGATCATCATTACTTTTATTTTTGCACTGAAAGATTTTGCCGATTCATTACATGGTTTAATAATTTGTTTAGAGCTACTTTTATTAACATGGCTAGTCTCAAAAATCATTTCTAATGATTCGTGGTCCTTGATTTTATACTACTAACTACTTTGGCTTGTACATTTCTATTCTTTTTTATCACGTAATCTATTAAAGTAGACGAGTTTTGTGTAATTCTTGTTGGTTCCGTCACTATTTGTTTAAAAGAAATGTCAGAAAACTTTAAAAAATTCATTTTTTGTACATACTCTTGGAAAACCAATCTGTATTAAAAATCACCCATTATAATGACATCGGTATATGGTATGTAAAACAAAGATCTTTTATTTTACTTCCAAAAAATATCACAGAGAACGAGTTCAGGTGAGTTTTATCTATGCGGAGATTATAAGCAGCCACTAATGTCATGCTTATATTGTTTGCAAACACTTTTATAACCAGCCACCACATCTTTTTTCCCATGGCTGTTCTACAGGTTTCTTCGACTTGCCCTATATGACAGGAGATACTGTCACATCTTGCCACCTCATAATCGTTTAGTGTTATTTCAGAGTCTTCAATATCCTATGTTAAATGAGTTTCAGTAGCCATGTAGCGGCCGCTCGCAAATAAAGCAGGCCAAATTCCAACATCGCTTCAGATGATGAAACCTACTAACAGCAACGGAGATGTTAAAAAGAGTGGTTGACTTAGCTTCCGTTCAGGGAGCATGGCCCCTCAAACTGCGATGGAGAAGGGATTTTTTTCTGAATTCGAGAGAGCGGATCGTGCATGTTTTTTTTTTTTTTTACATGTATATGCACAGTGTTCTCGAGTAACATGCAATCGGATGAGGTTATCGTTGGCTTAACTAGCTTGGGTTTCTCTACGTTTATGAAAGGCGGGCAAAGGTTACGTGATAGCTGAACCAAGAGCATAGATAAACTAACCTAGATGTCAGACTCTACTAATCCTTTTGCAAACTCTTAACTTTCGCACTGACACACTGTAAGTGAATTCCAACACTTTTACATCTCTATAACTTCCTCAAAATTTGTTAGAATGAGAGCAATTTACAAGTAAAATTGCTTGAATGAGGGGGATTTGCACGAGTGTGGATGACGTTTTTTTGTTTAAAATGGGCGTGGTTTGTATAAAATGAGAGGGAAATTGCCAGTGACGACAATTCACACGTATTCGCAGCAGGCTTATACGGATAGGAGCGATCAGTAGAAAACCGGTTTTTGATTTTCCAAAATCTGGAAAGTTTTATATCTAGGTATAGATAGTCTATTACCAAGAGGTTCTCGTGTCGAGAAGCGAAAATTGTAAAAAAATATTCCATAAAAATGTTGGGAATGCCATAGTGAAGCAAGAAAAAAAAAACAAAAAAATGAATAATTGTGTAAAAACAAAAAAATAAAAAAGGAATCAAAGAGGCAGAAAAACAAGAAAAAATAGAGAAAAGGGAAAAGTCTGGTGAGTTCTTTTTTTTCGTATCCCTTTAGCTATTAATTTATTTTATATGTTAAATATTTGTTTCATATGAAAATAAAAGGCGGCCACCGACCCAAGTATAAGTCGTGGTCGCCCATATATAGATTTACTACGACAAAAAAAAAATAATAATTATAAAATAGTAAGGATTTATAATAAAAATACTAGTGCAGTTGAAGAATTTTATTCTTAATTCATACCACCTATATTATAAAAAAAAGAAGGTGGGACTACTGCAAGAAACAAAGGAACGAGAAATATAAGATCGTCCCTACCCCTACTAGAATTTGCAAATTTTATTATTATATTATAGATTGTTATTGCGTATGCTATTGCCACAGGAATAGAAGAAAAAAATGTATATAAATATTGTACAAGCCTACATATGCAAATGTTGTACGTTTAATTTAGTAATTAAGTGCGCCTCACAGCAGGCCACACTATATACCATATGGTATATATATATATATATATATATATATATTTTTTTTTTTTCGTGGGAAGGTGAGAAATCTTCATAGACACTATAGGCCCGGAGCCTATAGTAGTGTGAGATTCTTACTCACTTAAAAACACCTCCCTTATGCAAACCACGACTGAGTTCACAGTCAACAAGCAGTTCTTCTATCGCATTTTATTTTGTTTTTATAAGATATCCTGCAGGCGATTTTCCATTGAAAATTCCTGTGTACTTTAGAAAATTACGCGCTGCTAATCACCGCGCTAGATCGAGAGGCTTAGTCCTTTTCAGACAGCGCAATAAATTTGTCTCGTCGAGGATCTGTTGAACAGAAATAATCGATTATTATGTTTTCGCGCAAACATTTTAATTACGCTCTGAACGTTTTCGACTCCTAAGTCTCTGTGGATATGATCGTTTCTAATGTACCACATCGCATTAACAATACCTCGAAGGACTTTGTTTTGGAATTTCTGTAATACATTAATGTTACTATTTTTAGTACAACCCCAAAGTTGTACACAATATGTCCAGACCGGTTTTAGCACTTGCTTGTATAACAGCAGTTTGTTCTCGAAGCTAAGCTTGGAATACTTTCCAATAAGCCAGTAAATATTTCTATATTTGATTTCAAGCTCTTCACGTTTTTTCTTGAAGTGTGCTCTCCATTTTAGTTTACCGTCGAGTGTCATATCGAGATATTTGGCCTCGTTCGCGTAAGAAATTCGTACTGCGTTGATAAACACCGGTTGCTTCTCAATTTTCTTGAGAGTGAAGTTCACGTGGACAGACTTGTTTTCATTAAGCGCGATTCGCCAAGTCTTTTTCCAATTGTTAGTCCGTGTAAGGGCACGTTGCAACTTGGCAGTTGCTTCTTCGACTGTTTTAGCCGTTGCCAAAATGGCAGTGTCATCAGCAAATGTGGCTAGGACAATGTCGTCCGTTTACGGTATATCGCGGGTAAAAAGCAAATATAGCAGAGGGCCAAGTACACTTCCGTGCGGCACCCCCGCCTTTATTGTCTTAAAAGTGGAATATTCGTTTCCGTGTCTCACACGGAAGAGTCGGTCTTCCAGGTATGAACCTAAAATACAAGACAATTGCTGGGGTAGGGCTTGTCGAAGTTTATATTTTAGGCCTTCGTGCCATACCTTATCAAAGGCTTGCGAAACGTCAAGGAATGCGCTTGAACAGACTAACTTACATTCGATTGCCCGTTCAATTATATCGGTCATTCGATGCACTTGGTGTTGGCTTCTAAAGCCAAATTGATGATCAAGCAAGAGGGAATTTGTATCGGTAATTGGTTTAAGACGATTAAGAAGGATTCGTTCGAAGATCTTCGATGTAATCGGGAGATCCGATATTGATCTATATGACTTGACTTCAGTCAGCGGTTTACCGGGTTTCGGAACCATAATAACTTCGGCTACTTTCCACTGGTGCGGTACATGCTCTAATCTAATGCTGGCATTTATAAGATAGAGCAGCTTTAGCAAACCTTTTTTCGGCAACGCTTTAAGTACTCGTATCTCTCCCGTTATTAAGTCATATCCCGGGGCTTGGGCTTAAGCGTGTCTATAACTTGTCTAAGTTCCCTAAGTGTAGCCTTTTCTACTGGAAAGTTTGTCGTCACGTCTAGCGTATTGACATTCTCTGGAAGCACTTCCCCGTCGAATGGTTTAAACGTTTCTGCAAGATGGTCGGCGAAAACATTAGTTTATCTTCTTTCGCCCAGTCATCCTGGTTTCTTCTTATTAGCGCCACGTGTATTTGGGGCTTTCAAATACTTTTAACAGCCCTCCATATGGAGTATCCTTTGTCGCTGTGAGTTTTTCAAGGTAGTTATTAATACCTTGATTATTGAAGTCCTTGATCGATTTTTCCGACAAGTTGCGACAAGGACGTTTTATTTTGTGGTGCCCGGGTTTCATGCCACTTTTTCCGCGCTCTTCGTTTCTTTCTTATCATTTCTCTGATTTCCGGTGGGTATCTTATGCCGACTTTGGGAACTTTGTTCGATTCGCGGGGAGTGTTCTTCCAGGCCGCTTGCTGTATGACTTCAACAAAACGTTCAACTTCTTTTTCAAGTTGATACGGCGTTCTAAGTACTACTTTCAACTCAGTATTGTCTACAATGTCTATTCGGAAATCTTCCCAGTGAGTTTTGCTATTAGTTAATCTGGGTGGTCTTTGTTTCTTAACCAAGGATTCGCACAGTGAGAGGATAACTATAGAATAATCGGAGCAAAGATCGAAGCCCTCTTCAACTTTGACGTAACTAGCGTTTACTCCTTTTCCGATAAAGAAGTCTATTAGATCGGGTGTTTTGGCTACATCCGAGGGCCAGTATGTCGACTCGCCTGTTGAGTAAAAATAGCAACCACATTCCATACCAGCTCTGTAAAGAGTTTTGCCTTTTTGAGAGATACATCTTCAGCCCCAAAAGGTGTGCTTCGCGTTAAAGTCGCCACCAATAATGAAGATTGGTCCAAGAGAGTTGACCACGGTCATTTGAAATTTTTCAAGTTCAATTATTGCTTCCAGAGTATGTTCAATGCCGTCTTTTATAAATAGGAATGACCCGCCTCTTGCGTTTCCCGATGGATGATGAGCGTGGTAGTCGCGGTAACCTTTTAGTTCCAAGCGCGATTCTGTCGCCAGGTGAGTTTCAGAAATTAAACATATGTCAATTACTTTTTCCTGCATGAAAATATTTAGTTCATCAAGCCTTTTCTGTAGCCCGTTGGCATTCCACGCAAGTATATTGAGCTTCTTTGCCATAATTAGTTGCAGAAATTGGCTTCGAACTTAATAAGCCGTTCGACTATTATCTTATTTATTTTAGTCTGTTCTTCTCGAGGATTACTGAGAACACATTTGAGGCAGGATCCGGTGATGTACAGTTAGTCATATTTACTCGCGCCCCTATTTGCGCGTAAGTTTTTCTACTTTCCTCTTGCGCATTGTTATTTTTGACGTTGTTGTTATTGGTGATTTTAGCGTTTGTCACCATTACCTTCTTTAAAGGCTTTGGAGTCGGACCGCTGTTGTTATTTCTCATTCTAGCTGTCCCTGCGTTTTTCAAAGGTTTTGTTTTTGATTGATCTCGTAGCTTTTGCAACTCCTTCGCGACTTCGCAGCCTCGATAATTAGCTGGATGTTTTCCCTTGCAGTTAATGCATATCGCTGGGGACTCTTTCGCGGCATTGTACTCTCGAGTCAGATGTTTGCCTGCGCATTTTAAACAGCGAGGTTCCTTCTGGCAGTAGGCCTGAGTATGGCTGAATCCCTGGCAACGTGTACATTGGGGAATCAGCCTAGAGTTTTTCCGCGGAGGTTCAATTTTGACAACAAGTCCCAAAATTGAATTTATGGCATAAATTCTTTCTAGGCTTTCGGTTTTGTCGAAAGTTAGCCTAAAGAGGGGAAGACCGCGTCTTCCGCTTTCAAGATTGCGCTGTTTTTGCGCAAGTATATTAACTGCGTCGATTATCTTAAAGTCTTTATTTTTAAGGTCATTTACAATGTTTTCTTTAAGACAAAAGAGATGCAATCCTCTAGCTACAACGCGTATGGGTCTTTCCGTTTTATTTTCGTACGTATGCCATTGAATCTTCTCGGTATTTAATTTTTGCGAAAGCGAACGGTAGATGTCTGTATTAAAGACATTAATAGTCCATGTATCATTATTACGAGATCTTACTTTATAATCGGTTGAGCACAATGATTTCAGGATTATGTGCAACTTGTTGTAGTCCGAGATTCCAAAAACGTTTATTGGCGGCGGCGGTCTTTGTTTGGGTTGCTTTGTTGCCTTATCGTTAAAGTTGGCTTGCTTCTTTGTTTGTTTGATATCAGGCGAGGAAGTAGCTTTGCGCTTCTTACCTGGCTTTTTTTTAAGTATCCAGTCCGTTTCGCGGACTAGCTCTTCTTCGTCCGTGTGAAAACTCGAGTTTTTGGGGCGGTCAAGTAGCGAAACAGACCCAGACTCAGATTTAGATCGCGGCTCATTGGCATCTAGTTGCTTTTTTAGTTCGGCACAGTGCAATTCCATATTTTGGAGTCTGGCGTGGAGATCAGAATTTTCGCGTTCGAGATTTTGTAGCTTATTCGGTGTAATGCTATTGCCCTGAGCTACCGACTGTGCTTGGTCTTTGCTTTCGCATGATTTTCCTAGCGATCCGCGTGCTGGAGATCTCGTGACTCTTGAGCATATTTTAAAGGGGTCCTGGTTTATATTTGTATTATTTTGAAGATTATTTGAACTCATTTTAGTTCCCACGAGTAGCGGAGAAAGGATAGTCCGTCTGTTCAGAGATCCGCATTAGACAGATAAGGCTGGCTGATCCGGAGGTCGCCAAGTATCTGGATGCTCCGTTAGAGATTGAGCTATTTTTATACTGGGCCCCCAACCTGGTCGATTCTGGCACGGGTCGTTTAACACCTTAATTCGGCCCAGTGGATTTTAGTCGCCTCTTACGACAGGCATGCCTTACATCGGGTATATTCTAACCCCTAACCCGAAGGGGTATATATGTATATAAAAAAAAAATTTGTGAATTTCCTTATTTTTGATAAGTAAAAAAAATTTGAGCTCGAATTTATAACTATAGATTTAATACTTATGTACATGAATCAAAATTATTTTGCAAAAAAATTATGCTCCATTACAAAAAAAAATAAATAAATAACTAAAAATTGTTATGTGAAATTGGGTAAAAAGGAAAATAATATTTTATGAATAAAAGAAGGCCACATTAGAACCTAGTATGTGTATGGGGTTACTTATTTTCGATTATTTTTGAGAGGCACATGCGCCTAGAGATGTGTTAGTTTTTTTATTTTCAGGGGTAAGGCTGGCCGAGGCAGAACCTGATGACTTAACCCGGTGATACGAGTAGCGTCCAACGTCCGGTTTGGGGAAGTTCAGAAAATCGCCATGGAACTTCACGGCAGGGAAGGATTCGACATCAGCCAGCGATCCTCAATATGGTGACAACATCAGAGTAAAACCGTGTGTAACATGGCATGATATACGAGTATCATGTAATACTACAGTTGAGAGTGGTGACAAGAACTACTCCATCCTCTTGCGGCTATCCCTTCCCTTTCTATTTCTGTTTCCCTCCAAATATATGTACATATCAACGATCCATTCCTTCCTTTTGTTAGTTCTGTTTGTTTCCGTATTCTGATATCCTATTCGCATCTTATACATTTTCTTCTACTCTAATTTCCTTCCTATTCTCTCCTATAAACATTCATATTATTATTATTACAGCCCAAATAAAATCGTTATTTGGCACTATCGTTTCTAATTGGGTTAAATTCGTTCGAATTCCCGGAATATTTAAACAATGCCACTTTACCGATGCTGTTAATTGCTAAAAAATTAAATTAATTTAAATTTTCATTTTTAATGACGACGGCAAATCTCCCTACAATCCCGATTTATTAAATGTCTCTTATATTAAGGCTTTGTTTTGCTTTTACACAATTAACACTGTTTTAGGTGAATGCAAATTCTGACTTGAATTTGCTTGGTCGAAACAAAACTGGTTCGAATAAAAGTTGAGAATTGATTTTATATTAAATGAAACACGTTCGCTTTCTCAGGTTACACTCATCTACACTTTTTTTTGGTAATTTATTTGTTTGACAGTTGGTATGAGAATAAGAAAAAAAAAGAGAGAACATGACTGTCACTGTCGAGGGCTGTCTCTTTCTTTATTAAAGGTGAGTTGACATTTAACATTCCCCCGGCAATGACAACATGGTTGTTATGAAAAACCGTAATAATAAAATGAAGTTTATCATGTACATAATATTTATAAGAATTATACATATGTTTAATGAAAGAAATTCTATGATGATTTACATAATGTCTACTGCTTATCGCTGCTCGAAGAGGAGCGTAAGTGACTAAAAACAATCTTGAATGGCAAAAAGCTAAGACTCTTGTGGCTGGGCAGCGTTTGGTATCAAGGCAAGTTTCACTATCGGTCTTTTCAAAGGACCAGTAGGTGTTTTGACTGTCACAACTCGAACGAGATCGTCGCTACCTTTATGTAATGATATGACACGACCCATGGGCCAATGACCAACTGGAAAACGGTCGTCTTTGATGATTACTAAATCGTTTTCCTTGATGTTAGGTTGCTTGTTTTGCCATTTTGTTCGAATTTGCATGCTGGACAAGACATCTTCTTTGAATCGTTTCCAAAAATGCTGAACCATTTGTTCCATTAGTTTACGTCGTTTGGTTGGATTTAATTCTGATGGTGGTTGAGGTCGTGATAAAAGTGCATTGCCCGTAAGAAAATGACCTGGGGTTATTGCTGTGAAATCGTTTGCATTGTCACTGATTGGCGAGATCGGGCGTGAGTTTAGCACAGCTTCAATGCGAGCCAAGACAGTTGAAAATTCTTCGAAGGTGAGTTTCGCATTTCCGATGACTCTGTTTAAATGAAATTTCATTCTTTTTACAGCTGCTTCGACCAATCCATTGAAATGAGGTGCTCCTGGTGGGCTAAAATGCCATTGAATGTGCCGATTTGCTAATGCTGGGATGATTTCTCTTTCGATTGATTGAAGAGCGTCGTTGTAAAGTCGTTGACTCTCGTTGTTGGCACCAACAAAATTGGTTCCACAATCGCTGAACACATCATGACAAAATCCACGACGGGAGATAAATCGATCGAATGCATGTAGAAATGTTTGCGTTGTTAGATCACCAGCTGCTTCCAAATGGACCGCTTTCGTGGTCATGCAAGTGAAAACAGCCACGTAGCCCTTGTATGATGTTTGGCCACGACCCTTTGAAGCACGGATGTCATATGGGCCCGCATAGTCAACAATAGTCGATGCAAATGGTCTTGAGGTTGTGTTGACACGAGCAGTGGGCAATTCGGCCATTTGTTGTTGTGACATAACTGGACGCGCTTTGAAACAAATGACACATTTGTGAATGAAATGGCGGACGAAATTGCGCACATCAAGAATCCAATAAATTTGCCGAATTTGATTGACCGTTACTTGTGGTCCACCGTGTAACGTAAGACGGTGATAATAATCGGTAATTAACGTTGCAATATGACTTTTCGATGGCAAAATTATTGGGAATTTCTCTTCAAATGACATGAATGCATTTTGTAAACGACCGTTGACATGAAGAATGTTGTTGTTGTCGATGAATGGGTTAAGTCGATGCAATCTGCTGGTTCTCGCGATTGGTTTTTGATCTTGAATCGTTTTGAGCTCAGTGGAGAGTTCAATGGATTGAATCCAGCGAGTAAGTGCATATTCACTGTGCTGCATTTCAATGACTGTGAGCGGAGCGACTTGTTGAATGAGTTGTCTTGTTGGAATTGATACTCGTAGCATTGAAATTGGTGGTCGTTGTGATTTGAGCTTGATTGAAGAGCGAACAATTTGAACAAAACGAAGGGCGTATGCAACGGCACGACGAAGACGATTGAAATTTGAAAAACGTTGGATGAGTCTGTTGACACTTGACACTTCTTTGATGTTGAGATTGATTGACTTTAGCTTAGAACGAAGTTCGTTGCGATCATCTTCATGAAGTTCGAATGGTGAGTCTGGCCAATCAGATTGAGGCAATGAAAGAAATGTTGGTCCATGCCACCACAGTTGTGAATCACGCAGCTCAGAAACGTTTAGACCACGACTATTAAGATCAGCGGGGTTTTCATGCGTCCGGACATGGTGCCATTGTACAATATCAGTTGACGAAAGAATTTTATAAATTCGATTACAAACAAAAACTGCCCAACGATTTGGGTCTCCTCGAATCCATGACAAAACCACGCTGGAATCGGTCCACATAAAAACTTCATTGAATAAAAGTCTCAATGATTTTTTGATCAGTTCAAGCAACCTGACAGCTAATACAGCACCACACAATTCAGCGCGAGGTGTTGTTAACGGCTTACGCATTGGTGTCAATTTACTTTTAGCGATGATCAGCCTTACATGGATTTGGTTGTTTGAGTCGACGGTTCGAAGATAGATTGATGTTGCGTATGCTTTGTTTGAGCTATCGCAAAACACATGAAGCTGATTATTTATGTTGTTTGATGAGGTAATGACCCAACGAGGAATTTCGATTTCTTTGATAAATTGAAGTTGATCGGTAGTTTTATTCCATTCTGACTGAAGTTCGGGAGACGTTACGATGTCGTCCCAATCAAATTTGCTCTCCCACAATTTATTCAAAAATATTTTTTCTTTTGTGACAAATGGATTGAGCCATCCAGGTGGGTCGAACAAGCGAGCGACTGTTGATGAGACATTTCGTTTTGTCAGATGTTTGGGAGTGGGAAAGTTAACGGAAAATGTAAAGAAATCTTTGTTACTTGACCATCCTAAGCCGAGCGCTTTGATGGCATCTTCAGCATTAAATAAACATGTCGTGTTTTGGTCGTGATATTCAGTGGGAATTTGTCGAAGAATTTCAGGCGAATTGCTAGCCCATTTACGGAGTTCAAAACCGGCATTTCTGAGAACTTGAATTAGAATTTGAATCATTTTTATGGAGTTTTCGATGGTCTCGCTACCGGTTGTTACGTCATCCACATACGTTTCAAGTTTAAGTGCTGTGTAGACGGCTGGTGAAATGTCCTTGATTTGTTCAGCTACTATATGAATGGTCTTGATTGCTTGATACGGTGATGGTGCAAGGCCAAACGTTACAGTTTGTAGAGCATATGTCTGAATGCTTGAATTCTCGTCATCTTGCCACAAAACGTACTGATAGTGAGTGTCGTCCGGGTGGATATCGATGCAACGGTACATTTTTTCCATGTCCGCAATAAAAACATATTTGTAAGTACGCCAATTCAGAATGATTGATACCAAGTCGGCTTGTAAAACGGGACCGGTAGTCAAAATATCATTTAATGATTTTCCATTTGCCGATTTAGCAGAACCATCAAACACTTGACGAAGTTTTGTCGTGATACTTGTTTCTTTCATTACGGCATGGTGGGGCATATAAAAATGTTTTTCGTTAATCTCACGAACGAGTTTAACTTGATTGAGACCTTTGTATTCGTTGAACACCTTAAAGTATGCTTCCTTAAATTTTTCGTCTCGAGCGAAACGACGTTGAAGCGATTGAAAACGTCTGAGTGCCATATCATATGACGACCCCAATTGAATTGATGAATCAAAATACGATTTAAATGGGAAACGCACCATGAACTTTCCATTTGATTGGCGTGTGGTCGTTTGCTCATAAAACCTTTCTGTCCATTCATCCTCTTTCGACAATGTCTTTTCTTTTGGTATCTCCTCTAGTTCATGGAATTTTGTTAAATATCCACCAATTTCGATTGTCGAGAGGTTACGACATTCAACCAATGGAAATGTAAGAACATGATTTTGTTGAAACAATTCTCCAAATAAAATCCATCCCAAAGACGTGCATTGAGCGACGGGTTCACCGAATTCACCCTTGCTAAGACCTTCCTCAATGATTTTTCCATAAATATCACCGGCTAACAATAGATCAATTTGACCGGGAGTCGCATAATGAGGGTCAGCGAGTGGCAGGTTTTGAAGATGGGGCCACGGTCTTATTATAACTGAGTGCAAGGGTAATTCTGACGTAATAGATGGAAGAACAGCAAAATTCGAAGTAAGATTAAATTTTGGATTGATTAGAGAATGAACATTGAGACTCAATCCCTTGTCGGCAATTTTGTATTGACTTTCGCCCATGGAACGATAACCAATGCAGAATGGGATGAATGCTAATTTTAATCGCTGAGCAGCGCGCTCTGTTATAATTGATTGTTGTGCTCCATTATCGACTAATGCCCGAAGTCGAATGAGTTGACCGCATGCGTCAAGTACATTTACAATTGCTGTAGCAAGAAGAACTGTTGAATGAGTGTTCACTAAATTATTTGAAACGATTTGCGGATTAACTGTCGGTGCATGATTCAGTTGAGATGAAGTTGAGGTCATGTTTGGATTTTGAAATGAAGCTGCATTCGATGACAAGTTTGATTTATTAAAATGCAAGAGAGTGTGATGTCGACCACCGCAAGTGAAACAGGTATGTTTGCTAGTGCATTGCGCTGATGATAAATGACTGAGGCAATTGAAACACAATTTCTGTTGAATAGCAAAATCTTTACGTTCAAATGGTGACCATTGCAAGAATTGCTGACACTTGTGTAAAAAGTGAGGGCCTTTGCATTTTTCAATTGGACATATAATTGATATTTGATACATGAAAATTTCGTATTTCTTTTCGACCGGAAGATTTATGGTGTGAATGATTTGATTTTTGGTGCGACGATTTAAGGAAATCGAGCAATTGGTTGAGTTTTGCAACTTTCTTTGGATCTTTGCGGTGTCTTTCAAATTCGAGACGTGTAGCTGGAGATAGCTTTGCGAGCACATGAAATGCGAAAAACTCAGAATTTTCCTCGGTATGGAATTTGAGATTTTTTAGCTGGAAAATGCATGCACGCACAGAATCATGGAATGATTTCAACTCAGCAGCTGACTCGCGTTGAGTATAGGTTGGCAAGTTCATAAATTTTTTCATAAAGCCGTTGAACAAAACTTGTTCATTGCTATAACGATCTTTCAAATCTTCCAGAGCTTCATCATATGTATCATTCGTAACATCCAAATGAGCGATGGATGAGGTCACATTTTGAGTTAGAAATGATTTGAGATATACGAACTTTTGGTGTTTGGAAAGTTTTGAATTGTTGTGAATTGTTTGGAACGATGCATAGAATGTTGGCCATTCAGTGGGCTCACCATCAAATTTTTCAATTTTAAATTCAGGTGGTCTGAAGGAGCTATCGGTGTGGACCTCACGTATAATCGTATTGGTTGAATCGTTTGCAGCTGGAGTGGATGGCGTGGAAGAAAGTGGAAACGGTGTGGCGTGGCGGTCGGGATGAACTTTGTCGAATACAGTTTCAAGATGATCTATGGCATCCGCATGTTCGGATTGGAAGGACCCAAAAATATCGTTTTTGAAATACACATCGTCGCGAGATAGATTTAAACGAACTAATTTTCGATGATTTTCATTGAAGATTTGAAGATTTTGAGCAATTCGATTGAGACGTGTAATAAATTGCACCTTAGATCTTCGATTAGGACCATCTTTGTCGAAATTTGGGCGCTCTTTTTTCAGTTGTTGGAGCAAGTCAAGTTGTTCAGCCACCAATTGCTGTTCTTCGGTGGGGACGACTGATTTTTCTTTCTCGTTACCGGGCATATCGATCTTAATTTTGCCAAACAAAAAGGTTTAAAGTCACTTACCTCTGAAATTGGGGATTTTTCTAGTCCAGAAAATCTGCTGCTCCCACGAGATTCCTTTGAGCAGTGTGCTCGTATAGGGTTGAATGGAACAACGTTGTAAAATGTAAATGCAAGTGGATACCATGCGGGCTTGCACGATGTTAGGTTAGGATGCGATACAATCGATTGGTGCCGGTGCAGAAAATTCGTAAAATTTTATTTTATTGTGAAATTGGATAATAATCCGGCTCGAAGGACCAATGTTTTAGATGAATGCAAATTCTGACTTGAATTTGCTTGGTCGAAACAAAACTGGTTCGAATAAAAGTTGAGAATTGATTTTATATTAAATGAAACACGTTCGCTTTCTCAGGTTACACTCATCTACACTTTTTTTTGGTAATTTATTTGTTTGACAGTTGGTATGAGAATAAGAAAAAAAAAGAGAAAACATGACTGTCACTGTCGAGGGCTGTCTCTTTCTTTATTAAAGGTGAGTTGACATTTAACAAACACATTTACTACTTTCATTCGTGAAATCTCTGAATGTGTGAGCCTCTTGTACATATGTATTTAGTATTTAGTACATACCAGGTAACTCTCTTTACAGTGCGTTTATATACATATAGTTCAAACACCAACACTTAAGACATCTAAGTACGTTCAAGCTTTCATATACCGACCATCTATCCCATTCAATATTTAATTTCTGTATATTCATTACACTTTCAAAACCTTAACCTTCTATTTCAATTAATATATTACAGACCCGCTGATTCTTATATGATTTATATACATACGAGGGCGGGTCAATAAGTCCGTGACTTTTGGATTAAAACTGATTTTTTGATAAAAAAATAATTTTATTTTTCAACGTAGTCTCCCTTGAGCTCTATACACTTTGTCCAACGCTTCTCCAATTTTTTTATCCCTTCCAAAAAAAATGATTTGTCGAGGTCCTCAAAATGACGAGATGACTTCATCATTAGGGTCAAATCTTTTTCCACCAAGCCATTTCTTCAGGTTTGGGAACAAGAAGTAGTCGCTCGGAGCCAAATCTGGAGAATAGGGTGGATGAGGGAGCAATTCATAGCCCAATTCATGGATTTTTGCCATGGCAACTGCACATGTGTGCACCCTTGCATTGTCTTGGTGGAAAAGAACTTTTTTCTTGGCCAAATGAGGTCGTTTTTTTTTCAAATCGTCATTGAATCGGTCCAATAAGTTGGCATAATATTCCCCATTGATTGTTCTTCCCTTTTGAAGGTAGTCAATGTGGATTATCCCGCGTGCATCCCAAAAAACAGTCGCCATAACTTTATTGGCTGACAAACCCACCTTGGCCTTCTTTGGCGCCGATTCACCCTTAGAAACCCACTGTTTTGACTGTTGTTTGTTGTGATGGATCCATATTTCGTCCACGGTTACAAAACGGCGCAAAAACTCCTCCATATTGCGATTAAACAACGCCAAACCTTCCTGTGAAGTTGTTACACGATTGCGTTTGTGGTCGACTGTGAGCAAACGCGGCACCCATCTTGCGGAAAGCTTTCTCATGCCCAAGTGATCATTCAAAATTGAAACCACTGAGCCATGCGAGATCCCTACGGCTTCCACAATCTCTCGCACTTTCAATCTTCGGTCGGCCAACACCATATCGTGAATTTTTTCGATTGTTTCGGGTGTAGAGACCTCAACTGGGCGTCCAGGAGGTTCGGCATCTTCAGTGCTTGTACGGCCACAACGAAATTCAGTAAACCACTTTTTTACCATTGAAATCGATGGTGCAGAGTCCCCATAGTATTTATCAAGCTTAGCCTTGGTCTCGGTAATCGTTTTTTTTCGCAAGAAATAATGCTTAATAAGCACACGAAATTCACTTTTTTCCATTTTCTCCTCAAATTAGTGAGTAGTCTGATAAAAATAGCTGTCAAACACAAACTAACTGACGCAGCAAGTTTAAATTTTGACAGGAGTCAACTGACAAATGCCTGTTGACAGGAGCAGTGTTGCTGTTTCAGTAAAGAGGTCAGAAATTCAAAAATGCACAGAATTATTGACCCGCCCTCGTACTTTAATACATTTAATTTCCCTGTACTGTTTTGCTTTTTTATTGACTCTATTATTTTATCTCTTTCTATGATTTCACTCATAGTAATTAAAAATTTGGGTAAAGTCATCTTCGGAAAATGCACATCATATTTATCGCTCAATTTATTCTCCCAATTCATTTGCTAATTTTGATCGCGCCTTATTGTTTATACATACATCGAATAGCAAATGCGCTGTCTTGCCTATTGAAAATCACACTCACTCCCACATTTAGTGCTGACGGCTTTATTTTCTCTTTTATTTCACTTTCTTTGTCACTCTCTTGGTTTCGTTTGATTTAGGCTTTAATATGACTGGTGCATTCAGTTTAACTGACTTATTTAGTTGCTCAGCATGTGAGCCTTTGCTCTTCCATTATACGAGTATTTTAATTCCTTCACTAATCTATTTTCATTTCTTTTACGGTTTCCTTGACTTCATTATTATTATTTGTCATTTTCATCACATCATTGCATATTTTCTCTGTGCTCTCTAAAACTTTACGGAAATCATTCACTTTTTTTATCTCTTCTATACTGTTTTCACATATGCTTTGTGCATTTTTCATTTCGTTAATTCTCTCATACTATATATCCGTCTTCGATCGCTTGCAGTAAATTCATAATTACCCGTTTACGAGGGCGGGTCAATAAGTCCGTGACTCTTGGATTAAAACACAGATTTTTTGATAAAAAAATAATTTTATTTTTCAACGTAGTCTCCCTTGAGCTCTATACACTTTGTCCAACGCTTCTCCAATTTTTTTATCCCTTCCAAAAAAAATGATTTGTCGAGGTCCTCAAAATGACGAGATGACTTCATCATTGGAGTCAAATCTTTTTCCACCAAGCCATTTCTTCAGGTTTGGGAACAAGAAGTAGTCGCTCGGAGCCAAATCTGGAGAATAGGGTGGATGAGGGAGCAATTCATAGCCCAATTCATGGATTTTTGCCATGGCAACTGCACACGTGTGCACCCTTGCATTGTCTTGGTGGAAAAGAACTTTTTTCTTGGCCAAATGAGGTCGTTTTTTTTTTCAAATCGTCATTGAATCGGTCCAATAAGTTGGCATAATATTCCCCATTGATTGTTCTTCCCTTTTGAAGGTGGTCAATGTGGATTATCCCGCGTGCATCCCAAAAAACAGTCGCCATAACTCTATTGGCTGACAAACCCACCTTGGCCTTCTTTGGCGCCGATTCACCCTTAGAAACCCACTGTTTTGACTGTTGTTTGTTCTCTGGTGTGTTGTGATGGATCCATGTTTCGTCCACGGTTACAAAACGGCGCAAAAACTCCTCCATATTGCGATTAAACAACGCCAAACCTTCCTGTGAAGTTGTTACACGATTGCGTTTGTGGTCGACTGTGAGCAAACGCGGCACCCATCTTGCGGAAAGCTTTCTCATGCCCAAGTGATCATTCAAAATTGAAACCACTGAGCCATGCGAGATCCCTACGGCTTCCACAATCTCTCGCACTTTCAATCTTCGGTCGGCCAACACCATATCGTGAATTTTTTCGATTGTTTCGGGTGTAGAGACCTCAACTGGGCGTCCAGGACGTTCGGCATCTTCAGTGCTTGTACGGCCACAACGAAATTCAGTAAACCACTTTTTTACCATTGAAATCGATGGTGCAGAGTCCCCATAGTATTTATCAAGCTTAGCCTTGGTCTCGGTAATGGTTTTTTTTCGCAAGAAATAATGCTTAATAAGCACACGAAATTCACTTTTTTCCATTTTCTCCTCAAATTAGTGAGTAGTCTGATAAAAATAGCTGTCAAACACAAACTAACTGACGCAGCAAGTTTAAATTTTGACAGGAGTCAACTGACAGATGCCTGTTGACAGGAGCAGTGTTGCTGTTTCAGTAAAGAGGTCAGAAATTCAAAAACTTATTGACTTATTGACCCGCCCTCGTATTATTATCTAACGCAATTACGAATTCATTTTTACAATCCTTTAAATATTCACTATTTCTTTCAACAGCAAGCGATACATATATCGTTTAAAGCAAAACCAACATTGTGTATATATGTACATATACGATACAATCACCTAAAACGAATCTAATATTTCCACACGTTTTCTAACACATTCACGCTGTAGGAGTCGACACCACTACGACATGCCGCGGCGTGAAAGAGTTTATTGCACACGCCCGCGCATCTTATTTCTGTTTTACCGCGAATCGCTTTTCTACACTTTCTGTAATTGTTTTCCATTTTAATTAGCAACTTGAGTCCACATTTGTAATTAAGAACCTTGTAGGACTAAGCTGATAAAAAGAGTTAATTAAAAAGATCAATCAGATAAACTTTTTCTTTAAATGCACTGGGAACACTTTGAAACACGTCTACCTCTTACGGCATTTCACTTACAGTGAAACACAGCAAGATCCCCGCCCACACCTCTCAGATCACACTGATCTGAAGCTACATGGCTACGAACTAGTGCCATTATTCGTCTCTCACCGCGGTCTCGCCCTTTACGTGCGTAATGATGTAGCTTACCAAACACCACCACAATGTAGTCCCGGTTCTAATCCGGAATTCAATTTCATGTGGTTAAAATTCCATCTCCGTGAGCAAATTATCCACTACTACTTTATTTACAGAAGCCCCAAACTGGACAACAACTCGACCTTTAACGGGTTTGATGCGCTGTCTGACTCCATTCAACGAATTGTATCTCTGTATCCTCAAACTGAAATCGTTATTACGGGCAATTCCAATATACTCAATTCTGGATGGCTTCGACATTCTATGTAGACAACACCCGAAGGACACTTCACTTGTTCTTAACTGGTCATCCTGACAAATATAAGGTCGATGTGCTATCCCCTCTAGATTCGTCGGACTGCTGTGTCATATCAGCTAATTTCTGGTACACCGACCAAACAGTTAGAGATTCCTAAAAGAACCGCATAACAATACGAACAAGCCAGTTGCAGCGAACTTAACACATTCATCGGATTAAGAGTATCACACCAAAAGAAAAACATGGTACGACTCGAGCTGTAAAGGGGCTGTCAAGGATTAAAGAAATGTTTTTTTGGTCCTATAATGCCATCCCGATGTAGGAAAATCGAAAAAAGTTTAAACGAGCCAGGAATAACTGCTATGTCTTTCTTAAGCGTGTGAAATACCAAAATGGCTAAAAACTGAGGCAAAAACACTGCAATGTCCCAAAGGTAGTAAAAGCTTTTGGTCGTTCGTCAAAAACATCCAAAATACTGCCTCATCCTCGAACCCAACGCTCATTTACAATGACATTGTAGCTATCAGCTCTTTAAACAAGGTAAATCTGTCTACTACTCACTTTGCGGCCAACTTAACACTTCCATGGCACGAATCCACTTTCGCACTAATGTAGTAGCAAGAGTACTTAAATGACAACTTATGTTGAAATGAACACATATTCGATATCATCAAAAATGCTGCGAAATGTCTAGATTTACTCAAGCGATGTAAGGTGAAGTATTTTCACCCCCTCTGATCTTGCTTCAATATATAAGACATTTGTCCGCCCGAAATTGGAGTACAATGGTCAGGTGCGCCTAAAACATCTCTGAACCTTCTAAATATTATTCAAAACGTGAGATAAGACTCATAGTTGATACAAATATCACTCAGACCATGCACACATTGTAGCAATACTGAATCTCTATTGGAGCTGGTCTGTAAAACCAATTCAAAAAAATTGGGTTTGATTTCTTATAAAATCTTTTTATTTTAAAAATTAAGACTTACTCGTATATACAAATTAAATTTTAAGAGCATTGGCAACTATCAAGTTAGTGCAAAGAAATAAAACTTCTTGGTGGTCTCTTGCCTCGCGGATGCGGTTCTGCAACCGCAGTAGACGTTGAACAAAGGGCTCAACAAGGGATCTAGTGGACTCTCATTTTAGAAGGCAGTAGCATACCGCCAAACTAAAGTATCAAATTGACTGATCGAGATTACTAATGCTACTCACTTTTATACAAAAATTGTGTAAGTTCTTACATAAAGTTTTTACATATACTTGTTTGTCTCCACGCATTAATTAAGAAAGCTTTTACATACATTTGTTTGCCTGTACATGGATTAGTTTTGTGATTAAGAAAGCTTTTACATACATTTGTTTCTAATATCATATTTAAAGCTTTTTACGGTGAAGAAACTACTCGTATATACAATTCATACATTTTAATTCAATGCGATTCACGTATAAAACAATTCATGGTTACACAATACAATCTGGTTATAACACTCGTAATTATAAAAAAAAAAAAGTGGGAAATTCAACAAGACCTGTAATGCTGCGGTGGGCGCTCTTCTCCTTACACCCTTAATACAAACAGGCTAGTCTTTGAAGTTTGTTTAGTCCAGCCTATGTACACTTTTATTTTGTTTTATGCCACCAAATTGGAGATCGATAAATGACTATGGTTCTAAGAATTGCAGTGTATATCCACAATGCCATTTGTGAGTTAAGGCTCAAGTTTTTACCCAATAGGTTTTTGCTGGACCATAGTAAGATCCTGGCTTTTTCTGTTTTTTTCTTTTGTTAATATGTGTATTCCAATTAAGTTTTTGATCCAGGGTAACCCCTAGGAATTTCACTTCTCGTGAAAACTTTCGTATCACCAAAAAGTGTTGGATCTTTTAGTTTCTTCTCTTGTTAAAGGCAACTACGATATTATTTTTAAGGTTGACATTGAGTTCAACGTTTTTGAACTAGTTTGCTATGAGGTTTATAGCTCTCTGGAGGAGATCTGAGATTTTTTTCTTCGAATTTACCTCTGATTAGGATTGCAATGTCATCAGCCTATCCTTGAACATAAAAACCATCATTACTAAGTATAATCAGGAGTTCATTAACTACGATGGACCATAAAAGATGGGAAAGAAGCAATCCATATGGACGGGCTTTTGTTTAGCTTTGTCCAGAGCGCCTTCGATATCTTTGAAAGATTTCCCAATTCTGGAGGTTAGCCTCTGAGGACTGTGGCTGGTCGATTTTTCTGACTGGTAGGCAAATTAATTGATATGAAGAACCCCGTCTCCTATGTGCCTGTCTATGACTTTTTCCATTGTTTTGATCAAAAATGAAGAGAGATTTATCGGTCGCTAGAATTTTACCAGTTCAGTAGGTCCACCCCCAATTTTGGGTGTGCACGAGAGTATATCACGATAATCTTTCTAAATCTGTTTGGAATGTATCCCCAAGCATAACTTAATCCGAAGATGTTTATCAGAGAGAATGTTATGGTTTGGGTCCCCTTCTGGAACAGAGCCGGGAAGACTCCATCATCGCTCGGAGATTTTCAGGTAGATATATTCGAATCTTACCTGACTATTCTACTTAGAAAGAATTACTTGGGGGAGAGATCATCATCAGGGAGATATACGACACATCTATACGATTTGGGGATATTTTCACCCTGAATTGTCACAAGGTCCGCATTTGGCCACAGTTTTATTTTTGTCACAACCAACATGAGCCAGTTCTTGGTTTTTGCGTCATGGCATGTAATCGAGAGCCAGTCATTTTTTGTTGAAATGACAACAAATTTCAGGGAGATAACGTTTTTGCCTGATTTGTTTATCCTTGCCAGCAAACATTTCTTGATTTGCTGGATTTGCTGTGCATTCAGCGACTCGTCCGGATGTATTGAGTGCATAATGGCAACTTTACAATTAACTACAGCATCTCTGTAGTTCATACATAACATACATAATCCTGTTGTACTGGGTCGCATTCATGGGTTATTTTTGCACTTTCGGGGCCATTCATTAACTGAACTGCATTAGGGTGCTTGTTGGCTTCTGAGTGAGTCATGGTAGCTGCTTCCTGTGCCCTTGGACGTATTCTGCTAGATCAGGGGCTTCCCGTTGAGGCCTGCCAGCATTTGTACCTTTGTTTGACACTGAGTGTGGTTTGTATTTTTTTATTGCTTGGTTCTTCGGTGAGTTGTCCATGGACTTACATCTTTACACATGAGATGTTGCTGTTGGTTTTTTTTCTAAACTGAGTAGATTTCTCTTCTTAAGGGATGAGATAACCTTGTTGTTATTACTATTCACTGAAACAGTCTATATATTTAGGTGGTGCTACAGTTCGGAGTAAACCTGGGCCTCAGCTAACAAGCCTCTTCAGTTACATAGGTCCTTAGCCAACACTCTAAGTCAGTTGAAGTCCCCTTCTACTTGTATGTGTTCCCTAAGGTGATGTCTTTCCCTACGGTCTTTCTCTCTGATGATTTTACGTCATTATTTGTAAAACCTTTTTTGACATCAAAGATCTGGGTTAAGCCATTGCCGTCCGTCAAGGTCCAGCGAGCTTTCCCCACCATCATTGTGCACAGACGGATAAATTTAGCAGTGACGCTAAACTTAGACAATGCTCTATATGGCTGGTCTGTATAAATGTTGTCATATGCGGCCTTAAAATCAATAAAAAAATGGTAGGTATCGGTTTGGACCTCTTGAGTTTTTCTGATCTACCGGAGTGTGAAACTTTGTTCAATTGTGGACCTTCATTGTCTGAAACCGCACTGATAGAAACCAAACAGGTTATTGGTGAAGACTTTCACATGCTTATATATGGCGATAATATCTTTTATCCATTGTTGAGGAGACTTACACCTCTATAGTTGGCGCAGTTGAGGGGGTCTCATTTTTTGTGGATCAGCAAAACGGTGCTGTCGTTCATCAGACATACACTCTTCTGACCAGATCCGAAAAATTAGTTGAAGCATGCTCACTACAAACTCATTTCCAGTACCTTTGAACATCTGGGAGGGTAAGCCCTCAGGTCCGGCTGATTTTTTGGATTTTAGCTTAGATAATGCTATCCTTACTTCTTTGTGGTCAGATGGACGGAAGTTTTTCCATATATACAAGATTATCTGCCATCCCTTTTGTACCTTTCTCCCAGGGGCTGGATCAAGGTGTCATGCTACACGTGCTAAGCCGTGAAGGGACCGGATATCTGGCGTCTTCCGGATTAGCTAGCCTTATCTGCAGACAGCACATTTCTGTACAGATGGACGTCCCTTTCTCCGCTACTCATGTGATATCGACCTCTCTCTCAAAAAAAAAAAGACAAAACCCGAGACCGGTGCTCCTTTAATACCAGGCGGTCCACTGAAGCCAAATTGTTGTCCTATTTTCCAAAAAACTTAACACATGCTTTAGCATTATAAGTGTAGTCATACCCATTTGAGTGTCAAGTCCTGTTTTTAAAAAAAAAGAAAAAAGAATCAGGTTTGTCGCAGGCCATGGTCTGCCTGCTACTGCAAAAACTCCTCCCTTAAAAGTTCATCCGATTCGGCAAACCTCCTCCGAGACGCTCTACCTTAGACGTCGAAATGCTGTACGAATAATCAAGACCCTCGGATCCATTTCGAAAGTCAAGAGAACTGCGGGCATGAAGAGCAAAATAGAGTTCGCCAACAACATTCTTAGAGGCGGATTACCAACGGCAACAGAGATCGTTGGAGGAAGCCGTGTCGATTCTCAAAAGGCCCAAATTTAAAGTCAATACAAAACCGCTCTGGACCTTCCAATGTAACATCTTTGAGGTTAAGTTAAGCTTATCCCTTATGTCGACAAAAGATCTCTGGATCTTTACACAAAAGTCATAGGTGGTTGAAGAGAGGTTTGGCCAGGTGCAAAGCTCGAGGTCGTGGCTAGGGAGGATATCTCTGGCAGACCTAGAGCCCGCATCTGGATCCCAGCCGAACCCTCCTTCTCAAAAAGCATTCTTTAGATCATCCCTTCCGACACATGACTGGAAGGTCGCGAAACTGGAGGAACTAATGTGGCGTTATAGATGCTCATTCAATGTGATCAATATGGAACCCCTTCCTTAACCCTCTAGCGTAGACCAAAAGCATGACTCGGTTTAGTTTCGAGCCTATAAATCCAAGGGTTTACAAAAATGATGAGCTGGACATTAATAAGCAAACTCCTCCTCGTTTAACTGATATTGTAAATTCAGCCTCAGATCCTGGAGCGCCGCTATCCTTTCCTGAATTGGATTGCGACGCCTCCAATTTATCCGAGGTGACAACTAAGTCAACGCTCTCCGCCTCTGACACCCTTTCGGAAATGGAAACCAACGACGAATTAAAAAGAGATCCTTTATGATCAGATGACGAAGATGAGTTCTTGGGCACACATTCAGAATCAGAGGCCTCGAACGTCACCCCGGTGGAGGCCACTCTTGTAGATTGTAGCAATTATACTGCGGTTTCTTCAGATTAACCTCCATAACACCAAAAAGGTATCGGTCGCACTCATTCTGCGTCTATCTAAAAACGCAAAAGACATCATTCTAGTCCGGAAACCATGGATTGTAGAAAGCGTGGTCCATGGACTTGGGACACCTGAATACGCTTCATTGTTTTCTACAAGAGACAAAAGTAGAATTAGAACTACATAGTATATTAGTGAAACGTAGCCTTAATGTCTTCTTACTTCCTAACCTGCGACTCCGACATAACCGTTGCCAGACTGGAGAATGGCCAGAAACACCTATTGGCTGGCATCGGCATACCTTGGCCATGACCATGTGAGCACTCTCTCTGGTAACAACTTAGAGGTACTGGAAGCTGGATGGCTAAAAACTGATATAATCATAGTGTACGACGATAACCCATATCATACTGTACGGGGTAATACCGAGACCAACGATAGAGGTGAGTCACTTTTTGATTACATTATAAGTTCTAACTTCATTGTTTGCAACGTTTGGAAAGATCTAAACTTTCATAACTAAAAACCGACAAGAACTGCTAGATATCACTCTTGTTTCCGACATCACATAAATGATAACAAACTGGATGGCATCGTCTGAACACTCTTTTTGGGACAGATATGTATATCCAATTCAGTCTGAATGATGCTCCTGCTCGGCAACTAGCATTTCGGAATTATGCGAAAACTGATTGGCCAAAATACAGAGAAACACTTTTAAATATACTTTGCTCTCAACTCTTAAGTCCCCCGCATAACACCAACGAGCTTAACATGAATATCAAGGATTTCACACTGGCTCTTAATCAGGCTATGAATGCTTCCTGTCCTCTTATCCAACCTAGAAGCCAGAAAAAGCTGTGCTGGTTAACATCAGCACTGGGACCTCTTAGGTACGTCTGCAGGAAACCTTTCAACAAGCCAAAGGAAAAGTGACTGACTGGTACTCATACAAGGAATCCCTCAAAATATATAAGAAAGAACTGAGGAAGGCAAAGCGACAATCCTTGAGGTCATTCTGTAACAAAAAAACAGAAACCTCTGATGCGTCGCGGTTAAGAAAAATCTTCTCCACAAATCGTATGATGCCTAGCTATTTGCAAAAAAACAATGGCTCTTGAACGACCCGAAGTGATGAATCCCTCAACCAGCCTACTCGCTACGGTAACAAGAATTTGTAGAGTGTTGCCATACTTACGCAACTTTTGATCTTATCTGTACAATTTTTCCAAGTTTCCAAACAATTTCATCAAATTAAATTAAATTTTACTAATTACTAAATTTGGGAGGAAAAATTACAATTTCTTGCTTTCTCACCTCATTACCGCGTGACACAAGACCGCAAAAGAAAAAGAAAATACAACTGCCGTATCTGCTGTCATTCTACTCGTATCACACGAGCGAAGACAGTCACAGTCCTAAAGTGTGGAAAGATTGGGAAAAGTCAGTGCTGTTACAACAACCATGTGGATAATAAAATGCTTATTATTTGTGTTTCCATCTTCTTTTATTTTTTAAATATATTTGCATGAGAATCAATTTAAACACTCAGAATAAAAAATTGGCCAAACACAGCCGATTGCACGAAAACAGAAATCTAGTTTCACACACAATACTATTTGACGTTTATACATATTTATATTTGTTAGAACATTTTGATTCTGAAAAAATGAGGGGAAAAAGTTTTATGTCACTTTTTTGCTCCGGAGCACGAAAATAAGCCTTCTGCCTGCCTAATCGAACACCCAATAATGGCCAAACTACAATGTCGCGTTCGGGTGATCGCGCTTTGACATATTGAGTAGAAACAATGGCTCTTATGGTGCAATCCGAAATGTAACCTCAGGCGTTTCTAACACTTTTTATCGTAAATATCGTAAGCTCGACATCAAAGCCCTAGTACATCTACTCTCTACTTTGTCGCGCGTCTGACAGCTATCTACTATCAGCTGTCAATTAGAATTGCTCGCTTTAACGTTACACGATACGTTGATTTGTTCGATTTGTAGCTACAGGGTAGGTTATAGTGTAATGTATTTACTTCAAATGAGTAACCTCCAATAATGTGGTTTGGCAATAAATGCCCTTTTCGTACGTACACCATTATTAACCACATTACGCTCACTTTTCAAGCGAGTGTTTGACACGAACACTAACAACTTTAAATATGTTGCCCATGTTGCAATTTTTTTTTTTTAAGGCCGAACATATTAAATGTTATCAAACTAGTTTAGACCAATTTCAACTCAATTCGATTGTGTAAAAAAGAATTTAGTGGAAACGCAATAAATGTTTGACAGCTGATCGACTTACTCATAAGCATACATATGTAAACAAAAAGTTCTAACAATTGCTTTGGCTATAGATTTGTTGTAACCGAAGCCGATTTTGTTTTTTGTAGGGAACGAACACGGTTTAATCAAATAACTGAAAAACATGCATCTTTTTCGGAATAACTTTTTTATGCTGACGTTCTCTTACATGAGCTTGCTTAAAGGTCTTAAAGCACAAAGCGTAAGCCATTCGAAACATATATTTTCTCTTTGTTTAAAGTTTTTTAATGTGTTATTTCAGTTTTGCCAGAAACAGCTTCGGGAATTAGCTAAATCTCAAAGTGATTTAGTACAATGCACTGTTAAATATGCTATGCCCGCAGAATCTTGTACAAATTGCCTTCAAGAGCACAACGAAATGGTTCAAAGCTATGAAGTTCTGACGAAAAATTGTTCCAGTGATTATATTGGTCAAAATCGTTTAAACATTGTCTATAATATGCAAGAGAATATTATCGGACTATGGAATAAAGGATTTTGCGATGGTAAGCTATAATAAAATTTGCTTCAATATATTTGATTATTATACATACGGTGTAATTAAGAAAATTTACTTGTATAGTACTAAGAATAATATTTATCAAACAAGAACAATAATTCAAAATTGTACATTATGTAGATCTATGACAAAAACTAATTTGTATTTATGGATAAATATAGGAGGAAGGAAATCGAGAAAAAAGATATGTATATCCCAAAGGGTCACGGTTGAATAGAGAAGTTTAGGAGGACTGCATGTTTTGAGTTCGCGGCATTTGATGTTCCCTGATGTTCTTGGGTTGGGAATTTCATTGCCTTACTGCCTGTTTACACTTGCCTATCTATGGATGTCATTCCCATGAACTCATTGGCTACAAACAAAAAACGCTTAATTGAAATGAAAGCAATGTTGATAGATGGGGAGCGCTGAAATCTAAAACATAAAATTCGTTGAAGTAATAGGTTGACACGGATTCTACTTTTCGACTTCCCCACACTGTTAAATATATATGTATATGAAGGAAAACGCTTTGAAAACAGAACACTTATACCTCCACAGAGAATTATATTTTTAAGTCTTCGGTTCGGTGTAATCCCCCCGGTGGTGGGTAAAAAAAATTGAAAAATGTGTGAAAAACGAAACGTTTTGAGAAAATAACATTCCCTCTTCCACTGAGAATTATATTTTGAAGTGGACTTTCGGTGGATTTTGGGTGCAATCAACCCCTCCCTTTTTGACTCACATAAAATCTACCCGTCTCGCGCGACTCGAGTTTCATTCCCACTTAAATAAAAAGCGTTCCCCCTCTTCCTGCCCATGCCAGTGTTAACAGGCACATATAGCGTGAACCAAAAAAAGATGTGATGAGTTTAGACCCTGTTTAGATGGTGACTGTAGTGCTCACTCGTGCAAAATTAAATAGCGGCTGAACATTTCGCTTGTGGAAGGTGACTCTCCTCGATTTTTATATTTTCTTCGGTCCCCCTCTTTTTACTCTTTATTCTTCTCATCTAAATACTATCGTGGCAGATTCATGAGCCACCATCGAAACAGGGTCTTAAGTACTCGTCATAGACGAATTAACCTAGATGACAAACTTTCCAGACATTTTACGTAGAAAACTCCAATTAAAGAATTTCGTTTAAAACAGTTTGTATTATTAGGGAGATAGATATGACGCAAGTTAGTCCAGAGTCTTTTGGGTGAGAGTAAAGTACTTAACGTGCGTGCGCTATTACGCGCTTTCTTGTGCACAGCCCAGTTGAGAGAGATTGTGTTTCCACTTTCCATAAAGTATTACGATTTTTTATTGGCACTATAACTACACACGTAAACCGAGGACAATTTTTGTTATGGGCACATACAGTTTAAGTAGGTACACATGCGTCACATGTAAACTACGAGGTATTGAAAATACATTTGTGTCTGCCATAAGTCTGCAACCATACCAAGGGGCAAAATCCACCACATATTGTAAATTCATGTGAAAAGTAAATAATATTGTGGCATCTAAGGGGAGAAGATCAAAAAGTCACACAGATAAAGGATTATAAACAATAATGAGGTCAAGAAGGCTGTGGATAAAGTTATTTGAAAATCGCATTAGATTACTACGTTGTGAAAAGTAAATAATATTGTGGTATCTAAGGGGAGTTGATCATAAATATTTAGTGGAGTCATCATAAACGTTAACAATCAGGTACTCAATACCTGTCGCTTTATGTGCAACAAAAACGTCACACTTAAGTGTTTAACTAACATTATAACCTCCTCCTACTATCGTCTCCGTAATTCGGTCGTTTCTATGCACATTATAACTTTGTATGAAGTAGAAAATATCACTAACACGAATTAGTGCAAATAATCTACATAGTTTATGTATGTGTGGGCTTCGTGCGTTAAGATGACAAATTTTAAATCTCTACCGATGTCTGGACAACACATTTATCATCGCATATGGAGTTATAATTCACGCTATTATGACTTTCAATATTCAAAAGAAAAGATTAATGCTACAAACAGGAGTCAAATGCATATCCAGAGGACATGAACAAGTAATACAAATAGGGAAAGCATAGAAATAGAGAGATAGAAAAGTAGAAAAACGAGGTATAAGGAGAACTTTTCGATGAAGTAAGACATGTGAATAAATGTTAAAAATATATGTACAAAACTATTATATAAATAATAAGAAGAAATTAACAAAAAAAAATAAAATTGAAAATACTAATAACTAAATTCCGTATTGCAATAAAATGAAATTTAGATGTGTATAAGTGTATATAAAGTCGTTGCAGCAGTTGTAAATAAGAGCGTGAGCGGTAAAGTAATGTAAATGAGAAGCAACAGCTCATGGGTTATCGTAGTAATCGAAGAACTAAAGCCTTTAACCAAGATAGTACACTGAAGATAAGATGAATAATCCAACAGGTCTGGTTTGGATAAAATAAGTGAAAACTCAAATTCGGAGGATAAAATTCTCACAGCGAGAAAGAAGCCTAACGGACAGTTTAGCATAGTCCTTATTTTGATTTACTTTTTTTTTTCTTGAAAAGAAAACTTGAAGTTCAGAAAAAAGATTATTTAAGCCTAGGCACGTCTGAATGACTTACGACAAATTGTTCTGATAATTTGCTTACGCGATCCTTAGCTAACTACCTCCATTTGTGCACCCCAAGTCGGTTGATATCCCCTTCTATATGTGCGCGACACCCAAGGTGAGGTCTTCATCTTCTGCGTTGTCCCACCCGATTAGATTCGGAGATATATAGTCTCCTTAGTTGTTCGGGATAGAACCCTCTTAACCCAAAGAAACAGCGATTAACAAACGTGAGATTCTTCGTTTTACTTCTGCTGAGGTGTACCTCGTAATTATAGCTATCGACTTCGAGGTTTTGTCTAATTCGTCGATGTTGTGTGTCCCATATTGTTAACATCATTTACTTGGTTTTGGCCTCATTTGCCGCTATACGCATTTTGGCAGCTTCTGTTTCAATACTAGCGAAAGGACCGGCGACAGTTTTGCCAATCATGTTAATATCATCGGCGTACTCCAGTAGTTGCACAGACGTTGGAACGATTGTGCCTCCGGTCCCGAGCAGCGACCGTTCTTAATCGTCATACTGCACAGTCGGTCGAGTTTGGTAGCAATGCCAAAATTAGACATTCCTCTATATAGCTCGTCCCTATAAATCCTGTCATATGCGGCCTCTTAAAAGCGATGAAAAGATGGCGAGTATTGATTTGGATTTTTTGAATTCTTTCCAAAATTTTCCGGATTGTGAAAATTTGGTGGAATGTGGACTTCCCTGATCTGAAATTGCACCGATAGTGGCCAATCAGGTTATTGACGAAGGGTTTCAAATGTTCACGCAATATGGCAGGTAATATCTTGTATACGATGTTGAGGGAACATATACCTACGTATTTTGCGCAGTTGAGAGGGTGTTCTTATTTTTCTGGACCGGGCAAACGATGTTGACATTAGGCATACACTCTTCTGTCCTCATCTGAGAGATGAGGTGTATGCTCTCCACAGAGCTATTTCCAGCAGCTTTTAATAACTCGGCCTTTAAACCGTCGGGTCCAACTGCTTTGTTGGGTTTCAGCTTAGATACTGCTATCCTTACTTTGTTTTGCCCAGGTGGACGGAAGTTTTGGCTGTCATCGTCTAAGTCGAAAGGTCTATTCTGGCTGGCAGATGAATGTTGGGCTTCTTTGCCGTTTTTAAGCTTTTTTTCATTGTGTCAAAATTCGTTGCTCCATGTTTAAACTTTAAAGCTAATTTCTGACACTTGTCATTTTTGAAGCCGGTGAACGGTTTAAATCAAAATCTACATGACCGATTCTTTTGAAATTTAGTATACTACGTCCTTACATAAATGACCAGGTATGCCTAAGATACATTTTACAATAACAAATTGGCCCATTTTTTAGGTGAAAGTCGGTGTTTTCACTTTTAAGACTTTTAAAACTTTTAAGTGTCACCAAAAATTAAGAAATCAGAAAAAAAAATTCCTCCCAGAGATATCTTAGGAAAGCGATTATCTAATGACAGTATTTTTTGATTCCATATGATCCAGTCATGGTTCACCGGCAGACAACTTTTTTTCGAGGTGCTTCCGAAGATTTGCTGCAATCGGCTTAATTATTAATATTTTGCTTTCAAAAATTAAGGAAATATTGTTCATATGTTATACTGCAATCAGTTAAATAAATTCTTAAAAATGCGATTTGCACGAGTGTGTAATGTGGAGGGAAGTTGCCACTGATGACAATTCACACGTAATCACAGACAGGGTCACACGGATAGGGGCGATCAGGAGGAGGCGGTTTTGATTTTCCAATATCTGGAAAGTTTGGCATCTACGTTAGTTTATCTATGGCAGATGCAAGTTGTGTTTGCACAAAATGAAAAACTTCACATCTTAGATCTGTCTGCCTAGTCGATCCGACATCACAATAAATTTTACAAAAAACAATAAAAAGAAATCCATTTTTTTTTTGTTTTGTTTACTTATAAGGTCTGTTCGCATACTGTCCAAAACTACGAAAGCCTACGAAAAGCAGTTCAAAATCCGTTTGCGAACACATATTTTTCGTAGTTTTTCGCAAAAGAGAGCGAAATGAGAGAGCAATTCATTTTCCCTCTTTTGTCCGTTTTAGTTCAAGAAATTTTTTCGGGCAAATTTGTAAAAACTGTCAAACAGTTTTTTTTTATTTGAAACTGTTATTGAGTTTGTTTTTATTTCGAAATGGAAAAAAAATGTTACTTTTTTTCGCCAAAAATAAGTGAGAGTTTAATAATAGAAGACTAATTAATAATTAAATTTTTAAAAGGAAAATTGTTTTTAAAACAAGTTTTACAGTCAAAATATATTGAAAAGTAAATGAAATGAAAGTGCTCCCCAAACACCGCCTGGTATCTACAGATGGCATATAAAAGGACAAAACAAAGATAAATTATAGGAAGAAGTATTCAGACGTGTCTAGGCTTAAATAATATTAATCCTGAAGTTCAAGATTTTGAATAAAAAACTGCGAAATTTTTTGGAAACAAAATCAATAGAAAGACAGTTGATATTTGTCTGTACAAAACAGTCAAAAATCCGTTCGTTTACTTTTTAACACATTTTCTCCCTGAGAGAGAATTTTATTCCCACTCCTCATGATTTGACAGTTTTTACATATTTAGTCCTAAATGTACGCGAACAGATCTATAATGTGAGTACGTGATCAGATTAATCCCGCTATTTTTTTTTTTATAACCGTTTAGACAGATTATGCGACTAAAGTGGAAACTTTTTTCTAAGCCTCAGTACAAGATTTGGCTTGTGGTAGATGGTTAATTTCCTTTAATTTATTTTATTTACTGTAAAGTTTTGTTTATTAAACAATATGGAGTCTGTTGCTAGTGGTAAGTTTAATGATAAGAATAAAAAACAGTGAAATAATCTTGTTTTATGTTGACTTGAAATGTGTTGAAAAAGCGGCTTTTTAGGACTAAAATAAAAAACCTAAATTTATGTGCAATAAATAAAAAGTTATAATTTCTGCTGATATGCTGTTATAAAAATTAGCTCTAAATTTACCTTAATAATAAGTTATAATCATAAGAAAACGCGATATTTTGCAGTATTGAGAGATATATGTAGTAGAGCAAACCGGTTGAAAACACTAAAAATTGGAGTTCGCCTCAATAAATATTTTTCGTTGTTTTTTTTGTTGGTACAGGCTAATAATCAAATTTTATTTTACTATCAAGAAATCAGCTGAGTGAATTTTTAAAGAGTTGTTCATCACGTGACTCAAAAGTAAAAATTAATTTTTTGTCAAAAAAATTAAAACCTTACCGACATTGATGCCACAGAGGAAACTAAGAAAATTTTAATTAAGTTTATATCTGAATATAAAATTCTAGAAATTACCAAACTTTTAAAAATAAAAACAAAACGTCGTTGGGGCTCGAAATATCGTTTCCATGGATTAGTTGGCCATAAACTGATTTTTCGAGGTAAGTGGAAGATCCAAAAGGAGAAAAGCGGATGGTTTGTGTTCTGAATTTGAGCCAGAAGAATTGTGTTATGCTGCTCAAATGCAACTTCGACAACAAGGGAAACTATATATGTAGACTCTTCTACCGTACTGAAAAACATAGTGTTTTTCAACTTCTACACGCGCAGTAAAGTACCAAAAAGCTTATGAAAAATTGGACAGCGGTATTATACCATATACCGCAGATGAAGCTTTGTCAATACTTGTTGAGGCCAAATTAACAATGTTTCAACAAAATGTAATAAGGCTTACGGATAAAAAAAACTTAAGGCCAATTTATATCCTAGCTATAAGGCGATTACGGAAGAGAAAAAAAAAGTGTTATCCTGAAAATTTTAATTTTAAAGTTACAGAATCGCCACTTCAAAATTTACTCGATCATACTACCCAAAGTTTATTTAAAGCTGTCGAAGAGGTTACTGAAAGTTTACATTGTAATTAAATGCGGAACTTTCGCCTTATCTCCAAATGGGGTTGCGATGGAGGCAACGTTTTTCAGACGCAAACATCTCAGATCCCAACATTTTTTTAACATTCTTTGCACCTGTTCAGTTTACATAAGGTAATCCATGCTCAGAGAAGATAATAGTTTTGGTGCAAAATCCTCGCTCATTTTCTCCAAGATTTTGCAGACCCATCCAAATTCAATTTGTTCATGAAACGATGGATATTACTGTAAGAAAATTTTAATACATATATTGAAAGTCAAATATCTTCATTGAGTGATACATATGGTATTTAGAATAGAAGTGTTTTGGTTAAGCATGCAATGCTGCTGACCATGATAAATGGAAAGGTCTGCAATGCAATCGCCGGAAATTCGTCGACACTGAGATGTTATTTATGCGAACTAACTGCAAAAGATTTTAACAAAATACCAAACAAGTTCAAGACAAATCAAATTGAGGTTCAGGCTATCAATATTACATGCATGGATTCGGTTTTTCAAGATGTAGGGATAAATTCTCCCTTAAGATCACAACGTCAAAAGTAACAATTAAAAAAAAAAACAAAAAAGAAATTGCAAAGCAGGAGGAAGATTTTTGGATTAGGTATTATTACTACTTTATTGATGTAATATGCGTTCAATGGGTTTTATTGCATTAGGCGAACAATTAAGCTCTTTTGCCTCCTCTTTGTCCATCTCCAAGTCTTCTTTTGAGTTAATTTCCATAAAATTTCAGCTGTTTGCTGTTGATTTGGCCTTTTTTTCCGTTGTTAAAGTAACTCCTTTTCTGAAAACTGTAACGCTTATAATACGGTTTAATCAAACGACTATTTGAGACTTTATGAATGAGCGTGATTTATTATTTAAGTATCTTTCTATTTTATACAAATTTTTAAATCTTCAATTATTGCATGAGAGATTCGGAATACTTTAATATCGTTCTATACGTTTGCATACTTAAATTTTACATTTATTGAATTGATTTATTGAGTATTTACAACCATTTTAATTTCTTGTTTGAAATATGTAGAAAAGTTCTCAATACACCAAACTATGGTTGCAGCATTGTTGCAAGCTGGCATCACTGACCCTTCATAATCTGCATTATCGGCAATTTTTAACACTTTCCAGTTTTTATGTATGAAAAAACAATATTATTAAATTTTGTCAAAACAAAGGGACGACACTTGACACATTACAAAAAAATTATGTGGAAGAAGTATTTGTTGTTACCCTTGTTTACCCACAAGATTAATGAGTGGCTGCCATTTATATTTTTTGTTGTTGTGTAGCTTAGTATTTATTCGAGCGGTTGTGATGTGCGATAACTGCCATAAATATTTATATTTTAAATTCGAGTGTTAAGTTTTAGTTTAAATATTAAATTAGTGTATTTTCAAGTATTTCAGGTATGTGATTTAATTATATAGTATTTTTTGATTTTATAATGTTTTATCATTTCTCGGGGTTTTCGTCGCCATTCATATCTATCCATGTGTAGCTGTGTGTGTTGTATTTTTATTGCGGTTGATTAAGTACGGTGGAATTGTGCATTTATAGTAGAATCCGCTTAAGACGCTCACGCTTAAGACGCTTTTCCGCTTTTCCGCTTTTAACGTCTTCTTCCTCCAGTCCCTTTATTCTGACTACAATTCTTATGGAAAAAAATCCGGATAAAACGTTTTATTTCCCGCTTAATATGCTCACAAGTCACACAGCGCTTTTGCAGTCCTTAATTTTGATTAGAATTCTTATGAAAAATACACTCACACATGGACACGATAAACAGAACATAGCGCTTGCTTCGATTACTGTAAATTAACGCCTTTCGGTTCTTACTTTCAGATATTTTCTTTTGACTCGTGCTTTATGTGGGTAGTGTGGTAGGAATCAGTTGCGTGAATTACGATGGCTAGTAATAGCAATATCAAAGAAAAGCTCTTTCTATTACAGACAAATTACGCATTTTAAAAATCTATGACGAAAAACGAGGTGTAAGAAAACAGCAGGATATTGCAACTGAAGTTAGTGTTCCTGTTTCCACGCTGAGAACAATTGTAAAATACCGGGAACAAATTGAACAAAATTCAATAGCGGGTGAATGTAAGCGGCAGAAAATCAAAGCTGGAAAAGATATTATTCAAGTGGTTTCAACAAACCCGCAGTTTGAATTTGTCTGTGAATGGAATCATCGTCACAGAAAAGGTTCTCGAAATTGTTGTACATCTCAACATTGACGGATTTACGGGATCCAGTGGCTGGCTGGTTCGTTTCAAAACTAGGAATGGCATTGTTTATCGGGGAAGCTGAAGCAGTAAATGATGCAGATATTGCAACCTGCACAGAAAGCATGCTGCCCAATTTATTGAAAGACTACTCTTCCGATGATATTTACAATGCAGATGAATTTGGGCTCTTTTATAAATTAATGCCAGATAAGTCGTTAGTCTAGAAAAATGCCATGGTGGCAACTTGAGTAAAGAACGTCTGACTGTTTTAGCCTGCGCAAATGCATCCGGCACACAAACTTAAGCTTTTAGTTATTGGGAAGAGCAAATCACCACGTTGTTTCACAAATATCCAAACTTTTCCATGCGATTACAACTCTCAGAAAAGTGCATGGACCGGTGACCTATTCATTAGCTGGGTCAAGCAGTTGGATAAATTTTTCAAAAAAAAAAAAAATAGAAAAGTGATTTTGTTTGTTGATAACTGCCCTGCTCACCCTAAGGGTATTCCCCTTGAGAGCATTAAACAGAATATCGTCGACCAAGATAAGTGTCTTAGACTCTGTTGCTGTTGATTTGGCTTTTTGTCCGTTACGAAAGTAATTCGATTTTAATTACCCGCGAACTGTAATGGTTAAAAAAATACGGATTGAATAAAAAAACGCCTATGTCCGCATACGTTATAAATTAGAGTGTTTTTTTTTTTTTATTTTACTATTTTCTCTTTTATATAAATTTTGACATATTCAAGTTATTCCATGATACACCCTGAATGACTCGAACTGCAACCAACTTAAGACTGCTATAATTTCCAAACCGTTCGTCACAGTGAGCTCAAATTTTGACACATGACAGATAATTTTATTATTTACAAGCCTTCTAAACGATTTGTGTCTCAGTTGTGTTGAAAAATTTTTATCCGCAATGGAATTCAAACGTGATAGTGTGATTGCTTTATATTTGGCTGGAAAACCACAAGTAGCTATCATTAGAGCCCTCCAGCACCTCAACGTGAATAAATCATTTGTGTCTCGAACCATAGCTCGATACCGTGATACTGGCAGCGTTGCAAAACGCCATGGAGGTGGTCATAAAAAAACATCAACATCGGCAGAAATGTTTCGGAAAGTGAAGGCTCGAATTGAGCGAAATCCGCGTCGAAGTGGAAGAAAAATTGCTCGTGAGCTCAACATATCACTGGAACGGATGCAACACATACTGAAAAATGAGCTTGGGCTCAAGCCATTGAAGTTCCAAAAAGCACACGATCTTACACCGCAACAGAAAAAAGTTAGAGTCGAAAGAGCGAAGGAGTTGCTACGCTTGCACGAAAGCGGTGAATTGCCGAATTTGATTTTTTCCGGTGAGTCTCCATTTGTTATCGAGCAATATATCAACAAACAAAATGACCGAGTTTACTTTTCAGAGAGGTCCTTCGAAAATTTACACCTTCGGACGGCCACCAGAAAGCAGGCAGCACCGATGGTGATGGTTTGGGCCGCCATAACCGCCGATGGTCGCGATCGTATACCGTGAAACTGTTTGAAAGGCAGTATTGAAGCCTTGGGCAAACAATCATTTCGGTCGGAGAACGTGGACATTTCAACAAGACTCGGCACCGCCTCACCAAGCGCGCGTCAACCAAGATTCGTTAAAAAAACCATGTTCCACACTTCATTTCTTCGACACAATGGATTGCAAGTTCTCCGTTGGATTATTTTGAAGGCGAAGGTTGGCACTAAAAAATACCAAAGTTTGGACCACCTCAAACAAGTACTTCGCCGGGAATGGGCCAAAATACCGCAAAGCCACTTGCGTGCAGCGTGCGATGCTTTCTTCGGCCGTCTCAAGGCGATTATTTGCGCCAAAGGTGGACATATTGAAAACTACTATTTTCCAACATTTTTTGCTTTGGCACAATAAAATTTATCAAAAAATAAAAAAAATATAGCATTTTAAAAAGTTATGGTTCGAGTAAGTCACCCTGTAGATTTACATTTTTTTAATATCATTTTTATACGTTTACATAAATAAATAATGAATTGATTGAATTAATCTTTATCTATCTACAACAATTTAGGTTTCTTGTTTTAATCAGAAACATTCTTCCCCGCCGTGAACAAAGTTCGCAATATAGTATTCCAAACTATGGTTGCAGCATTGCAAACTGGCATCACTGACCTTTCGTGATCTGCATTATCGGCAATTTCTAACATCTCTCACAGTTTGGATGCATGAACAAAATAATAAAATTTTGGCAAACAAAGGGACGACACTTGACACATAAGTAAAAAGAGTATGTGGGAAAAGTACCAATACCCTTTTTTACCCAGTAAGATCAATGAGAGCCGCCATTTGTATTTTTTGTTGTTGTGTAGTGTAGTGTTTATTCGAGCGGCTATGACGTGCGATAGCTGCCGTGAATATTTATATTTTAAAATTCGAGTGTTTAGCTCAGTTTAATAGTTGATTAGTGTGTTATCGAGTATTCAGGTAAGTGATTTAATTATCTTGTATTATTTTTTTGTTTTTGATTATTACCATATAATGTTTTATGTTAATTTCTCGGAGTTTTTGTCCCCATTCATATCTATCCTTGTGTATATGTGTGTGTTGTATTTATTTATTTATTTATTTTTTTTTTTTTTCTCGGAACAATTCGTTTACGCGTCGGAATTTTCTTTTAATTATTGCGTGAGTTTTGTCTTAAGTGGATTGAGTGAATAAAATTATTTGTTATTATTCAATTATACATATGTGATTTGTATTTTGAATGGGATGAATGGACTGCGTGTGTAGGTATGTATTAGATAGGGGTATGTGTGGATTTATTTTGAGTGGGTTAAATGGACTGTATGTTGTCTGTTGAGTAGAGTGTAATTGAAATTGTTATGAGTGCGAATTCTGCTTGAGTGATTTTTATTTTTATTTTTTTTTGTTTTTTTTTTTTGAATAATTGATTAATTGTTTTAATGATAATTAGTTGTGCCATAGTTAAATAATCGTATTGTTCTCGCTGGCATTATTCGAGTAGGTAACAAATCCTTGTTATTGGTCGTCTTAATGTAGCATTCGCTGTTTTAAGTGTGACTACACGGATGTGGTGGGTGAGTGTCGATTATTCGAGCGAGCATTCATTGCGCTGGTGCAAGACGTTCATCTTTCACAATCTTCGGATCGCACTCTAGTTTTGCCCATTTCGGACGCTATTGAAGACGTGAAAGATACTCGTTTTTCTATTTGCGCCAGAAATGTGCTACTGCAATTTGAACGTGCTTCCACCGGTCTAGATAGTTCGTTGTTGTCGACAATAAGTTTCCTTGAGGGACCATATTGGTTGGCTCGCCAATTAAAAAATTACCTGGAGATAGTGGACATAATGGTCGCGAATTGAGAAAGCCTTCTATTTGAGTTAGTACCGTGACGAATTCCTCCAAGGTAAGTTTGTCGTTTTTGACTACTCGTTTCAAGTGGTGTTTTACTGATTTTACCCCTACTTCATAGAGTCCTCCGAAATGAGGGAAGTAGGGGGGATAAACTTCCATTATGTACCCAAATTCGCTAAGGTTTCGGCGATATTTTTCCAATCGTGGGCGGCATCTTACATCATTAGCTGAAGTCCGGAATTCGCTCCTATAAAATTGGTTCCGCAATTGCTGAAGATTCGGGAGCAAATACTGCGACGTGCAGTAAACCGTCGTAAAGCTGCTAGAAAAGCTTGCGTTACAGGTGAATGGCTTTGGTAGCCAGGCAAATGAAGATGGCTAAGTAGCCCTTGAGTGTTGGCCTCACGTACCTTCCACGGCTTCACTTCAGCTGTCCTGCATAGCCGGTGTTGCTGAATGGTCTAGCTTTGCTGCATCGCTTTGATTTTAAACCGGAAACATATGACACATGAATATGCTTTTTTACGCTCCTCTTCATGTTAAGTATGCAGTATATAGCACGAATGTAGGCCATTGTTTGTGGAAGACCTCCATGGTAGGTTTGATCGTGTAAATGTCGGATGATCAAATTTGTGAATGCGCGGTTCGGTTTGAGAATGATTGTGTGTTTTGTGTTGTATAGAATGAGTGCCTTTTGCAAACGACCTCCGACGCGAAGAATGCTTTCGTTGTCATAAAATGCATTTAGTGATTTAAGATCTCGTGTGATAGTCTGTGGACTTCCTGGAAACATGTCCTTCTGTGTAGTTTTTATTGCATTTGTGGTGGCTGTTTGGAGTTCTTCAGGATCAAGCGGACCTTCCTAGATTCTCTTTTTGTTTTGTAATTGTAAGGTAGTAATCTATTGCAAACAGCTCGGGGGAATTGACCGCCAAAGTACTCTCGCGGTACCCGTCCTACATGGCGCTGGATTTTCTTTGGCGTGAATTGTATAAGCCTTATATCGCTATCTACAATATCAATTGCAGTCAAGGGACTGCAAATAAGCCCCCTGACATAGTCTGTACATGCAAAGTTAATGAACACTCACGATCCAACTCGTAGTCTTAATTGCAACCCAAAAGGTTGCAAGAAAATTATAAAGCGTTATATAAGTGTAGAACTGGAATAATTAATCCCAAAAGACCGAACTAACTGGAGAAATATGTTAGTTGCAAATTCGATCCACACCGATCTGTTACACAGCCTGTGTATGTATGTAAGTAAGTCTAAACTAAGGGTTACATATAGCCCGCTGTTGATTTAATTTTAGATCTTAGCCATTTATATAGTATTCTGTTCTGTTTTCCCCTGTCAATTGCGCGCATATAGTATATCGGACTCACTTAGAATCAATCTAGTATTGAACACTTAGAATCAATCTAGTATCGAAGCGATACTTTGAGTTTTCTATGGGAAATTTTGTAGGAACATACACAAACGCTATATCAGTTTTAAGTTTCGGATATCGATATTAAGGACTCAAACGAATTAAATTTAGAAACTTCAAAGTAAAAAACAAAATATTTTCATAATTCATGTAAATTTTTTTTATTTGCTTTAAAACTCTTTTTATTTTACATTCACAATTACAAAAAATAAAAAAAAATTATTTGGGTTCCCATTCTTTCCTCAACTTCTTTCGAATGTCCTTCATAAGATTGGTGACAGTTACATCCGTGATCTTTTTGGACGCTCTTTTCCATTTAGCACTAAAATCTTTTACGTCCTTTGCACACTGTTCACTTTTCCTCAATTTAGCCTTGACCAAAGCCCAATACCTTCCAATGGGACGGCACTGTGGAACATTGGGTGGATTCATGTCTTTTGGGACAAAGTCGACATTTTTAGCCACAAGAAAGCTCAACGTCGCATGAGCATAGTTAGCTGAAGCTAAATCTGCCCAAAATAATGTTGAACCCTCGTGTTTGTTTAAGAAAGGAATCAACCGTTTTTTTAGGCACTCGTTAATGTACACTTCTCCGTTAATTGTTCCCGTTGCAATAAACGATGAGCTTCTGTGTCCACATTGGCAAATGGCCTGCCAAACGAGATATTTTGACCCGAATTTTTCCATCCCAATCGATGTTGTTGATTGCGGAAGAATCTCAGTTTCAAACGAGTTGTAAAACTGCGCACCTGGAAGAGTTGTAAAGTCAGCTTTGAGATAAGTTTCGTCATCCAAAGCCAAGCTTTCTTGTTGCCGATCAACTCGTATAGCTTTCGGGCTCGTGTTTTTATGACTTTTTTTTGCTTTTCAATAACTTTTGGTATTTTTTGTTTTTTTCGTGGTTTTAGACCGTTACGTTTTTTAGATCTTTGTACCATTGTTTGGTTGGTATTACATTTCCGAGCAACATCTCTGGATGACATAGTCCGGTTTTTTACGATGGTACCCACTGTTTTCCTGTCCAAATTTGTATCATGTACTCCACTTTTAGCTCCACTTTTCTGTTTTCGCTTAACTGTCAACGTCTCCAAATATCATTTAATAACAGAATCCACTGTACTGCGTGCTATGTTTAAATTTTTTGCGATGAAATGGTTTGGACGCGTAGTATTTTCGAGCCATTTGTCGATGATCTTTTTACGGCGTTTCTCTTGCCTCATATTTTATAAATATGTTAAACCGCACCGAACTAAAATGAATAACAAACTGAAACTAGAGAATATACAGGCTAATTTGGGTACAAAATGGGATTGCAATTTTTACGCATTGGAAGTATAGCCCGTATTAAAATTTACAGATTTTATTCGTTTCAGTCCTTAAGTGCCGTTAAATATAATTTTTATTTTCTGATGTATTTTCCTTTACCAATGGCCGCCTTACAAAATAAACTAAATTTAGAATTCTATCATTAAACTTTCCTTTAAAATATTTAGAACTTTTGTACAATTAGTCGTTTCTTTGCAGATTGTTTTGAAAATGATGCACCCAGTAATTCTACTACGGAATTCAAATTGCTGAAAAAACTTTTTCATAATTGTTTAATTAATTGGCCCAAACAAGAGTGTACTAAATGCAAACTATTTTACATTGATCTAAATACCTTCTATAGAAAAATGGATGAAGATAAAAAAGGAAAAATATGTTTTGATCTTCAAGACGAGGTATGTACATAATTGTTTTTTTTTACATCTCTGGTGATTATTATCGATTTTAGATGAACCAAACACGATCGACTTGGTCAAGAGATTTAAAATGTTGTCATCGAGAATTAAACTTTACACTTTTTTCTGTGGGAAGCTCGATGTTTGTTGGCGTTACCATATTGTTTTACCTTGGGATGTATGGCTATACAAAACGTTTAGAAAGGAACCATGAAGTCCTCGATTCGAGTAATTATTTTTACTTTAATTAAAATCATCACTTAATTTAAATTTGATTAATTTCGGAAATAAAATAGCGCAAATTGCTTCAACATCCTCAGAAAATGTACTGCCTGCAGAAGTGACTACTACAAAAATAAATGATGTAGAAAACAGAAGAAGTTCTCTTGAAGTGTCAAGCTTGTTTAGTCAGCCAACAGAAAACAATTTATTAACCTTCTAATTTAACACGTTGGCTGCCAGTGTATCACCGGTGATCACAACAAATTTCACCCCCTAGAGGAAAGTGTATTACGGGTGATACACTCATAGTCCTCCAGAATATCGATTCTACCATAAAAGTTAAAAAGGTTTATGTAAATTTTGAAATTAAATAGAAGAGTAAATATATTTTTTTGCATAAAAAACGAAACAATTTATTCATAGTACTTAAAAAAAAAAAAATATAATTAAACAAAAAAAAAAGTTCATAAAAAAAATGGTATGAAAGTCAGACTTTGTGCAACTTAATGCAATTCTTGAAAATGTTGAATGCATAAAAATGGTTTTTTTTTTAATATTGTGAACAATACGTGTCCACAAGCTTTGCCTTTTTTCTTGCGGTTGCAACCGACGCAGTAGCTTTTAGCTCAGTATAGCACTTTTGACAGAGATGCCTCTTTCGCCTACCATCTGTTGTTAGTGCCCTTGAAAGTGTAAAAATAAATAATAATATTTTGACGAAACTCGGATATCTGCATTGTGGGATTGTTTTTGTTGTATAGTATATATGCATTTGTAACCGCTGTATTTAAGAGGATATCAAACTCAACTTTGTGGAACCAACGAATAGTTTTGCGGAGAAGACTAAAGTAGTTTGCCAATTGATCAAATAAATCTATACCTAAGTTTCAAAAATTAGTTTATATAAATTCACGAAAATTATTAAATATACTGTACCTTGTTTGTATTTATTATATTCCAAGATTATATTAGGTTTGAGAATATCTGCACCAAGCTTGTTTTTTTTTTCCTGAGGGCAGAAAACTAACTTCTCTTTTATCTCTAGTATCCAACTACTATGCCAGACTTTTCATATGAAATGCATTCTCCCTTTATCAATGTATGAGTTAATTTAGGCAACCCTTTTTGATTCTTTCGTAATGTTCCCTGTAAATGCGTTTTCCTATTTAGACAAGCATTAGCCAATTCAATCAAGTTCGATTCCCTCCAAAGTACCTAACCTTCCATCAGCTGAAGGCAAACATTGGTTGAAATGGAATTTTTGCTGGACGTAAAAAAGTATACCCATGTTTTATCGATGGTAAATAAAGTGTAGGTTTGCAATTAAAGGACTTCGACCCTCTCACCGTTCACCGTGAGCGCTTAGAAGTTATTTTACCGACAAAAAAAACCTCGGCTCCTCACCATCAATGACGAAATCAACGAACTCGACAGTAACACCAGTAGGGAAGATGATTTTAGGGACGAGACTTACATACCTTTTCAATATGTACATTAAAAATCGACTTGACTATTTTTAAATAACTACTGACTTACTGACAAACTAACTGACTGAGACGCGGAATGCAATGCAATTCTATCTCTTCGTGGTGCATTCTGGGTAACGCTAAATGATTTGCAATACTTTACTTACAAAGATGAGAGGTTCATCAACATTAATCCTCACAGTGAGATCACCGTAAATACCAAAAAACAAAAATTTCATAAAAAAGTAGTTTTGGCAATTTTCTCTCAAACTAGACGACATAATTCGGTTTTTTGTGTTCGATTGAAAATTGATATAGGCATCGACCACAGGAGTCCAATTTAGCACTTCATTTCACAATTTTGAAAAAAATTGGTTCAAACTTCATTTTTAAAATTTTTTTTTATCAAAATTTTGGGTTTGCATGCAAATTTCTTAAAAACTATTGATACAAATAATATAGCTGGAACTTAGGGTTGAAGAATAGGTTTCTGACTTTCGAAACTGGTACAGCACTTTATTGTAAGTGTTGCCGTTGTTTTTTAATAATTTTTTTTCCATTTTAAGTAATCTTTTAAATAAAATTGCCCCTACCTCCTAAACGGGGCGAGATAGCCCCCCCTCCCATAGTAAAAAATGCTTGTTATTGACCCCTCTATAAAAAACCGTTACCAATTTTTGTCGCCAAAGTTATCGTACTCGTGCCAAAATATGTATAGTCTTATTGGGTGACTTTAATATTAATATCCTCGCTGATTCTTCTGATGTAGATAGATATGTGTCATTGATGTCTTCATTTGGGTTAAAGTCTTTAATTACCCAGCCTACTCGTTTCAATTCTTGTTTGGACCATATGTTTATAAGACTATACAAGAACAGCCGCGTAGTCTATAAAACAATAATTTATGACCTGAAAATAACTGACCATAGTTTAACCAGTATTCAACTTAATTGTGAGATTGCCAGACAAAACTTATCTACAGGCAGTGAATTTAATAAAATCGATTTTGTTGCCTTAAAAACACATCTGAAATTTGAATCCTGGGATGAAGTATATAATGCTACTGATCCTAATATCACTCTTGATTTGTTTCTTTCAAGACTAAAGTACTATATTTCTTTATCTTGCCAGAAGAATAACATAAGAGACAGTAAGTTAAAGCCTTTAAAAAACTGGATGTCCATCCCACTTCCAAAAAAAAAATTAATAAGAAAAAGAAAATCTGTTTACTTATTCAGAAACATCCTAATAATGTTAGGCTTAAACGGTATTACGAGAGGATCTGCCGGGAAGTTAAATCTGACATTTCAACTTGCAAAAATAATTGCTTTACTTGTAAATTAGCTACTAATATTGGCAACTCTAAAAGAGAATGGCAGGTTGTCAACGAAGTACTTAATAATAATAAATCCTGCGTCGATATTGTCTTGCTAAATGATTTCTGAGCCAATAGAAGTTGCCAATTTATTTATTAGTTTCTTTTCAAATATTGGTTCTCATCACATTAATTCTAATGGCAATTCTCCGTATTTTAGTGAGAATACCATACTGAAATCGAGCCTTCAATCAGAAAGTTTTTTCTTTACTTCACTTGAAATTCACAAGATTATAGATTCCCTTAAAGCTTCTAATTCACATTCAGATTTCTGACGTTCTGTGTTTTATCTTTAATAATTGTGTTCGTAAAGGAGTCTTTCCGGATTGCCTTAAAACAGCAGTGGTAATTCCTCTCCACAAAAAGTATGATACCAGAGTATTGAATAACTATCGCCCTATTTCCCTTTTGTCAGATTTTTCAAAAATCTTTGAAAAGGCTATAAAGCATAGAAAGCTATCTTTTCTTGACAATACCCACTTTTTCAGTTTCAGTTTGTTATTGATTTTAGTTCGATGCGGTTTAAAATACTTATAAGATATGAGTCAAGAGAAACGCCGTAAAAAGATCATCGACAAATGGCTCGAAAATACTTCGCGTCCAAACCATTTCATCGCAAAAAATTTAAACATAGCACGCAGTACAGTGGATTCTGTTATTAAATGATATTTGGAGACGTTGACAGTTAAGCGAAAACAGAAAAGTGGAGCTAAAAGTGGAGTACATGATACAAATTTGGACAGGAAAATAGTGGGTACCATCGTAAAAAACCGAACTATGTCATCCAGGGATGTTGGTCGGGAATGTAATACCAACCAAACAATGGTACAAAGATCTAAAAGACGTAACGGTCTAAAAACACGAAAAAAACAAAAAATACCAAAAGTTACTGAAAAGCAAAAAAAAGTCAAAAACACGAGCCTGAAAGCTATACGAGTTGATCAGCAACAAGAAGGCGTGCTTGACCTTGGATGACGAAACTTATGTCAAAGCCGACTTTTCTACTCTTCCAGGTGCGTAGTTTTACAACTCGTTTAAAGCTGAGATTCTTCTGCAATCAACAACATCGATTGGGATGGAAAAATTCCGGTCAAAATATCTCGTTTGGCATGCCATTTGCCAATGTGGACACAGAAGCTCATTGTTTATTACAACGGGAACAATTAACGGAGAAGTGTACATTAACGAGTGCCTAAAAAAACGGTTGATTCCTTTCTTAAATAAACACGAGGGTTCAACATTATTTTGGGCAGATTTAGCTTCAGCTCACTATGCTCATGCGACGTTGAGCTTTCTTGTGGCTAAAAATGTCGACTTTGTCCCAAAAGACATGAATCCACCCAATGTTCCACAGTGCCGTCCCATTGGAAGGTATTGGGCTTTGGTCAAGGCTAAATTGAGGAAAAGTGAACAGTGTGCAAAGGACGTAAAAGATTTTAGTGCTAAATGGAAAAGAGCGTCCAAAAAGATCACGAATGTAACTGTCACTAACCTTATGAAGGACATTCGATAGAAGTTGAGGAAAGAATGGGAACCCAAATAATTTTTTTTATTTTTTGTAATTGTGAATGAATTTAATAAAAACAGAGTTTTAAAGCAAATAAAAAAAATGTACATGAATTATGAAAATATTTTTGTTTTACTTTGAAGTCTCCAAATTTTATTCGTTTCAGTCCTTAAATCTAAAATACAGTATGGTATATCTTGCTGGGGTGGTGCTTATTATAATACAATAGAACCAATATTGACAAAGCAAAATCATGTAATAAGGATTGTGACCAAAGTAAATCTTGATGAAAGGTATAAGCTACGCATCAATACCATGCACTTCGCCACTATTCCAACTACACATAAAACTCACTTCTCCCGTTTCTTTTACGTTACTGTGCCTCACTTATTTAATTTGTTAATTGTAAGCCTTAGGTGTGAGAGAAAGAAATCAGTATTTTTGAAAAATGTTAAAAAATGGCTCTTCTCTTTTAATCATAATGAAATCGATTTGTTTTTTAATCCATTGGTATAAAATGAATTTTCCATCTTTTATTGTTATTTGATATAACTTCTCTATTAATTTTATATTTTTTCTCCCCATCAGTAATCTTTTTTTTTAGTTTGTATACACGTAAAGTAATATGTACTCTCGCCTCTTGTCTTCTGACAATAGATTGTATTAAACTATTCTTTACAAATCTGTTAATTCATAATGTATCTCAAAGAATTTGTAGAATTGTATTTATCATTTGTAAAGGAATAAAAAATTATTATTGTTATTATTATTATTATTATTACTATTATTATTATTATTATAATCCGGGATGTAATCATCTTCCCAATCCTCGCTAATAGTACCTGAACTTTCACTTAAACTATCTGTCGCTTCAAACATAACAATTATTTGTGCGGGATCCATTTCTCTATCAATTTTACACCAAATATAAAAATTATAAAACACGTCCACTCTCAGCTCTGACTTTACACTGAATGACTTCTTCCGCCGTGTGATTACTGGTGATACATGTTAAAAAAAAAATAAAAAAATTTATGTTTTTAACACAAATGTATCACCGGCGATCACTATATGAAAACATGCTCAAACATGTCCTGACAGATCCACTATTGTCTGTACAGAAGATCTCAGTCACCAACTCATTATAACATGCTTATTCCTGCTTGGCACCTGGGGAACGATTTTTGATGTGATCACCGGTAATACAGTGCCTTAAGTATTTATTGAACAAACTAATTTTTGAAAAAAACATAAAAATTTATATTGTTAAATAAACCAATGGTGTATCCTTTGCTTAACATGAGTGGTAATTTATCATAATGGTTGACAATAAGTATAGCTGATTCATAATCAGCGGTTTCCCTGAAATTTGTAAATTTATTAAAAAAAAGGAATGAAGCCAATATACAACAATATTTATCTACCTTAGAAGTTTAGCTATTAAATCCGAAGTTAACAATCCCTTGAAATATAAAATTTCTGCGCAACTCGAATCTTCATCATCTAAGCTCAAACTAATATTCTGTCCATAAGAGCTTACTTCTTGACTTTTATTGTTTTTACATTCTAGCATTGTCATTGCAAAGTATTCTGTTATTTCATTGGCTAAATCTGAGCTAATTTGACGTTGGTTGAAAATCCGACCTGGAATTTTAAAACTTTTTGTACTAATTGAACGCATTTGAATGCCATGCTGCTCAACTTTATATCCACGGTCATTAAAGAATTTCGCAATTGATGATGCGCAGGTGGTTTTGTCATTTGGCATCCAGGATAGTTGAAAATCAAATAGATTAATTTTCGAAATTGGGAGAAGATTCTGAACTCGATTGTATAGTTTAGTGTGGTCTTGAAAGTCTTTGCACTTCAGATCAATTATGATTTCTGTAATGGGAACAAAAATTGTCATTATCACTTAGAAAAACTAGCTTGAAAATAAAAATATAGATGCTCAAATCATATCGGTAATGGCAAATGGAATATCACGGTATTGTGTCTCAACTTGAAACAATCATATTTAGGCACGCCCATTGACGGCAAAGTTTGACTTAATTGAAATAGCTCTTATTAAGGCTTACAGAAGTACGAGTATGGGGGCCATTCAAAGAATGTACCTAGAGGAAAATAAAAGTCGAATATCTATACTCGTATATTCGCAGCTATCTACTACATAGATGCTAAACCATTGTGGTACGGTATAGTGAAAGTAAATCAATATGAATTCACAACTCATCTGAGCATTTCTTTTGCACAACATCGATTTTGTATCCCAACTTGGAACTGGATTTTTACACAATGGCGGGCAATTATAAGTAAAGAAAATCAACATATGAAGCGTTCAAGAAACCACAAGGGCGTACACCCTGCATGACTCGAACTGCAACCAACTTCAGACTGCTATAATTTCCAAACCGTTCAAATTTTGATACATGACAGATAATTTTATTATTTACAAGCCTTTTAAACGATTAGCGTCTCAGTTGTGTGAAAAATGGTTCGGAAAGTGAAGGCTCGAATTGAGCGAAATCCGCGTCGAAGTGGAAGAAAAATGGCTCGTGAGCTCAACATATCGTTCTAACGGATGCAACACATACTGAAAAATGAGCGTGGGCTCAAGCCATTGAAGTTCCAAAAAGCACACGATCTTACACTTCAACAGAAAAAAGTTAGAGTCGAAAGAGCGAAGGAGTTGCTATGCTTGCCGAATTTGGTTTTTTCCGATGAGTCGCGATTTGTTGTCGAGCAATATGTCAACAAACAAAATGACCGAGTTTACTTGCCAGAGAGGTCCTTCGAAAATTTATACCTTCGGACGGCTACCAGAAAGCAGGCAGCACCGATGGTGATGGTTTGGGCCGCCATAACCGCCGATGGTCGCTCTCCGCTCGTATTTTTGGACCGTGGCGTCAAAATTAATGCGATCGTATACCGTGAAACTGTCTTAGAGGCAGTATTGAAGCCTTGGGCAAACAATCATTTCGGTCGGAGACCGTGGACATTTCAACAAGACTCGGCACCGTCTCACAAAGCGCGCGTCAACCAAGATTCGTTAAAAACAATGTTCCACACTTCATTTCTTCGACATAATGGATTGCAAATTCTCCGGATGCAAATCCGTTGGATTTCTCTGTCTGGGGTATTTTGAAGGCGAAGGTTGGCACTAAAAAATAACAAAGTTTGGACAACCTCAAACAAGCACTTCGCCGGGAATGGGCCAAAATACCGCAGAGCCACTTGCGTACAGCGTGCGATCCTTTCTTCGGCCGTCTCAAGGCGATTATTCGCGCCAAAGGTGGACATATTGAAAATTACTGATACAATTTGAAAATTGACGTATTTTCCAACATTTTTTGCTTTGGAACAATAAAATTTATCAAAAAATAAAAAAAGTATAGCATTTTAAAAGTTATAGTTCGAGTAAGTCACCCTGTAGTGTCGGAAATATGTATAAATTTTATAGGATAGCCTACGAAACAAATCAGTGGTATTACCTTATCCCCGACAACATCGTAAGCATAGACATAGATAAACTAACCTAGATGTCAAACTCTACCAATGCTTTTGCAAACCAATTTTCGCACAGACACTAAGTGAATTCCACTTTTACATCTCTATAACTTTGTCAAAATTTGCTAGAATGAGAACACTTTACAAGTAAAATTGCTAAAATGAGAGAGATTTGCACGAATGTGTGTAATGTGAATAACGTTTTTTGAGTGAAATTGGCGTGTTTTGTGTAAAAGGGGGAGAAATTGCTATTTTCCAATTGTTCACCCCGAACAAAGAAGTGCCCACGTTTGCCGAAGTCTCTACAGCAAGAAATTAATGGAAAATCCGGTACAATAAGAGACCTAGGCTCAAGTTTCAGCCGGGGTTCGAAGAAGAGGCCGAAAGAAGTGTAAATAGATCACTCAAATGCAAAAATTTCAGCAAGCTCTTGGACTCAGTAACGAGGTGATCCAAAAGTGTTCGAAAAGTCCCGAAACTAACACGCGACTCTAATAACATCTCCATCCCTTTTAGTTAGTACCAACCATCAAATGATACGTGTTAAAATGTGATGATATTTCAACCATTAGTCATCGAGATATTGAAGTTTTGGTGACGCACATTTGGACGAAATTTAAATACTTAAAAAACTCTTCAATTATCGCCTTTGTATATTTTAAAGCTTTTTCACAATAGTTGTGCAGTTAGTGAGCTTTTCTGGGCACCCACAAAAGTATATTATTTCATTTTGAATTCTCAGTCCATAGTCGCTGCACAAGTCCAACAACCTTTTCTATCCAAGTCGTTAGAGCTACGAAGTTTGATGATGAATCCTGCTCATTCGGTTGAAAAATTTGTTGAAATCAAGTCCTTGCGTTAAACTAAACTAACCTACTAACCTGTTTGCTGGTGCAGATTGTTTATAACATCTTTAGTCTTTGGAGATCGAAACCCAATTTCTGTCCTTGTGATCTACATATTTAGATAGATAGGAATAACGTAATACTTAATATCTAGAAAGAACGGAGCACGAATATTAAAGATGCTGTACCCAACTGTTTCCTGGAATTCTATTTTGATATCTGTTATGCTTTTTCTAAATCCATAAAGACAACCAACGCTTGCACGACCTCTGTTGCTATTTCTGATGACATGCGTCCAACACAATATATAATTTTCCAAATATTTCTTATAATTTTTCTCTTTGCCTTCTATATGTGTTTGGAATAAACATAACAATTCAAAATTATACATATACTTAAAAAAATCAGATAATAAAAGTTTACTATGTAAACCACTTACGAGTATGTTATAAATTAAAATTCTAGAGTTAAAATCTTTAGTTAAAACTATACTCGGACAGACGGAAATTTTTTACAGTTGTTGTTTTCTCTTTCTGCTTTTTACAACGGTTCGCGACTTTGCTAAATTGTGCAGCAGCGTATTCACTCCTAGCCGACGCCGCCGATTCCTTGTAGATTTCTTGTTGGCCAGCTGGTCCACTGACAGCCAGATTATTCGTGCTGTTTACATTTTGACTGTTGTTTATAACTTGCTCTAATATTGCATTTTCATCATATTCGCCTAGAGCTACACGCAAACATTTTTCCTTGGACCACAAGTCGACCATTTCTGAGGGTAGCCTCAATATTTGGATTCTTCAGCTTAACTGATCTCCTGACTTCAAGCAGTTTGACCTTTCTAGTCCGATCGTTAACGAATAGTCTCGATGAATGGCTACACCCGCTTCCCTTAAAAACTTTGATTGCGAAGAATGTTTATTGCAGGTGTCTTTTCCTCCAGACGAACCAAAATGTCAGAATTTGATTACTGTTTTGTAGATGCTTTGTTTCGCCGTGTAGCTTTTCCAAGTCAGAAATATTTACAACTTTTTTCAGAGTTACTCGTATATCAATGAGATTCTCTCCAAGAGCTTCCTGCATTAGTGTGCGAATCATATTACAATCCATGACGTTGGTTATGCTTTTTATTTTACTTGGGTTCGATTTTGCTGGAGAGATTTCTTGTGATTTCCTTTTATTTATGATCATCAGTTTTTAATTTTGGTGGGGGCTAACTCCCCCATTTATTTGGCTTAATTCAAGCTTTAAAAAATAGGGCTTAAAAACTAAAAATACAAAATATTTAATTAGGGTTTTAAAGCAAGGGATGGTGGGGGAGATCGAATTTGAGGGAAAGTGTGTTGCGATTAAATTCGAAATCGGAAAGGTTTGAGTTTACCTCACGCAGCATACGGGAGATTGGTTCGGTAGAGCCATATGTGGTGCGGTGGATTGGTAGATAAAAGAGACGGGTTCAACGTAGATTTCGAGGGTTAGTGTTAAAGAAAATGGAATTGTAAAGAGACATGTAATCGACGGAGCCTGAGAGGAGTCGGTGAATGAAAAGAATGTCTGCTGCGTCCCTTCTTTCCTCAAGGGTATTCAAGTTAATGAGTTTGAGATGGTCTCGATGGGGAGGAGGTAAGATTAGGGGATGGTTCCAAGGTAGACCTCGAAGAGCAAATCGAAGAAAACGACGCTGGACACCACGCTTCGCTGGCGTACATGAGAAGCGGGCGAACGTAAGTGATGTACATATAATGATCTGGTCACGTACGGGTTGCAGAATTCTTTGGACCATCTTTTAACATTTGCGTTAGTGATTATCTCATCAATATGCGAGCGGAAATTAAGCTCCCTGTCGCATAATATGCCAAAGTCGGATAGACTGAACAAGAGATATAGGTTGGCCGTGGAGAACTTGAATTCGAGGAGTAAACTTGTTGCACTTACGTGAAAAGGTAATCGATTGGCATTTGGTGATGCAGTTCTTCATGAAGGCTGGACTCGTGTTGTGAGGAAATGGGTTAAACAATTTGGTATCGTCAGCATAGAGAGAAAGTGCTGAGTGGTGAATGACCCTTTCAAGATTATTAATGGTTAGGATGAAGAGAAGTGGACCTAGGTGACCACTTTGAGGAACACCTGAAGTGGCCAAGAAAGGGGCCAATAGTACAGGCCTAAAACGAACACTATAAAAACGATTATCGAGGTAAGAAGACATCCATTTTAGCAAAATGGGTTCAAAGCCCAGGACGGACAATTTGAATAGGATTAGCTTATGAAATATCTTGTCAAAAGCCTTACTGAAATCAGTTGCTATGACGTCAACTTCTTTACCACTTTCTAAGGCTGAGAGAACAGAGGACATGAATGCGATGTTTAATGGTATTTGATCTACCTTTCAGAAAGTCGTGTTGATTAGGGGAAATAAGAGATTTGCACTGGAAGCTTAACGCTTCGTACAAAATGCTTTCGAGGAGTTTGGGTATATGTGAAAGTTTAGCTATGGGGCGACAATTAGTGACTTCGCACTTTAATCCCTTTTTGTGTATCTATGTTATGAAAGAAGACTTCCATATCTGTAGAAATTCACCTTGAGAGAGCGATAATCGGAAGAGATTTGCAGGAGGGCCATCTGGGCCGGGTAAGTGTTCATCATTAAGTTGTTGTAATTTATTTTCTATTACTGTATGATCAAAACTTTGAGAAATAGAGGGGCCAATGGGGAAGTTAAGTAGATATTTGAAATAAGAAGGATCCGGTACGAAGGGATTATCGGCAAAAGATTGCTTAATAAAGGTAGCAAAAAAGTTGGCTATAGTATACGGATCGGCTGATGATATGTTTTCGTATGAGAGGAATGGAGGAAAACCGTCACATTTTTATACAATACTTGTCATTTAGGTCATGTTTGCGGTTTTTTTTTATGTTTTTTTTTTCAATGGCAATTTAAACTAAATAATAGAAAAGGATAACTTACTAAATTTTCATGTAATTTCGTAAGATGATAGTTTACGCTTTGTTTACTTTACTTTTTATATTTTTCTGATGCTTTATCGCTTTTAATAATATTTTTATTACGGACAGTCTTTGTAACACGTTGGATCACTCCATCATTCCAAATTCATTCGATCACGTATGAAATCTACTTACTCGATAACGAGTGCGGTAATATGATCCATGATTCATCCGTTATCACACACCGCACGAACAAATGATTTTTATTTTGCTCAATCATTTCCAAACAGCAGCGCTCTGAATTATCAACACCTTGTTGTTTTACGCCAAATGTGAGGAAGCGCGGCACTCACTTCGAACAGATCTTCCGGATACCCAAATTCTCGACTACATATGGTATACACGGCCTTTTGATATCTTTGCGATGTCAGCTCTCTGACGCACTTCCACTTTACTGTTGTTCAAAATGATTTTGTAACAGCCTCATTTGGGCTCCCAGCGCATTCAGCATGATTTGTGTCTGTACGACCGCGTTTGAATTCAGCAAACCAGCGACAAATGGTTGCTTTCGAGAGACCAGATTTCTTATAATAATTTTGAAGCCATTCTTGAGTTTTAACAGTATTTTTTGCCATCAAATAACAGGGTGTTATCAACGTACGAAACTCGTTTTGAAAATGTCCAAATGTGCGTCACCAAAACTTCAATATCTATGACTAATTTCGAATATCAACAAATTTTAACACGTATCATTTAATGGTTGGTACTAACTGAAAATGGATGGAGATGTTATTAGAGTCACGTGTCAGTTTCGGGACTTTTCGAAAATTTTGCATTTGAGTGATCTATTTACACTCCTTTCGGCCTTTTCTTCGAACACCGGCTGAAGCTTGAGCCTAGATCTCTTATTGTACCGGATTTGCCGATGACCTCCGTTGAACGGGCAAATTTTATTTGCCCAATCTGAAGTTTGTCCACTATCGATTTCTTGATGTACAGACTTCGGCAAACGCGCGCACTTCTTTGTTCGGGATGAACCTATGTCTCAACTAAACAGCTTCTCCAGTTGGTCCAATCCTTAGCTAATTGCCTCCAGTTGTGCACTCTAAGTCGGTTAAGATCCTCTTATACTGCGGGTTAGATTTGAAGACTATGGGGGCCAGAGCGTGGGTGCCCATTCGCTCTATATATTGTAGTTCGTCGTTGGATATTAGCCGTTTTTTTGCACATCCGCTATCCGATTAAAAAAAATTTGCGTGTAAATTACAACAATACCATAGCGAAGTACACTAAGTCAATTTATACTCGTATCTACTAGCGGATCTCTATTGTACCTAGCGGATATAAAACAGTGCTTCCAAATTCTATTTCCTTCGTTTTCGATGAACTTTCCAATTAATTTTCAGAAATGTCAAATATTTGCCAAACAATTTTTTTCAAAACAAATTAAATTTGTTCACCAACCGACAGATGAACTGCCATTAAGCGTCATAGATATGGCTTTGTTAACAGATGAACTCTTCAGCAAAGTTGTGTATTTTTTTTGTGAAAATCGCTAACATGCGTGGAAAAAACACAGCTATTGTCCTCCAAAGCTCATAAACGCAAACGGAACCGAATGCTTTTCGAAGGATTTTTCTCTCGAAAAGACTGAAATAGAGTCTATGAGAGATAAAGTAAAACTGGGATGATCAAGGTCTCATATAGTCTGCTTAGTTTTTCGGAATAGGGTTTTACTACTCAAGTAGTATAAAGAAGCAGCGATTGACAAGAGTGATTCCTCGTTTTATTTGTGCTGAGGTGTTGTTGGCAGGATTTATAGCAGCGCCAAGGCAGACAAAGTCCCTCACTACTTCAGAACTGTGACATTCTGTCTGTTGTTTGTGGACAGCATGCATGTACTTTTTTTGCCCTCAGTAACCGATAAACCCATTTGGGCAGCTTTCCGTTTCAATACTAGCGAACGCACCTGTGACAGTCCGCTGTATTCTTCCAATTATGTCGATATCATCGGAGTGCGCTAGTAGTTGCACAGACTTTTGAAAGATTGTGCCTCCAGTGTTCGGTTTTGGGCTCCGCACAATTCTTTCAAGTGTGGTGTTACAGAAGTCACATGACAACGCGTCGCTTTCTCTAAAACATCTTTTCAGATCAAAGGTCTCGGTTAAATCGTTACCGACCTTGACGGAGCAGAGAGCGTTCTCAATCGTCATTCTGCACAGACGGACAACTTTGGCCGGGAAGCCAAAACTAGACGTGGCTCTACATATATAGCTCGTCTCTATAAATGCTATCATATTGCCTTGAAATCAAAGAAAAGATAGCGGGTATCGATTTCGACTTTTTCAATTTTTTCCAACATCTGTCGGAGTGTGAAAATTTGGCCTATTGTGGAATTCTTTGGTCTGAAACTACACTGATGGTGGCCAATCAGGTTATTTATGAAGGGTTTCGAACGTGGATAAGACCTCGCATGGGATATTGAAGAGACCTATATCTAAGTAATGGGTGTCAAGATGGCAATGATAGTTTTTCGAATTCCAGTTATGTTTCAGCAGCTGTCAAAGTTAACAATGACATCCAGCTGTCAGGATATTTAGAAAGCCTTGCCATTCTATCATGCGGAAATTATTAAAAAATTTTATCGAATTTCCAGCTCAATTGTAAATAAGCAACGTAAATTTCGTCGTGAAGTCAGTCGTCATCATGGCTTCAGTGTACAGGCAATTCGTCGCACCGTGAAAAGTTTGAGCGTGAATGCACTCTTTTGGATCCTAAGCCACCAGCCAAGCAGCAATTGGTGCGAAATGAAGAAAAGATAGCTGCCGTAGCGGCCAGTATCGAAGAAGACCCAGAAATGTCGATTCGGTGCGGATCAGCAATTGGGCATCGCCAGAGAGTCAACCCGGCTTATTTTACTTTATTTTGTTGGATTTGGGCCTACATGCATACAAGATTGTGCTAACGCAAGAATTGCAGCCGGACGACCATAGATAATGCCGTGAGTTCGCTAACTGGTAGCTGGAAATATTGGCCGGATATCCGCCAAAAAGTCATCTTCTCGGACGAGGCCCATTTTCGGCTCAGTGACTATGTCAAGAAGCAAAATTGCCGTTATTAGAGAGAACACAATCCACAAGTGCCCGGTCAAGCAACAATGCATCCACGAAGATTGACGGTTTTTTTTATATATATTTTTTTTAAAAGAACTTAACACTCAAGAGGGTATGAATACACTTATAATGCCTCAGCATGTGTTAAGTTTTTTGGAAGATGGGATAGGGAGATAAAGAAACATGTTTGGGCTCAGTGGTGGTTATTACGCTCCATGGGTGGCATCCAACATTTAATGGGAAGACTAAATTCTTAGTCGAAGTTGGTTTGATGTTGATTTTTAGTCAACTACTCATTTTACTTGATTTTCGTTAACTGAAAAAATGGATATGGGCTGGGATTCGAACACCGAACCATCCGATTTGGAAGCCAGTCCACTACCACTTGAGCCACGGGCACCCATTTCTTTCGAAATGAGGAAGACACCGTTACTGTCAATGGTCTTAGGTACAGAGCGATGTTAACCGACTTTCTGTGGCCAGAGCTCGACAACATCAATATATCCGAGCTGCGGTTGCAACAAGACGACGCTATATGCCATCCAAACGACGCAATGCTCTAGGTTTTGAAGGAGAAATTTGGCGACTGGGTCATTTCACGGCTAGCGTTCATCAATTGGTCGCCGCGATCATGCGATTTGACACCACTCGATTATTTTCTCTGGGGCTACGCCAAGCCCTTAATCTACGCTAACAAGCCAACCACTTTGGACAAGCCGGTTCAGCTGCTTGTTTGGTTCTCAGCGTAGATATTGGTATCCTTACTTCATTTTAGTCAGGTGGACGGAGGTTTTGGGTATCATCGTATAAGTTGAATGGTCTACACTGCCTGACGGTGGAATGATGGGTTTCTTCGCTGTTATCCAGTCTGCAGAAAAAGTTTTTCAATATTCTCAGCACCGACTGTGATTTTAATACAATGTTGGTGAATTTATTTAATACTGATGTGGACGGTCATGAGGCGTTTGTTTATATGCCGGAAACATAAGACGTCAAAATGAGGGGTGAGTTCAGAAACGTCAGGATTTCTAAATTAGTATAATTGCAGATCTTTCATCGGATGTTTTTGAGCGCATTCACTGCGCAGACATATCTTAGTATGATCGTCGCTTATTTTACGTGCAAAAACGTCATGTCAGTGCAAAATAAGAAATATTCAGCCAAATCTTAGGCCCTTATTGTGAGTATCAATTAGAAATCAACTCGATAACTGTCGATACATTTTGAATTTGGTATTGTGTAACTTAATCGACAAAAAAATGCACTATTTTGAATAATAAGTATGTTATTGTGATTGACATAATTTTGATTAGCGTTTGACAATTATTTGTTTATGAATTTATTTCTTGATTTGTTGTGGATTTGGTTAACATACATTGTAGGTAAACTTTATGAATGATATCAACTGAATTGTGGTGCAGTGACTCTGATTCTGAAACTAATCATAAGCAGGTCTTAGAAGGGGCCAGAAAAAGGAGAATACCTCCAACCCTTTAAGATTGGAAGAAAAAATGTAAGTATTGTTTATAAAAAAAAAACTGGCATATGCTTATTGTCTTTAACTTGATTTTATAGTTTTTTGAAACATTTCCGTTTATCTGAAGATGAATGTAAAGATTTACAGACGGAAGTATAATCTACGTTCAAGGAGAGTGTGAATACATCTTTTCCAGATGTTGTTAAGCTTGCCGTTATGCGATTCTGTGCGCGAAATGTACATATACATATATGTCTGAAACGAATTAAATTCCATTATATTTTATTTTTTTGTTTGCATGTAATCATATTTTTATTAAAAAACTTACATTTTCTGTTGGAAAAACCCTTTTTATTTTTTTTGAAACAAACCAACGATCGCAAATTTCCAATAAACTACGAACATACACAATACAAAAATCTACAATCGACAATTGTCGTTTACCGGTCGACTATCGAACTCACAAAAAGGGGTCAGATTTGCTTTTTTCAAAAGAAAAAGGTTATTTATTTTGAATATATATTATTTCAATAGTTATTACATCCTCCCTTTTCAAAAAACATAAAACAATTCTGCACTAAGATCTTCTAACTTTTTTCACAACCACAATTGAACTGCCTAGCTAATCTCGTCATGCAGATGTTTCTTGCATCTTATCCTACTTCTTGAATGGCGGGAATATCTGCTTGAAAACAGTCTATGATTGTCGCTCATTTTTCGGCTGTACATGATCTGTTAAGCGACCTAGCGTTTAATGTACAGAGAGGAAAGTCGTTGTCATTTTTGTATTTGTGTGGGTCGTCACCAGTAGATCTTTCCGCATAGCGCCTACCTAGAGGGCCAGCCAATTTTGGTACCCTTCAAACGGGAAAAAACAGCACATTTCGGGGATATGGAAATGTGATACCATTGATCAAGAAGGGTCCATTAGCCACAATCTTTATTTCAACACCTAAACTAGTGTCTGCGTTTCGGGTTGCAACGAGATCTCGGGACTTCTCAGAAGCTAATAAGTTGAAGAGCTGTTGGTTGCAGCTTTTTTAAACAGTTGGGTTTCATATGAGCACAATTGAAGTTGGTATAACTTTCCAGGATGCAAATGGACTAAAAGAATGCTTCCCAACGCTTCTAAAATCGCAACTGAATTCTTGCTGCAGTAAGGACTATAGACTCTCATTGGCGCACCATGCTTTTGCTAAATAATTAATTGCGCTAGAAATAAATTTCACCACTCCTTGCGAAGCTAGCTGTGAGAGTAATAATGATACCGTGTAGCACTTCCACTTTGATGGATCGGCTTGCGTTTACATCTGACTGTAAGTACTAGACGCTGGTTTTGCGAGTGTTAGTACTACTCATCTTTATGTGAAGGACTGAGAAACCTTATTGAGAGAAACATATAAGGGGTGCAATAGTCTAAGTGCTAAGTTCCGAGAAAAAAGCTTTGAACATAGAACAAACCAAGTTCTAGGCTTAAAGGATAATACAACCCCCGATACTTAACGTACACAATGCTATCACGACAGTTATCTCGAATACCGCAGATGTGTTTTTCCAGGGTAATCAGTTTGTTTTCTTTGAAGTAAAATCTACCTCTATTTACTATATGAAGGTATGAAAAAATTTCCTATCTATTTTGACCTCGAAAACAGTTGTCTGAAATTACTAATTAAAATTTTTTTAGTTGTGAGTTCCTTTAAGATTTATATTAATAACTTTAATATTAATACAAACTTTTTAAAAGTTATTTGGTCTTTTCTTCTTTCAAAATACTTGTAACACTAATAAAGCAATCCATTAAATTCAAAAACATTTTTGTCATATGTGTATTTTCATGATTTGCATGAACATTTTAAACTTAACATTTTTTTACACACTCATATACATTAGTTAGAATAATAGTAAAAAGTATATCACACAGTAGAGTCGTGAGGCTCCCCACTAAATCGGGCGAAAGCATTTATGTCCAAATCCAAATTTTTTGTCGAAAGGAACATTTTAAAGCATTCCAATTCAAATTCGTTTATCAATGACCAACTACCAAGTTCACCAAGTTGGGTAAGATTTTGACAAACCTCCACCAATTTATAGGCCATTCTTATGGACAGTCCATTTGAGAAAACAACATTTAATGATTCGAGATATTGCATTGGATTTTTAGCCAATATTGTATCAAGTAAAGCATCACTAGTTGGTGCCATTGTGCCAATGTGAATTGTTTTGATTTTTAAACAGTGAGACATTAAAAATTCCATATGTTGATCATAGCAAGTGGCAGCAATCGTTAATTGTTCCAAATTCATAAATGGTGGTATTTCTAACCGCTTAGTATACAATGAGGTGCTTTCAATCAGCTCGCAATTATAAAATGTTAATATTTTAAGGTCTGGACAGTATTGACTTACATACATTAGCGCGTTCATATCTAATTGATCTACATGTTCAAAGTGCAAATGAGTAAGATTGCAACCTTTAACCTGTAGTACATCGCGTACCTGGTCACCAAAAAAATCACATGACAAGAGTTTTAGAACTGATAACTTGTTGATACCTATTAAAGCCATCAAATCGTTGAGTAAAGGATTGTGGAAGAGAAGCACCGTGGTTATTTCGGGGCATAATTCTGCAAGTAACTGTAAGTGTTTAGTTATTACAAAGCGACTTGAAAAAGTTCTCAACTGAAGCTTGGGACGCTCCCACGAATCATAACCTTCATAAGTCATGTCAACAAATTCCAAACACCGACCAATATCATCAAACCGTCCAATGTCTTGCAAAAATGGCATTTTAACCAATAGTCTGACATAACCTTCCAACGTTATCGACGTCCTATAAAGATGTAGCACACGCAAGGCCTTCAAATTGTGTAAATACTTTACGCTGTTGTTTGTAATAGATTTCGATGAACATATGTCCAATGTATGCAAACGGGGACATGCGGTTTCTAATAATTCCAAAATTGTATCCGTGCAGTCATAATTCAAGACCAATGCTCTTAAGTTTCGCATACAAGATATACCAGTTATAATCATCGGTTCCATTTCGGAAGTTTTCCATCCGCCGGACAGTGAGCTTAAATTTAGGTATTCCAAGCCTAGCATATTATTGAGTTTCGTATAAAACATATGCCTCATCATCTTCGGCACTTGTAAAAAATCTAAATGACGTAAAAATGGCGAGACTATAATTTCTGCCAGACCAACTGCCACATTCATTTGACTTAGGTATTCACTAATTGATGAAGATGCACGTAAACAGTTCTTAATATCGTCTATTAATTTTGAGACTGAGCTAAAAACCTCGTTACCCAAACGATCAAATAAGTAGTGAGGCACATTGTACTCAAAAACATCGTGTGCCGTTTGTAGGCAAGTTTTTAAGGCTTCAGCGGCCTTTTGAGTATCTTGTTTTGTAATTATTTGAAAAGTTCTCATGTATTGTTTTCCAAAGTCACAAAGCCATCTAACTGAAGCTTTTAAAGCCAAATCCTCTAGAGGAGGCGGCTGCTTATATTTCGGCATCACAGCTTCTTCTTATCCTTTCCGTTCCACAGAATCTGAAAAATACCAACCATTATTTTTCTGCTCTTTAGGGTTAGTTTGCTTCATTCAAAATAAATTTTAACAAACTTTAATTCGATAATCACAAATTTGTTATTAATTTGTGTAGATGAAGGTTTTTTATCTGTTTCTTGGCTATGAGCATATACCGTACTGAACTGAACAAAATGTATATGGAAGAAACATGAAATTTAAGGACCATATACTAACTAGATCTAAACAAACTGCATAAAGAGTGTTTTTTTTTTAATAAGTTCAGACTTTTCTGTTTAAATTAACTTGATGACGATTTATTAAATTCATTCGAAAGATTGTTTCATGCGATTTGATATTTAGTAATAGTTTTGGGCATATGTCCAAAATGCCTGCTTCGTAGAAATCCCATTCTAGAGGTTAAATTTTCGACCAATTGGGGGCGCATATTGCGTATTATTTCGAATAATATTCTGCTCCAAAGCGTCAATCGTTGCTGGTTTATCGGCATAAACAAGCCCCATCAAAAATAATCCAATGGCATCAGATCGCACAATCTTAGTGGTCAATTGACAGGTCCATTTCTGAAATAATTCTATTGTGATGTTTTGATTGATAGTATGGGATGAAGCACCATCCTATTGGAACCACAATTCTTCCACATTGATGACACTCAAATTTGGAAACATAATCATTGATCATCGTATTGTACCACCGTACAATCCACACCATACGGTGCATTTTTCTGGATGCAATGGCATCTAGTGAAATTCTTGAGGATTGTCCTCGCTCCAAATACGACAATTCTGCTTGTTTATGTAGCCCTTTAACCAGAAATGAGCCTCAACACTGGACAAAATTCTGCGGTAAAAAACTGGGTCAACCTCCATTTGATTTAAAGCTCAATCACTGAATACCTGAAGCAATAAATTGTCACGCGGCTTTAGCTCTTGGATTAATCAGATCTTTACGCAGAATTTTCCAGATAGTGGATGGACCAATTGGAGTCCTCTTCAACACAAGCTTCCACAGCCGCGATATTTTCTTGCGAACGCATTGTTCTCATTCTTGGTGGTGTGTGAATAACCATTAGCGTGAATTGGGTGCGGAACTTTTTAATAATTCGATAAGTAGCACGTTCAGATCCCGATGATATCCAGCATAAATTTCATGAAGTGCTCTATAACTTCCATGAACATAGCTTCGATTTTGGACATAAATGTTAACTATTTGAAATTTTTGCTGTGGCGTCAATCTCTTTATGATAAAATGACAAATTCATTGTGTCTGCTGATTTGACATTTAATCCTTAATGAAAAGTCTGACACTGCAAAAAACACCCTTTACAACTTTTTCATATCTTCACTTAGTATTCTTTGTGTCTCATGTTTTTGTGAGATGTCCTTCAAACTGGTGCTAAGACTTCTTCATCCAATATAGCTTAAAGGACTGTAAGTATTTTTGAGCATGCACAAGCATGAGCATCTGCATATTGTAAAATGATCGACCATATCGATAGAAAATGCATGTAACATTCGTAAAATTGTTTACACCAATTTTTAGTCATAACTCTAAATAACAAATTCACTTAATATTGAAACCATACGAGTACATAGGGTGCTCCGGATAACATGTTGAAAGCTTTAAGGACAGATTCCTTCCGACATATTGAGAAAATAATCGTTAGGGATGAGGGGTTCGGAAATTAATTGTTCCAGAGTAAATGTTGTCCATAAATTAATGTGACAAAAGTTATTGAAGATCAAAAGTGATTTGTTTTTTTTTTAAACTTAAAAAAACTTTTTGCAACTTTGAAATGTGTATCTAGTATTTATAAACCGAAGAAGGTTAATTTTATGACACATGAAAGACGAAAATGGACCACCTCAGGTAAGTAACGCACATTTTTTCAGATCAAAAAAAAAAAAAAATTACGGGTTCTTTTTCTGAAAAAAAATTAAGCAAATCTCTTACGGTATACGCAAAATTATTTTCATAACCAGTTTGTAGTTTTTAGCCTAGGTATTCACGTTTAAGACATGATATCCTTGATTGACTTTTCAGCACAAGAAATCGTAGACATGGTTTATCTGAGACGATACCCTCATAGGACTGTCCCAAATGGCAGGACATTTATTAGAACATTTTCAGGTTTAGGGGGACAGATACAAAGCAAAATTCGTCGAGAGATTCACATCCTGCTTTAACAAAAGGCCTAGCAGACGTTTCACGTTACGTCAGAAACCATCCAAACACCAGTCTTAGGCAACTAAGCAGACATTTTATTCTACATTCAAAAGGCATGCGTGCATTCCTGCGACTCAGAGAAGCGTTTGGAATTCCGAAATAATATTCTGGAATGACACTTTGCGGAAGACAACTTTATTGACCGGAATCTATAGACGGATGAGTTCCAATTCATCAGGGATGGAATCACTAATTTATGCAATTTACATAACTGGCCAGAAAGCAACCCCCACTCCATGAAACACAGAGCTTTTTAGGATAAGTTCAACGTCAATTGTGGGCAGGCATATTGAGTAACAAGCTGATCGGACTCCATCGGTTTCCTCCAAGGCTTAATTCGAATCTGTACCAAGAATTTTTGCGAAACAAATTACAAGAACTATTAGGTGATTTATCACTGCAATATTCGTTGTGTACCAGCAGGATTGAGATCGCGTGTATTAAAATTCGTGGATGGTATGGGCCCATTCTGTGACCTACAAGTTTTCCGAACTTGACCGGATGAAGAACATTGTTTACTCATCAGAAATGATTACATTGGATGACTTGAACCATAGGCTTGACGAGGCAGCTGCGAAAGTCAGTGAAGAATTGGAAAGAACGAACATTGTTAGAGCCTTTCAAAGACGAGCTCTGGCGTGCATTTTCAGCAATTGATATGATATTGTTGTGGAATAAAAATGATATGAAATAAAAATGTGCATTCAATATCCGCATTTATTTCCTAAATTTTTCAGCAATGTTCTACTCTTTTCAATAATACAACAAACCAAAAAATATATAAAAAAAGGGAAAGAGCGAAGCTAAGAAAATTAGAGAACATGGAAAACGTACAATCTAGAAATACAGAGGTTTGCCTTAGAAATTATGTTTAAAATTTTTACAAGGAGTTTAAAAGAAACAGAAACCTGGTGTGATAACCAGTACTTAGAAGAGAAATTACTAATAGAAGAGAAATTCGCATGGTGTCTACTCATTGTCTAGTAGTCACGAAGAATTGTCTGCTTACACAGATGAAGGTAAATAAACCACTAACATGGTGGTATACCTGGTAACTTATTCACAGGGTGTTGCTGATGCGGAGCCCTCATCGTGAAATCTGCAAAACTTTGTTCGGAAGAAAGCGCCATTATTGAATAAATTCTAAATAAATGACATGGAATTAGTTTGTGGGAAATTACGCATAGCTACTATTATTTAAAGTTCTTGTTTGAATAAAATGTGCACTGATACTCAATTTTATACTCTTTAAAGATATTTACGCATTATTCTCACCTAGAATTACTTATTTTTAGATGTAACAATTTGTAATTGTCATAATTTAATTTAATAGAAAAGCTTTTTGAATGATATGTCTGTGCATACAAACAATAAAAGATGTCTTACCGAATCGTTCTTGATTTCTATGCGGGTATCTAGCTGGGCGACCTTCTAGACCAAGAATTGTATACAAATCCTTGTTGATGGAAAGTATTAGATGGCCATCTGGATTTATAGCAAATACATTTTCGGAATCATTTATCTGTTCTGAGTGCGTTGAGATGCCGGTAAGTTTTCCTAAGAAATAAATTTAACATTATGCTTAGTTTTCTTTTGAAAATCAAAGTAATAAGCAACATCGTTGTATTGCGCATTTTGCCTACCTCTTTTGATAAACGTTTCCACAAAGTCTCTAGCTACTAGATCAGAAAGTTTTAAGTTTCTAATAACGTAATAATCACAAGCATCGATCAACTGTTCAACGGATGTTGGCACTGTTTCGCAACCGGGCAGTATAATTGATATCTTTATAAAATGAATACAAATATGTATCAGTGCGATGAGAAAACAACAAGCTAACATTCAAAATGATACAAATATGCTAGAGCCGTACATATGTACGGGCGAGATATTTGAGAAAATTTTAGAAAAAGACGTATTATGAACATATTCAGATGGTAGATAAAAGATATATTTTTAGATCTGACAGGGAGTGTCCATAAACATGTTGTTTTATTTATCTAAAATTTGCTTTTATAATAAATAAAACAAGGTAGAGAGAATAAGTAAAACACAAATACAATTTTATTTAATAAACATACCATTTTGTTAAAAGGATAACTTTGAATGTATTTATCCAGATTTTTTATTGCTTTGATATCATAGTTTCCGAATTGATGCGAGAGTTTTGATCGGTTTGTTGAGAATTTCCATACTTCTGGGCACAGCATTCTTTGATTATTTGCTACAATTTGTCAATTAAAATTATTTAATATTAACAAAACACGTTTACTTGATTCCCGGCACTGCGACAAAACGTCACATGAAGTAAATAATAAACACAGCACAAAATTCAAAGCATTCTTTGTCAAATCTCAAGTACTGTCAAATTTTATGAAAATGAATGTAGAGCAATGTTCTATATGAAATGTCAATTCTGCGTACGTATGGATTTATTATTATTTTGTCAGTAAAAGCGTTTGACTTTCCCGGTTTAGAACGTTAATCATGAGTCTGCTATGTCGATAGCAAGTTGGTGAGAAGAATGAAGAGTAAAAAGAGGGAGACCGAAGATAATATAAAAAACGAGGAAATTCATACTCCACAGCCGAAATATTCCGCTCTTATTCCATTTTATAATTATTAGTTCTATAGTTGAGTACTTTATCAAAGTAGTGCAGGAGTTAAAGCCTCGACCCATAGAATTCGTCAATCCGCTCCATTGTTACGTTAACAGTATTGACGCATTGCCGTAAAGAAGAATCCCATAAAATCCGTCGCATACGTGCCTTGAGAAAAGACAGCCTATAACATTTTATTATTGCTGAGTGTTTTCTCTTCAAGCTACGACAGTTCTTCTACATTTTCTCAATGCTTCCACCAATGAAATTCTTACTCTCAATTAGAGAATGAGTGAACCTCAATATATGTACGAGTGAACTTGAGTGCGTGAATGTGTGAACTACCAACGGACTTAACGGTTAAAAAAGTAAAAAGTTAACCTACTTAACCCGTTGTATCCGTCGTATCCGTTGCTTATGGACCTTCCATAAGAGAACGTATATTCTATGCAGCTGTCAGTTGAATACGTCGACACAATGGATGCAACGTATTTTATGGGACGGCTCTTGAGTATATTAGATTGTTCTCAATCGGAAATTTAATAGCTGAAGAATTTCAATGTTGCCAACCAACTTGAACTGCGAGAAAAGTGAATTTCACCACAAGTACAATACTACAGTGTATACACACGACATAACTGCCAACTACGTAGTCGAGAGTCTCCATTGGTTTCTCTCCGGAAGCTGGGCAATTCGAACCCAAATGGGGCTCTAAAAACTTCTTCTGACTCTAAAGCCAAACACAGTCGATTTGCTCAAAATCAAAAACATGGTTTGACACACAATACTTTTTGACGTTTATATTTATATATATATGTGTTAATACATTCTGACATAAAATCCAGAAGGGAAATGTTGTCTCAGATATGAAAACAGGAAGCAAAATTTAGCTTCTGAAAAAGTAAGAAGAGTGCCAATGGAACAGTTTTATGTTTAGTAGTTTTGTTTATGTAGTTTTTTGTTTAGTACAAAAAGAAGGCTTCTGCCGGCCAATGAAATACGCCATCAGCGAACGGGTTTGTATGAGTATAAAGAGTTCTTCCCATAATTTTTGTTTGTATTGTCCATCTATTTGGCATTTGTAGATGCATGAAGGTGCTTGGGAAGGACTTTCATTTAATTTTGCATGCCTTTCAACATATTTTGTCTGAAAGTGCCCTCAACCTAATAACTACTGAATGGAAAGAAAAATCGCCCAATTAAAATGTATATATTGTGTGTTTCTAGATCTTAAACGAGCATTCGAAACGATCGATAAAGAATTGTTGCATAAAAAGTGAATGGAAAGCTATCAAGAATCCGTCTTAGGAACATTATTGTTCATAAGATATATAAATGATATAAGGAGTTTAGTAAAGTATAGTAAGCTTGCTGTATTCGCGGATGATGCGACGGGCACGGATTTTGGCGAGTGCCAGTCTAAAATGTAAGAGTACTTAAAAGCAGTTGGTAAGTGGTTAAAATAAAACAGACTAAATGTTAAAAAATCGCAAAGAATGTTAATAGACGAGACAGCAGGAGCCATAGTAATTGAGACCCAATAAGCTTTATAAAACATATTGATTACACGTGCAAAAATATACCTAAAAAAGTAGGTATTTTTTTTAAATTAAATACAAAACAACGTTTCAACATTAAATGTAGTAAATATCTATAACGTAATTGTCAAACTAGGTTTTGAGTATTGTTCAACTGTTTTGCTTCTATTGTATGTAGTGATAACGTAATTAAAAGGTTCCAAATTATACAAAATAAAGCCATGCGTTTAATCTTAAAGTGCAATAGATATGTTGTTATTAATGTTATGTTCAATTCTTTAAAGTGGTTGTCAGTGAGATGTCAGAGATTTATGATGAATGTCGTAGTATTTTTAAATAAAATTTAAAATAATTTAATACCAAAATATGCATGAAACTATGTAAGTGCAATTCATAAGAGATGTCCAGCCATATGATTTAAGAAACAGTAATGATTTTAGACTGCCAAATATATTAAGTACGAGGGCGGGTCAATAAGTCCGTGACTTTTGGATTAAAACAGATTTTTTTGATAAAAAAATTATTTTATTTTTCAACGTAGTCTCCTTTGAGCTCTATACACTTTGTCCAACGCTTCTCCAATTTTTTTATCCCTTCCAAAAAAAATGATTTGTCGAGGTCCTCAAAATGACGAGATGACTTCATCATTGGAGTCAAATCTTCTTCCACCAAGCCATTTCTTCAGGTTTGGGAACAAGAAGTAGTCGCTCGGAGCCAAATCAGGAGAATAGGGTGGATGAGGGAGCAATTCATAGCCCAATTCATGGATTTTTGCCATGGCAACTGCACATGTGTGCACCCTTGCATTGTCTTGGTGGAAAAGAACTTTTTTCTTGGCCAAATGAGGTCGTTTTTTTTTCAAATCGTCATTGAATCGGTCCAATAAGTTGGCATAATATTCCCCATTGATTGTTCTTCCCTTTTGAAGGTAGTCAATGTGGATTATCCCAAAAAACAGTCGCCATAACTTTATTGGCTGACAAACCCACCTTGGCCTTCTTTGGCGCCGATTCACCCTTAGAAACCCACTGTTTTGACTGTTGTTTGTTCTCTGGTGTGTTGTGATGGATCCATGTTTCATCCACGGTTACAAAACGGCGCAAAAACTCCTCCATATTGCGATTAAACAACGCCAAACCTTCCTGTGAAGTTGTTACACGATTGCGTTTGTGGTCGACTGTGAGCAAACGCGGCACCCATCTTGCGGAAAGCTTTCTCATGCCCAAGTGATCATTCAAAATTGAAACCACTGAGCCATGCGAGATCCCTATGGCTTCCACAATCTCTCGCACTTTCAATCTTCGGTCGGCCAACACCATATCGTGAATTTTTTCGATTGTTTCGGGTGTAGAGACCTCAACTGGGCGTCCAGGACGTTCGGCATCTTCAGTGCTTGTACGGACACAACGAAATTCAGTAAACCACTTTTTTACCATTGAAATCGATGGTGCAGAGTCCCCATAGTATTTATCAAGCTTAGCCTTGGTCTCGGTAATGGTTTTTTTTCGCAAGAAATAATGCTTAATAAGCACACGAAATTCACTTTTTTCCATTTTCTCCTCAAATTAGTGAGTAGTCTGATAAAAATAGCTGTCAAACACAAACTAACTGACGCAGCAAGTTTAAATTTTGACAGGAGTCAACTGACAGATGCCTGTTGACAGGAGCAGTGTTGCTGTTTCAGTAAAGAGGTCAGAAATTCAAAAATGCACGGAATTATTGACCCGCCCTCGTATGATATGTATCACAAAATTCATTAATTTATAAGGGTTTCAAACTATTTAATGGTTTGCCGATTGACGCAAAAAACGAGACAAATTTTATAGCTTTAAAAAAAAAATGTATCGAATTCGCTAAACTTAAATGCTAAATCAATGTTGTGAAAATTGTAATCATATGTTTGAATAGCACCTAGGGTGCTAGTAATAAAATGCTACTATTACTATTACTACTCTACTAAACACTTTTTAAACTTAACATTCATTTGAAACGTTAATTTTGTTAGTTAATATTCTGTTCAAATGTCATTTACTTTTGACAAAACAAAGTAAAAAAAAATGTTTCTTTTCGAAATGACCGTTTCAAAGAAAAAAAAAACTGTTTAACAGTTTTTATAAATTTCTTGCATAAAATCGGCAAAAGAGGGGAAATTAATTGCTCTCTCATTTCGCTCTTTTATGCAAAACAAACTACGAAAAATATGAGTATGTGAACGGATTTTGGACTGCTTGTCGTAGATTTTTGTAGTTTTGGAAAGTAGGTGAAAAGACATACTATGGGTAAATCATTTTTTTTCTCTTCATATAAGGTCGGTTCGCGTACTTTTTGGACTAAATATGTAAAAACTATCAAGTCCGGTGGAGTGAGAATAAAATTCTCTCTCAGAGAGAAAACTTGTTAAAACCCATTTAGACCCAGCATTGCGTTTGCGCAACAGCATACACTATGACATCATTCGAATTTTCCTCTTTGTACCGTTATCACTATGGAAACCGTTCTTCATATTTCTGCCTGTTGGTGAATTGCGGTACACTTTAAGTTTGTTTGCTTTTTGCAAAACTTTTGTTTAGTTGTGTTTTATCAAGTATTTTGTGAATACGGAAATCGCTTTGCAAAAACTAAACATCATGGAAAAAAATATCGGTAAATAAAACTGAACGCTTCGACAACAAAAATGTTGATGGAGTTTGTTTGTTCGCATGTTATTTTTATAAAATAAAGCAAGCAAACTCCAATCTACTTATTTTTCAAATGGTTAAAGGACCCCTAAGAACTAGTGTTACGCAAACGCAACGCTGCGTCTAAATACGTGCAAATTTTTTTATTTTTTCTTTTGTTTAGAGAGAAACGTTTTTTCATTAGTTGAGATTCTGGATACCATTGAATCTAATGATGATGATGGTGTTATAACGGACGAAGATTCTGGAGAAGAGGAATGTGTTGACCCGAATAAGATGAATCCAAACAAACTGTTAGCGGAAGCAGAAGTATGTTTAAAAGAACAATGTTGGAGCAATGGTAACGAGGACGACTTAAATCTAAATTCATTTTTTTACAAATTTAAACCTTGGAACGGAGGACGGTTGCCCCCTCTAACTTTGAGTTCAGCCACCTATTTCAATTTTTGGAACTATTCATAAGTAAAAGCATTATCCACACCATTACAAAGTATACAAACTTACAGTGTTTGGCCAAAACTAAAGCAACTTTTACATAAGCACAAGATTCTGCGGTAAACCTGATTAAATTTCAATATATTTTATTATGTTTTTCTTTACAAAACAAGTAAATATATTCGAAAACAAAATAAAACAAACAAAAATAATTTTTCGTAAGCAGAAAAAAAAGAAAAAATTTAAGCTGGCCAAAACTGAAGGAACTACGGAGTAAATTCACATTAAATAATAATCATCGCAACGAAACCTTTGTTTTTAATTACTGCACCACACATTCTTGGCATACTCTCGTTCAGATTGGCAATTATAGAGCTTGGGATGTCTTTTTCAAGCCTGGACTTAAATATAAAGCTCGTCCCTATTCGCCGATTTACAATCTCCAATCTTCTATCGGGTTGACATCGGAGCACTGGGCTGGCCATTCCATAATATTGATTTTCTGATCCCGAAACCACTCTTAAATTATTTTTGAAGCATACTTCGGATCATTATCCTCCTGAAATAACCATTTCAGTAGCAATTCCTCCTCAGCCGGTGGCAAGTTATTGTTTCCAAGTATACTTTTGTAAATAAGTCGGTCCATAATTCCATCTATTTTATGTTTCCAACCAATTTCATGTCCAGAAAAACAGCTTCAAACTAGTACGGAGCTGACCATCGACAAGTGCACACGGACAAGTACACTATGCTGTGGAATTTGCTGCTTGCGTGGAGAAAAAAGAAAAATTAAAAAAGAAAAACGTGGCAAAAAAAAAAATAACCGCGCGCGAGTGAAGACAAAAAAAAAAACAACATCAACTAAAACAAAAAGGTCACTCTGCGGGCAAAAAAAAAAAACAACAACAACGCGTGAGTGCAGTGAAAACTCAATCAACATTCACAGTGCGGACATCCCAACTTTCCTGCCCCTGGTCTTACTGTTGCTTGCACCCGGTAACTGCCGTTGCTGTATTACATTGTCATACAGCGCGTGCAGTTGCTTAGTGTATGTAACAGCCGATGAATAGCTGGATAGCGGGCTTTGTGTATGAATTTTGTTGGTGTGCTGTTTCCTACTGTTGTAAGGGCATAACAACTACAACAATTTGATTCGGTAAACCAACTCTGAATTTGTACTTCACATCTGCGCTTAGTAACGTCGGTGTTTTTGTTTTTTGTGTTTGTCTTTCTTTATAATGATTCGGGAATTTAGAGTGGATATTGCAAATATACTTCACTTTTCTGCATACGTCCACGTCTGTAAATACAGACCAGCTATTTTGGCACTTAGTGACATACAGGTAGATCCCCGCCCACACCTCTCAGATCACTCTGATCTGAAGCTACCTGGCTACGAACTAGTGCCATTATTCTTCGCTCACCGCGGTCTCGCCATTCACGTGCGTAGTGATGTAGCTTACCAAACTCCACCACAATGTAGTCACTGTTCCAATCCGGAATTCAATTTCATGTGGTTAAAATTCCATCTCCGTAAGCAAATTATCCACTACTACTTTATTTACAGAAGCCCCAAACTGTACAGCAACTCGACCTTTATCGAGTTTGATGCGCTGTCTGACTCCATTCAACGAATTGTATCCCTGTATCCTCATATTGAAATCGTTATTACGGGCGATTTCAATATACACAATTCTGGCTGGCTCCGATTTTCTGGAAGGACGGTGTGTTGAGATCTTACCGAGCTTGTAAATGAGCCCACACGAATACCAGACGTTGATAGTATACCGCCAACACCCTGGACTTGTTTTTAACCTCTCATCCTGACAAATACAAGGTCAATGTGCTATCCCCTCGTCGGACCATTGTGTCATATCAGCTAATTTCTCGTACACCCACCACAAAGTGTGGGTGTCCCTAAAGAACCGTATGGCAATACGAGAAAGCCAATTGGAGCGGACTTAACAACTTCTTCAGGGATTTTAACTGGTCATTATGTTTCCTCGATAACGACGTGGATGCCGCTGCTGATATGATCACAGACACCATTGTCTTTGGAATGAGAAACTTTATCCCTCATCGGATGAAGAGTACCAAACCAAAAGAAAAGGCATGGTACGACTCGAGCTGTAAAGAGGCTGTTAGGGTTAGAGAAATGTTTTTTCGGTCCTTCAAGACCAGCCCAACAGAGGAAAACCGGAAAAAGTTTAAACGAGCCAAGAATGACTGCAACGTCTTTCTTAAATTTGTAAGATTCCAATACCACCAAAAACTGAGGCACAAAATACTACTCGTACAATGTCCCAAGGGTAGTAAACATTTTTGGTCGTTCGTCAAAAATATTAGAAATTCTGCCTCATCCTCCATCCCAACGTTCATTTACAATGACATTAGAGCTGTCAGCTCTTTGGATAAGGCCAATTTGCTTGCTGCACAATTTGCGGCCAGCTCAACACTCCCAGATTGTGCTTTGTCTCCGCCTACACTTGAGTGCGTCAAATTTTCAATGGGACAAATCCACTTTCGCACTCGTGTAGTAGCAAGAGTACTTAAAGATCTCAACATACATAAATCCGCTGGTCCAGATGGTTTATCTCCCATTCTTCTGAAGAGGTGTTCTTCCACATTGACAAAACCACTGCGTAAACTTTTTCATCAATGCTACTCTTTAGGACTCTTTCCGAGCAGATGGAAAACAGCATTTGTCCAGCCCACCCCTAAAAAAGGCCAATCTTCTTCTCTTTCCTCCTACAGCCCCATTGCACCTTCGCCCTTCTCTCCAAGGTCATGGAAAAGCTGATAAACCGTCAGCTCATGAAATATCTCGAAACACGAAAACTTTTCAATGACCGGCAATATGATTTTCGCAGCAATAGGTCCACTGGTGGTTTGATGGCATGTCTCACCGAAAAGTGGAACCAAAGCGTACATCAATCTGGCGAAAGCAAGATAGTTGCACTTGATATTTCTAAGGCACTTGACAGAGTTTGGCATCAGGCTCTTTTGTCGAAAATGCGTGCTTTTGGGATCGATGACTCTCTTCTTCAGTGGATTAGAAATTACCTTTCGGAACATTCAGTTCGAGTTGTATTGGATGGTTTCAAGTCTGATATTCGCAAAATAAATGCTGGTGTGCCCCAGGGCCCCGTTCTGTCTCCGACACTCTTTTTAATTTTCATCAACGATCTCTTATCTGCTACTTCTAATCCAATATACTCCTTTGCTGATGACAGTACTCTCTGCTTTTCATATTCGCTCCCGGACTCATGTCCTTGCTCTTCGGCTGTAGAACGGTTAAGCTCATTAAATTCTGATATTACCAGCATAATTAATTAGGGAAACACTAACAGAGTAGAATTTAATGCTTCCAAAACACAATGCTGCCTGCTGTCTTTAAAGTAAAATTTGAACACCCAGCTATTATCCATGAATGGCACTTGCATCGTCGAAACCGATAAACTTTCCATTCTCGGTATGTGTGTCAATGAAAACTTACGTTGGAATGACCACATATTCGATGTCGTTAAAATGCTGCGAAATGTCTAGGTTTCCTCAAGCGATGTAAGAAATATTTCATCCTCTCTGATCTGACCTGAATATATAAGGCATTTATCCGTCCGAAATTGTAGTACAATGAACACATCTCTGCACCTGCTAGATGGGATCCAAAACCGTGCGATAAAACTCATAGGTGATACTAATATCACTCAAACAATGGACACATTCGAACACTGACGTAATGTCTCGTGTCTCACTCTGTTTTATCGCTATTTCCACCACCAGTGCTCCATAGAAATCGCCAGTAGCATTCTGCCCCTTCAAACTTTAACCGTAACACCCGTCTCGCTATGAATGTTTTTCAGTATACCCTTAAGCCCACTTTCGGACGTACTCTAAAATATCGTGATTCGTTCCTAGCCGTACAACTCGCTTATTGAATGCCCTGCTTAGCTCCTTATTTGCTAGTCATTATAACCTTCAAACATTTATAACCTACGTTCACCGGTACCTCAATTTCTTTACTCCCTGACTTTCCTTCGCCCGCGCTCTGTGCAAACATGTTAAGGGTACTTAAATCCCGTGAGCGCGCGCAAATTATAAAAAAATAAAATAAAAAACCTTCAAGCCACAATGTTATCTCCTCCATGCATTACAATGCCCTTTAAGACTAGTATGATAGGCTAAAAAGCATGTGTCATGAAGTGCAACATTACAAGCTCCACACCGTTTAATAGTTTGGCTTCGACAACTGCGACAGCGCAACCTTTTGTCAGATATTTCCATGTCATGTTGACCAGATGAAAGATATTGTTTTGGTTTTGAATGACCACCACCTCCTATTGGTGGACAGCCATACTTTGTACACATAGCCGATACGATTTGACGCCAAAACTCTAGCGAATCTAATTTGCTTCCATAGCTTCAGGATAAGGTCCACGCATTCACAACTGAAATCCACCTCATTATTGGGTTGTACCACTTTTCCGCGAGCTGAAATTCTATAGTTTGATACGTTATTATCAAGTTGGTCAACTCCACGCATGTATTTGTTATATTCTTTGTTTACATTTGCTGCATAACTTCTGACTTTGTTTTTTGGATGCTGTTGAACCTCAGTGCTGCGCCAATAGGATGAATCCCATGTACATTGGAAAGCATTGAAACGCTTTGGTTATCCTTCCATCGGGTGAGCAAAAGTTGATTGTTTTTATCAACGAACGATTCATATGATCCACTCTCTTTCTTGTCGAATTTCTTCTTGTCTTCCATTATAATGTTCTTCAATCGATTTTCTCTTAGCGTTCCCGTGCCTCCGCATTCGAGTTTTGTTAGCTTGCTTGTCGGGTCAGGAATGGTAAAAAAATTATCATAAAAATATGAAAATGCTGCATCAGGATACTCCCCTTTAATAACTTCGGCTAGGCTAAGAACCACTAACTCTCCAAGAAAAACAGTAGATCGCTTTTCCGATTTCGTCCCTAATAAAACTCAAACTGAACGTAATATCCGAGGCGAGTTGCTGCGGCCCATACCTTATACCCAAATGGAACAGGTTTCAAGCGCACAAATTGTTTGCAGGAATTCCTTCCAAAATATGCAATCATCGCTTCACCGACTGATAATTGCATTTCAATTGGTGCAAATTTTGCTAACATTTTATTTAAATGACTAGCCAATGGTCTTATTTTTGCCATTTTATCGGTAGCTTCAAGATTATTGTAATCACACATGTGTATATTTATAAATATATCATTGAATCTTTTTCTACGCATAGCATTTGAAACCACTTTATTATGGGTATCTTCACGGTCTTCCCATACCAGTTTTCGAATTGATAATGGTATGTATTCCGTGAGAATGACTATTCCAAGAAATGCGTACATTTCTGCTTTTGTCACGTTTACATTTTGATTTCTTTGAGCTGAATATACAGTGTTGGCCAAAACTAAAACAACTAAAATTGCAAGTCCGTATTTTGCGATACATTTCATATAAATTTAGTAGAAAATTTAAAAAAAAAATGTTCCCAATAGCTTGGAGTAAGTTATAAAATCAATGAACAGCAATTTCAGGGCATTAAAAAAAATACAGACATCCAATTGAATTCACTTTATTTTTCAGCTGGATAAAACAAAAGCAACACAATTTGCTCCGTAATTTTTCCTTAAAGTTCTCCGTTCTAAAAAAAAACCGTTAATTTGGCCAAACTACACATGCTTGATTTGTCAATATTCAAAAAAAAAGATAATTGATTCATTCGTTAGTATTAGTCTGCCGCAGCAAGATCTTTAGATCTTGTTCCCTAAATTTTATTTAAAATGGACAGAAGTAAGAACTCTAATGAGATTAAAAAAAAACTTATTAGCGAATATACAGTGTGTTTGACAAAAGCGTGTGGTTTAAAAGAAAACAACCGCTTAACTTAGTAAAACAAAATTATTTATTTTAAAGATTTTAATATTTCTCTCACTGCGCAATGTACTTAATATGTTGTCCAGTCCGCTCCATTCCCAATTATCGCCTCGCACCTTTATCGACAACTTGGAACTAATTTTTCTGGGTAGTCCTGCGGTAATTGTCGCCAAATTCTTTTTAAAAGCAGTTTAAGCTGTTTTATTGTCCTTAAATTGTTTCCTTTAATCCTTTGCTTCATAAGTTTCCAAGCTTCAATCAGACTGGTATTTGGAGACTGATATGGCCAATCCAACACATTGACGTCATTTCTGTTTTCGGAGCCCTAATAGATACGACTACGATGTATGAGCCTATCCCGGTTTCCATGTCCGAATAGCATTTCAGCGGATGGCAAAAATCCTTTCTTGTACAGTTGGATCATTCTTTGAGCATCGAGATTCCCGGCAATTGTCACCAATTTTCCGAAACCCGCCGCACAGAAACAGCCATAAACATGCACCCGAACCTTATATACGAGTACAGCACTCATTACGGAATACGTCTTGTAACTTTCAAAAACGAGATGCAACTGAAGTAAAATTTGACTGCGCATTAAAGGAGGAATAATTCTAATGTAAACCAAAATATTTTATAGTCTGCGACTATGACTAATTTTTACGAGCCACATACTTTTGCCAAACACATTGTGAAAGTGGTATTTCACAATCTGACTTATCCAAAAATTATTCAATCCCAAAATCGGTGATAAGACGTTTAAGAAAAGTTTACAAATCCGCCAACACGATTCGCCGAGGTGGCAGGCCAAGAGTTACCACATACCGGAAAGACAAAATGATCATTATGGTGATAAAGAGTAATCCCTTTATGTCATCTAGGGAATTACAAAAAGAGCTTAGTATAAAAGTTAGCGCCAAGACACTTCGTCGGAGAACTGCCGATGGTAGTCTTTCATCATTCAGGACCGCAAAGAAACCATTTATTTCAGCCAAAACAAAAGAACAAGACTGAAATTTGCAAATGACCATATTAATTATTTTCACACAGTATCGAAGTGGAAAATGGTACTATTTTTCAAGCGAACGAATCTAAGCGGTCAGATGGCTTTCGCCGGCCAATCAATGAAGCTTTGAATCCTCCATACTTAACTTACATATAACCTAACATAGACTACTGTTTTCTCAAGTTTTATTTATTTTATTTCTTAAAAATCAGGCAAACGTTTGTTTGGAAAAATTTTGCCACTTTTGAAAATAAACGAAATAAAAAGATGAATAGTTTTGCTTAATATTTTAGTTGATTTTGTTTGTACGTCGCGTCGCGTTTACGTAACACCCCATAGCTTCATTTCCACAAACAAAAAAAATATATCGACTTCACATATCAATTTCAGTAATTCATATTACTATTTTATCCAAAAATTATTAAAATCGGAAGAAAAAAACCTATTCGGATCTAAATTGGAAAAAGTAATGACGTTTTCGTTTGGGCTTTTTTTCGTGCCCCGGAGGACAAAAGTGACATAAAACCATCGTAGCTGTTCATAGAACTGGCATCACTGGAAACTGGGCAGCACTAGTGGTTAATCGTTTCAGCTGCCAGAGGGCACTTTACCATAGTTCCAATTCAAATTAACGACTACAAAATTCCTTCTGGGGCAGAGGCCAGACTCGTAAGACGCAAATAATTATAGTAAAACAAAAAAGTAGAAAATAAACTCTAAAACTGGTGACCCCGTAAAAAAATCAACCGTGTTAAGTGCTTTCCGAGTTTTTTCTATCGTTCTCAAAAAAAATATTCAGAAACAATAAAAAATTAATCGAATACTTACCCCTGGGAATAACCAGGAATCTCTGGGATCAAGCTCCTCGCCAAGCCTTACAGGACCTCAACCACAACGTACACATCCACTACCAGGAATCCAATTGAGGATATACAGGAAATAGCTGCGCTAAGAAACATCTGAATACCAGCCTTTTGGAAAGTCAACCCCTTATTGTGGTTTACACAGGTAGAAGCCCAATTTCACAATAACAGAATCCTGACAGACACCAATCGATTCGATTGTGTAATCGCATCACTTAATCCAGAAATTTTAAATGAGGTCGCAAACTTGCTCCAAAAACCCCCAGAAAAAGATAAGTATCAAAACTTCAAATGTCAACTAATTTCTCGTTTTTCTGAATCAAAACAGCGTCAACTGAACCGTTTGATGACTGGTTTAGAGCTTGGAGACCGAAGTCCATTAAATCTTCTCAGAGAAATGCGCAGACTCGCTGGTGAGAACGTTCCTGACGAGATGCTATGCACGTTATGGATGTCTCGCATGCCAAACCACATCCGCAGAATTTTGTCAGCCAATATGGAAATAAAATTAGATGCGCTGGCGGAAATAGCGGACCAGATTGTTGAAAACTCATCGCCGACAAACATCTGTGCAATAGCATCCAACGAAACCAACGGTTCTGTTCGGTCACGATTAAGCACCATAAAAGCAACTTTTGCATATCTTACAAGACTGATGCAATCCTGGACCATAGGATCCAACAACAACACCAAGGTCCGGTCTCGCTCTAGATCAACCAACCGCTCAACACTTAACACGTCTACACACGAAGCGCAGCCAAAAATTTGCTACTACCATCGGCGGTTCGGAAACAACGCGAAGAAACGCAGACTGCCTTGCAACTTCTCATCATTTAATTCACCGCAGTCAAACTGAAACAGCTATTGTCTGCTCAGGCGGTTGGTAATAGCTGTCACAACCTTGAGGAACAAAGCCTATTTGTATTTGATAAAAACACAAATCAAAAATTGTTAATAGACTCCGGATCCACAATTTCAGTCCTTCCTCGTCCAAAAACCCTCAACAGTTCACCACAGCAAATCTTTCTTTTTACCGCTCGCAACTCCCGTATCAACACATATGGCAGAAAACTTCTCTCGCAAAATGTTGGTTTCCGACGTTAAATCAAATGGTCCTTCACTATCGCCGATGTAAAGGCAGCTATAATCGGTACGGATCTTATAGCACACTATGGTCTAGTTATCGACCTCAATTCCAGACGAATAATAACTTGCCTAACAGTTCGTGGTCATGTGGGATCAACAAAAGTATATGGTCTATCAACTGTAAGCAATCATCATCCGTTTAGTGGCATCCTTAAAGAGTTCGTTTCACCAACCACAACGTCTCCACCACCTTCAAGTCACAGCTCCACGTACCACTTTATAATTACTTCAGGTCAACCGGTATCAGAACGTCCAAGACAGCTTGCACCAGACAAATTTAGTCAAGAAAAAAGATGGCGGTTGGCGTTGCTGCTGAGACTACCGTCGACTAAATACCCAAACACAAGTTGACCGGTATCCGCTTCCCCACATCATGACCTTCACGGAGATTCTGAACCAAATAACGTATTTCACAACACTTGACGGGGATAAGGCTTATTATCAAATCCCTATGGGTCCTGAAGACATCCAAAGAACAGCCACCAGAAGACAGAGTAAAGGCCATTATTGACTACCCCAAGCCTGTCACAATATTACAACTTGGAGTTATGAATTACTACCGGCGTTATATTCAAAGTTGTGCTCACATCCAGGCTCTACTCAACACATTTTTAAGGGATTCAAAAAAGTTCTTTGGTCTCAGCAAGCAGAAGAAGCTTTTATTCTATGCAAGGAAAACATCAAGACTATGCTAAACCGCATCAACCCGGAAGCGACATTTATCCTCTCAACTGATGCATCTGATATCGCAGTCGGCGCAAAGTTGGAACAAATTCTATGTAAGAACATTGATCTTATTTCCAGCAAACTCACCTCAGAAGCAGTACTGCACCTATGACAGCGATTTACTAGCAGTCTACCTTGCAGTCAAATTCTTTAAACATCTCTTCGATGGTCGACATTTTATCGTTCAAACGGATCACAAACCTCTGGTTTACGCCTTTCAACAAAAACCGGACAAGGCATCCCAAAGAAACTTCGCCAGCTAGACTTTATTTCTCAGTACACCACCGATATCCGTTACCTATCGGGGAATGTTAACATGGTACCTGATGCTTTATCACGCTTTGAAGCACTTTCTTTACCAGCAAAGATTGATCGCCGTGATCTACAAGACCTGTAATCGAAGGACATCGAGCTCCAGGCGATCATCAACAAACAGCAGAACACATCTCTCAAGTTGCAACAGCTTTCGATCGAGACGAGTTGCCAAATTTTTTGTGACGCTTCCACTGGCTTCATCAGACCATTCATTCCAACGCCTTTACGACGTAAAGCATTTGACTCTGTGCACGGATGGAAGGACTACGTCCCGAAAGCTTTGCTAGAAGTACGTCTGGCCAAGCATTAGAAAGCGCGCATTAAAATGGTCTCGCTCATGCTTACAATGTCAACGGTCTAAAGTTCATCAACATAATCGGCTTGGAACCGAAGAAAATTCTTGTTCCTGACCAACGATTTCATCATGTTCACATCGATCTAATAGTACTTCCCTTATGTCAAGGATACAAGTACTGTTTGACAATGATCGATCGCTTCACAAGGTGGCCAGAAGCTATACCACGATTGCGTGGATTTAAGAGAACAAAAGTGGTACGATAGAGTAAATGTTTTTGCCTGAAGTTTAAAATGCCTAACCCAACTTTACATGGTTTAGCACTAAAATGCCGTTGCATAAATTACTTTAATTTTGTTTTATTATCGGGTCGATAAATTTCAACGCACTTCATATGTAATGCTACCTGTTATCTACGGTGCAATTGGCAAAAAATTGAAATCAGATAAACAAAAAACGTTTGCTGTGACACTGTAGTTCTCTAACTTTGCCAGCAATAATGATCTACGAAAGCATAATGGGAAAATAATCAAAAACCGAATTGCTACATAGAAACAGAATCAAACGATCAATTCATGCGAGACCTTTTGCTTTATTTATCCAATCGTCATCATAATCATACAGTACCAACAGATATACAGAACTTTTTTTTTATATTTTGTCAGAATATAATTTTCTCGAAGTAAGTTTGATTATAAGGATCTACATTTCCTCTCCCACAAGGGATGTAACAATTTTTTTTGGAAAACTGGATATACACAATGATTATACCTCATACAGAAGATGGCCGTCCCATCAGTGCGCTTTGAACTTCAATTTAATAGAAGAAAAATAAAAAAACCACCCTCAGTCAGATCACAACTGCGATCTTGAAAGCAACTTTGGGATGTAGATCCGTTTTGTTTATGGCTCCACCCATTTTCGTGTTTCTTTGGTCATATTTGTCAATTACCTGCGCAGTAGAATGACAAACTCAGTTGGTACGGACTATATGAATGAAGACATAGTAGCCACTGCTTTTTACGCACGCTTTGGCACTCCCGAGATACTTACCACTGATCAAGGTACACAATTTGAGTCAGCTCTTTTCAGAGCTCTCACCAATATGTGTGACATTACAAGGGTAAGGACATCACCGTACCATCCAGCATCAAATTGGATTATAGAACGTTGGCAACTTTAAAAGCGTTAATGTGTCACTATTAATCAACTTGTATAGACACACTTCCTACTGTTCTCCTCGGTTTGCGCACGGCTTACAAAGAAGACATAAAAGCAGCAGCATCAGAAATGTTGTATGGAACCACACTCCGTATACCTGGTGATTTTTCTTTGATGAACCTACCACATCTAATCCGCAGGCATTCTTGAAAAAACATCGCGAAGCAATCCGACAACTGAGGCCAACACAACCGGAACATCATTTAAAGAAGGAACCACTTATTCTTCCCAATTTATATAGTTGCTTTTGTCTTCGTCCGGATGCAGTCAAAAAACCTCTTGAACAACCATATTCTGGACCGTATTTAGTGATCAGCAGAATCAACGACCGTTTCTTCACCATTCAAGCAGTAGGACGAACTCTCACCGTATCAGTCGAGAGATTAAAGCCAGCACAATTAGAAGCAGACCAGGAACTCGGCGAAATTCAAGAAAAAAATGTAAACAATCAAAAAAAAGGTTCGTTTGACGTTTAAACAATCATCTTGGCAAGTCACTAGGGGGGGAGTGATGTAGCTGTTCATTATACTGGCATCAATGGAAACTAGGCAGCACTCGTGGTTAATCGTTTCAGCTGCCAGAGGGCACTTTGCCACAGTTTCAATTTAAATTAACGACTACAAAACTTCTTCTGGGTAGAAAATAAACTCTAAACCATTTCCCCTATTTTTTTCAGAAACAAAATTTTTCTCGTTTTCATTTCAGGATCAAAATTTCTATCCTGGATTTTATGTCAAAATGTACTAACACATATATATATACGAGGGCGGGTCAATAAGTTTTGAATTTCTGACCTCTTTACTGAAACAGCAACACTGCTCCTGTCAACAGGCATCTGTCAGTTGACTCCTGTCAAAATTTAAACTTGCTGCGTCAGTTAGTTTGTGTTGAAAATGGAGAAAATGGAAAAAAGTGAATTTCGTGTGCTTATTAAGCATTATTTCTTGCGAAAAAAAACCATTACCGAGACCAAGGCTAAGCTTAATAAATACTATGGGGACGCTGCACCATCGATTTCAATGGTAAAAAAGTGGTTTACTGAATTTCGTTGTGGCCGTACAAGCACTGAAGATGCCGAACGTCCTGGACGCCCAGTTGAGGTCTCTACACCCGGAACAATCGAAAAAATTCACGATATGGTGTTGGCCGACCGAAGATTGAAAGTGCGAGAGATTGTGGAAGCCGTAGGGATCTCGCATGGCTCAGTGGTTTCAATTTTGAATGATCACTTGGGCATGAGAAAGCTTTCCGCAAGATGGGTGCCGCGTTTGCTCACAGTCGACCACAAACGCAATCGTGTAACAACTTCACAGGAAGGTTTGGCGTTGTTTAATCGCAATATGGAGGAGTTTTTGCGCCGTTTTGTAACCGTGGACGAAACATGGATCCATCACAACACACCAGAGAACAAACAACAGTCAAAACAGTGGGTTTCTAAGGGTGAATCGGCGCTAAAGAAGGCCAAGGTGGGTTTGTCAGCCAATAAAGTTATGGCGACTGTTTTTTGGGATGCACGCGGGATAATCCACATTGACTACCTTCAAAAGGGAAGAACAATCAATGGGGAATATTATGCCAACTTATTTAACCGATTCAATGACGATTTGAAAAAAAAACGACCTCATTTGGCCAAGAAAAAAGTTCTTTTCCACCAAGACAATGCAAGGGTGCACACATGTGCAGTTGCCATGGCAAAAATCCATGAATTGGGCTATGAATTGCTCCCTCATCCACCCTATTCTCCAGATTTGGCTCCGAGCGACTACTTCTTGTTCCCAAACCTGAAGAAATGGCTTGGTGGAAAAAGATTTGACTCCAATGATGAAGTCATCTCGCAAACAAAGGCCTATTTTGAGGACCTCGACAAATCATTTTTTTTTGGAAGGGATAAAAAAATTGGAGAAGCGTTGGACAAAGGAGAGACTGCGTTGAAAAATAAAATTATTTTTTTATCAAAAAATCTGTGTTTTAATCTTAATCGGACTTATTGACCCGCCCTCGTATGTACAAACGTCAAATATGGTAGTATAGCTATAGTGTGTCAAATTAGATTTCTGTTTTCGTGTAATCGGGTGTGTTTGGCCGATTTATTATTCTGAATGTTCAAATTCGCACGCAAATATATTTAAAATATAAAAGTCCGAAGAAGTTTTTAGTGTTCCATTTAAATAAAAATCGAAGTACACAAAAAAGCCTTCTGACAGCACAAACGAAAACGCCATAAGCGAACGGATTTGAGACTGTTTTGCATAGATAAACTAACTAGATGTCAAACTCTACTAATACTTTTGCAAACCCTTAACTTTTGCACAGACACACTGTAAGTGAATTCCAACACTTCTGCATCTCTATAACTTTGTCAAAATTTGCTAGAAGGAGAGCAATTTACAAGTAAAATTGCTAAAATGAGAGCGATTTGCACGAGTGTGTGTAATGGAGATGACATTTTTTTGATTAAAATGGACGTGGTTTGTATAAAAGGAGAGGGAAATTGCCATTGATGACAATTTACACGTATTCACAGACAGGATCACACGGATAGGGGCGATCAGTAGAAAACCGGTTTTGATTTTCCAATATCTGGAAAGTTTGATATCTAGGTATAGTTAGTCTAGACTGTCTATTTTGATTTTTTTTGTATAAAAAAAAATAATAAAAACAAGTATTAATTAATTTAACAGTTCTTTATTCAAAATCTTGAACTTAAGGTGGAAGATTATTTAAGTCTGAATGAGTTGTTCCGATAATTTCCCTTTGTGTTGTGCATCTATATGCCATTTGCAGATGTCGGAGAACAATTTAATTTCGTTTTCCTGCTTTTCAATATATATTGGCTGTAAACAGTTTCTAAAAACAATGTTCCATTTGAAAATTATTAATAGTTTTAATCTTTTATTCAAATTTCATTTATTTTTGGCAAAACAAAGTAAAAAAAAATTTAATTTCGAAATAAAAACAAATCCAATGACAGTTTCAAATAAAAAAAAGCAGTTGGACAGTTTTTACAAATTTTCCCGAACAAATTTCTTGGAATAAAATGGACAAAAGAGGGGGAAATGAATTGCTCTCTCATTTCGCTCTCTTCTGCGAAGAACTACGAAAAATATGAATACGCGAATGGATCTTGGACTGTTTTTCGTACATTTTCGTAGTTTTGGACAGTACGCAAACAGACCTATAATTTTTCATTAATATCATATATGTACATATTTATAATATTATGTATATTTCTAGACTCTTTATTAAAATAAGAACATCAGAACTTTTCAAATAAAGACTGCATTTTGTCAAATTTTGAAAAAGACGGTCTTAATGGGACACCCTTTACCACATTTACATCGTACACGTTTTCACGAAAACGTTTGGTATAGTTTCCCATACAATGAAACAAGTTGATATGTTGTTTTCAGCGAAAACAAAAATATCATTGAAAGCCATTCAAATTTATTCAATTCAATTTAATAAGGATATCAATTTATCTTTGACAAAGCTTTTTGTCCTTAATCTCCTTTTATACAAATTTTATCTTAATTGTATTTAAAATGTTATCAACAATTTGAAGTTGGTTATTCAATTCACTACGAATTAAAACAAACATTATTTATTAATTTACTTTTTTTCTCTATGTTCTCACTTCTTAAAGAATAATTTTGATTTTGGCACTTTGACTATTGATATTTTGAAAACTTCGAAATGGCTAGGAAAACTGCCAACACATTTTCCGCAAAAATAGTGCCTCACACATGTTTTCGGTGCGATGTAAATGTGCTATAAGTTATAGAAGCCTTATTTTATGTCAATAATCTTCAGAAATCTTTTAGTCCCCAACGTAACTGAAAGGTTACTTTACTTTACTTTACGGTCTAGGGTAGACATGTGACTGCGTTTGCGACTTCTTAAAAATAGAAAAAATTAACTCTTTTAAAAAATAAATATGAGATGTAATCAAATACAGTGGAAGTCGCTTTTAAAAACGTCGCTTATAGCGATCAGTCGCATATAATGATCACTTTATACAATATTCTACCGGCGGATACAACGTCGTCATATATAGCGACGTGTCAGATATAACAACCAATTTTCGAAAATAAATAGTCGTTGTCCTGACTTATAACGACAAAATAAGGGAAAATGAAAGAAAATGTCGGTAAACATCATTTTCGTGAGAGTGAGAGAGTTAATTTGTTTTGATTAAAAATTACCTTGATTATTGCAAATCCTTTTCTTCTCCATTGCAGCAGTTTAAAAATTTTTTGATGCGCTTTTTTCCAGTGGTAGATGATCGTCCTATCCAAGTCCTTTTTTCAATTTGTCATTTGCAAAAATTAGACTGATGGTTATCCTTCCTCCCTCGCTTTCGAAACCAAATCTTCAAGTGATCCTCCTACCATCGCCAACTTTTTTGATACATTTTTCAAGCAAACATTTGCCAACAACTCCTTCCTACCAGCTCCTTCTTACTTCAATGACTTACCAAATTTCTCCATTGGTCCCTTTCTCACTCAAAATTTCGATCCTGCAATAATTGAAGAAAAGTTACTAAATCTGAAAGATGAATTTGTACCTGGCCCAGATGGACTCCCCGCCGTGTTTCTTAAAAAATGCTCTTCCAGCCTGTCTCTACCCCTTTCCTAGCTTTTTCGTCTATCCCTTACACAGGGAGAATTTCCCCAGATTTGGAAGACCTCCTTGTAATCCCGATACACAGAAAGGGATCTAAGCATGAAGTTACCAATTATCGTTCCATTGCTAAACTCTATCATATAAGTACCCAAACTCTTTGAAAGTATTTTATACGAAGTCTTAAGCTTCAAATGCAAGCCTTTTATTACGCCCCGACAAAATGGTTTTCTAAAAGATAGATCAACTACCACCAGTTGAACTCGTGTCTTTTGCTCCCTCAGCATTAGAAAATGGCAAAGAAATCGATGTTATCGCAGTTGATCCTGTTCAAATTGTCTGCTCTCGGCTTTGAGTCTCTTTTATTAATATGGATTTCTTCTTACCTGGTAAACCGATATTATAGTGTTCGGCTTAGATCCGCCCTTTCTGTTGCATTCCTGGCCTAATCTGGAGTTCCACAAGGCAGTCATCTGGACCTCTTCTCTTCATTCTCTCCTTTAAGCTGATGACACAAAACTTTTTAAAAGACTTCAAAAAGACCTTGATCGATTTTCAATCTGGTGCCTCAAAAACTGCCTAGAACTTAACATAGCCAAATGTCAATCTAAAACCTCCTCATGTAAATGCAACCCGTGTCAGCCCCGACTTTATTTTCTCTATGGTCAACCAATTCCCCTGGTTCAACCTTTTCAAGACCTTGGCATATTATATGACTGTAAGTTTAATTCGTTCGTTCGTCCGTTCGCATATCGTTAAAATGATCCTCAAAGCCAACTCATCACTTGGCTTTATTAAACGGTGGTCCAAGGAATTTTCCAACCCGTATATAACCAGATCTCTCTAAGTTACCTTTGTTCGCCCCCTGCTTGAGTATGCCAGTCAAGCTTGGTCCCCCTTTCACCGGGTACATGTTCCCCGAATCAAGGGTATTCAACGTCGTTTCCTGCGATTTGCTCTCCGTGGTCTGCCGTGGAACGACCCTGTAATCTTACCTGCTTATCAGGACCGCCTCAAACTTCTCAATATGAATTCGTTAGAAGAACGTATGAATATTGCTGACATTCTTTTCATTCATCGACTTCTCAGGTGTTCCATCGACTAAAGATCGAAATTAAAAGCAACTTGAAACGTTCTCCTGGCTTATGGCCGTCTCGGTGGTTATTACTCGTACAATATAGACTACCTATTTAGATTATAGATTATGTATGTTGAGGAAGAAAGCTATTTTATTCCAATTACATAACAGTAGTGACTAAAAATATGCTAACACTTTAAATATTTTCTTCATCCTGGGCCCCCGAGAAGGAAGATGATATTTCCAAAGGTAATAACAGTTGGACTGGTCTTCTAAGTACTTGTTGACTCGAAAGATGGACTTGACAAGCTCTTGCTCTACCATCTCTCCCCGGAAAAATGTCCTGGACTATGCCCAATTTCCAATGCAGTCTGGATTTGCCATCTTCATGTACAAGTACGACGTCTCCCGGTCTTAAGCTTCTCGACTCTACATCACGATAGTGGTGTACAGTATGAAGTTGATTCAAATAGTCGTTTCGCCATCTTTTGAAAAATTGTTTGAACACAGCCTGTCGAAGCTTCCATGACTCTCCTATTACTGATCCATCGCTTTGGAAATCTGCGAATAAAATCGAATTTGAATTATTAAGGAAATGGGAAGAGGTAAGGGGTTTAAGATCACTAGGGTTGTTCGTAACATAGGTTAGTGGTCTAGAATTAACTGCCGCTTCAACTTCAGTCAATACAGTCCTTAGCTCTTCAAAAGTCAAAATCTTTTTTCCAATAACTGCCTTTAGGGGCTCCTTGACACTCTGGACTAATCGTTCCCCCCCATGCAGCTGTATTGTAATTGTAATTTGCGTAATCTGCTCTTTTAAAAGTTCTGGTATTATCAGATATAATTGTGCTTGGAACATCTCTCCTTGAAAAAAATCTGCGTAACGCATTAATACAGCTTTCTACAGTCATGTCAGGCACCAACTCTAAATGAAGTGCCCGAATCGCAGCACACGTAATAAGAATTATATACACTTTTGGTTTAGCTATTCCACCTTCTAGAGATTTGATGTAGAGAGCTCCAGCAAAATCTAAACCAACAGTTTTGAACGGCCTTGATGTTATTACTTGCTCTCTTGGCAGTTGCGCCCATGGTTCGTTTGCCCTTTTTCCGTGTAACCTCATACAAATAACACAATTTCTCAAAATGGTTTTAATCAATTGACGACCTTGCACGATCCAATACTTTTTTCTCAAATAGGCAAACACGACGCTAGTTCCTCTATATAAAGAATTAAGGTGTGCATCCAATACTAACAATTTACTCAAATAAACTCGTTTTGGTAGTATAATTGGATAACAAATATTGAATCCGAATGCTGATTTAGGCATTCTACTTCTAACACGTAAAATACCGTCCACTAATTTGGGATTTAGAGTCAATATTGGTGAACTTGGTGAAACTGAACCTAACTTTGAAAGCGCTTCAACTTCTAACCCGAAGTATTTCTGCTGGTAAAACTTGATCCAGTATTTTTCAGCCTCTGCAAGTCCCCACGCTTTTAAGTAAATCCTTTCATTCGACATGTCTCTTTTTCGCTTAATAAATCTGAAGATGTATGCTGTTATTCTAAATACTCTTCACAACCGCTTCTAAATCGTTGGTTTCTATTTGGATACCGCTTAGTTCCTCGACATAGTGTAAGACAGTTGAACTTGCATTTACGAATTTTTAAGGCCATGCAGATACATCCTCTTTCAACCACCTGGGGCCAAACATCCATAGTTCCGACTTTCTTAATGATTTTGCACTTATTCCTCTAGTCAAAAGATCGGCTGGATTTTCTTTTCCGTGTATGTGACCCCAATCATAAATATTTGAGAGATCATTAATTTCGGAAACACTATTCTTAATATAAGGTTTAATTTTTGTCTTTTGCCCTAGTATCCAATTGAGAGTTATTGTAGAATCCGACCACAAGTGAACTGAATCAATGTTAAAATCCATGCTCTTCAATAGAAATTTACTTAGCCGCGCAGCTATAAAAGCCGCTGTTAGCTCAAGCTTTGGAAGCGATAACTCATTGTTTTTTGTTTTGGTCAATGGACAAATTCAATTCTTGGAACAAACAAGTGAGATGTAAACAAAGTTACCCTTATTTAAATTTCTAAGGTAAGCAATTGCACCGTAAGCTTTCGGACTAGCTACTAGAAAATATGTAGCTGTCTTTCGATAACATTTCCATTTGAAATCGTTGGTGATATACATCTCTTAATTGTCAGTTAGCTTAACTCGCTCAATTCTTCCTGCCACGCCTGCCAAATTGCTAAATGCTCATCTCTTAGATTTGCATCCCATCCTGGATTTTCTTTCCACACTGCTTGCAGCAATACCTTAATTCGAACAGTAAACGGTAATCCCAAGTGGATCGTAAACCATAGCCATTGCCCTTATAATATTTCGCTTTGTCCCGCTCATAGATTGTAAAAATTCTATGCTATTACTGTTATTCAAATCTATTCTAATTTCATTTCCGTATTCCATACTAATTGTAAAACCTTCTGTTCAACTGTCAACTCTATATCTTCCAATAAAAACCTTTGTTTGATATACACATCGTTAGTGTTCCATTTGGGCAAGTTCATATTCGCATCTTTCATGATAGCTCTGTCCTTATCGAAGATCTTCTCGCCTTCTTCAGCACTATTTACGCTCAAAATTAAATTATATCAACATAGAAAGGCTTCCTCAGCTTTTTACATATTAATCCATAATTCGCGAATGCCACAATTATAATTACTTATTTGTTCACTATGTTTCATCAATTTGTTTGTCAAACTGCGTAGCCGATCCATTGCAACACTCCTATTATTATCAGTTAAGCCCCCTTGAGTTTTCCAAGGTTATATCTTTTTTCATGATTGATGCCGTTTATAACTTTTTTCACAAACTTCGTGTTTTTTTTTCTTCATTTTGTATTCCAATATGTTTTAGTTGCCAAAATTTAGTAACATCAAACTCCAAGTCCTGATCATTGCCACGACTAATGAAGAATGATTAAATTCTGCACTCTGGTTGCACGTACTTTCTGTTTCGCCCCTTTCTGCAGTATCCACCCAAAAAATGTGTTGACCGCAATAAGATCGATTGCTAGATGCTCCGTCTCAACTTTATTAAATTTCCAATAGTAATCTTGTCCGATCAATAAATTAATTCCGCCTATCTGTTCCTCTTGACTACCAACTGTGTCCGCTAATTGCAAGTGATTTAAATCGGGTTTTGGTAGTGCGTCTGCACAAATTGATGGTACCTCAATAGCAAGGACGCTTATAGTTTGATCACTGAATTGACTTTTTATTACAATTTCAACTTGTTTACACAGCTTTGGACGTTTCTCCATACTTTCGCCGAAGGGAATAATACGCACCCGAATCATACCAACGACTGGCAATTCTAATTGATTACTTAGTTCTGTCGTAATGTATGTTCGCTGACTACGGTTGTCCATTATAAGACGAGAAAGGAGGCATTTGGCTTTAATATTCGGAGCATAAAAAAGAGCGTTTGTTGTTTGCAAGAAAATTGGCGACTGATCAGAGTGTTTTGAAATGCAGCGGTTGTGCTTTCGTTATCACGCTGTTGTGTTACTGTGGTAGGTATCTTATTCTCGTTCGCACAATGATGTTAAATGCCTATTAGAACAAAAGTCAAATTTAACCCATTGACTCTTACAGAATTTTGAGCTATGGTTCCGCTTTGAGCACCGAAAGCATGTCGCCTCTCGCATCAAAATCTCTTTTTTGTTTTTTACTGATAATTTTGCGTCACAATTTTTTGTGGGATGATTAGTGCTTTTGCAGAATAAGCACTTATCGATGTGAAATTTGTCTTGGGCACCAGCAAAAAGGCCAGTCGCTGTACCCTGATGAAAGCGATGCTTTTGTGAGAAATGTTCCCCTTTTGTGTTATGTATTTCTGTTTCCTTCTTCTCGGAGAGGTGAGAAATTTCTAAGGCCTCCACTTCATGCTTAAGAAATTTCATTAAATCTTTTAGGCGAGTATCACTGTCATTTTGATCGTTTTCTGTAGACGAAGAGCCGAATATTGCCCAAGGCAGAAGCGAAGCAATTAAACGATCAATGAAAATTGTGAAGATGAAACCTCCAATGCACGTAAGCTTCTTATAGTTATGCTCGTTTCATTATATAGATGCCTCAATTTATTTGCGTCAGTAGGAGAAAACACAGGCTGGATGGACATTAATTTCTGTATATATTTTTCTATAATTTTCTCCGTGTTGCCATATTCTTCAATGAGCAGGGAGATAGCATCTTCATAGCATCTTTCTGAAGGAGTGAACTCTGCGATTATAGCTGCTGCTTTTCCGATTAAAGCTTTGTTTAGAAAGTTAAATTTAGTGGTTGAACTCAAGTGCTCATTTTCGTGAATTGCTTTTTTGAATTTTTCCCGTTAAATTTTTTTAATTCAAAGCTTTTAAGTTTCACACCATTATAAGGGTTTACACCACCAACACTATGAGATGACATATTGTTCCGATCATCCAAAACTGTTAGGTTAGAAGAAGAACTTTGATGATGTGGTTCAACCTTGAATTTTGACCTTAAAAGATGCTCCAATGTAGAAATCATTGTTACCGCTTTATCATCATACATGCGAGACTGTAGTATTCTTTTTTCAAGACATTATCACTAATACTTGCCCTTACAGCTTCATCTGCTTTTCTCATGTTGGAATGTGCATTTTTTTATGCTATTAAGATATATGGCAATCTATTGTTATATAACACGTTGGTTCTCGCTCGCGAAATCGACCGAGATAATCTGATATATTATAGTATTACACAATTTTCGCCGTTGTATAAATTCATCCAACTGCCCGCTTTAAATCAATGTCTAGCTTTTGCTTAAGACTATATTTAATTCCACACACTACTTTTCGACGATCCCGGGTTTCGGCACCATAAAGAAAAATAAGGTCGAAATTAAAAGCAACTTGAAACGTTCTTAATACGAGTATATATGTACATATATATTCTCCCGGCTTATGACCGTATCGCTGGTTATTACAATATAGACTGCTCTTTTAGACTATAGATTATGTATGTTGAGCAAGAAAGCTATTTTATACCAATTACATAACAGTAGTGACTAAACGTATGCTAACACCTTAAATATTTTTTTCATACGCATTCATTTTGAACTACATTTCCTTCAATACCAACCCCCGCAGTCTACGTTGTGCTCGTCTCTTCTATCTACCAGTCCACCGCACCTCTTATGGCTCCAACGAACCAATCTCCCGCATGCTCCGAAAGGTCAACTCAAATCTCTCCTTTTATACCAATTATATAACACCTGAGCACTCCTCGTCTCAAACCAGATCTCCTCCATCACGCCCTTGGTCCGTAGCTCTTAAGTTTTTCTGTTAGTTTTTAGTCCTAGTTTTTAAGTTAGATTAAGCTTGTATTAAGCCAATAAATGGGGGCCTCAGCCCCCACCAAAATTAAAAAAATTAAATTATCACTTTCACTTGATTTTGTATCTTTATGTTATATATCAATAATAGTTTTACATCGTTTGCATCCATTTCTTGAAATTTGTAAAGGTATGTTATTACCAGCTGTGATGATCTTTTTGACAGCAAATGTCAATATCAATCCGAAATCGTAAATACGTAAATCTAAATATTATTTCGCTAAATCCTGGATTTAGTTTTGGTGGAGGCGTAGTATTAATGAGAGTGTAGTAAATAACCTCTCTGTCTTGGGAGCAGCTTATTTAAATTGACTGCATAATGGCGTTTTCGTTTGGGCAGGCAGAAGGCTTTTTTTTGGACTCCGATTCGAATGGAACACTAAAAACTTCTTCGGGCTTATATTTTTTAAATTGATTCTGAAATGAAAACTACGAGTAGAAGCAAAATTTTGTTTTGAAAAAATGAAGGAAAATGGTTTTATGCCACTTTTGTGCTCCGGAGTACAAAAACAAAGTCTTTTGCCTGCCAAACGAAAGCGACATTAGTACATTCGCAGATCTTTGCTTGCATGTTTTTGAATGCATTCACTCCGCAGACATATTTTACTACGATCATCAATTGTTTTGCGTTCAAAAACGTCATGCCAAGCAAAAAAAAAATAAGTAGTAGTAGTAATTACATTTATTTTTTCATTGATTAACATATCTTTTACATAATTCGTTTGGAACTCAGCTTACACAGAGATACGATAACAGATTATCTTACTACTGAGAAATGCATTAAATATAAATTGAGCGTTTATTAATGTGAAGCTTTCAAAGGAAAACAATGAGAAAAACCTTCATTTAACTTAAAAAAAAAAAACTTGAAAGTATGGTGTGGTAAATAAGCAAAAAAGAATTAATAAATAAATAAATAATTGACCAGAAATTGGCATTCAATTAAATAGGCAGTAATAATAAATAAATAATTGGATGCAAATAAAGAATACAGTTAGATAAAGACATAATCAAATAAATAAACAAACAAATAAATAAATAAATGAATAAAGAAATAAATAAAAAAATAAGTAAGTAAATAAATAAACAAGTAAATAGATAAATAAATATATAAATAAATAGTTAAATAAGACATATATATGCACTTATGTATTTAAATGTATAAACAATACGACAAAAAGACATTCATTCAACATCAAACATTAACATATAACCAACTTGTTCACGTAGAATCATCGTAGAAAACAGCAATGGGAGGTTGAGCATCATTTTCAATACCTTATTCTGAGCAACTTGGAGTTTTTTTATGTGGGATTTGGCACAAGCACCCCATACAGGGCATAGATAAACTAACCTAGATGCCAAACTTTCCAGATATTGGAAAATCAAAACCGGATTTCTACTGATCGCTCCTATCCGTGTGATCAATACTGTGAATACGTGTAAATTGTCATCAATGGCAATTTCCCTCTCCTTTTATACAAACCACGCCCATTTTAATCAAAAAAATGTCGTCTCCATTACACACATTCGTGCAAATCGCTCTCATTTTAGCAATTTTACTTGTAAATTGCTCTCCTTCTAGCAAATTTTGACAAAGTTATAGAGATGCAGAAGTGTTGGAATTCACTTACAGTGTGTCTGTGCAAAAGTTAAGAGTTTGCAAAAGTATTAGTAGAGTTTGACATCTAGTTAATTTATCTATGATACAGGGCATGCGTAGAGTATGATGGGTTGGAAGATAACCTTATATAAGAGCATTTGCTTTTGTTTAGTAACGATTTGCGGTTTATAAAGGGATAGAGCATTTTTATAGCTAAACTAACTTTGTTCAGAGTGTTTCTGACATGTTCACCATAGGTCAGTCTTTGGTCTAAGTATACACCTAGATACTTGATAGAAGAAACCCACGGGATGTCACAATTTCTTATACTTAGCTGGCCATTGGGTAAAAAACTAGCTTCTCTTTTTCGTGTGAAAAAGATAGCTTGCGTTTTACTTCCATTTATATTAATCTTCCAATCAAATAAATATTCCATCGAGATGTCAAGAGCAGCTTGGAGATTATTCAATATGGCGCAACCTAGAGCGTTTGAGCTGTAAATGGCGGTATCATCCGCAAACAATGGCAATGACTGTCACGCCTTTCTTAAACGCGTAAATTCCAATACGATTAAAAAGTGAGGCAAAGAATACTACAATGTTCCAAAGGTAGTAAAAACTTTTGGTCGTTCGTCAAAAATATTAGAAATTCTGCCTCATCCTCCATCCCAACGCTCATTTACAATGACATTCCAGCTGTCAGCTCTTTGGACAAGGCCAATCTGCTTGCTGCAAACTTTGCGGCCAGCTCAACACTCCCAGATTGTGCTTTGTCTCCGCCTACACTTGAGTGCGTCAAATCTTCAATGGGACAAATCCACTTTCGCACTCGTGTAGTAGCAAGAGTACTTAAAGATCTCAACACGCATAAATCCGCTGGTAGAGATGGTATATCTCCTCTTCTTCTGGCAAAACCTCTGCGTAAGCTTTTTCATCAATCCTACTCTTTAGAACTCTTTCCGAGCAGATGGATGCAAATAAAGAATACAGTTAGATAAAGACATAATCAAATAAATAAACAAACAAATAAATAAATAAATGAATAAAGAAATAAATAAAAAAATAAATAAGTAAATAAATAAACAAGTAAATAGATAAATAAATAGTTAAATAAGACTTATATATATGCACTTATGTATTTAAATGTATAAACAATACGACAAAAAGACATTCATTCAACATCAAACATTAACATACGAGGGCGGGTCAATAAGTCCGTGACTTTTGGATTAAAACAGTTTTTTTGATAAAAAAATAATTTTATTTTTCAACGTAGTCTCCCTTGAGCTCTATACACTTTGTCCAACGCTTTTCCAATTTTTTTATCCCTTCCAAAAAAAATGATTTGTCGAGGTCCTCAAAATGACGAGATGACTTCATCATTGGAGTCAAATCTTTTTCCACCAAGCCATTTCTTCAGGTTTGGGAACAAGAAGTAGTCGCTCGGAGCCAAATCTGGAGAATAGGGTGGATGAGGGAGCAATTCATAGCCCAATTCATGGATTTTTGCCATGGCAACTGCACATGTGTGCACCCTTGCATTGTCTTGGTGGAAAAGAACTTTTTTCTTGGCCAAATGAGGTCGTTTTTTTTTCAAATCGTCATTGAATCGGTCCAATAAGTTGGCATAATATTCCCCATTGATTGTTCTTCCCTTTTGAAGGTAGTCAATGTGGATTATCCCGCGTGCATCCCAAAAAACAGTCGCCATAACTTTATTGGCTGACAAACCCACCTTGGCCTTCTTTGGCGCCGATTCACCCTTAGAAACCCACTGTTTTGACTGTTGTTTGTTGTGATGGATCCATATTTCGTCCACGGTTACAAAACGGCGCAAAAACTCCTCCATATTGCGATTAAACAACGCCAAACCTTCCTGTGAAATTGTTACACGATTGCGTTTGTGGTCGACTGTGAGCAAACGCGGCACCCATCTTGCGGAAAGCTTTCTCATGCCCAAGTGATCATTCAAAATTGAAACCACTGAGCCATGCGAGATCCCTACGGCTTCCACAATCTCTCGCACTTTCAATCTTCGGTCGGCCAACACCATATCGTGAATTTTTTCGATTGTTTCGGGTGTAGAGACCTCAACTGGGCGTCCAGGAGGTTCGGCATCTTCAGTGCTTGTACGGCCACAACGAAATTCAGTAAACCACTTTTTTACCATTGAAATCGATGGTGCAGTATTTATCAAGCTTAGCCTTGGTCTCGGTAATGGTTTTTTTTCGCAAGAAATAATGCTTAATAAGCACACGAAATTCACTTTTTTCCATTTTCTCCTCAAATTAGTGAGTAGTCTGATAAAAATAGCTGTCAAACACAAACTAACCGACGCAGCAAGTTTAAATTTTGACAGGAGTCAACTGACCAATGCCTGTTGACAGGAGCAGTGTTGCTGTTTCAGTAAAGAGGTCAGAAATTCAAAAATGCACAGAATTATTGACCCGCCCTCGTATAACCAACTTGTTCACGTAGAATCATCGTAGAAAACAGCAATGGGAGGTTGAGCATCATTTTCAATACCTTATTCTGAGCAACTTGGAGTTTTTTTATGTGGGATTTGGCGCAAGCACCCCATACAGGGCATAGATAAACTAGCCTAGATGGCAAATTTTCCAGATATTGGAAAATCAAAACCGGATTTCTACTGATCGCCCCTATCCGTGTGATCATGGCTGTGAATACGTGTAAATTGTCATCAATGGCAATTTCCCTCTCCTTTTATACAAACCACGCCCATTTTAATCAAAAAAATGTCGTCTCCATTACACACATTCGTGCAAATCGATCTCATTTTAGCATTTTTATAGCTAAACTAACTTTGTTCAGAGTGTTTCTGACATGTTCACCATAGGTCAGTCTCTGGTCTAAGTATACACCTAGATACTTGATAGAAGAAACCCACGGGATGTCACAATTTCTTATACTTAGCTGGCCATTGGGTAAAAAACTAGCTTCTCTTTTTCGTGTGAAAAAGATAGCTTGCGTTTTACTTCCATTTATATTAATCTTCCAATCAAATAAATATTCCATCGAGATGTCAAGAGCAGCTTGAGCTGTAAATGGCGGTATCATCCGCAAACAATGACAATGACTGTCACGCCTTTCTTAAACGCGTAAATTCCAATACGATTAAAAAGTGAGGCAAAAAATACTACAATGTTCCAAAGGTAGTAAAAACTTTTGGTCGTTCGTCAAAAATATTAGAAATTCTGCCTCATCCTCCATCCCAACGCTCATTTACAATGGCATTCCAGCTGTCAGCTCTTTGGACAAGGCCAATCTGCTTGCTGCACACTTTGCGGCCAGCTCAACACTCCCAGATTGTGCTTTGTCTCCGCCTACACTTGAGTGCGTCAAATCTTCAATGGGACAAATCCACTTTCGCACTCGTGTAGTAGCAAGAGTACTTAAAGATCTCAACATACATAAATCAGCTGGTCCAGATGATTTATCTCCCATTCTTCTGAAGAGGTGTTCTTCCACACGGGCAAAACCACTGCGTAAACTTTTTCATCAATGCTACTCTTTAGGACTCTTTCCGATCAGATGGAAAACAGCATTTGTCCAGCCCACCCCTAAAAAAGGCCAATCTTCTTCTCTTTCCTCCTACAGCCCCATTGCACCTTCGCCCTTCTCTCCAAGGTCATGGAAAAGCTGATAAACCGTCAGCTCATGAAATATCTCGAAACACGAAAACTTCTCAATGACCGGCAATATGATTTTCGCAGCAATAGGTCCACTGGTGGTTTGATGGCATGTCTCACCGAAAAGTGGAACCAAAGCGTACATCAATCTGGCGAAAGCAAGATAGTTGCACTTGATATTTCTAAGGCACTTGACAGAGTTTGGCATCAGGCTCTTTTATCGAAAATGCGTGCTTTTGGGATCGATGACTCTCTTCTTCAGTGGATTAGAAATTACCTTTCGGAACATTCAGTTCGAGTTGTATTGGATGGTTTCAAGTCTGATATTCGCAAAATAAATGCTGGTGTGCCCCAGGGCTCCGTTCTGTCTCCGACACTCTTTTTAATTTTCATCAACGATCTCTTATCTGCTACTTCTAATCCAATATACTCCTTTGCTCTTCGGCTGTAGAACGGTTAAGCTCATTAAATTCTGATATTACCAGCATAATTAATTAGGGAAACACTAACAGAGTAGAATTTAATGCTTCCAAAACACAATGCTGCCTGCTGTCTTTAAAGTAAAATTTGAACACCCAGCTATTATCCATGAATGGCACTTGCATCGTCGAAACCGATAAACTTTCCATTCTCGGTATATGTGTCAATGAAAACTTACGTTGAAATGACCACATATTCGATGTCGTCAAAAATGCTGCGAAATGTCTAGGTTTCCTCAAGCGATGTAAGAAATATTTCATCCCCTCTGATCTGACCTGAATATATAAGGCATTTATCCGCCCGAAATTGGAGTACAATGCCCACATCTGGTCGGGTGCGCCTAAAACATCACCAGTGCTCCATTGAAATCGCCAGTAGCATTCTGCCCCTTCAAACTTTTAACCGTAACACCCGTCTCGCTATGAATGCTTTTCAGTATACCCTCAAGCCCACTTTCGGACGTACTCTAAAATATCGTGATTCGTTCCTAAGCCGTACAACTCGCTTATGGAATGCCCTGCCTAGCTCTTTATTTCCTAGTCATTATAACCTTCAAACATTTAAAACCAACGTTCACCGGTACCACTCTTTCCATCCTCCCTGATTTTCCTTCTACTAAAAAAATAATCCCTTGAGCGCGCGCACAGTGAGGAGTATTGGGTAAGTCCGCAACAAATAAAATGTAGAGAATGGGAGCCAATACAGATCCCTGAGGAACGCCAGAGTGAATTGTATTAGTTGTTGAATGACTTTTATTAAGGAATACTTTGAAGTTTCTATTGTCTAAAAAGCTTTTTAGCAACTGAATAAGATAAATCGGACTACCGAAATTCAAGAGCTTATATAAAAGTCCATTGCGGCATATTGAGTCGAATGCTTTTTTCACGTAGAGAAGGATCAGGTCTGTGGATTGCTTGTTGAGAAAATTTTGTTTTATGTGTTTACATATACGAAGTACTTGATGCGATGTACCATGTCCTTGACGAAAACCAGAATTGCTAGTTGTGTAATACATCGGCACCTGCAGCAAAATTTAGTAATTTTTCCTTAATGATTTTTTCAAAAATCTTACTTAAGCCACTTAACAAACTTATTGGGCGATAGCTATAAACATCAATTTTGGATATTCTCCACTTAGTTGGAAAATATTTCAATTTGAAGCATGAATTGATTATGAGGCACAGGAAATCAATACCTAGTGACGAAAGTTGCTTAAGAACAATGTTCTTGACGCCATCCAACTCTGGGGGCTTTCGATTTCGAAGTTCCTTCAGATAAAATTGAATATCTTCGGAATTTATGAAGCATCTAACAGGTACATAATCTGTGCTTGTTTCGATTACCTGTAGAGCGGTTTGTACTTGGGGGCCCATACGACTGGGGGTTGTCAATAAGGGATTGTTAAAACTGTAAAAGAATCTTTCCGCAAAAAATTCGCACTTTTCTTCATTAGATACATAAACTGATGATGGAGTTTGAATATGGGGAATGAATTTATTTTTGTTCTTTAATAGTTTCGTTACATTCCAAAGGGGCTAACTGTTTTTATCAAGTGTACAGAGCCGCTCATTTCAAGATAAATTTCTGAATTTAGTGATTTCTGCTTCTATTAGGTGTTTCAGGAAATTCGCACGTGCAGGAAAAATATCAAGTCTATAGCGCTGCCATTTCCTTCTAAAATAATTTCTTTCTTTGATTAAGTTAAGTATGTATCGTAGAAGTAAGGTAGTTCGCACTGGTATGGTTTTTTTAGGTACAGCTTCCGCCGTGTTTTCCATTATGGAAAGTGTATGCTTTTCTATGTTGTTATCTACATATTTGTTGAGTATTATTTATCTCATTTAGACAAAGAGAAATATTTTCAAGGCGGGAATTGAGGTTTCGCCGAAACTTTTTCCAGTTGGCATTCTTGAAATTTAAATAATATTCGTCTTCAACAACACCCTGAAGATGGATCTGAAATCTAATTGGAAGGTGATCAGAACTAAGCGCATTAACAGTTATTGGCTGAGTTACTATTCTATCAGAGTTTGTTATTACTAAATCCAACATGGGTGGAGATCCTCTATTACCTGGAGGGAAATATGTCGGATTGTTCGGATATAACACTCTTACGAGGTACGAGGGCGGGTCAATAAGTCCGTGAATTTCTGACCTCTTTACTGAAACAGCAACACTGCTCCTGTCAACAGGCATCTGTCAGTTGACTCCTGTCAAAATTTAAACTTGCTGCGTCAGTTAGTTTGTGTTTGACAGCTATTTTTATCAGACTACTCACTAATTTGAGGAGAAAATGGGAAAAAGTGAATTTCGTGTGCTTATTAAGCATTATTTCTTGCGAAAAAAAACCATTACCGAGACCAAGGCTAAGCTTAATAAATACTATGGGGACTCTGCACCATCGATTTCAATGGTAAAAAAGTGGTTTACTGAATTTCGTTGTGGCCGTACAAGCACTGAAGATGCCGAACGTCCTGGACGCCCAGTTGAGGTCTCTACACCCGAAACAATCGAAAAAATTCACGATATGGTGTTGGCCGAGCGAAGATTGAAAGTGCGAGAGATTGTGGAAGCCGTAGGGATCTCGCATGGCTCAGTGGTTTCAATTTTGAATGATCACTTGGGCATGAGAAAGCTTTCCGCAAGATGGGTGCCGCGTTTGCTCACAGTCGACCACAAACGCAATCGTGTAACAACTTCACAGGAAGGTTTGGCGTTGTTTAATCGCAATATGGAGGAGTTTTTGCGCCATTTTGTAACCGTGGACGAAACATGGATCCATCACAACACACCAGAGAACAAACAACAGTCAAAACAGTGGGTTTCTAAGGGTGAATCGGCGCCAAAGAAGGCCAAGGTGGGTTTGTCAGCCAATAAAGTTATGGCGACTGTTTTTTGGGATGCACGCGGGATAATCCACATTGACTACCTTCAAAAGGGAAGAACAATCAATGGGGAATATTATGCCAACTTATTTAACCGATTCAATGACGATTTGAAAAAAAAACGACCTCATTTGGCCAAGAAAAAAGTTCTTTTCCACCAAGACAATGCAAGGGTGCACACATGTGCAGTTGCCATGGCAAAAATCCATGAATTGGGCTATGAATTGCTCCCTCATCCACCCTATTCTCCAGATTTGGCTCCGAGCGACTACTTCTTGTTCCCAAACCTGAAGAAATGGCTTGGTGGAAAAAGATTTGACTCCAATGATGAAGTCATCTCGCAAACAAAGGCTTATTTTGAGGACCTCGACAAATCATTTTTTTTGGAAGGGATAAAAAAATTGGAGAAGCGTTGGACAAAGTGTATAGAGCTCAAGGGAGACTACGTTGAAAAATAGAATTATTTTTTTATCAAAAAATCTGTGTTTTAATCCAAAGGTCACGGACTTATTGACCCGCCCTCGTATCTCATGCAAAGCTCATTCAGCGCATGACCCCACTTATTTGCCCTTAAACAACCCCAAGAACGATGCCTGTAATTAAGATCTCCCCCAATCACAAATTTATCGCCAATCGAAATTAATTTTCTTAAATCGTTTTTAAAGTTTTCATTTCCTAGTGTTCTTTTTCCTGGAAAATAAACAGTAAATTTTAATTGTCGAACTATTAGCTGCCTTGAGTTCTACACCAATTGCTTCAATAGCACTAGTATTAACACGAGGTAGCAATTTGTGTGCTAGTACTTTTTTAATGACAATGGCAACTCCACCTCCCCGCCTATTACTACGATCTAGCCTATGACAAGTGTAATTTTTGTGGGTAAATGGTATACTAGAATTTAGACCAGTTTCACATACAAGAGGTATGTCAAAATTGTTAACACATAGAAAATTGAAAAATTCAATACATTTGTTTCTGATCCCTCTAGCATTCTAACATATACTCGTAACATTAAGAGATAAATTAATTGACATTAGAAAAGAGAAATTTTAATGCAAGCTGAGTAATTGCTTCATGTTGTTCAAACTTAGTTTTACACTGACTTAACTTAGTGATCATTTCCATAGTGAGAACATATAATTCCTCTTGAGTGAAGAGATCACTCTCATTGTTCGCTCTTCCACTCGGAGTATGGAGAATAACAGGTGCCTTGGGCCATTGATGGAGTTGATGCGATGTGTGTACAGCAGGAGCGGATATAGTGTTGGTCTTCTTTAGGGTTTTGTTAGGAAGAGATGGAAAATCACTTGTGCTTTTGATATTTGGTGCACTGATATAATTGTACTTTAAGCGAGAATGAGAACAAGATTTATGGCTTGCAGTTTCTCTTATTTGACAGTACTTTACGCGGCTTGGACAGTTGATATCCGTAGATTTGTGGTTATCTTTACAGTTTGCACATTTGAATAAACCATTGTATTTACGTTTAGATGTTTTATGGCTTTCAGCACAATTCGCGCAGAAGGTTTTAACGCGGCAATTTCTCTCACCGTGACCGTACATTTGGCAGTTATGGCACTGCGTAACTTTGTTCTTAATTTGTCTTTGGAATTCCCAACGCATTTGGGTACGAAAGATTGATTCAATGCTGTTCCGTAAATCGGTGAGCTTGACAGAACCATTAACTAAGTAAACTATATAAGATAGATAGATATTTATTTTATTTTCATGGTTAAACATTTACATTCATTTTCTATTGATTAAGCACAGCTTGCACAGAGATATGATTATTATAATCTTACTACCGGAAGATACAGTTGGGTTTTAAATGCTTTATCTATTAACAAATATGTTCGGAGGAAAAACTATAGGAAAAAACCTCCATGTAATGGACCAAAATATATCAAATTTTTAAATTTCAGAAACCATATTATCACAGGAAAAATAAATAAAATAAATAATAAATAGTAAATAAATAAATAATAAATAATAAATAATAAATAATAAATAATAAATAATAAATAATAAATAATAAATAATAAATAATAAATAATAAATAATAAATAATAAATAATAAATAATAAATAATAAATAATAAATAATAAATAATAAATAATAAATAATAAATAATAAATAATAAATAATAAATAATAAATAATAAATAATAAATAATAAATAATAAATAATAAATAATAAATAATAAATAATAAATAATAAATAATAAATAATAAATAATAAATAATAAATAATAAATAATAAATAATAAATAATAAATAATAAATAATAAATAATAAATAATAAATAATAAATAATAAATAATAAATAATAAATAATAAATAATAAATAATAAATAATAAATAATAAATAATAAATAATAAATAATAAATAATAAATAATAAATAATAAATAATAAATAATAAATAATAAATAATAAATAATAAATAATAAATAATAATTAATTAAATAAGTTGAAGTATGTTTAAATTAATAAACGGATAGGTATAAAATAATTAACAAGTAAGGACAACATAAATAAATAAATAATGAATTCGATGAATAAACAAATACATATGCAAAATAATAATTTAATAAATGAATACAAATTTGAAAAATGAGTAAATAAGTAAATTAATTTGTAAGGTACACCGGAAAACCAAAGTTAATAAGTTTGTAGATTAGACCGTCATGCCAAACAGAGTCAAAAGCTTTTTCTAAGTCTAGTAATACAAGACCAGTCGATTTTTTTCCTTCAAAGCCTTGTTTTACTTCCCTGCAAATACTTAATACCAGATGAGCAGTACTATGACGTTCACGGAAACCAAACTGCACTTCAGGTACAATGTTGCTATTTTTCAGAAAAACGTCCCATTTGAGTTTTATAAGTTTTTCTAATATTTTGCTGCATCCATTGAGTAAGCTAATGGGTCTATAGCTGTTAGAATTGCGTGGGTCTTTTGCGGGCTTGAGCAAGGGAAATACTTTGGCTATTTCCCAGTTTATGGGAAAATAACTTAAGTTAAAACAAGTATTATAAATGCATTGCAGAAATTTTATTGCACAAAGGGGAAGATTTTTAATGGTTAAGTTAGGAAGCCAGGAGATTTCTTGAGTTTCAAATTGGAAATGAGAAACTCAATATCATCTACGCTAATAAGCTTGTCGGAAGGGAATGTTGGACTTAGTCCGTTAAATGATGAGATCTCATTATAAACCACAGATTGCTTTCGAGAGGTAATATTTCGACTTACTTAGTGATTTTTTAGGAACACGTCGGCAAGAAGCTCAGATTTTCCCGCACCGTCAATAATCAATAGACCATTATCTACCAAACTGCAGATAGGGTTATGTTTTTTGCGTATTATTTTATTGATATTCCAGAAGAGTTTACAATTGTCATTGAGTAAACTAAGTTTTCTATTCCAACTGCTATTTCTAAACTCTGTAATTTTCAAACCAGTTAACCGTGTAAGGACCTTCATTTCTCTGAAATCATTAACCAATCGATATTTCTGCCATTTCCTTCTATAAAAGTTTCTAGTTTTTATTAAACTTAGTATGATCGTGGAAGAATGGCAGATCTTTGGCAAAGGGACTTTGTTGGAACTGCAACTAAAATGTCATCTTTGATTTTGGCCTCCAAAAAATTGATTCGTCGATATTTCTGCGACTAATTGCCGATTCCAAGTTGATAGGACAGTTGTTAAGAGCATTAGAGAAGCAATATCGAAATACATCCCAATTTGCTTTATTAAAGTCTAGGTAAGGACTGAAACGAATAAAATCTGTAAATTTTAATACGGGCTATACTTCCAATGCGTAAAAATTGCAATCCCATTTTGTACCCAAATTAGGCTGTATATTCTCTAGTTTCAGTTTGTTATTCATTTTAGTTCGGTGCGGTTTAAAATATTTATAAAATATGAGTCAAGAGGAACGCCGTAAAAAGATCATCGACAAATGGCTTGAAAATACTTCGCGTCCAAACCATTTCATCGAAAAAAAATTTAAACATAGCACGCAGTACAGTGGATTCTGTTATTAAACGATATCTGGAGACGTTGACAGTTAAGCGAAAACAGAAAAGTGGAGCTAAAAGTGGAGCACATGATACAAATTTGGACGGGAAAATAGTGGGTGCCATCGTAAAAAACCGAACTATGTCATCCAGAGATGTTGCTCGGAAGTGTAATACCAACCAAACAATGGTACAAAGACCTAAAAAACGTAACGGTCTAAAAACACGAAAAAAACAAAAACTACCAAAAGTTACTGAAAAGCAAAAAAAAGTCATAAAAACACGAGACCGAAAGCTATACAAGTTGATCGGCAACAAGAAAGCGTACTTGGTTTTGGATGAGGATACGACTTTACTACTCTTCCAGGTGCGCAGTTTTACAACTTGTTTGAAGCTGAGATTCTTCCGCAATCAACAACATCGATTGGGATGGGAAAATTCGGGTCAAAATATCAGGCCATTTGCCAATGTGGACACAGAAGCTCATCGTTTATTACAACGGGAACAATTAACGGAGAAGTGTACATTAACGAGTGCCTAAAAAAACAGTTGATTCCTTTCTTAAATAAACACGAGGGTTCAACATTATTTTGGGCAGATTTAGCTTCAGCTCATGCGACGTTGAGCTTTCTTGTTGCTAAAAATGTCGACTTTGTCCCAAAAGACATGAATCCACCCAATGTTCCACAGTGCCGTACAATTGAAAGGTATTGGGCTTTGATCAAAGCCAAATTGAGGAAAAGTGAGCAGTGTGCAAAGGACGTAAAAGATTTTAGTGCTAAATGGAAAAGAGCATCCAAAAAGATCATGGATATAACTGTCACCAACCTTATGAAGGACATTCGAAAGAAGTTGAGGAAAGCATGGGAACCCAAATATATTTTTTTTTTGTAATTGTGAATGAATTTAATAAAAACAGAGTTTTAAAGCAAATAAAAAAAATTTACATGATTATGAAAATATTTTTTTTTTTTACTTTGAAATTTCCAAATTTTATTCGTTTCAGTCCTTATTGCACATTAAGAGTTTTGGGACTAGAGAGAATATCACAGATGACTGGGAGATGGTCAGAATTTAAAGCGTTAATGACTACAGGTGGACTTAGGATGCTAGGAATGTTAGAGAGAAAGACGTCAAGAGTAGAAGAAGTAAATCTTTCTGCAGAGGGTATATAAGTAGGACTAGGTGGGTACATAAGTGCAAAGTTATGCGACGTCAGCAAATTATCTAGGACTTTACCCCACGAGTTAGCCCTTTGACAGCCCCAATTGCAATGTCTACAGTTAAAATCGCCGCCGATAATGAAGTGGTCATTATTGATCAAACGTCTCAAGTCATTTTTTAAACATCTAGCTTTGTGAGCATCAGATGAACCTCCGGGAAAGTAGACAGAGAAAACTTTTAATTTGAAGTTATTTTCAAGTGTTATTTCAATGCCTATATTCTCAATAACTGTTGTATTTACCCTGGGTAGTATGGAGTGATCAATACCTATTTTTACTATTATGGCAACTCCGCCACCGGTATTGTTAGTACGATCAAGTCTATAACACTCATAATTGTACTCGCGACAAGAAAACTTTACTCTGTTACAGAGCCTAGTTTCACTTAACAAACATATATCAACATTAAAGTTAAGTTGAAAAATTCAGTGCATTTTTTACGAATACCTCTTGCATTCCAACACAAAAGCTTAATCTTATTTAGTGTATTACTTGACATTTTAGAATGAATATTTACATGCAAGCTGTGCGATTACTTTAAATTGCTCAAATTTAGATTTGCATTCTCCAAGTTTAGAGATCATTTCCATTGTAAGATATGAAATTTCCTCTTGAGGAAACAGGGAGTTTTCCGCAGATGAAGAGCTTTGCGGGATGAACATGTGGCTGTATTGCACTTCACGTTGTGGAACTTGTGGATGCTGTGATGGTGCTTGCTGGTGACGTGTCTTCGGCAGCGATGGGAAGTCATTCATGCTGATGAGGTTGAAGTTTTTGGCAGGTGAATTTGGATGCGAGTGAGTGCGAGTAGAAACTGTGGATTTTGCTGAAAGTCTTCCTCGGATTTGTAAATATTTAGTTCGAGTTTCGCATGCAGTATCAGTTGATTTATGATTGCCGCCACAGTTTGCACATTTGGAGATGGCTGTAGATGTGCAAGTATTGGTTTTATGATTTCCCGAGCAATTGCTACAACACGTTTTGACATTGCAATATTTTTCTCCGTGGCCAAACATTTGGCAATTGTGGCACTGAGTTAATTTGTTTTTTGGGCGGCGCTGAAACTGTCATCGAAAAATTGTTTTACCATTTTTTTTAAGATCTTGTAGGCGAATATATCCATTTTCAAAATAAACGACGTAGACGAATATATCCATTTTCAAAATAAACGACGTAAAAATAATCCACAAATTTTCGGCTGTCTTTCTTGATTATCTTGACATCTCTACATTTCAAACCAAGGGAAATTAGTTAATTTTTAAGGGAGATTGCGGGAATCTCATTTAAACCGAAGAGAACCACTTTGAATGATTTTTCATCTTTAAGGTCATGCGAGAAGAATTGGCACTTTTTCGATTTTAGTCCACTGCATGCGGTATGGAATGAGTCGATTGAATCACAAAATAATTTAATTCCAAGTGAGATTTTCCGTATGGAGTAATCGTTTACTTTCAATTCATTCAGCAATTGGTGCACAAACTCACTTATTTTGTGTAATATCTTTATAGGAGGAATTGCAATTTTTTTTGGGGGCAACTGATTGACACTCGAAGACATATTGTCTTCATTGTCCGTGTCGGGGTGGGAATCGAGAATGCTGAAAAACTTTTCACTTCGCGACATTGTAGGAGTATTGATTCTCCTATATTTATTCGTTGATGAGGACGAGTCCTCGAATAAGTTAAAGCCGCGTTTAGCTATCCTGATTTATAGCCCGATTGGGTTAAATTAAGGGGGAACGAGAGCAGATTAACACTAGGGAATACACAATGTTGACCGTTCGGAGGTTAATCAAAGACTGTGTAAACTATGTAAATAATGTCGGTGCAACGTTCATAATTTTTCTTTATTAGTTTAATGTCTTTGCATTGCAAACCTAGTTTGAGTAGATCACTTTTAAGAAGAGATGTACCACATTCGTCGAGTCCGAACAGAACAACCTTGAACGCTCTTTCCTTTTTGGAATCATGTGTGAAGTGTTGTAATTTTTGTTTTTCCAGTTCATTGCAAACATTATTATAAGAATCGACGGATTCACAAATAAATTTGATTCCGATAGAAATCTTTTTTTAAGCAATAATTAGACACGTTAATTCGTTTCATGAAAGCATGCACGAATTCACCACTTTTATGCAAAATTTTGATTGTTGGCATCAACACTTTTTCGCATTTATTTGACCTTGAAGGTAACATTTCGTCGTCATTGTCCGAGACCGGCAAATCTTGCAGGGGAGCAAAAAAGTTAGGATTCTGCGATTGGGAATTCATCCTCGATGAATTGTTTCTTGTTTTTGAAGATCTGAGATCTTCATCGCCAAGACCTCGCACACGCTTGCTAATTTTGTTGTTTTTTTATTTATTTTTTTTTCAAATCACGGACACGAGAAACAAAACGAACCTGAACTATCACTTGATAAATATATATAAATATATATATAAAAAGAATAACAAATTATTTGCATAACCAGTTTGTAGCTTTTAACCGAGATATTGGAGTTTAATTCATAATATCCTCGAAGCTTCACCTTTCCACCTCAAGAGCAAGCAGATATGATTTCTGTATGTGTGCATGGTTTCTGATAGGCCTGCAGCAAAGAGCAGAGCATTTATTAGAACATTTTGCGGGTTGACGGAGACAGGAACAACGCGGAAATCGTCTAGAGACTCACATCCTACTTTAGCAGAAACCGAAGACATCAGAAACAATTCAGATACCAAACTTAGGAAACCATTTTAATTTAAGCCATTTTAATCTAAGCAGGACATACACCTTGTTACACGTTTAAGATTGAGTTCAAGACTGATTTATCCATGCATAAAATTAAAAAGAGAATACATAAAAACACATATTTGTTATTATAGTCTATGTTAACATTATGTTCTTCAAGTACAAGTATGGTAACCATGTATACAACACACCTGGAGCATTTCTTTTACCGGAAAAAGAAATTGATCCTACCAATAACTAATATAACAGTAATGTTCCTAAAGTTTCTGGTGAACCAGAAAAGCAATGCTTGGGCCAGTCAACGTACACCACTAGATACGCTCGTTCTAAGAAAACTTTTTTCAAGCCATAATGAAGTGATTGGATCTCTGTATAAAATGAAATATTTAAATATAAAAGGACATATTTAGTGACACATTCAATATTAAAAAAAAATAATAATATACATATATATTAAAGTAAAAAATAAATGGATTGCATTATATAAATACACAGACGTATATATGTATATATATGTTAAATTAAAAAGTTTAGTTCGTTTTAATAATCATTGAGCGTAGGAATGACCGCCCGGGCCTTGGTGACTTCCTTTTTTTATAGTTGTTTTCAATGACACATTTGTATGGTGTCATCGGAGCTGTGTTTGTTCATGATAATGAGGTTGTGTTGAAGGTCCTTTGTTTATCAGAAACTATTTCCTTGGAATTTGTGTTGAAGTAATACGAAGGTCCTTCCTTTGTTATCGGAAACACATTTCCTTTGAATTTGTGTTGAAGTAATACAATGTTGCTTTATTTGTCATATAAAATGTGGTTCTCAAGTGGCCGTTATTGATACAGTTTTCTTTTATTTGGTTGCTAGGGGACCAAGGTAATAAAACCTGTTTCTTTCAAGAGGTTTGCCCTGCATTTGATTATTTCTAAGTTTAGATTGTTCTTCTCTTTGATTATTAATTAGTTCAGACAAACATGTCCGATTCTTGCTAATTTCACAAAATTTATATTTTAGTTCTTTCTTATAAGTTTTCACATTAATAAATTTACCTTACTTAAAATTAATTCCCCATCTTTTCTTTTCTTTTAAAAAAAGAATTTAACACTCAAAGTGGGTATGATGCACTTATAATGCCAAAGCATGTGTTAAGTTTTTTGGAAAATAGGATAGAGAAAGAAAAATGTTTGGGCTCAGTGTCTATTTCGCTCCATGGGGGGCATCCAACATTTAATGTAGAGTCTAAATTATTAGTGTAATTAACTCATTTTTTTTTACAATTTCATTAATATCATTAAAATTTAAAATCGCTGGATTTAAAATTCTTCATTTTAAGTTGAAGCGTTGATCATATTTTGTAATTCAAAAATTAATAGTTTACTTTTTTCAGCAATGAGTTCATCTTTAATGGTATATTTAACTGATTTAATGGCTTCACATAATTTGGAATTAGTTACGAACAGCTTATTATTATTTGCAATTACACAGTCACCGACTAACCTCCGAGCCGACAGCATCAATTCGCTTCTTAGTGCGCCTCTCGCTTGTTTTCGTCGGTACTTTTCCCGCTATTTCGTTAGCAAATTTTCTCTTCTTCTTTTTCGAACCCGTTAGTAGTTGTGCATATTACAAACCAGATAGAGAAAAAGTAAAAAAATAACCTATGGCCCCAGGGCCACATGTGATTTCGGGTAACCGGTTTAGTGATCTAGATGTAGACATGCATACCGAGCCCTCGAACAAAAAAAAAAAAAAAAAAAATTATTCGAACATTGAGCTTAATCCCTCCATTCCGACTTTCTCGTCTAACCCTAATCCCAAATTTATTGTGATTGCCCCAACCAAGAGTGAAAAACCTCTCTCCGCGTTCAGTGTATTCTTAGCTATAGATGGAATTAGCACTGGCTATGAATACATAACACAGTTGCGTGATGGAAATTTACTCATTTTGGTAAAGTCCCTTAAAATAGCTGAATCTTTCCTATCAAGAAAAACGCTATCAAACCTCTGTCCCATCAAAGTGTCCCTTCACACAAACCTAAATGCCTCTAAAGGTACAGTTTACGCCCCTTATTTTGCAAACGTACCCGAGGAGGAAATCGTCAAAGAAATGAGCGCACAAGGTGTAACTGAGGTTTACAAGTTCACAAAAAAAAGGAAGGTATATCAACTCCTACAGGCCTAATTCTATTTACCTTTGATTGTTTCAGCCCACCTACCACCGTTAATATCAGTTGGTATAATTGCAGAGTCGTTGAATATTTTCCCAACCCCATGTTGTGTCAAAACTGCCAACTCTTAGGTCACACGGCCAAGAGATGCAAAAACCCTTCATCATGCGTAAACTGCAACATGTTCCATGTTGACTCCCATACATGCACGCGCACCTACTGTGCGAACTGCTCTGAGGAACATCCCGCATCTTCAAAAACACGTAAAAGTTTCCTAAAAGCCAAAGATATATTAAAAATTAAGACAACAAGAAAATGCTCGATGCTCGAAGCCAAACATGCATATAAGGAATTGAATCCTGAACTCCCCTCTACGCAAACATACGCAAATATTGCAAAAATTACTCTTCAAGCCAAAACTACCGCAACAATCAGTAATCCAGTTACAAACATATATAAATCCCTCCCAACACCTCTTACAGCTCAAATCCAAAGTTAACAGCTCAAATCCAAAGTGAAAACCCACATCAACCAACAATAATAAAGACACCTCAATAATCCATCCATCCAATGAACCTTTAGATTCATCTTCTCTTTCGAGCATCTCTCCCAAATCAATCTCTCTACAAAACAGCCTCCCAGGCACATCAAACTTACATCATCTACTAAACCCATCATTTCCAGCAATTAACAACATATCAACTCAAACGCCACCAAACACTCCTCCCCGTTACACTAATCCAACCGTAATTAACTCCATCTCACCCTTTTCAAAATTCACCCAGTCTTTAGTCGACAACAACAACTACTATATCAATCCTATAGAAAACGACGATGATAGTACTTAACAACAAAATTAACTCCAACACAGACAACTTCGCTGCCCATAGGGTGGGACAAGCGGGACATTTCGGTGTCTCAGGTGTACCATCCTCTGGACAGCGGAGTCCCATGCCTCCTACCACCGTCAGCCACAACACCAACTCTGGCTTACACCAATATAACCAAGCAAATATTGGAACAAAGCCTTCCACACCATACAAAACCCATTTAATAGTTCTGCAATGGAACATAAAAGGCTATTACAACAATTGCCACGAATTGCAATTGTTAATCAATGACCTTAATCCTTCTATTATATCTCTGCAAGAAACTCATCTACAAACCAACCTGTTTCCCTTCCCCCCAAAACAATACACACAGTATTTCCACAACTTCGCATCAAACACCTATGCGAAACAAGGTACAGGTTTATTGATACATATTTCTATCCCACACACACGTTTACCCATTCACTAAAACATATCCACAGTTGCAATAGAAATCAACCTCAATATTAAAATTACTGTTATATTCCCCCCTCTAAAGCATTCACCTCTAGCGATTTGTCAAACATCCTTAATATTATCCATACACCGATTCTGTTAACTGGAGATATCAACTGCTGGAGTACCTTATGGGGTTCGCCTCTAACCAACTCTAGAGGTAGGGAATTTGAAAACTTTCTTTTAAGTTCCAACCTTGCCGTTTTAAATGACGGAAGTCATTTCGACACATAAGACATGGACACATGTCGACTTGTCAGCTACCTCACCTCAATTGCTTCCAAAAACTTCATGGGAAATTTTAGAAGATTTACATGGCAACTACCATCTTCCAATTGTGACAAAAATAGATCTTGGGCGTTTATCTTTCCCAATAAAACCCACATGTAAATTTCAAACCGACCGTACCAACTAGAAATTATATCAAAGTACTATACTCAACACTTTAGACAATTACAGTCTTTCTTCTAACATAAACAAAGAAGCTGCTGATCACCAAAACCTTACGCGCGGCTGCCAACGTAGCAGTTCCTCAATCTGAAAATATCCCCCATAAGAAGATAACCCCATGGTGGTCTCCTGAGTTATCATTTCTGCGCAATAACAAACAAAATCTTTGGAAAATCTTTAAAGAAACATCCCAACAATACCAACCTAGTTAATTACCGTAAGGCAAATGCCGTGTTTCGCAGAAACAGTAAAATAGCGAAAAAAGAAAGCTTCCAAAAATTTACGTCAAACATTAACCCAAACTCCTCAAGTAAAAAGTTATGTGTAGATATCAAAACTCTATCAGGCAATTATATCCAATTTACAATTAACAACCTAATAACCGAATCGGGACCACTCAATAACCCATCAGATAATTGCGAATATTTTGGTAAAACCTGGTCCATGTATTCTAACGACTCCAACTTTCCATCAACCTTCCTCAACTCCAAATTTCTAACTCTCAATAGCCATCACCATCTAGAAAACCTCAGTACATCTGCAAAACGCATAGAAAAACAGATTAGCTTGATTGAAATGGAAAGCTTCTCAGTCGCTCTGAAAGGTAAAACCCCAGGGTATGACCGCATCTCATACCCAATGTTAAAAAATGTACCATATCTACTCAAAAAGAGAATATTGCTCTTATACAACAATATCTTTGATAAAGACATTATACCGCAGGCGTATAAAGTGGCCAGTACAATACCAATCCTTAAGCCGTCTAAAAAATCGAATGATCCTACAGGATACAGACCAATCTCCATGCTTCCTTGTACTAGCAAACTTTTATAGAAAATTATTTCTAAACGGCTTCTCTGGTTTATTGAAAAAAATAATTATCTAAATCTAAACCAAGTCGCATTTAAGCAGGGACGCAGTACCACGGACTCACTTTTGCACATCGATGAATATATTACCTCTGCGCTATCATGCAAAAACCATGTCTCCATACTGTCCCTTGATTTTGAAAGGGCATTTGACAGGATTGGCATTCATGTTATCCTAAATGGCCCTAAAATGCTTGCATTCATTAAATTGTTTCTTTCTAATAGGCAATTCAGAGTAAAAGCAAATAACTTTTATTCAAGCATATACAGGCTATTTAACGGGGTTCCCCAAGGTTCACCCCTTTCAGTTACTTTATTCATAATCGCTTACAACGACATAAGTGATATTATAGCCAATTACAAAAAAAATAGACCATTGCCTATGCGCGGACGATTTGATTATATTATCAAAATGCAACAACAACAATCGCACAAGTGACTTCTTCCATAACATTTTAGCCGATCTAACCCATTGGTGCTCCCAATCGGGATCTATTATCTCTTCCGATAAAAGCAAGCACCTACATATTTGTAAAAAAAGAAATTCTCCCAGCTTTCACATTTATCTAGCTTCATCCAAAATTCAAAATGTAAACTCACTAACTATTTTAGGTATTTCTTTTGATAATAAATTTACTTTTAAGGATCATTGTCTATCTCTTAAAAAAAAAACTAGCTACCAGATATAATAAGATTCTTGTCATCAAAAAATAGTTTTGTACATCTTAATACACTTATCCTTATAACTCGTAGCATTATTTTATCCAAAATTGACTATGGGTTGGCAGTTTACGGGAAATGCGCTAAATCTACTCTCAATATCATCAAACAAACCTACCACTCTGCAATTAGGACTAGCTTGAAAGCATTTGCAACCACACCAATAAAGAACATCCTCACTGAAGCAGGTCTCCCATCCATAGACCACCGCAGAGATCTTATAACGTCACGACTCGCACCAAAGATATGTACGTCTTACAGATCTCCAATAATCGAAGATGCCAAAAAAATCTTACACCGTATAAAAACACCAAAATTCCCCTCTGCCATTTACAGCGCTCTGAACAGTGCCAGTAAATTAGGTATTACTCCAACAATCAGTACACTCACTCTTGGCAACATCCCTTCATGGGAGTTACCAACCAACATCGTAAATACCAGTCTAGCAACATTCAGTAAGAAATCCACACCTAAGGAATACTACACACAAATATTCTACAAAATAACTGACGAATACCGAAATGATTCATAGGACTTTATCTACACAGATGCATCCAAATCTGGCACTGGCACTGGACTGGCAATCGTATCGGAAGCTGGTAACATCTTATACAGTGCAAGACTAACAAACTATTTTTCAATTTATTCCACCGAGGCTTACGCAATCCTGAAAGCGGCAGAGATAGCAAAAACAATACCGTAAAACATAGTGATTTGCTCCGATAGCTTATCTACACTCAAGGCAATCAACAGTATTCAAAACTACTCCCCAACCATAACTAAAATCCGTAACAACGTTCTAATGAACGGACGAAAAATTGTGCTACTATGGGTTCCAGGGCACTCAGAGATCAAAGGGAACGAGTTAGCAGACGGTGCAGCCAGAACAGCCTCAGAACATTTGAATATACTTTCTATTCCTCCAACTAAGAAAGATTTTCTCAATGTGATTGGGATAAAATAAGATTAGACGAATGGAAAACATATGTTCACCACTATTCCACCATTAACCCGAAGGGGGAGAAACGACAACTATCATGAACAAATGCTTCCTCCGTCTTCGCCTTGAACACACACAAGCAACGCAAAACCACCTACTCAAAAAGGAAAACCCACCCAGATGTCATCTCTGCCAATCCAGTCAAATTTTATCCATAAAACATCTCACTTCAGAATGCCTTAAAGTATATAATGTATGTAAATCGCTTTGTAACAACAATTTAACTGACCTTCTATCAACAACATCAACAGACAACATTAAAAATATATATAAACTATTACTTACACTCAAACTAGATTCTATTATCTAACTAACCTTTGTTATTCAGTGTATAGGGGGCTGTCAGGGGCTAGGACTCCTTCGACTATATCCAGGTCACTGGTCTGAGAGCCCCATATACATATACTTACCATATTATTGTATCTAAAACACATATTCCAACTAGTGTTATAATTTCCAGCCGCAATCCGCAAGCCTCTAGTAGCTAGTGCTGTAATTCCTATTACTATTATGTAAATTTATTTTATATTGTAATATATAATAATAACAACAATAATAATAATATTTGCAATTAAATCGTTAATTTTATTGTCTATGGTAAGTTCAGCATCATGATCTGGGGATCCTGCTATCCATTTCCAGGTGCTCTATTGTTTCTATTGCTCGTTTATAGCGTGAGGCCATGAATTGATCTAAAAGAGTTTGTTTCATGTTAAAATTATTGTCAGGTCTGTTATCTCTTGGTGAATCAGCATACATTGTTTCGTAATAGTCTCGTTCTAAAGGTAGCAATGGTAGTTTTATGTTTCAGCTGCTGTCAAAGTTACCAATGATATTCAGCTATAAAATATTCAGTAAGGTTTGCTTTTTTGTCATGCATCGTTTTACGCTTGCTGAAGGTGCGGAAATTATTAAGAAATATTGTCAAAATTCCGGCTCAGTTGTAAATACGCAACGTTAATTTCGTCGTAAGGTCGCCGTAGCGGCCAGTATCAAAGAAGACTCAGAAATGTCGATTCGACGCCGATCAGCTGAATTGGGCATCGCCAGAGAGTCAACCCAAATCATCAACCAAAAAGCATCTTTTCGGGCGAGGCCCATTTTTCGCTAAGCGGCTATGACAACAAGCAAAATTGCCTTTATTGGAGCGAACACAATCCATATTTTTATATTGCTAAACAGTTATTATTTTGCCGTTACACAATGGTCTCACGCGGCCCAAACATGTTCCATCCAACAGCAGTGTCATCAGAGTTTGTGAGCAATGCACAGAGGATTCTCCCCATGAAACAGCCGTTTCATTAGAGTTTGCGATCGGCATAGGGGAATTTAATTCTATGTATGAAATATGTAATACACGAAGTTATAGGAAACTCAGCGTATAGTGACATTATTGAACCGAACAACCAAGCTTTTCACCGCTGTGAACCATTATGAAAATCTAAAGGATATATCTTTTATCTTCCATTACTTTATATGACAAATTGCCTCTAAAAGTATTCAAAATATTTTTGTCAGCCATTAAATATTTTCCTAAATGTGATTATAACAAATTGGGATATTAGCATTATTTTTTTTATGTACGAGTAGGTGCGATGATTTCAACAAACGGCTCACCAACGAATAATAAAAACTAACACAATTTGTATTGTTTTAGGGAAGATCGCAATTTCAAGATTTGGACTTCAGCATAAATTAAACTACAATATTAATTTCCATACGCTTAGCGATGGAAGCGGATTATATTAGTGGTAGGAAAAAAAGCAGTTTATCTAAACCAGCTTACACAAAATTGCAAAATCAGCTTTTTAGGCATCGTATTTTTTGAAAATTTATTTTCGCGTATTCGGCATTCATTAACAGCTAAAATGTTTGTACTACATTTATACAATTATACAAAATACAATAAAACTTTGACAGCCGCAAAGCTGCGGCAACAGTGCTGCAAAGTTAACGTTAATGTTTTCAAATATTGTTGTAAATTGAAAGATGACAATCCAACAATGCCTTCAACGGTTATACTAGGAATAATGTATTGGTTTATGATGGATATGATTGGACATTATAATTGCAATACTTTTATCGTTCCACTGTATAGCCACAATCTCGTTATTATTCTCAAAATAATCATGTATGCCTCTTGAAGCCTTCATTTGCTTGAAATTTCTTAAGAAAAAAGATCAAATGAAAGTTGACGATAGATAACACAATACATAAAAAAAAAACTTTATTACCTGTACCAAAATAGCCAAGGTGTGAATGTCTTCCGAAGAAGATAATTTGCATTATTATAATCAGATATGCTCCAGCATATGGAATAAACTAATAGAAATAACCATCTGAGGAGCAGAAGTTCCAGTATTTGTAGCCGAATCTGATTGGTTTACCTTTTATGAACATTTTACATATATTTTTCTATCATTTGATCGTGAAGGGATAGGTGATGTGCAAAAATACCTAATTGCACTAAGCGTTCATGAGGTTAGCATCCAATGGTGTTTTCATTAACATCCAAAGAATCATTGTAACATATATGAATGAACGATTTCATCAGAAGGATTGATCTCATTTCCAACTGACAAACTTTCGGTTAAATAACGTCTTGCTGTTGGTAGTGAACTTGTAATCGGTAAGGTATAGTACACCAATGAATTCTCGCATCTCATCATAATCTGTCATGAATGTTGGGTCAGCGCGGCGGCTGCGTAAATATTTGTGCAACTCACATTTTGTTCTAGAATGTCGTCACCAATAAATAGCTCGAACAATTGCAATGGATTAAAATCATCTATGATGTATAAAATATGATATACATACTTATGTTTATGTAATAAGAATACGTATATTGGAATAAATGGAACGTGTTTTTTACCGCATTGTTCATATAATTATGTGAAGACACCTACCAGGGACGATTTGATATTTTTATGAAAATTCGTAAAATAACGGCTATTAAGTGAAAATGGTATCCTGGCTGTTGACAGGATTTTCCAAAATGCATGTTGCGAAAACGCAACACTGGTAAAAAATGGGTGAAATAATACGTAGATGATAGATTAAAAAAACGCCCTTTTATAAAACTTAAAGAATATTACAGGACAAAAGGGCTTTTAAGGCACCAGCCGTATAAAGACTGAATATCTGGATTAACAGCTTCAGACATCAAAAAGTTGGCGTCAAAAATTTAATTAAGTGGGCTTAGTTTTATATACGAGCAAGGGAATTACAACCACGATAGCGCACATCGAGTAATTAATGTGAAGTGATTCAAGTGGCGCAGGGCTCACAGTTGTTTGCTACCGAAAGATAACATTTAAACTCAAAGTTATGCGTTCAGCTGTATGTATTCAGTTTAAAACGTATGAGAAGTAAAAGGAAAATTACAGTGAAAGATATAAAAATGTAGATGGCAGCGGGTGTATCGAAATGCAACTAGAGAAACATGTAAACATACCTTTCTATCTGGAAAAATTAACAAAAAAAAATGTTGGTTCTAAATCAGTGGGGGAAAATAGCTACACATTTTAATTTATTATTATTATCAGGGAATGATACAAATTAATTTGTAGGGTCCGGAATTTTAACGCCGGGGTACTATGCCCATGTGGCGCGTTTTGTCAACAGCACGCGGAGTACTGAGTTCCCATGTGGTTACCCACCTACGTACTTACCGCGCCCAACACTATAATTTAAATGGAAGTCTACCATTGAGTCATATGTACAGATTATATCTCTTTATGTAATTTCTCATTTTAATCATTTCTATACAAGCATTCAGCTTTGAAGTTGTTATGTTACATTTGATTTACTTCTTACCTATTTAGTACCACTAGTAGTTATCTATCTCGATTAAATTTTTATTGAATAATTTAATAAAAACATTTGTTTCTTTAATGCAAAATATGTGTTTTTTTATTGTTATAAATTGTTTGGTATCTTATTTACAAGTAAACAAATGGCGAAGACTTTACTGTTGTTCTCTGCTTATAACTTTGCAAATTTTTGATGTTGTTGTAATTGTAACTCTATCGCCAATTTTAAATCACTAATTAACCAATAATTTTAAACTACAACGCATGAAAATAAATTAATCGGAGTTGAAATTTATCTAAACTCATAAATTTCAATGCAACTTTCGGGTACATGATTTAATTCAATGGATTGATATAATTCCGAGGACTTGTGATAGTAATAACCCTCCATTTTGCCTTTTGACTTGGTAAAGCATATGTAATAAAATCCTGCAAAGGAAGCACCATTTATATCCTTAATCGTATGATCGGGCACCTACAAATAAAAACAAAGAACAATTAATAAGAAAAGTATTTAACATTTTTCTAAACTAATATCTAGCTATCGAACTTTAAATTTACGTTACATTAATATACGATCATAACATTATTTAAAATACCGCAAATAAGGTTTTGATGAAATGCAATGTTCTATATTGTTTGAGGAATAACCCCAACAATTTAAGCAAAATAAAACAACAATATTGGGCTTAGTATTATTACGTCATCATGCTTAGTTAAAAATATAAAATAAATTAGCATTTGCTTTGTCAATCTTGCATGTCGGATTACATAATTGGAAACTATTTCTGTGTAGAGGTTTGAATTTTTAATATTTGGCTTTCCTTGCCGTCGAATAATATATTTTTTGTTTTTTTTTTCATGATTCCATCATTTGAAAATATACCTTAAAATTTAATAACCAAGTAAATGGGAGAACGAGAAAAACACATCAAAATGTAGTTATATTTCTCCATTTTTAAACTCGATTTTAAAAAGAAGTTACCACAAATAAACATATTAATGGTTTTAACGTAATCTTATTTCATAATCAATTTGGTTAATATAAACTTACCAAAAAATGTTCCTTCCATCGCATAAACACATAATCACTCTTTTCCAAAGCTTCGTAATCAAAATTATCTGAATAAAATGTATCCTTATAATCAGCAAAAGCATTAAATTTACCCTGCATAGAAACATAAAACATGTGGATGCATAATAAACAACATAATTTAGGATAAATGATGTTTTTACAAACTCACCCAATGACCTCTGTCAACATCTGCATTTGCTTCCCACTTTCTTGTCAAAAATGGATATTTTTTTGATATCATTTCTCCGTCGAAAAATGTTGTTAATGTGGGAAATTCGAAAGTTAGACCATTTATTTTAAGATAACCGCACAAAAATGAGCTTTCCATATCAACGTGCTAAAAGTAATGTGATAACATTTAAATGTTGTTTAAACTTGACTAACATAACAAAAAATAAAATAAAAAAACTAAAAACTATTGATATGGGCTCAATAAGAAAATAATAAATGTAAATATGGAAGTCTAGGTATACTATTATGAATGGCTGACGTGTGTTAGTTGATCATCCCGCGGTGTCTGCGATGCTGTTTATTTTTGCGGACTCTATAGAAAATGATGATCGTGCAGTAGAAGATAGCGATGCAACTGATAGCAAATTGGTGGACGTAGCTACATGTGTCTGCTGCAAGGATTCATTTAGTTGATGCTGTATTTTGAACTATTTAGCCTGGGATATTTCGTTCGACTCACTGAATGTTGACATAGATTTACTGCCGTAAATAAGTGGTTATAATACGGCACGAAAATAATATGGTATACCCCATCGTCTGATGCCAGAAGTGACATTTTAAAACGGAAGATAATGGTGTCTTTCTTTTATGACCATGAGTTTGTAGAATTGTGTTATATTATCTTATGCAGGAAGTTCTTTTAGCACGCTTAAAACTGATGATTGAATTGTTTGAAAATCTGCGATAGTGATAGTGAGGAGCACTTACATTTACAGATAAATTATTAGCTGGGATAGTTACACTATTTATGACAGTTTTGGATTGTTGATTTATATACTTGATTGATTATTGTTTATTCATTGGTTCATATCATGTTGTTGTTGTTGCCCTTATACTATATTGATAATTGATGAATGATTTTTCGTAAGTCGCAACCAGAGCGAATTTCTGCAATAAACGTGCGTATTCGGAGTCAATGTTTCCATATATAAGACTTACTACATTTTTCACTATATTAACCTCTACTATTTCCTTGCGGGAAGGTCTATGTCGCAGCAGCGCATTATTATTTTCCAAATTGAAGGTTATAACCGACCTCGTACACGGGTGGCGACCTCTTCATTGATAGTGGGATTGAACTGTGCCCTTTGAAGTTTCTAAGACATCCCTTAAGCTACTTAGGTCCTTTTAAAATTGTTCACTCTGCACTCGGGTTATGAATGAATCGATGTATTTGATTGAATATACGAAGTATTCTGAAATCGTTTTTTTTTGCCCAATTTTGTACATAATATCAAACTTGCTTTGTATATTTTTTTTTCCCGATATCGTACTCACTTTTATCTGTGTATGGAAGGGGCCATAATGATTTCGCATTATGAAAAAGAGTCCATAAAACCATAGACAATATACGATTTTGTCTGTTGGAATTTCACGTGTCTTTTCAACGCACGTATCGCCATTATTGGACTGATGCACATCCCTGGATAGTTGAAACCCTACTAGCGAAGAATGTGTTAAATGATAAAAACGAAGACTTAGTCGATGCCAATACATGGTCGTACTCAAGTCGGTCCACATAAAGTGCTGAAGCATATAAAACAAGTCGTGGTACCTGCTGCAAATAGACGCTCATAATTTTATTCTTTACTCGAGAAAACCCTAATTTGCCTAAGTACTTAGGTTTTAATTTCTCTGTGCATATTGACGAGTTTGTTGCTAGAAAATGCTTTTTCTTCGGAGGCTATAAACTATCGTTTTAAGTTTTTATTTGCCTTTCACATCTCTTAATATTTCTGGTATTGAGCAATTAAGCCATTCTCGCAGATTTGTCAGCGTTGTCAGTCTCTGCCCTCCCGCTAATGCTCTTTCTTCTAAAGTTCCTTGAACATTGAAGTGAAGCAGGTGGTATTTGTTATTTCTCAATAAGCTGATTTAAATTCGATACCATCCCAATGGTTTAATATCATCGTGAAGTGTTCGATCTCCTGGAGTGAGTCCCATCTAACATCAGCAAGGAATCGTCTAGAGTTTTTTATGTGATATGATTTAGAGCTGGGTCCTCCGGTTAGGTCTTTAGTATATAAAGTTTTGGTGTGTTTAGACTTTTCGGGTTTTACATTGCACTGGACTTCCTTTCTGAACTACTTTCATCATCTTCTATGTAAATATACGATATACGTGAACATATTAGAACTAGTAGGTGTTCGTAATAAAAGCTGTTACAATACATTTACAATTATTATCCAAATTAAACAAACTCTGTAGAAAATGGAAGGCTTAATTGGGTAGCTTATTGAGTTGCTTATTACAAAACCCCTAATAATGCAAATCTATGTCATCCTCACTGAAAGAAAAAAATTATTACATCGCTTCCTTCCAAGCAGCTCTGAACTAGTTTGCATCAGATCTGTTTCCCTAGCAATGCACACTTTTGTCAAGGGTGCCTTGGATCCTTTTTTTTTTTAAGAACTTAACACTGGGTATGAACTCACTTATAATGCCTCAACATGTGTTAAGTTTTTTGCAAAATGGGATAGAGAGAAAAAGAAAGATGTTTGGGCTCAGTGGTTATTTCGCTCCATGGGTGGCATCCAACATTTAATGGGGAGACTAAATTCTTAGTGGAAGTTGGCTTATTGTTGATTTCTAGTCAACTACTCATCTGATTTGATTTTTGTTAACTGAAAAAATGAATGCCTTTCGGGCGAGGCTGGGATCCGAACACCGAACCTTCCGATTTGGAATCCAGTCCACTAGCACTTGAGCCACGACCATCCGCAGATTTTTTTCTAGGAAGTTAATTCGATATCGCAGACTTTAACCTCAATATAATTACTACTTCTACCATCTGCTCATAGACCGCAAGATTTTAAATTATTAGCCACCTTCCTCAAACCTTTAATCAATGACTAATACCACCCACATTATCTCAATCATGGAAAATTCTTATAGTTATACCGATTCCCAAAAAGCCAAATTGTATTCTGTGCTAATGAGTTTCCATTTATCATGCATGTCTAAGGCCTTTTTTAGAAACTTTTTATAATGTAATTAAATTTTTGCAAATCGCCTTTAAGACTCTTTAATTCATATTCAGGCTCTCATTTGCTATGATTAACATCTTATACAATAAAGGCGTGACTTTGATACAGGGTATATAATACTATTACAATAGATTTTCATTGCTTATCTTAAGTAACGCTGATGTGGCTTACGTTGTAACCTTGACTCGCTATCTCAGGGAAAGGCTCCAGGTAGAATTCAAGGGTGCACCCCGAAATCCTCCGTTCCAAAATCCCCCGTACTCTAAAATCCCCTGTTTTGAATTCTCACATTTACCCATAATCCCCTGTATCAAAATTACTCGATCCAAAATCCCCTGTTTTCAAAATCGAAATCCCCCGTTTTTTTTAGAAAATGTGATTAGATGTTATAGAAAAAAAATTCTTGTTTTCTTGTTTTCTTGTTTTATATGTATTTATTAATTCAGGTTTATGTGTATATACATATGTATGTATTATAATATATTATACATATAAAAAAACAAAGTAATTTAAAAAAAAAAACAATGTAGCAATTAGCGCAATGTTGGACGCAATTGCCTTTAGGAAGTCTAGTTTTTCAGGTGATTCTCGATTTTTAATTAGCTTTTTTTAACTTCTTGCGCTTTATTTCCAGTGATCGTCTTGGGCTGGTTACGATATAACCTTTTCAGGATTGCTATTGATGATAGTATGTAAAAGTTACTGTTCTGGCGCCAGAAATGAAAACACAAAAATATAAAAACTGGCGGTAGAAATGAAAACACAAAAATATAAAAACGGGGGATTTTGTCCCGAGGGATTTTGGGACAGGGGATTATGGAAAGGGGGATATCATCACTAACATAGAATTCAATGATACAATGATATATAATAATATGTTCATGGACTTCGTAGATACGAACATATGTCTATAAAATTTTTCTAAAAATGCACCCTGAATTAATATCTAAATGCCCGACATCTAATTTTAACATATGTTATATCGAAATATTTAAACTTAAACTATTGTTTCTTTTGCAAAATATTTTTGAAAATTGCATACACTAATATAGAAGATAACGCATAATTTGGACGATGACGTTGCCAACCCATTCCAGTAAATATTTATATAGTGAGGTTCTTGTCGTCGAGTGCATAGAAATTAGGACCGTCTCCGTTATGTTTGTTAAATATCCCCATAAAAAAATAAATGTTTACCCGTGTAAAATTCAATTAATGCAATAGCTACAAAAAAATTACCATAAAACGGTAGAGAGATTGGAGTGATCGCTTTTTACAGCTTTCAGATGTAAACGATCAACATTTTTGAAAACAAAAAAAAAAAACACCATGAGCGATGATATACATACATTTCGGCTTGGCTGGCTTTGTTAAAAAAACAGAATACCCATTACTGGAGCACTGGAAATACTCAAGTAATATAAAACAACCATTACGCCCTCACAGAATTACCGCATTGTGCGACATTTCGGCCCTCACAATCACTGGTCCTTTTTCTTCAATGATTTAAAGATAATTGAGGATATTGAACAATATTTAAATAAGATGTTTCAATAACTTCAACGCATTGTCACGGCATAGATGACGTGTAAAATACATAAGATGAACGTTCAGTGTATCGGGGTTCAAACGAACTAAGACGAAAATCAAACAGTGTAAATTAGTAGTTACAGTTAAATAAATGTAATTGTTTATTTATAAGAATACAAAATTGTTGTTTTTACTTAAATAGTAAAAGCAAAACAACAATATTGGTGACCCCGACGACTCAATGTCCCAATAAAAATTAAAAAACAATTACGAAGCAATTTGTAGCATCTAACAAGTCGATACATGAATAACGTGACAAATAAGGTCGTCCGAACGAAATAAATTTCATGGTCGGCCAAAAAACAAAAATACCAAACTATTAATTTCTCAAAGTTGAGAAACATTAAAAGCAAATATATCCAACATCGTGGGACTTTTTTGAGAATAGGTTTCACCAAACATTCAAAACAAGTCAGTGTACAAACAACCCAACATCTCAACGCAACTTAATTTTCCCAGAATCAAAACACATCCTCAGACAACTGACGCCAAATTAACTCACCTGCCTAGCGGTACAACACAAACCCAGTCAGCATACAGCTTAATAAACAACGCTAAACAATAGACTATCGTAGGAGTGTTCAAACATACAAAAGCATACAATCTAATTTATGTAAGAATTTTGTTTGCAAATTTTATTTCAATCATCTTTTATTGCCATAACTTAAAAAAAACTAAAAAACTAAATATTTTTTACCCATACCTCTCTACCTAATCTTAAAAAAAATAATTTGTTGACTATCTGAAAAGCACCCCCCAAGTGCAGTTATTCACGAAATTGTTATCAACCTGCCAGACTTTTGGACTAAAATGCCAGCCATTTTGTTCATTCAGGTAGAATCCCAATTTTCCACAAGACAAATTGTTTTGAAGAAAACAAAATTTCATTATGTAGTTCAAGCGTTTTCTCAAGACGTGGCTGCAAGGATTTATGACATTCTGATATATCAGGAATGCCGTATACGAGTTTAAAAAAAGGCAGTAATAGCACAACATTCAATGAGTGGAAGTAAAGGAATCGAGGCTTTGCTTTCAGGAGAAGAAATGGGACGCAGAAAGCCATCGGGTTTCTATAGAAGACTACAAACGTTGGCTGGACACAGTCAATGACTGTCAGAAAAAGTCTTATTCTAGAACTTTGGAAACGGCGTCTTCCCACTCCCGTCAAAGTTTCCATAAATTCCAGTTAAAAAATTAAAACTGGAGCTATTAGAGGTAACAGACGATATATACGTAGTATATCAACAGCAAAACAATCCATTTGCTATTCCATCACAATCGTAACGAACAATAAATGAACTAACTATCATGAACCAAAACCTGCAATCCGAAATAAGTGAAATAAAAACCATGCTTTCCAATTTCAAGTTCAATAAACGTTCTCAACGAAACCAGTACAAAGAAAATCACACAAAAAGTAAAAGATCCAATTCACGAACAAATTCTGTTGGTTCCACACGAAGTTCGCAAAACATGCACACAACCCTGTTCTTTCAAAAATATCATACTAACCCAAACTAGATTCTACTGTCATTGCAACGGCAAATGTCAATAATATACAAAATTTATCAAGCCGTATCTTCATTACGGATTCAATTTCAGCCATTTTCTAAAAAAAAACAAAAATCAGCAGCCCAGATCAAATCATCTCTGCCGCCAATGCTTTGGCTATCAATGTCTTTGACACAAAATTCATAAAAACTACTTTAGGTTTCAAAAGAGTTTTTCAATTACACTTTTCTAATACCTTCAGTAACCAAGGTCATAATAGGAACAGATTTTCTAAACACACCTGTTTAGTTATTGAGTTAGGGGCACACCATGTAGACAACATTTCACAAGTCCTCGATTTTTCGAAGTAGAAGAAAAATATAATACAATTTTAAAAAGACTTTTCTTCCGTAATGGAACCTCCAAGTTTCAATATTCCTGTGAAATACACAGGAAGAGTTAAGGCAATTTTCGATTTGTTTGTATGGTGTACAACGATTTATTGGTATGGTGAATTATTATCACCGCTTTATACCTCATTTAGCACCCATATCTCAAATGGGTGAAAATTTATGACCATATACAATAACAAAACTCACGAAAAATAGCACAAAATCGAAAGATTTTACATGGCCAACCGAGAGTAAAGAAGCGTTCTTCAAAGCTAAAAGCGAGTTAGCCCAAGCGATCCTTCTTAAGGCAGTCCCATAATAGGCGCAAGGATCCGTACGTATACGTACGGGTGCAATTTGTATCCTGCACCCATAATGCCGGACTGCTCAGTTTCGTTCACTTTAGCTTTCGTATCTAAAGTACGATTGGGATCGCACTTCGTGCGAAAATTGTTGTTTACAATTTGTAATTTCAAAATTTGTAAATCAAATAAACTTACTTCTTGAAAGAAATCAAATGAACTTACTTCTTGAAATTTAAGATTCGAAAAAGTGAAAAAAAAATAATGACAATCGTGGAGGATTTTGTAATTGATTATTTTCATTAATTTTTTATAGACAATTAAAAATGATTTTCGCTAACAAATGCGCGTACACAAAACCTAAAAGAAATGAAAACTTGACAGATGGATACGCGTTCAAAATCCCATCATGGACAAGTTGTCCATTTGATGTAACTTAGGGAAACTTTTGCTTTTGCTTATTATGGTTGAGCCTTTAGTCACCCCCAAGAATATGCTAAACTCAGCATTACAACAGATGCACCCAACAACGGCTTTTAACAACTTAAGGACGACGCGTGGGAACCAATCACATTTTTCAGTAAAAAGACTTTCGCCCACTCGAGTCCTATATTCGGCATTCGATAGAGAATTATTTGCAATTTACCTTGCTATAAAACACTTCCAAAACTTCGTGGAAGGCCAAGACTTTTGTATCTACACAGATCACTCACTACGGCTCTCACGACGAAGGCTAAATGCAGCCCGAGGCAAGCACGGCAATTCGATCTGATATGGCAATTCACCAGCAATATCAGGTTCGTCCCAGACTCTCTATCACACCCTAATACTGACTCACTGGAAAAGATTTCAATTGTGGTCGAAGACATAGCAAAAGCGCAATTCAACGATGAAGAATTGGCATCACTGATAAACAACATATCAACTAATTCAAAAATCAAATTTGAGTTGGTAAATATTCCCAGTTGTGATTCTTCGTTATGGACTATGATGTGAAACATAGACCGATAAACATCGGCCATATGTTTTTAAAAGTTTACGCGAACTGGTTTTCCAAAAAATTCATATAATTTCTCACCCAGGCATTCGTTCTATACGGTAGAAAAATTGCAGTGCATGCCAAAAAGAAAAAGTGCATAAGCATACAAAGCCACCCTTGATCGCATAAAAATTCCCCCGGTCGATTTCAACATATTCACATGGATATTGTTGGATTACTACCGCCATCAAATAATTCGACATACATATTGACGATCATATGCTCTTCAAAGAATTAAACAAATTCTGGACACAACAAGCATACGAACTACTGCATATTGGGTTCCACATGAACTCAAGCCGAGAGACGTCGAAAGGCGGTTTTGCATGTCCGAAATGCTGCTGGAACGCCACAAAAGGAAGTTATTTTTGCACTGGATTGTTACTGGTGATGAAAAATGGATCCATTACGACAACCCCAAGCGCAAAAAATCATATGTAAAACCCGGCCAACCAGCCAAATCAACGGCAAAGCCGAATATCCATGGCGCGAAGGTAATGCTCTGTATTTGGTGGGATCGGAAGGGTGTGCTGTATTATGAGTTGCTAAAACCGGGTGAAACCATCAATGGACAACGCTATCGAACACAGTTAATCCGTTTGAAGAGAGCAGTGGCCGAAAAACGCCCGGAATATGCGACCAGACACGAGGCAATAATTTTCCATCATGACAACGCTCGGCCCCACGTTGCTATTACGATTAAGAACTATTTGGAAAACAGTGGATGGGAAGTCTTACCCCACCCGCCTTATAGCCCAGACCTTGCCCCTTCTGACTACCATTTGTTCCGGTCGATGCAGAACGCCCTCACTGAAATACGGTTCACAAAATTGGCTTGATCCACTCTTGGCTCCCAAGCCGGCGCAGTTCTTTTGGGATGGGATCCACAAATTGTCATAAGCGCTCAAATTTTGAAAAAAAAAAAAAAACCGCACGAATTAAGTTATATACCCAATATAAAAAAAATAAACATACGAGTATGCTTACAATCTATAAGTAAAATATATATGTATATGCAATGTAATATTCAGATCTATAATATACATAGTACGCGTAGGACTCCGAATATAAGTTTATATTATTTGTAGAGATGGTAGCACTGTGTCATACTTGCTGAATTCTGATCTCCTCTGTGTCTCAAGTAGTAAGTTGTTAGCTTAAGTCAGCGGTATATAGATTGTCAAAGAGTGAGAATCAATAAATAAAATAAACTTTTATTACATATCCACACACAACTCTTATCACGCAAATAAATGAGGTACAAGCTGTACCTCAGATCTGTAAAAAAAGGGAAATATTTCCACCTTAAAACTTTAGTTGGGTTGCAGAAAAGCCATTCGTATTTCTTTGGAATGATAAATTTGAAACGACAAGACTTTGAAATTTTGGCTGAAATGATTTTTTGGCAGTAGTATCATAAATAAGTCTTATTGTAAATATTCGCTTAAAAGTCGTCAAACGAGTTTGTGACTGTAGTTGGATACATTTTTAATTGTAAAGGTGACACATTCAGGTTTGTTACACGTTTTAAGTTTTTCGAGTCGTTGGTTAAGGAAAAAACAAATCGAGAGATTATCGGTGCGGCAGGTAGTGGGCGAATCGGCACTCGAGTAGGTGGTGTAGGTAAGGTGGTCTCTGGAGGTATGCTCTCAAGCATTTCACCTAGTAAAGATGTGTTCATAGCGGTAAATTGAGTCTGGGGTTAGTCGTAGACAGGGAGATGATCAATCTTATTGGATGTCGTTCTGATGTAGTCAACAATGTCACCGAGAAGTAAATGAGATGCTGTGATTTCAATGCTCACATCATTCACTTTGCACACAATGCTAGTTAAGATTGGATCAGGAGCTGGAACACTAATGTTGGACGGACCTTGGAAATAAATATAAACGTCGGACTTTATAGAACTTAAACATCACTGTTGAAAGTGTCCGAACTTCGAAAATTCAAGAGTGTTTGCCAGCTGTTTCTCTAAAATTTTAAACATAGATTTACAGAAGTTGGCAGGTTGTTCGTCGGTGGTCGAAAGATCCTCAACACGTTTGTCGTCAAGCTTGAAAAACTGGTCTTGTATTCTTTTAAAACAGAATCACTAAAGCACTTTATAGCGACCATAATGGGAGACGGAGAAATGTATTTACGCTCTGGGGTCTTTAAAATAAACCAACAAACTTTTGCTCAAACCAAAGAGATTGATAAGATTTGCCGCAGAAAACACTGCAAATCATTAAGTCAGCATTCGTTTCGCTTGTAAGAAAACAATCCAGGTTACCACAGAATTAAGACATTTCAATGCAGCATATGTCAGCTGCGCTGTGGTCCAATGGTCAAATGGAAATCAGCAAAAAAAGATAAAATTCTGATCTACGAGTAGTACAATATATGAACCTAGTTTACACAAGGCATTTTGTTTTTTAGTCAAAAACAAAAGAGGTACATCACCTAGGGCTTATTTATAGTATAGATTTATAGTATCGACCGTATTATCTAGTCTGCGTACGCTATGGCATGGTGGAAGTGAACCTATCAGATCACTTGTGTAAATGTTAAACAGGATCGGCGAAATTACCCCACCTTGTCACAAACCGTTTTTAAGGTGAAATGTTCCAGCAGAAGTCACATTGCCATTTTTCACGATGAACTGTATATATGTGAGCATATTGTAAAGAATATACAGCCGTGGTTTACTTGTTCAGCTTGAAGAACACTTCTTTTAACCATACAGTATCGAAGGACTTTTCCAAGTCATTCAAGCAGGACGCAGTGCACTGGTTCTTGCCTTTGTTCTATTGGATATCATGCTCCGCCTTGAGCCCGAATTGATTATCCGGAACTACATTTTCGTCCTCAAGCCACTTAGTTGATCACCTTTTCGAACACATTACTGATGTTTGGAAGAAGACTGATCGACGGGGATTCGCCGGATTGGAAGTTTCTTCATGGATAATGGGGATTATTCATTGCATCATTAAACAGCGTGGTATAAATTTCCACCGCTTCTAGTGTGAGATATATTCTCATCACTGAACTGGGTGAAACCTGAGCTCTTGAATCGCCAGTTCACTATTTCATTTCGAAAGTAGAAAATGTGCACAAAGACTTGTGCACTCCTGGTTCGAACCACCTATGATGTCATTCGCCTTGCACATTTCCTGAAAAGTAGCTCGTATAGTCTAAACCTTCTCCTGTGGATCTGCGATCACAAAGAGGTTGTCATCATCAACGGCCTCATTTGGACCTATGTCTGCTGCTTAAAATATGTGATCGTTGTCGGTCAGTCGGGCAATTTTGAGATATGAAAGGTCGTTTTGAGCTTTCCTCCGAAATATTTTATTTATTTGCGGGAACGCATTTTAGAATTTCTATAATTCTCTTTTATAAACACATGGAGGTCAATCGTTGTTTCGGAATAAGTCTTCGTTGTCAGTGTGTTGATACATAGGTATCGTTGTGTCCGTCCATTGTTCGTTTAATTGTCTCGTTCATTAATTGTAAATACCTGTCAATCTCCTCGTTTGACAGATTTCTATTGGACGGTGTTCTGAAGTACTGCGTTCAACGAACCCTAATATACGAGGGCGGATCAATAAATCAGTGACTTTTGGATTAAAACAGATTTTTTGATAAAAAAATAATTTTATTTTTCAACGTAGTCTCCCTTGAGCTCTATACACTTTGTCCAACGCTTCTCCAATTTTTTTATCCCTTCCAAAAAAAATGATTTGTCGAGGTCCTCAAAATGACGAGATGACTTCATCATTGGAGTCAAATCTTTTTCCACCAAGCCATTTCTTCAGGTTTGGGAACAAGAAGTAGTCGCTCGGAGCCAAATCTGGAGAATAGGGTGGATGAGGGAGCAATTCATAGCCCAATTCATGGATTTTTGCCATGGCAACTGCACATGTGTGCACCCTTGCATTGTCTTGGTGGAAAAGAACTTTTTTCTTGGCCAAATGAGGTCGTTTTTTTTTCAAATCGTCATTGAATCGGTCCAATAAGTTGGCATAATATTCCCCATTGATTGTTCTTCCCTTTTGAAGGTAGTCAATGTGGATTATCCCGCGTGCATCCCAAAAAACAGTCGCCATAACTTTATTGGCTGACAAACCCACCTTGGCCTTCTTTGGCGCCGATTCACCCTTAGAAACCCACTGTTTTGACTGTTGTTTGTTCTCTGGTGTGTTGTGATGGATCCATGTTTCGTCCACGGTTACAAAACGGCGCAAAAACTCCTCCATATTGCGATTAAACAACGCCAAACCTTCCTGTGAAGTTGTTACACGATTGCGTTTGTGGTCGACTGTGAGCAAACGCGGCACCCATCTTGCGGAAAGCTTTCTCATGCCCAAGAGATCATTCAAAATTGAAACCACTGAGCCATGCGAGATCCCTACGGCTTCCACAATCTCTCGCACTTTCAATCTTCGGTCGGCCAACACCATATCGTGAATTTTTTCGATTGTTTCGGGTGTAGAGACCTCAACTGGGCGTCCAGGACGTTCGGCATCTTCAGTGCTTGTACGGCCACAACGAAATTCAGTAAACCACTTTTTTACCATTGAAATCGATGGTGCAGAGTCCCCATAGTATTTATCAAGCTTAGCCTTGGTCTCGGTAATGGTTTTTTTTCGCAAGAAATAATGCTTAATAAGCACACGAAATTCACTTTTTTCCATTTTCTCCTCAAATTAGTGAGTAGTCTGATAAAAATAGCTGTCAAACACAAACTAACTGACGCAGCAAGTTTAAATTTTGACAGGAGTCAACTGACAAATGCCTGTTGACTGGAGCAGTGTTGCTGTTTCAGTAAAGAGGTCAGAAATTCAAAAATGCACGGAATTATTGACCCGCCCTCGTAGTTGTTGAGAACAGTTATTTCGGTGCTGAGACCGGAATGGTCACTGTCGTAAACGAAAATGCGTAGACAGTTTGTGGTATGTTGGTCAGTGCCTTTTAGTTCTATTTGTGTGTCGAACAGCAGCAGATCCAAATAGAATCAGTGTCTAGGAAACGACGGATTATCCGTCGCCTTTGGGCCGAATCACTGTGCTCCCTCTAGTATTTGGTGTATTATTTCCCCAATCTCTATGTTTGGCGTTAAAATCTCCGCCGATAATAAAATAATTCTACTCCAATTCCAGTCTTACGAATCGGAAAAGTGTCTCGAGCTCTGAGATGAATAAGGTGGATTTAGTAGCTAACATCGCAACGCCTCCCCCTTGTATGGAGTTGGGTCGGGTTCTACTATTTTGTATCTTCTGCCTCTCATTTTGTGTCTTTTCATAGTTTAGTTTCGCTAGCCAAAATCACATCAGGGGTACCGCTTTTAAGCAACTTAAATAGCGCGGCTCTTCGTCCGAACCTAATCAGTGATTTGACATTCACTGCAAGGACCTAGTGTAGCAAGCCATAGGAGAGAAACTGATAAGAATGTAAGAAATATAAAGTGGCAACACTAACTAGTAATTGTAAAGTGGCCACACTAGGAAAAGAGTCTGCCGGTAGGTAGGTAGGAGATTAGTCGTAAGTCAAACACTGTAGAGTACAGACGCCTATAAGCAACCAAATAAAGAGCGTAAACTATTTTTTTTAAAAGGATTGTGTTTGTTTTATTCGTGATAAGACTAACGGCTAAACTACTAAGGAACCGATGCTTTTAGCGTGACTATCTTTTTAAGTGTAATTTTGAAGAATTAAGTTATTTGTATACCAAACAAAATTGTATAAACGAACTGAAGTTATTTTGCTTACTCATGTTATATTTTTTTAAGCTAAAATTATATTTACTATATTAAATAAATAGAAGTTACATTTTTATAAACACTCGTAGTAATACTAGTGCGTCAAAGCATTTTTAAGATCGAATGATAAAGTATATTTTGTATATATTTTCCCTTACCTGTAGAACAACTTCAACATCATATGAGTTTCCCTGTGACTTTTGAAATCCTCGAAATTTGGATCCATTATATAATAACGTTTTTGTTACTCCGACCTGTTTAGAATTCGCCGGCGGCGGAGGTACTATATCGTCTTTGACCGGCATGCTTGTAGAGGCAACGAACTGGAAAGGTATGGTGTTACACGAAAAGAAAGTCCTTTATCAAAAGAATAATGTAAGTATCCAAATGCTTCACACCTAAAATTAAAATTAATGACAAATGTAATTTTATTATTTTGGAAAATACTGAACAATTGAAGTACCCAGTGCAATAGCCAGATATCTAAAAGATAAACTAAGAAAAAACTAACTTAAAAAAAGCAAAATGAAATATTTGCAAATTATGAATTTATTTTGGGGAAAAAATATTAAACGCCATCTTTTTAGTTTTAAAACATTTCAAAAATTATAAATTAATATATAAAAAAAAATTTTTTTGTGAAAATTAATGGAGACCATCATTTTCATCTTGGTAATCCGAATTTTGAACACACTGCTCGGACGCTAAATTATTATAGAAGGAGGAACATACCTTTTTCCTCATATTTGTTGGGATTGAGGGGAGGTTTGTTTGGATATCATATTGTTGGTTTAAAAGGGTCATGGTGCAGGTTTGCTTCAATATTATATGTCGTATTATGACTAATAGAAGCTGAAGTGGCTGCAATATTTAATCCTTTTTTTTATAATGAAATCTTCGGTACTTTGAAATGGTCCATTTAATTCTGTCTTTGTTGGTCGCAACGCAATAAAAACTATGTCCCGGTTCTGACAAGTGATGCTCAATAAGGCTTATAGTTGTGGTGTTTTAGACAAGCGCACAAGCATTGGATAAGAGTGTGGCTTTTATTTTGAGCACTGCAGTTATCGGAAAATAAACATAATTTGGTAACGGTTTCACTCAAAAATGCTTTAAAAAAGTGTTGCAGAAAGCTGAAGACTTCATTTCGGCCTTTTTTCCTGATTGGCTCATCATGCATGTACATGTTTTTTTTTTTTGGTACTACATTAAAAAATACAAAAATTAAAGACTCATAGTTGTCTTTTATAAAAAAAAAACATCACTCGATGGTATTAAAGGAAGCGGAAAATTTTGGTGGAAACCATAGGTTATGCACTCAACTGTTGAGTCCTGCAAGTACAATGATGAGTTGTCGCGTAAATTATCATAAAACGCTTTAGCCTTCTTTCGTGAAGTTTTGTCGCAGCTTTGAGCGCATGTCGATCTTCCTCAGAGTCAGCTGCTACTATTTTTTTTCCATGACTTTCGCACGACTAGCAAGTTTCTGATCCAAAAGAAAGTACGATTACTTCTTGCTATGGAAAACTTTTCAGGTGCGGAGAAAACACAAGACAACTTCATGCTAAGATTCTATGATACCTAAGGGAGTCAATTAAAGTGAAAAGTACTGGTATTTGGAGGCTTCGATCCCATACTATCTACCCATAAATACTTGAATTGGACCAGATGTATAACAATCGTGCTGGTGAAGAAGGCCCGTTTTATTTCACTTCTGTACGCATAATTAACTCGAGTCTAGGGTTCTCTGGTTTTACTTAAGTATAATGCGTATCCAAAATCCATTTACTAAAAAATCAGGAGCCTTTAACAATGACTGATTCAACGTCAACATTGTATCTGAACAAAAAATTGGTTTCTGTAATTGGTCAGCTTCTTGGTTAAGGAATCGACCGTAATATCGAAGACTACCCTGACAATATCAGATAACGTCGACAAGAGTGCCGAGCTGATCTCCGACGGGTGCACACGTGACATCAGTGCACTCGTACAATTCCCCTTCTCGATACAGATTTGTGCAAACAAAAACAAAAAGAAAAAAAATAATAATAGTGGCATAGTTCCGTGAACCGGGGGAAAAAATATATACATATATGTACGAGTATATAAATCATAGTGCGGGCATTCCCACATCTCCTGCCCCTAGTCCTCGTGCTGTTGTTTGCACTCGGTCACCGCTGTTACTGTATAACACTGTCACTATTTTTCTTGGAATCAGATCATTTATCCCTCATCGGTTGAAGAGTATCAAACCAAAAGAAACGGCATGGTACGACTCGAGCTGTAAAGAGGCTGTCAGGGTTAGGGAAATGTTTTTTCGGCCCTACAAGACCAACCCGACAGAGGAAACTCGAAAAAAGTTTAAACGACCCTGAAATGACTGCAACGTCTTTCTCAAGCGTGTGAAATTTCAATATGAGTAGAACTGAAGCAAAAAATACTACAATGTAAATGTAGTAACATTTTTTGGTGGTTTGTCAAAAACATTAGGAATTCTGCCTCATCCTCTATCCCAACATAACATTCCAGCTGTCAGCTCTTTGGGCAAAGCTAATCTGCTTACTGCATAACTTGCGGCCAGTTCAGCACTTCTAGATTGTGCATTGTCTACGCCCACACTTGAGTGCGTCGAATCTTCAATGGGACAAATCTACTCTCGCACTCGTGTAGTAGCAAGAGTACTCAAAGATCTCAACATACATAAATCCGCTGGTCCAGATTTTATATCTCCCCTTCTTCTGAAGAGGTGCTCTTCCACGCTGGCAAAACCACTGCCTAAGCTTTTTCATCAATCCTACTCTTTAGGACTATTTCCGAGCAGATGAAAAACAGCATTTGTCCAGCCCGTCCCTAAAAAAAGGCTAATCTTCTCTCTCCTACTACAGACCCATTGCACTTACGCCCCTTCTTTCCTAGATCGTGGAAACGCAGATAAATCGTCAGTTCATGAAATAACTCGAAGCACGAAAACTTCTCAATGGCCGGCAATATGGTTTTCGTAGCAACAGGTCCACTGGTGATTTGATTGCATGTCTCACCGAAAAGTGCAACCAAAGCGTACATCAATCTGGCGAAAGCAAGATAGTAACACTTGATATTTCTGAGGCATTTAGTGCAAACGAACAAAAAACGGAAAATCCTAGCCACGACAGTTTTCATTTGTGTAATTGGAACTCAGATAAATCTGCGTGTGAAGGCATAACACTGACATGTAGATTTGGCTGTTGTAGGATTTTCAAGCACAAAACAACCGTTAAAATTCACAACCTGAATCATTCCGAGTGAAGAAAATCTGTCCGTTTCAACACACCTGAGTTTCAAGCCACTACATCACAACAATGCTTTCCTTTCTCCTCCTTCTATCTTTCCGCCCGCGCCCTGGCAACAGTAAAAGGGTATCATATAACCCCTTAGGCGCGCGTAAATTATATTGGGTCTACAAGTAAGTTTCCAGCGTTTGTCAGAGATGGCGCCACCAGTGGATCCCGGGCAGAAATGTCAGACCCCATGTGTTTTATTTGCAGGTTTTGTATCTGTCAACAACTTTGCAGCGTTATATTTGAGCAGTTCTATCGGTGTCGTACATTTTATCGAGCAAAATCATTGCAAGTTTCCAGCCAAATAAACGTCATTTGCGGGAAGCGCTGCTTTTATTCGTTAATATGAAGAAAAGTGCTGCTGAGGCCTATCGTTTGCTTTCGGAAACTTATGGGACGGAATGTATTGGTGAATCGACGTGCCGCGAGTGGTTCAAACGGTTCAAAAGTGGTGATTTTGGAGTTGAAGACAAAGATCGCCTCGGAAAGCCGAAAAGTTTTGAAGACGAAGAATTGGACGCTTTACTGGATGAGGATCCGTGTCAGATTCAAGAAGAACTTGCTGCATCATTGGGCGTCACGCAACAAGCCGTTTCCCTGCGCCTAAAAGCACTGGCATTCATTCAAATTGTTGGAAACTGGGTGCCGTACGAATTGAAGCCAAGAGACGTCGAACGGCGATTTTGCATGTCCGAAATGTTACTGCAGCGGTATAAAAATAAATCATTTTTGCATCGTATTGTCACTGGTGATGAGAAATGGATTTATTATGATAATCCTAAACGCAGAAAATCGTATACAAAGCCCGGCGAGCCCGCCCAATCGACGCCGAACGAAATATTCACGTGAATAAGGTCATGCTCTGCATATGGTGGGATCAAAAGGGTGTCGGTTACTACGAACTGCTTCCGAGTGGTGAAACCATCAAAGGACCATTATATCGAACCCAACTAATTCGTTTGAAGCGTCATTTTTCATCACGACAACGCTCGGCCACATGTTGCGGTTTCGGTGAAAAACTATTTGGAAAATAGTGGATGGGAAATTCTGCCTCATCCGCCTTACAGTCCAGACTTGGCAACATCTGACTACCACTTATTTCGTTCGATGCAGAACGCTCTTACGGGAATACGCTTCAGCTCAGTAGAAGAAATCAAAAATTGCCTCGATATGTTCTTGGGCTCGAAAGACGAGAAATTTTTTTGGTCCGGAATTCATAAATTGCCAGAAAGATTGGGGAAAGTTGTAGCTTCCGATGGACGATACTTTGAATAAAGCATTGTAACTATGTTTTCATAATAAAACTTAAAATTTTTGAAAAAAAAACGCTGGAAACTTACTTGTAGACCCAATATAAAAAAAAAATCAAGCCATCAGATTAAAAGAATTGTGCGAAACTATAGGCACAATAATTCAAGTCTGTACAATTGCTAGCATACGCTGGAGAAGCTGAGATTATAAGAAGAAATGAGCGAGCAGTAATTGGATCGTTTGCGGCTATTGGACCAAAAGCGACAAAGATGAGTTAGTCTTACAATAAATGAATCCCTCTCAGAAACAATGAAGAAAATACTGCAGAAGCCCTTTATCGTCCGATTCCTACTGTATAGTGCGAAAGCGTGTACTTTCTCTAAAACGGACGAAAATATCCATTAGAAAAGTTATCGAAACACTTATAACAAACTTATAACAACAAATTCGATGGGCTATTCAGCGACAACAACAAAAACCAGAGAACTGGCTGGCTATTTCGCTTTCTATCCAAGGTGAGATGGCTCGGTTACAACTTTATACACAAGAATAAGCTACGAGAAATTAGAGCCACCCTCAAATTTGCTCAAAGATCAACGTAACCAAAAAATACAAAATGAGACGATGAACTATACAATAAAAACAAGAAGCCGATCCAACTCCATACAAGAAAGTGGTGCGCCGCTCTTTATTAGAAAAGGTATGCGATTGAAAAGAGGATACCAGCTGCTAGAAGTATGAATTGTCCACATCCCTCTCTGCAATGGAAAGCGGTTGTACAGAGTGCAACCCTAAAAACTTTTTTGATTTCTACGGCTGGAATCAGATGAACATTGTTTCATAATGTGGAGACTTTAACCAAACACTAGAGTAAGTCTACTGCTTATTTGGTGGAGTCAGTACAGTTTTATCTATGAGCGAGTGCGTTATCATGATGAAGTTGCCAACTGTTATTTGCCCACAGGTCCGGCCGTTTGCATCGAACCGGTCGCACTCATGATGAACTACGCCGCTGGAGTCAACAAACACAGTAAGCATGTCTTTCCCATTGCTGCGGACTTGTCTTTCTCTTTTGGGCCTCGAGGAAATTGCATGCTTTCATTGTGATGATTGGAGCTTGGTTTCTAGGTCATAAACGTCTACGATGCTAACGCACACCACAATCAATGGGGAGGCACAAACATCAACGCCAGGGGTGGATTAATTTCTGGACTTATTATTTCTTCCAAACTTTTTGTGTGCAACAGGGGAAAAAGGCCCAGTTTTCTTCCAAAAATGAGAAGAACTTCTCGACTTAACAATTACAAAGATGCGCTCAAACATATGTCAATAACTGGAGAGTATCTACGAAAAGCGAAAACATGGAATCACCCGCAATGATGTTCCTTCCTGATCGTTTTTCCACTGAAAAACCATGTAACTTCAAACCTAAGCGAACCCTTCATTAAGAACTGTCGCACTTCTAGTCATGGCAGCCCTCCCAAACCCCTTTGGTGGACAAGCGAACTAAAAAAGACACAGAACTGATGTCAGAAAACTTCATAAAGAAGGAAAACACACTAGACGTGAGGAGGATTGGGAGCAAACATGGGCGATCAAATCGTTCAACCCGTAAGTGGGTTGTAAGCGTTAAAACAAAATGTAAAGACTGACTCACCTAGCAAGTGATGCTGAAGCCTAATGTTTAAGATTTAGTTTGAAAAATGTAAGATAAATACAGTGTTGGAGACAGAGTTAATTCCAACTTGGTTGGACACTTGGGTTTTGCTACTATCATATGACAGTTTGGTTTAAAATTTAATTCAAAATTGCTAGAAATAAAAGGAGTTGCTGGTGCCACTGGTGCAATTTCAAGGGTACACTTTCCCGATGCCTATATAAGTTTATAAAGTAAATTTAATTTGAACGATCTGTTTACCATTGTAACTTTATACTCGTAGAAAATAAAATCAATTAGTTGAAGATAGCTGGTCGATATTTGTTTTGAAATATGGACGAGTAGAAATCTCTACGGCGTGCAGCAACACAACCTATAGTCGAAGAGGAGAAAAGCGTGAAACGCAAGAAATATAGGGTCCGCCATCTAACGTTTTTTTTTTTTCAACTAGTGCTTATTTCGTGAATGGTAACACTTAGCTCATGTCTGATTTGACAGATAATTAGTTTTATCCTTCCGCTGAACGAGTATGGTTGTGTATACACTTCGCTAAGTGGGCCTGCGATCGACTTAGAGAAGATGCCGATTTTGCCAAAAAAATCATCTTTTCAGATGAAGCTCATTTTGATCTTGGCGGGTATGTAAACAAGCAAAATTGTCGCATTTGGGGCACAGAAAACCCGCACGCATACATTGAAAAGCCGATACACCCAAAACGAGTCACTGTTTGGTGCGGATTTTGGTCCAGAGGCATAATTGGGCCATTTTTCTTCGAAAATGAGCAAGGAATGGCCGTTACAGTCAATAGCGATCGTTATCGGGCCATGTTGAACGAATTTTTGTTCACAAAAATTGAAGAGGAGGATATTGGCAACATTTGGTTTCAACAGGACGGCGCTACGTGCCACACAGCCGAAGCTACACTCGATGTTTTGCGCCCTGTTTTTGAAGATCGCATTATCAGCCGCAGAGCTGATGTCGTTTGGCCACCCCGGAGCTGCGATTTGACACCGTTGGACTATTATTTGTGGGGTGCCGTAAAAGATAAGTGTTACGCCGACAAGCCAGAGACAATTGACGCTTTAAAGGACAATATTCGTGAAGCCATTGGTGAAATACAGCTGCACACAATCGATAATGTGCTTAAAAATTGGACCGATCGTGTAGGCTACTGCATGGCCAGCCGAGGCAGCCATTTGAATGAAATTATTTTCCATTATTAACCGGAAGGATTGTACTTTCAATATATTCAGTAGTTTTTTTTATAGCATTTTCAAAAAAAAAAAAAAACATTTTTGGCGGACCCTATATTATCAATTCCTTTTTGTACCTGCTGCAGGTTTTCTCAAGTATCACAAAATCTATGGGTTTGCAACATGTTGATGATTTTTTTTATTTATTATTGTTACGCTTATAAGCAAAAAAAAGTAAAACGTTATGTTTATTACGCACTTTCGGGTGAAAAGTGATCTCAAAGTAAAAAATTAACATGAACAAGAAAAATGGAGCAGGCTTAAAAATTGGATATCTGAAGACTCAAACAAGATATCAACTTTATTTAAATGAAGATACAAAGGCTATTATTTCTTCTAAAATAAAATCTGAAACAAAGTTTCTACCATATGTATTAACAGTGCAATTTTCGTTAACATGAGTCAGGGTACACTAAAGTAATCCTTTTCTTAAGTACTCGATAAACGATGCCAACATTGAAGATAGACCCTTATTGTAGAACGATTTTTTTCTTCAAATAAAATCATTTCCCAAATTATCCTTGACGAATTAGGGGACACCCTGTATAAAGAAAATGTATAGGTATCAGTGAATTTTGCGAATTGTCAAATTTAAATTGCTGAAACTAATGGGAATCTCTTTATTTTTAATTTTTAAACAAAACGATGAAAATGATTGAAATTATTGCAGAAACTAGAAAAAAAAATGACGTTAACAGGGGTATGTGTATTGCACTTAATTGTTATTCCAAACAAACCCAAAGATATTTTCAATTAAAAAAAAATAGCAATAACTAAAATGATATATTTTTTAACTGTCTTCATTACAGACATTGTTGAATGCAACAAAACATCGCAGATGTCAAGGTTTTATAATCACCGCCTAGTAAGACATAGCCGAACATCATATTCAAAATCGATTCGAGTTGCTAGAATTCCAACTGATTACTGTAATTTTAAATCGAAGGAAACAAACTATTGTTTAACCACATACAAATACATAATTACCAATTATAGACAGCAACGTTTTAAATCATGTTTTCCTTTTGTCACAAAAGAAAATATTTTCTGTCTATTTTTGGATATCTTATTGTGTCTACTGCGTCGAAATATAAAAGCCCCACGGATGAGTTCTTAGATTTGGCAGCAATGCCTATGCAATGGATGGTTTCAATTTTTTCGTTTGCTCAAATATATTCAGAAAAGTGGATTATGTTTATTGGAGTAGTTTGGTGTGTAATTCAATAAAAATTGACAAAGTTTGCATTAAAGGCATACAATTAAAAACAGTCCAGAGTCTCACCATCCAAACAAATCAAACAATGTCTGGAAACCAAATAGTTTCAACATACATAATTACTTACTTGAATACTTGTATTTCCCCTAATCGCCTTTGTCTAATTTAAGAAATGTTATTATTTTGTTTTTCAACGAAATTCACTTAATATTGTTCGCAAAAATTGACTGAAATTTGTTATGTTAAGAGATAAAAAAAAACGAGCGAACGTGATGTTTGTCACTTCTATCAGCTGGTTGAAGTTTTCCTTAAACGAAATTCACACATACTAGCTAATGTATTAAAGGCCCGAGTTCAGTGGATACCTTAAATGAAAGTGTCCAACAACAGAAGAAATAAAAGTATAATTAATCATGAAAGAAATTGGTAAACGTAAGTAGAGTTGAAAGTATGCCTGAATCTACTGGCGTTTTCGATTGAGCGGACAGAAGCCTTTTTTTTGAAGTGACATAAAATTTTTTTTTCTCATTTTTTCAGAATCAAAATTTCTTTCCTGGATTTTATGTCAAAACGTACACATATAAATATATATAAATGTCACATAGTATTGTGTGTCAAACTAGATTTCTGTTTTTGTGCAATCGTCTGTGTCTTGCCATTTTATTATTCTGAGTGTTTAAAAAATAAAAGTCCGTAGAAGTTTTTAGTGTTCCATTGGAATCAAAATCGCCAACTTTGGAGTACAAAAAAAAGAAGACTTCTGTCCGCCCAATCGAAAACGTCATAAATGATTGGTAAGATTTATATTTACGATTTATTAAGTTCTAATAGAAAAAAAACATTGTTAACAAAGCTTGACACAATTATGTTGCTAGAGAACTCCCAAAATCAAGGCTTTTTCAAGGTGAATTTAACAAACATTTTTAATTTATTTAGAACCGGTTTATAATGTTGAAAACAATTAGAAATCTAGAAATAAACGTACAAACAACCATCAATATATTACAGTTCCAATATAACAACATAACCAATATGGTTGTGTGGAATACCCGCAAGTATTCCGATTTAACATTGAAACAAAACGAACGAACGTGGTGATAATGCATTATATTAAAAAGAAAGAAAGTGCTAAACTATACCTACAGTTATTTGAATCTGAAGTAAATAAAGATTTTCGGGATTAGCTACATAGCTCTACCCCATAAAAACCAAAATGTTGTAAATGAACTATAAATTTCAGATGAGAACGGATATACTGTTAATGATTGTTGCTCTATTCGTGATCTTTCTAGAAAGTGACAGAAACTTTGGTTCATTCAATAAAAAATCATTAATTAAAGAAATAAATTATTCATTTTTAATGATGAAATACCCTTAACGCTTATAAACAATCCAACGGACATCCCAAGTATATTTCTAGGAAAATGAGAACGCACCTACGCAAACCACATGCTACAGCGAGGAATAACCCAAGTGTAGTAATTAGGAGTATAACACTTGAGTATTTTGTTTATGCAGCTGTAAGTCATAAAAAAGGTTATCTATGAGTATCATAAAAAAAGGATCGAGCCTTCATATCGATCCTGTATATATTGTAACATTTTCGTTTCCTTTAAGGTAGTTATAATTTAGCAGCGTATTCCAACAATACGTAAAATTATTAGCTCCTAAGTTTTAGATAATAAAAAACTATTTTTTTTTTAATTCAAGGCTTAGTAATTCATTCGCACATGTGATTATGACCATTCTTTAAATGTTTGCTCACAGCGCGGTCGATGCATGATGGTTTTATTTCATATCTGTGGCAGCGCTGAAGCTCACTTAACGGCAAACATACTATTCTAGCAAGAAGGCGAAGATGTCGCTGTCAGGTCAGACAGCGGATTACAAATTTTCATTCCCTTTTTGTAAATCTCTGGAAGCATTAAAATACGTAAATAGTTTGCATGGACCCAATTTGCACTTTCAAACTTTTCCAGTCAAGTTCTTCAAACAAGTTTGATAAATAGACACGTTCAATGCCGCAATCGTCGATTTCTTTTTCGTTACTTTAATTGCTATCTTCTTCCGAAGTGTGTTTTTGGTTGGTTGCGCTTCGCCTTTTTCGTGTGTTTGTTCGCTTTAAAATTTCATTTGAAAGCTATAAAATGAGTGACGAACGTTTGGATTTAATTGAAAATTTATTAAAGTGTGTCAATACAGTAATTGCAGAAAGTGAAAGTGAAATCGCATTGAAATTACTGGAGACGTGAGGAAGTATTGTCGTTGCCGAAGAAAAGAAAAAAAAGTTGCTGAGTAAAGCCGTGGAGAAATGGTAGGACCTCCAAATGATCGTTTTCTTTTTTAACGAAAGAATTGAACTTTGAAGATGAGCCAGCTTTTTCAAATTATTTGCGAATGGGGGAAACAAAGTTTAAATTCTTACTTTCTTGCATAGAAAATGATATCAAACGAAAAGAAACGTTAATAAGGAGTGCAATTACTCCTGCTGAAAAGCTGGCTGCTACATTAAGATTTCTGGCAACTGGAGAATCATATCAAAGCACAGACTACCAGACGAGGTTATCTAAATCTTTTCTTTGCAAGGCAGTGCCAGAAGTTTGCGAGGCCATATATGAAAATTTGAAACCAGAATATCTCAAAGTAAGTACATAAATCTGTTTTTATTAAAATTTAAATTATAATTAATAGGCAATTAGTTATTAAAATTAGTAGTCGTCTTCATCTAAAATTCCCTCCAAAATGTCGGGTACACTTCGAGCTCGATCGGAAAAATGTGTCGGTGGTGATCTTTTTTCCTCTGAAAATAACGAGGATCTTGTAGTACTTGGCAGCGGTGATGTTGGTGCTGCGGAATTGTCGTTCACATGCATCAGTTGTTCTTTCTTTTGACGTAATCGTCTGCCTTTTCTCACATTTTCCGAAAGAATCGACTGTATTGCGAAAACTGTCTCGTCCTGGATCTCCTCATTTTCGATTTAAGTCGAAGACAATGCGCAACATCTGTTTAGTGCTCTCTATTTGCTTCTTAATTTTTTGAATTTGATTAATTTTCTGTAAGTATAAGGGATACATATTGATAAGGATATTAGTTTTTTATCACATATAGTGAAAATTTAAATGCATATTGTTACTTATAATTTTATTTTTTTTTTTCCAGTTTCCGACTTATACTCGTACTTTGGAATGGGAAAAAATTGCTGACAAGTTTGCTATGCGATGGCACTTCCCAAATTGCGTAGGAGCTCTTGATGGCAAACATATAAATTTTATATCGCTGCGCAAGGAAGGAGCCTATTATCACAATTATAAAGGAACGAATAGCATAGTTCTTCTCGCACTTGTTGATGCAGATTGTCGCTTTATTTTTGTTGACGTAGGATGTAATGGGCGAACCAATGACCCGGGGGTCCTAGTTCAAAGTGCTATAAAAAATATTATTCAGCATGCTGGCGATCACTTTCCCAAGGAAAAAGTTATAGGAAACGAAAGAAATCTTCCGTATGTTATAGTTGCGGATGACGCCTTTGCATTAAATAAACATTTAACGAAGCCTTATCCATACCATACCAATATAAAGGCAAAAAAAAAATTTTTCAACATACGAATTTCGAGAGCTAGCCATGTCGTTGAACATGCTTTTGGTCTTTTTTCAAAAGGGGTTCAAAATATTTCAACAATCTATCAACTTGCTTGTGGAGAATGTTGAAATCGTAACATTAGCTTGTCGCGTTTTGCACAATTTTTTATTGGATGATGATATTTTCATTCCCAATAACATACCAAGTGTAAGCCAGGATAGTAAACCTTCAACATCGCGAGAAATAAATATTCCTCGCAAAGGAGAAGCGGAAAAAATTCGTCAAAGTTTTATGGCATACTATAACGAAAAAGGAAAAGTTGACTGGCAAGATTCTAAACTATAAAAAAAAACTTACTTTCTGCCTTTTTGGAAATGGTGAACCTGATGACTGTTGGTTGACATCTTCATGGCCGGCGAAATTTTTCTTGGAGTTAGAACTCTTAAAACAAATATATAAAATATTTTAAGTATTTAAATGCCAACATTACGGAATCGACTTTAAATGGTTTACTTACCTGATCGATATTTGACTGTGAAGACCTGGTACTGCAATGATTTTTGAGAAAATGCAGTTGATCGAAAAACCACCAAGTCGGCTTATAAATCTTTTCCGATCCCGCTCCGCTTTTTTTTTGAGCTTTCAATTTTCCTCATCTCCCTAATCTTCGCTTTTACATGGTTTGTACTCATATCTGGCTTACATTTTTGTAATTCCTTGACGATTTCGTACAATGAGGCAGCACGGGCATTTCTATCTAAGTATCTAGGATCAGCAACAGCATAAAGATTTTCATGCATTTCATAATGTACGATGAGTTCCTCAACCAATTCTTTTGACCAGTCAATTTGTTCCATTTTTATTTGAATTTTTTGTTAATATATGCACACAGGAAAAATAAAACACTGAAGTCACTGTAAATATTCGATTCTTTTTCTTTTTTTATTTTCTCGCGTTTAAAACAGACAGAGCTCCACGAAACTTGATTAAAGCGATCCCTCTACAATTAACTGAATGACAAAATAAAACAGAATGGAATAATTGAGAAGAAATCCAAAACGGAATGCAAAAAGTTTGAAGAACTTCCAGCGGAATATCAATCACGTTCCAACCTCCTTGCCGACAAACTCTTCAAACTTTTTGGAAAAGTTTAAAAGTGTAAATTAGGTCTGTTTGTTCATATTGTAAGAAAACTGGACAAACATGTCTTCTATTTGTGACTGCATCTGGCAAGATTTCCTTTGCATGTTGCTTCATTACTTCTTTGGTTGTTGTTACGAGCACAACATTTCAGTATGGCGGATGAATTTAAATGGACCAAAGAATTAAGAAGCGAGCTCATTTTCAATTCTTAAATGTATACGTCCGAACTGCAAAAAATAATCATCTCCGCAGAGTCCAATAAATTGTTCAGTTCTGCAAATGCCATTTTTGTTTTTACAATTAATGCTGTCAAATAACATGAAAAACCAAAGAATGTGAAACAAGCTTCGTGTAAAAATGCGCCCATCACAGAAGGACAGTTCAAAAGAAAATAACCAAAACATGCGCATTAAACTCATGCGCTGTGTAAAAGCCATCTCATCAACGATCAAAACAGAAATAAAAAAATATGTCAGAAATGGAACGTTATGGAAACAAACGACGCGCAACGTGGAAGTTAGCCATGATACAAATATAAAGGTAGTATCTTGCGCATGTGTCAACAAAAGAAAAAAAATCCAAGATGACTGACCGATGTGACATCAATTTTTGTTTACGTTTATTAGTGCTTTAAGAAATACATTAGTTTGAATTCTTTATGAAAATGTTCCTTTATTTATATTGTAGTTAGAAATATTAATTAATAGAAGGTCAAAAACAACAATCGCTTGTGATTTAGTCCCGGGGTGTCTGAAAATAAATTTAATATTGTAGTATATATACGTATGAGACAAAAAGACGACTTCTATTGTTTGAACACATACTTACATATGCATCTCAAATGCAGTTTATTGATACACAAGTTTACATTAGAATTATTCCATGTTTAAAAGAAAATAATACAAGTTCAAAATAAAAATGCTTATGTCTATTATTTTATAAAATTGTTTCCGTCATTTTTTTCATTCTTTTTGTCTATGTAATTATTTTCGATTTCATAATTAAGGCGCTTAATTCTGAAGTACATTCGCGATCGAAAGAAAATTTCTTTGACTTTTCTTTCGGAACGCATGTCTTTTGATAAATTTATCAATTGTTTTAATAAACTATTTTATTCTTATTAAAGTTTTTAAAAATTGCCTCCATTCTTTCCATGTTAGCCATCATTTCGGTTCTAGGTTTTTGAAGAAATCCCTCCGTCAGCTGATTAGTCCAAGTAAATGACGATCCTTGCTGCATATCTTTGGCCTATTTGGCTACAACTCATAGTATTGCAAAGATTGCAGTTCATCTGCCGGTTCTTCAGTCGTTGGAAAGTCAGGATTTAGTGTCATTAGAGGGGCGCTATTTAAATAGCCCGTACCTTCCAAATCTGGTGTGTCATCTACTGAAGTATTGCCTGCGAAAGACACAAATAGTATATCGTGTTGCATTAAAATAATATATAATTACTTGAAGAAAGAAACAATATACTACATATATACCATTCACTGATAAACTCCATTCATTTAGTCCAAGTATATATGACCGAAGTCGGTACATAATTGTTCGCCATGATAATGCCTAAAGGTGATGTAAAATTATAAAAAAAGAGACGAGTTTAATTCAACAGTACCTTTCTGGAAGGGCATCATGTTTTTTTTCCTTGTACTCTCATGTTAAGCATGACTTACGTCATTTTATCGATGATTTCGAATTGAAGCGATTCTGAAATTCCAACACCTTGAACTCTTTCGCGATTGTCTAGGTAAGGAACTCTTACGTTAAGATAATCGAACCAACCATTCACCTGAAATTGTAAATATGTTTGCAAATTACTTGTATTAGGTACCTGTTTGGAAAATTCAGAACACTTAAGCCATCTTTCGGAACTTAGTTCCCCCAAACTGCCAGCATGCATAATAGCTTGAGATACCGTGTGTGAAAAGAGTTTTGTAGCTAGCTTCACCTTTTGACGCTTTGCACCTTTACTATTCAAATTCGTTAGTGATATTTTGTATGCAATACTTACATCAGAGTTATCATTCGTTTTTGAAATAAGTTTTTCAACGATTCCTTTGGAAATGATTTGCCCGTCCAAAATGAAACCATCACCATCGACAAAGTTGTTCCGGATGCGTTTTACAAGATGAGGAACGCCAGCAAATACATATACATTCTTCGATACATCCGTTGGATTTCGGAAAAAGATGTTGTTACAGTGATTTCAAGTTCACGCAGCAAACTTTGATTTGTCCCCCCAAGATCACACACGATTGCACGCAATTTGAAACCACACGCACTTAATTGTTTAGCCATTAGTCTTATCGCGTATAAAACAAACACAATTTAAAAAAAAAATAATTTACGCTCTTTATTTGGTTGCTTATAGGCGTCTGTATTCTACAGTGTTTGACTTGCGACTAATCTCCTACCTACCGGCAGACTCTTTTCCTAATGTGGCCACTTTGCAATCACTAGTTAGTGTTGCCACTTTATATTTCTTACATTCTTATCAGTTTCTTTCCTATGGCTTGCTACAATTGCTCGAGGTACTAAAAAGTATTTGCCAGATCATCCGTTGGTCGAAATCGTAAAAAATTGTCTGTTCCCAATTGCCAAACAAGCCCTTTATCATTGCCATTTGATCTTTGCGTTTGTCGTGCACTAGTTTCTCTTTCACCTTCATTTCGTCAAATGAATACACAGATTCTATTCATTTCTTCCATATCCAAGTTTTTCATTATATCCAACACGGATTGAATTATTCCAGTATACACATCTAGCTTTGAGCACCACTTTTTCAAAGTAATTACAGCTGGAAGAGAATACTGCCTTTTCAACAGCAATCGGTAAGCTCTGGGGGCAGCTGCATGTATGGCTATTGCACTCGCAATATCTTCAGATGACCATTTTATCTGCTTGTGAGGGCATTACAATTTCTTTATTTGGCCCTTGGCAAAAATATGGCCGACGGAGTCAATGACTTTTTCTTTTTTCCAGATCTTAGCTTTGAGGACTGCTATTAGTTCCATGAATCTGCAAAATACAAACATATGAGTTGATCTTCTTTTTCAGCGCGTTATACTTATATAATTTGTGATTTACTTACTGGGAATATGTCGGGGTGAGCTCCTCAGTTTGCGTACTACAATTGATCATTGTATGTTAAATTTTTGATCCGCAGTTTAACTTAGTAGTCTCCTCGCCTGTTTGTGTGGAGCAATTGGTATTGTTCGATAAGAATAAATCGCCTGTGGGGACTTCCAGCTCTATATTCTCCTTGTCAATTACTGAATCACTAAAATAAAAAAATTAGTCGTTACGCTTTTGTAATTCGGAACTGGCAAGAAAACGGAAGGCACTGCGTCGTCTTTGAGACGTCTTGTTTTTAAAGATATTCTATATTGTTCATACAGTGGGTTCTTTGGTACAAAATCACTTTTTTCAAAATGTTTAGAACAAATTCGTGCTGTTTTCGTGTTGAACTTATCTTTTCGACGGCACAAAAAAAACCCACTGCTTACACATTTTGTTTTGTTTTGGGAATGAATGATATGGTATATCTTCATACCCAGTTTTATTTTTATTGTTATTATTGTTCACAGAACAGCCAAAAACTGCACAGCGTATTTTACCACTTTTAATCTTCTGTATTCACTTTAAATAAAAATATAACCAATGTAAATAAAGTTTCTTTCGTCTAATGTCACAGACGGCGGCCATATTAAGAGAATTTGACAGATGTGCAGAACGAAACCAAAATATTTGCACGGAGTATATTACCTTCTATACCTTGGAAGTAACCCTTCTTCTTCCCACTTCGATAAAAAGCGTTCCCTCTCTTTCGAACGATCTCCCTGCCCACGCCAATGTGAACAGGCACATAAACGCCAAACTTGGCAACATCATGTACTCGTATGAGTCACAGGAACCAGCTTCCACAAACTCCGGGACAAAACGTGTAAGGAAGGCTATTGACACCCGGTAAAGTGGATTCAGCGCCCCTTGGTGGCATTTTTTTACCTACACTCCTATATTGCCGATTTCATTTACACTGACTGTTAGCAAGATCGCCGGCTTAACGAATTGTCGGATCATAGCGAAAAGGTCTTTTTTCGGTTAGACCAGTACCAGGTTGAGTTTGGAATTGATCGTAGAAAAGCTAGATTTGTTTCAATACAATTATTGATATACTCATTATTTTCGATTTGTTGTCGAGCGATGGCCCGTGTTTAAATGCAACCGTAAGCCTCATGATTTTCATCGTCAAGTGTAATAAGTGATATGGCGTCACATCTCCTCAATCGGATTTTCGTAACTCACTCGTTGCCATCATAAATGGTGTCACAGTAACGTGGTTTCTGAAGCGTCGGAATTCTCCTAAATAAATTGACGGAAAAAAAGCTCCTCTGATTGTTCGTCGAACAACAAACTTAGTGGAACATTGTGTTCCATCGGTGCAATACGTAAGTGTTGATCTTCGTTAAATAGGAGCGTATGTTGTTGGACAGTGAGGCTTTCTTCAATTGAAATATGTTCACTGTATTGATTTTGCTGATTCGTTGAGGAATTGAAATTACTATCGAAGAATGATTTGTCTATTTTGATATCATACATTATGTATAGTGGAGTTGATACCATATATTGTAGTCAAGTTTTTATGGACGTTTGTTCATCATGCCATGCAAATAACTGCTTTTATGAATCTTTCTCCGCTTGATATATACATTTATGCAATGATCGTCGTCCTAACTTCTTTGAAGATGTTTCACCATTATATTAACATAAACAGGGACATTAACCACTTGTCCGTAAATACCATACTGGGGATTAACATGTCTTAATCTCCGGACCTGCATGAAGGGTATCCTTGGCGAATAAGTCTCTCAGAAACTAAATCTAACGGTGGCAAATATGTAGGTATCGGCAGAAATTTGAAACCATTATAAATTGACATTGTTGGAATTTTATTGTTTTTAATGAAGCCATGCACGCGATGCATATCATTATTTCATTCATCGGTCTTTGTGGTACAATTTGTCTCAAAATTTCTTCATGTTCAGCACAAGGACTTTTCATAAACCACTACCGGTCACACACTGAGCAAATACAACCAAAAGAGTTGTTTATAATTTTTTTTTAATTCACGGTGAGCTTTATCATGTCGACCGTATTCACTATATGGTAAGGCACACACGAATAAACAGCCTGAATATCATTCGTTGGTTGTAGGATTTGATGAGTCAACCCAAGAAAAGATGTTTCACGATTTACCACACAATCGCCATTATATGTCACAATGTTTGAAGATCCAAATGTGGTTCGATAACATGATCATGGTTGATTGCTTCTTGAGATACTTCTTCAAACATAACATGTGAATGAGCTGTATCGATCATGAGTTCTTGATTTTTTGCATTCATTAACATTTTTTTCCGTTTTCTATAAGCTCGAGCACGTTCTGCTGCTGTTTTAGGTGTTTTGGAATGTCTCCTCAATGATGTCACTTTTTGAGTGCTAGACTGCGTTTGCGTAGTCTGAAGAAGACCCCGAAAGCAAAGCTAAATTTTATTGATATATGTACTTCAACTTGAACGACAAATTGTCGATGATTGTCTCCTGCTTCCTGGTCATCTCGGCTGCTTCGCAGACTGAGGGTCTCGTAATTTGGCGAACGTTGATTTTCATACATATCAACTTCTTCCATATGTTGTTCACATGCTGTTCAATTGCCATATCCTCAACACTAGTTGCTGATTCAGCTGCGGCTGCATTCTCAAGAGCTCTCATTCGCACTCTATATTCACGAATGCGTTCTTCTTCTGTCCTCGCTACTTTTCTCATCTTCCAGACATTTTTTACTTCTGAACTACTTCCGAATTGTTCAGATACTTTTTTTGGCATTGTGAAATCTGTGCAATAGAAAAATGTAAATTTGTGTCATTTAAACGTAAGTTATATAAATATAATTGCATTTTAGTATAAAGTTTTGCTAAAAACAACAGGTTTAAATGTCATATTAAATTCAAGTTGATTTGCTAGTCATAATATCAAAAGTGTTTTGTGATTCTCCGAAAAAGCTATAATGGGTCGAAATCTATTGCAGTTGACCCTCGTCCAACTCAAATCCGAGTTGAACAAGAGAAACCTCAGCGGAGGAAAAAGCGACTTAGTACTCCGACTTCCTCGAACAAAAGATGAACGAACAAAAGAATAGCCTCGAACAAAGATAAATCTAGACGAACAGAACAACAGCCTGCGCGGTCTTCAACAAAAAATGGATGAACAAAAGAATAATCTGGAAGGCCAAAAGAACATTTTACAGCAAAAGTTCGAAGAAATTGATGACAACTTTGAAAGAATAGAGAAGAATGTCGAACAAATGGACAGAAAATTGAGCACATGGCAAGAGAGCGTATGTGGACGACTATTTCAATAGCCACAATACAGTGGAAGAGCCTGTGACTGTGAGTCGAGATGCTATTCGAATATGCAAAACAATGAATGTCGACCTGGTGGATTTTCAGTCGAACAGTCGACCTTTCTTGGAGCAGATGCCCGAAGCCAATATTAAGTCAGGTCTGGTCAGCATCGATCCAAATGAGTCCGAGAGTTATCTCACCAGGATTTTGGGAATGTTTTGGCATCCTTCTTCGGACCATTTGCTCTATAAGCTATCGAGTGAGGAATACTTGAACGAGATGTCGGATCCAGAAGCAGATATTTCTAAGCGAGAAATTCTTAGGACCATTATGAGAGTGTTTGATCCACTTGGCCTTATTTCCTGTTTTAACATTCGCGGTCGAGTTATCTTGCAAGAGATTTGGAGGGAGGGCTACGATTGGGACGAGCCGACATCGGGGCCATTGAGATGTCAGTGGCTGGACTTTTTGAAGTATCTAAGAGAAATAGAAGCAATAAGGATTCCCCAAGCGTATATATCTTGGATACCCGAATGGTCTCGGATTAGCTTGATCACCTTTGTCGAAGCGTCAGAGAAGCCGTTTGCTGCCGTGTCTTATTGGCGTTTTGAGCAAAACGGAAACGTGGAGATAGCGATTGCTATGGCTAAGGCCAAGGTGGCTATAGTTAAGAAATTGTCAGTGCCTCGCTTAGAGTTGCAAGCTTCTGTGCTAGGAGTGCGAGTGGCGGAAACGGTAATGAAATCACACACCATCCAACATGCTGAGCGTATTTTCGTCTCCGATTCGAAGACAGTGCTATCGTGGATTAGTTCCTCTACGTTCAAGTTTCCATCCTTTGTAGCCGTACGTGTTGGTGAGATTTTGGAAACTACTGATCCAAATCAGTGGTGGTTTGTTGGATCTACGGATAGCGTTGCTGATGATGGAACCCGATGGAGAGAGTCGTCGTACAGATTTGAAAGTCAGAGATGGTTTACGGGGCCTGATTTCTTAATACAGGCCAGAGTTAGTTGGCCCATATCTCCGGGAAAAGCTGTTTACCAGGTAAGCGACGTTGATTTAAATGAGGGAGATTTCCTATGGGGTTTTTGATGAGTTGAGACCAAGGTTCCGGTCAAGATGGTATTCGGCGGTAAGAGTGCTGGCACTAATACTTCGCTTTAAGAATATTTTACAGGGAAATGCAACTGAGAAAGTAGTTTTCGCAACACCGTTTGAGATTGTGCAAGCTGAGAACTGGATGTTTAGAAAAATCCAACAAGATGTTTTTCATGCTGAGATTCTTAGTTTGCAGGCGCAGCGATGTTTGAGATCTACTAGTCACTTGTTTTAGATGATGAGGGTACGATGCGCTTAAGCTCGAGAGCCCAGAAAGCAAATCTATCAAACGCAGCACGCAACCCAGCGATTCTACCCAAAACCCATCCGTTAGTTGACCTTCTTGTGCAACATCACTACGAAGCCAATCTACACGCTGGGACAGCTACAACAATATCAGATATCAGGGAGAAAGCTTGGATTATAAGTATCCGTGGTGTTGTAGCCCCGGTCAAAGCAAGATGTTTCATGTGTAGACGAATTAAGGCCAATCCAGTCATGCCACTTATGGGCCAGCTTCCTGAAGCGCGATTGGCTTTCGACTTGAGGCCATTTACTCATGTTGGAGTCGATTGTTTCGGGCCGATGTGTGTCAAATACGGATGAAGCTCTGCTAAACGTTATGGAATGATATTTACCTGTTTGACTTTTCGAGCTGTACAAATCGAAATGCTCAATGATCTCAGTTTGGACTAGTGCACTTTGGCAGTGCGGCGATTTTTGTTCAACCGTGTAGTTACCCGATTCATCTATAGTGACAATGGTCTCAACTTTGTCGGAACCAAAAATCGACTGGAGAAGGACATCAAGGAGATGGAGGCCGCTCTTGGAGAGTACTGTGCGAAATACGAGGGCATTCTTTGGCGTTTATTCCAGCGTATTCGCCTTGGATGGGAGGAGCATGGGAGCGGCTGATAAAGTCCATCAAGGTCAGCTTAGATTTCATCCTAAAGGGTGTGACACCGCGGGAGGACGTTCTTCTGAATGCGTTAGTCGAGGCCCAAGGGCAAATAAACAGACGTCCACTGACTCACATTCCTGTAGACCCAGAGGATCCCAAGCCACTCACCCCGAATTCGATTCTCTTTGGCGATGCTGAACGAGATGTCACAGCGCCTGGAGTGTTCCCCGCTCGGGACCAGTGGAGTAGACTGTATAGTCTTATGAAAGAATTTTCATGACATTGGTATACTGAATACCTACCGGAGATAACACGACGCTCGAAATGGTATAAAGATATAAAGCCAGTGAAGGTCGGGAGCATTGTTCTGGTGATGGAGCCAACTGAAAGTCGTTCGGCTTGGAAGCTTAGCAGAGTTACAACCGTTTACCCAGGCCCGGATGGTGTTGTGAGAACTGCGGATGTCCGTTTGGCTAACAATGTTTTGATGGTGAAAAGGGCCGTTGGTAGGTTCGCTATTCTTGATCTGGAGTCTTCCACTTAGAGTTTCAGACGGGCCCCGGAGCGTCATCGAGCGAATAAACCTTTTTTGATTTCGATTTTTAAAATATTAATGAATTTCTAATTTGGGTTTTTTGGAGCTGGTAACGTTGTGAGTGAAGTCCGAATTCGAAATGTCAGTTTCTTGTGCATATCATTTTTTGCACTATTTTTGTTTTCGATGCCCATGCTACACGTTGACTGCTGCAAAATTTCCAAGGTTCTGACCAATGTAAGAAAGAATATTTTTTTTTTATTTTGTTTTGTATGTGTTTTATAACGTTTTACTTTAATAGCAAATAAAATCAACAATCAATCGTTTGAAATTTGGATCTTTATTTTTGGAAAAGGAAATTTTAGTTAGCCGTGGGTCAACAGAGGTATTTATAGAAATACTTCGTTACCCGAATTAAAGGCAGAAGCTCGCGCCGATTTACGCAGTAGTTCCTTTCAGATCTGGAGAGTACCTTGCTGTACTATGCAACCACTTTCTCTTGACCATCATGAACTTTGGACACCGTGCTCCGACCCCAACATTGCTGATGCTACACACGATGAATATATTTGCAGGTGTGGGATAACCCAAGATGAGGTTGTTGCACAGCTGCCGCTTGAGTTCTTGGAGTGCTTTTACACTCTCCAGACCATCTGAACTGTCAGCCTTTTTCCGTAAGTAGGTGCAGGCCCTTTGCAATTTCAGCAAAATGCTTTACGAATTTTCAGATGGTGTTTATCCTTGGGTGCAGGCCAACTTTTCGCGGCTTCGATTTTGTCAGGATCTGTCCTTACTCCTTCCGCTGATATAATGTGACTCATATTTTTTGCTGCCAGATGGAGCAAGGCACACTTCTCTGGGTCTCAAACACTTCTTTCAGATTTTTTGACGATGCCAATAGCTTGCCTATGACGATAACATCGTCCAGATACACTAGGCAGGTTTTCCACGTGAGGCTTTGCAATGTTTGTTTCATTAATCGCTTGAAGGTGGCCGGAGCGTTGCACAGTCCAAACGGTACCACTGTAAACTTCCATTTCGCTTCAGGAAGCGTATCCAAAGTGTCGCCGATTCTTGGCAGTGGGTAGCTCTCCTTTTTTGCTGATATCGTTGAGACGTCGGTAGTCTACATAAAACCTCGTACTACCGTCTTTCTTCTTTACTACGACCACTGGAGAAGCCCACGGTCTCTGCGATTCTTCAATCAACGCAACTTTCGTCTTCGATACCATTTCAGCAACGTCTGTTTGCTTTGTCAATGGAAGACAGATTGACGGATTGGTCGGGCGTCTCTTGTAGTAAATATACAGCGTACTAACCGATCAGTTTTTCTGCCAGGATACGTTGCTCTTAATCGAAATTACAGAGGCTGAGAATTTTGTTCTTGCTTTTCATGCACTGAACTGCTGCGACTGGTGTTGCATGATTTGTTTCCGTTGTGGTCGATATAGCCTCAATAGGTGCACATTTTCTCGCTATCTATCCCTGTTTTGCCTTTGAATTTAGAATCCTTACAGGGGCCATGTTACTCTTTGGTTCCACTAAGGTCTTTCCACCATGAAGTCTTTCATATTTTCCGGATCCATCAAACGGAACCGGTGGCTACCAGGACTACCTCCCACTTCTGCCAAACAACTGCTTCCGGCGAAGGCTCTAAAATTTGATTTCGGCAAATGACGACTTTTAAGAAGGAAGTGTTGGCGTTTCCGTACACCATCGGTATTTTCATGTTTCCGTATTTCAGGGTTTGTACCCCCAAGTCCATGTTTTCTCATGAAGTCTGTACCAATTATGCACTCGTCACATTGGTCAGCCGCCAGAGACACGTGAGATAATGTTACTCCGGCCAGCTGGATTTTTATGCGGAATTCACCATATACTTTAACCGTTCCTCTCATAGCTGTTCGCAAGCTGCAACAGCTGGTGTTATGCAACCACTACTTCTGCACAAGATCCCTCCTGATGATTGAGGCCGTGTCACCGATGTCTGCTGTTGCCATCCTTACCGCTGGCTACTTCTACCAGAATATTTACTTTCGTTGAAGAATGTTCTTTCGTTCTTTCAGATTTTGCTTTTGTTCGTCCATTTTTTGTTCAAGGTTATGCTTTTGCTAGTCAAATTTTAGTTCGAGACTAGATTTTTCTTTAGTTCGTCCATTTTTAAAAAGAGGTGTTGCATCATCGCAGTCATGTCATTGCCGGTATTTATTTACCTTTCCTTGTCAACGTCAAAGGAGTTTGAATCTGGATCATGCCCCTCGTTGTTCAAAGCGTCCTGAAGTCGCTTTTTCCTCCACAGGCGCTGAGGTTTCTCTTTTTCAACTCGGATTTGAGTTGGACGAGGGTCAACTGCACTACTTTTCGACCCATCACCTTCCTTTACCAGATATTTTTATTTATTTAAGTAAATGATAAAATAAAGCAAAAGTGGGTGAGAGAAGCGACTGGATTGTAAATTGCAAAGGCTGGACTACATTTGGCAAAAACTAAATTGTGTGCACGAAAATGTTTTGTCTCTTTTTCACCATTTACAAATCTGTAGTTTTCTCTCAACTTTTCAAAAATTAATTTACTTGAAAGTTGACGTACCCCTTAACTTTCAAGTAATTTACTTTTTGGAAGCTTAGAATCAACTAATATATTCACAAAAACAAAAAGGAATTAGTTCCTGATTTAATACTGAGATGGCTCTGATGCACGCAGATTTTAAACAAAAAACCCTAATTTTTAACAGATTGTCAAAGTCTTGTCATTGCGCGTCCCATCAAAGCTACGGAGTCACAAATTGTGTATAAATTGTTTCAATTGTTTAAGCTAAAAGAAAACTAAATTAAGCACTTAACTTCTATCTAAACTCAGTTGCTTACTTGATTAGAAAACATTTTTATTGTTCACAAAACATTTCACTGTTTTTTGCAAATAAAATTCTTGTTTATGTTTTCTAAAAGCTTGCAAATGTCAAAAAAGCTTTTTGGGTCAGATTTTGACTACCAGGTGGCAGATGCGTATATGTGTAAGCTTTCACTTTTTGACTTTTTCCGAATGTAGTTTTTACGTAATTGTATTAAGGAAACTGATTGCATTGTGATATCCGATTGAATGTGAACTGCGTCATCTATATTTGAAATACAGAAGATTTCCATATTTGATAGAAGACTGAATCATTGCCGAACGGAGAATGGAATTGCATTTTCTTGTAAAATTGAAATTTGTATGGAGAGCTGGTTAAAACAGAGTATTCTCGAAAGATGCCAGGGGAGTTCAAATATCAGAGTCCCCCAAAATATTGAAGTCAGTCCATTAGTTGAATTTGAAGTTTTAATTAAGAGAAGTGATTAAGTGGTTTAAGCGATTACATTCTGAATTGTAACTATAGTGAATAAAGTAATTGTATTGAAAGGAGTAATTTCTATCATTTGTACCCACGCTAGCATTTTACAATATGATATTATTGACAAGGCTAACCTAAAAATTAACATGGTTTGATAATAAATGCTGGCCGACAATTTCCGGTAAGTACACGTAGTTCGATGTTGTTAGCGGAAAAGCGTGGCGTGCAATTTAGTACAGAACGTACCTGGATTTTTTAACGTAAACCTCCTGTCATGTAGACTTAATGTTTACGAGGTGCCCATACACCCATAGGGAGCAAGGATACGCCTTGCCATCGCTAATCACTCGCTTGTATTATTTAATAGTTCGCTTTTGAATTATACCAATTCGGAACTGTGTTGGAGGCACAAGTTCCACCCTTGGTATGAGTCGAGGCCTACCCAAAACCTCTTGCTGCTCTTAGGGTCGCAGCACCCAGTACTTCATTTGCAACTCTACAATGGGCTAAACCAAAAAGGAAACCCGTACCCGCGATTTGGGTTTAAACCACAGCCACCATGACGCTCCCACAAGGGGGCCTACCTCTAACAAGTCAGGCCCGGACCGAAATCCGGGGGGCTCCTGACTCCCATGGTACCGTGATTTAAGTCCTGGTATGGACTACCGGTGGTCAAGCCTACCAACAAGACCTATGACCGGCAACTTGTAACTGGTCAAATCGTATCATCCATTCATGCTAAAAAATCTGGATATTTTCGATAAGACCAGTTATAGAATAATCTACCCCCGCTTTTTATTAGACAACGTCATTGATGGGCGAAGCCTTGATAATTGGGCGGGGGCCCGCAATTTAGTACAGATAAATGCCTCGAAAACTATAATATGAAGCGAGTATAACATAACCTAGGTTAAGTGTAACATGTCTGCAAGTGCTGATGTATCGGCCACCGGTAATTTTTTTTTTTTTATTGGTGAAAAATATAATGCTAAAGATGAAGTCTCGACATGTCATAGAAAATTTCGTCACCAGGCGGGCATTTTTCGGATATTGTTTTCCATACATAACCCCCATATCTGCAATCTTTATTAAAATATTTGTTTATTTTATTTTTAAACGGACAATACAAATAAATTTGCAAAGTCCGGGGTTTTACGCCGGGGTACTATGCCCATGTGGCGTTTTTTGTCAACAGCACACGGTGTACCGACTTCCCATGTGGTCCCAGCACGTAGCTGGACATTGATCGCTAGAACCTTTTTCAGTGTTTGCAGATCTGTTCAGTGGCAATCGTTGTAATCCTGTTTTCCCAGTAACTCTCAGTAACTCTCCCATTTGCATGGCGGCGGGCCAAACGCACGGTCCCAGGCGTCGAGATTCTCCATACTTTTCAAATAAACACTGCGTTTTTTTTTTAATTTCAAAATTGGTGGTCTTAATCGGACACCCATTACTTGAGCGCGTTTCGAATTCTAGGGACTGAAATTTCTGTCAAAGCTAACAGCTAACAAAGCTGAATGGCAAATTTAACTGCAAATGCAAGTGATATTTCCATATTTCATATACGTCATAGTTAGATATTTACTTCCAATTCTTACTTAAAACTTTTCGATGCTTTTATAAAGATAACTAATTCATAGCATTAAAAAAAATAGAAGAGTATAAAATGGATGACGTAGATGATGAAGTATTATATAAGTAAAATTATGTACACACTTACGTTACGAAAGTAAAACTATTCAAATTAAAGGTCAAGTTATGCGTTTTGTTGGAAACGATTCTTCAATCTTGCAAAATTTTCTGAAATATTTCGTCGCCTTAAATATACGAGTACCAACGCAGGGAACCCTCATTTTGTCAACAAAATTGTACTGGCTTGTAGTTGCTTTTTACTTTGAGAGGAAATGTACTTTGTATTTAATTATTTCTTATTTATTTTTTCAAGAAATTTATTTAACTTAGCTTATTTAGTTTACAAAAACAAAACGAAAATAAAAAATAAACATGATGTCGTTACACGATTTCCTCCGACTCAACCAACATTAATTCAATCTCTCAAAATTTACGTTAAACAACATTTTTATTTTCATAACAGAAAACAAACAATAAATGATGAAGTAAACATTTATATCAAAGCCGGAAAATCCGCTGATTTGACGTTCCTTCATCTGCCTTAAATTTCAGGGAGTGGAAATCATCATGTGTATTATGTAATCTGGCAAGGCCCCGCGTTGCGTGTATTCTTATGTGTCAAGTTACTGCAAAAAAACAGCTGGTCAGGCAATGAATTCACGCGTTATCAAGACTTTATTTTCTTTTTGTCATTTATAGATCATATTAATTTTCATTAACTTAGTGTAACGGAAAAACATTTTATTTAAGATATAGCTGCCATGACCTAGGTACATACATATGTTAAAAATATCGAAAGAATTAGTTATCTCCGCCGGGGTGTGAATTTCGAATCAAATCAGGATTCAAACGAACAAATCCGCTTGGATTTCGTATTTTAAAAGTCATGGAAGGGGAATAAAATGTCCACACGGGATAGCACAATTAAAATTGGAAAGATAATAGTTGTGCACCTACAAATGAATAAAGTATACACACTTCGCGCAAATACTTTGTTTAGTTCGTAATATGCTTTGCAGATGCTATATACACAATATTCACGCTTGTATAGCGGCTTTATTATTTGAGTGATTCATATGTATTCGCTATATATATTTGCGAGATTAGTAATGTTTTGGCAGTACAATTGTATCACTTGAATTGTGAGCAGTGCCAGCACGCCTAAGTAGTTTCAAGCAATAGAATGGCTTTTAAATCTCAACCAAAGGGTTTCGCAACTAAAGCGATTCACGTTGGACAAGAACCAGAACAATGGAACAGTTTGTGCGTTATTCCCCCCATAGTGACAAGCACAACTTTCAAGCAAGACGGTCCAGCCGAACACAGGGCAAGTTTGTGTATATTTAGAAATGTTAAAAATGTAAATCTTTTTTTTCGCATGCCTAGAAGGTTTAGCCGGTAAACATTGTTTCTTAGAAACTTTTCCACTCATCTAAATCAGTTTATACGCGAATTACTATAGTGCAAATGATGCAATTTATAATATTTTTACGATATTACTTACAAATTGAGAGAATCATGATTATACATATACATATCTTTTGCAGACATCAACATCAATAAAAAGATAGCGTGACACGATTAAGAGACTAAACGTCTTTGGCAATTGAATCAAATATACTCGGCATAAAAGTGAATAATGTGTGTTTCTAATTATTCATTGTCGGGTGGCACGTGTGAGAGTTTGAAAGATTTCACCAAACTTGAGTGAAATCCAAATGGGCGGTGCTTCGTTTTGTTTACGCCTGTAAATGGAAGCAGGGGGAAATTTACCCATATCTATATTTATGTGTAGCAGCAAAGCCGATGTTTCGTAAAATTAACCAGTTTTGGAGTGAATGCATTTGCCTGAAATTTTATTCTAGATTTTGATTAATTATCAATTATCTTGGGTTTTCTTGGTATGCAAAAATGTATTTTATCACATTTTGGATGGTATATCTCGCAAAATCTTTTAAAAATCGTTGGAGTGAAAATTAAAAATCAATTTATCGTTTAAGCTGATCATTATCAAATATCATAATTCATAAATATTCTGGGTACAAAATCCCACAACTAAAACTGCAAATTTGACCCTGTCCTGTAATATAACCAGTGACAGGTGCAGAACGTTCTTTAAAAAAAAATTTACGCGAACATGCCTGTCAACCGAAAGTTATGATAAATCCAATTATTTATTTTAGAAATATGAAACAAATTACAGAAGAATTTGTTTGTGCTGTAGGTACATATGTACAAATATTTTTGAAACATTTAGTATGTCATAGTATACAGAATGAAAACCAGAATTTTAATCACACTCATTTAATGAAATCTCCGAACACAATAAAACCCCCAAAAAAAGGATTGTTCTTGAAAAATTGATAAACAAAATAATCAGTTAATAATTATTAATTTGTTAGAGCGCATTGTATTATCATATGTTCATATGTATGAGGGTGCCTACGTGCATATGTATCTTTACGAGTACATAAGTTGATTAGGAAAACTGGTGTTTCACCATGATTAAATCAGCACTTTAATTTTATTCCTACGGCCTACATATATAAATGCATACATGGGTACTCGCAATTGAAGTGTAATTTTTTTAGATTGATAAAACAAAGAAACACAAACAAAAACTTACTTACACTTTTGCGGCAGCAAAAAAATCGAGCATAGTTAAGTGTGTAATACCATAACACCGTGGATAATTCTTAGACGTTTTAAATAAAAAGTTATGGATAAAATATAGCACGGTACGCAGGTAAATAAATAAAATAACTTTCAAAGATACGTTGCACACCGGAAAATCATTTGACAAGTATGTATTGTACAAATATTTAATAAATGTTTTCCGAAACATTAATTATTCCTGTTTTTCAATTATTTTCCGTTTGTTTTTGAATTTGTATTTCAGTCAATGATTTTTTTACCCGGAACGAAAAGTAAATTTACTTAATGGTTTAGTTCATATAAACCAATTGTATTTAATATTACCCAATGCCCCCTTTTCATTCAGCTGTAAAATTCCTACAGGAATTATTTGTAACTTTTTGTACATAAAAAATATTCTGGATGCATTAAATTCGTTCAGAAAAATTAACTCTCATTTATTTTTTTAACCCTATCTTAAAGTGGCGGTTGGCTTTTTGTTAGTAAGTGAATATGATTTAGGAATGTATGGCTTAACTGACGACGGGAGAAACATATCAGTTTGTGTTTTTGAGGAATTTATTGAGTTCACAGCCCCCTCCCTTCCAGATTTATAGTGAAGATTGGTGAATGTAACATATGTTTAATTTTCCTAACTTTTTTTTTTTGTTTCTTAACAAAAATCGTTGCTGTTGTTGGAGTTAAAATTTGTTAATAGCTTATTATCTGCAAATCTTCCTACTTCGTCGGTTTTCTCATTAACCTCTTACCCATGTGGTCAGGTAATTTATCTTATATAGACGATAATGTGGGACTTGTTGAGATATTTAATTGCACTGGTTGTGGACAAATTGCCCATAGAGATCAACGTTCTTTCAGTTGTAATCAGTGTAGTCGCTTAGGTTAACACTGTAGCTTCAGTTAAATAAAAAAAAAAGCTGATAAGAATTGCAGTATACTCGTAATTTTTTTAGTGAGGACTGTAATTTCCATGCACGACTGCGAAATAGGCTAACTTCTATTTTTTACTGATCTTCGCTCTATATGATACCAATCATTAAAAATGATGGTCTGCTGTAATTGTCGTAAATGACTAGAGACAACATATTTGAGGACACTTTCATTTCATTGATGTGTAAACTTTTGTTTTAAGATGGTAGATATCTAATATATTTTCCCTAGGAGCTAGGATTTTTTTTAAATATATAATGAATATTATTTTTATATTATATGGTGTCCGACGAAATTTTTTAAATGTCAATTTAGAATCAACGTTTCAGATATTGCTATTGTTGCAAATGTTGACTATTTGGATATGAGATTTAGATCTTTCCCAATTATTTATATCAGAGCATATAAAAATTGTCCATTCATAGCTCAGTGAATTGTGAATGAATAAATCTTTAAATCTGATTTTTATTAATTTTTATGAGACTTAAAAATTGGCAAGTCACAATTTAGTATTCCTAAAGCACAGAGTTTAATTTATCTGTGAATTAATAAACAACAACTCAGATTGAGTTTGTTTTTGGGAAGAAATGAATGTTTGCATATTTTTCCGTGAGTTAGCGAATGCTCTCTGCGAGCTGTCAAATTTTACTCGCATTCCAAAAATGTGGAACCCAATCTACATTCGCTCGACCAAACCATTCGAGCGAATTTAACCTCCGGATGCTCCTGTTATAAATTTCAACATTTGTGTACCTATATTACTTACTCACTTACTTAAGGTGGCATTACGGTCCAGGGTGGATCTGGGCCTTAATCAACAAGCGTCTCCAGACAGCTGCCTACAGTTTCGCACGCTAAGTGGGTTGAGGTGCCCATCCACTTGTGGGCACCACCTGAGTCGCGGTCTTCCTCTACTGCGCCGTCAGCCGGGGGCGGATTCGAAGATTTTTCCGACTGAAGCATTGGTTTTCATCCGTTCTTTGTGACCTCAGCTCTTATGGCTAAGTCGAAGTTGCTGTAGAGCACGCTCAGTACGTCACTGTATCTCCTCCTCCACTCACCGTCTATGCAGACGGGACCGAAAATCACCCGAAGAATTTTTTTCAAAGCAGCCCAGAGCGCCCTCATAAATTTTTGATAAGATCTATTGCTCTGCGCCATATAGTAGAGTTCGTTGCTAGGTTGTCAACAGTAGATCCGCCCGCGTCCGAGGTTTGTTGTTGCTTCGTAACTTAACTTCCTTGCCAAGGCCGAGCAGTTACCCCGGCGGCACAACCCCCAACTTAGATACCCCTAAGACGACTGGTCGGTTTTGTCAGAGTAGCCCGGATAAGGTCTTATTTGTTTTATTCCGGGATTTTACTTCAGCATTCAGTGACCGTCTAACTCTCGCAGCGTTCACTTCGTATTGACTCTCTGCTCAGTGACAGTGTTTTCGTACGATATACATATATCCATCTCATCTCTCTTAGAAGCCAAATCAATTAATTTGTTTTCGCCTTTGTGTACCGCGTGTTTCTTTCTGTGCGCAGTTAATACTGTTTGAGGTTAAGATGGCCTCGGGGCCAGAAAGCAAAAAGCCCGGGAATAGGTTTGAAATCCTTGGGGAGTCCACCCCCGGAATTCGAACCAAGATCAAAGAAAAATAAACTTTCCTCCTCTGTAGAATTCTCCAACCTTCCCAATATCTCAAACATTAAAAACCGAGTTTTGTATTTATTGCACCTGCAAGCGAAAAACAAACATTGTCTTCCGTAAGCATTTTTGTACTTAAAAAACAATAGATTTTACACTCTGAATGACTCGAACTGCAACCAACTTCAGACTGCTATAATTTCCAAACCGTTCATGACAGTGAGCTCAAATTTTGACGCATGACAGATAATTTTGATTGCTTTATATTTGGCTGGAAAACCACAAGTAGCTATCGTTAGTGCCCTCCAGCACCTCAACGTGAATAAATCATTTGTGTCTCGAACGATAGCTCGTTCCGTGATAAAGTGAAGGCTCGAATTGAGCGAAATCCGCTACGATTGCACGAAAGTGGTGAGTTGCCGAATTTGGTTTTTTCGGATTTTTTTTTTTTTTTTTTTTTAAAGAGCTTAACACTCAAGTGGGTATGAATACACTTATAATGTTAGGTTTTTTGGAAAATAGGATAGAGAGAGAAAGAAAGATGAGTCGCCATTTGTTATCGAGCAATATGTCAACAAAGAAAATGACCGAGTTTACTTGCCAGAGAGGCTCTTCGAAAATTTACACCTTCGGTCGGCCACCAGAAAGCAGGCTGCACCGATGGTGATGGCTTGGGCCACCATAACCGTGGACCGTGGCGTCAAAATTATTGCGATCGTATACCGTAAAACTGTCGTAGAGGCTGTATTGAAGCCTTGGGCAAACAATCATTTCGGTCAGAGACCGTGGACATTTCAACAAGACTCGGCACCGTCTTGCAAAGCGTGCGTCAACCAAGATTGGATTGCAAATTCTCCGGATGCAAATCCGTTGGATTTCTCTGTCTGGGGTATTTTGAAGGCGAAGGTTGGTACTAAAAAATACCAAAGTTTGGACCACCCCAAGCAAGCACTTCGCCGGGAATGGGCCAAAATACCGCAGAGCACTTACGTGCAGCGTGTGATGCTTTCTTCGGCCGTCTCAAGACCATTATTCGCGCCAAAGGTGGATATATTGAAAACTACTGATACAATTTGAAAATTGATGTATTTTCCAACATTTTTTGCTTTGGCACAATAAAATTTATCAAAAAAAAAAAAAAAAATATAGCATTTTAAAAAGTTGGAGTTCGAGTCATTCACCCTGTATAAGTACGGAGTATGAACATATCTCGCAACCTAGAGATGGTAATATTTTGATTCTAATCAAATCCCAAAAAGTTGCAGATAAATTCTTGCGTGTTACTAACCTTGCAAATCAATGTCCAGTTACGATCAAACTACATACCAATCTTAACTCTTCGAAAGGCATTATTTATGCTTAATTAATATTAAGGAGGAGGAAATAGTTAACGAGTTCAAATCACAAGGTGTAACCGAGGGGTAAAAATTTAAAAAAACCTTTGAAAACATTTAACGTCCAACAGGTTTGGTACTCTTAACATTTGACCGGTATCAGTTGCCATTGAAATAGCATGGTATACAACAAAAGCCAAAGAATACATTCCCAATCCGATGAGATCCAGGAACTGCCAACTCCTCGGGCAGACGACTAAAAGGTGCACTAAAAATAAAATGTGTGAAAACTGCAACCTCCCGCCACACGACCCCAATAACTGTACCCGCACTATATGTGCTAACTGTTCAGACTAACATCCTTCTTCATCAAAATCATGCCCCAAATACTTGCAAAATAAAGAAATTCTGACAATAAAAACAAGAAACAAGTGCAATTACAAATAATCTTATTAGTAACAATACATATTATATGAACACACCTGATTCAGATGACAATGCATAATAATAACAAAATTTAGACGTACCCTACTTCCACTTTGCCCAACGATGCCCGCAACCTACAACGGATCAACAAAATCTATATGAAAATAAGATAAACATTATACAATGTCAAAGGATTTATAAATTACTACGACGAACCAAACATCCTTATAAAACAATACTCCCCCCTCGATTATATCAATTCAAAAAACTTATTGCGCGTTTAATTTTACACCAATCGTTTACCCCGTATTTTAAAAACTTTCCAGTAATCATAACTTCAAAACAAGATATTGGTATTCTAATTAAAAAAACATTCCACATAAAATAACTCCTATAGTTTCCAACATATTGACATTAGCTTTTGAAATACATCTACCTATTAAATTCACATTAGTTTCGGCTTATATTTTACCTAGACAGAAATTTAAAAGAGACGACCTTACTAATACTCGTATCATTGTCCAAATAAAAACACTTTGGGGCTCCTCAATCACTAATCGCAGAGGTGCGATAGTTGAAAACTTCTTGTCTAAATCTAATCTAATGATCTTAAATGATGGTTCCCCAACACACTTCTCTACTCATAACACCCTGACACACGACGACATAACCTGCTGCTCTCCCGAATTGTATGGTAAGGCCTCTTGGCAAATTTTGGATGATATCCATAATAGCGATCATTTCCCAATAATTTGTAATCTTGTTATTGGTTCAACTTACGCTCAAACTTTAATAAATCAAAAGTTTAAAATTGATCTTGCTGAGTAGATTTGTTTTCAAAAGCACATACTTCCCGGAATGTATTCAGAAAATTGGAAATACAAGTTTATTCATCTTAATCTATATTGTCCCCTTCAGAGTAATCCTCATCGGCTGCAACACACTTATGCCAGCGCTTGATCCAATTCTCGAAACATTTTTTATATTCGGTTTTCGGTATGTCTATCAATGATTCCTGCGATTTTTCCATTACTTCCTCTCGGCTGCTGAAACGCGTTCCCCGTAGTGGTTTTTAACTCGATTGAACAGAAAGAAGTCACAGGGAGTCAAATCAGGTGAATTCGGTTGCTGTTGGATGGTATTTGTTGCATTTTTCGTCAAAAAAATTACGAATAATGATGGCACTGTGAGACGGTGCGATATCATGGTGCAAAATCCACGAGTTTTCTGCCCACAATTCTGGTCTCTTTCGGCGAAACGTCTCATAGCGCCCAAATAATACTCTTTGTTTACTGTCTGGCCTTGTGGCAAAAATTCATGATGGACTACACCGTTGTAATCCATGAAAACCGTAGGCATTGCTTTCTTTTTTGACTGAAAACGGCGTGGTTTTTTTGGTCTCGGCTCATTTGGTGAACGCCATTCACTTACCTGATGTCTGGATTGCGTGTCGAACTCATAAACCCACGTCTCGTCTCCAGTAATGATCCTCTAGATGAATGTGGGATCAGATTCAGCCTCGCAAATCATCTCTTTTGCGACGTTAAGACGGTCTCCTTTTTGCATGAAATTGAGGTCTTTTGGCACCAACTTTGCTGCTACACGACGGAAACCCAAATCATTAACCAAAATGTCTTGGACGGATCCATAGGCAATGTTTAAGTCCTCCGCTATCTCTCTGATGGTTAATTTGCGGTTATTGACCAACATTTCTTTTACTTCATCAATGTTTTCGTCGGTTTTCAATATCGATGGTCTGTCACTGCGTTCATCATCTTCGATTGACTCACGACCACTTTTGAACCGCTCGTGCCACTGGTAAACGACCGTTTTCTTTAGAGAATCGTTGCCGAAACACTTTTCCAACATTTCCAACGTTCGCGCATCATTTAATCAGTTTTTTACGCAAAATTTAATACAAGTTGTTGTTGCAAATTTAAATCCATTTCTAAAATTGTAAAAAATCGCCAACACACATAGAGATAGATGTACTCTTGGCTACGTACGAGTAACTTTTGCAAATGTTAAGCTATGACGCTAAGATTTAGAGGGAATGTCAACAACAGATTTACCAACTTAACCAAAAAAAAAAAGAATTCAAATCGGAACAATGGGAGCGCCACACGGTGGTGTGGTGCGGGAACTTTTTGATCAAGGTGGTATACTGACAAGTATTGTCAGTAAATAAGGCTTCAGCCAATATCAACAAAGAGGCTGCTCTGCTACATATAGCAATACGAATTGCCGTCAACAAGTCGATTTCTCAAAGCACAATGAAAGCTTCTAAACATACTGTGGTTTGGTTGAACCCGGAGCTTAATGGCCTACGTAATGAAAAAGTCAAAACATGGAGAGTTTTTAAAAATTAACCTAATCAGGGTAATTAGTTTGTTATAAAACAAAAATGATCAATTCCTCAGAAAACTTAAAACTGCAAGGCAAATAGCCTTATACATTTCACCTCGTCTATCAAGCCAAACTCATCTTGAAACAAGATCTGGCATAATATCCGTTGTTTGATTGGTGAACATACACAACAAACAATAAGAATCATTGAAATTTCCACAGGTCCTCTTGCAGATCCAACCGTAATTAGTAACCATTTTGCTCTCACTTGGTCCAACTTTCGAAAGACGAAAATTTTAACTCAAACTACGTCTCACAAAAACAACTCTCTCTTCTTTCTACTATAGATGAAAATCTTATTTCGGCTCCCGCAAGATTAATAAAGGTAAAAATTTCGCTTTTGGAGCTTGAAAGTTGTCTAAGCAGACTTAAAGGTAAAACACCCAGCAGCGACAGAATATCATACCCTATGTTAAAAAAACCTACCACCCCCCTGCGCAACCTTCAGGCTTACGCAACTTTACAATAAAATTTTTGATACCGGTATTATTCCACAAAATTGGAAGCAAGCAACATTATTCCCATTACCCAAACCAAAGAAAAACATAAGCAGTGTAAATAGTTTCAGGCCAATATCCCTTATACCCTGCATTACCAAAATTCGTAAAAAAATCGTAGCCAAAGGAATATTTTGTTGTATGGAATGATAAAAAAAAGCTGATAAAACTCAACCATGTGATTTTCCAATCAAATAAAGGCTGCGCCGATGCCCTGTTCCATCTAGATTTTCAGATATCCAATGCCCTATCTGCATGCAACCATGTTACAATTCTCTCCTCTTAGATTTCGAAAAAGCTTTCAACAGGATTGGAATTCATATAATACTCAATAGACTAAAATCGTGAAGCACAGGTCCAAAAATGTTCAACTATGTTAAGGATTTCCTTATCAACAGGAAAATCGGAGTCAAAATAAACAATTGTTTCTGTCCTTTTTATGCATTGGCAAATGGGATTCCACAAGGATCTCCACTCTCTGTGGTATTGTGTATTATAGCCTTTGATGACCTAGGCACAATCATATCAAATTATAAACAACTTCACACGTCTCATGCCGACGATTTCTTCATTTTGTGTAAGCACAATGACACGTCAACTATAAATTTATTAATGACAAACCCCCTTAATGATATACTTGTTTGGTCTCCTTGTCCAGACCAAGTTATCTTTAGATAAATGTAAGACTCTTCATATTTTCCGTAAGAAATTCTGTACTACAATTTCTCTTTCTTTAAACAATGTCAATATTAATAATGTTGATAGTTATATTAGGTATATTAGGTTTAATATTTAACAGTAAATATAACTGGAAAACTCATTGTTTGGAGTTAAAACAAAACTTATCTAGAAGAGCAAATATTATTAACTATTTGGCAAGTAACAAATGTAATGTTCATGTAAATACGCTATGTAATATAGCGAAATCACTAATTTTAAGTAAGATTGACTATGGACTAATTGACTGTGACAATTCACCAACATCAACATTAAACATCATCAAACCACCCTACCACCAATGTGCTCGTAGAAGCCTGAATGCGTTTCCAACAAGCACTATAAAAAACATGCTGGTTGAAGTCGGACTACCCACCTTGGAAGAAAGAGTTGCGTCCACAAAAGCCAAACTCTTTATCAAACTAGCTTTTTCAAATGGTTCTATACTGGTAAAACGAATACCATCAGCTGTACCCATTTCAATAACTTCGGCTAAAGATTCGGGCATTCGCGCTAAGATAATCGCCAAGTACACTCCACGCTATCCTCCATGGTGCATACAACCTAAATCATTTATCATGAATCTGGAAAACTTTAACAAAATAGTGCTACCATCCAAATCTTTTGCCAAGTTTTCCTAAGCATTTTTACGGAACTAAAAAAAGAAGGGTGGAAATTCTTATTTTCAGATGGTTCTAAAACTACACAAAACACATCTTTTACATCTGTTACTGAAAACGGCTCACTGATATGTGTAGGACTTCTAGATAATAAAGTATCTATATTCACTGCTTAAGCTTTTGCTACTCTGAAGACCCTAACCACATTCGCTATGCATGCAGGCAAATTTGTTATAGCTTCAGACAGCCTTTCAGTGATATAAGCAGTGCAAAACCCTGATCACAATACTGAAATTATAGGTAAAATCTGTGATTTTCTTATCAGCAAGCAAAGCAAATTGAAGCTGATGTGGGCACGAAGCCACATGGGTATAAAGGGCAATGAACTCGCTGACGTAACTGCTGTGCAAGCCCATAATACACCGATCTACAATTTTGAAGTTTACACCAAACTTGATCAGCTGCAGGATGTCAATCAAAAAATCAAATTGAAACTTTTGTCGGACCGGAACGGTTATCGTCATCACTACTCGACAATCAAACTTCCCTACCACCACAACAAAATCTATGAATACCACCTTCATTAGATTGCGGCTTGGTCATACAACCACATGTCCAACCTGCAGAGTTTGCGTCGACATTAACCACCTATTAAACTTGCACAATTGTCCAGACAGAACTACTCATCAACTAAACTCAACACCCAACTTGTCCATTTACGAAGCCTTAAAAAACACTAGTCATGATGAATTCACTCTTTTGTTAAAAAGAATAACATAAGTATTTAACCTTAATTAAGTTAATACTAATTTTTACATTAAGCTACCTCAGAGCCGAAAGTCCCAGTAGCTTGTGTTCGTTTTCCTGTTAACATTGTAATTTAAATTACATGGTAATAAATTACGAGTCCGTGACTTTTTGAATTTCTGACCTCTGTACTGAAACAGCAACACTGCTCCTGTCAACAGGCATCTGTCAGTTGACTCCTGTCAAAATTTAAACTTGCTGCGTCAGTTAGTTTGTGTTTGACAGCTATTTTTATCAGACTACTCACTAATTTGAGGAGAAAATGGAAAAAAGTGAATTTCGTGTGCATTATTTCTTGCGAAAAAAAACCATTACCGAGACCAAGGCTAAGCTTGATAAATACTATGGGGACTCTGCACCATCGATTTCAATGGTAAAAAAGTGGTTTACTGAATTTCGTTGTGGCCGTACAAGCACTGAAGATGCCGAACGTCCTGGACGCCCAGTTGAGGTCTCTACACCCGAAACAATCGAAAAAATTCACGATATGGTGTTGGCCGACCGAAGATTGAAAGTGCGAGAGATTGTGGAAGCCGTAGGGATCTCGCATGGCTCAGTGGTTTCAATTTTGAATGATCACTTGGGCATGAGAAAGCTTTCCGCAAGATGGGTGCCGCGTTTGCTCACAGTCGACCACAAACGCAATCGTGTAACAACTTCACAGGAAGGTTTGGCGTTGTTTAATCGCAATATGGAGGAGTTTTTGCGCCGTTTTGTAACCGTGGACGAAACATGGATCCATCACAACACACCAGAGAACAAACAACAGTCAAAACAGTGGGTTTCTAAGGGTGAATCGGCGCCAAAGAAGGCCAAGGTGGGTTTGTCAGCCAATAAAGTTATGGCGACTGTTTTTTGGGATGCACGCGGGATAATCCACATTGACTACCTTCAAAAGGGAAGAACAATCAATGGGGAATATTATGCCAACTTATTGGACCGATTCAATGACGATTTGAAAAAAAAACGACCTCATTTGGCCAAGAAAAAAGTTCTTTTCCACCAAGACAATGCAAGGGTGCACACATGTGCAGTTGCCATGGCAAAAATCCATGAATTGGGCTATGAATTGCTCCCTCATCCACCCTATACTCCAGATTTGGCTCCGAGCGACTACTTCTTGTTCCCAAACCTGAAGAAATGGCTTGGTGGAAAAAGATTTGACTCCAATGATGAAGTCATCTCGCAAACAAAGGCCTATTTTGAGGACCTCGACAAATCATTTTTTTTGGAAGGGATAAAAAAATTGGAGAAGCGTTTGACAAAGTGTATAGAGCTCAAGGGAGACTACGTTGAAAAATAAAGTTATTTTTTTATCAAAAAATCTGTGTTTTAATCCAAAAGTCACGGACTTATTATAATAATACTTCGCCGTTGATTCCATGTGGGGAATTCATCCACTGTCCCGATTATAGTGCTGCTATTTCCGTCTGCCCGTCAGCACTCGCGCTTGTAAGTTTTGCAAGTCAAGTCCGGATGGACATCGATCGGTACCCGATGGTTAACCACATGGAACAAATATAAGTACAATTGATGTGTAGGCAACAGTTAGAGCATTGGAAATCGCCAAGGTGATACCTCTCAGCGCCTACCCTATTTCTGCAACACCCAAACATGGACCTATTTATTTTACCAATGCATGGAAAGATTTTGAACTGACGGATTCAGATGGCTTCATTTTTTCCGCATTTCTGGGATAATACCTGTCTCAAATATATGGTAAAATAGTGCGAGAAATTGAGATGGTCGTGCCCAAGGTAATCTATTGTACTACAAGACCTCATTTTTAGAGGGGTGAAATTTGAATCGCTTGCATAGTTTGATCAAGTTTGGTCAATATTTTTACAGAGGGATAAGTTTTGCTTCCCGAAAAATGTTTTATATCATCACAAAGTTGCTAAAATGAAAATTTCGATTTTTCTATGTTTTATGGAAATTGTTTTGAAATAAGGGCCAGTTAACGCTATCAATTTGGAATTTTAGTGGTATCTGGTTTGCCTATCGAACCCGAATGCGACGATGAAAGAAGACTTTTTAAGTCTGGGACAATTCTCTGCAAGGTTCTTGAATATAGTTCTACGCACTTACGAGTATATCGAAAAACCTCGCAGAGGATTCAAGAAATAAATCCAAATACATATGTAAATATAGATAGATAGTAATTGTGTGTCCCCATTGTTCCGTTTAATAAACAATGTACATTTGATTCGCACGATTTTATTGTTTCCTGTCCTACATAATTTCTGGCTGCAAAATCGCTTGCTTCAGCGCTTCATAGTGAAATTCTCCAATGTGTCTTCAAATCCAATGAAAAGCATTTCCTTATTGAAGGTTTATTTTAAAATATCATGAAAATCGCGTTCAAATATTTCTCTTACCGATTCCTTACTGCCGATTTGCAGTATGTAGGCGCTAAAAATATTGCAGGTCTAATTTTGTAGCTATATTGCCAAACCCGAATTAGACACCAAGATTTTTGCATTCATTCATTTGTTTATTTTGTTTAGCTGCACAAGTGTTTGTTAGATGTTCTCGATACTTCCAAATTTTATGTTAGGTAAACTTTTTTTATTTTATTGCCACTTTGAAATACTGACTCTACGAGCATGTACCCTTTTTTCTGAATTGCATGAGTAAGAAATATTAAATCCTACCTAAAGAATTTTTCCAACATCTTCTGCAATTCAAATTGCAGAAATTTGGTGCTGAAAATGAATTTAAGATATTCACGTAATATGATAAAAGACGAAAGGAATGTACTTTATCTTGGTTTTGGGTTGCGATTATATAAAGAGTGAACAGATAAGATGTGCAGTCAAATCGCATGATCGCGGCGGCCAATTGATGAAAGCTCACCGTGAGATGACCCAGTCGCCAAATTTCTCCTCCACAAATTTGGGCGTTGCGTCGCTTCTATGGCGTGTATCGCCGTTTTGTTGGAACCATAGCTAAGATATGTCAATATTACCGATATATCCTCCTTCTAACCACAGAAAGTCGGTTAACTTCGCTCTATACCTGATATATTTTTCAACATTTCTCTATGCTTTTATAAATTCAACAGCTTGTCACAATATTGCCACTCAATATTTAGATAAAAATTTTTGTTCAAATTAGGTATACATATTACCTTCCACTAATGCGGTAGTTACCGTGCACATGTTCGCATTCTTCGATATTGTGCGCTTTTAATTTTTCATACTAGCCACATTGGATAACTCGATAGGCTATGGGTCAAAAGGTAATTTAAATTTTCCTGGCATTATAAGAAAAGTTATAATTACTGGAACTCCTTTTTTTGTGTTCTGAACCTATGGAGGGTCGATTATCAGTGAAAGTAGATTTGCTAAGTCTAATTCATTTATTTATTTCTTTTTTATTGGGGTGGCCCCTATAGCTTTTGCAATAATAATAAAAAATAAATAATCGCAAGTTTGTATAAATGCATCCACAGATATAAATATTTCGGCTATACATAAAAGTACGTATTTGTTGAGTGGTTATGAAAGCCTTAGAAAAAAGTCACATTTTAAAATTATACTTTTTTTCAATTTCAACGTTCGATTTCAATAAACAGAAAACCAAAAGTCTAGGACGGGGTCGACGATTGTCACAAATGTTGATCGTGTTTTAACTGTCGACTAACATCTTTGAAATTTCGTTTTTTTTAATGAAATAAGAGCGGCAATTCTCAGTCATTTATTTTATCTACTTTAATTAGCTTTTCGTGTTCTAGGAATTTTATTTTTTCTTTTTATTTAAGCTAAAAAAATTTTTTTTCTCGCATACATGTAGACTTGTATAGTATATTCAAAAATATATCAATACATTTCCATGAGTAAATGAAAATTGTGTTTAAATGTTTAGATGATTGGATAGCGGTCCTATTACCAGTTGCATCATATGCTGAACGTGGGTAACCGAGGCGGCACTTTTATCTACAATATAGTGAGTTAGGTGGCCTTTTTGACATCATTGATCTCAATTTAACCAGGGCCAATAAAAAATGTTCAAGTTGGCACTTGATGATAAGCAATTAAATAGATTTAAATTAAAACATTGTCTTTTAAACAAAGAAATTATCAGCATTCAGCCCTGAAAGTTCTGACGTCGATCATTTGATGGACTCCAGCAAAGCAATCATTTATTTAAAAAGCATAATAATTTGATAATCAGCATTTTTCCAAATACATATAGAATTTCACTGTAAGTTTATTTTGGACGAATATATTCGTACCCTTTAATATAGACATCTTTATTAATGAACATATAGTAATGTAAAATCACATTTATATGGGCATAATGCGTCAGCTTTTTGATTTATTGGAAACTTTATTTCTTCTTTGGATATAGCCTTTAAGAAAAATTCTTCCTATATTTCGATTTGTTAGTACAGCATTGGTAAACTATTGAAATACCTCAACCTTGATATCAAGACGAGAAGTGAATTTTTCCAACATTCTCCTCTATAGAACACAATTTTCAAGCCTTAATTTGTCTAAAAAAAAATAATCAAACGATTATATTTATTATTAATATTATGGGTAAATCAAATAAATTAAAAACAATTAAATTGAATAATAGCTGATACACATATAAATATACTGGATATTTTCAGACGATAATTAAAAGTTTATTATTTATACATATGCAAAGATGTGTTATCCTATACATGTCTTGAAAATAATTATGATTAAGTTCTTCCTTTCAAGTTATGTAAAATCGAAAGGTATAATCGTTTTGATAAGACCCGTAATATCTAAAATTGGTTAATTTCCAAATCTCAGATATGTTTTTTAATAAATTATTAATTAGTCCTTAAAAGTGGTTCTCCAGGAATGCTATGAAATAATTAAAGATAATGTACACCATGTACTCGTATACCCTTTAATAATTCCCTTGGTTGGACATACATTTTTAATCAACTTATCACTATAGAGACAACTGTTCTAATCAAAGCTATTAAAATTCAGTCAGTATGCTCAATAGATTAACCGGACTTCAAAGACGCTCTTGAGAAGATAAGCTCCGAATCGAGTTTCTTAAAAAACAACTTACCAAAGTTGATACTGTTCTCTTTTGAATTTATGTTACTAATGATGAATATAGTACTTTAAAATTGTTTCGATAAATTATGTGCTTTGGTGGTTATTTTCATTCTCCCAAATTAAGAATATTTTTCATGCCAAACCGTCAAGTCCAAGGCAAACGTAACCACACTATGGCACTGTCAAACTAAAATTCTTTAGATCTTACGAAAAATTTAATACATAATGGTAGAAACCGATTAAGAACCACAACACAAAAAACACGAAAAGTATAATTACAAGAATTTTGTATCATCGGACTTTGAGAGAGTAGTCAAACAATGACTGTGTTTGTTTTTAAGTTGTTTTCCTTCTACAAACTTGTTTTTATTCAGAATGATTATCGAAACATTTATTAAATTTGAAGCTAAACAAAGCAATACACTTTTCAGAGATAAATCACAAAAATAAAAAAAATATTTACACGTGAGTTTTACGTACGGAGATGCGCACATTGCTGAATGTACCTAGTCCTGTCATAAGTTCTGTTACAAATATAAAACGCTATAACAAAAAAACCAGTCAACATATTGTACATATTCAAAATTTTCATTTATTAGACCACAATATTGGTTATTAAAAAAATTTGGATTCACTCGAAATGACTGCCTTTTGCTTTAACGCAAGCTTCCAAACGGTGTGGCTATTGGGCTATAGCGGCACGTACGGTTTCCATGGAGATTGTGGACCCTGCTCTAGTTAATGCTGTTTTAAGGCTTTCCAAATATTTGTGGGAAGTCTTGCAGGCCATGTTCTCCAATTCTGACCACAAACCATAATCCAGTGGATTCAGATCTGTACTCCCCGACGGCCAAATCTTCTGCTGCTATAAAGCCAGGAATATTGATTCTGAGCCACTCCTGCGTGGTTTTGGCTTTGTGTGCTGGAGCAGAGTACTGTTGGAAGATCCATTTGTGTCCATTGAAAAGGGTATTGGTCAAACCCTTCACAACACCCTCTAGCACTTCTTGACCCATGGACCGATGATAGGCTTTCATATGCAGGTCGTCCCGAAGCAGCCTAGACATGGATCTGGTTGATATATCCAACTCCTTGGACGTGATCTTCTGCTTCCTAAGGGGATTTTTCCGAATTCTTTCACGTAATATCTTTTTTAGTACTTAGATACAAATTGAGTAGAAAGTAGAACTGATTTAAGATTTATAACTTAAAACCTTGAACTGCGACACAAGAATAGATTGCTTAAATTACTTAAGAGGTAGAGATTATAGGGAACAAAGAAGGGATTAAGGATGGGTAGTTAAAGAAGAGAAATGCGAGAGGACTGCACTTTTAAAGATTGCACGGTTAGAAATGAGTTTGATTTGCGGTGGTAGTGAATTCCATAGTTTGACAGCATGAATAAAAAATAAACGGCTTGAGTTCAAATATTGGTGGCGGAAAGGAACTATACTTAAATTTCTTACAGAACGATTAAAGACGAATTTGTTAAATAAGTAGGACGGACATTTATTGTTAATGATTTTATGTAGGAATATACAATTTCTTGTATTGATGTATTGCTTTTTTGAGTGTTCAGAAATATGGTCATATCTACGGAGGCCGTATACTTGTAACTTATGCTGGGTCAGTGAGTCGAGGGCGCTGTAGACAACATCAGCGTGCATAATTATTGGGACTATTAATGCTAGTACCAACTTGCGTCGAGTTTCCACCGGAGTAAAATAAGCCGATAGCCATAATTAGCATAAACATTCGTAAATCCGAGCAATGACTATTTGAGTATGACTGTAGCCTGATAGAGTACGATCAATAACAATGCCAAGACTAGTGCAATGCTTAACAGCAGTAATTTTATTATTGCTTACGCATATATCTAGTAGGATATTCAAGTTAAATTTTCTTTTAGATATTGGTATAACATGAGATTTTAGTGGGTTCAGAAGCAGCCCATTAATGACGGACCAAGCATATATTCGGGAAAGATCTTCATGAAGTTGAACGTCGTCAGCATAAACATGAACAGATATTTACGTGCAGATTGATGGGAGATCATTGATGAACATGCAGAATAATAATGGCCCAAGAATTGACCCTTGAGGAACTCCTTGAACTAAAGCTTTTAGAGAAGAGGGTTTGCCGGCAGAGGTAACTCTCTGAAATCTTCTTGATAAATAGCTACCAATAAGTTTGACAGCTCTATCACTGAAAGCAAACAAGTTTTTTAGCTTCCACTTTAGGATGCTGTGATCTACCCTATTGAAAGCTTTCGAAAAGTCGAGCAGACAAAGAAGACTAACATAGCCCTTGTTATAATCCTGCCTTATTTCGTCAAGTAGGTTTATCATAGCCGTAGAGCATCTGTGATTTATTATAAACCCTGATTGTTTCGGGTAGAACAAGTTGTTAGTAGCTACATGGTTCAGGATTTGCTTCTCTAAGACTTTTTCAAAAATTTTTGATAAACAAGGTAGTATGCTAATTGGTCGGTAGTCGGAAGGGGAATTTGCTTTTGCTTTTTTGGTAATTGGAAGCACCCTTGCAATTTTCCAAGGCATAGGAAAAGTTGATGTGGTAATGCAAAAGTTAATAACATGAGTGAGATGGACAACAATATGAGGTAAAATAAGTTTAATAAACCGTATTGATCGACCATCCTCTCCGATAGTGTCAGACTTAACGGCGATGGTGCATTTAAAAAGTTCATCTTCATTCAACACTTCCAAATCTTGCACAGAACTTTCCATCTCGGCCGATATGCGGTTAGAATCGAGATTATTATCATGGAGTTGATCGCCTACGAAAAAGTTATTAAGAAGATCTGGATCGAGAGCACTTTGAGGGTGAAGGACTTTAGAGGCACCAATTTTTTTTTATTTCTCCAAAGTGTTTTGGCGGGTAAAGAGGCATTAAGCTTTGATGTAAAGTAGTTCTTTTTATATACACGTATAACCAAAGTTGCATGATTTCGGGCTTGTTTAAATGCTTCCCAATTGACATTCGTTGATCTGCGCTTCCATCTACTGTGCAATTATTTCGAATCTTGATTATATTAACCACATCGGAGGTGAACCATGGACAGTTTTGGTTTTGCACTCTTACTGTTTTTGTCGGTACATGTTGATTAAACAGTTGGGTTAGGATCGTTTGAAAGGAATCATCTTTGTCATTGGGATCTGCCTTCAGTCTGCACTGCATCCAAGAGGCGGATGTTGTAGCTAGTTGAAAGGCATTAATATCAACAGAATTGAAGTCTTTATAAGTGAAAGAGTCAGTAGTAGAACATTTAGATAAATTCATATTGTATGTCAGGAAGATAAGGTCATGATCAGAGATATCAAAAGATATCTGGTCAGAAAGAAGGACGAGCTTAGGATCAGAGACTATAAAAAGGTCAAGACTGGGTGAACAATCTGGGACAAAGCATGTTGGGTATGAGTTATTAATTATTCTCAGACCAACAGAGGACCCTGAGTCTTTCAACTGATATGCGCGTGCGTCATTTCTTAACAAATCAGCATTGAAATCTCCACAAACAATTATATGCTCATAAAGTGCACAACATTTCGAAAGAGTAAGAAAGAAAGGCACCGAAGAACATCTTCGAAGACCAGACACTTAGTGGTAAAGCCACAGCAATAAACTCAACACCAGGTCCACTGAATTTAAAAATGCTTTCTTACTTAATAGTTGACTTACAGTAAATTGCCACACCTCCACCTGTGGTATCAGTGATTCTATCATTCCTATGCAGTTTGAAATTTGGTATGTCATAGATTTCATCAGATATATTTGGTTTAAACCATGTTTCATTCACCCAAATAACATCAATACAAAAAGTTGAGAACAAGTATTGTAAATAGTCTAATTTAGTGTCATTTAAGCTACGTGCATTTAGATAACAAACTCTGAGTCCATTAAATCGCTGGAAAATAATATTTGCCATAGTGTATGTTGATTCTTCATTCATACTATACACCTCACTGGAGGAAGAGCTTGAAATATCCATAGTATAAAATTAAGAGCAGGCGAGAAAAAAATGTGGATTCCTTGCGAGGGTGATGGTGAGGGGAGGAAATTTAACAAAAGTGGGAGAAGAAATAGTGAATATGAAGTTTACAATAACAAACTTTTTGAATAAAGAATTTCATATATTAGATGGAGTGAAAAGTGACATCGTTGACCGCCAGAATGCGTTGCTACTGCAAAAAAGGTTATGGTGCCTTGAAGTCCGTTCATATTTAGGCAGACATGCCAAATTTCAGTGCGATACTGTATTTAGTTTTGTTTTGACAGCTGATTTGTTGTTGACGTGTTTAGCATCATGTTGAGTATGGACAAAAACGATTTTCGTTCTCTCATAAAACATTATTTTTTGAGAGACAAGAGGGCGAAGGAAACAAAAGAAAAGTCGGATAAATATTATGGGTCTAATGCTCCGTCAGATTACACCGTTAAATATTGGTTTCGAGAGTTTCGTGGTGGCTGCAACTCCACTACCGATCAAATCCGCAGCGGCGGGCCCTCCGATGCGGTTACAGGAAAGTGAAGGTGCGCGAGCTAGCAGATACCACAAAGATTAGTACTGAGCCCACACGCCACATTTTGGGCAATATTCTGCATATGAAAAAGTTATCCTACCGCTGGGTGCCACGAATGACCAAAAACACGAAGGCGAGAGCACTTCGAAAGAGTGTTTGGACTTGCTGATGCGGAATCGGGCGGACTATTGTCTCTTCCCAAACCTCAAAAGAAGGCTCATCAATAAAAAATTCAGCTCACGCGAGGAAATCATCGACGCCACGGAGGAGTATTTTGCAGACCTTCCGGAAAATTACTTTTCGGATGGGATCAAGAAGTTGGAAAATAAGTATATCAAACTAAAAGGGGACTATATTGAATAATATACAAAAAAATTAAAAAAAATTTTTTTTTAATTCTCAAGGAGGTCACTTTTCACTCCATCCAGTACTTGTCGCAGCGGCAGAAGCAAGATCATCTGGGCTTTCAATGAGAAAGCTTTTTCCACTCGCCGTCTTCCTAATATAAACATCTCCATACCTTGTATGCACAGCAAACAGTTGTTTTTTTCTTCGGAGACCAAGAGCGGTGTTTAAGAGAAAGCGTATTATCTTTGTTACGCTCTCATTGAGATAACAGCTGTTGCTCGATTCGAAGCCCAGATCGTGCAGACGAAGCTCGGTGGCATTTTGCTTTCGGTTTGCAGCTGACTTTAATATTACTACCGCATTCATACGGACGATGCGCGGGTGACCACTTCCTGGCCTGTCCTCTACTCCAGAGAATTCGCCGAAGCGAGAAATAGCCCGATAAACGAATATTCTCGATATTCCGAGTGGTTTTAGCACTCTAAAATTTGGGCGGCACTCTTTCCGCACTTATGCAACGCTATTGCCGCGACTCGATTCTCTTTAAGGCCCCACTCCATTTTAATAGTTTGCAAACTGAAACCGAACTGACTAGTATTCTTCACTGATCAATGCATGTGTTCTGAAAAAAAAGTTAACGGTTCTATTTCCGCAAGAAGTTTTGAACGATAAGCGCTGGAAATTGCAAAAGTAAATTTTAACGAGCTCGATAATGTCCAAATCAAGCTGGAGTCCATATAGATATTTCTGCAAATACGCGAACAATTTTTTTTATGAAAAATGTTTGATACTATCTCTATTCTCAAAGCAGTTTTATCTATGAAGACAGCTGATCGAGGTGCTTATAAGTTCAAACGTATTTAAGCTAATTAACTGCCTCCTTTTACTTACGAAGTTTACGCTCGGAAACGCAGTTAAGTGTCATACAGATGCGACAGATGGATTGTAAAAATATAAAAACAGTGATAAGTAAGTAAAAATCCATCTTGGATGCTCTTGTTTACAGAAAAATACATTTCTGGTCGTTAACAATTATGTGTATAACCAAGAGATAACGTTAACCAAAGAATTAGATTACGAACTGTTGCGATTCTTGCACGTCCAGAATAAACAGTAAAATCTCGATATTCTGTTTTGTATATAAAAATAAACTACTCTCAACCTCCTTATCGCTTATTTTGTTGTAAATGAGGAATTTAACCATAACGTTCATATTTAGGTTAGGTTAGGTTAAACAGGGGTGTGATGGATATGCACCAGGCACCAAAACGGGAGAATCGCGATCGCTGTGGAACCAGTTGAATTTGTCTTCAAATGGCAAAAACGTAAACAATCGCCCTGGTGAAACACCCAATTTTCTTGCAAAAGCCAAGAAGGCCTTTGAAGTTCGTGGCGTATATTTCCTCTAGGCTTCCGAAAAAGTATTTCCCTAAAAATTTTCTTCAACTACCCGATATTGCCTCGCATTCACACAATATGTGTGTTATGCCCTCAACAGCTTGCAGATCACCACACAATCTGCAGATATCCGTATCTGAAAATTTGAGTCTATTTGCGTGTTGCCGCAGAAGACAGTGTCCTGTCCTGTTTAATTTTATTAACTTCCAAGATCTTTTGCCGTCAAAGAGCGGCCAAAGAACCTTGTATACCCTGTGTCCTTCAAGACTTGACCACCTTAGGTTGGCAGTCTTTGTAATTCTTTCCTCGATAGTGCCCCTCACTATGTAAAGGGGTGGTTTGATGTTGGCAATCTCACTATTGTCGAGTAGCCTTCCTTTTCTTGCGAGCTCGTCCACTTGTTCATTTCCTTTAATACCGCAGTGTCCTGGCACCCAGCCCAGTCTTATACGGTTCTGACTGCATAATTCCTTGAGCACTGTGCGACAGCCCCTGATTGTATCAGACTTGACGTTGGTTGATTCCACTGCCTTGAACGCAGTCTGGCTATCGATATAGATAGCGATATCTCTTTCAGATACAGATCTCATCTACATTAGCTCAGCCGCTCTGAGGACAGCCAGAACCTCTGATTGGAAGACACTGCTTGCGTCCGGTATTCTTATAGACACTCTTAGTTCTGGGTCTTCTGAGAAGATACCAGCATTTGTTCCTTCCTCTGTTTTTGAGCCATCTGTGAAAATTCCAATTTCATTCGACCTGATTATTGCATATTTTTCCCAGTCCTCCCTCTCCGGATAAATTATATCGTACGGGATTTCGAAGTCGAACAGGGAAGGAATTTTATCAGAATTGGATTGTCTCCAGTAGTTCCATCAGGACCGTGCCATGTTCGAAACTACTACTCTTGAAGTAACCCAGATTAGTGAGTCTTATCGCACTGTTGCCAGCAAGTTTTTTGATCTGTAAATAAAGCGGTGTTATGTGCAAAAAGGTGTCGAACGCTGCCATATTTATCATATTTAAATCCGAACGGTTTTGTAACTGCTCCTTGCATCTTGTTACCGGTTGAACATATTGAATTCATATGCATATGGAGCTATTTGTTTAATTTAATTGTTAACACCTGCAGCTGTCTAACTATAGATTGGACAGAGTATTATGGCTTCGAAGAATTTATCCCAGCCAATAGTACGGATTCGGCATAAAGTTAAGTTAAGTAAGTTACGAGTAGAAATCTTGTTATACATACCATTTGTAATTTTTCTCGATAGTCTTACAAAAATGATTTGATGTTGTATGTTTGTTTATAAAGAATTAACCTAATTTAATTAAGTAATTTTAACCAGAATTATTTAGTCTATTTACTATTTACTTTGCATTTTTACTGAAAACATATATTATATTTGTTCGACAGGGTTTTGAATATGCTCGTAGTGGAAATCCGACAAGGAATGTACTTGAGAAATGCCTTGCATCTTTGGATAATGCGAAGTATGGATTAGCCTTCTCCTCGGGACTTGGAGCAACGACTGCTATTTTGACAATGCTAAATTACGGTGATCATATTATTATTAGTGATGATGTTTACGGAGGAACAAATCGCCTAATTCGGTAAGAAATAAGTTAAACATAACTTAGATAAAAGACATGTTACTAACACACATATATATAATGATATAATAGTCAAGTTGCATCACGATTAGGATTAGAAGCATCTTTTGTTGATCCAACAGATTTAAAAGCCATTTCGGCAGCTTTCAAAAGCAACACAAAACTACTCTGGCTTGAAACTCCCACAAACCCACTTATTAAAGTTGTAGACATTGAAACTGTTTCAAAATTGGCTCATGAAAAAAATGACATCATTGTTGTCGTAGACAATACATTCCTGACATCATATTTCCAGAGGCCCATGGAATTAGGTGCTGACATAGTTACCTACTCCCTCACCAAATATATGAATGGACATGGTGATGTTGTAATGGGAGCTGCCACATTAAGTGATGATAAATTGTACGAGCGTCTTAAGTTCTTGCAAAACGGTAAAACAATTTTCCAATACTACAAATAGCTTTATTATAATTCAAGTACTATCGATTCCAACAGCGACTGGAATAATCCCATCACCTTTTGACTGCTACCAGGTAAACCGTAGTTTGAAAACTCTTTCTCTTCGTATGGAACAGCATCAGAAAAACGCGATTGCAGTTGCTAAATTTTTAGAAACCCATCCATTTGTCGTGAAGGTACTACATCCCGCGCTGCCAACGCATCCTCAGCATAAAATTGCACTGAAACAAACGTATGGTTACAGTGGAGTATTTTCCTTCTATATCAAGGGAGAACTAAATAACTCTAAAAAATTATTAAAGTCCTTAAAGATGTTTACTTTGGCTGAAAGTCTTGGAGGCTATGAAAGTTTAGCCGAATTGCCGTAAGTTTTTTTTTCTACACAAGTTTTGCAATTTTTTATTTACTTATAAAATAATGTTTCAGATCAATTATGACGCACGCTTCTGTTCCCGCTGAAGACAGAGTAAAATTGGGTATTACCGATACTCTCATAAGAATATCTGTTGGTTTGGAGGATGCCGATGATTTGATTGAAGACTTGCAACAAGCTTTAGAAGCTGCATCATCGGAATAAACTTTAAAAAAAATGGAAAAAAAAATAAGAAATAAAACTGACAAGAAAAAAATTTTTTTTTTGAATTTTTAAAACCTAAACAATAATATGAGTGAATCAAATATTTGACAAAAAAAACACATTATTTTGACACACCGCACTTTGAAATCGATTGCCACCCCTTACTTGTTTCTCTATATCCCAGAAATCGAAGCTCAATCAATAATATTCTATAATATACTGTTCATCATGTCGCTATTATGCAAGCACCCCGACACACTTGGCTACGCCCTGCTTTCTGCATTTTTTTTTTTCAAAAAAAGTGAATTTAATAATAAAGCTTAGTCAGAAAAAAGCGTACTTTATTAATTTTTGGAATATGTACCTCGAATAAATAGGTTCGCTGTTTGAAACAGGCTTTTGTATTGTTTTACCGCGAACAGCCAAGTGTACAATATTTACAATAGATGCATCCCTCTATATAATAAAAAAATTGTTCCTTCATCTGAATAAGAAAAAAAGTAACGAAAATGTGCTAAAATAAATATATGGTATATCTGGGTTCGAAATTCGGTCAAACAAAAGTAGACACTTTTTTGATGTCATCACTCTTTCAGCGGCAAACGGCAAACATCCGAAAATGAAATCTGCTCATGAAAAAATTGTTCACTCCCTCGTTCGGTATCGGCCAAATATTTGTGCATAAAATGACAATGCAAACAACATAGTAAAGGTTCATTCACAGCTCAGCGAATTGCGAATGAGCTGACTGCGAACAAATCGATTTTAGCACATTTAAAGACAAGTGACAATTTTACTATTCCAAAAGTACAGAGCCTAATTTATCTGTAAATTAATAAAAAACAAATTCAAATTCAGTTAGTTTTTGCGAAGAAATCAACGATTCGCTTATTTCTTCGCGAGTAAGACGGCTTTTACACAGCGCATGTTTATTGCAAAAGAGAGCGATGAGAAGGAAAATGAAACAAAAAAAAAATTTCCCGATACACTGCAGGCAAGATTTGCTTTGCATGTTTTTGACATTTCCTTTTCTCCTTCTTTCTTTTTTGCATTTGCTTTATTACTTCTTTCGCTGTTGTTACGAGCACAACGTTGCAGTATAGCGGATGAATTTAAATGGACCAAAGAATTAACAAACGAGCTCATTTTCAATTATGAAATGTACCCGTGCGAACTGTAGTCGGTATCTAAGCAATGAATAATAATTTCCGAAGAGTCAAATAAATTGTTTAGTTCTGCAAATGCCAATTTTGCTTTTATAATTTATTTTGCTTTCAACATTCAACATTGAGCACCAAAGATGAAATGAAAGAGAGCTGTCAAATAACATGAAAAATCAAATAATGAGAAAAAGGCTTCGTGTAAAAATGCGCGCATCACAGAATGACAGTTCAAAAAAAAATAACCAAAACATGCGCATCAAACTCATGAATGAAATGTCATACCATATGTCATGAAACGTCATATTTTTCTTTCTCTTTTTTTATGCAACTAACGCATACTTATAAAATATTATGGGTGGATGTGATCCAAATGGTAGTATATTGACCTCCAAATCGGACGATACGGTGCTCAGTCCCAACCGCGGCCGAAAGACATCCTTTTTTTCGAGTAACTAAAATCACAAAAGATGAATGGTTGCCTAGAATACAACAAGTTCAATTACAACCATGGACACATAAATAGCACAAACCTTCTTACCAGAATAAAAACATAATTGAATAACGTAATATTTCAAAAACAATTATGAACTCAATTTTATTTGAAAACGTTATTAACAGTGAATGGAATTAACTTCAAAATAATGTATTAATATCCATACAAACAAAAATTAGAACAGAAAGAAAATAATGAGCAAGAAATTTGTCTGGACACAGAAATAGCACAATATTTGATTTCTGAAAATAAATTAGGAAATAGGTATTCAAAATATAATTTAAAATGTTTTTGTTGTCTTTTACCTCTTCAGTGTTTTGTACTATAGCCAGAATTTTCCATTACTGTCTCACATCTTCGCCCCATGCTTTCAACAAGCTTCTGACATCTTTCCTTCGGGATAGAATACCAAGCTTCTCTTATGCCATCCCAGAGTTCATTCTTATTTTTGAAATTTTGCTGCCCAATTTTTACCTTAACGTCATTCCACAGATTTTCAATTGGCCAGCTGTGCTGGCCAATCCAACACATGGCTATTTGGAAATGTGGTCGTATCATTTCAGACCAAATACATATCTTGCGCAGCAGTTATATGCAACCGTAAGTTTTCTCTTGGTCTCAAAGTTCATGTTAGCAAATAACTCGCAGCTGTACAGAGAAATGGGTAAAATAAATGATTTTATTAATCTGAGCTTCATATTGGTTGGTAAATATGTACGTACTTTGCTGTGGGACTTAGGCCTCGAAGCGCACCAGAGATTTTTTGAAACTGTCCTATTTATATAAATGTACATATACAGGGTGTCCCGTAAGTCATGGTCCGAACTGAAACTGATAAAAGGGAGCGTCATGGCCTCTCAGAATTTGGTAACATGTTTATACCAAATCATAACGGTTTTTAAGTAACGGCTGTTTTTTTAAATTTCAAATATTCCCTACTTTGAAACAGTGTTTTGGCCACCCTATGCAAAATAAATTTTTGCTTTTCATAATTCTTGCAGCAAAACATTACCCTATAGTTGGACTAATTTTAAGCTAAAAAAAAATTTCCAATTATCTTTACCATCTCATCGCAAATAAAAAAATAATCAAAAATCAGCAAGGCTTTATCCTGTTACTGGTCATAATCTTAACTGTCGTGAATTGGCGGCATTTCCTAGATAAGTTGACTTCCTCTAAGAGATAGTGATCATAATGCAGACATCGTTTAACGATATATGGCCCTTTGTAACGTGGTTCCAATTTGTGTGATTCTCCGCTCTGCTTTGGCACTGTTTCAACGAGCACTAGTGTGCCTTCGCAATATGTTGTAGGTGGCTTATACTTCCTGTCGAATCGTAACTTCCACTCCTCACGTTTCTTAGAAATTCGTTCAGCTTCAAGCTCCCATTTTCTAGCAACGGGTTGATTATCATCGATATCATGAACGGCTTGAACAAACTGGTTAGTAATGATGTCCTTCAATTAACAAAAGCCTGTTGTTGTGGTGCACAGTATGTTGATCACGCATTGAAGGTTTCTGATCTCTAGGTCCCAATCCCGCTCGTCTTTGTTCGAAATTAGTAGGAATTGAAGAATTGTCTGGTTAATGCGTTCGATTTGTCCGTTCGTTCTAGGAGTGCGCACTGCCGTTTTTGTATGGCGAATATAATTCCTTTCGCAATAATCTTTAAATTCTTTTGATCTAAATGCCGTACCACTGTCGCTTATCAAAATATCTTGTAAACCAAAAAAACAAGTTTTTGTGTTCGTGGTCCGCACTCCGCACGTTAGTTTTCCCTCAACGACTTTTCGGAAACGGGCCGAGATGATCGATGTAAAGCGTCCGAAAAGGGACGGGGTTGATGCCGTATACGTGCATCTGCCCTTCTGATCCTCCTGGCGGTCGTTCGTTGTAACAACATTGCACACACGCAGCTATATATGACTTAACGTAGTTTCTCATTCGTCGAAACCAAGGTGTGTCATTGATACGGTGTATAACCTTGTCGACGCCATGATGACCCATGTCATCATGAAAGTGTTTGACTAGTCGCAAACGTACACTTGACGGCACTATCAGTTTAGGTCCACCTCCAGTTTTCTTGAACAGTCGCCCATCCTTCATGAAACAGTCCTTTTTATAAAAGTCTGCTGGTCCCTTTGCAACGCATCCATAACTACAACGAGTTTACGATCTTGACGTTGCATTCAACATATCCAATCGTCGCACTGAATCCCAATTCTCAACACGTTTGCGGCTACAGTCGAAAGCTCACAAGCGGGTTCAACCGGTGCACGGCTAAGCGTATCGACATGTACCATACGGCATGCATTGCGATGAACTACTACGAAGTCAAACTCTTGTAGACACAACCACCATCTGGTTATTCGCGGTATAAGTGACTTTGACCCCTTCGCTGCACTGATAGCTGAGCAATCGGTAACCACTGTAAATCTTCTACCTAGTAAATACATCCTAAATCGTTCGAACGTTGCGACTATAGCGAGCACCTCTAGTTCGTAACTTGTTTACTTCGATTTCGCTCTAGTGCACGTCTTGCTGAAGTAGAACACGGGTCTCCATTCGTTTTCATTGTCCATTGATTGGAATAATATTCCAGCAAGTCCCACGGAACTTGCATTGTCTGTTAATGTCGAACACTTCCAACACAGGTTCTTTGGCCAAGATTTCCTTCAACGTGTTGAATGCCGTCGCTTCTGGTTGTTCCCATCGGAAAGGGGAATATTGTCGGTCCTTTTCAAGCAGCTTGGCGATTATAAAAAAGCCTTCGGCGCATTTCCGAAAGAAGCTTGCTAGTCTAATGAATCTTTTACCAAGAAAGAATTTGGTTTGTGAGAAACACACATTTACTCAATGGCAATGTCATACCTTCGTGTCGTACGTGTTGCATGAAAGGATTGCTATCCCTTCCTCCGGTGAGTTTGATGGTATGATCACCTCGTCCACATAGCTAAAGACCTTCCAATCCAGCGGCTTTACTAATTTGATGATTGCGTCATGGAAGACACAAGGAGCGTTTGCGGGTCCAAACGGCATGCGATTAAATTCGTATTCACCACGGTCTGTTATGAACGTTCTACACTTTTCTACGATTGGTATTTGGTAATACTCCGACATAAAGTCTAACACAGTGAAAAATCTTTTGCCTGCTGCTGAAATTATAATATCTGGGCATCGGGTATGGTATTTTTACGGTTATGGAGTTGAACGCTGGGAAGTCTATGCACATGCGATCTTCACTAGACTATTTTTTGACGAGAACTATTGGCGAAGAATACGGTGATTCGCTTGGTCGAATGACTCCACAGTCTATTAGTTCTGCGACGATTTTGTTGACGAATTCCCTCTTGGCGAAGGGTATGCAGTATGGACTTCTGGAGATCGGTGCCTCAGACGTAAGATTGATGTATATCGTTGTCATGTTGCACTCCCCCAACCTCCAACTTATTGAGAGTTTCACCGAAATAATCTGCGAACGTGTTGATTAGTTCCAAGATGGTGTTCCACGTGTGAACTTCCAGATCGCTGTCGAGTTTGATGTTGTTATCTGTGGATGCCTCAAGATGACATGCTTCCTTTCTAACTGTTTAAGATTCAAATTTAAATCCAGGAAAATTCTTGTTAGTCACTGTATCGTCCCTCTCAAGATGTTGCACATCATAATCACACCAGAATCGTACCATCTTTGTGCAGTTGCAGTACAAAAACTGTCCACTAGCCTATTATTGTGTATTCACTCACTGGTTCCTGATGTCCCATCTAAGATTGCCTCGTTCACTTGGATTTTGGTCGCAAAGCAAGCAGAACGGAAGTATACCATATTTGTATCTTATAAAACACGTATAATTATAACACAATTCTTGAAATCTCGTTTGTTTTACTTTTTTTTTACATAATTTTGTTCGATATGCAACATATGTTTTGGTTCTTCAAGTCTGAATTACATTTTGAACCTTTTTTTTTGTTAAGAACATTTTAATCTGAAATAGACAAGGTGTGCAGTGCGGTGTTAGTAATTATTCTAATTTACTCGTCCATTTCGCTAGGGGTTCCATTAAATTGAATAAAATCCTTTCGAATTTAATCAATAACCAGTGAATCGATTCTTAACAATGAGTTCCCTTAAACTGAAATGTGGAAATGCAAAAGGTCGGCTAACTCGCGCAGTAACCTTCATAGAAACAATAAATTCAGAAACTCCGATAGAAATGCTTGAAATTCGTGTACAAAAATTAGATGAATAGTGGACAGACTTTTCCATGTTGCACCATGAACTACTTCGGGAAATAACTGCAGAAGAAGTTAATGAACTTGAAAATGACGAAGATCGGTATTTTAGAGCATATTCGAGTCTTATGAAAGCTATTCGTGAAAGACAGTCTGTAGTTAATGATCCAAATGAATCTATGGTTAATCATCTGGCAGATCAGCAAGCTGCCTTCTTAGAAACGCTGGACACTTCCGCGTCAAATGCGACTTCAATAAATCTTTAGAAAATTAATGAGCCACCCTTTTCGGGAAATTACAAAGATTGGCCGTCCTTCCGCGACTTATTACGGGTTCTATTGACAATCTCTCGGCGACACAAAAGTTTCATTACCTGAAATCGTTTTTGCGGGATGAAGCAGCTAACTTAATAAAACACATTCCGATTACTGACACAAATTATATCGAAGCATGCAAGCGATTAGAAAACAGATATGATCGCGTGCATTTGATTGTTCAATCGTATATACAATCCTTTTTGTCATTGCCGTCGATTCAGACAAGTAACGCGCAAGGGCTTCGTAAATTGACTGATGGTGCGGACGAAGTCATACGGGGACTTAACGCGGTTGATCGTTCGGGTCGGGATCCGCCTCAAATCAAATCACATCTTGCAGGATCATCTTCAACAAAAACACAACGTCCAAAATGTAAAGGAGATCATATATTACCACAGTGCTCTCAATTCGTTGGCTTAGATATCCATGCGCGTCGAAATTTCTTGAAAAGTAATGCACTCTGTTTTAATTGTCTTCGCGTAGGGTATGCTGCAAACAAATGCCGGTTAACCTTTCGTTGCAAAGTGTGCAAATCGCATCATCATTCATTGAGTCTGAGAAAACACTTGTACCTGATCATTCTAGTGAACCACAATCTATCGCTACCGTGCATAACTATACCCCAAACAATTAAAACCACTCCATTATAAGCAATCTCTCGCTTGAACCCTGTCATCGAAAAGAAACTATCCTTCCAAATATTTTGGCAAAAGTTCAAGACAACCAAGGGAATTTCGTGAATTGTAGGGTTTTGTTGGACTCCGGCTCACAGGCGTTATTCATCGTTGAATCATTTGCTCAAAAATTAGGCCTTCGTCGGAAACATGCTCGCATTCCTATTCTCGGTCTGTCAACAACAGACGCAGGCTACACCAAGGGATGCATTTCGTTACAAATCTACTCGCGATATACTTCAGATAACATAACTTTCGATGCATTCATCCTTAATAAATTGACTTCGAACCTTCCTTCTCAACCAGTTAATATTTGTACTTGGTCACATTTCTCAACATTAAAGTTGGCAGATCCCAATTTCAGTGTGCCTAGTCCTATTGACATCTTTTTAGGTGCTGATAAATTGTGGAGTATTTTGAAAGCAGAGCAAATTAAAAGTCCTATAGGTACACCCATAGCTCAAAGTACAACATTTGGATGGATTATCACTGGAGAAATATATCGACCAAAATCTATCAAGCTCCGTGCCTCTTTCTTCGTTGCAGTCCACTTTAGATATTGATGTATTGTTACAATACACTGATCCAACAGAACATCACTTTCAAAAAACATTTTCTCGGTCATTAGATGGAAGGTACATAGTTCGGTTACCATTAACGACTTCATCACCAACTTTCGGAAATACCCTTCAATCTGCAGTTTCTCGTTTGCATGCAATGGAACGTAGATTCCGAACGAATCCAGACTTGTATAGGTCATATTCTACATTTATGCAGGAATATCTTTCATTGGGTCACATGAGGCGTATCTCATCGCAGAATATTGAAACCCCACCCGGCAAGCAGTTTTATTTACCACACCATACCGTCTTCAAACCCGATAGCTCATCGACCAGATTGAGAGTTGTATTTGATGGATCAGCAAAAGGATTCAGTTGGTCAGTCTTTAAATAGCCAATTATTAGTCGGTCCACCCATTCAACGCGATTTATTAGGTGTTTGTCTACGTTTCCGTCGTTATCGGTTTGTTTTCACAGCAGATATCGTAAAGATGTTCCGTCAAATTTGGATTGATAACGAGGATATCAATTATCAAAGAATCATTTGGCGAAAAAACTCTTCTGATGAGATTCAGCATTATCAACTGCGCACGGTAACGTATGGTACTGCATCTGCTCCTTTTTTATCGGTAAGGGTTTTAAAGCAACTCGCAGAAGACTACCAGATGCAATATCCAATTTCTTCGCGCATTCTACTTAATGATGTTTATGTTGACGACATTATGACTGGTGCTGATACAGTAGAGGACTTAATTAAATTACAGCGTGAACTCGTTAAGCTATTATCAAGAGCTAAATTCCAGCTGTCAACGGCCTCGCCACACTGAAAGCATCGGTTCCCAATGAGTGGGCTTGTCTTAGGACTTGTCTTCGCTTATACAGAACACCAGAGTCTGAGTACATAAAATTCTATCCTAATGAGGTCTTATACAATAGAGCGACCCTGATAAGAGTGGACAATTTCGTCATTAAGTTGACTCGAAGGCACATTGCAAGAACAATGACCTCATCGAACAACCTGATCTCGGGGACTTACTACCCCAATTATACTCGTATGTATCACGAGAGAGTTCGCTTTGACTGCTTTATTCCTCCAGAAGCGTTCCTCTATCTGGATAGCAAAGGTCTGATCCAGGACAGATTGGCGGTGCCGCTAATCTTCCACGTCGCTCGAACAGCTGCGGACAGGCGACTCAACTACGAGAGAGACGTCGCACATGGCAGTGCGGAGCGTCTCCGGTTCAGTACGGCGGTAGGGAGTCGTGACAGGAGGGATGTTGCTCAGCAGCACCAGCAATTTTGGAGGCTTGATGAGGGCGAGGATGTTTCGTCGTCGAACTCCTCCAGTGATACGTAGCTTCATGTGAAGCAGAGTGGCCCAGCCTAATTTTTGTTTTTTTTTAGCCATAGCCGGCTTATATAGTTTTAGGTAGGTTTAAGTTAGATTTTAAGAAAAAAAAAAAAATATAAAAGCCAAAAAAATATAAATAAAAATAAAAAATGATAAAAAAATATATATATATACATATATATATATATATACATATGTGTATATGCATATATATATATATATATGAAGTGTGTATGTATTGTGCATTGTGTATAGGTGTGTATGGACGTAGGTTAAGTAGATTAAGATTTATTTTTTAGGTAGTCTGTAAGTTTAATTAAAAAAAAATAATGTCCATATACTAAGTTTTTGCTTAAAATTAATTTTTCTTAGTTTTAGTCGTAATGTTAAATATAAAATTAAATATAGACTGTAAGATCCGTCGAAAGACTTAGTTTAAGTGTTAGGTTTAACTTAGAGTGCCCGCATGGGGTCAGTATGTTAGAATAACACTATTTGTAAGTTATTTAAGCTAATTTTTAAGCATTTTTTTGTCTATCATGTAAGAGTAAATTAAGTAATATAAATAAAAATGCATTTAAACTGAAACTGCATCGGTTCCCACTAGATCACCGAACTCAAGCAGTGTTGGGCGCGGTAAGTACGTAGGTGGATGACCAAATGGGAACTCAGTATTCCGTGTGCTGTTAACAAAACGCGCCACATGGGCATAGTACCCGGGCGTTAAATCCTGGACCCTACAAATTAATTTGTATCGTTCCCTTGATAATAATAATAATAATAATAATAATATATTCCAGCTCCGCAAATGGACATCGAATTGTTGGGCTTTATTATTTCGCCTCCCAAAGGAAGAATGTGAGTTCTCCTGGATTGATCCAGAACAATCACAAACCATAAAAGTTCTCGGAATGTTCTGGAACCCTACGATTGATCAATTTTCTTTTCAACTCGGGAAATTAATTCAATCTTCTGTACCAACGAGAAGGAGTTTATTATCTGAGATATCCCGTATTTTCGATCCATTGAGATTTTTGTCTCCATCCGTTGTTTTGTTTAAAATTCTATTTCAGGAGCTTTGGTCGTCAGAGCTAGGATTAAGCTGGGATGATGTGCTGCCTTCCAGCATTGCTAAAAAATGGGCAAAATATAAACAAGAACTGCATCACTTTGAACGGATTCGGATACCCAGGCATATATCATCAATTAACTCTGAGGGATTTGAGATTCATGGGTTTTATGATGCTTCCTCTGTAGCTCGCTCGCTTCAAAACTAAACAGGGTGAGTTTAAAACAAATATAATTGTGGCTAAAACCAAGGTTGCAGCACTGAAACCAGTGTCTATTACGCGACTTGAATTATGTGGTGCCCTATTATTAGCTAGGCTGGTAAGCTTCGTAAAGTCATCAATACCAAATAGTATATCACGAATTGTAGCATGGTGCGACTCAGAGATTGTTATTCACTGGTTGTCTTCGCCCCCTCGTCGTTGGAACACATTTGTAGCCAATAGGACAGCCAATGCTACTCCTAGAAAGTCTTGGCACCATATTGCCTCGGAATCGAATCCAACTGACTGCGGCTCTCGTGGAGTACTTCCATCACAACTTGTACAGCATCCTTTATGGTGAACAGGTCCCCCTTGGATTTCGACACCTGAAGAAAATTGGCCTGACTCTGTTTTCGTTATTCAACAGGGTATTTGCGAATCTGTTGCACTTGAGGAAAAGCAGCCGTCGAAAAATTTGTTATTCGCAACGACAACGAAACTTAATGTCATACAGAAACTTATTAATAATATTTCTTCCTGGTATAGACTTAAAAAAATTATTGCTTATGTCCTTCGATTTATTTCAAATTCCCGTTCTACAAGACTTAACAAATGCACTTCGAGAATAAATACGGAAGAACTTTGGCGCGAAAGCATAACCATAATAAGACAAGCTCAAAGCGATGCATTTAAGGACGACATTCATCAATTGAGCAATAGCAGACCCATAATCATAATCACACCGGAATCATACCATCTTTGTGCAGTTGCAGTACAACAACAGTCCACCAGCATTAACCATGATATGATTTTCTGCACACACACACACACACTATTATTTTGAGGCAGAAACTTGTTTGACCACTGGTCAGCACACTTGCTGCATCGTGTGGGTGTAAATTTCGTTTGTGTGTGTGGTCACTCACTGGTTCCTGATGTCCCATTTAAGATTGCCTCGTTCACTTGGATTTTGGTCGCAAAGCAAGCAGAATGGAAGTATACAATATTTGTATCTTATAAAACACGTATAATTATAACAAAATTCTTGAAATCTCGTTTGTTTTACTTTTTTTACATAATTTTGTTCGATATCCAACACTAACACCGAGTTGAAAATTGTTGTCATGGAACAGGTCTCGTTAGATAAGGGACTTATCGCTGCCTGTGTCGAGGACGTTGCGACGCTTGACCTGGATGTTTTTCGTTCTGTTGTCACCTAATTCTGCGTTTGGTGCCATGCAAAGGATGCTATTCTTTGGAGCGTTGGATGTCGTTCTGTTCTTTTCGGGACAAGAACTGTCGGCGTACCCAATTCGGCGGCAAATCGCGCAACGTTGTTTGTGTTGGGGTTGCGAGCAATTAATGGAGATATGTCCATTAACCACACCTCTCATCTTGGATTGGCATACAAATAAAACACTTCGCTTATCCCAACCGTAGCCAGTAATTTGTGCGTTGACTCGTTGCACGTATTGTGCGACAGTCGGGGAAAGCTGATCGGACGGGTCATATTCTGGTATCAGCGAATGGATCTCGGGGACATTGGATAATGTCCATGGGGATTTCATCGCTTCCCAAAACATTAAGCACGCGCTCAATCAAATCCGTTTGTTTACCGGTAATCGGTTGCTTATTTCGTCTTAAAATTGCTTTAAGGTCTTTTACACATAATTCTTCAACTTTTCTTGCAGACATTATGTATTGGGTTTTTCTAAACATTTCCTTTTTAAAATTATCTAATCCAACTTCTGAATTTTTGCCACGATGGGAAAAACGAAAATACCCAAAAAGAACGAGAAAAATAAACCGTTTCGAATCCTAATTTTATTTAATTTGACATCTGAATACATTGTTTTGTTGGTTGCCCTTACGTTGGGCTATGTTTGTCTGGTGACACAAGTTTTAAGTAAAAGTTATCCCACGCTAATTCTATGTGCAGCATTGTCATCGGAATTTTGTTAGTGGTTAACGACAGAGCCGAAGTTTTTAATGTACTCGGACTTTGATTCAGTGGCTTCTTCTAAAAAGATGTCAGCAATTGGCAATGCAAGTTTTCGGTCTTACTACGACTAATTCTAAATCTGCTATCAGAGCCGTAGGCCTCTATAGCTAGTGCTCGTTTCTATGTATTAACGCATGTATTTTAATCATATGTTAATAAATTATAATAATAATAAATCTGTTATCTTCTAGCGCTGAAGAGAAGTCGTTTCGGCTGCTATTATAGAAAATCTGTATGTATGTGCATATGTCAGAAATACACTTCAAAATGTTAGTGCCGTCCAAATATCATTATCTGAGAACTCCGACCAACGCTTTTTCTAAATCGATGAAAACTGTCTGCAGACTTTTGGATTGTGGTCGTGATGTTTTTCCATCATTATCCATCAATTTTGAACATCTCAACCTGCGTGGACTTTAATAATATTGCGTTATCCACTCTGCTTCCAATAATTAATCATCTGATGACCATTGAAATACAAGATTTCCATTGTTTTCCTCACTTCGGAGGGCATTGTGATCCGCCCCAAATTTGCGGTCAATGAAATAAAATAAAAATAAAAAAATACGCTTTAATATATTGCCATGGATTTGGCTGGTTGGCCGGGTTTCACATATGATTTTTTGCGCTTGGGGTTGTCGTAATGGATCCATTTTTCATCACCAGTAACAATGACTTCCTTTTGTGGGGTTCCAGCAGCATCTCGGACATGCAAAACTGCCTTTCGACGTCTCTCGGCTTGAGTTCATGTGGAACCCAATTTCCTTGCTTTTGAATATATCCAGCTGCTTTTAAACGTTTTGAAATGGCTGCTTGAGTGACACCCAAAGATTCTGCGAGCTCTTCTTGTGTTTGGCAACAATCTTCATAGAGTAATGCTTCCAGTTCATCTTCAAACTTTTTTGGCTGCCCAGGACGTTCATCGTCTTCCAAGCCAAAATCACCACTTTTAAATCGTGCAAACCATGTTCACCATAAACTTCCACCAAAATACGATGACTTTCAGCAGCAGTTTTCTTCATATTAAAGTAATGAAGAAGAACTCCCCGCAAAAACACTTTTCCAGGTACAAAGTTCGACATATTTGAATGAAAAAAAATTATTGTTGTTTACGCTTCAAATGAATTACATATACTGAAATGACGTACAATGACAGTAACTTTCCAACGCAAGTTCCAATGGAATAATACAAGTTACGCCATCTCTTAGCAAACCGCAGACCCAATACTACAATACTATATATATAAAAAAAAAAAAAATACGCTTTAATATAATACAATACTATTCTTTTTTCTCTTTCCTATTTTTTTTCTTTCTCTCTATGAGTTAACATGTTGACGTAATTTTATCAAGTTTCTTACATTATAATCCTGATATGAAATCGTACATATGAGAGAAATAAATATAATAAAATAAGACACCTAAACTCATTTTTAGTACATTTAAACTCTTGCAAGTGGCAATTTTAATATTCCTAAAGAACAGAACTTAATTTGTCTGTGGATTAATAAAAAAAAACTCAAACTCAATTAATTGTTGCGAAGAAATCAATGATTTTATTCCTCCGCGAATTAACAAACGCTCTTTGCGAACTATCAAATTTTGCTCGCATTCCACAAATGTGGAATCCAATCTAAATTAACACGACCAAAACATTGGCGCGAATTATACCTCGGTACTGTTTTGTTTTGTTTGCAGGTGCTGCGACCAAGTGAAAGAGTAGGTAGCTGTGAATGAAATGTCAAAATTTGCGACTATTCACTCGTTCGTATTCACTGAATTTTGAATGGACATTAAGCGAATACTTTTTACGAGTTGTCAAATTTTACTCGCATTCAAAATTCTCGTTTTGCTTTGTTCGTAGGTCACTGCGACTAAATGGAAGAATAGCTATGAATGAAATACCAAAGTTTGCGAATATCCACACGCTCGTATTCGCTGACCTGTGAATGAACCTTAACTCCTTAAATACTGTACACTATTTTTTCATTTTAAAAGTAACAAAATCGAACTTCTGCTGCAGCCTGTTGCTTATTAAATTTGAATATAAATGTATCATATATAATTTTTGTTGCTGCTTTTCTGTTTCTTCTTTTTTAAATATTCTTTCTTTAAATACTTTTTTTCACCCCACTATTAGTATTGAAGTCATGTTATTTTTTCATAAGCCAGTTTGAAGGCTTGTTTTGTAAATGGGAACAAACGGTTAAAAAAAATTATAAATACTTCACTATTTTTAAGTATTTAGTTTCAAATTGAATTAAAACATTTTACTCTCTCGCTCTCATCTCCGAATTAATTTACACGCAATTCGAATTTACCAAGCTGTTTGTTAAACCCTCTCAATTTTCTCTCGCTTATTTTGGATAAGTTCATATAAATCAGGTAACACACTAAAGCAGGCGAAATAAAAAAAAACATGTTTTTGGCCCGCTGTGTTTCATGACTGGTTGTCTAAAATACATTGACCATAACACATCGAATGTAACAAAGTGCCTGTTCAAATTGGCGACTGGCAAGGGGATGATAGTCCTCACCATGAACGTCGTGCTCACATTTTCATGGTGTCAAAAGACTTTGACAAGCGCAACACTTGAATCTGAGCACTTTTAATTTTTAAATTTGACCAGGTGGCCTGAAACACCTTTTCTCCTCTTTTTTACACTTCTTGCTCATCAACGATCAAAACCAAAATGAAAAAATATGTCAGAAATGGAACAATATGGAAAAAGACGATGTGCTTCACCCGAGAATCCACTTTAGAAATGGATTTTCGGTGCAAGTAACCCTTCTTCCACTTCAATAACAATCTTCCTGCCCGCGCCAATGTGAACAGGCACCAACTCGACGAGATGATCTTTAAATTTAAACTCAAGTTCAGGTTCGGCTGAACTCAAGTTTATACTTCCACTGAGAAACTGGGCATTAGATTAGAGGAAAAGCACTTTCCACATTAACAAATTTAATTCCGTTTCTTTAAGTAATGCAGTTAATTTCATTTAAACCACATGTTTTTGTCAAATAGACTGCACATACGTACATATATGGTTGGCTTTAACTTGATCGCTACCTCCTAATATAGTATTGCGACACCGAATTACAGCAGACGTACATAATATATAAGGAGCTTCTATCTGGATGTAACCCCTATTAAATTGGATGAAATGATCTTGCATTACTGGACTAACATGAACTATATAACTACTTAAATTTCCTGATGAATATACATATCACTTCACACAATTCGCAGTCGTTGGACCATGCGTCGCGATTGTTGAAAGAAAATAAATGAAAGCTCAATGCTACGTAGATATCGAATCCAAAGCGCAGATGATTAGTGGTTTTGTTTTGAAGAAACTTGAAAGTGATCCATTGTTAATCAGTGTTATTCCGGGAGTAACTAGATATTATTTAGCTTCCCTCATATGAATACACAAACGTATCCAGAGCAGGCAATGAACAAAGTAGTGTATACTTACAAAAAAGGAACATCATTCAACCAAGTCCTTTAGCGAAGCACAGATAATATTCAAATTCACCCTCAAATGTATTCATCTAACTTAGCTCTAGTGGCATGTGCCGCTTTTACTTGACAAGGTAGAATGTTCAGTCTGCCAGTATCATTATTGTGCTGATATTCGCCTAATTGAATTAAATAAAGGTAACTTGATGTCATCATGTTATTTGGAATCCTGCACTTGACTTTCGCTGCTACACTTATTGTATGATCATTCCATATTCCCTAAAAATTTACATAATTCACGGCCTACTGCAAGAAAATCAACCACGACGCCAACGACGAATAATGAGTAGCGTTCCAAAATTTGATTAGTTTTTTTCTTCCTTTTTATTTCGTTAAAATTACAAAAAGATAGATTTACTTGCGAACGAGAAAAGTCTATGCCTTAACAGCGTACTTCCTCTGTGGATAGATGGACCTTTTGCGAATTTCCTTCAGAGTTTTCCTGTTGGCATCTCTGGGCGACAATGCTTTACGCATGGCGCGGGTGCGTTTTTTCCTCAGATCCAGAGGCTTGTACTTATGGTTCCGGAAAACTTTACGCAAGTTCTCCTTTTGCTTTTGGTGCATCACAATGTAAACACGAGCAATAGCCTTACGCACTACACGGCTGTAACGTAAAATTGAAAGTTAACACTACTTCACTGAGCCAAATTCCACTTGTTGGCAAACTTACATCTTTGACAACTTCGATGGAGCTCCACCAGTAACTTTAGCTACACGCAGGCCAAGCAGTTCATTTTTAAGTTCCTCGAGCTGCTTTGTGAGCTCTACCTTGTTTTTTGTCCTCAAATCGGAGCACTTGACTTTGACCTGGAAGTTAACATTGAGTGAATGGAGTTTATAAGAAAATAGCACTTTAAATGCAAGCAACGCTCGGTGACATTGTGAAATTCACAAAGTCCCTTTAATTTTATTCACGGATTGCACCAAAATTATTGGAATTGAATTCCATGAAATCGGAAACGTACCATCTTGGCTAAATTCAATCGTCAAAAAGAAGCTTGACAGGCGAGTTTGGCAGAACGAACGTCAAAACTGGGTGCATATAATAAGTAAAATCAAAAAGTGTTAGGAAATCCTATACATTGTAACGTCTATTCGCCAAAAGATGACTCTCAAGTGCTAAGAAAAAATATTGTTAGTATTTAATAATTCAACATAATACAATTTTATTTCAGAGTGCTACACAATTAATTAACAGAATTTTATAAATTTTAATAATTGCGCTTGGGTTTATAGGACAATAATTTTGTTTTTTGTGGAAAATTCAATTCTGACAATTTTTTATAGAGTATTTATGAAATTGCAGTGAAATGAAAAATTATCATGTCTTGTCTGTAAATAAGAAAAAAATATTTCTGGCAGCAGTTCTTAACCTGTATGAAACTAGCAAATTATGGTGACAAAGTATTTCTAGAACTTAAATATACAATATTTTTGGTTGATCTTCGCAAGTATGGCAGTATTATGCGTGAGTCATTTGTTGCCTTGCTGATCTGTGGTCTCTGGTGCTACAAATTCACCTTCAGATGGTTTTCGCATTAGTCTGTGATAGTCGGAATTTTTTTTTGCGGTCTCAGTGCAAGATGAAAACCCCGAATTTGGTCGACATGACGTTTGCAAATTGTTCTATCATAATCTATCTCATAGGGTTGATATCCAGACAAGTGACAATTATTCCTCGAATCCCTTTTCAGAAAAAAGACTAACAGTTGTGATCTAAAAGTTATGAAGGAAAATGGTTCTGAGTAACTGCAGTATGATATAAACATCACGCGAAGTGAATGGCTTAGAAATGGCATGAAGATTATCCTGCGCTGTGGTTCTGTTAAAGTATTGTAAAATATTTGTATGAGTTCAAATGATGGAACCTATTCCTTTACATACAATGGCTTTATTCAATTCAATTACAATTTACAATTCAATTACTTTTCTCACACTTTTACTTTACTTTATTTTTTACTTCAACCATTTTATCACTCCTAGTAATTCACCTTTCAAATTCCACTTTGGAACTGACTTGACTTGAGTGGGATACTGGTATTTATGATACCTACCATTTTTCGAGAACCTGACCCAAATATTTTACTTCCGGGCGGAACAAAGCACACCTTTCCGGGTTCAGCTTTAAATGAGCACTTCGCTGCCTCTCAAACACTTATTTTCAATTTTGTCGATGCTCCTCGAACGTTCCATTAGTCGCTCGACGGTGGCCGGATCGTTGATCGTTGCATAGTCCAAACGGCATCACGATTTTCTCGATTAATCTCTACCGGCTACTGACTCTTCAGGTCAAATGTTGAAAACCATTTCGCTCCAGAAAGCGTATCCAAAGTGTCATCAATCCTTGATGGGGGGTAGCTGTCATTTTTACTGACATCGTTGAAACGTCGGTAGTCTACACAAAACCCGAAGCCCACGGACTCTGCTATTCTTCAATCAGCCCCTCAACTTTCATCTTCGAAACCGTTTCGGCAACTTCTGTTTACTGTGCCAATAGAAGACGCTTTGCAGTTTAGCGGATTGGTCAGGAATATCCGGTGTCAATGTGCTGTTGAACGAATTGCGTACGTTCATATTCTCTGTCTTGTGTAGCAAACATACATACACACCGATAAGTTTTTCTGCCAGGATATTCTGATCCAGATAATAGATTCTGCGGATTTTGACCTTGACTTTCATACTCTGGAGTCTGGACGCTTACGAGCATTGTTGCACGACTCGTTTTCATTGTGATCGATCTAGCCTCAGTAGGTGCACATTTTCCCACAATCTCTCCGTTGTTCACCTTTACACTGGATATCTTTGGATTTACAGGAACCATGTTGTTTTTTGGTTTCACTAAAGTATTTCCCACCATTAAGTCTCTCTTATATTCTAGCTCCGTCAAATAAAATCGGTGTCTACCAGGACCACCTTCCACTTTAGCCCAAACAATTGCTCCAGAACATGATTCCGGCAAATAAATGTTCCGTATACTATTGGTATCTCCATGTATCCGTATTTCAGGGTGTGTGTCTTAAGGGCGACTCCTAGTCCATGTTCTTTCAAGAAGTTTGTACCAATGATGCACTTGTCATATATCTCAGCCACCAGAAACACGTGAGAGAAGATTATTCCGGTCTGCTGGGTTTTTATGTGGACTTTACAATATACCTTAGCCGTTGCTCCGCAAGCTGTAACTGCTGGTGTTATGCAGCCGAAACTTCTGCAGAAGATCCCTTCAGATGATTCAGACGGTGTAACCGGTGTCTATTGCTGCCATCTATTTTTCTTTACCGTCGACTCCTTCTACCAACTTCTTCCCAGCGAAGTTGGTGCTTAAACATAGTCTAACTGATGGCTTCGGGAAGATTGACCGACATCTTTATAGTCGTTTCTTCCTCTTTTTTGCTTGTTACCTCCATCGCTTTGAAGATGTCCTATTTGATCGCAGTTCCAGTAGCATATTCTTCGTCTCTCCCGCGGTGTATCTCATTCCTCGGCACTTAGTCTTGCGCAGGAGCATTCAACAGATTCTACCTCCCTGACGAAATGTGTTCCTTTGTAAGCCTGATTGGCTGCTTCCCTCACCAGAACGAAGGTATGTGCTTCAGCAAGGGTTCTTTTCTCCACCATCCTTACTGCTGACTGTAACTTCGAATCTGCGATTCTGCTGATGAATGCGTCTTTTGTCATTTCATTGATTATTATGATTGCTTGGAGCTGCATTCGGTTTGCAATAGGACCTTGTAGACCTCCTGCATGTGGTTATCCCCAAACCGTTTCTTAACTGCCTATATGTGCAAGACCATTGTTAGGGCAAAGTTGTTCGCGCAGGCAGCCACTTTAAACTGTTTTTTATAAGTCGACCATGAGCTGTGTCCATCGAATGGGAGGGGGGAGTGGGGGAGATTCAACTCTTTTCTCTTTCTCGCAGTTTCTGTTCTCGCACTGTGTTGAGCTCTTTTGCCGGTTGCTCAAATATACGACAAATTCCATTTCCTCGAATTTTCCATTAACATTTTTCTCTATTCTATCACGATTTCTTTTGTTTATCCATTTTCTGTTAGATTTTCTTTTGTTCGTCAATTTTTTGTTCAAGGCTATACTTGTGTTCGTCTAGATTTTCCTTTTGCCTGTCGAGACTGTTCTTCTGTTCTTCCTTTTTTGTTCGAGACTATTCTTTGGTTCGTCCACTTTCGACAAGAAAAATTGCATCATTGCAGCCATGTCGTTTCCGACACTCATTTGTTCTTCTTCGGCAACGTCAATGGAGTATGTATCTGGATCTTTGTTTAACGCGTCCTGAAAAGCCGGAGCACCAAATCGCTTTTTCCGCCACTGGCGGTTAGCTTTCTCTTGTTTAATTCGGATTTGAGTTGGACGAGGCTCAATTGCAATAGTTTTCGAAACGTGAGAGGTTCGGGACCACAATCACAAAAACATTGCTTGTTATTATGTTTTTTTTACATACATCTGATTCTTTGTCGCCAATTTTTATAGTGAAAACATGATCAGATAGACGTTTAAGAAATGGAAGCGGTCCTGTGTACATAGAAGAAGATGAGAGCAATCATTTATGTTTTTTAGCGTGATGTTGAACGTTCTCGAAATTTCTGTTCGTTTGCTGGTCGGATGTTTGTGCCATACACCAATTCAGTTTTTTGAAGCACGTCCGGAGACCAAGGAGAACGGTGGGCAATTGGTCGGGCCAAGGTTCGTTTGAAAGACACATCAATTCAGCTTTAAATGACTTGTGCCATCGCTCGAGGAGTCCGTTTGACTGTGATGATAGACAATTGTTCGGCAACGAATTGTCCCTGTTAAACAGACCAGTACATTGAATACTGCCGACACAAATTGTAAACCCTGGTCGGTCGTAATGATCTTCGGGCAACGCAATCGGGAAATCCATCTCCGTAAAAGTGTCAGCAAGTAACTCATCTATGTTAAGAGATGTCGGTATGGTTATGGCACTAATTGTCGAAAACGCATCAACAACAGTGTTATCAGATCCGGCTATGTGGATAATACCGTAAACTGCTAGATATAGTCTATCTCGGGCGTCAATGGCACTTTTCTTTTACTATTTTTATCCGAAATCATTTAGCGGCGCTTGAAGATGAGCAGCATGTGGAATGCAACGCCGGTAGTAATTAAGAACTCCAATAAATCGACTAAGATCGCAGTTTGTCTCGGGTTTGTGTTAGCTGCTCTGGCGACTTTCAACCTGATGTTTTGGTGACTTGCAGCCTGATGTTGTGACAGGGTATCTACGGGAAAAACTTAATTTTCAAGATATGATGACAATGTCGTCAGTATAACAAAAGACAAAACTTAGGTCCGGTGCAAATGGCTTCTTCATCTGCCTCCGGAATCTGATGGCAAGTTTTTGTGAGATCAATTGCGGTGAATACAGTTTTTCCATATGATCTCTACGCGAAGTCTTTTATATTTGCAATCGGATACCGATCTGGAACGGTTTGGACCTTTAATTTATGGTAGTCCCCACACGCACGCCATCCCCTGTCCTTTTTGCCGCCATGTGTAATGGTTGAATGGTAGATACCAACTTGGAGGAAATAGTTGACCTCACGTTTCGCAGCGCCGAGTTTGTCTCCAAAGAGTCTTCGATGTGATGATTGACATATATATGAATGTTGTGCTGACTTCGATTACCTCCGATTACGACAGGACTGGGGCTATTAGGGTCTTATGTAGTTTCAATTTTGTTTTTTGAGAGAGGGTTTTGCTAGTCAGTTGCTTTCTTAGTCCAAAGAAGCAGAAGAGATATTCTTTATTTGATTCCAGCGCTGGTGTCTTTGTCTGATTGATAGGCCAAGACCTTAACTACCTGAAAGTTATATCTAACGAGGGTGATGTTCTCTCCGAGACGTTGTTGTTGAGTGTCCTTTATTGCTGACAGCATATACTTGCTCTTGTCCTCATTGACCGTTAAACCCATCTTCGTAATTCTGCACAAGCAGACGAGTTTGACAGGGATGATAAAATTAGACATTATTCTGTGTAGTTCGTCTTTATAGATGCTGTCATACTCGGCCGTAAAATCGATGGTGTGTTTCGATTTGGAGCTCATGGGTTTTTTCCAAGATCTGCCGTAGTGTTAATATTTGGTATATGTATGGTGGACTCTCCTGACCTAAAGCCACATTGATATGGGGCAACCAGGTTTTTGACGAAGCTTAAGGCGTTTTTACGCCTTATGATCTTGTAAGCGATGTTAAGAAGATTGATTCGTCATTCTGCCTGAAAGCGAAATTTGGATCGTCATCGCCGTTATACAACATACCTCAGCATCAGCTGCGACTCTATTACTATGTTCCCTTGTTCGTCTCTACAGGCTGCGGTTCGGGATTTGTGACTGTGGCATGTTTTTTTGACCTTTTGGTAAAATTTCCGAATCTCATTGCTGGAGTAGAATCGCTCAATTTCCTCGACGCGCGCTAGTTATGTACAAGCCAGATACATTAGACACAAAAATAAATGAATTACTAAATCAAAATTAAATTATTAAATTACAAAAAATGTTCCCAGGCATATTAAAATAGAATCAAATTACAAAAACGTTCCCAAGCTTTTTCATGCTGACAGTTGAAACATTAGTTGCACGTGCCTACCTCTGCAAATGCAGAAAAAGCTGAATAAACATTTTATTAGATTATAAATAGACGTAAGAACAAATTCAATACACAGTCTTTTCCTTTGTCAATTAAGTTTAAAGTGGTTTTCTTTTCTTTCTTTTTATCAGTAAAGTTATTAATACATCTGTAGCTATTTTTTTAAATACCATATTGCGGCGAATTCATGATGGTATGAAAGGAACAAATTTGTTGTAATATGATTAATATCGTTGTAACATTGAAGAAGATTGGACGTGGTGTTTTTATTTTTTGAAAAGGTTGAAAATAAAACTTATATCTAATAAAAGTCAAATCGTTGTTTTAAATCGTTTTGTTGGTTGTTGATATTTTTTTTCTCCTTGTGAAAACGCTCACAAGGCTAACATTTTGGTGCCGAAACCCTTAATTGAACCGGGGACCTTTAGATTCAAATAAAAACCACATCATGTGTATCTGTAATTCGTTCACGAATCCACGGAATGATAAAAATATTTTCATAGCTGAAAGGATTGTGTTGCTGAAATTGGTAAATCAACAAAAAGTGCGTATTCAAATATAATTTCTTTCAGTGCATCGTGAAATTCCAACTCTCGCTTCAAAGAGAAAGCTTTCGTGGACGGTGACCTTTGATCAGCGAAACTACACCATCAGCCAAAAAATTGCCGCGGGAGGAGTGACATAGTAAGGCAACCAAAGCTTTTACATTACCACGTAAGCAATCTTAACGCAAAAGAACTTGAAGATCGCATCCACCAACATTAGCTCAGCTCAGCACCATCCACCATCTTCACGAGAAGTTTTCAAATCATCCTGTGGACTGTATGTATAACAGACAACCATCAACTTTGTGGAAAAGCATAAGTTTTTATGCATGTTTGATTAATTTCGTGTTCATGAGCATAAGTAGTGTTGCTGGAGATTGGGTTCTGATACATTGAGGCAGGATAGTTGTTGCTATACGCATTGTTGCGAGAATTGGTTGATTGATTGGAAACTTGTTGCACGGGTCTAGTTGCTGGGATTTAGAATAATTTTCATTGGAGCTTATAGTTGTTGCTGAGGGTATCAATTAAATTGTTGCTGATTCCTCTCTTTTAAAAGCTACGTTTTTTTTATTCTTACCCCAATTAAATTCGCTCTCGAACTCCGGTTGGATAATTAGTTTTCATTTGGAAATGGGAAACGACGAGGAATCCGCAGGTGATAAAGCTGATGGCCAAGGAGGTCCATCAACCAAAGCTGATTTGCCAGGCTAAAGCAAAGTTGATTCGCAGGGCGATATAAAGAATCTATCCGAACTTAAGGTTTTGCGATCGAATACAAAGGGAAGCCTAACTCGTGCAAAGAAGCTTATTTCAACGAAGGGTGATAAGTTGACGACCACTGAATTGGAATGCAGATTGGGAATACATGAGTCCTATTTTAAGCAGATAATGCAGGTGCAAATGTCGATCGAGAGGTTTAATGTTGTAAGTGAGCAGAGTGCAAATGATAGTTTTCGTGACGAGGTTGAGGAAATATATGTGAGCACAAAATCGGTCATATTGAGTTTATTGTCTGATCATAAAGCTAATAGCACCGGCGGTGCAGACCAGTTCAATGCAACTCAGTATCCAAAACGTAAACCTTCTTATTCAAAGTTAGAAGCAGTTAGACTTCCTACATTTTCTGGGAAATTTTCCGAATATCCTAACTTCATAGGATTGTTCCTTAATTTGGTCGATAAAGAAGATATAGATAACCTTCAAAAGTTAAATTATCTCCGTCGTCCGTCGTTGTTTGTCAGAGGCAGCGTTGAGTGCTATCAAAGAGTTCGATATGATAGGTGCCAACTACAGAAAGGCATTAGACAGATTGAAGCAACGCTTTGACAACAAAAATCTGATCTTTCAGGAGCACATAAATCCGTTGATGAGAATTCAGAAAGTTACAAAGGTCTCTGCTCTTTCGTTAAGACATTTAAAGGGTAGCTTTAATACTCATCTCACAGTTATGTTGTCGATAGGAACTCACGAGGATATTTGCAACGCGATTCTAATTTCGTTAGCTTTGGACCGTGTAGATGCAGATACAAAGGCAAAATGGCAGGATTCAATCGACTACAGTCAGTTACCAAGTTGGGAGGAGTTTACCAAAATTCTCGACCGTCGTTGCATCAATTTAGAAGCGAAGGAATCGCAATCGTCAGCTTCCGAAACTTTTCAAAAAGGTTATAAAGATGACAATCAACCACGATCCCGAAATGAAAAGAAGTCGGAGAAAGTTCAGAGGTCCTTTAAAGGTGCTTCCTTGACAGTGCAATGCACCCAATGTGAGTACTGCCGATCGAAAAAATATGCTATCGAGTCATGTACCGATTTTCAGAATTTGCCGGTAGCTAGGAGGTTCCATGAGGTGAAAAGGTTGGTTTTATGTATAAACTGTCTTGAAAAAGGCCATTCCGTTCGTCGATTTTCTAAGGGAAAATGTGCGATATGTTCTTTACCTCATCACCAATTGTTGCATAGATTCACCGTTGACAGCGCTGGTCAGCACGAGACAACCTCGGAGGCGGGGCCAAGCAGTTCAGTTTTGGTTGAAAGGTCTGATAACCAGGTTGTGCTAGCAACTGCGGTTGTTTTGATAAAGGATCGTTATGGGATCTATCAACCAGTCCGCGTACTGCTCGATTCTGCGTCGCAGTTAAATTTCATTTCGGAACATATGGCCCAAAAATTGAAATTGTCCAAAATCAAAACAGATATACAGATTAGCGGGATAGTAAGCGACGTTACAAATATTCGAAATATCACGAAGGCAATTTGCAAATCGAGGATTTCGGATTTCAAAACAGAGCTGAAGCTTTTAATCATTAAAAACATAACCAATCCTCAGCTGAGTAGATCCTTCGAAACAAAATGCTTAAAGATTCCAGAAAATATTGTTTTAGCTGACCCTAAGTTCAATGAAGCTTCAAAAATAGATTTGTGGATAGGCGCAGAGCATTTCTTTGAACTATTAGCGATAGGTCAGATCAAATTGGAAGACAAGTTGACACTCCAGAAAACACTCTTTGGATGGGTTGTATCTGGGAGACAGGAGCTAAATGCTTCGCAGAAAGCAGCCGTGTGTTTAGTTGGGCGGCACGAAATACAGGATGACTTGCGCCTCCATGAGCTTGTAGAACGATTCTGGGAAGTAGAAAATATTAATAAGGAAAACAAGTTTCTTACGTCAGAAGAGGAAAAATGTGAAAGTCATTTTATAAGGACAGTTAAGAAAGACGAAAACGGTCGGTTTATAGTTCAATTCCCTTTTAAAACAGATCCTTCTAAGTTAGGCGATTCCTACGAAATGGCAAAGAAGAGGTTTCTGGCATTAGAAAGATGACTCGATAAGAATCCATCGATAAAAAAGCAATATATAGATTTCGTGGAGGAGTATGAGGCTCTAGGGCCTATGAAGGAAGTGAGCTCAAAGAGCTCGAAGCATATGAAATATTTTTGTCCCCATCAGTTTGTATTGTGACCAGATTCCACCACTACGAAACTGCAGTGCTCGAACTTCGTCGGGCGTGTCTTTAAATGACATCTTGTTGTAAGGACCCACCATACAAGAGGAACTCTACTCTATAATGCTCCGATTTCGATGTTATAAGTATGCGCTGACAGCAGTCATATCGAAAATGTATCGCCAAATCCTCGTTGATGTAGAAGACCGGAAGTTTCAATGTGTGCTCTGGAGATCCAATGCAACTGATGACTTGAAGGTATACCAGTTAGGTACGGTGACCTATGGTACTACCTCTGCTACTCGTATCAGGCTACTCGTTGTGTGAAAATGTTGGCTGAGGAAGGATCGCCGAAGTTTTCGTTGGGCGCAACTCTTCTTCAAGAGGATTTCTATATGGATGACCTCATTAGTGAAGCAGACTCTTTAGGTGAACTTCATGACATCTACAAGGAAGTTAGGGAGTTGGTAGGTAGTGCAGGGTTCGAACTTAGAAAATGATGGACAAATGAAGAAACATTGTTGAAAGAGATACCAGAAAAAGATCGCGAAAGGCCACTTCGTATTAACGACTCTGATATTATAAAGAATCTTGGGATAAAACGGAACCCCTCAACAGACGAAGAACAGTATGTTGTACTCGATTTGAAAGCGTTAACAAGGATAACAAAGCGTATCATTCTTGCTGAGTGTCTACACTCTTTGACCCCCTTGGTCTTATAAACCCTGTTGTTGTGAAGGGAAAAATTATCTTGCAAGGCCTCTGGGTAAGCAAATTTACCTGGGATGAGTCTGTACAGTCCAAGGCACACAGTGAATGGGAAATTTACCGTCACCGATTAAAGGAGCTTGAATCAATAAAAGTTCCCAGATTTGTCTTAGTGTCGAGACCAAAGAGCGTAGAGCTTCATGGGTTCTCGGATGCCTCTTTGCGTGTGTACGTATGTTGCGTCTATATTCGAGTAGTGGATGAAAACGATTGTGTGGGCTGCAATTTAGGCACTGCAAAATCGAAGGTAGCTCCAATTAAAACGCAAAGATTACCACGACTGGAACTTTGTGCAGCGGAGATGTTGTCGTCACTACTAGTTTGGATTCTTCCAAATTTTATTCATGTGACTGATGGAATCTTTTGTTGGACAGACTCTGAGATTGTGCTTTGTTGGTTGTCTTCTCATCCATCGACGTGGGAAGTATTTATAGCAAATAGAGTCTCGAAAATTCAAAGCAATGTGCCCCAAGCCCATTGGAGCTATGTGGCCACAAGACACAACCCAGCGGATATTATATCTCGTGGAGCATTTGCTGAGGAACTAGTTGATAGCAGGTGGTTCGTAGGTCCGTCTTTCATTTATTCGTCGGAACAGTTTTGGCCCAAGAATTAATAAGCAGGTACCTGGAAAGCGTAAAGGTGGAGTAGTACTTGTATCTAGGAGTGTGTCCCCAGATTTCGTGGAAAACTATACACGGTTTGGCAGCTTGCAAAAAACATGTCGCATTTTCGCTATAGTTTTGCGATTCATGAGAAACTTGCGAAAATCCAAATGGAATGGAGAGATCTTTTTAGAAGAAAATCGAGAATTTGATTTACGCGGTAGAACAATTGCCAAATTAAACTGGACTTACACTGCAAAGGAACTGAACGAAGCCCAAATAAGGATTATTTTGCACATCCAGCAGGGGAGCTTTTCAGAAGAGATTCGTCAGTTGGAAAAGGGAAACATGATCAGCCCTTCGATATATGTCAAAAACTTAAATCCCTTCCTTGACAATGGCTCTTTAAAACTCCTCCGAGTTGGTGGGCGTTTGCAGAATGTAGACATTCCCTACATTGCAAAATGTCCTATCCTTCTTCCTAAATCCCATCCTTTTGTAAAAATTCTTTTTGTTTATTTACATAGGAAAAACTACCAGTTCAGTTCAGTTTATATCCATTTTTATGTTCATTCATTAATTAATTCTTACATGCTAGACAAAAAAAAACGCTTAAAAAACTTAAAATTATCTTATTCTAACTTACTGGCCCCATGCGGGCACTCTAAGTTAAACCTAACACTTAAACTATGTCTTTCGACGAATCTTACGTTACATGTTTATACTATCTCTATTCATTATTAAAACTAAGAAAACATTTTTTAACAAAAATTTAGTAACCTGACTTTTTTTTTTTACTTTATTATAAAACTTAAAACTAACACTTACAAACTACCTAAGAATAAATCTTAATCTACTTAACTTACTTACATCTAATACATAACATACACATACAAATATATATATGTGCATAATATATATATATTTAATATATAAATATATGCACATATATATACTTTTTTTTTAATTTTTATTTTATTTTTTTTTGTTTTTATATATTGTTTTTTTTTTTTTACTTAAATCTAACTTAATCCTACCTAAAACTATGTAAGCCGGCCATGGCTAAAAAAAAAAAAACAAATTAGGCTAACCGACTTTGCTTCACATGAAGCTACCTATTGCTAGAGGAATACGACGACGACGCATCCTCTCCTTCAACAAGCCACCAAAATTGCTGGTGCTGCTGAGCAACATCCCTCATGTAGCGACTCCCCACCGCCCTACTGAACCGGAGACGCTCCGCACTACCGTGTGCGACGTCTCTGTCGTAGTTGAGTCGCCTGCCCGCAGCTGTTCGAGCAACGTGGAAGATTGGTGCCAATCTGTCCTGGATCAGATCTTTGCTATCTAGGTAGAGGAACGCTTCTGGACGGACAAAACCGAACTCTCTCATGATACATATAATTGGGGTAGTAAACCCCGGAGACCAGGTTGTTTGACGAGGTCAACTTAATAACAAAATTGTCCACTCTTATTAGGTTCGCCCTATTGTATAAGACCTCATTAGGATAGAATTTTATGTACTCCGACTCTGGTGTTCTGTATAACCGAAGACAAGCCCTAAGGCAAGCCCTCTCAAACGCCCGAATCTTTTCCAATAAACTTGCTCTCACGTTGAACCACACGGGACATCCAAATACTAGCAGAGGCCAGATAAGGGCCATGTAGCAGATCACGTTCACCCTCGCATCGTGTTGGCTGTTGTAAAACAGTCTCCTTGTAAGGGCAAAAGCACCTCTGGCTCTGGCCAGAGCAACATCTATATGTTTGTTAAAATACAGATATTGATCTACCCAGATCCCAAGGTATCTGACTACATTTCGACAAGCAAGTGGCTGTCCATGTTGTCCGACGATAGAGAACTTTCGCCAATTCTTTCTGGTATCCCTAGAGGCCCCAGACAAATGCGTCCTAAACAGAATGGTTTCCGACTTCTGAAAGTTGATTTTCAACTTCCAGTCGTCGTAATATCGCTTAATTTTGTCGAAGTCACGTTGCAAAAGTGTATTAATGACCTCAATCTTTGGACCGGATCTGTACGCGATTAAGTCGTCTGCGTACGCTATGGCATGGTGAAGTGAACCTATCAGATCACTTGTGTAAATGCTGAATAGGACCGACGAATTTACCGCACCCTGTTGCAGCCCGTTTTCAATGTTAAATGTTCCAGCAGAAGTCACATCGCCATTCTTCACGATGAACTATCTACTGGAGAGCATATTAAAAAGAATATACAGCAATGGTTTACTAATGCCCAACCTGCTCAACTTGAAGAAAAGTCCCTCTAACCATACGGTATCGAAGGCCTTTTCCAAGTCAATTAGGCAGGCACCAGTGCACTGTTTCTTGCCTTTGTTCCATTGGATATCAGAAACCAGTTTAGACGCAGCATGAATGATATCAACCGATAATCAACCGAATTGATTATCCGGAACTATATGTTTGTCCTCAACCCACTTAGTCAGGACTCTATTGATCACCTTCTCGAAAACCTTACTGATGTTTGGAAGAAGAGTGATCGAGCGGAGATGCGCCGAATTGGAAGTATCTTTATCCCTTTTGGAGATGGGATGTACCACCGCAGTTTTCCAATGCGCTGGATAATGTGCATTATTCATTGCATCATCAAACAGGGTGGTATAAATGTCTACCGCTTCTAGTGGGAGATGTCGAAGCACAATGTTCGGTATTTCATCAGTTCCCACTGATTTCTTACTTCTAAGCGATTCGAAGATCATTTGGAGCTCTTCCTTCGAAATGAACGGTGGTAATACCCTTTCGTTGGTGATGACATTATTTGCCATATTCTCGTCACTGAACTGGATGAAACTCGAGTTCACAATTTCATTTCGAAGGCAGAAATTTTGCACAAGGACTCGACTCTCCAGGTCGTGGTTCGGGCCAATGATGTCATTCGCCTTGTACACTTCCTGGAAAGTCGCTCCTATAGCCTCTACCTGCTCCTGCGGATCCTCGATCACAAAGAAGTTGTCATCATCAACTGCCTCATTTGGATCGATACCTGCTGCTACAAGTATTTGTTCGTTGTTCGTCGTTCGTCGTTCGGGCGATTTTGAGACATGGAAGGTCGTTTTGATTATTTCTCCGAAATATTTTATTTATTTGCGGGAACATATTCGGGTTGCTGGTGTTTACAGCCCGAATTTTATTGTTCCAATACAAATTTACAGATTTTTTGTAATTTTCTTTTATTAATGTTTGGAGGTTTGTAATCGACGACTTCAATGTCATGATCTCCGGGTTATGTCTGTCAGTAAACTGTCACCCAAATCATGGGTGAATTATATGCAGGTAGAGTGCAACCTGAGAGGCCGTTCCAAAAAACTGGTGTTGACTTCTGTGGTCCATTTAAAACCACGTTGAACCGTCGAGGCCAAAGGAACTACAAGTCATATGTAGCAGTCTTCGTTTGTTTCGTCGTAAAAGCTGTCCATCTTGAAGTCGTATCGGACTTATCGAGTGAAGGATTTCTTTCTGCGCTCAAGAGGTTTATTGCACGGTGAGATGTGTGCCAGGATCTCTATTGTGATAATGGAACGAACTTTGTTGGAGCGCGAAATGAGCTGAAGGTTCTTAAGAACCAGTTTCTTGCGCATCAAACCCAAAAGAAAATTACTGAATGGTGTGCAGCGGAAAGTATCGAGTTTCATCACATCCCACCAAGAGCGCCTCATTTTGGTGGCCTATGGGAGGCTGCAGTCAAGAGTGCAAAAAATCATCTCTTTCGTACTGTGAGCGATGTGTGCTTGACATTCGAAGAACTATCCACTGTTGTGGCAGAGGTTAAAGCCGTGCTAAATTCCAGGCCGATGTGTGCCATGTCCAGTGATCCAAGTGATGAGTCTGTTTTTACACCAGGGCATTTCGTAATAGGGAGCCCCCTTAATGCGATAGCAGAACCTCTCATCACGGATTGTAAGACGTCCTCGTTGAGCAGATGGCGGAGGTTGACAATTCTCAAGCAGTATTTTTGGAACCGATGGTCGAAGAAGTATCTCCTGGGGCTGCAGAAGCGGCAAACGTCGTCAGACAAGACTCCACATCAACAGTGGTTGTTGGGTCGAATATGCAACCTTATTCGATCATCTGATGGCAAGGTTTGAGTTGTTGATGTGCGTACAAAAAATGGAATCCAACGCAGAGCAATTCATCGATTAGCACCCTTACCCATGGACAGTTGAAGATACCGCAAATACTTCAAGGCGAGCAGAATGTTAATACATCTGTAACTGTTTTTTTAAATACCACTTCGAATAATGTAGCTTTCTTCATTGTTTTCTTTTCGAAGTTATTGCGGCGAATTCATGATGGTATGAAAGGAACAAATTTGTTGTAATGTGATTCATATTGTTGTAAAATTGAAGAAGATCGGACGTGGTGTTATTATTTTTTGAAAAGGTTGAAAATAAAACTTATATCTAATAAAAGTCAAATCGTTGTTTTAAATCGTTTTGTTGGTTGTTGATATTTTTTCTCTCCTTGTGAAAACGCTCACAAGGCTAACAAAAGTACTAGTTCACTTTATAACAAAATACAATATAACAAAATTGTTTTTTTTTTTATATAAAACACCAAAGAGAGATAAAAAATTCGCTCCTTCTTTTTCCTCCTGAGAAGCCGATATTCGTCTCTGAACAGCGCCGCTTTGTATGCCTCTTTGCTTAGCCGCATGTGCTTGCCGGCACTCGTCGTCAAATCAGGGGTTTCTTTGTCGTGGCCGAGTGAAACCCAGCACATCAGAGGTACCATCTCTGGTGGATTTTTTTGGCAAAATTGACACTGGCTTCAATACTTGATGCTGGCAGCATAGGACCTTTTAAGAGATTAAGGGAGACTCGATCGGAAATAGATTTGGGAATCTCCTGCGATTGTAGCCGTCCGACGTCAAACTTCCTCACAGTATTAGCTTGTCTTTACAATGTTAAGTATATTCGTAACCGTTTCTTAGCTACAACAGGGCAATCGTCCGAGTTGCCTATTGATCCCTTGGAAAGTTCTGACATCGACCTCTTGCCTGAGTATCGAACTTGTCGAATTGTAGAGGCTGAGTAAGGTCAATGAATCTCGAGAAGTTCTCCAGACGAGTCCTGAAACTAAAGGTTTGTCGCACCATGCCGATTCCCAAGAGGCCCAAAACATAAAACACCAAAACCCCTGGACCATCCAACTGCACATCTCTGAGGTCTTTTAGCAAAATAATAACGATCGCGGTAATCGACAGAAACGACTCCGACGGATGGATCACACCTGAACGGTGGCAGTTGGTCAAGTTAATGCTTTCGGGCAACTTCTTGGCCATCATGCGGGAAAACCCCGGAGCACCTCCCATCACAAGGGCACCAAGGCTACGTTAAGCCTATCGCATGTGCCAATCAAATATCTCTTGATCTTTTCAGCAAAGCCAGGAGAGATTTGGCAAGGTGCAAAACCCGAAGTCGTGCCTAAGGAGGACATCCCTAGCAGACCTACAATAGAACCCGCACCTGGATTCCAGCTGAACCCTACTCCCCAGAAAGGATTCTGGAGATCATTAGGCTCAGCAACCCGACCCTACCGACTCATGACTAGAAAGTCGCGATACTGGAATAACTAAGGGGCTCTTATAGATGCGCGTTGATCGTGATCAATAAGGAGTCCCTTAACCCTCTAGCGCAGACAAAAGTCATGATTCGGTTTGGTTTCGAGTCAATTCACCTAAGGGTCTATAAAAAAAATGCGCTGGATGCTGATAAGCAACCTCTTCCTCCTTTAACTGAAACTTCAAACTCAACCTTAGATATTGGAGCATCGATATTCTTCCCTCTTCTGACACTCTGTCGGAAATGGAAATCCATGACGAATTAAAAAGAGATCCTATACGATCACAGGAAGAAGATGAGCTCTTGGGCATATGTTCAGAATCGGAGGACTTGAAGAGGTAAATTATAGCAATGATGTGGTTTCTCCAGATTAATCTCCGTCACTCAAAAAAGGCTTTGGCCGCGTCTTTCCAAAAACACATGGGTATGGGGGAGTATCGACATCAACGATAGAAGTAAGTACTAACCTCATGGGCAATGAGCCCATTTTTATAAGAAGAAACCGACAGGAAGTGCTAGATATCACTCTTGCCTCCGACAACATCACTCAAATGCTAACGAACTGGATGGTATCGTCTGAATATTCACTTTCAAACCACAAATACATCCAATTCAGCCTGAGTGATGGACGGGTTAACAAGCATTCCGGAATTATCGGAAAACTAATTGGCCAAAATACAAAGGAGTACTATCAGAAGAGTTATCTCAAGTCCACTGCGTGACACCACCGAGCTTGACATGAAAGTTAAGGAATTCACCCTGGCTCTTAATGGCTGTTTCCTGTCTGCTTATTCAGACATCAGCTTTGGGAACGCTTAGAAATATTTGCAGAAAACTTGCCAACCTATCAAAAACACAAGAAAGTGATTGACTAGGACTCACACAAAGAATCTTTCAAAATATATGTATAAAAAAGAATTGAGGAAGGCAAAGCGACAATCCTGGAGATCATTGTGTGACAAAATTACAGAAACCTCTGAGGCATCACGGTTAAAAAAATCCTCTCTATAAATCCTATGATTGGACAGCCTCAAGTGATGAATCACTCAACCTGCTACTGGACACTCACTTTCCAGGTAGCTTCCTATTCGCGGCCAGAAGAAACCCAAACAGGACAACTGCAACCGTGACCAAAATTTGTGGTCTGATTATAAGTAAGAGACAAACTGCTTTACGCGCTGCATGGCTTCAAACCATAAAAGTCTGCTGGTCCGGACGGTATAATACCTGCCGAGGTACAAAGGTCCTCAGATATTATCCTGCGTACGCTAGAGATATTATCCTGCGTACGGTAGAGAATATCATGAGGAGCTGTGTAGAACTGATCCACATTCCACTGTCATATAGAGAAGTCAATGTAGTTTTCATTCCCAAAGCCGGAAAATGCTCTCATGTTGTCCCAAAGGACCTCAGACCTATAAGTTTATCATATTTCCTTCTGAAAATCCTAGGACGACTGATTGATATCCATATACGAGCTAAAATTGATCCAAGACTTTTGTCAACTGCTCAGCATGCCTACTGTAAAGAAAAGTCGGTGGAAACGGCTCTGCATTCATTGACTAGCTACATCGAACAATCCCTACAATATAGAGAGTACAGAATGGTCGCTTTCTTGGACATAGAGAGCGCTTTAAACAACGTAAATACATCCGCAATCACGACTGCGCTGTCAACTCTTCAGGTAGACGACTCACTTGGGGAACTGATTAGTCTTATGCTAAAAAGCAGGATAATCAACTCCAAACTGGGTGAGACTTCTGCCAAAAGATGTATCAGCAGAGGTACGCCGCAAGGCGGTGTCCTCTCTCCCCTTCTCTGGAATTAGTGGTTAATGAACTGCTGATATACTTGGAAGCGGGTGGTAGCAGGGTAATTACTTATGCGAATGACGTTGCTATACCCGTCTCAGATAAGCATCTTAATACCATTGAAGAACTCCTTCAGCTAAATCTTACCAGATTAACCCATTGGACAGATCGCTGTGGATTGGGAGTAGACCCCCATAAAACTGATCTTGTTCTCTTTTCCAGGAAGTATAAAATTCGAATTATAGACCCTCCCTCAATAAACGGTACCAGTTTAGTCTTTTCCGATACAGCAAAATATCAGAGTCTCATTTTTGACAGGAAACTAAACTGGGAACCTAACATTCAAGAAAGAGTCAAGAAACCTACAGTAGTAGCTTTATTGCCTAGTAAAAAAGCCATTGGGAACAAATGGGGCCTTCAACCTCGCATAGCGCACTGAATATACATCTCGGTCACAAGACCGATACCCACCTACGGGGTATTGTCTGGTTGACGTGTCTAAGGCTGCAGCAAGCTAAGCAGAGTCCAAAGAATAGCATGTTTATCCATAAGCGGAGTCTACGTTCTACTCTCTCCGCGGTATTAGATATTCTGTTTCACTTGACACCCCTCGATATCTTCAGCATGCAAGTAGCTGCGACTGCAGCTATTCGCCTTATAGCGACTACACAGTGGACAAATAATTTATTTGGCCACACTAATATTCTTAGTATATTTGGAATCCTCACCATACCTGAACTTTAGTTTGACAAGGACTTGCATGTAAACGTCCCCTCTAGATCTTTCTGGAAGGAAGATGCTTTTATGGAGGACAAGCCAATCCACTGCTACACAGATGGACCTAAAACCCATAGTTAAATCTAAGCCTCTCCTTCCGTCTTCCAAATCACTGTAGCGTATTCCTATCCTGGCTGAAGAAAAACGTAATATCTGCAAAGGATATCCGCATCTTTTCGGATAGTCAGGCCCTGGACTCAGACTCATTAAATTCTAAAACGGCCCTTGAAAGCCGTTTTGGCATATCAGTTCAACCTTCACCTTTGCTGGGTTCCTGGCCTCAGAGACATTCCAGCGAATTGTAGGGGCGACTAACTCGCCAAAACTGAAGCCTTTCTACCTATTCTACTGGAAAAGGGTAGTATAGGCATACCTATCGCTACGTGCAAATCAATATTAAAGCTGGATGCAAATAAAAGAACAGACCTTACATGGACAGTTGGCCCAAACGTCTATGACTAGCGACCAAACAGATCTGGCCAAAGCAGGATCTGAATCGCTCTAAGATTCTGATCCTTCTAAATAAGAAAACATCTCAGCGCCATCATAGGTGTTATCACAGAACACTGCTTTATAGGCTAGCATGCAAAAAGGCTTGGTGCTTTTACGAACGATTTCTGTAGAAGCTGATGGACGAGGAGGAAGAGCTGTCTCCCAGAGAAGAAAACTTCATTTAGGAGCTTTCTCCTACAATAACTTAACGATCTAAAGAATATAGACGTTAACAGTCTCCCACGCTTTCTCATAAGCTCAAATTGGTTCCACTTAAGCCTATTTGTCCAGGCTTAAGTGGGTTGGTCTTACCAACAGCCACTTTTATCTACCTGCTTCGATGGCAACATGAATAATCTGGCTGACGGTTGATTAATTGATCAGAAGACCTCCAGGTCCCCATGTGAATATTGAGATGCGAGAACCGCGAGTAACGTCAGCACTCCCACAATTCTAAGTAATAGAAGTATTGTGTTGACATTACTCTTTCTGAGTCAGTAAGTATAGAAGTGTTGTGTTGATATTACTCTTTCTGAGAATATGCATCGTAGAGTCGCCATGTCATCTGATCCCGTCTGGACAGATCGTGCAAATCTGCTGATGCATACATTTTATGTACATTCATTCACCATTATTAGTTCAGTTGAGGAAAATAAAGTTTCAGTTTGAAAACTCATCTCTTGTTGTCTTAATCATTTAATTTGTGTCGTCTGGTCTCGTAATTCGCGTGCTAGCTACGACGAGTTTAGTCCCGCCGCAAAGTCGATTAGCCTAAATCGGAGGTGGTGTCGCGCAGGCTATACTTTCCGACAGTACTACCAAAGGTGCCCTCTCTTCTTAGCTTTGCATTAAAATCGCCGAGGACAAATTCAATGTCATACCTGGGTCATCGCTGGACAGTCTTTCCAAAGAACTCGTAGAAACTATCTTTGCTGTCGTTATCTTTCTCCTTTGTGCAGACGTGCGCGCATATAAAACTAATGTTGGCAAATTAACCTTAATTTTTACTAGATGCTTATTGACATGCCGGAAACTCAAGACTATTTGTCTAAGTCTGCATCTGACAACAAATCCGCATCCAAATAGGTGCTGCTTTTGTCGTCGATAACAATCGCCGTAGAAGATTTTTGTCCGGCCCATCCCATTACATTTCTTGGATGGCGATAGCAGCTGCTTTGCAGCTGTCCAGCGCCTCTGCTAGTTGTTCGGTTGCCCGTGACCTATTAAGGGAGCTAATATTCCACGTACACATCCGAAGTTCGTTGTCCTTATTTCGTTTGCAGGGGATGTCCGTATCGGAGGCTTATGTTGCTTTGTAACTGTGGGCTTTTTTCCATGGCAGGCAGTTACCCTGACGGCACAACCCCAGACCTGGAGGGCCAGTTCCATTATAGATACCACCAGGACGAGCGGTCGGTTAGACCGAAGCCAGTAACCCGTTCAGGGCCGACACTTAGTCTCGGAAATCTTTACCGGCCTTATATGTCGGAGTAGCCCGGATCTTATTTGTTTTATTCCATGATTTTACTCCACCGAAGATTCCAATTGTGGAATTCTTCCGCTGTCCCGGTTATAGTGGGCCCCCGCCCAATTATCAAGGCTTCGCCCATCAATGACGTTGTCTAATAAAAAGCGGGGGTAGATTATTCTATAACTGGTCTTATCGAAAACATCCAGATTTTTTAGCATGAATGGATGATACGATTTGACCAGTTACAAGTTGCCGGTCATAGGTCTTGTTGGTAGGCTTGACCACCGGTAGTCCATACCAGGACTTAAATCACGGTACCATGGGAGTCAGGAGCCCCCCGGATTTCGGTCCGGGCCTGAATTGTTAGAGGTAGGCCCCCTTGTGGGAGCGTCATGGTGGCTGTGGTTTAAACCCAAATCGCGGGTACGGGTTTCCTTTTTGGTTTAGCCCATTGTAGAGTTGCAAATGAAGTACTGGGTGCTGCGATCCTAAGAGCAGCAAGAGGTTTTGGGTAGGCCTCGACTCATACCAAGGGTGGAACTTGTGCCTCCAACACAGTTCCGAATTGGTATAATTCAAAAGCGAACTATTAAATAATACAAGCGAGTGATTAGCGATGGCAAGGCGTATCCTTGCTCCCCATGGGTGTATGGGCACCTCGTAAACATTAAGTCTACATGACAGGAGGTTTACGTTAAAAATCCAACGTACCTGGATTACCTGTCCCGGTTATAGTGCTGCTATAGTCAGCACTCGTGCTTATAAGTTTGGCGAGTGGAGTCCAGATGGACATCGACCAGTACCCTATGGTTACCACTTGGAGGTAAAATAACCGCGATTGACGTGCAGGAATAGTTACAACACTGGACATCGCCAATTTGACACCTCTCAGTGCCAACCCTTTTTCTACAGCACCGAACCACCAAAAGAGCAAACTGGATAATTTTAAATGCTTAACCAGTCGAAGAAACCCAATTCCATTATCGACTTTCGATTATTCCACATCAATTGCAGTCATTAGGTGGTCATTAATATATACATGTACATAATTATTTGAGACGTGTACATATGTGGAAAATATAGGTACAAACGTTTTTGGTTTACTAGAGTTCTAGCTTTCTCAGTCTTTAATTCCGTAATGTCACAAAAAGATAATTTTATCCTCGCCGTTTTGCAGTTTGCTTACGGAATTTCCTCTATAATAGGGATATTCCCCTTGGTCTATAAAAAGGAGGAAAAAACGTTTGAATATTCTACTCTTGCAATTTGCTCTGGTTTTCTGTTGCCAATTATTAGTTTGATTCTACCCTTGCTAGCAGCATTCGTCTTTCTTAGTCTGGGCCAATATGTGGGTGTGTCGCTATTTATAAAAGCTTTCATTTGTACCTTACATATAACAGGCTCAAAAACTCTACTTTTCATCATTCATTGGAAAAAATCCAAAGAAATTATAGAGTGCTTTACGACACTTCTGAATGCATTTCATATAATTTGCAAATACAAACTTAATCGCTTCAAATTCGACGCATTTTTCGTAGTGGTAATTGTCGGTAAAGGAATTTTAATTGGATTACAAGTAGTAGAATTAAGTTCGGATATACTTGCTGGGCTTGCAAGCATTTTATTTAAAGTCTCAGTACTGGGATCATCTTTAATTTATTTTTGCCTTACTGTTGTGTATCTTATGATTGGAATAATGTTCGATAATATACTGGAGGCCTTGGAAAATAGCTATGAAAGTATTCGTATTGACAATCAAAAAGATGGGAGAGTGATCTATCTGGATGAAGCATTTAATTTGTATTTAAAGATAAGGAAAAGCTTTGTGCAACTTCAAGTGTTTGCAAGTCCATTATTGGCCCTGACAGGGATTTATGTAGCAATGACTGTTGTGTACAACTATTGGGAGCTTTATTTTGGAATTTCCGATGATGTAGAGGAACTCGTCATTGTTTTAGAAATGTGCAGTTTTTTGATTACGATTGTGGCGGTATCGATTGTACCTTTCAAGGCAAAGCGTGTGGAACATGTATTCAACTTCCTGTATTTTCACGGAGTGAACTCGCAAGGAGAGAATGTAAGTTTCATTCGAAATAGAAACGATAAATTATGTTTCAATTGGTTTCACCTCCCTTTCTTCCCTAGTTAGAATGGATTGATGCTGCAAAAAATTCGCTTCCTAAATTAAGAGCTATGATTTTCCGAGGCTTGGAGTTACAACCTTTTTATTCTATTGTAAAATGCATAACATTGGCCAGCATTATCGAAAAGTTTGCATCAAAATCTGAACTATTTGAAAGAGCCGATTAAACTAGAAAATTTTGAATAGAGAATATACCATATTAAGTCTATTCTACTGGATAAAATAATTAATATAGGTAAGGTAAATTTATTTGTCATCAAAATTACTGTATAATGCCAGCTTTCTTCCTTCTCTTTTACGCTCCTCGACTACAATGTTTCCGAAGGTAACTAGGTATCTTAGGCTGATTGAGAACTCCTTTTCCCAAATAACCTTATCGTCATCAAACAATATGATTTTAGCCACTCAGAGCTTACGTAAGTTAAGAAAGAAAAAATAATTTTCTCTCCTCACACCAAGAGTGACTACCTACTGGTCATAGATGAACTAACTTAGATGGCAAACTTTTCAGATATTGGAAAATCAAAACCGGTTTTCTACTGATCGCCCCTATCCGTGTGACCCTGTCTGTGAATACGTGTGAATTGTCATCAATGGCAATTTTCCTTTCATTTTATACAAACCATGCCCATTTTAATCAAAAAAACGTCATCCACATTACGCACAATCGTGCAAATAGCTCTCATTCTAGCAATTTTACTTGAACATTGCTCTCATTCTATCAAATTTTAAGAAAGTTATAGAGAATGGCCACACGTGGGTAGGTAGAGGCGATCAGTAGAAAACCGGTTTTGATTTTCCAATATCTGGAAAGTTTGCCATCTAGGTTAGTTCATCTATGGTTGATCTATGAACTGGGGTGTGGAATGCATGTCGAAAAATAAGGAGTACAATAATGCCTGTGCTATTAAGCTATCAAGAAACCCATGCAATGAAAACTTCGTTGCTGATATACTCGTAACACCTCATATTCATATTCAGACAATACCAAACGTTCAGAATTCCTTAGATAATTTTAAAAATCAAATAAAACTCAATAACTGATGTTATCAATGATTTTATTTTTTCATTTGCCATTTGCTTTTTCTCATATTTTTTTAATAAATGGATTCTCTTATCGCCAACTAGATACAGTACTATGCAAATCCTAAGCAACCATCTGGAGTCAGCACTTCATAGTAAATCTTTTCAACTTTCTACTCCACCAAATAAAAAGAAATGGATATATAATGATGTGTAATAAAGTGTATTTTGAAATTCACAACTTTTTATAAAAGTAATAATACTTGAGATTAAAAAAAAAACGCAAAAACCAACAAAGTAGCCAAATTGAGCTGTGCAAAACCTAAGACGGCTTTTACACAGCGCATGTTTAGAGAGATTCAAATAAGAACAAAAGAGAGGGATAAGAGGGGAAATGAAACAAAAAAAATTTTCTCAATACACGGCGGGCAAGATTTGCTTTGCATGTTTTTGACATTTCCTTTTCTCCTTCTTCTTTCTTTTTCGCATTCGCTTTATTACTTCTTTGGCTGTTGTTACGAGCACGACATTTCAGTATAGCGGATGAATTTAAATGGACCAAAGAATTAACAAACGAGCTCATTTTCAATTGTGAAATGTACCCGTGCGAACTGTAGTCGGTATCTATGCAATGAATAATCATTTCCGCAGAGTCCAATAAATTGTTTAGTTCTGCAAATGCCAATTTTGCTTTTAAAATTTATTTTGTTTTCAGCATTCAACATTGAGCACCAAAGATGAAATGAAAGAGAGCTGTCAAAGAACATGAAAAATCAAAGAATGAGAGAAAGACTTCGTGTAAAAATGCGCGCATCACAGAAGGACAGTTCAAAAGAAATGTTTGGTTACGTGCGCATCAAATTCATGCGCTGTATAAAAGCCGTCTAAGCAACTTTTTTTAATATTTTGTGTAATATCCTTTATGTTGAATAACAGAGGCGCAACGACGAGGCATAGAAGTAATTAACTTTGAAAGTGTATCCTGGGATATATGTATTTTCCCACTCAACTTTCAAAGTATTGAATAGGTGAGACATGTTGGAAAAGTGTTGTCCAGCGACACGGCTTTTAAGTATACCAAACAGGTTTTCGATGGGATTCAAGTCGCTGATTGGGCCGGCCATTCAAGGACTTGAATCCCACTATCCGTTAACCATTCCTTTACCAACTTCGCTGTGTGTTTCGGATCGTTATCCTGTTATATTTGAATCGGTCCGTCTATTTCGTAGAATGGACCTACACTTCCTGCCGAAAAACATGTCCATACCATTACACTACCCCCACCATGCTTTACAGTGGGTGTGCAGAATCTAGGATTGAGTCGCTGCCCTTTACGTTGTCTCACATAACATATCCCATCAGAATTAATTAAATTAAATTTTGACTCGTCGTTGAAAAGAACTGTTCATTTTTCATTTTTCAGGAGACCAGTGTTGGTATTTTCTTGCAAAATTTAGGCTATTATGAAAAAAGATTTGAGTTTGAATTATGTTTAAATAATTTAATTGCACTACCTGTTCCTTAAATATCTTTTTGTGAGCATCAGTTTTTTGCACGACCTGTAACTTCGAAGATTATTTTCAATTGCACGTCTTCGCACCGTGATAGCATCAATGTTAAAATCAAGTAATTTTACGACTTCATTCGAACTTATGAACGGTTGTTTTTTAATTACACCACAAATGTTTCTATCCGTTCGATATGCTGTCTTACGCGGCCTACCACCGACATTTTGACTTTCAACGACTCCTGTTGCATTATGTTTTTTTATTAAACGTAAAATAATCGATTTATTAATATTATAACGTTTAGCTAATGTTGCCTGAGTATCTCCAGACTTAAATTCATCAATAATCTTTAGTTTAGGAGAAGAAGAGTATCTTAAGTAAAGTAAAGATTTCAACAGGTTATGACCCCAATGTGGATGTTTTCAACAAATTAAATAATAATTATAAAGCGGTGTGTGATTTAATTTACAAAAGGTTAGTCAAGTTCAACCTGTTAAATCGAATTTTTAATTTTGATTCGTTTGGGCTCTTGGCGGTAATGGGCGAAACAGTTCGAACGACGATCTCAAAACTGGGTTTGGCCATCTACAACCTATGGAAATACAAATTGGAGCTCTTAGGAAGGCAATTTGTTAGATTATGTCATCACATCCAAGCCTAACCAAGTTAATGCCGATTGGATAAAGAAAACGATGCCATGGTGCTTGTAGACCTTTCCGTCGAGGACAACCAACTCCATCACTTAAGACGGGCGAACAGCGCTAAAGAGGCACGGGACAGACTAGAACTAAAATTTGATGAGGCAAATCTGTAACTTAAAAGGACATACGCACATGGTTAGATAGCTGATTCTGGGGCCACAAGTCACATTTCAAGTGAAAAAAGTTTCTTTATGGGGCTTAACATGAATCACTGCGAAAAGCTAAATGTTGCTAATTCCCCCAAAAATTGGGGGAAATTTGCAATCTGTACGAAAGCTGATTGATAATGACTTTTACGGTTTATTTTAACGAGAAATTGTGTAACATCACACATAATGGTCGACAAATTGCTGTTGAGGACAAATTGCTTTATAAATTGCGGCGCTCAAATAATATTCAGCATTTGAGTATAAGGGCGATTGTGTTCACTGCTGACATAGGTTGTGCGGTCATTGTGATCCGCACGTCTTTAAAGAAATTAAAGACAAGTTACCTTTTCCAAAACAATCAAACACTAAACCGTTACTATATCGTTATATAGTAACATTCATCAATGGTTTCACCAGGTTTATTATGGTTTACCTACTTAGACAAAAATCAGAGGAGTGTGTGGGAATGGTGAAAACAAAGTTTCAACGGAATTCAAAGCTGATAAGGTCGGATCGAGGAGGAAAATATACGGATAACGAAATAGTTGCATACTTAAAGGGCGAAGGTATACAAATTTAGTACGCTGCTACATACGAGGGGCGTTCAACATATTCTCGATATCGGGGTGAAGCTGTGGTTGTATATATAAATTGACTTATTTATCAAGTAATACTATTATTTTAGTGCATTCATGTGAAATTTCATATAAATGTGATTATTAATTCGCGTTTTATCTCTAGTTAAACAGAATCATAATGGCAACTGAGACGATGATGGTGAAAATTGAGCATCGCGCTGTAATTAAATTTCTCACTAAGCAAGGAAAAAGTCAAAAAAATATTCATGAAGAGATGGTGGCTGTATACCAGGGTTCCGCACCTTCATTATCAACTGTGCAAAAGTGGTCAAGTGAGTTCAAGAGAGGCAGAGAGAGCATTGAAGACGACCCCCGCTCCGGCGCCCCGGCTACTACTTGTACGGGAGAAAGCATCAAAGAAGTCGAAAAACTTGTTCTTGAGGATGCCCGAATAAAGTTGAAAATGATGGCAGAGATCACCAAGCTTTCAATTAGTACCATTCACACCATTCTTCATGACCATCTTAACCTTTCAAAGGTCAGTGCAAGGTGGGTGCCACAAATGCTCACAGCGCCTCAGAAAAAAGTGAGAATCGCATGCTGTAGAGAGCTTTTGGAGATGTGTAGTGAGAACGCGGACGGTGTTATGGATCGAATTGTTACTGGGGACGAACTATGACCCTGAAAGCAAACAAGAGTCCATGCAGTGGCATAAAAAAGGAACAGACCCCCGAAGAAGTTCAAAGTCACTCCGTCTGCCGGGAAGCTCATGGCCACAGTTTTTTGGGACTCAAAGGGAATCTTGCTCATTAAGTACAAAAAAAAAGGTGAAACCATCAACGCCACATCCTACGCTTCCACTTTGCATAATTTGCGGGAGGAAATTAAAAAGAAAAGACGGGGTAAACTCGCAGCGGGTGTGTTGCTTCTTCATGACAACGCTCCTGTTCACACGGCGCGAGTTTCCAAGGCTGCTGCGCGAGATTGTGGTTTCGAAGAAATCCAACACCCACCCTATAGTCCAGACCTTGCCCCTAGTGATTATTTCCTGTTTCCGGATTTGAAAAAATGTCTTCGTGGAAAAAGATTTTCGGATGATGAAGAACTCAAGTCGGCAATAAATGGGTATTTTGCAGAGAAAGAGGAAATTTATTTTTTTGAGGGTTTAAAAAAGCTTATCTCAAGATGTAACAAATGCATTGATGTTAGGGGAGATTATATTGAAAAATAAAAACAATTTAAATTGAATTCCCATTTTCCTTCATATCGATACCGAGAATATATTGAACGCCCCTCGTACTCTCCTGAACAGCAAGGTGCTGCGGAATGAAAAAATCGGACGCTGATTGAGATGGCTAGATGTATGTTGCTAGATGCAGGTTTGCACTATATGGTTTGGGCAGAAACAGTTACAGTGGCTAATTACATGCAGAATCACTTACCAACCAGAGCGACAACGATGACGCCATATGAAGCAAGGAATGAGTCGATGCCAGGTATTAAAAATTTTAAAATTATTTGGCTCTAAATGCTTTTTCCATGTTCTCACAGAAAAGAGTAATAGTTAGTCGCATCAAAGCGAGTAATAATTAGTCGGAATATTCAGTTTGTAGATCGGAATGGTATTTCGGACAATGAGGTACCCAAAACAAATTCCGTGGACTTCAAAAATGACTATGATGGGAACTCAAATGGAATTAGCAATGGCACTGAAGGTCAAGGTGCTGAGCAAAAGCTAGGACAAGCAGATTCGATACCAAAGAAGGATAGAATAAAGGGATTCCACCGATGAACCGATGAAGGTGATAAGCGTAATGAACGTAGTACGGAGTAGGGAGTTAGAGTCAACAAACTTGAAGGAAGTTATGTCAAACAATAATAAGGAAGATTGACACAATGCTATGAATGAAGAAATGTAATCACTGAAGCAGAATGGTACTTGGAGTTATGTTAGCTGCCGAAGGATCGAACAGATGTTGGTAGCATGTGGGTTTTTAAATTAAAAACTGGTTCAAATGGCATTGTGACAAGATTTAAGTCTCGCTTAGTTGCCTATGGTTTCTCACAAAAATATGGGAGCGATTACCACCAATCATTTGCGCCAGTTGTCAAGCTAACGGCATTTAGAATTTTATTGTCAATCTCTGAGAAGGAAGAATTTGTTGTACAACGCTGGGATGCAAAGACCGCGTTCTTTAATAGTGCCTTAAAAGAAATTATTTACATGCGATAGCCACCAAGTTCTGAAATTGAAGGAAAGGAGCATTTTGTTTGTTTATGTATTGAAGAAAATTCGTTATGGACTGAAGCAGGCCGCAAGTAGGTCTGACCCTTGTCTGTATACAAATATAGTTGAGGCAAACAAATCAACACACTTAATTCGTTCAACAAAGGAGACACTTTCATCAAAATTTCAGATGAAGAATATGAGCAACATTAAGAACTATTTGGGTCTCCAAATTGAGAAAAACAACAAAGGAAATTATTATTTGAGCCAACGGTGTTAACGTCGGAACTCCTTTGCTCCGGCGGTATGTTCAGGGTGCATGTCCCTTGATCTTGTAGTGGATATATTAGGTGCTTGTACCAATATACCAATGTATTTGCGAATGATATTTAGCTATCATACCTCGGGTGGGGGAATAACTAAATACTTCTTCTTAGTGTTGAAAAATCAGTGCTTTATTGCTTCAAACTTAATTCTATTTATACAAATTTATTGCTTACTTAACATAACTTAAATTACGACTAATACTTACATACAAATTGCTTATTTGACAATATTTTAACATCGTACAGTTTTGTTTATTTATCAAAAATTAAGTGCAACAACAAAATTGTGAAATTATTCACGACTATACGAGTATGGCTCGAATTTCCTTCAAGCAACCTTGCAGTGAATGCACCTCGTTTTTGTTTTTCCTCTGTGGGTTCAAGGTGGATTGTTTGGGCGACATTGTTCGTGACGCACGTATACTTTATGTTCTAAACAAACGGAACTATATCGAGCAGATAATAAAGGAGTTTGGTTTAGCTGACTCAAAGCTATCAAATATTCCATTGAATCCAAACTATGGTAAGCAAGTGAATGAGGCACAAGCTATGATCGACAACACTAAGTGCCAAAAATTGATTGGACACCTTCAACTATATATATATAGTTGAAATATATATATTTCAGTAAACACACGATTTGATATTTGTGTTTCATCGCAAGGTAAGCTTTTACACTTTGTAAACTTAAAAAACGACGACAGTGGATTATTATACGGTTATGCCGATGCGAACTGGGCCGAGGATAGAATTAGTCGAAAATTAGCCGAAAAGTGGCTACGTATTTAGGGTTAACAGTAGAGCTTTTAGTCGGTCGTGTTGTAAACAAACTCTCCAACAGAAGCAGAATTCACCGCACTGTTGGAGGCACGTCAAGAATCATGATTCATTCGACAGATATTGACCGATATGCAGCAGATGATTATTGAACCGACAGTTATATACGAAGATAATCAAAGCTGTTTAAAAATGGTAGAGGAAGAACATTTTTCAAACAGAACTAAACACATATAATTCTTCTTTCCGTCCTTCCTGTTCTTTTTTCATTGAAGCTGCCTCATGGTGTCGAGGTTCTTAAATTAATAATCGGAAGTGCACATTTTCTTCATGAATCAGGGAGCTGTGAACTGAACGCGCAGAAAACAGAGCTGTGCATCACTTTCAACTACAGAGACAGAGTTTATTGTCCTCTCGGAGGCGTGTAAGGAAGCAAAATGGCTAAGAAACATTTTAAGCCATTTTAACTGTCCTTAACGTGAACCAACTCCAATCCTCGAAGACAACCAAAGTTGTCTGAAGCTGATCCGATAAGAAAAACTCAGCAACCGTTCGAATCACATCGACACGAAGTTTCACGTGCAGAAAAAAAGATCGTCGCTTGCAGGTGTTGTTCCAGGAACGAAATGTTGGCAGGCATGTTAACTAAAGCAGCGTTTCAGTGGAAGCGACAAGAGAACGAGAAAAAAAAAAACGACGAAAAAAAACACCGCGGCGCGGTTATTTTTCTGAGATGTGATCTCGTTGATTGTTTATTGACAACTGATAATTGTAGGTGCATACATATATAACGTCAGAGAGACTATACCGTGCTACACAAGATGTGTGAGTATAACTTTGCTACATATCGCCCGCCTCGTTATTTTACTCCACAATTCAAAATTCTTAAAATTTTAAATAAATAAGTTGCCATGCGGCGTACGGTATTTTACAAAAGAAGAAAATCTAATTAGGGGTTGAACCTAAGTATATGTACACTCGTGCTCATATAATTAAGCCATTAAAATAAAACCTAACGTTTACTTCAAAATTAAGTTTATATTCACGCAACTAAAAGAACTTCTTTAAACGGAATATACATTTAACATTAAGAATTTGTAATATATCTTTTTTTGAAAAAAATTTCTTCGATTAAGCACAGTTTTAAGAACTATTTATAAATATTCCATAAGGCCGAGTGTACACATAATTAAGCCATCTGCAATAAAAAATATGTATATTTAAATACAATAAATAGTATTTAAAAATACGTTTACCTTTTGTGCAGTTAGTACTTGGTTGGAAAGCCCTTTTGCCTTATTACTTCGGCACATCTATTTCCCATTGTACAGACCAGCGCTGCACATTAGTCGGGAGTTATTTTACTCCATTCTTGTTGTATTATATCCCATAGAGAAACCGTATTCATGGGTTTTCTGGCCGCAACCGCTCTTTTTATGATGCCCCATATGGGGTTTAAATCGGGGCTTTGAGCAGGCCACCCTAGGACTTGGATAAAATTAGATTGTAACCAGGACTTAACGACCCGGGAACAATGCTTCGGGTCGTTATCCTGCTGAAATATCCAGGCTAGCGGCAAATTGTCGGCATAATTCCCATTTAAATGATTTGCCAGCATATCTTTATACATTTCACCTGTCATTTTCCCGTTTATCTTTATAATAGGACCAACTCCAGATGAAGTGAAACACCCCCATGCCATCACCGATGAACCGCCGTGCTTAACCGTTTTTTTCGTGTATTTGGGGTCCAACTCTTTTAACGGAGGATGCCTGACATATGGTCTTCCGTCATTTCCAAATACATTGAACTTTGATTCATCGCTCCAAACGACCAAGTTCCAAAAATGTTGGCCCTTACGAAGATGTTCCTTGGCGAACCCTAGTCTTCGTGCAGTATTTTTTTTCGACACGTTTAGCTTACGTCTCGCGATTCGTCCATTCAGATTGTTTTCATTAAGTCGTCTTCGTATGATTTGTACTGATATTTTAACATGGTAATCCACCTCTATTTGGGCCCTTATTTGCACCGATGTCAGAAAAGGATCCGCTTTGCTAAGCCTGGTCAGTTGTCTATCCTCAGCAGGAGTGGTTTTGCGCGGCTTTTTTCGGGGCAAATCCTCAAAAGTTTGGTTTTTTCGATGATACTGCAGTGCGTTCCTCACTTTACCTCGAGAAAAACCTAAAGTCCGGGTTACTTTCATAACTATTTTATGGTTTTGATAGTATTCCCAGATGGTTTTTCTCTCTGATGGAGTGGAGCTCTTATTTTGCGCATTTTAATTAAAATATTTACTATTTCAGTTAAAATGCACTTAAAACGAGTGAACAAATGTTTTAATTACATTTTAACAGAAAATAGGCCACGAAAATAATTAAATTACCTGTATTCAAATTAATGGCTTAATTATGTGAGCACTTGCACTTTGACCGAATCACAAACAACTGCACGTAGTTTGAAGACAACAGGACTTTCTTCATCGAACGACATCTGATTCTTATATTGGGTCTACAAGTAAGTTTCCAGCGTTTGTCAGAGATGGCGCCACCAGTGGATTCCGGGCAGAAATGTCAGACCCCATGTGTTTTATTTGTAGGTTTTGTGTCTGTCAACAATTGCAGCGTTATATTTGAGCAGTTCTATCGGTGTCGTACATTTTATATTTAATATGAAGAAAAGTGCGGCTGAGGCCTATCGTTTGCTTTCGGAAACTTATGGGGCGGAATGTATTGGTGAATCGACGTGCCGCGAGTGGTTCAAACGGTTCAAACGTGGTGATTTTGGAGTTGAAGACAAAGATCGCCCCGGAAAGCCGAAAAGTTTTGAAGACGAGGAATTGGACGCTTTACTGGATGAGGATCCGTGTCAGATTCAAGAAGAACTTGCTGCATCATTGGCCGTCATGCAACAAGCCGTTTCCCTGCGCCTAAAAGCACTGGGACTCATTCAAAGGGTTGGAAACTGGGTGCCGTACGAATTGAAGCCAAGAGACGTCGAACGGCGATTTTGCATGTCCGAAATGTTACTGCAGCGGTATAAAAATAAATCATTTTTGCATCGTATTGTCACTGGTGATGAGAAATGGATTTATTATGATAATCCTAAATGCAGAAAATCGTATACAAATCCCGGCGAGCCCGCCCAATCGACGCTGAACGAAATATTCACGTGAATAAGGTCATGCTCTGCATATGGTGGGATCAAAAGGGTGTCGGTTACTACGAACTGCTTCCGAGTGGTGAAACCATCAAAGGACCATTATATCGAACCCAACTAATTCGTTTGAAGCGGGCATTAAAAGAAAAACGGCCAGAATATGAGACCAGGCATGAGTTCGTCATTTTTCATCACGACAACGCTCGGCCACATGTTGCCGTTTCGGTGAAAAACTATTTGGGAAATAGTGGATGGGAAATTCTGTCTCACCCGCCTTACAGTCCAGACTTGGCACCATCTGACTACCACTTGTTTCGTTCGATGCAGAACGCTCTTATGGGAATACGCTTCAGCTCAGTAGAGGAAATCAAAAATTGGCTCAGTACGTTCTTGGGCTCGAAAGACGAGAAATTTTTTTGGTCTGGAATTCATAAATTGCCAGAGAGATGGGGGAAAGTTGTAGCTTCCGATGGACGATACTTTGAATAAAGCATTGTAACTATGTTTTCATAATAAAACTTTAAATTTTGGAAAAAACGCTGGAAACTTACTTGTAGACCCAATACATAGATAACGGAAAAAAGTAACCGTACAAAAAAAACATAAAGTGATATTCTTGAAATATTATTGAATATAAATCTGTATGTCCGCCTTGTGGCTTAGTTATGTGAGCACAAGTGTATATGGTAAATTCTCAATTCAAATGCTATAAAATATTCAATTCAAATATTAATTTCAAAAGTGACACAGGTTTTGACTAAAAAAATAAAGTTATTGGCTAGTGCCGTAATACAAAATGAAGGATTATACAATATTTAAACAATCCTTAAGAAAAAATAGTTCATGAAAAACAATGTCAAAGTTTCTTTCCGTAATTAATCAAAGTTTTATGCGGGTGCAGTATGTTAGAAATCAAAAGAGTTAATACTCGTAAATGTGATTGATCTTAATGAGAATTTCAGTATTTCAATTGAAAATGTATAAAATTGAAAAGGTTCGCTTAAAAGTTACTATAAGTTTTAAGTACAAGAATAATTGATTCTGAAGGCTGTAAATCAAATTTAAAAATTACGTAGAGTAGAAAATAATAACACAATTCAGTTCATTAAAGAAAAAAAAAATATATTATCACTACTCTCACCTTGCTATCAGATCCTGTATGTACTTGAATGATTCTAGAGAGAGGCCAACGGCCCGGCGGCAATCGATCGTCAATCAGCAAAAGCATTGCTCCGGTATGGATGTTAAGAATCTCAAAACACCACTTTGAACGTCGGTGCATGTGGTTCAGGTACTCAGAGTTCCTGCTCCAAAAGTGGTTGCGCATTTGTTGAAGCATTTCCCATCGCGTTCTTGGATTTCGTGGGCTCTCAGTGTCGATATAGTTAGAGTCGGGTAAAACGCTAAGTCCACTTCCTATTACTAGATGCCCACGCGTCAGCTCATTGAAATCGGCAGGGTCGCTACTCAGTGTACAAAGAGGTCGCGTGTTCATGCACTGCTCGATATTAGCAGCAACGGTAGCAAATTCTTCGTAGGTCAACAAGGTATCGATAACGACCTTGAGAAGGTGCTGCTTGAAGATTTTTACGGCAGCCTCTCATAGCCCTCGGTGATGCGGGGCGGAGGGGGGCGTGAAGCACCACTTATTCAAAAACTTGGCAGCAACATCTTCCTGAATGTCTGACCCTCTCCTAAATAGGAGTCTAAGTACAGCACTAGCCCTCGAAAATTTGTAGCGTTGTGACTGTACAGACGGCAACAGCTGCGTCGTCTGGCAGTAAAACGGGTGAACCATCAGAGCCTCGGTGGAAAGGGCAGTTACAACTTCTAAATGAACTTCTCTTGATGCCATGCATACGAAGACTACCACATTACCGTCTTGGGAACGAGTCCCTCTTCCTGGTGCTAATCTGAGTCCGAAAAGGTCCGGCGTAGTCAACTTCGGTCTCTGCAAAAGGTCGCTCCAGGACCACCCGCGCTTTAGGTAATGTGACCATTTGTTGTGTGCATGGACGAGCTGTGAATCGTGCACAGGGGATGCACGAGAGATTTTCTGAGCCAACAAGAATGCGTCCACCCAAAATCTTACTAAGTAGCTCCATGTCAGCGATATCGAGCCGTGCATTATGATTGCGTGCGCCTCTCGCACCAAGAGAGTTTCCAGCTAAGAGTGTCGAGACAGCAGTATCGGATGTTTCTCTTCGTATGCCGCCTACTCTCAACAGCCCAAATCGATCCAGAAACGATGCATAGTGGCGCAGCTTACTGCTGTGACTAACGCCTTTGCCAAAGCTCACAGCCTGAATCTCTTCCTGAAAAAACTCTGATTGTATAGACCGATACAAGACCCGCTCCGCCCGCCCTAAGTCCTCGAGAATTACCCTCTTGGGCGGGTTTTCGCTAAGACTCGGACACGTCGATCAAACGAACTGAACTTGGATAGCCAGTCTGACCAAGCACTTCTTCGTACCATCAATAACGCAATGGATTTTCGCTGCTCGGGAACATCTATCTCAACCTCGGCCCCTTCTATAGGCCAGCTGCTGCATCGTTGGACAAGCCATAACGGTCCATTCAACCACAACGTTGACGCAACTCCATCCGTAAGTGTTGCTAGCCAACAAAGTGGAAGCTATTGGAAATCGCTCTCGTTTCAACTCTGCAACCTTGTTTAGGATACAAATGGACGCTAAGGGGGCAAACTTCGTTCCGTATGTTGCCGTAAGTAATCAAAAGTACTCCAAGGGACAAGATAACTGTTTGCGCCAGACAATCATTTGGCGATTGAGGTCAGACTCCTTTATCCGAATCTGCCTAAACATCTCAATATCCGTCACCCGTAAACACGTAGCGAAAGAACCGAAATCTGAGAAGCACAATCCATATATTTTGTTATAATTTAGGACCGGCGGAGAGGGTGTCGTTTAGCGACAGACTATTACTAGTAGCCTGTAACGCATTGAACACGACCCGTATGGCACCCGAACCATCACTCTTTTTGAAATTTGCTCAAAGGAGAACGCACTTTTTTTATATTTCGAGTTTTTATTAACTTTCAAAAAGGCACGTCGAGTAGAATTGTAAGTTGGGACCGATTTTATCGAGTAGAAGAATTTGCAATCACTGCCCTCATTAGTTCAAAGAGGTTTTTATATATAAAGTTTTACATAGTAGAAAGAGATAGTTATAGAAATATATTAAACAATACGATGTAATATATATGATAGTGTTAATTGAGTTTAATTTTCAACACACTTAACCACGGCGTGGTGAGGTAAAAAATAGGCATCGGAATTCTGAATAGTACTTATGCCTTTTACATTTTCCATGTGACCCAACGATACATACTCGCGGGGGACTAAGTTCAGAGTGGCGCTCAACACTTTGGATATCCCAAAACCGACGTATTGGCTCAGAGATAGTCTGGCACAACTCCAACCACGACCCATCCGAAAACTGTTTGTATCGCCGACGGTGACCACGGCATTCCGATTCGCGTAAAATCAATGCATACACTTCGACTCCCAAAATACAATCTATTTTTCCGAGACGATCAAAGTTCGGATCCGCAAGGACATACCCTGACAATATTGGGCATGATTTGGCATGCACTTGTCGCGACTGTAACAGATAAGTCACTCGTTTCAAGATAAACGCGGTAGTTTTATGTTTAAACGATCGATCTATCGATGACGCCACGATTATACGAGTATCTATCTCTGAAGAAGCAGTAGCTGATAGTCCACCACCCACTCCACAAATACTGAGTGCAGCTGGGCGTCGTCGCAGTCGCAAGGTCTGAGCCACATATTCGCGTATGTAAGACTCGTTGGAGGCAGCATCGAGGAGTGCCCTGACACTCATCGAACGACCATTCGCGAGGCGAATAATCACAAGCGCGGTGGCAAATAAAATTGTCCGACCATTGATTAAGGTGTGAGCAACGGATAGAGAATTCGCTACTGTCTGTTTTTGGGCCTTTACGGTGGCCAAGTCATTATAAAGAACAGTATTATGTTTACCGGCGCACACAATACAAGAGGAGGATTAGCACGATGATGCTGAATGACCCGACCAGAGACAATTAAAGCACATTCCTAGTCTTTTCACTTGTTCTCTACGATTCGAAACCGAACGCTTTTTAGATTTGTCGCAGAAAGCTAATTTATGTCCTTGGCACTGTGGACAAGGTTCATGAGACGAACGGGTTTTTTCTGTCGCCACGTTTGTCGAGGTCATACGAAGAGACTTGTCTTTGACATTAGGCTTTTTGTCCTTAACTTCAAGCTTCTGGGTATTGTTCCAAGACCGCAATAAGATTTCTATAAAATTGACAAGAGATCATCTCACTTAGGAAAATTGGTCGAATTATTTCGCGACGTTTCCCAGGCTTCTCTGGCCTTCGTGTCCAACTTGGATATTAAAATGTCAACATACCAATCATCCCAGGACTCAACCAATCGACCAAAGTTAGGAGCGACTCATATAGCCTCCTCCACAGTGTCCAGGAAATGTTGGATCTTATCTACGTTGTGAGATTCTACTGACGGTAAAGACAGCAAGCGCTCGAGATGAGCTTGAAAAAGCAATGGCTTGTTGTCGTACTTATGGAGTAGTGCGTATCAAGTGGCAATGAGATTCGCACCGGTAATACTTGTGATTTTCACACGTCGGGCAGTGTCGCCCTCTAAGTAAATATAGTATCAAGTTAATATTGTAGCGTATTAACCGGTTGTATATTAGGCTCATTATACACAAGTGAGGTAAAAATTTTTTTAAACGTTGACTACTCGAAAATGTCTCTACCGAATTTTGGGAGTTTTATTACAGGTAAACCGCTATAGGTTTCACGTGGTAAATGCTGTTCAACAGTTCTTAAGATAATCTGACCCTGCCCGGGCAGTACGGTAGCCACATTATCACCAAGTGACAACTCGGATTTTATTCGACGCGGAGATAATCGATAGAGCAGATAAACTAAACTCAGCTTTGCTACCAAAATGTAGCAGCGTTGCAGTGGATACGACAACAGAACGAGAAAAAAGAACGACGAAAAAAAAAAACGCCGCGCGATTCTCTTTCTGAGATGTGATCTCGTTGATTGTTTATTGACAACTGATAATTGTAGATGCATACATACATAATGCCAGAGAGACTATATACTGTGCTACACAAGATTTGCGAGTATAACTTTGCTACAAAGATATAACTTTGCTAGGAGCAGTAAATCTCGAAACATTAAGAAAAATGTGCCTATTTCAGGAGAATGAGAATGAAAGAGAACATTCACTTTATGCCAGCATAACACATACTGAAACAGTTAATTGTATGGAATGTCTTATTGCCAACTATATAGCTGTGTACAAGAAGACAACTGAAATAATTTTTAAGAAACCGACCGACTCCCAATTATATTCAACAACTTAAACAGTCTTTTCCTCGTTTAAAAGAATCTACCAGGACTTACAGTACAGATAATAAGGTAATATATTGCGCATGTGCCAAAAAACGTAAATACCGAAAAATCCAAGATGGCTGCCGAGAGTGATCAATTTTTGTTTACATATGCTGTGCGTTAATAATTGCTTGAGTTCGAATTGTTTATGGAGACTTTTATTCATTTATAATCATAAATATTGATTAATAGCGATTCTAAAACAAAAGTCATCTGCGACTTGGTGTTGGGGTATCTGGAAACAAATGTAATATGTGTGTGTATGAGAAAATATAACACAAAAAGACGAATTCCATTTCTTGAACACATAAGTATGTAATATATTAGAAAATAAGTTAATATAAAAGTGATTCTATTTTTACAAAAATAGAGTAGCTTAACTCTACTATTTTACAATATTGTTTTTATCATTTTTATTTTTATACTTATTAAATTGTCTTCTATTGTATTATTTAGGTGTTTAATTCTAAAGTACAGACGTGAATGGAAGAAAATTTCTTTCAATTTTCTTTCGTACGGTATGTCTTTTGAGAGATTAGGTTTTAAATATGTACAATAGTTATGACAATAAACTATATCATCTTTATTAAACATTTTAAAAATTGTCTCCATCTTCTCCATATTTACCATCATTTCGTTTTTAGGTTTTTGAAGATATCCCTCCGTCAGCTGACTAGTCCACGTGAACGATGTCTCTTGCTGGGTATTTTGAACAGCTAAATCTGGATTCTTGATGCTGTGGCAAATGTATCCTGCCAAATGCTCCAGTCTATCCTACTGTAGAGATTCCAGCTCATCTACCTGCTCTTCAGTTGCTATGAAGTCGAGATTAAGTGTCTTCAGTAGAGTGCTACGTAAATTGTTCGTACCTTCTAAATCGGGTGTATTATCTATTGTACTAAAATATTGCTTGTGGAAGATGAAAATACGAACTTGTTTTATTAAAAGAAAATATGGTTACTTAAAGAATAAAACATACCATTCATAGATAAACCTCCTTCATTTCGTCCAAGTATGTATGAACGAAGTCGATACATGAATTCCAAACGGTTTGGATGATCATATAGGCCACCTTTGGATCGAATCATTTCGAAAAAATTCTCTAAAACATCTTGACTCAGCCTGTATGTCAGTAAATACGAAATACTGTATTCAGTCTTTAAAACGTTGTACAGAAGCTTAAGAGAATTATTCGTCATGATAATGCCTAAAAGTATTATAAGATTGTAAAAACAAAAATTCGTTTATTTCAACATTACCTTTCTGGAAGGGCATCATGGTTCGTTTTCCTATAACGCTCATATTAAGCATTACGGAAATCATCTCATCGACAATTCCAAATTGGAGCGATTCTGAAACTCCAACGCCTTGAACTCGTCCGCGAGCCAATCATTCGTAAATTGTAAAGATGTAGATGACACATGATTTTTAAGGAAATTTGAATTATTACCTGTTTAAAAAATACAGAACACTTAAGCCAGCCTTCTGAACTTAGTTCCCCTAAACTACCAGCCCTTACCCTTGGCAAAAATATGACCAGTTTCCTGCTTTCAATTTTGCTATTTACACACAATGGTTGAAATTCTAATTACATTTAATTCGCATTACACTAATTTAATATGTCATCTACTTACTGAGAATAGGTAAGGATGATTTCATTAGTGTGTGTACTATAGTCGACCATTAATGGTTAAACTTGTGTACCGCAGTCTACCTTAGAAGCATCAGTTTGCGTAGAGCAATCTCAATTGTTTGATAGAAATAAATTCTTCGCGGGGACTTCCAGATCTATGTCCTTATCATGCACAAATAAAAAAACCGAGTGTAAATAACGGTTATAATAATTGTTCTTCACAGACCTTGGGATCAAAAGTCTATTTTGAATCCTTTTGCAAAAGTAACAAAAGTGAAGGAACAGCATCTTCTTTAATTCTAGGTGTTTTCAGAACTATTCCATATTGCTCGTACAATGGATTAATGACAAAATCCCTTTTTTTTAAATGTTTGCCACAAATTCGCGTCGTTTACGTATTTAACTTGTCTTTTCGGCGGCACAAAAAACCCACTGCTTACGCATTTTACTTTGTTTTGGAAACAAAGTTTTATTTTTGCTTTTATACCAGTAGTTGTTAACACAGCACCTGTACACAGCACAACGCCTTTAAACCTTGTTTAATCAATTTTAAATCAAAAATCTATCGCAACCAAAATATTTGCGCCTTTGTCGTCACTGTGGTCGGCCATATTGCCAGAATTTGACAGATGCGCAAAATGAAACCAAAATAATTGTGTCAAGTATATTACCTTATTACATGTACCTTGACTAGTGATCATGTTTCTTTTAGTATACATAAAAAAAATTGTGACTAACACTTTAAACCCAAACGACCGAGCTGAAATGATTTCAACGGAGTATAATCTCCCCCATCAATCAACGCATGGAAACACGCTGAGTGATTACTTTGTACCTGCAGAATGGTTAAACGAAATTATTTTTAATTGTAAGATCTGTCATGAGGCAAACTATCGAAGGTACCCACCGAATACAGAAATAGCCGAAACCGTGATACCAAAACATTCAACTATTGTACAAGCGCTTATTTTTTAACATCCTTTGATATTGTATGTTAAATTGTCTAAATTCGTGGTGTTAAGACTGATATAATCACTCACGTGCAATAATTGACTATTTTAGAAACACTCAATTTACGACAACGGGATCATGTTCCAATTAATGTGTTTAATACGCCCCCTAATAATAGATAGGTTTCACAATACTTTATTTGGGTTTACAAACTGGAGCAAAATATCTGTGATACAGCTGAGCTCATTTTTACTCTCTACGTACAGTCTGCAGTTAAGTACAATACAATAAAACACGAACTATCGACTTTATTCAAACTGACTTAAGAGATGATTTCATAAAAATAATTGCCTGCACCCAAAAAGAGACAAACCAGAATTTTCAGACCAGGTGAAAAGTATTGGATATAAATTAAGGAAGTAAGGAAGTTGTACGCGGAAAATGTAATAAAAAAAACTAGAACTGCAGTCCTTATTGACTATCAACAGATTTATCTAAAAAGAGGGTTTGTCTAAATTATATTACGTTCTATGTTCAACTTTAATAATGAGGGCAGTCAAGACGTTAACATCTGGAATCAGATTTTAACGTGGAATCAGAAATGCTATGTACAGTAAATTCAGGGTGTTGCAGGTAATGTGTCGAATTTTGAATGCCATTTGATTAAGATGCATTTTATTAAAAATATCGTAACATATGTAATTAGTGCACTAGGATATTTTGGAAAGAATATAAAAAGTTTAAACAAAAGTCTGTTTCTGTGCATAAAAACAGGGGGGAGAGATGTATATTGTGTCCTGGGCTAAGCTCCTAGTTCACTAACTAGCAAGTACGTCTACGAACATAATGCAATCAGAAATTCTTTATCCGTATCCGTTACTCGCCGTGTCTCATAGTGCAGGTGTATCATCCATAGTTGCCAATTTAAATGTTTAATAAGGTGTGAGAACCTTCATTAAAAATGCAGGCGGAAATCCAGGGTGCAATTTCAGCAATATTTTTGGAACAGAAAGTGTGCGTGGGAGCGAGATATCGAATGAGGTTGTTTCAACTTTCGCCCTGCGTTAAGAAGATATTGTACTTCATAAGAAAGGGCTGGATTGTGTACGTACGATTTTTTCTGGTATCACGTTCAGGTAGCACCGCACACCGGAATATCGGTTTGAAATTTTAAGAGAATGTTTTACATATAATAAGCATCTAAAAAAGCGAAAATCGATTTTTCACAAATAAAAGAGAACAGCCCCTTAAGAAAAGAGTAACAAAATGGAAGTTATTTGACTCATGTGTAAAACGAATTCTGCGTCTATTTCGGTGGGCATTTGTTTAGGAATTACACTAAGGCTTTGCTTAAAACATCTGTATCTCGGAGAGGATGCATTTCCCCCTGGAATTCGATTTTTTTCTAACAATAGGTGCGGTCGCGTACATTTTAAACTAAATATGTAAACACTATCAAATCCGGAGGAGTGAGGATAAAATTTTATCTTAGAGAGGAACTTTGTTAAAAAGTAAGATAACGGATTTTAGACAGTTTTGTACAGACGAATTCAAGAGTGCGAAAACTTAGGCACCAAGAAATAATAAAAGCTTTTGTAGAACAGTTCAAAAAAAATTACTTAAAATGAAAAATAAATTATTAAAAAATAACGGCAACACTTACAATGAAGTACTATACCGGTTTTGAAAGCCAGAAATCTGTTCTTTAATCGTAAATTTAAATTAAATCATTTATGTCAATAGTTTTTTAAAAATTCGCATGGAAACTCTAAATTTAGATGAAAAAAAAAAGTTTAAACCAATTTTTTTCAAAATTGTGAAATGAAGTGCTAAATTGGCTTTTTGTGGTTAATGCTTATATCAATTCTGAATCGAACACAGGAAATCTAATGGTTTTATGTCTTCTAGTTTTTGAGAAAATTGAAAATTACTAATTTTTTTTTTTGCTTTTTTGGCATTTACGTGGTCTTCCTTTGAGGTAAGTGAATGAATATTAGATTAAACGTCTGGCAGGCGCCTATTTCAACAGTTTTCTTAATTAACAGCACCAGGGTGGGCCGCTTCGCGGGATTAAGGGACTTAAACTCTCTTTTCGCATGCGGCAGGTACCGCTCACGCAACTTCGTTGCTCCGCTCGGGGTAGGTGCTTTTCGTCAGGCAGGCGCCTATGTCATCAATACTTTTCATCTACAGTATTCATTCCAAAATTACAAAGTTCACATTAATGACAAAGATTTGCTGATTCGCATTATGGAAAATTCACATGTTCGAATGTTGCAGCAAATTATTTACTTTGCGTAATATGTATGTATGTCAGTATTTATGTAATATGTAATACACTTGATAATGATGCAAAAATATAACAGAACAAAGGTTTGACTTTTGTACCTTTATTTTTGTTCATACACATGTGGTAAAGGGTGTCTAAACTTTTTTTATCAAAATTTTGGGTTTGCATGCGAATTTTTCAAAAAATATTGACATAAATAATTTAATTTAAATTTAGGATTAAAGAACAGGTTTCTGGATTTCAAGACCGGTATAGTGCTTTATTTAAAGTGTTGCCGTTGTTTTTTAATAATTTTTTTTTTTTTTAAATCGCCCCTACCTCCTAAACGGGGCGAGATAGACCCCCCTCCCATAGTAAAAAAAAAAATGCTTGTATTTAACTGTTCTACAAAAAATCGTTATCAATTTTTGGCGCCTAAATTATCGTACTCTCCCCCAGACAAATGTTACTTGCCTTTATTTTGTTTTTTTTCGCGTTTTTTTCCTTTAAAAAAAACTAGCTTTAATGAATTTAACAGTTTTTTATTTAAAATCTTGAATTTCAGCACGAAGATTATTTCAGCCTAGATATGTCTGAATGATTTCTTCCGATCATTACTCTTTGTATTGTCCATCTATGTAATATATATGGCATTTGTAGATACATGAAGGTGTATGGGAAGCACTTTCATTTTATTTGCCTTTCCCCTTCGGGTAGGAGTTAGAATATACCCGAGGTATGCATGCCTGTCGTAAGAGGCGACTAAAATGCACCCTCCGTATACCGAGCGCGAAGTGTATACTAATCATGCAATGAGTAAAACAAAAGGAATTATTACCCCAGGTGGCAGACCAGCTATGCTGGAAAATCCACCCTCTACGGAGGTCGGCTCGATGGATTCTGGGGCGAGCCAATTATTGCATCTTATCAACCCGTTCGGAAAAAGTTCACGGGTTTCGAGATCTCCACCACCTAGATCTCCAAAACAAGAAGATAACAAAAGAAGTCCAACGACACCAAAAACGTCGTCTTGCGAAGAATGGACCTCAGCGAAAATAAATAGCCTGAAAGACGAAAATACCGAACTTCGCACTAGGCTACCCAAAATGGAAGCGACATGCGAAGATCTTAAAAAAGAACTGGAAAAACTGAAAACCAAGGAAAAGTCAAACAGCGACGTTATGTCTATTGAATCTGTTAAAAATATCTACGAAACAGATGAAGAAGAGCTAGGTCGAGAAACCGACTGGATCTTGCAAAAACGTCCCGGAAAAAAGCGTAAAGCTGCGTCTTCTCCCAAAATCGTCTCTCAACGTGAAGCAAAGGGAGATGAATCGAAGAAAAATGTCAACAATAACATGAGTCCTGAAAAAATCAAAGCGGAAAAACAACGAACACCCCCGCCAATCAATGTCACTGGAGTTTCAGATTACAAGAAACTCCAAAACATATTGATGACCCTGCCGAGATCGGACTATATAGTAACATCGCGCAATAATAATGTATGGAAAGTCAACGTTAAGGACGCTGACAACTATCGCATTCTTTCTCGCAAGTTAAGCGTCGAAAAAATCCAATGGTTCACATACGAGAACAAGTGCGAAAGACCTATTCGTGTCGTCGCCAGAGGACTGCATCCGTCTTGCCCAAAAGAAGATATCGTAAGTGATTTAAAAAACAAGGGTTTTAAAATCATTGATGTCGTCAACATCGAAAAGCGAGAGAAACAAAAAATTGAAGGAAAGGATATGACAGTTAAACGTAGCCTTCCCCTCTTTATGCTAACCTTTGAGAACACTGAACATACCCAAAAAATATACGATATTAAGTCAATCCTCAACATTATTGTTAAAATTGAGCCTCGACGCAAAAACTCGAAACTGATCCCGCAGTGTAAGCGATGCCAGGAATTTAACCATACGCAAGTTTACTGCCAAAAAGAGCCTCGGTGCGTAAAATGCGCAGGTAAACACCTGTCCAAAGAATGCAACGTAAGCAAACAAACCCCTCCGACTTGTGTCAACTGCAGGGGTAAACACGTAGCAAATTTCCGTGGCTGTGAAGTAGCAAAGGAGTTGCAAAACAGACGTGACAAGTTGTTTAAGCCACAAAAAGAGAATCCCAAAACTAAAGAAAAAACATCGGGATCTGCTCAAAATATCGTTAAAAACGCCAAGGCGAAAGTGACTGATTCCAGTGTTGAAAAGAAAGCATCGGAAAAACTTACATACGCTGAAGCTACCAAGCTAAAGGCAAAAGATTCTGGAGATCCTGCTTCCCAAGTATTTTCCGTTATTCTCGCGCAGCTTGAGCAGCAAAACAAAATCAATGAACTTATTTTAGATAAGCTAAAGAAGTTTGAAAATAGGTTCAATAAAAAACGTCCTTCGCCTAAAAAATGAAAAGGGAAAAATTAAACGTACTCACCTGGAATGCAAACGGAATCTTAGAAAAACTTTATGAACTTGAGTTATTCCTATGGAAAAACGACATTGACGTTTGTTTGGTTTCCGAAACCCACTTGAAAAATGGGTCATCTGCAAAAATTAGAGGTTTTAAAGATTACTACGCGTATCACCCTTCGGGAAACGCGAGAGGCGGATCCTCTGTATACATTAAAGAGTCTCTTGAGCACAACGAAGATATAAAATTAGAGCTCGAGTCTGTACAACTAATTGCGGTGCGCGTAAAATTGGTACGGAACTCCTTTACTATTTCAGCCATCTACTGTCCTCCACGATTTACGCCTTCAGAACATATATTTAAAAATATATTCAATTCTCTTGGATCGGCTTTTATGATTGGCGGTGATTTCAATGCCAAACACACTTTATGGGGATCAAGATGTGTCTCCCAAAAGGGTAAAATACTCTATAAAGCATGTATGGAACACAATTGTGACTTCTATTCAACGGGCAAGCCGACTTATTGGCCAACAGACACAACGAAAATACCCGATCTTGTCGATTTCTTCGTTGTTAAAGGAATTCGTAACTCGGATATAAACGTTGATGAAAGCTTCGATCTTTCCTCCGATCATTCTCCAGTCATACTGACAATGAACGACACGTTTATTAAAAAACAAGGACCATTAAGACTAACTGGACGAAATACTAATTGGGAAGGATTCAGAAATGAGATTAATAATAACCTAGAACTAGACGTTTCACTTAAAGCAGCACTTGAACTCGAAATCGAAGTGGATTCTTTCGTTGAAATAGTCCAATGTGCTGCGTGGAACAATACACCTTGTCAACGAAAAAACACGGCTAAACGTAACTTAAACTACCCGCCTGAGGTAAAAGATATGATAAGAGAAAAAAGAAAAGCTCGCAAAAGATGGCAAACAACTCGAGCGCCGCAGGACAAAACACGCTTAAACAGGCTCTGTAATCTGCTCAAGGAGACTCTTAAAAGTTACAGAAATTCCGAAGTAAATACATATGTTCAAAACCTGACGGCAGGAAAAGAAACAAATTACTCGCTTTGGAAAGCTTTAAAATGCTTAAAAAGGCCCAAAATCCCCGCGCCACCAATCAAGGTCGGCAATAACGAATGGGCTAAGGGGGATAAGGAAAAAGCGGAGGTTTTTGCCGACTATCTTGAAGAAATTTTCAAGCCCTCAGACGGCCCGACACTGGCACCCGGCACCAGTTCTTTAGAAATAGCATATAGTAATTTTGTAATGACAAATGCAACTCTTGCTGAAATCAAAACTGTAATAAGGAAATTAAAACCAAAGAAGGCTCCGGGGTATGACCTTATTACCGGAGAAGTTCTGAAAATGCTACCTCAAAAAGCACTTATAAAGCTCTTACACATTATTAACGCGGCTCTGAGGCTTGAATACGTGCCAAGCCAGTGGAAAGTTGCAGAAGTCATTATGGTACTAAAACCAGGAAAACCTCCAAACGATAAAAAATCATACAGACCCATTTCTCTCCTACCGATCCTGTCGAAAATCTTTGAAAGGATTTTGCTAAAACGTCTTCTCCCAATTATCGAAAACCAAAATCTTATTCCCAGCCATCAATTTGGATTTCGGACTAAGCATTCAACAATTGATCAGGTGCATAGAATTACTGATGTAATTGAAAGATCCCTGGAAGAAAAAAAGATTTGTTCGAGCGTATTTCTTGACGTCTCACAAGCTTTTGACAAAGTATGGCATGAAGGTTTGAAGTTCAAACTGCGACGAATTTTGCCATTAAAGCTTTATAATATATTGACAAGCTATTTTGAAAATAGAATTTTTCGCGTTCGATACGGAAATGATGTTTCGAAATTTAAAGATATCCTAGCCGGAGTACCGCAGGGAAGCGTACTGGGCCCACTCTTGTACCTTTTATATACAAGAGATATACCACACGTCGAGGAAACTGTTCTCGCTACTTTTGCTGACGACACCGCTATCTTAGCGGTTGGAGAATCAATAGAAGACTCAACGGCGAAACTTCAGACTGCTTTAAATAAAGTCTACGAGTGGACAAAGATCTGGCGAATTACCCTTAATGAGACAAAATCTGTACATGTTGACTTCACCTACAGAAAGATAAATCACTTGCCCATTTCTATAAACTCGGTGTGTATCCCCTTTGCAAACGAGGCTAAGTATTTGGGAATGACACTTGACGCGAAGCTTAAATGGAAAACGCATGTTAGAAAGAAACGAAAAGAACTAGAGGCCAAATACAGAGAAATGTACTGGCTACTTGGTAAATATTCCAAGCTAAGCTTAGAAAACAAGCTGCTTCTTTATAAGCAAGTGCTAAAGCCGGTGTGGACCTATGGTATACAACTCTGGGGTTGTACTAAGAAATCAAATGTAAATATAATACAAACTTTTGAAAATAAAGTGCTACGACAATTTGTGCGTGCCCCATGGTTTATAAGAAATAATGACCTGCATCGAGACCTCGGAGTTCCTTTCGTGGAAGATGAAGTCAGGAACTGCGCACGAAAACATAAAGTCCGGTTAAGCGGCCATATCAACAATACAGTCCTAGAAGTCTTGGACGAACGAAACATACTACGCCGTCTTCAACGAACTAAACCGTTGGACCTTGCGCGATAAATTGAAACCGCATTAAGAAAGCGGAATATGTAGGGTCTTCCATTGGAAAGTGTCCTACCAATCGTGACTAACTTATGAAATAAAAACTGCTTGATAAGTTCTACTTAGTTGCGGTATTAAAATCAACAATGAAGGGAGGTGTTTTTAGTGAGTAAGAATCTCACACTACTATGAGCACGCGCTTCTGATCCTCATAGTGTCTGATGGAAGATTTTCACCTGCCCTCGCCGGGAAAAAAAAAAAAAAAAAAAAAAAATTTTATTTGCCTGCTTCAATATATATTGCCAGTAAACACTTTCTAAAAACCCTTTTCCAATCGAAACTTTAATTATTATTTAATCTTCTATTCATATTTCACTCATTTTTGGCAAAACTAAACAAAAAAAGTTTCCGTTTCGAAATAAAAACAAATCCAATGAAAGTTTCAAATAAAAAATAAAAAATTAAACAGTTTTTACAAATTTGCCCGAACAATATGTGTAAAAGTGGGGAAATGAATATTACTACAAAAACTATGAGTACGCCAACGAATTTTGGACTGTTTTTCGTAGATTTTCGTAGTTTCGGACAGTACGCGAACAGACTTAATATGTCGAGTAATCTCTCTTTAAAGTGTTCGACACATTATCCGGAACACACTGTATGATACTACATTTTAATATTAATTAATTCTAAAACGATTTTAATTCACTCTACTCTTATAACCTATTTTCATAATTCCATTTAAATTACTTACTTCCAAGCCAATACGTACACTGTAGGAATTGGGTTATTATATTTTGTATATTTATATAACGGGTAACGTTTTTAAATTTTAAGTTTTGATTTTTGAAAATAAATTCCAGACATTGAAAACTGATTAAAAATGACGCCACATCCGTAAGCTCAGTGGCGCCATCTTACAAATATATTTTATAACAATTCCTTACAGCTGATTTTGGCATATCTCGTGACCTTTTGTATTCATTACAATTCCATGGCAACACAAATCGTAAACAAATATTTTCTTGAAAAATAGAACAATCAATTTTATGAAATGGATTGCAAGGACGATAGGCACAAGACGTAAGTTAAGCGAGTTTATAAGTCTCTAGCTCTACTAAGTAATTTACCCTTGTAATTTACAGAAAACGTTTTAATATGAAACAGAAAAAATCCATCCACCGTAAGCCTTCCAATGGTAATGGTTCTTCTATATCTCAGGTTGAAGTCCTGCGTGGAGTCATTGATGTTGCAGATTCAAGTGATGACCGATTTAGTGTGCGACCACTTCAACAATGGTCACCCGGAGTTATAGAAAGTGAATTGGAAATTGATATGGAAAACGAACAAATGCGTGCTGCAGATTTTGGTATGCTATCGCAAGTACCACCCTCCATTGGTGGACACTTTCAATTCAGTTCCGAAAAGTCTTGGGATACTGATGAGATGCTTCTTGATAAAAGTGAAGCAAGTGAATATTTCACATTAAACCTTAATCTCTTAAACGCTGGACTTCAAACAATTCCTTTCTACAAACGGCTTGATTTTCCATCTTCTTGGTTTACGAAGTCTCAAATCAATGCAATGAATCAAGCGGCAGAGATTGCTGAAAAAAATTATCAAAGTATTTTAAATGATCATGAGAGTAATCCTAAGGGCAAGAAAAACAGCGCAAGTAGGATAACATCAGCTAAATCAACAAAAAATTCAGCAGAACCTAATCGTCAAGAACCTACTGCTCCAGGAAATAATACAGCAGATGCTGATGAAAAAGATCAAGAATTGGATGAGCTTTTAAATCTTACCACGAATGAAGTAGTCAAGGTAAATATCGATACTCCAACAAAAACTGAGACCATAACTTCAAGACCACCAAGTGCAAAAAGTGATATTAAATCAACAGAAGGTGGAGAAAATAGGGAAGGGATTCAGCAGTGGCTCGATGATGTACTTGAGGAATGAGATTTCGAGTTAAAATAGCTTCATTATTATTTCATATACATATGCATTATGAAATTATATTACTTTTTTAACTTGTTAGAGCTCTAGAATACTTTATTTTTTCTACACTTGCAAGATTGTTAAAATTTTCGATAAAACGACGTTTTTTTCACTTGTTAGCAACACATCCTATTTATGTTAATAAATTTTTACAGTTCACTTTTAATTAATTTCTATTACAATGGCTTTCTCTATTATATAGTAATTTTAATTTCGTTTCATCAACTTTTATCCACTCATGGAGTAAATATGTCTATTCCATTCATCATTTATTATAAACACAAATCTCTTCAATCGCTCTGTTAACTGTTAGCCGTCATAGGTCCTGAAGGCTCGAAGGATATGAGCGGCGATTGATCGGGAAACTGCTGACTTCCTTATAACAACAATCAAGTTCGTAGCATAGGACTTACCTTACCTCCAAGTGGTGATCCCCGGTAACTGCATGGTAAGGATTTACTAATGGCAAGAGCATGCTCGGCCAGTAGCACAATAATGGCCTACGCCGTCATAGGGCTCACAACCCTATACGGAAGAGTTTAAAAAATGTGACGAATCAGCTAATAGCATCAGATAATAACGGCAATACTTTTGAGGACCCTGCAAACGATTAAAGGACTACAATCTTCGGATCTGTTTGGACATAGAATTTTCAAAGTACGATAGGATGGACTGGACAAAAAGACAAACAGAGGAAGAAAAATTGTGATATCTATGGAGAACCGGCGCGACAAGGACAGTAGTCGCAGCGTTTATTTAGATGCGGACTCGCCGTAGGAGGAAGACTTAGGAAATAGCCCAGAATTGATCAACAGGAAGGGTGTTCTGTTTCATCATGATGCCAGACCACACAAATATTGGAAGACCGTGGCAGGGAAGTTCTGATGCATGTCCCGTATTACCCTGACATTGTACCGTAAGATTGTCATTTGTTTTGATCTCTGCAACACTCTCTTGCTGGCATAAAGTTGGCTTCAATAGAGGCACGTAAAAATCACGTGATTCAACAATAAACGCCCGAGCAAGCATTGATGATGGCAGCCGAAAAATGGCAGAATGTAGTCGAGTAAAATTGGCAATATTTGGTTCAATAAAATGAATTTTTAATAAAAAAAATTACCTGAATTTTTACTACAAAAAGCCCGACCTGATATTACTAAAGAGCCATGTTACTTAAATTTATAACTGCTAATGGCCCCATTGTAATGAGGATTCGAACGGAAATGTCTGGACATCGAACGACGAATACGAACACTACCATAGTTAAGGTTTCGAAATCTGAAACTCGGCGAGAAAAGACATATTTACTCAGGCAAATGGGTAAACCATATCAAACATATTATTTATTAAGTAAGAACGGTTTCTTTTTCATGTACAAAATAATGCAACTATTGATAATACTGATTAATGGTTGATGAATTTTAATACAAATTGCTTGAGTTGCAGTTAAACATTTGAAGTATGAGCTTTTGCCTAATTTGCAGTTCTTCTTGGGTGATAGATAAAAATGGTGTCTACATGTGTCTCAGGTACTCCAACAGTTGAAGATCAAAATTTGAAACCTGAAATTCATCGGGCTTAAGTGACGTTTGTGGTGAACAGGCAATAAATCGTAATTCAGCTAGGCGCATTCTGTGAATGCCATGATAACCCATAAGGGCTGACCCACTCCCAGGAAGAGCGAAAACATGTATTGATATACGATTTTCGTAATGAGATTGTCGAGCAACGGATGAGGAAATTAAAACGGAAGTCTCAACAACGTCTGTTTTCCGCATTTTAAAACAGATTTGCAGAAATGAAAATTGTCGGCCCCTTAAATCCCTGGATGTTTAAGTACTGAACAGAAGAAAAAGTCTGGACACCGCAATAATATCAAAACAAAGATTTGCCGTTTAAAGTAATGTATTCCTTTTTAGGGTAGTCGCTGGTATTGAAACGTGAGGTAGAGACTTCGGACTGGAGATGAAATCGCAATTGAGAATGATATCAATTTGTTTATTTGAAACCATCTATCTAATTGTTTAAGATCAGGATTAATTTTCACAACATATTTATTTAAATCATTTAACATATAGAAGACCATCGCCCGCAAGGAGCTGCGAGCGTCATAATTAAGCTCCTAATACGGATCCTTTTGGTACATCTAGGTCTACATATGTAAAAGGTTTGTGTGGGTACAAATGATAGTATTTATCCCTTTCAATACAATCGCTTTATTCAATACAATTACAATTTACAATAGAATCGCTTTTCGCGACCACTTTTACTTTTCTTTATCTTTTACTTAAACCATTTAACCACTACTCGTAATTCGCATTTCAGATTCCACTTTAGAACTAACTTGCTTATCTTGCGGGATGCTGATAATTATACTCGCTTGATATCTTTCGAGAACGTGCTATACGATCCAGAGTTCCATACAAATTTCCATCTTACTAGAATATTCGCTAAACGTTTCTATTCTTCATTCTACAATGGTTGAGTCTTCCGCTGTTCAAATAATCCATATGTTCACATGGACTCGCTTTGTGTGCAAGATGGTTTGCTGCAGAGAAAATGGGAAAGTGTAGATGGAACAACATCTCATATGCAGCTAATCGTCAGCCAGGTGAAATATTGTAACATACATGACGGGGGTCGTTTGGGAATAAACAAAACGTTGGAAAAGATTAGGAAACGTTTCTATTGGCTAATCGCTAAAGAAGATGTTGAGAATTGGTGCAAAAGGTGCATAAGATGTGCGGCTACAAAAGGCCCAAAAGTAAAGCTACAGGGACGAATGCAACAATACAATGTCGGAGCGCAATTCGAACGACTAACCATCGACATTGCTGGGCCGTTTCCCGAAACACCCTCGTGGTCATGGATTACTTCACTAAGTGGCCGGAAGTGTTTGCCATCCCAAATCAAGAGGCTAAGACCGTACAGAAGGTATAGTCAACAACAGAGTGGGCAGATTTGCGGTCCTTATGGAGCTACACTCCGATCAAGGGCGAAACTTTGAATCAAAAGCCTTCCAGGAAATGTGCCAATATCTGGGAATAAGGAAAACAAGGGCAACGGCACTACATCTTCAATCTGATGGAATGGTCGAGCGATTCAATCGAAATGGTGGAGCGTTTCAATCGGACCCTGAATGAGCATCTGTCTAAGGCTGTCAGCAACTGCCAGCGGGACTGGGGTCGACCCATACCCCTCTTCTTAACGGCTTAACGAAACGCGGTCCATAGTTCAACAGCACATACACCATCCGAGATCTTATTTGGTCAAACAGTTCGGTTGCCAAGTGAATCGAAATTCGGATCTCAACCTACAAAGGCCAAGGAGGTAAGCGACTACGTGGATGACTTGCACAGCAGGATTCATAAATTTCATGAAAACACCCGAGAAAAGATGAAAAGATGAAGCTAGCGAGCAACCGCATGAAGACTAGGTACGACATTAAAACGAAATCTTCCGGCTTCAACGAAGGAGATCTGGTGTGGCTGTATAATTATCTGCGTAAGAAAGGAAAACCACCAAAATTGCAACAGGATTGGGAAGGCCTGTACAAGGTGATAACCCGCATTAATGACGTTGTCTACCGGATCCAGCGTGGGGATTAAGGAAAATTGAAGGTGGTCCATTTGGACAGAATGTGTCATATCAACGGAACGACGAATGACGAAGTTGTTCGGGACGGATGTAATATCCCTTAAATGTGAACAGCGTCATCTACATTTCAATACTAGAAGATTTCCTTATTTAAGTAGCATTGGTGAATGAAGAGTGGAATCGAATAGAAAATTGCGTGGAACGCTAGATGGCACAGATTGTTCTCGAAATATGTCAGGGGAGTATAAATATCAGCATACCAAAATATGCAAGTCATTTCATGAGTTGGATTTGAAGTGTGAATTAAGAGCAGTGGTTTAAGTAAAATATAAGAAAATTATAAGTGGTTGAGATAAGTGATTAAATTGTGAATTGTAATTGTATTGAACAAAGCGATTGTATTGAGAAGAATAAGTTCTATTCCTCTTCTTCACAAGCATTTTACAATATGAAATCTTTAATTGACAACAATCATTAATAGGTAATCGATGTTTTTTCCGCATATGATTTAGTGTTGGTGGACAGATTGAAAGATTTAAAGTGAGGCTAGAGCTCGAGGTTTTTCACAGTACTATCGATTATCGATTATCAGGAAAATTTCAGTCCAACAGTGAAGACTGTTTTCAAGCAGTTTGACGTAAAAACAACATCTTTGTATGGTCAGTTGGACCCCGAAATTTACATGCGACAATTAATGGGTTACCAAGACGGGTCTAACAGGGTGCGTAGGCTGAAAAAAAGTCCTTACTGGTTAAAGCAGGTATGTATCTCGTTGCTGGAATCATAAGTTTTAAAATTTTCTTAAGCTGTATATATTTAAAGATAAGAAACTTGATTCTTGTGTTTTCAACACCCATAGCGGCAACAAAACAATCATCATAGAAATCTTAATAGATGATGGGCTCGTTGCGGCAACTGATTTAAAAACCCATTTCGCCGTAACTTTTGGAGATATTCATTGCTATCTTGGTTTGGAGACTCATCGCGATGGAACTGGACCAACTTTTGTAAATCAGTTAACATATATTAGACGAATATTGGAGAAGTTTAATATGAGGGACACGAATCAGGTATTAACACCATGTGACGTGAGTTCATCAGCAATCAGTGCAGCATCATTATTGTAGAACGTGCCCTATAGAGAGGTAGCTGGTAGTTTGAGGAACCTGGCTATTGCAACACGGCAAGATATTTAACTTGCGGTTTGTTATGTGAATAGGTACCTCGAGAAGCATACGAAGATTCATTGGAATGAGGGGCAGAGGACATTGAGATATCTAAAAGGAACTGAGAACTATTTTCTCATTTTTAATTCAGTAGGTGTCAGTGCGCAGTAGGTGTCAGTGCGCAGATGTTCGCAGATGTTCGATGTAGATTATGCAGACGATTTAATAACTCGAAACCTACTTCTATATATTTTTCAGAGAGTATCCGGACCACTTGCCTGATGTTCACAAAGGCAGCAAGATGTGGCTTGTTGTAGCAGTGAGCAGTATGCTGATATCTTCACGAAATGTTTACATAGTGATCGTTCTCAATATCTATGAAATCTCATCAGTGTTGCCAACACTGGTTTAAATATCTATGAGATCTCATCAATGTTGCCAACACAGATTACGTTTTTGAACTTGCTTAAGTCAAACTACATACAGTAAATAAAAGTGAGAATAATAGAAATACTTTATTGATGTAAGAATTTCCTAAGACTGTTCTTGTTAACATGCCTTAAGCTTTTCTGAACTTTTTATACCTTTTTTGTACTGAAACACTGTTCGTTTTTTCCTTCTACGTTTTAATTACGAAGTAAAATCGTAAAACATTTGTTTGCTTTTGTATTTGCTGCTGCGTGCTCTAATAATTAGAAGTAAAAATTATTTTTATCTGGATAAACTCAATCCCCTCTTTATCAGCTGATATATTTATCCTATGAGATGGTAAGCAAACCTCGTCAGTGTCGGTGAATTCATCGCAGCAGTGAAACCGGTGATATTTTAAAATATAAATCACTCATTTCTACGGGCATTGATATTGATTCTCTTTGTAAAACAATGGAAGCATTAATTGAATTTGTGCATAAATATTCATATTTATACGACTAGAGTGATGCAAAGCCAAAATATGCGAAATGAAATGAAAATGAATGAAAATGGTAAAAATTATTTGTTTTCTTTGTTTGACGTCTTCTAACGTGACGGTTATAACGCGATGTAAAATAATTTCACCGCAGCGTTAAATAATTTAACCGCGGTATTAAAAACGGGTTCTGTTTGAATTTGCCCTAAGGCTGTAGCCAAACAACAACAACGCAGTTCCCCTAGCATGTAGTCTATCCAATCCCCTGCTAAGTTATTTTTAATATTATTGACCAACAATTATTGCCAAATATCTAACTTCAAAGCTGATTTCAAGGTAATACTGCATATCTTTCCAAAATACCTGTGTGTCTAAGAAACTGCAGCAAAAATGCTATACGCTTAAATGGGTGAAACCGTGGAAAGTACACCACAGATGTCAACGCGTCATATTACACATATTACCAGCTGGAAATATAGTAATGAAATATACGTGTGGCAGTGGCTCAAGTTGTAGTGGACTGGCTTCCAAATCGGAAGGTTCGGTGTTCGAATCCCAGCCTCGCCCGAAAGACAAATCATCCATTTTTTCAGTTAACGAAAATCAAGTAAGACGAGTAATTGAGTAGAAATCAACATCAAGCCAACTTCCACTAAGAATTTAGTCTCCCCCATTAAATGTTGGATGCCACCCATGGAGCGAAATAACCACTGAGCCCAAACATCTTTCTTTCTCTCTCTATTTCTAAAAAACTTAACACATGCTGAGGCATTATAAGTGTATTCATACCCACTTGAGTGTTAAGTTCTTTTGTTTTTTAAAAAAAAAATACGAACCCAAAAATTATCGCGGATCGGAATCCTAAGACCAAATTCCATAAGTATCAACACAATGCCATACGGGACAATGAAATAGGCAATGGCTGAAAGGTAAAAAATGGTGTAGAAGTTACTCAAAGAAAGCAAACATTATATTATCTTTGAGACTCCCAAAGTACTGCAGCTTCTTCAAAGCAGGAATTGTTGCCAAGCTGGTATGCAAACATGGGTACTACATTAAGAGTTATGCGGCTAGAAAGTCACTGACATCTACGAAAATACATCTCTATAACCTGCTAGAATTTGCTAGAATGAGAACAATTTATAAGTAAAGTTGCTTTGCACGCAACTTTCACTATGTGTACATAATGTGGATAACGTTTTTTTGGGTAAAATGGGCGGGTTTTGTGTAAAATGGAAGAGAAATTGACATTGATGACAATCACACATATTCACAGATAGGGTTATATGGCTCTAACGGTTCATATTTTAACTAAATAAAAAAATTTAAAAAAAATATTAGTTTCTAAATTTTTAACTAAGAATCAGACTTTTTATGTAGTACAACCTAATAGTAAACAATTTGTTAACTCTCTCTTATTCTTTTTTAAATAAAAAAAAAGAATCAAATCAAATTGTGTAACCTTTAAAAAAGCTAAAATAAAGTTCTATGTGTATTTGAAATAAACCCATGGCTTCTCAATCGCACGATCCGGCGTTTATTCTCGACCGGTGCCCGAAAGATAAAAATTTGTCCAAGCAACAAAAATCATATGGAGTGTTTTCGTGTTTACTTAAAAGAGTTCTCATATCCTTTTAAGATATCAAAATCAAGACCTCTCTGTATAGTTCGTCACTTGTTTGGTTCTCGGTAGCGTAAATGATAAGATGCGAAGAGCCGTTGACCCTCCAATAGGCGACGCAGGGTTGGCCGTCGGCGAAGAAGGCGTTCGTCCGACCGTCTTTAGCGTCTGGCCCCGCGACTTGTTGACAGTCATAACGAAGCAGAGGGCGACGAGGAATCGAAGTCTCTTGAGCTGGAAAGGGAAGTTAAAAGGAATCAGCGAAATTAGCGAGATGAAGACATCCTATACGCAGCCACATCCGTTAAAGATTTTGGCTTCTATGACGTTCCAAAGTAGCTTTTTTGGCGCAAAGTTTAATCCCATTGCATAGTTTCGGGGATCCAAGTTGCGTAAGAGGATTATAGATGCCCAAACTTTTAACTTCAGCTCATGTGTAAAGACGCGGGACGCGTTTAATTGTATTCATAAATTATCCCATTATTGCATCCATTTGTCCATTGATTACCCGAAAACGGTGTAACCGATTTAAATGAATTTGAATTCGTTGTAAAGTGCTATACGTAACACAAATTTTAAGGTATCACTCATTTGTAGACGTCACCCGGAACCAGAGCTCGCAAATAACTCTCAACCTTACGAAAGGTTTTTAAAATACTCTCTGCTGTTGAGATTTTGAAGTAAAGTCATTTAATAACCGATTTGCATCACTGTCCTTTTTTCGCTCTTGGTCGGAGAGAAACCCTTACTTTATTTTTTTTAGGTTCTGGTCAATCAGTGAGAGATATCACTGAGAGAAAAAGATTAATCTTATTTACTATTGCCACTAAGTTAGCAAGCAGTGCATGCAGAATTGCCGATTACTGATTAGTGATTTGATTATTCATTGCCCATTGGTAAACTGAAGTAACTGTCGAAAGACTTCTTTGAATTTTATTTTAAGCGAGAAAAGGTATAGCTTAAGTTCTAAGACCCTTGAGGCTTTACTTTTAGTCAAACTAAATTCTTAAAATATTAAAATACTTTTTAATACCCTTTCACGCTATGACATCCCATGTACTATATAAAGCGTTCTTCTATATTTATATATGGTATATGTGAAATAAATACAATTATTGAATTCTATATATTAAACACTTTTGATTTATTCTCGACGAAAGTGGTTTTAGGTTGATAATTTCCATTTAATTTTTATAAAAGAAGTGAACAGAGGAGTATATATTTGAAATTAAAAAAATAACTCTCAAGCAAAGAGTGAGCAAGTGAAAATATTTAAATATATTGTATCTCGAAGCAAGACCTTAATGTCAATGCCCAATGCAATATCTCTCAGCGAGAAACGAAATGAAAAAAAGAGTTGAGAGTTATTTTCGAGCACTACCCGGAACGATTGATATTAGTAGATTTATTTACCTTACAAAATGTAATTACAATTCAGCCAAGATCATTGAAACCCATGATATAAATTAAAGATGTTCGTACCCTAACATCTAAAAACATACCCATGGGAGAGAGCCCGTGGCGAACAACCAAGATTGATCTTTAGCCCTTTAGTCTGAACTTAGAACTAAACCTAAAGTCAAACTTATTCTACTTTACACCTTCGTATCATCATCGTATGATGTTTATAACGTGTGTAAGGGTTCTTGGTTACATCAGCAGTTTCCCAGTAAATCGCTTTGCGTTACCGCGATTTACGTTGGGTGGTGAAATGCAATGACCACAAGTGCATGTATGAATTCAAGGTGACTTCTCGTCTTTCAACTTGTGGAATCACCGTGCGTTAACCCGTTTCCCTTTAAGAATCTACGTCCAGATGAGGCTCCAGGCTTGACATTCGTATTGGCGGTATATAGAGTCAATTTTACGCCAGACAATCGCAGCTACTGCAACAATTGCCAGAAAGATTGTTATATCCATGGCTGTAGATAGTTTGATACTGTTGGTAATATTACTCAGTCGTTTAATGTTGCTTAGACTGATTCTATGACGTATTCGATGTCTATTATACGTCCTGCTGTGGGTACGTTGATAAGTACTGATGGTAGGGCTTGAAGGGAAAATATACGGTTGTTAAGCTACTCTATTATTAATATGAATTATATAAATTCTAGATTAGCTCTTCTCAGTTTCGTCAGTTGTGATTTGGCCTCTAAAATTCGTAAAGAAAATTATGTCATCCTTCAAAAGTTCGAAGGTTTCGACAGTATTGGTACTTTATGTGTAGGATCCGTGTCCTCCTTTTAATAGTCGAGCAATACATTCATCTTCATTGATTTTCTTCGGGGCGTTTTATTCGCAGACGGTCAGATTACTTATAGTAAGGCATTTTGTGACAACACCATATGTCTTTTCGTGGTTGACCAATATTCGGTCAAATGGTACTGTAGATTGACCTGCCTACCATTGAAAATCGTCGTTCTCGTTATCAGGAAATTGTACTCAGTCTTGCTTAGTTTGGAGATAGACAAAAACATAGTTTGGTTTGTAAAAACTGACGGCATACCATACTGGAGCGCGCCTACTTCATTTATAGATACATACGAGTACATATGCGTTCAACTAACCAAAGCCATCCCTAAATCCGATCATCCCCTAAAAAAGTAAATTACTCGACTTTTTCAGCATGGATTTTTCCCTCAACTGCATGGTTAGGTTCTACGGGTACAGTGCAAAAGGAGCCATTTTTTTTAATACCGGTCACCACGGCATTCCACTTCAACCCAAGAGAGGAGACTTTGCCTTTACACTTGAATGCAATGCGAAAGTAATACAAATCCAAGTAAACGTAAACGTTCCTCTTCGGGGGCCAACTCAAACGTTGGGAGAACGAACGAAATTCTTCCCGTCACGGTAGTGTCCATACATTTGGCTTGTTCGCAAAAGCACTTGTCATTTACTTCACTTCGGTTTACTGATGTTTGATACGTCTGTAAGTCCAGCATCTTCATGAAGTTCATTACAATAGGACTGAGGAAACTTCGTTCACTATCAGTCGCTCTTGGAACGGTAGAGTAATGCAATATTTTCGCGAACTTGTTTCTTAGGTATATCGAAGATTTGTTTTTTTATATGAAAGAGCGGATTCAGAGAATTTGTCGATACAGCTCATAAACTTTTCGTTCTGGATCTCCATTATGTCGATATGTAAAATTTCGCATGGATAAGAAGGCGCAGGAGACTTTTAGAGTTGGGGAGTTACTGGATGCCTGTCGTACTTGTTAGCGAGGCATGAAACCTACTTTAGTATACTGTGTAATAGACTGTTCATCCTCGAGAGATAGTACTTCTCTAGGATTTGTTCTTTGTTTTCTCTCGCATTCCTGTGTCCTCTCCTGTTTTCCTCGCTGATCAACTGCCAAATTCGCTCCTCATTCCTAACGTCTTGCACTAATCGTTGTGTCAACCTAATCTTGTAATAGTTAAAGGTTCCGAGATATACCTCTTGCAAAGGCCCTATATTAGTTTTAGGTATTCTAATCCCATTGATGGCATTAGTATTAAAATTTTAAAATTAATTGCCCTTTTCAGATTTTTCAAAAGCGAAATAATGTTTGAAGAAGCCCGTATGTGGCTACTCTTTGATTTCCAGGCCCTTCCCAATTTTTATAATGATTTGTTTACGAAATATAGTACATTGAGTGGGACTTCCACATGTGGTATTAAATCTAAAGGGTCTTGCGTCGCACTTTGAAGAGAATCAGTAAATGCGCTTCAATCGCTTTCACACAGGAACCATTCTCTGCGACTGTCACTGTTACGGATTCTGCTGTATTAGTACCCTTAAGGAATCCCTCATGGTATTCAATTGGGGTATTAATGGACAACCGCTATTGAAAGTCTTTAGTTTGGAAAGAGCGTCGGCCATTAATTTGATTTACTTGGTTTGTAAATCAATGCGTAGCTGTACTCTTCTATGCGAGCTTTTCATCTATTCATCTTTTCATCTAGCGTTGAAGTTGCTATTTCCCAACACGAAGGCTAGCGGTCGGTGATCTGTGAAAATCAGAACCTTTTTAGCACCGTATAGGCATGATCGTAATTTATCAAGAGCCCAAGCGATAGCCAATATTTCTTTTTGGTTGATTCTCTTCGGTCTTATCAAGAGTCATGGAGATACATATATGCCTTCGTCTTGGCATAAATGTGCGCCTATTACGTTGTTCGGGGCGTCAGTAGTTAGATTAAATGGTTTTTGAAAATCAGGGAAGGCTAGGATTTTTGCAGATGTTAAGAGAATTTTCAAATCATTACAGGCTCTAAGAGCTTCTTCATGCAAATTGATTGGAACACGAATGGATTCATTCGTCTTAACTCGAGCATGTTCACTCCTTGTGAGGTTAGTTAGAGGCTTCGCTATCTTCGCATAGTCGAGAATAAATTTCCTATAATAAGATGTTAAACCTAGGAATGTTTTGAGTTGTTTAAGATTCTCAGGGGGCTTGATTTTTTGGATCGCATTAATCTTTTTAGTATCTGACTTAATCCCGTTAGGCGTTATTACGTATCCCAGAAACTCCACTTCAGTCAGTTAGCATGAAGCGTGTTTTTTCTAGGTTTACTTTTAGATTTTGTTCTTTGAGTCTGATCAAGATAGTTTCAAGGTTCCTCAGATGATCTTCTTCGGTGTTGACAAAAACGATTATGTCATCGATGTAGACATAGCAAATTTTGGCAATATAAGGTTTTAATACATCGTATATCATTTGTTAGAGTATAGCAGGGGCATTTTTCAGCCCGAAGGGTACTCTGAGGAATACGTATTTGTCGCTCAAGCTTGAAAAGACAGTATTTGGGATGTCTGAACGTTTCATCTGTATTTGATGGAACCCAGAAGTCAGGTCGAGAGTTGTAAAGAATTTAGCTTTTCCCAGACTGACAGGAGTGGAATTAATGTCCGGGTTAGGATACGTGTCTGTAATAGTTACCTTGTTCAATCTCTTGTAGTCGATGACAACTCGATACTCTTTTTCGCCATTTGGCTTTGGTTTTTCCGGAACCACCCAGATTGGCGAATTGTAGGGGCTTCTGGAAGGTTGAATTATGCCCTCTTCAAGCAACTTAGCTATCTCTTTTTCCACTTCTCCTCTCAGGCAGGCGGGATAGGGTTAGCTTTTGGTATATATTTTTTCATCCGTACTCGTTCTTATGTCGGCAAGAACACAAGTGTCAACTACTACTCTCGCGTCGATGAAACCAAAAAGTTAATCGTACTTCCTTATAGACTGGCTTTTACATTTTCAGTGAGTTTGGGATCTATTATTATCTTTTAGGGTACCGTCAAAGGAATTGACACCAGGCAGGACATAAAATTTGACTAATGTTCGACTATTTGCATACTTAAAGAACTCCTCTTCGACGTATTCTGAGCTACGTACTCGTATTTTACCACCGGCTGACTGGACACTAAAGCGTTTTTCAGGAGTAATTGTTGGTTCTTTATTCGATCGCTAATAAATTTTTCGCTCGCTCCTGTATCTATCAGGAACTTTAAGGTTGCTCCATCCTGCGTAACATATTCTATATATGATAAACTACATGGATTTCACTTGCCTTTTTAGTATTGTAGCAGTTTCTAAGCATTTTGCCACTGCTTCGTCTTTAACAGTAACGGTGTTAAAAGTCTTTGATGATCCTCTTTTCAGGGCGCCGTTGAGGGCACGGATAAAAACATCCAGTGCTCTATTTCTGTATATTTCCACTAGTGCATTAACCGTTTCTTCCGTATAGGATTCTGTCTTCAACTGCAGCATATAATTCATCCCATTTACTTGATCTTTGGGACAGCTGGTTAAGTTGATCTTCTACAGTTCGCATGTCTCTCTTATCTGCATAATGCAGAGAGAGACATTGCTTTATTTCTAGCCAATCGTTGCCAAATATGCCAAACATATTGTACTTCACGAGGGCTGCATCCGCAGAAGCCCTTACCTTTCCACGTATGTGCTGTAAAATTGCATGATACAGCTGTTTTGTTCTGATAATCTGAAAGTCCTTCAAAACTCCTTCTACAGCATGATCCCAGGAGACGTATTGAGTTGGGTTTCCAGTGAAAACCTACAACTCCCTAACGCTGTCCGGGAGCCTGCTAATTTCCTTAAGATTAGCTTCCGTTTGAGGAGGGCTGTGACAGAGCCATCGTTGTATCGTTCACTATTTCAGAGATCCGCGAATCTTCTAAGAGGGTTAGGCGATTTCCTAAGGTCCTTAGTATTTTTTCAGGGACAAGAGATGGTTCTCTCTTATCTTCCAGAGTTTTTAGTCAAGCTTCTATGGCTCTTAGCTGTACTAGAACGGTGTAAAGGCCACCGGTAAGATCAGTCACCGCATTTTGTAGAGATCCGATTTTTCGGCGAGCGATAATAAAAGGATAGAAAAAAAGTGAAGTCTTATCGAGTGGTCGAGATATGGTCACAGACGGCATAAGTACTGCTTTAATTGAGATTTAATTTAAATTTATTTTAACCCAATGAAATTATTTTTCTTTGCGTAATTACATGGATTTCAAGATTTCATTTCAATCGTCCCTTTTTTTATTTATACAGTATTTTCATTCTCACATTAAAAAGTTTCGCTGGGTGTTCGATTTTTATTATATTGCACCGCGATCTATTTTAAGTGGGAGAAGGTGAAAGCGACCGACTTGAACCAGTACTTAGCGTGGAAATCGGTCTTGAAGGGATCGTATTTGTCCTGTTTGGTAACTCGCTGCCTTCCAGGGTCAATCGATGACCTATTAGGGTACGATTAAGCTCACACCTCGCATCTTTGCCCTTTTGCGACTTCTGGGTATGTTCCCATGTGAATAGCACAGAGTACTGCGTAGATTGGTGAGCTGGCTTCTTAGGCTTACAACCACTTTCACCCAATAGAGCGTTCTACACACGTCCTTAAGTAAGGCCCACTGCCAGAAGTGTCAAAAGATGGAGGTTGCACCGGTCCCTGCTCGGGCGCCAGTTAAAGATGTTCGCACCGCAACATCTAAAAAGATATCTACGGACCGGAGCCCGTGACGAACAGCCAACCGTTTGTTGAAGAAACGTGTACTTCACTAAAGTATTATAAAGATTGATCTCTATTCCGTTACTCTAAAATTAGAAATAAACCTAAGGTCTAACTTATCCTACGATATGAAGGTGTACCATATCATCGTATGTTATTTATAGCGCGAGCAAGGTTTTTGGTTGCGTCAGCAGTTTCCTAGTTTTGTCATGGGAAGCAGTTATTCCATTTACGGTGTGTGGTGAAATGCAATGTCCATTAGTGCATGTGTGAAGTCATGGCGACTTCTCGTTTTTCAACTTCTGGAATCGCTTTCTTATTGTTCCGCAAACTTTATAATTAAGGTGAATATGATGCGAATTCAATACAATAAAAGATAGATATATTAATAAATAGCTCAAGAAAGAAGTAAAGAAATTTTGGCCACGGTTGAGCAAAAAGAGCACATGTCGTCCGGATTATGTCACCCACTAAGCTGCCGCAAGTGCTGTCAACTCTCTCCCAATTATGAGCTTAGTTAAGTTTGAATAGGTATATACATACCTATGTACGTGTAAAGGAGAGTTAGCAGTTCAAATTTTTTTTTAATTCTCAACTCAATTCAACCGATCGTAAGGAAACATATCGCAGTTTAAGTTATCTTGAGAAATGGGCTATCGAACAGTGGAAACCTCGTTAGAACCGGTTCAGAGGTTTTTATGTGATGATCGGACAGACAAAAATTCTAAAACAAATTGGTTTGGGTACAGACGCATCCATACGACATAACAGAAGTGTTATTTTGAAAATATTTTCAATCTATAGACATGGCTTCATTACCATTTTATAATAGTAGAGAATAATTTTGAAAAAGTTGCATACACTAGGTGATAAAGTAGCCAACGATAATTAGAAAATCCTGTCGCAGTGTCTATGGTCGTCCGGCTGCTTCTCACCGGCGCCATGAACAGAAATTGCGTGTAGCTATATCTACATTACCATCAACAGCGGCAAGGTGGGAGTACTTTTACAAAATCATCTTAAACAAAATAACTGGATTCGAGACATAGAAAATCCTAAATTGATACATCATCGACCATTATACCCCTATTTGGGCCAGCGCCATCATTCAGCCATTTCATTGGGAATGCTAGAGTTAATTCAACAATTATTCAAATAAAATGTGTTAGTAATTTCGGTATGTTGCTGCGTCGTTTCCTACTCGATAATAAAATGCTATCAACCACTCTCCACCACTTTTAAAACGACAAATGACAGCCAATGTGTTCCTAGTACATTCTGTACTTGTATTTTAACTTATCACGGTTATCATCAATTTGCCTAAATTTGTTCAACCGCAGTCGGACATATTTTAGAAATGGAAGATACTACTGGCAGCTTGTACGTTTAAGATAAAAAATTGTTGACACATCACTTCATCCAAAAAAAAAGAACCACAGAGTTAGAGACCCAGACCTTACCTGCAACACATCTAATCGGCGAATTTTCTTAAACATACGAACTCCTGTTACGAGATTGAAATCGTTATCCTCAAAATGTTACGACTTTATTTTTAACATGTAATTACTTTATAAGTTTCTGCAATATTTACAGTTAAATTAGTTATTAACTATATCAACTTGAGGCTCTGTAAATTTGAAGGTTGGAAACTGTGTCATATCCACGCCGCTTCCACCCCCGTACTGTTTGGCTACACGTTCCAATTCGGTCTTCATTTCACGTTCAATTTCAGGAGTAGAATCCACAATTTTACCACCGCTGTTTTTAAAAAAATAATTACATAAAAGATAAAAAAATTATACGGTATGGCTTTTACCTAGATTTCTTTTTATATTCTTGCAGTTTCTCTAGGAACAACTTCTGAATTGGATCTGTTGCAGTGCTGAAAAGTGGAGCCACAATTCCAATGTTTCGACTGCATTGCAAAGATGCTAACCTTGGCACAATCTTAAGCATTTTTGAAGACATCTAATTGAAAATATAATTTTTTTAATAGAATATAATTTTTCAAGACATTACGCAACTACCATTTTGGAAATGCTTCTCTTTTCACACTCGCTACGAACAAAACGTTTGACAATTTGCAAAATTCAACGACTGCTGCAAAGATTTCTCATTTGAGAGAAACAAGACATTTTCCATATGTCAATTTCCAGTGAAAATGAAGTATTTTTCCATAAGAAGGGGCGAGTTCGTAAAAGTCTGACTAACAAAGATCTGCATTACTTGCGTTCATAAATCGAAATACAAAGCGGACTTACGCAGGCGACAGAAATCTAGTACGTTCATAAACTTCAAAAATGTGCAGTAATGAGTAAACATGTTGACAAAATAAAACATCTGCAGCGAAGCAGGCGAATTGATTTTACGAGAAGAAAAATGTAAGTAATGTGATTTCAAATATTAAATTTGCTTGGTAAAATTGATTAATGTATATTTCTTTAAGGGAGGATGATAAAAAGTGGAGTTCGCAAGATACTAAGTTACTAATCTCAACGAGATTAGCCATGGAGGGTGAGTTTTCGGCAGAAAAAAAAAATTGTTAAGAAATGTTTTGTGGCAAATAAAAGCAATAAATCCACTTTTTTTATTTGAAAGGGATGAAGTAAAGAAAAAATTCGACAATATAATAACAACGTATAAAAGAATCGAAAGGAGAAATCAGCAGTCAGGAAGGGATGCCACGACGTGGGAATTCTTCGAAATTGTTGATAACATTTACGGGGAAAAACATAACACTTTGATTTTGATGACACTAGCCTGAGTTAATCTGAAGAAGACTATATTGAGACACCAAAGAGGAGGAAAACCAATAATCTGAACTTAGTAGATTTTCTACAGGGAAAAGCTAAGAAGGACGAAAAGAGGCATGACGAAATGATTGAAATAGAGAGGGAGAAAATGGGAATTGAACGTGAAAGGCTGCAGCTATTGCGCGATCTTCTAAATGTTTTACAGAAATGAATTCAGTATTTCTTTATTTTTTTTTATTTAAGACTGTTTAATGAAGTGCCAAATAAGTTAATGAATTGTGATGAAACCCTTTATTTTAATAAACGTTAATATATCTGTACATATGGTTTCAAATTTTAGAGAAATTTGTTATGCGCAAATTTCATCCCTCTTTTGTTTTGCCTCATTATTGGTATTTTCAGCACCACTATTGTTTTCCGATAGAATTTCGCAATTTTCGTTGGGAGTTAATTCGGATTCATCATTATTTAATTCTTCTTGCTGAAAGATTATGTAGAACAACACAAGCTATAACTATGTACTTTAAATGCATTAGTTGCCATTAAAGATACGAAATTTGCCTTTGAGCCTTCCGAATGCTTGCTCAATACACACTCTAGTAGAGCTGTGTATAAAATTGAACCTCTTTTCCATGGGAATAAGAAATCCATTGTCCCGGTATGGAACTACTCGTAGAAGATAGTTTTTCAAAGGGCACGCAGAATCGCAAAGAATAAAACCAGAACCCATATATATAAGAGCATCATGGCAGCTTCCAGGAAAACCGAAGAAGACATCAATAAACTGTTGGCTACGGTAACAAATTGCCTGTAAAGATGAAGTGGTTAGGAAAGTTTTTATAGTGTCAGAATGTTTTTAATACCTGAAGGTTACTAGAATAGATACCTCTTCTGTCAAAATAACTGATTTTGTCATTTGAAGGTGTGAAAATCGGAATATGACTTCCGTCTACACAACCTATGACAAATGATATTGGATTTTGATGCAAATTCGTCATTTGCACTCGCCTTCATTTATAGGCCACTTTATGAACTTGTTCTTTAAACGAAAAAGTAGCTTGATGACTATTAGAAATGTAACCTCCTTGACCACCAGAATGCGCTGCTACTGCAAAAAATGCAAATGGTGCCTTGAAGTCCGTTCATATTTGTGCGATACTGTCTTTAGTTTTGTTTTGACAGCTGATTGTTGTTGACGTGTTTGGCATCTTGTTGAGTATGGACGAGAACGATTTTCGTTCTCTCATAAAACATTATTTTTTGAGAGGCAAAACGGCGAAGGAAACAAAAGAAAAGTTGGATAAATATTATGGAGCTAATGCTCCGTTAGATTACACCGTCAAATATTGGTTTCGAGAGTTTCGTGGTGGCCGCATCTCCACTACCGATCAAGTCCGCAGCGGCGGGCCCTCCGGTGCGGTTTCAGAGGACAATGTTAAAAAAGTACATGAAATGGTGTTGGCTGACCGGAAAGTGAAGGTGCGCCAGCTAGCAGATACCACAAAGATTAGTACTGAGCGCACACGCTATATTTTGGGCAATATTCCGCATATGAAAAAGTTATCCTGCCGCTGGGTGCCGCGCATGCTCACTCCTGACCAAAAACACGAACGCGAGAGCACTTCGAAAAAGTGTTTGGACTTGCTGATGCGGAATCGGGCGGACTTTTGGCATCGATTGGTAACTGGATTTGGATCCCTCGGACTATTATCTCTTCCTAAACCTCAAAAGATGGCTCATCAATAAAAAATTCAGCTCACGCGAGGAAATCATCGACGCCACTGAGGAGTATTTTGCAGACCTTCCGGAATATTACTTTTTTATGGGATCAAGAAGTTGGAAAACAGCTGGAATAAGTGTATCAAACTAAAAGGGGACTATATTGAATAAAATAAAAAAAAAAAACATATAAAAAAAAAGTTTTTTCATTCCCAAGGAGGTTACTTTTCACTCCATCTAGTACTTAAACGTTGTTCCTTTGGCAATATTAAAGAGATTCGATATTTCCCGAAACGTCGATCCGTTCGCTAACTTCCATAGTGTTAAGTATAACGCCAACTTCAGCTGAAGCTTAGGTCACCCTGTTGCTCTCTTTTCCCACAAGTATTGTACATAAGTTCATTCTCTATAAACTGTTAACAAATTTTGCTGCTGAAATGGCTTCGAAATATATCATCAGGATATTTTTCTATAGTGATCATTACGTTCATGACTTTGGGCACTAAACGGCTATACTTAATAAATTTACAAAAGTTAATTATTAAGAGCTTTCTTTTTTTTTTTATTTGTCTTAATCGATCAAGAGCTACATTTTCACTTTCCTTTATTCATAATTCTCTTAGAATAATATCTAAAACCCACTTCGCTGCCATGACGAAAATGAATACAATTGTAGTAGAATTACTGCAACCTGCTTGTCATGATGAAAAACATTTTCGATTTGCAGGCGCAAAGCATGCATGTGGTTGGACTTTCGTAGATTACGAATTCACCCAAGTTCTAAATTTTTGATAGCGGCGGTTAACATTCAGGCTATCATGGAATCAACCTTTCAATCATACAATCAGGCGTTATTCGTTTTCAACAACATACGAGTATCTATTAGGCGGCATACATATATAGGGCCTTACTAACAACGAATCGTTAGTCATGACTTAAAAAAAGTATCAACTTAAATTTTAATACAGACTTAAGTCGAAAGTGTACTAATAATTGTTTAATAGTCAGCTCTTACTTAAATTTGACTCTTGCAAAAAGTCTATTACATTTTTATTGAAACTACTACATAACATTACTTTGACATTTCATATTCACTTTGAATTTGGCTTTTGTTGGAAGTGGCGCGAATAATAAAAATTTAAAAAGCCGAAGTAAACAAAATCAGCTGAAAAACTGTGATGCCACTGTACTGAAGTTAATAGGGTATAATTTATTCTTCGTAAATGAAAACTGAATTCCATAAGAATTCTTCTTAAAACTCGAGTATTATATTTTTTTCATAAATTAATAACTTTGAAGTATTTAGTAATTTATTGATTAAATGAAATATTCACGAAAAACACCAATATACCAAATTAAACTGTAAAGTATTTCAATAAATTTTAATGAAGGAAAAGGAATTTTCAAAACAACTGAAAATGAAATAGTACTTATACGATTTCGACTTATTCAACTAGTATTTTACAGATAATTTAATTATTTAAGACACCAAATCTAATTCTTATAAGTAGAAATTAGCTAAAATAAATTAGTAAATTGGCTCTGTTCTTCAATGTCATGTTTAAAAATTTAGCCATGGCTTCGTGTACATTAAAATTTAACTCCATACTAACACTAAAATCCACTTTAATTTCGTTATTAGTACAAACATTTTTGAAAGTGTGGAGATTATACTTAAGCTGTATACTAAATTTGGTTGTTAGTAAGGCCCATAGTCGAACCTGACATGAAGTTAGGATTAATTGCATGTATACGCCAGCTAAATTGAAATAAAGTTATATGGATTTAACGCTTTCCATGCGTAATTGAGTTATAATTTTGTGTAAGGACCTAATTGTTGCTGACCATCGGAAGTGAGCACAACCCCAAGAGTTATGCTGAATGCTGCCACAGAGCGAAGTTAACCGAGAGAAAGTTTTTGACAGCAATTCAAACATTCGTACGTTGAAAGCTGATAAGAAACAACTTTAATTTTAGTATTGTACTTCAAACTTTCCTTCATATTTATATTTCATGAATTAAAATTCAATAAAGTTAAAAAAACATTTAAGATTGCGTTCTCAGTTGTCAATCCTTTGAAGTTGCTTGGAGAGTAACATTCCTAAAGTTAAAGTGGTCCTGATTGTTTCCCACGAGTGGGGAGTTGCTGATAGTGCTGGAAATTCTTGCAAGTTCTTTTAATAGCCAATGAAAGTGGGAATTTCCAAAAATGGAAAAAAATTATTGCGCTCAGTGCAATCTGCCTAATAGATTCGAAGGCATGGTGTTAACTCATCTATTGGAAGCAAAAACTACCAATGTGTTCGCTGTGCGGAGCTTAACGAAACTGTGCATTGAAATGCGGCAGCTGTCGGGACTTGGGGACAATTTTATTAAGCTTATTAACAAGCAAAAACTTAAGGCTAGACTTAAAACTAACAAAGATATTCTTAACCTAATGGGGCGAGGAGAAATGGTGGACGAGGGAGATGTTAAGGGAGTGGCATATTGAGCAGTGCTTTTTCATTTCGTGTTTGCTGCTATTTAGGTCAAAGACTTCGGCGTAGTTGTTCGTTATACGCAACATTCTAGATATGGGTTCAAAGTGACCGTAGTTGGTGCGGTGAGTTCGGATCAAGAAGAGTGGGACAGACATAAGATTACGGGGATTGGGAGTGAATGCAATATTTTGTGTTATTCTCGAGCACCCGATGTTTACAGTCAGTAACTGGTGGAAAAAAAGTACATCAGCGACTTCACGACATTTTTTTAGGGTATGCATGCTAATTAGTTTTAGCCTATTATCATAGGGGGTGATCCATATGGGTCGGCTCAGGGTAGACCGGATAAGCCTGCGTTGGATTAGTTTATAGGGTGAGCAAACTTGGCTGCAATATTCGAGAAGAGGCCTTACAAAAGTAATGTACAGGGACTTTGTAACGTAAGGGTTGGAAAATTCTTTTGACCAGCGTTTGATAAAACCAAGTGCAGAGTTAGCTTTATTTATAATGCTGTCAATATGTGAGTTGAAATTCAATTCTCTGTCACAAATTATTCCTACATCCCGTACTTGGGTAGTGGAATAGGCTCATCGCAGATGAAGTAGTTTCTTGGAGGGGGAGGTAGACGTTTGCGGGAATAGGTTATCGCTTGGCATTTGCTGACATTAAGCTCCAAAAAGTTTTGCTTGTACCATACTGAAAACTTATTTAAGCCATCTTGCAAGTAATGGGAGTCAGAAGGCAATGAAATGACTTTGGAAATTCTCATGTCATCAGCGAAAATAGAAAGATTACAATTCGTTAAAATGAGATTTTGTCGTTAATCGTTAGGATAAAGATGATTGGTCCAACGTGACTACCCTGAGGGACACCAGATGTTGCTTTAATGGGGTCGAATATTGAAGGTCTGAAGATGACCCTGTATTCTCGGTCTTCGAAATAGGATGTGGTCCATGCCACAAAATGAGGGGAAAAGCCAAGTTTTTTTAGCTTAAAAATGATACGTTGGTGAGAAATTTTATCGAATGCCTTGCTGAAATCAGTGGAAATTGAATCGACTTCATCACCGTCTTCTAAAGCATGAAGCGTCCTAGAGACGAACTCTGTTAGGTTAGTGGTCGTTGATTTACCTTTCATGAAACCGTGCTGATTTGTACAGATAGTTGACCTACACAACGGAAGCAGTTATTGATAGACTATGCTTTCAAAATTATCGACTTCGACCTTACTTTATAATTATCGACTTCGGCCTTACTTCCTTTTTTATGAATAGGGATGATGCAAGATTCCTTCCATAGGAAAGGGAAAGTACCTGTTGAAACAGACAAGTTAAATAGGGCAGCAAGGGGATGACCGAGATGGTTAACACACTCTTTTATTACAATAGCCGGAAGGCTATCAGGGCCGGACGAAAAATCATCTTTAAGTTTGGTAATGTTATCAAATACGAAAGATGTTGTTATATTTAGCGAAACGGATGATGTCTCAGGATAGTTTCTCATATAGCTAAAGTAACTAGGATCGGGTTCAGCTGTTTTCTTAGAAAAGGATTTATTAAAATGACAGGCAAAGAAATTTGCAATGGTTTTCGGGTCGGCAGAAGATTCACTAAGAAATTTGAGGGTAGATGGGTAGCCGTCTGACTTTCTTTTGGTATTAATAAACTGGTAGAAGCGTTTAGGATCTGAGGCTAAGTTAAATTGCATGCGGTAGAGGTACTCAAGGTAAAGAGACTCACAAAGTTCAGAAAAACGATTATATACCAATCGATAATTACTGTAGTCGGAATCAGATCGAGTCCTTAAAGTACGTAAAGACAGCGTTTGGGGAGCGTAATGTTGACACATACTAACTCAAAGTTGTCAGTGTGGGGAATATCAACAGGAGTTGCGTGGAAAAAGTTCCGGATTGCTAGTAAAACACCTCGGCTATAGGAATTATCAGCTCTTTCAAATCCATCTTTTCGAAAAACGTTGAAATTTGGAGGAAACAGCTCAAGGTTATTAATGCCCGGAATTAGATTTGTTTCAGTAAAAGCAATTAGGTCATAGGGTAGCTTTTGAGAATTGAGATATACGACGGAGATTTTAGAGCGCAAACCTCTTACATTTTGGTAGTAAATGGACAGACGTTGTGGACTGGAGGATACAGGATTTAGTTTGTTAGGAACTGTAATAGTTTTTAAAATTTGAACGAGTTCTTTGCAAGTGGGCGAGCTGACATGCGAAGACAGCGTAGAAAAATCATTATGAACTTCATCGGAAGAGATGTCGAAACTCTCATGGTAGCGAACGAAAATTTGCATCAATTCCACTGGCTTAATAGGAAGACCTTCTCGTTGAATCGAAACCATAATGTTGGTTTTGGCTTTGGTTATGCCATCAATGCAAACGGAGTTGGGTTTGTCGTGCAAGTAGGCAAGGTAGAGCCGAACATTTTCATAAATGCGGCGGTCTCTCAAACGGGATACTACGTAACGACTGTCATCATTCGTGTCAGAAAATTTTTTAGTGAATTTGACAGTTGGTGGAAGGAGTGGGTCAAGGTATTTCGTGTAAGAATTGAGGGTGGGCGAATTAAGAGAACGAGCGGATGAAGAAGGGACAGGTTGTTCAAGCACCCCGGAACTAGAATCTTGACTAGTGAGGACGGTTGGATCAGGGGGGTTGGTAGATGAAGATGAGGAAGGGGTGGTTGGGTTTAGTATATGGGAGCTAATAAAATTAGGATATTTGACGTTAGTTAGAACTTCGGTAGAAGGCGCAGGAGCAAGGTTAAATGAAACTCTGTTTTGAGGCGGCTTTAAAGATTTGGTGAGGGGAGCGAGAGGATTTGGTATCGCGACTCTGGTGTTCTTTTTGGATGGTGCAAAGGGGGGTAGGAGCGAGGAGGATCTTGGAAAGATTTGGGTCTTAAATGATCAGTTTGAGTCGGGATGTTGATGGGATAGGGCAGAATTGTGGGTGCTATCTTTTCTTTTATTAGCAAACTTATTATATACCATATCCTTCCGTTGGGTGATGACCATCTTTTCCGAGATTGGTATGCCGTCCGAAGATTTGAACATCCAATCGTATTTGGTGGGTATACGTATTTCAAAACACATGCCGTTTTTGCTTTTCGCTTTGCCAACTTGTTTACGCTTGATGTCTTGTATACCAAATTCTTCCTAAAAAGGTCTTAGATGCAGGACGGGCTTGCGTGACGTGGGGCAACTTGGAGAAAAAAAGTAGACAGCTCCGGTTTTTTGGTGGCTTCAAGATTCATTTTATTTAATTTTGGAATTCTGTTGGTCCATTCAGGGAGAGTCCAGGATGTCCCAAAAGCCCTAATTATTGGCAATGGTCTTGGGACGGGATTGGTGATCGAAGTTGCATTTGTCGAAGTGGGTTGAACGTAGGCTTCGGTGGTAATGGTTATTGAATGAGTTGGGGCTGAAGTGGTTGCGGGTGATGTATATAGCTCGTCGTGTTAGGATTTGTTACACGGGATTACTGCAGATGGAGGTGCGTCCGGCTTACTAGAGATGTGCTTTAATTTCTCCAATATCTGCATTGTGGTTGATCTAGTGGATGCAGCTTCCTCACTTAGAAAATTGAGGTCATGTTGGATGGATCCGATGTTTTCGGTATGTTCAGCGTGCTTGAGATGTAGAAGAGTAGATTTGTCAGTCAACGTTGACATAATTTTTCCTAACTGAATTGCAGTTGACTTAATCGCTGATAACGCGTTTGAGCAGTGAGACTTATCAGAATCTGCTGATTTAGTTATTTTAGATTGCAGGGATTGAACAGCTGATTTATGGTGGATATGATGTTATCGAACAGTTTAGGTTATCATGGCCCTCGGAAATTAGTTTGGTTACATTTTTACTACTGAATTGAACTTTGCATTTCAGTTCTGCAACCGAGTCTGCAAGCCCAATTAGTTGCTGGTTATTACATTTTATAACCAGCATTATATGTGCCAGGGAGATGGTCCGGCACTCAACACAGAAAAAGCAGAATATGCGCCTATACTCTTCGAGATGAGTTTTAGCGTTTCTGCTTAAATCAATGCATATGGGATGGAATTTCTTTCCACATATCCCATTGCATGTAATCATTTCCACTGTGTTAGTACGTACAGCGCAGTCAGATAATCCACAGGAAGACATGGTTAAATCAGATCAGAGTGCAAGTAGGTTATTAATTATTTTTATTTTTTTTTTTTTTAAAGACACAAAGTCACTGTGTTTTGATGACACTGAGAATTTATGATGTAAGTGATTGGGAAGAATGGGGTCAAACACGAAAAAAAACCAAAAAAAGGAAAAAGGTCAAACAGAAAAACAAATATTCACAAATTATCGCGGAGCGAAATTAAAACACGTCCGAACTTGACGGTGGGTATGTGTGGTGTGTGGCCATGCGTAGCAATGTCAAAGGATCGGCGAGACGTCAGAATGACTTCACATTCAGTTGCGGCAAAGTCTGGCGCACGCATTGTTCCATGTCTTGGCGGAGCGAAATGTAGCTGATCTTGCGGAATAGCTGTTTAAAATGGCAGAAGCAGCGAGTTGAGTGACGACATTTACCGCATCAGTTCAGCCAAAGGAGGGATGGTTGGCGGCTTGCATGCGCACTCGGAGGTCCAAACGCATAAAAGTACGTTGGAAAGACAAGGAAACGGCTGTTTCAAGCTACTGGAATGTAGCAAGTTTAAGGAACCCTCCAATGAGAGAAGGTGGAACCTTGTAAGAAGCAATGTATTTGCAGAATCTGTTTGGCAGGTCGCAAACGTTTTAAATGCCGATGTCAGGAGGAAGAGTTACATCATCTGCAGCAAAGGAAGGCAGATAATATGAAGCAAACTTAGCAGAAACCGCGCAATGTCGAAACAGACAGTGGATGCTAAAGTTGTGACGGGACAATTCCCACATTTAAGATGCGTACCATGGAATAGTTTTATAAATGTAAAAAGTTGGATATTGCTTGGGCTGAATAATTAAAAACTAAAGCTGGCTTCAAAGACAAAAGAAGACAAATGGAACGATCCAGTCGCCATTAAAACAATATTGGGTTGGCATAAAATTGGCAACGAATCGTGCGGCACGGAGAACAACGGAGTGTACCACATCTATGAAGCATGTGGTGTGAACGGGAGTTGCACTACATGGTCGTAAACATTACATTTTGGACGATCAATGATGCGAGAATGGTTATTGCGAGACTTCCAAAGAGGTTCAAGCTAGACAGATCCTAGAGAATACCCAACATAGACGAGGAGATGCATATGGTATATCAGTGGTTTGCTATGATGTTATGATAATATCATCCTACCATATAGATTTCCAATTGCGTTTAAGAGGCTGAACTGTCTGGAGAGGAATCAGTAGTAAACAATCAGGTGAAGAATTTGGTTGACAATGGCTATGCAATGAAACTTACCCAAAGATCAACGACATCCAAGGGGTTGGTACCTACCAACTTCTATCATACGGAACCAGAATAAGCCAGAGAAGTTGCAAATAGTATGGGATGCCACGGCCTCTACGCAAGGGGTATCATTGAACAGCATGCTCCTCAAAGGTCCGGATGAGTTGAGTTTATGCAACATCACCCATTTCAAATTTAAACATTCTTCCGAAATTGCAAATTGTGCAATCGATAACAAGTATACTCACTGGGTAGCTTGTAAGCGCATTTGTGGGAAAGCCTTTCATGCTGTTTGTGTCGGGTTAAACAAAACAAAGAACTTTCCGATAACCTCCTTTTCTTTTGTGATGAGTATAAGAGTATCTCACTTTCACATGTGACTCCTACCAAGATGCACTCGCCAGAAAGAACTCAGCCAATCTTATAGAATCCAAAGTAAAGTGCATGGATCAACAAATTGCAGATGTAATCGAGTTAGACTCCGGTAGATCCAGGAGTGAAAAAACTCCCTTACGTCGCCTGGATAAAGTATTGAGTGACATCAAAGCTATCTGTTCTGCACAGGTTATATCCAACCAAAGAACCTGGGAGTTGATAAGCTCCCTGCGTAACGAAATTGACATTCATTTCCAGTCCTCGTCACACAAACAGCTCTCTCCTAAACAATCTGATGCTAAAGTTTTCTTCGATGTCGGTGCTGAACTTACTGCAACTCGATCCCTCGTATGCGATATTGAACATCACATCGCAACAACAAACAGCAAAATCGATGGCACACCAAATTTCCCGCAGCCTGTCCACTATAAGGCATTGCTTATGGCTGAATTAATGGAACCTGAAGTGAATTCACGCTCATCCCCATATATAAGTCATCATCGGACGGTCCAACCTACTGACTCCTGCGAAGTTTCTTCCAACTTGACAAGAAAGAACACATCTATGTCAACTCCTCCAATTGGAGTTTCAAAACTGAATTTTTTCCTAATTTTAAGCCTCTCATCTATACATACTCCTACTCCCTCTATTCCACCCCAAGCCCAAGCCCCAACGTCAACCTGTCTGCCACCGCTCAAGCCCTAATATACACGAACTTCATCAGTTCTCACAATTTAGACCCCGCTTATAGGATGTTGCGACATCAAGCCCCTCTTCTATTGACCTTCTTTCGTCACCCACTTTTAAATTAACGCAGCAAACTAGCTATATCACCGAATGTAGCTATGCGCTCTCTAGGCTTAAGGATAAAAAAATATATGAGAATATACGTCTCGCCTAGTATCACGAGATTTTCAATACGCCTCCTCAAAAAGTCGCAGACGATCTTCTCGCTCTTCGCCACTATATACACTTTAAAAGAGTCTCACACCTCCAACGCAGTCGACTTGACCACTATAATTTTTTTTTCATACAAAAGTCTTCCTCTCGCCTTCTATTCCCAGAACGTAAGAGGACTGCTTTCTAAAACCCACGCCGTTCTTCGTCAATTTGATGCTCTCCCATTTGATATCTACGCTCTGACTGAAACTAATCTTATCCCCAACATAAAAAATCAGAAGTTGTTCCCTCTTTTCTTTTAAAGTTTTTCGAGAAGATGATCGCACACCCCGTTGATTGACTCTCTAAGCTTGACTTTGTGTTAGTTAAAATAACCCTTACTCGTAGATGCTTGTATGTGAGGTGTTGTTACATTCTACGGCCCAACCTATCGAATCCTACCAACTTGCTATTGCAGCAATTGTCAATTTTATCGACTTATCAGACTCGTTTGATGATATCATTATCTTCGGCGATTTTAATCTGCCTCAGCTGAAGTGGACTCCACCTGAAGACCTACCTTTTTTCATCGCTTCTAATCCCATTTCTACTAAAAAATGCCTCTGCTTAGATCGGTTAAGAGACTCTAGTCTATATCAAGTCAGTGGCGTTTCCAACTATATTAGAAGGCAATTAGACTTTATCTTCACAACTGATCCCATCAATTCCTCGTATCGTTTTGTTCTCTATCCCTTTTAGCTATTGGTAACTTTCATCCTCCACTTCTTCTTTAATTTTTCCAGTACTCTCCCCTCCAGTCGCCTCCCCCAACAATTCGCTCTTCTTACAATTTTCGTAAAATCAATACCTATCTAAGCAGGACTCCTTTCGAGTTTACCAATCTATCTCTGGTCGTTGCCCTCTCCATTTTTTACAGGGAAATATTCAAATCCATCTCCCTTTATTGCCTTATTCCCGGAACAAAACATCTTCTATATCCCTTCCTTGGTATAATCGTAGACTCCGCTCTCTACGAAACAAAAGAAAGGCATCTGTCAGTTGACTCCTGTCAAAATTTAAACTTGCTGCGTCAGTTAGTTTGTGTTTGACAGCTATTTTTATTTGACTACTCACTAATTTGAGGAGAAAATGGAAAAAAGTGAATTTCGTGTGCTTATTAAGCATTATTTCTTGCGAAAAAAAACCATTACCGAGACCAAGGCTAAGCTTGATAAATACTATGGGGACTCTGCACCATCGATTTCAATGGTAAAAAAGTGGTTTACTGAATTTCGTTGTGGCCGTACAAGCACTGAAGATGCCGAACCTCCTGGACGCCCAGTTGAGGTCTCTACACCCGAAACAATCGAAAAAATTCACGATATGGTGTTGGCCGACCGAAGATTGAAAGTGCGAGAGATTGTGGAAGCCGTAGGGATCTCGCATGGCTCAGTGGTTTCAATTTTGAATGATCACTTGGGCATGAGAAAGCTTTCCGCAAGATGGGTGCCGCGTTTGCTCACAGTCGACCACAAACGCAATCGTGTAACAACTTCACAGGAAGGTTTGGCGTTGTTTAATCGCAATATGGAGGAGTTTTTGCGCCGTTTTGTAACCGTGGACGAAACATGGATCCATCACAACACACCAGAGAACAAACAACAGTCAAAACAGTGGGTTTCTAAGGGTGAATCGGCGCCAAAGAAGGCCAAGGTGGGTTTGTCAGCCAATAAAGTTATGGCGACTGTTTTTTGGGATGCACGCGGGATAATCCACATTGACTACCTTCAAAAGGGAAGAACAATCAATGGGGAATATTATGCCAACTTATTGGACCGATTCAATGACGATTTGAAAAAAAAACGACCTCATTTGGCCAAGAAAAAAGTTCTTTTCCACCAAGACAATGCAAGGGTGCACACATGTGCAGTTGCCATGGCAAAAATCCATGAATTGGGCTATGAATTGCTCCCTCATCCACCCTATTCTCCAGATTTGGCTCCGAGCGACTACTTCTTGTTCCCAAACCTGAAGAAATGGCTTGGTGGAAAAAGATTTGACTCCAATGATGAAGTCATCTCGTCATTTTGAGGACCTCGACAAATCATTTTTTTTGGAAGGGATAAAAAAATTGGAGAAGCGTTGGACAAAGTGTATAGAGCTCAACTGAGACTACGTTGAAAAATAAAATTATTTTTTTATCAAAAAATCTTTTTTAATCCAAAAGTCACGGACTTATTGACCCGCCCTCGTATCAATTATCGTCCCATTGTTAAACTCTCTCATACGAGTATACCCAAACCCATTGAAAGCATTTTATACGATGCCTTAAGCTTCAAATGCAAGTCTTTTATTTCGCCCCAACAACATGGTTTTCTAAAAGGCATACCAACTACCACAAACCTAGTTGTGTTCGTGTCTTTTGCTCTCGCAGCCTTCTCTTCTTTTTTATTATTATCTTGAGAGGATTATTAAATACGCCTCCCTCTCCCCTTACGCTGACGACACAAAGTTTTTTAAAACTATTTCTTCCCTCGATGGCGCTGCCTTTCTTTAAGAAGACCTTGTTCGGTTTTCAATCTGGTGCCTCAAAAACTGCCTAGAACTTAACGTAGCCAAATGTAACTCTAAACTGTAACTCTTGTTCAGTCTTTTAAAGACCTTGATATATTATTGGACTGTGAGCTTAATTTCCGTTGGCATATCGATAAGATGATCCTTAAAGCCAACTCATCACTTGACTTTATTAAACGGTGGTCCAAGGAATTTTCCAACCCGTAGTTCTCTCCATATTACCTTTGTTCACCCCCTGCTTGAGTTTGCCAGTCAAGCTTAATCCCCCTTTCACCCAATTCATGTTTCGCGAATTGAGGGTATTCAACGTCTATTCCTCCGATTCCTTCCTCCGTGCTCTGCCCTGGAACGACCATTTAACCGTACCTCCCTATGAGGACCGCCTCAAACTTCTCAATATGAATTCGTTAAAAGACGTAGGAATATTCCTGACATTCTTTTCATTCATCGACTGCTCTCAGGTTCCATCGACTGCGCATCTCTTTTCAACTCTATTTCTACGTTGACCTCGTCTCTTCTATCTACCAGTTCACCGCACCTCTTATGGCTCCAACGAACCAATCACTGTGAACTCCTCGTCTCATACAAGATCTCCTCCATCATTCCCTTGGTGCCTAGCTCTTAAGCCTTTCTGTTAGTTTTTAAGTTAGATTAAGCTTATGTTGAGCCAAATAAATGGGCGCTCCAGCCCCCACCAAAATTAAAATTAAATTAAAAAAAAAACTTCGAGTCAACAAAATAGCCATAGCTTGGGATATTACGGAAATGTTTCACCAGGTTCGAGTGTGGAACAGGACCAACTTTCACAAAAATTCTTGTGACGTGATGGACTACCCAACCGTGATCCAGATGTCTACATGAGGCAGGTGCTCATATTTGGCGCTACATGCTCACGCAGCATGTTACGTAGCTGAATGCTAAGGACTACTCGTATGTCGATTCATTCCCACGAATGAATGCAGAGGCCGTACAAGGTCTTGGGGTCCTATGGTGGAAGACAGTGGTGGACATAATTGGATTCTCGCAGCAGTTCGTTAAGATGCAGGAAGACACTCAGTTGGGGATACGGATACTCACGAAGAAGGAGCTGTTGAAGGTCTTAATGTCAATCTTCGACCCACTGGGTTTTTTTGGCGTTATACTTGGTCAAGCTAAAAATATTGCTGCAGTAGGTTTGGCGAACAGGCGTTGGCTGGGACGATGAAATCCCATCGGATCTTCTGGGAAAATAGAACAGGTGAAAGGGGTGCACGCTCCTGGGTGCTACTTTCTGGAAGGTTTCGGCAGGAGTGCTAAGATTCAACTTCATGTCTTTGTGGACGCAAGTTAGGAGGCTATTGCTGCGGTGGCATATGTCTGCTTCAGTGAAGGAAGTTCAGAAAGTGAAGAAACCCAGATCGATCCCAAGATTGGAGTTGCAGGCAGCTGTGCTGGGTTCCAGATTAACGGGCTCGATATTGAATCTATGGAGAGATTCAAAGAACGTCAGATCCTGGTTGGGGTCTGAAGTAAAAAGGTTCAAGCAGTTCGTTATGAATCGTGTGGCTGAAATACTACAAAGGACAGAAGTGGGGAGTGGAGATGAATCCCTACTAAGATGAATGTGGCTGATGATGCCATTTTTTTTTTTTTTTTTAAAAAGAACTTAACACTCAAGTGGGTATGAATACACTTATAATGCCTCAGCATGTGTTAAGTTTTTTGGAAAATGGAAAATGAAGTGGACGAGGTTACCAGTGTTTGGTAGAGACTCCCGAAGGTTACGAGGTCTATTATGAGAAAAAGGAGACATGACCAATAACAACTTATAAGACTGAACAATTTCGAGAGGAGATGTGCCAAAGATATCTACTGGCGACACATATTACAGACCGTGAGCTTTGGTTGGAGGAACGACGATTTTCTTCATGGGTAGGGTTGAGGCACTGCTCGCATGGATTATAGGGTATGATGACAAACTCAGCTGAGAAGGCGTTATCAAAAACTGATCTTTGGTATAACTTATCACCACGAAGATACGAAGCGCCCCTTAATTTTACCGAGAGATAATCACATAACGTTCCTTATGGTAGAGATTTGCCACAACCGATTCCATCACAGATGATATGAAACTGTTGTTAATGAGGTTAAATAAAAGTTCTGGATTTGTGGTTTGCGTCTTTTAGTAAAATCAGGGCGTAGAAAGTGTATGCGGTGTCGGTTCTTGAGAGCTAAGCCAGTAGTTCCGGAGATGTCTTCGCTGCCAGAGGTTAGTCTAGGTGGCCGTGGCTCAAGTGGTAGTGGACTGGCTTCCAAATCGGAAGGTTCGGTGTTCGAATCCCAGCCTCGCCCGAAAAACATATTCATTTTTACAGTTAATGAAAATCAAAAAAGACATTCGTTAACCAGAAATCAACATCAAGCCAACTTCCACTAAGAATTTAGTCTCCCCATTAAATGTTGGGTGCCACCCATGGAGCGAAATAACCACTGAGCCCAAATATCTTTCTTTCTCTCTCTATCCCATTTTCCAAAAAACTTAACACACGCTAAGATATCAAAATGTACCCAAGACGTATATAATGGTACCTCTCCCGAAGTTGGGCGATTTTGATTCCAAAGGAACACTAGAAACTTCTTCGGACTTTTATTTTTTAAATATTACATTTTGACATAAGCCCAGGAGAGAAATTTTGATTCTGAAGAAATGAGATGAAAAAAGTTGAATGTCACTTTTTTGCTCCGGCTTCGAAGTTAAAGTTCTTTTCGCCGATAATAGCGCTACTGTAGGCAACAACGTGACAGCCATTCAAGCCATTCTTAATAATTCGAGAAAGAAGCTGGAACTATTGTAGAAGATAAGAGAGTACGAATCAGTCGTACTTGTAGCGAATATCTGCCTTGCTGTTTTTCGAAGCAACAAACCCCACTGCTGACATCTGACATCTATTTGAAAAGGATCATCGTGACAGAGCGCGAACAATTTTAATACTTGTACTCTGTCGTTCACCATCAAGGAAATTCCAATGACGATGTCGCGAACAAGGTCAGTGTAGGGTTACTTAAGTGGTTCATAAACTCAGCTTTATTTTGTGGCAGAAAAATGCCGCTTAAACGTAAGCGTTTGTTATTTACGATAAATACAAAGGAACAATTACGACATCGAAAAGCGATATGAATGTCAGCGGGTGTAACAAAACGTAGTTTTATAAGAAGCACGAACATCCGCGGAAGTTTCCACGTTAAGAAACTGATAGTGTAGAAACTTACAGCAGCTGGTTTTACCATGTTCAACGAAATTCGTCGGAGAATCCAGTCCAAAAAGTAATAGAGGCTTAAGTACCAGCCGAGGTTCAAAGAAGAGGCCGAAAGAAAATAAGTGGATCACTCAAATTCGAAAGCATCATCAAGTTCTTGGGATCACAGATGATGTGATCAAAAATACATCCGCCTATAGAATGATTCTAAGGTTCGCAAATTTAACCAACCTCAAAAGTGGCGCAGCAGCAATGCAGATACTTCGGAAAAATATCTGGAATTAGATTCCATTATACGCGTTACATGTTTCGATGGTTAATAAAAGAAGAAGACACCAGTCTAACTGATAGCATACAGCACTTTCTTCTTTTACATAGTTTTTCAATTGATTAATTCTTTTTTTGTTTGAATTTGAAGCTAAAATGGTTTCCCTTCTCTTTCATAACTTTTATTCAAATCATTCAAATTCATTTCGACTGAATTAACTTAAACTTTTCAGAGACCTGATTTAGAAAAGCAATTGCCTTCAGTTATGTATTCAGGAGTACATCTTCAAGGTGTTTTCACTAAAAAAATTACTTTCCCCTATTCTGTTTTCTTTCCACTGGAAAGGTAATTGGAAAATCAGTTACTTTTGCAAGCAACTAAGATGTATACCATCCCAGTTCTCCTGTACCGTTTAAGCAAGGTGCCATAAGAACTAAAGTTCTTCTGGTGGGCTTCAGTCCTTTTTGCATGATGATGAAATGAATGATCAGAATGAATCGGCGACCCATGACACTAAGGCCGAATAAATAATAACTCTCCGATTCAAAAGTCTTCGAATTCATCCCAAAGATGAGCACGTCAAGGGAAAGCCCCGCCTTAGCTACTAGTTGAATGAAAAAGAACTTCAACCAACCCATCATGCGCGATAGCAGTGTTTTTGACTTGGTATCTACATCACCCAATTTTAAAAGAAAACATCTGCCGAAAAAACATTTGAATTTATAGAGCAATGACTTTTCTCATTAATCTCCTTTGCAACACCAATATACCAACTAATTAATTAAATTTCCTTGGCTATTTCTTGTTTATAAAAAATATATTTGTCTGCATCGATGGTTTCTTAAATATTTTAAATGGAAAAACATGGGGATTTGAGTACATACAGCATAATAATAAAAGTTAATATACCTGAACGCGAGCTATTCCAAAAATGTCAAACGATAATGTCAAAATCATATGTTGTGCTAAAAGCAGCACTCAGAGTAGATTTTTTGGTTACGTTATTATACAAATTCCTTTTACGCGCTTTGGTTTTTCTGTTAAAAAATGATTTCTCTTCGTACAGCCCTTTGGACGACAAACAATTTCTCTAGAATTATAACAGGCTCACTGCGGTAGGAAACAACAATTCAAATCATTTAAAATATAACAATCAAAATACATTGTGGTATTTAGGTCGGGCGGTTTTCAATGCCAACCCGTTGCGGGGGTTAAAAGCTTCGAGGAAAAAGTGGGACTCCCGCCTAAGCCAAAGAAGCCACTCACACCTTTCTTTCGATATATGAGGGACACGAGACAGACTGTATTGGCTGAAAACCCATCATTCAAAATAACCGATGTGGTGAAAGTAATTTCTAAGAAATGGGAAACTGTTGAACCAAATCTCAAAGCAAAGCTCCAAGAGCAATACAATAAGGATAAAATAGCGTATGTCGAGGCACGAGCCAAGTACGATAGCAAGATAACCGCAGAACAACGATCAGAAATGAAACAATTAAAACAAGATGTTATTGCTATGAAAGAGAGACGTATGACTAAGAAGCGTATTGCTCAGTTACAACGGCCAAAGAAACCACCATCTGCCTTCCTTATGTTCATAGCCAAAGAAAGAACATTAACACCTCAAAAAGAAAATGAGACATACCGAGACTGGCATAGTAAAATGACTGCTAAGTGGTCGGGGCTTAGTGAAGCGGAAAAGGAAACTTACAGTCAAGTGTTTCGAGAGAAACTCACAGAGTACAAGTAGGTATAATAAAAAAAAGGTACTACCTATAATATTTCATGCTTTCATTTTAGGCAGGACATTGCTGTGTGGGAGGAGAAGATGGTACGCCTTGGGAACACTGATGTAGTTCGATCTGATATTTTAATTGATCCGCCTGTTAAAAGTAAATCAAAAGCTCAAAAATAGAATTCATAACCTGCGGGGTCGTCTCCATTGCCAGAACTACTGATCCTATATAAATATATATACATACATATATATTTTTTTCATCCAATTTCCAGTTTTATGAAATATTTAGTTTTTTTTTAAGATTTGGTCCATCTTATGCTTTTCGTAAAACCGTTATTAAAGAAATTTTCGAATCGAATTTTATTTTATTCTCTGAAGACAAAGTTTTAAATGACTCGTTTGCTTTTGTTCCTAAGTGGAATTTGATTTGCAGATATCAAAGCGGTTGCTTTGTTGTAAAGTTGGAATGCTACTACAACGTAGGATGAGTAATACTGTGAAAACCCTGGGAAGAAACCAAGAATAAAAAGTGAGCTTGATGGTGTCGAAAATGTCTTCTTGGCATTTAATGTAGCCATTGCTTCCAATATATTGTTACGACATATTTTAAAACTATGACTATGAGTCAGAGATCCTAAGGTTCTACAAAAAGTTCATTGGTAGGAAATTGGATGAATCGTTCAAACACATTGACAAAAACAGACAGCAATAGCTTAATACACACACAATGTGGCAGTTCTGGCGGTCGCAAGTTGGAGAAACTTGTAAGAAACAATCCTGGTAGTATCTTTCTCCGCTCACAAGGACCACTTGAAAACAATGCTGCTGCGGTGCTCTTACCCAACATTCGTTACGGAAGTAAGACCAAGTAATCGAATTAACACTATCCAACAGGTACTGTCAGAGGTACGTAGAATTCAGAATCGGATGCGAGGTCTTGACCTATTTGATGAACTGGAATCCAAGAAAAACCAACTAGAAATACTTTAAGGAGGAATTCAGCAAAATCAGTTAAGCACAGGTTAGGAAGATGGTAGAGGAGTTTGTTAAGAATCTGACGACTTTTACGGAAAAATCAAAACACTCCGTGAAGCTAGCAGACTAATCAATAGGAGTACATCCGCCAGCCTGAAAACAATTAGAAAATCTGATGGTATCTATACTGAGTCGAAAACAGAGACCTTCTGTCTCATGCTCACTTTCCAGTTAACCTGATCAGAATCGGGTTACAACTAGATGGTCTCACTGAAATACTCGTACAACCCTACAAAGGGTTGTATTAATCAGCCAACGGTTGTGGGTGACGGATGAGGCCATTAAATGCATGGATTCAGTTGTGTTACAAAAACATATAGACCAATAGGAACTCGAAGCATTTTCACTGCTTGCCTGGCACTGGGATAGATACCGAGCGCTAGGCGAACAGGTAAAGTGACCTTTGTACAGAAAATATGTCTTTTTTAACCTAACTTCCATTGCATTGAAGAACATGGAAAGAATGACATTCATATGCCCAAAACTGTTTCGCGAATGCATCATTTGTACAAGATGGGTATATGGGGTGCACCTCCAAAGCTATCTTCTCTTAAAAAAAAAGTCTTCTTTGATACAAGTGCCGACCGTCTTTTGACTGTGGTTTTATGATATGCCGTCTGAGGCAATGCCAATGACAACTGTTGTTGCAAAAATACAAAATCAGCTTTTCTTACTCCTATCTAACCTCAGATAGGGCCAGAATCTAAGCCTAAAAAAAAAAAGAATGTCATCGGGTCTTCATGGATTGTTCCGATGTGTTTTTAGCTTCCTGATAGAGAAGTTCTAGTGTTTCCAGATAGTTTTTTTCAACAAAATGGCTGTGTGTGTGTGGATGTATGTCCGTATTTGTCAATTACTTTGGCTCACGATACTCGCGAACGAATTTTTGTCAGATGATGCGTCTTGATGCCGAATCGCGGCCATTAGATTTTGACTATGACTTTTCAAGTTTAAAAAAAAAAACACAAAATGCAATTAATATATTAATATTTTCTTGAAAATGAAATCCTTGCAGTACTAGTCGAAATCTGTTAACATAGCACTCATTTGACGAAATTGAGGAAAAATCGGGTCAGAATTATTAGAGTTATTCAAGGAACAGCAAACATTGTAGAACCGTCAATGTAGTATTAACTAGGATTTCGTTAATACAGGGAGTCCTATATCTGACCGGTCGAACTGTTATGATTAATAGGTTACCAAAATTATAATAGGATATGAAATATCAAAAACCATTGGAGAATACTACAAGTTGTCTTTATCAGGAAGTTCTCGGCGTGACCCACCAGTCGCACCCAATTCGGCTGGTTCTTTTTTTAATGTGAGCGCGACGACGTAAGATTTCATTCCTTGATCTTCCAAGCGGAGATGTACGCAATAATGATGGCCATATACTATACCGTAAAAATATCGGTTGAGAAGAGTATTTGCGTCTGTAGAGACGGCCAAACATCAATTAAGGCCTTCCTGGACCCTCTTACAAAGGTGAATTCACTGAGTTTTGTTTGGCTCCTAGGTCAAAATGGGATCGCGGGAAGTGAATTCGACGATGAACTTCGATAAACGTAAACCAAATTCCATTTTACCAAAGGAGAAGAAATTCGATGACAATAACTTACCACTCACAAAATTCGGATCCAGCTCAATTTTTCTTAAGACAATATTTTCATTGTTATTTACAATTTTTACGCGTACTCAAGGCAAAATAATTATGTAATTAAATTTTATCATCGTTTTATTTACTCTTATTGCTTTAAATGTTGTTTACATACAAGCTCATTTATGTACATAGGTATATTGACATGTCAAGAGAACGAAATCCATATTTAGAAAAGAACTTGTTGGCGGAAATGTTTTTGTAACTTGTTCGCCCTCACTCCAAGTTTCATTTGCCATTTGGCTTGAACTCGTTTCATTAAATGAATATCACGGGCTTTTCGAGCTGCAGCTTCCTGTTGGGTATTGGTCCAACCCAATGATCGATACTCAGATAGAACCTTGTGCAACTTTCGATTGGATTTATGTACTGTTAACGTACGGTTTGGATTTAATCTTTGCTTATAATAACGTAGCAGTGATCGATGGCCAATGACAGCTCCAGATGGAAGGACTAGTTGATATTCATCACCATCGAGTAAATCGGGAACAATTTCTTCATCTATATCCATTCCAGCCGCCTTAAATAATAGATGTTAATAAATGAAAAAAAAAAAATTGCATTGTACCTCAACTTACATTATCGGGATAACTCGAGCTGTAATCATAAAATTCTGTGTATTCAGCCAGTGCAAGACCTTCGTGTAACATTTGGCAGTGTCCTTTGTCGATCATATGCTTACGTACAGCGTCCACAGTATAAAAAGTTTTACCCCGGTCATTACACCATAAACAGATGAAATGATTACATACTTTGTCGCCTAAATAGAAAAGCAGGCCTTCGATATCTGTGCAATATTCAGCATCGGGAATAAAGAATGAATGGGCCACTGACATGTGCTTCAGATTAGTGACTAAGTCTTCACTTTGTTCATCACAGAAAATGCACTTGTTGTCTGCAACCGGATTTTCTCCGACTTCCTCCCATTCATCTGAGTCGATCTAAGAGATTAAAAGACAAGTATATGTCACTTGATTGTAACTCTTCTATAATTAAAAAATAAAAATAAAATAAACTAAATATTTAAGAAATAAACTATTGAATCAATCCGCTAATATTATGGCCTTTGTTGAAATTATGATTTGAAAACCATTTCTCCTATGAGACATTTCTAATACTATATTATGCAGAACTCGGAATACTCGAAAAGCGTTCGGTTTGGAAATCTAAAATTGAGTCGAATGAAATTTGTGGAAATATTCGATTCAGTAAGACGTTACAAATAATGTTGAATTTCATAATTAGAAAGGACGACCTGGTTTTATTTTTGTTGTTCTTTATTAACTAGAAAAGTACGTACGTGCGTCCCGTCCCTTAAAAGGATGAAGGGTTAGTCATTTCTGACACGGTATTATATTTCTTCTTGCTCAACATTCGGGCTTGTATATTTAGTAAGTTAAATTCACGCGGTGGTGAAATCATAAATTGATGTTATATTTATACAACTAGACGTCGACAGCTAACGCCGCTCAGTAGCCCATTGTGCAAAGCCCAACCACTATGTTTAGTTTTCACAAATAAAAATATGTATATAAAATTGCTCAAAAAACAGGACATTTTCAGGACCATGAACGAATTTTCTAAGAGATATATTATTATTTTACCATTTTTGTCTGATAGAAATTGGTTTTACTATTGTATAAGCTTTGTTGATCTAATTTGAAAATAAAATGTGTTAAGAAATGTTTTTGGTATAAATCGATCTTTTGTTTATTTTAAAACCAACTCAATGTACAATTGTACACAGTTGTTTATTCCACTTTTTGTTCATTCTATTGAGTGTTTCTCTTATGAATGAACCTATACTCATTTAACATCTGAGCAGCATTTGTAAGCTCCTTTGATGGGATTCGTTCTTAAACCAACGAGATCGGTTGGTCCAGCGAAATCGTGGTATAAACCAAACCATTTACTGAAATGAATTTGTAACGTGCTAAAAACAAAACTTGATACTTTACTATCGCAGAGCCTTTATTTATTATTTAACAATAAAATACAAACAAAAAACAAATTCACTCAACGCATTCGTCAGCACATGGCAAAAGGCTAAGAGGAAGGATAAGTAGCAGAAATTCATTTTAACATTTTAATTAATTTACATATAGCATCCATAAAATAAAACATTTGCCACAGTCCACACCGCCCTTTTACAAACAAAATGAGTTTGTAGAAGATAAAAGTTTTCAGAAGAATACAATTTTAAGGAAGAATGTAATTAATGTAAAAAATTGGAATAGCAATTTTGGATGCGTTAACCTAACAAAAAATTCAATATTGTTTACGCTGTGAATCTGGCACTCTAAAATTTTCAATATTGTTATCCTATCTACATACAAAAACAGTGTTACACTTTGAGGATGAAACTTTCAAATCCGAGCTCTCAAACTTTCATAACGATTTTTTGTTCACCAGAAATTCAGGAATCTCCGGCTATCAGATTATACTTTTGAACTCGGACAACCTGTATATTCTTAAGCATTCATATAAATTGAAGACATCAAATACACAAGTAGAAGAAATTATGTCTGAAAATACCATGATGAGTATTTTCTGCAAGCAATTTGGCACTTGCACTTGTTCATTGCGAGGAGAGTATGACAGTTTAAATTGCCATATTGAACAGAAAAATATATACAGTTTCGAATACAATAGAGTACCTATGTATCGTTTGAATTAATAAAACAAAAGCATAGGAATTGTTTAGTCTTCTCTTAAAGCTTCTCTCGGTTTCGGAGGATGATTGGCTATTTTAATTGCTTCAACTTCGAAGGATCAGTGTTTTAGCTCTATAAGCAATACAGACCTAATTTTTTTATTTTATGCAAGTACATCTTAGGCTATTTATATATATTATTTTTCCTGTATTGAAAATGTATGGTTGCTTAACTTTGTAGGCTTAAGTTCAGTGCAATCTTTAGACGGATCTATTTTAAATCACATCGTCACACACACTATGTTCAATGCTCATATACTGCATCCTAATACACTCGGAGACATTTCGATGCGCGTCAAAAAGCAGTATGTATGACTTCCCCCGTAAGAAATTGAAGTAGACATTGATTTTCTCCATCCACTTTAGAAAACTATTGAGTTTTATCTATTTGAGTACGATATATAAGATTTTAATGTTGTTAGCACAGCGAATTCTCAACAGTTTCACGCCCGGTTTATTTCAGGGTATTTTACCGTTCATTATATCTTTGTTTCCGAAAGAACCGGAGTGCTTTGATATGTAAACAGTACAATATGGGCGTGACGCTGAAGTTCAGACAACTGATTGATAATCAATTGAAAACATGAAAAACACCTGTGGAATGCGAAACAAAAACGGAATGGTACAAGTCCGAAATGCGCTTTAAGAAACGAATATTTTCGCTCTTTTTATAAAGATTAAAATTTATTTCCTACTTGTAGGTATACCGTTTTAAATTGTCATTTCACGTGCCAACAAATACGACAAATTTATATACGCCTTTTGTTCGCTATTTGCGAAAAAAAAACTTAGAGCAGTAAATGTAGATGTCGCATAACTGTGGGGTCGAACTCATCTACATCAGCTTATCATAAAGAACAATGATAAATGAAATTCTTAGAGGAAGCATTCAATTCATTGGACGGGAATACCTACAGCAGTTACAAGTAGCATTATTACTTCTGTGATGCTGCGTATGCCCTTTAGGAGATATCAATTATCCTTAAGATTATTTTTATACCGTATGATATATCATTAACCCCGTATTACAACTTTTGTAATTCGGAGAACCTATCTTTAATGACATTAATGTTGTTCAAGTAGTGTAAAAAAAAGACATTAGCATACCACGAGAAGATAATCAAAAGGAATGCAAAATTCGTATACCAATAATTTACATTGAATTATATTGAAATAATTAAGAAGTGAATAATTGGGCAGACAGCGAAGGTATGCCTACGGATTTTTTGTAAATTGTTAGAAAAATAATAAGAAAATCGATTTATGTATACTTCAATAGAAAATCTTGACAATAGAATCTACTGATACTGTAGTCCTATTTTAATTTCTCAATCCGAGTTTGCACTTTCTATCGCTTCCCTTACGCCACTGTAACTGCTAATTTCTTTTCATGTGCAACATCAGATAGAATTTTACAAGTATTTAAAATATTCTTTGCCCCGCATGGCCCTGCTCCTTTATTTTTTCTACGTTGAAACAAATCCAAAAATATTTGCCCATTAGCGTGTGATTCGACGTTGCACCCTTTCTGATTGCTGTTGCATATTTATCAATTGCACGGGAACATTTAAGAATATGGATATATAGCAAGCGACTAATAGTTTTGCTTTTGTTGAAATCGATAGCAACCGAAGATCGGTTGCGAAAAATTCGTAAGCGATGTACAGAAACGGCGCTGTCGGTGGGCATTCGAAAACAAATATAGCAATGATCTATTCGAATGTGGAAGGCATCATTAGATAGTATGGAAAAAAATGTCTTGTGCCCGCTATTTTTATATAGGATGTTTTCGTTTTTAAAAATGAATTTCAGCCACGCATTTTTTGTAAATAGAACTTATACATAAAAAAATGGCATGTTGTGCACTTCACTGGAACTAAAAACTAAAGTTAACTAGCACAATTTGAAATCAAATAAGCCAGTAAACTCGAGTAAGTGCAAGCTCGTGGTAGGGGTAACACTTGCTTGCTACATAACCATAGCCTAAATAACGATCGAAAGACTTTGCCTGTTCTATCCACTGCTTTCGTTTCACTCAAAGGACTAAGTTTATTGATTTCGTTGTTTTTGTTCTACTTATTCTAATCTTGAATGCTCGTCTTTTGTCCTTTACGGTCCTTTGTTCTCATCATTCGAGCAAATTTCTTACTTAATGTTAGCTTTTGTTTAAAAGCTAACTTGGGCAGCTCGGGATATGAGTTATTGATACTATATATAGTATTGAACAGCATATGGATGATATGAATCACCAGAAACATTGCAATTTCCCACATATTATTATTTTCATAATTTATTTTTACGAAAGCAAACCTACCTCTTCAATTTCTTCATCTACTTCTACCATCATGGGTTGTTGTTTTGGATGCATTACGCTCTTTGTTGTCACTTCCTTTGCTTCGCCATTAACTTCATTGAATTTCGCTAGATTATCCTTGTGCTTCTTGCTGTTCAAGTGATTATCATGTGAACTCTGATTGCCAAATTGTTTACGACAAGCATTGCAGTATAAGCTCGTTTGTTTCTCCTCGATTGCGGCGGATTCAGCATCCCGCATTTGCAAAACACGATTCTGGAACTCCTCCGCTGTGACTGGTGGCAATTCGGCCACTCTACGCTTCAGATTGTAACGATGCCAATCGGTTTTATAGTGTTCACGTTGAATATCAGCGTTGGCAAATTTAACGCTGCAATTAATGCAGGTGAAAGAAGACATTTTAGATGCCTCAAAAGGGCTAACAGGCTTTTTAACTGATTTCACAACAAGAGAAATAATGAAATGAAATAAACTTGACTGCCACTTAGCACGCCTGTTTCGAGCACGATAAATTTTGACGTATGGTGTAAAAAAACGTATTTGAAAGATTTTTATAGACAGCTGTGCGCAAAATGCAACGAAAGTTTGATGGAAATCTTACAGCGGTTGTTTTGGGACTAGATAAATTGAGAAAGGAACACAATGTGCGTTGCGGTTGCTGCTGCGGAGAACTGGCAATTTATTTTGAAGTGACACTAGCTGCTCTACAAATACAATACGATTGATTGTCAAACGTCAGCTGGAGAATAAATTTGGAAGTTTACGTTTACCTCAAAACTATACAACATGGATAGTAGTGGTGTGAAATTTGATTACTTTTGAGTAACGAATGATTACTGATTACTTCAAATTCAGTATTCGGTATTTGGTATTCGATACTAGGTTCTTGGCCTTCCAGTCAAAATTCATTTTCTGGAACCAGAATATCAAGTATCAACCCAATGAGGACTGGTATTCGATATTGACGGTTTAAAAGAATTAGTGAAGAAAAGTAATCAAAGTAATCAAATTGGAACTATACGATATATGGAACATCGTGCGACTGTGACTTGTAAGACGTTTGATACAGGGAGAAAAGAGAGTGCAGGATTTGGAGAAGAGAAAAATGGAACAGTGTACAGTGTACACATGCATATGCAATGTAGAACATAATGAAGTAGAGAAACGGGACGTGCTCTGCTGTTGGGTTGCTGTGTATTTGCATTTACATAGTATGTGTGTTTTGATATTGCTTCTTTATCAGCAAATGAGGATCAGTATCGAATACTTACTCGTATTTTGAGTAGTATTCGGTATCGATACTCATTTCAAGTATCGAATAGTAAATACCGGACTAAATTAGTTAAAAAAAAAACAGACGCAGTTTGGGTGCTTCCCTTATATTAAAAAATTCACCAGCAAAGTTATTTTGAACCACTTTTAAATTTATAAAGGACAATGATGAGGAATTGTTTTTAAAGTGTACCCGAATGAGCAAGCTGCAGTTTATTTTATTAGTAATTTATTTTTAACCCTTGTGTGAGTAACAACAAAAAATTACAGTTAAGAGTTCGTGGTACCCAGGTACTGCAGCATATTTTCTATGGTAATTGTATGTTAATTTGTGAATTAGGTATATAAAAAAAAACTATCGTAAAAAAAATATGTACATATTTTTCCAAAGCAAAAAAAGTAAAAACTTTATTTTTTTCACAAATTTTATATTTGAAAAAAAAAAAAAAAAAGTAATAGTGATTTAGACAACTGTTGCAGCAACTATGGATCGACAGCGACGCAGGCGAGGCATTTTGCTAAATTTTTGGTAGAGCAGCCATTGGTGGATGAATCGGCTTACCGAGCGTTAACTGGATACAATGCGACGTGGAGAAGTTGGCCATCACTCTCAGGGTTTTCGACCGCGCTTCTATACCTGGCAGCATGAGTTGATTAGCCATGTTGGTGAGAAACAACCTACGTTTATTAGTCGCAGTGATGTGCGGGTTGTTGAAAGAATAGACGACATAGGCTGCTAGACCGCAGACATCGAACAAATTGTAGACATGGTAAGCGGCAAACGTTTGGTTGTGCGTTTTGTCGTGTAAAATGCAGTAATTTTGTCCATCATGTCTTCTCCACTCTTTGTTTTGTTATAGTAGAGTATCATCTTTGGCTTGTACTTATTTTGTTCATCGGCGATACAGTTATCCTGATGCATGGACGATAAGACAATCATAGCCTACGGTATGATACGTATTTCGATTCATGGAAGCCTCGAAAACTCTTCACGGTCCTTGTGTTTTTTTATTTGTGGTGGAATGAAAGTTTTATTATGGCGAATGGTGCCAAGCAAAGTTAAATTTTTAGCGTGAAGGTATTTCGCGAGGTCCAAGCTAGTGGAAAAATTGTCGTTGATTACATTTCGGCCTCATCCCTCGTACCTCCGCATCAACCGCTTAACAACATTTTCTCCAACGTTGGTCTGGCGTGCTGCCCTGCCTCCTTTCCAGTATAGATTTCAACACGCAGTAGATAATAGTTTGACGCATCGCAGGCCCACCAAACCTTCATGCTATATTTGGTTGGTTTTGAGGGTATGTACTGCGTAAACTTAGAACGGCCTTTGTACGGAAATAGCTGTTCATCGACAGTTATGTCTGCCGACGGCCTGTAGTTTCTATGCAGCTGTTCGTCCATTAAGTTGTGTTCTCCACTTGAATGGTGCACGCCGGCCATAAAGAGAACACTCAAGTACACCTGCAACTCTTGAACAGTGAGTGGTTTCCATACACTTGGTGGCCTATCCGAATTTTTATTTTTTATTTTTTTTTTAAAAAGAACTTAAGACTCAAGAGGGTATTACTACTCTTAAAATGCCGGAGCACCTGTTAAGTTTTTCGGAAAATTGGATAGAGAGAGAGAGAAAGATTTTTGGGCTCAGTGGTTATTTCGCTCCATGGGTGGCATCCAACATTTAATGGGGAGACTAAATTACTAGTGTAAATTGGACTTGATGTTATATTTAGGCAACAATTCATCTCACAAGATTTTAGTTGCCTGAAAAAAGTCTTTCGGTCACGGCTGGTATTGAACCCCGAACCGTCCGATTGGGAAGCCAACACACTACCACTTGAGCCACGGCCAACGGAATTGAACGACGCATACACACTAAGAGCTTTTCGATTAGTTTCTATTACCACGATGCCTACTGTTAACAGCACTGGGTGTAAACGCACCTCAGATATATGTAGAAACACCCTATGCTTAAGACCGTTATTTCCCATCTAATTTCCCACCTGTCATTTCCCACTTGTCAATTTTCCACTTGCCCTTTACCATTGCATATGTACATATATATACCATACCTAATAGTCTCATAAATTGACCAAGTATAAAGGCATAAAATTATACAAATTTTGAATTAAAAGAAGAAACAAAGAAGACTAAATTGTAAGTAACTAAACTATATGGAATGTAATGTAAATGTAATTAATGATACAATTTAAAATAAAGGTTTTGAAGCTGCTTTGAAAAGCTGCTACAAAAATTATTCTGGTTGGAGCCGAATTGCGCCAACACCTGCCATAACAGGAGTGAAAAAGGCCATGAAAATATCAGCTTCAGCTTTCATATCCAAACCAGCAATAGGCCCATTTCTTTGTCGAATGATATAATACGCAGGTGTCCGAACACTCGTATTTGGTGGAACTGTACTCCACTGCGTTATTCCATCTTTGCCTGTCGTAATTTCACTTACAGCAGGCAACTCTGCGGCCGCATCCTCATCATCGTCCATTTCTACATTTTCAAACTCAACCTCGGGTTCGTACTCTACATCAGAAGCCTCACCTATTTCTTCCAAATCTCCACTAACCTTACCACTGCAGGTTGATATAGCTGTCAATGGCGGTATATAATTAGCATTTAATTCGGCGATTCGCTACATATATGGTCTCCATAAATATGACCACATTTCGAGATTTTCCCTTAAGCTTACCGGATGTACCCTTAGACAACATATACATATACTAAACTGCACATTTCTGTATAAATTGCTCAAAACTAAACAACCGACATATCTCTTCGAGAAACTAAGTTTGGCTCATTCAAATCGTATCCAAAATATCAATGTTGATTATTTTAACTTTTTAAATAATCAACGTTTATTTTTTGTTCATGCTATTCCATACCAATATACGAGTACATAAGTCAATCTAGTTCGCTTTTTATTTTTAAAAATTTGCTTGTTTCTTTTGTAAATAGTAATCGTAACAACCACATTTTTGATCAATAGTAATTTTTGTCGACTCATTAACGTAAAAATACATTTTCTCTTTTTTTTTTTTTGTATTGAAACTATGTAACCTAGATACCTTAATGTTATACTCGTATTTAGAAGAATAAGAATAATGAGAATGTAATTTTTAATGTACAGTCCAGAAATAAATGAAATAAATAAGTAAAAAAAAAATAATCGTTTTCAGAACCATCGCTTTTAAGCTCATCGAAAACTTTCGCCCAATAATTCCCCTGCTCTATAGACGAAGCATTTGACTCGATTTTCGATCTGAATAGCGTATTTAACGCACAAATGTTTTTTAGAAAGGTACTGAAAATATTGGCTACGATGGAACACTTTTTTTTTCTTAAAATTATGTTGAGTAAGTACCCAGGTACCTTGACACCTACACAAGGGTTAAATAAGCAGACGCAGATGCAAATTGTGTGCATTCTTATGGGTTCACATATACAAAAGTGAACAGTTTGTTCGCTGATATTGCTTGAACTTAAAAGGAATGTAATCGATGTTTCATTAGTAAAAAAGTAGCGTGGTTGCCAAAGAAAAAAAACACGAGGCACCTTGGCTAATGGTTGAAATGCGAATGTCTTTTTTTATTCCTTTGTGTTTCCTCTTCTTTTCTTTTTTACTACAAAACAACTGAATTAGTGCATTAAGTTATGATTGCAATAGTAATTTAAGTTTGACATGAAGATGGCGTAAACATACCGCCCACCTTGAAATAATTATTTCAATTAATATCCGAAAAAAAAGAAAAGTTTTTTTTTTTTTTAAACAAACCAAACAGATTCATATTAATATTACGTTAATTCATGTACATCTATAAATTCATGTTTATATTATTTTTATACTACGAGGGCGGGTCAATAAGTCTGTGACTTTTTGAATTTCTGACCTCTTTACTGAAACAGCAATACTGCTCCTGTCAACAGGCATATGTCAGTTGACTCCTGTCAAAATTTAAACTTGCTGCGTCAGTTAGTTTGTGTTTGACAGCTATTTTTATCAGACCACTCACTAATTTGAGGAGAAAATGGAAAAAAGTGAATTTCGTGTGCTTATTAAGCATTATTTCTTGCGAAAAAAAACCATTACCGAGACCAAGGCTAAGCTTGATAAATACTATGGGGACTCTGCACCATCGATTTCAATGGTAAAAAACTGGTTTACTGAATTTCGTTGTGGCCGTACAAGCACTGAAGATGCCGAACGTCCTTGACGCCCAGTTGAGGTCTCTACACCCGAAACAATCGAAAAAATTCACGATATGGTGTTGGCCGAACGAAGGTTGAAAGTGCGAGAGATTGTGGAAGCCGTAGGGATCTCGCATGGCTCAGTGGTTTCAATTTTGAATGATCACTTGGGCATGAGAAAGCTTTCCGCAAGATGGGTGCCGCGTTTGCTCACAGTCGACCACCAACGCAATCGTGTAACAACTTCACAGGAAGGTTTGGCGTTGTTTAATCGCAATATGGAGGAGTTTTTGCGCCGTTTTGTAACCGTGGACGAAACATGGATCCATCACAACACACCAGAGAACAAACAACAGTCAAAACAGTGGGTTTCTAAGGGTGAATCTGCGCCAAAGAAGGCCAAGGTGGGTTTGTCAGCCAATAAAGTTATGGCGACTGTTTTTTGGGATGCACGCGGGATAATCCACATTGACTACCTTCAAAAGGGAAGAACAATCAATGGGGAATATTATGCCAACTTATTGGACCGATTCAATGACGATTTGAAAAAAAAACGACCTCATTTGACCAAGAAAAAAGTTCTTTTCCACCAAGACAATGCAAGGGTGCACACATGTGCAGTTGCCATGGCAAAAATCCATGAATTGGGCTATGAATTGCTCCCTCATCCACCCTATTCTCCAGATTTGGCTCCGAGCGACTACTTCTTGTTCCCAAACCTGAAGAAATGGCTTGGTGGAAAAAGATTTGACTCCAATGATGAAGTCATCTCGCAAACAAAGGCCTATTTTGAGGACCTCGACAAATCATTTTTTTTGGAAGGGATAAAAAAATTGGAGAAGCGTTGGACAAAGTGTATAGAGCTCAAGGGAGACTACGTTGAAAAATAAAATTATTTTTTTATCAAAAAATTTGTTTTAATCCAAAAGTCACGCCCTCGTAAGTTAATGCTTAAGTTCAAGTTATACTAAGTTTAAAAGACACATTTTTGTAACAGGCCGCTTAATAAGACCATTTTTTATTTGAAGCGTTGCAACTCTCACTAGCCCATCAGCGCCTAGGTGTATTTCCCTCACTCGACCAAAAGCCCATTTGCCTGGGGTCTGGTTTTCATCCTTAATCAACACCAAGTCATTAGCAGCTGGGTTCATAGTTTCTTGCTTCCATTTGTTCCTCTGCTGCAGTGATGTTATAAGTATATATTCTAATTGCCAGCGTTTCCAGAAAGCCTATTGGAGACGTATGATCATCTGAAATCTAGAAAGGTGATTAGCATTTCTCAGTAGATAATAAGGTTCCGGAAGAATGTAAGCGGAGCTTCCTACTAAAAAGTGAGCTGATGTAAGTGGTTCAAAGCCTTCAAAAGAGTCCGAAAATAGCATAAGTGGCCTCGAGTTTAAACAAGATTCGATTTGGCTTAATAGGAGTACTTCAAACGGCAACAAGATCCCCTTAGTTACTCCGCAGATGAAACTTAGTAATGAAGCGACCTAACTCGTCGAGGAGATTTCGGGCTCCCGCAAAATTCGTCCCGTTATCGCTGTATAGGTTGGCACACTTACCCCTATTTGAAACAAACGGCTTTAAAGCCGAAATAAAGCCCTAGACAAATCCGAAACCAATTCTAGGTGTATTGCCTTATTGGATAGGCAAATAAATAATGCGATGTACACCTTGTGTCCTCTACATCCTCGTCTCCGTAAGGGGGTTACCAACATTGGTCTTGCATAATCCACTCCAGCACTCAAAAACGCCTTCTCTCCCTGAAGCCTGAACGCGGGAAGGTTTCCCATTAATTGTTGTATGGGTGTGGCTCTATATCGTTGGCAGACAACGCAGCGACGATTAACTCCTCTTACAGCATTGCGAGCCCCTTGTACCCAAAAGTTTTGTCTAAGTAGGGTCAACATAAGCTGAGGACCAGATGCAAGTATTTTAGATGGGCGTTCCAAACAACAAGACTAGTGAAGGCGTAAATCTCAATATCCAAGCGGTTACTCCTAAATGTACAGATTGACTACAATATCGTTTAAGAAGATCAAAACTCCCTTGCTCTCCCCTCACCGTTGTAACGAACACGATTTTCCGTTCTTCGAACAAATGTTGTTCCCCGTTGTAAGTAGCTAAGGGTACAAATATAATTGGGTTAGCCTTGATCATTGTTGCTCCATCCCACCATAGGGGGTGCGTGACCAAATCGCGAGCTCCAATACCCCTGGAAGCGCAATTGACCGGATTCATTTCTCCTCTTACGTGTCGCCGTTGACTTGCTGGAACAATGCTGGTAATTCGATTGGCGACGAAATTTGCAAATCTTCTTGGACGTCCGTTTAACCAATGTAGTACAATGCTGGAGTCAGTCCAGCAAAAAATGGGAATGCGTTGGTACCGCTGCGTAAGTAAATAACGGGAGCATACGCTGTATCGTATGCATCGCAAAAGCCGTGCACTTTCAATTTATTATTGTTGCGCTCTTTGTATCTAGGAATCTTAAGAGCGCCCAATTCGTGAACGCTGTTCCGCAAAGACTTCTAAGTGCTAATAAACCTTAAATGAATTTGGGCGTCCCAATCTACCCCTTCCTGCCACAGGCGCTGGGGTGAAATTCTATGGCTTATTAAAAAAGGTGCTAAGAACCCAATTGAGCAAATTTCTTTTGGTGAACGAGGATATTTCATCTCAGTTTATATTGAAGCTGAAACAGTTGGTTACTGGATGCCATCTAAACTCCAAAATTTTTGCATGCTGATTCGTTTCTACCGACCATGTCCAATTGGCTTCCCTCCTTTCCAATGGTATTCCTTTCAAGTAAAGTTCTTGAGTTTGACGTCCATTTACGAAGATTAAATCCTGCTTCCTGAAGAAGTTTTCACAGCTGACTGACAATCCCCTTGGCGTCATCTTCATTTGCACAGCTGGCCAAGAAATCATCCATATAAAAAGAGTCAGTTATCAAGGCGGCTACTTCTGGATATTCTTCTTTCTAATCCTTTGCTAATTGAGTCGGGCACCTGGTGGCCAAAAATGATGCTGGGGCCGTTCCGTAGGTGACGGTTGCCAGTTCGAACACCTTCATTGGGTCTTTGGGGGACGCTCACCACAAAATCCTTTGAAATCGCCTACCATCCTTGTGAATTAATATTTGCCTGTACATTTTTGCTATGTCAGCACTTAAGGCAATCGTATTTACCATAAATTGCAACCAAACAACTGCCAAATCATTTTGAAGAACAGGTCCTGTCAACAGCTGTGAATTTAAAGAGTTGCCGTCAGAAGGAGTGCATGAAAGCATGAAACATGACTCTCAACCGCGTAGTCATACTATCAGGCTTAACCACAGTGTGGTGCGGTAAACAGCAGCTCGGTTCATTTCCCTGTTCTTGATCCGAACAAATTGCTTCCATATGCCCCATTCTAAGATATCCATCCATGAACTCCTTGTACTCCATGTACAGTTCTGAATCCCTTTCAAAGCGCCTTTCCAAGGACTTGAGTCTTTTTTCTTGCATTTGCCTAGAATTTCCTTTCATCTCAGCTGAATCCTTGAACAGAAGCCTAACAATGAAACGACCCTGCTCATTGCTCGCAAAGTGAGTTATAAAATGAGTCTCACGAGGTCGCGTATCGTAAAGTTGACGAGTAGTTGGCTTTGGTTCCTCCAACACTCAGAACCGCTGTAATATCTCTTCTAAGCTATCCGCTGCACGGAATGAACCTGTTCGAACGTCTCTAGGAATTTCGGCTTCAGTTCCAAATACCCATCCAAATTCTGTGCGTAGCGCGATTAATCCATTTTCCCTATCGTAGATCTTAGGTCCTGTTAACTCTAAACAGAATCCCTGCCTTCAGCAAAATATCTACTGATCCCGGTTCAGCAAACGACGGATCTGCTAAATCCCTTTTATCTATTTGCGACGGTACATCGAAATAGCCCTTGCGTTCTGGTATTTGCCTTGTGATACTCTTTAAGACGACTGCCCTCGAAGAAATACCAAACGCTGTTGTCCTTGACCTTACGTCTAATATCACCAACCCTCTTGCTTTGCACTCCGCTTCACCCACTGCGTCTATCACCATGTTGCATTTCTCGCGACATAGTCGTAGAAATTGTGCGCATGCTTCCGTCACCAAAGTCACCTGAGATCCGGAATCTAGAAGAGCGCGGCAAGCCTTCTTTATTCTCCCCAACGGTTCTTCACAAGCATTATTGCTGTAGGCAATATATTGTGGCATCCCCTTTGTGGACCTTGGTTTCCACTCCTTCTCGACAATACATAATCTTCGGAATCTAATCATACGAGCCAAGCATCCCAATGTTCCACAGGTAGCTTTAATACCTTCAAAGCGGCGACCGATTCTTTGACTGTGTTGTAGATTTTCCGGTTTTCCGCGGCACTAACATGTAAGCCTCTTTCAGGTTCTTCCATGATAGTTTTAATATGCGCCTCGATAATAATTTTTTCCTTTTCATACATGCTGTTAAAATCTTCCCATGCCTGTGCATAGTTTGTATCGGAAATATTTATGTGCTTAAGAATGGATGCGGCTTCATCCTTTAATGCAATTTCTGCGCTCCGGAGAGGGCGGTCGAATTATGAATCATTGTTTTAAAGAGATCTTTAAAGGTAGGCCATTCCCTACAATCATCACCAAATGAGGGGGGTGACATTGGAGACAACCTAAACTTCCCTTGTGCTGATACCGTTCTGGTTGTTCCACTTATTGTGGCAAGATTATCTAAAGCACTAGCTATAGCTGCTTGACTTGTCGCTACCTGCCACAGTGTCTGTTCATGTTCACCCATGCCACGAATACTGGAAGCTTCGTTTTGTATTACTGTAGATTCAGCAACGGCACCACTGCGTGTCTCTTCATGCTCACCCGCGCCACGAATGCTGGAAGTTTCATTTTGTATCACTGTAGATTCAGCAACGCCACCACTGCGTGACACCAACTCTTGATGGAATAGCATTTTCTTTCAAATTCATCCCTTGTGTTTGACTCATTTGCGATCTCTTCATCTGACAGCAGTATTTGTATTTCCATTTGTACGAGTATATGCTCAAATGCCTTAATAGTTTCTTCTACCTTATCCAATCTTATTTGCGCGTCTATTGCGGATATACTTTCCTCAGCCGCTTCCGAAACGCTCTTCTCTAATCTTGTGGTTGCACCTTTGATTGCTCCTCGCTTTTTACTAAGCACTTCCATTTTGATTTTCTTAACTACGTAATGTTATACGCATGCAATAAAATTTTGAGGTACTCACTGCGAATGTATGTATGTCAGTATGTATGTTGATCGAGAGCAGACATCGCAGGGCGCTGAATCGGCACATGGTTTTATAAAAATCCCGGAAGTTAGCCTTCGTGAGTATACTGGCAACATCACCCAGTATCGTGAATTCAAGGAGCAATTTGAATCGCTGGTGGTAAGAAGTTAAGTCAAGAATTGATCGGTTCGCTTTGCTCAAATCCAAACTAACTGGAAAAGCACTGGATGCAATTAGTGATTTTGATCTGACTGGGGCAACTATCCTATAGCCTTGGCCCTTTTGGATCGAACGTTTGATAACCCAAAGCACCTGGCAAAAGTAGAATTAGAGGCTTTGTTAGCTCTACTCCAACGCCCAACGATCCCTGAAGATGCAGAATCAATCGTTGCATACTTACACCATACTAAAGGACGGGTTTCCAACCTGAAAAAAAAAAGTAACTGCAGAACAGATCATGGCCTACCTCATTCTTCGTTGGGTGTTGACTGAATTACCCGTGGAAGACTAGAAGATTCTGTTAACTCCAAAACCAGACTTCCCGCCTTAGAAGAAATCGAAGATTTCATGTTCAAAGACTATCAGCATAATTTAGACCAAGGCGATAACCGTAAACATCAAAAAATGCCATGGGAAGCATTACTACGGGATCATAAAATTTCCATATACTGCGCCAAGCATCGGATTAACAGATCAAAACAGTTTTTAAAATGTGAAATCTGCCAACAATCTCACATTACAGGCATGCATCCTCAACCAACTGCGACATTGAATGAACTGCCAGCAACAAGCTTAACTTACTTATGCCAAAACGAGTCTGAAGCGTCCTCTAATGTGATCCTGCCCACGGCTATTGCTACATTCCTGGTAAACAATGAGAGCGTTCCTATTCGGTGCTTACTAGATCAGAGCAGCCAAGTCAACAACATATCTGAGGATTGGGTGCAGAAATTACCCTTGCCAAAAAAACGAACACTCGTCAAAGTTATAGAAGTAGGAGGAGAAATTGGAACAATCCGTTCTATTGTTAGCATCAAACTCAAGCTTGATAACTCAAAACTCCCATTCGTAAAAATAAAAGCACTAGAAGTAAAACGTCTTACTTTACCTCTTCCCAGCATTCCAAGTCACATCAATTGTAAGTGCTCATATGATAAGCCACTCGCCGATTCACAGTTTAATAGATCAGCACATGCACCCCAATTATTAGGTGGACCTGTATGTTCAACAGTGTTGCGACCTGGACTAGAGAAAAAGGGTGGATTGTTATTGCAAAATACTTATCTTGGCAGGTGGATTGTATCTGGAAACCCGGGAAGCGGGATTGGAAATCAAACCGCAGTCTACACGACACTTTCAGAGTTCGAATCAAAGCTAATTGATTTTTGGGATATACCGACCAAAAAAGGGGATCACGAAGATGACGATAGTTCATACTGCGAAAAACTTTTTGTCGAGAAACACTCCCGAACCGAAGATGGGAGTCCACCCAGGGCCGAAATTGCAGTCGCACGTATTCGATATTATCCATCAGAATCGACATTACGAATTCATCTTCACCAATGATATGAAACAGTTGTTCCACCAGGTCCTGATACCTGAGCCAGACCGTGAGAAATTCAGAATCATCTGGCGCCCAAATAAAAGTGAACCTTTGGGTGAATACTTCTTGAACACCGTAATCTACGGGGTCGACTGTGCACCATGGCAAGCTATACGGACAGTCTGGCAGATCGCTGAGGACAACGCTCTAGACCTGGAAAAAGTAGACATAATTAAGAACTCTATTTACATGGATGATCTCGTTCATGGAGCCGATAGCATTAAACAATGCCAAGAGCAAATTGCTAAGATAGCCTCTACCTTGGAGGCCGGGAAACTTTGCCTGACAAAATGGTCGTCAAATAAAACTGAGCGCATATAAAGAAACCTCCGATCAAACAAGGAAAATCCTAGGGATTAACTACAGTGCAGCAGACTACGTGTACTTTTTTCAAACCTCCAATCAAGACAAAATCGAGTTCACCAAAAGAGGTTTGTTAGCTGTCGCAGCATCACTTTTCGATCCCATGGGTCGGATGCTTCCAGTCATTATGCTTCTCCGCATAGGAACCCAAGAGTTGTGGATGCTGAAATACGACTGAGATGATGTTATAAACGAGAAAATACAACAGAAATTCAGCAAGATATTGGGAACAATTTCACAACTCAATGACATCAAAATTCCGCGCTGGATCGGGGAAATAAAAACACTCCTATCCAGCTCATTGGGTTTTGTGATGCCCCCGGAGATGGATAAGCAGCGGTAATTTACAGCCCGGTAAAAATTGGAGACGGATCAAATTACAACATCCTGCTGCTAGCCGCCAGAGGTCGTGTAACCCCACTTAAGACAAGAACAAACAAAGAAAGTGAACTATCCACGATTCCGAAGATGGAGCTTGAAGAAATTGTGCTCCTTACTGAGCTTTTCAATCAGGTCAGAAGTAAACCTCACTATACAAATATTATTTTGATCGCATATACAGACAGTGAAGTTGCCCTCGCCTGGGTGCGAAATAATATAAATATCGACATCAAATTTGTGAAAACAAGAGTCAACAAAATTCGAAAGGTCATCGGCCTGATGGATCTTCACTACGTCAAATCAGAGGGTTTCATCGAGAGGTTTTCCTGCTTCAAACATTTACTACGAGTAATAGCTTATTGCCTTCGCACGTCGAACTGGCCCACTCACCGTTGAAGAAATATCCACCGCTAAAGCCAAAATCATCAGCAGCATCAAACCTTTGAAACCGAAGTATCACACTTTAAAAAATCGAGAACTTTTCCGAGAAAAAGTTGGCTAAACTCCATAAAACCATTTTTCGGTCAAGACGGCATCCTTCGCGTACGGGGAAGGATTTCCCTTGACAACCTGCCGGAAAGTAAAAGGTATTCAATAATATTAGCCAAATGCCACTTAGTTGACTTGATTGTACGCCAGACACACCACGATCACCACCATAGTGGAAACTCCCTGACAGAGCATCTGATAAGAGAAGAATTCTGGATCCCTGCTTTGAGATCCCGAGTAAAGAAATGTATCCGGAGCTTTCCAGTATGTATCCGATGGAAGGCCAAACCAATCCAGCCAATCATGGGAGATCTGCCACTTGAACGCATCACTCCAGCACCCGCATTCAGTAAAATCGGCGTCGATCTATGCGGTCCATTTCATATTAAAGCCAGTGCAATCAAATTTGAAAAAAAATAATCAAAGTGTGGGTAGCAGTCTTTGTTTGTTTAGTAACCAAGGGTGTTCATTTAGAAATTTGTTCAAACTTGAGCACAGATATGTCCTTAGCTGCATTCTCACGTTTTGCAAATAGACGGTGCTGGCCCTCTCTGATCCTCTCCGACAACGGAACAAACTTCATTGGAGCCAAAAGAAAGATAAACGAAGCGGATGGCGATCCAAAAAATAGTTTGGAAGCTTAACCGTCCCTACAGCCCTAACTTCGGTGGATCATGGGAAGCCGCCGTAAAATCGATGAGAGAGAGAGAAAAAAGAAAAGCGCGAAAGCTCACACAACACTATAAGTAGAAAACAGGTCTGAACTGATTGGAGGTCAGCCGATGACTTTGTGCAAAATGAAAATGGTAGATGAGAATGTTACTGCGTGCATGAGATTTACAGAAAATTGTCGATGATGCGATCCGAAGTTTCTTGTAGAGAAAAAGAAAACGTAAAATCAGCCCTAAGCAAACCAGTAGCTGAACTCTTACTGACATGTGAAAATGCAATGAACATTTGGAAGAAGTCGTGTGATCATTTTGAGCGAAGGAGGTTAAAGGTTAACCATGTTAATCGATTAATTTTTTCAAGCAAGGGAAGATGAAAAAGAGGATATATAATACATATTTAAGTGCACATGTAGCAAAGTTGCAAAAGCTGTTCATCGATCTCCATGCTGAGATGTCAAAACATAAGGAAAATACTCTTTCTGAAATATGTAATTCTAAATGGACGAATAATGTCAACTCTTGAAAAATAATTCTAATCTCTTTATGGTTCTTCAATTAGTTATGCTATCAGAAATTACACTCAGCCACTGCACGCGCTGTATGACAATATAATACAGCAACGACAGTGACCGAGTGCAAATAACAGTAAGACTAGGGGCAGGAAGGTTGAGATGTTTTGGCCCGCGCAGGGATTTTTTTTGGGTTGTTCTGTTTGTGCTTGTGCATGTGCACATGTCGATGGTCAACTCGGCACCAGCTGGCTGAACATAAGAGAGCGCACAGAAATGTTTGGGAAATCAAAGAACAGCTGCTGGAAAATTATTACTTCCCGGCAATGAACAGTTTGGTAACCAAGTACACCAAATCCTGTGAGGTGTGCAATTCCAATAAATATGATAGACACCCTGTTCATCCCGAGCTCCAACCTACACCTGTTCCCAACTTCCTTGCGAAATATTAGATTTGGACCTTATAAAAATTCAGCCAATAGATAAAATCTCTAAATTTGGCAAAATCTTTCACGTTAAAAACAAGTCTGCTCTATACCTTAGGGGCAAAATTATAAAAATATTGCATTATTTTACAGTACCAAAAAATTTTAGTTATCGACAATGAATGCAGCTTTATTAGTCCAATTGTAATGAACTTTTTGAATATGCTAAGCATTAAAGTATACCGAACACCAGTGCGACGCTCAGAAGGGTTGAAGGATTTCATTCGACAAGTCTTGAGGTATATAGTTGTTTCAAAGTCGAATATAAGGATCTGCGTCTCAAGGAACTTTTGAATATTGCAGTGAATAGATACAATAACAGCATAAACTCCGTTACGAAGCATAAGCCAAATGATATATTCCAATTACCAAAACCCTGTAGATTTTCGAAAAAAAGTTAACCACGATCTTAGGCCTGAAATTAAACAAAAGCAGAAGAAAAACAATATGGTTCGAAACAAGTACAGGACAAAACCGGGATTATGTAAAAAAGGCGAATTCATGTATAAAGCATCAAAAGGCATTAAAGCCAAAAACAAACCTCTTTTTCAAACGAAAGATAACCGTGTAACTGTCGTGACTTCGACAGGAAGAAAAGTGCACAAAATTCACATAAGGAGCACAAGTTAGGAGGTAAAATCCTCATAGAGCTCATAGAGCACATTATGGCACCATATAGCATATTGAATCATAAAATATATTGTAATACATGTCTAAAAACCAAAAAAATAATAGTAAACATACATAAAAAAAATTGAAAAAAATAACGGCACAAGGCACTTGCTTTAGATTTAACTCTTAGGTTTTTTTTCATAATAAGCCTTAAGTTTATACATAACATATACATATACATATTGTATATTTTTAATAACATTCTATTCTATATTCTTTGAACTTAAGCTGAACCATTAATTGGATTGGTTCAGCTTGGAAATGTCTTCCGAGTAACCCCGACAAGGCGGACTGGGATAAGATTCTCTAAAATGAGCACGAAATTATCAAAAACAATAATCAGCAGTATAAAATCAGCGAGGGAATCCTCAAAGTTACCAATGACATCGTCCCTAAGATAAACTGGGTAATCAATAAGATAAACAGCAATCAGGTAGCATCCTCCAACAAGTCTAGGTTCGAGCAAGACCTCGTCAATAAAGTTATGGTTATAAAGGAGGAAGTCAAGGAGATTATTCTAGCTTGTCAAATGGCTAGAAGTGGTTTTGTCAACACCAACTTTCTCGACCTGGAGGAAATCAACAGACTCTTGGCCGAAATCAAAACTCCAATGTAGTAGAAGCATTAGAATTCGGAACATCGTCAGTCTTCACAAATAGCACCATGATGCTGTATGTCCTCTCGTTTCCAAAGGTGAGCAAGTCTGACTACAACCTTCTGCTAACAAGGAGGCTCGCGAATGGGAAACAAGTGAATCTACAATTTAACAAGGAAACTTTTGGTGTTTTTTCGGGCTGCCTTATATTGGAAAAAGTAATGGTATGCGCTTGTTGAAAGGAGGAGACGCGGCCAGCACATTTCGTTTAAACGATGAAGAAATCATTGAACTCATCAATTAAGATACCATTTTCGTTACAAATTTCAATGGCCGGCTTGCAACTCGTGATACATCAAAGAATATTTCCGGTGCTTTGCTAATTCGAATCCACAATGATTTTCAAGTTCTGCGGTCACATCTCTCCAAGCACTACCGCCGGTTCTTTCCAACATCACTTCAGTTGGGGACAAGATCAACGTGAAATACGTGAGTTATGTACAGCAACAGATTAAGAAATATATAAACATACATATGCGGAACGCAGATTTTCAAAGCGCATTTAAGACGACACTCTGCATACCATAGAAGAGGGGAATTAAAACTCTACACTTCCCAACTGCGCGTGTATGCAATACGACACCTTCCATCCGCTTGACGCGTGAAACAACTTGATTCAGCACAGAAAACGATCCAAGGCTCAAGGAATGCTGACACAGCTGCCCTTGAACCTGCCTATTACCTGACAAGAGCCAGCTTAGGGTTAGATGATATTGTAAAATGTTTGCGTGGGTACAAATGATAGAACTTATTTCTATCAATACAATCGTTTTATTTAATGCAATTACAACTCACAATGCAATCGGTTATCAAAACCACTTTTATAATACTTTTCCTGATCTTTTACTTAAACCACTTTAATCACTCTCTTAATTTGCACTTCAAATTCAACTGATGAACAAATTTGCATATTTAGAAATGCTGATAAGTGATAACCACCTAATAACTCTCTTAATTCGCACTTCTAATTCAACTTATGAACTGACTTGCATATTTTGGGATGCTGATACTCCAATGACTATTTCGAGAACAATATATTCCATCCAGCGTTCCATGCAAATTTCCATTTCTCCCCAAAATTCGATTCAATTCACCAACGGTTGAGGCTTCTGCTACTCAAATAAGGAAATCTTCCACTATGGAAATATAGATGACGCTGCTCACATAGATGTGGCAGCACAGGCGAGCCAATAATATGGCAACGGATAGATGTCAGCACAGTCATATTTTTAAATTTAAATGGTTTCTTGCTTTTAACATCTTCCTACAACACACTTATATATATATGAATCTTTTTACTTAATTCGTCACATTTGTTAAGTAAAAAATCAAATACTTAGTTTTATTGCGCTTTTATAACTTGTTAGTTGTTAACCCAAATAAGTTACAACTACAAAATTGTAGATAGATAAGAGCGTTGTAGGTAGATGTTAAAAGCGAGAAAGGGATAACTATTTAAATTTAAAAATATCTTTCTTTCAAATCTACTCTGCTGACATCTATTCGTTGCCACATTAATGACTTCCCTGTACTGACACATTATGCCCCCCTGGGTGACTTGAGTACTAAACGAAAGTTACGAAGTGTACTTTTTTCTGTCCTGAGAACGTATGTAGCTGACGTTTCGATGATATTGAGGTATTTGGTGAAAATGTCATTAGCTGAAGATTTTCCATAAACGCTGGCTTTAGTCTCTCTGTCGAAATGGTTATCGGTATTTCATCGATATTAATATTAAAAGCAAAGTTGGATGGTCGTCCCAGGATTTCGTAGGGTCCTCTGTAGGGCTGCTCCAAAAGTTTCTTAACTTCATCTACTCTAACAAAAATGTGTGAGCATGTGTGAAATGTTTTGTGTGTGAGGGGTCGTGTTTTGGTGTGATGAGCTGCGGGGACTGAGCGCACCTCTCTCATAAATGTGCGGAAATTTTCGACGAGTGCTTGAGGATTAGGTTTAACTTCTTCCTCAATGAAAAATTCCCCAAGAAGCCGGAGTATAGTTCCGTATAACATCTCAGCAGCGCTGGTCCTAATGTCTTCTTGCAGGCTTGTGCGTAGTCCCAAAAGTATAACAGGTGACTGACCCAATCGTTGGATCCGTGGCACATGATAGCTGTTTTAAGTGATCTATGCCATCGCTCGACCATGCTATTTGGAGAAGGATGGTATGGTGTTGTCCGTGTCCTATTGCTACCGATCAATTTGGTAAGAGCGTCGAAAAGTCTGGATTCAAAATGCGAACCTCTATCGTTTGTGATAGTCTGAGGAGCTCCAAAACGACTTATCCAATCGGCGAAGAAAGAATTTACCACGGTGTTGGCTGTTATATCCTTCAAAGGAATGGCTTCTGGCCAACGAGTGAACCTGTCGATAAGTGTTAGACAGAATCGATGACCTTGAGAAGGTGGCATAACTATGATGTCGATGTGAAAACAGTTCTGCGTCCATCTATTTATGTCTTTGTTCATGTGAGACCAAACGAAAGGTTGGCTTATCAATTTTCTCGTAGTGCGATTGTTTGGATGCGAAACGTTACGGATGTTGTTGAAAATTTTGCGTCTCAAGGTTAGAGGGACGTATGGTCGAATAGCTTCACCGGATACGTCGCAAAAGATGGTAGTTTCCGAGTTGTCTACTTTAAGCCTGAGAAGTTGTAAAGATGTTGAAGTAGATTTCAGAAGATGTTATAGGTTTTCGTCGTGCTCCTGATGATGCATGGCATGTCGATGGAATTTATTCGCGAAAGTGCGCCAGCGGCTGCATTTGATTTCCCAGGGACATATACAATGTCTGTGCTAAATTGTCTTATGAATTGAAGTTGCCGTTGTTGTCTCATCGAGGCCTTGTCGGAACGTTGAAGAACGACAAATGAAATGTGTTATTGAATTTGGCAATACTTGACGAGGTTTTTCATCAGCGATTCTCTTCATTGCCGTGAATGATGAGTTCGTTATCATTCTTAGTTTCTGGAAGCGTGACTTGGTGCGGTTGTACATGTGGTGGTCTTAATAGTTGTTGAGGGCTGGCAAAAATGATGCAGAGGTATTTGTCGTCTTGTCAGAAAATATTTTTGCCGGGCAGCCACGTCGTGCTATAAACCTTTTTAGTGCTCCAATAAATGCTTGGGTTGTTAGATCTGTAACCAATTCCAAATGCACGGCTTTTGTTGCAAAACATATGAATACTGATACATAAGCTTTTGTTGGTCATTTACCCCGTATTTTGTAGTGGATGCAAACTGGTTCAAGAAAGTCGATACCAATATTTAAGAATGGTATTGAAGGTTGAATTCATTCTAGTGGCAAATTACCCTCTAATTGTTCCATACTTCTTGGGCTTGCTCTAAAACAACGTATATAATTGTGCACGATATTTTGGGGTAGTTGTTTTCCTCTCAGCATCCAATAATTTTGTCTCGATGCTGCGAGTAATGCTTGTGGACCAGCATGCAGTGCAATTGTGTTATTAATAATTTCGTGAAAACGTGTGAGCTTGGTAAGATCATTTGATGTTTGGCTTCATATGGGAGTGCCGAAGCTTCTACATAGTCGACCTCCTACTCTAATGATGTTTTTGTCATCTAGAAATGGTGACAACGAGCTTAGACGACTTTTTTCGGACACATATCTTATTTTCAGGAGTAATTTAAGATCTTCTGGAAATGCTGCTCTTTGCCGATATTTAATTATAACTGTTTTTGTTGCGTTGAGTTCCTGCACTGAGAGAACATTGTCCACAAGTCTATATCCTCTTGCCCTTTTTAAGTTACTACTGAAGCATATGACGCATGCCATTATTTTTTGCAAAGTTCGAAACGAATTTCTATGACTGATGCACTCAAGAAAATGCTAGTTTGTGTTCTCCGCTACTAAGACAGTCTTCACTATTTTAGTTTCGGGTATCTCATCTTCTTTTGCTAGTTTTGGTTGTGTCAGCCAGTAAGAGAGATTTTCGTAAAAATTCTGGCCCTTGAAACCATATCTTTGACTTCAGTAATTGTTTTGGAAACATGCTCCGAGACAAAAGATCAGCTGGATTGAGATCGGTGTTGATAAATCTCCTTTGGTCTTTATTCGTCTCATCTTGAATTAAAGAAATGCCATTAGCTACAAATGTTTGGAAAGGGGATTGTGTGTGTATCCATGCTAATATAATTCGCGAATCCGTCCAAGAAGTTGTTTCCTTGATATCAATTGGTAGGCTTTGCTTCACGTACTTCACTAATTGTGTCATCAGCTTGGCGGCACATATTTCAAGACGAGGAATAGTTTGTTATTTGATTGGTGCTACTCGAGATTTTGAGCGTACCAATTGTACTTTTATTTCTCCTTGAAGATTTACAGACTTTAGGTAGACTACGGCTCCATATGCTCGTTGAGAGGCATCCGAGAATGCACGCAGCTTAACACAACTTGCATCTGCCAACATTAGATGTCAGGGTACCTTTAAGTTGTTCAGCTGGATTAGACTTTTTCTGGAGGTCGTCCATTTTGTGTGCATCTCCATAGGTAATGCAGCATCCCAGTCAAGTTTGGAAATCCATAGTTCTTGGATAAAGATTTTAGCGAGTATCACTACTGGACATTGGGACGAAAATGTGGGCAGTATCAGCCAATATGGATCGCTTGGTAACTCTTGTTATCTCTTTCCACTTCGTTATGATAGGAAACTGATCTGATGACGGCAGCCATGTCATGCCAAGAGTTTTGACAAACCCTTCGTTTTGATCGTGAAGGCGATTTTCCGTTTCACAATCTATTGTTGGTATATCTCTTATGAGTGCAGGTGCGTTAGCACACCATTTTCTTAGATGAAATTGTCCTGCTCTAAGTAAGGGCCCCCGCCCAATTATCAAGGCTTCGCCCATCAATGACGTTGTCTAATAAAAAGCGGGGGCAGAGCATATTAATGGTCTTATCGTAAACATCTTCAGATAACGCCTCTGAATGGTTGCTACGATTTGGCCAGTAACAAGTTGCCGGTCATAGGTCTTGTGGGCGGCTGGACCACCGGTAGTCCACACCAGGACTTAAATCACGGTACCATGGGAGTCAGGAGCCCCCGGATTTCGGTCCGGGCCTGACTTGTTGAGTTAGGCCCCCTTGTGGGAGCGTCATGGTGGCTGTGGTTTAAACCCAAATCGCGGGAAGGGTTTTCCTTTGGTTTAACCCATTGTAGAGTGGCAAATAAGTACTGGGTGCTGTGACCCTAAGAACAGTAACAGGTTTTAGGTCGGCCTCGACTCATACCAAGGGTGGAACTTATGCCTCCAACACAGTTCCAAATTGGTATCAAAGAACTGACGGAGAGCGATGGCAAGGCGTATCCTTGCTCCCTATGGATGTATGGGAATCCCGTAAACATAAGGTCTACATGACAGGTGATTTACGTTAAAAATCTTAAGACGTTCTGCTCTAAGTAAATCTTTGAGCTCCTTTTGCATTTGAAAAGCCTTACTTAAATCATTGCTGCCTGTTAAGATATCGTCCATGTATATATGTACATATCTTGTTATATGAAAGTTGCTGCCAATGGATGTCTTTCATTGCTGGTTTGAGCCAAATCTTGATGACATTTTATTGCTAGATAAGGTGCAGATTTGGTTACTGTGTTGAGTTGGTACACCCTTAATTGTTGATCTAAATTATACGCTGGAACCGTTTGCTGTAGTCATCCAGCACTAATATTTGACGGCACATTTTAGATATATCGGCGGTGAAAACATATGTATGGACTCTGAAACGTAGAAGAATAGAGAGAAGGTCATTCTGCAGGACAGGTCCAGTGTGTAAAATCTCGTTGAGTGAGATATTTGTTGATGTCTTTGAAGATCAGTCGAACACCACGCGTAACTTAGTTGAGCTGCTTTCTGGGCGAAGAACATAACGATGTGGTAAAAAGAAATGGGAGGCCTGAATTGATGTTGACGTGTAACTAATCTCTTCCATGTGACATAAATCCATGTATTGTTTCATGAATTCAATGTACTCTTGGCGAATCACCGGCAATTTTTGGAGCCTTTTCTCCAAGCTCAGCAATCTTCGAGTAGCTATTCCTCTTGATTCTCCGAGGCTAGATGGACTATTTTTAAAAGGCACCGCTACGATATAACGACCTGAATCTGTTCTTGTTGTAGATGCAGTAAAGATCTCCCCGCATTGCCTTTCATCTTTAGTCAATTGTCTCTTTTTGGCTGCTAAAATAGACGGGGTTTCCTCTAAGCTCCAAAATCGTTCACAAGATTGTCCAGGCTGGAGGTGTCCACGCCGATACCACAAAATAGTGCCGAGGGTACTTCAAATGACGTCTTTCCAACGACTAGCCGTCCAAGTAATGTATTCTGTAATATTAGTTCCCCGCTATTGACCTTAATTTGATCTACCGCCAGGAGCTCTGGATAAAGTTCTGCGCCGATGAGGACATCAACATCTTGAGGTTGGTAAAAAGTTTGGTCTGCCAATTTAATATTCTCGATATATTGGCTTGGTTGCCGGGAAGTTATCGTTTTTATGACATAAACTTGTAAATTTGTGCTATAACCTGTTACGCGAGATTGAAGACAAATATTCACTTTCTTACTGATTTGTATTGAGGTATTTCTCATTCCAGAAACTTGCAATGATTTGTTCTGTGAAGTTAGTTGCAGTTGACTTGCTAATTTCTCTGTGATGAAACTCATTTGAGATCCGGAATCCAACAAAGCCCTTGCTTTGCTGGGGCTGTTATTTTGGTTGAGTACATTACTCGTAATCACAGCTGTCCCCAAAAAAACGTATTTTGATGCTGTAGCATCTGAATTGGTTGCTGATAAGGTGGTTCGATTGCCAATCAGTGGACCTTGAGCAGCGATTTGAGGTTGAATCTCTGAAGTACAGTTTGAGGTCTGATGACCAAATCGTAAACTATTGATGCATTTTCTGAGAGCCTTTATTTGTTTAAATCTTTCCTTTCGGAAGAGCTGCAGAAACTTCGGACATTTGGAGATGGGATGACTTTGTTGATCTACTCGTACTCGTATTGTGCTCTCTTGCAGCTGTGAGTGATACTCGATTTGATCGTTTTGTATCATTTGTATTCCCTTTATGTCTTCGTACCCAGTGCCTCCAATGATTGGAATCTTGTCTCTAAAAATTAAAGGAAGTCAGGTAAGCCGGGTAATACGTTCGGTTGCTTGAGGGATTGTTCCCAAATCGTCAATGTGCCTTTATCTAACTTCCTAAGCAGAATATTCAATAAAAGTGGATCCCAATTTGTGGTGTCAATGCTTAGGTTTTGCAGATTAAAAAGACATTGTTATGTAGTGTCCTGCAATGCATTAATTTGATTTGCTCCCTCTAGTTTTAGAGCAGGTTGCGTAACTTATTTACCAACGTTGTTACCAAGAGTAGGGTATTTTCATACCGCTCTATAATTACCTTCCATGCAGTGTTATAATTTGCATCAGAAGTGGTAAAGTGACGAATCAGTTTTTCTGCTTCTCCCGTGAGCGTCGTCTTCAAATAGAACAACTTTTGGCAGTTAGCGATTTGCTGATTATGTTCTAGTTCAGTGAACAAATCACCATACTGCCTCCATTTCAAATAGTCTCCGTCGAATTTTGGCAGAGTTATCTTTAGCAAATTTAGTGCTGCATTGGAGATATTCATAACGTAAGTGGATGCTGTTACTTAGGATGTATTCGGCTGATTCGTCAACTTTTCCAACTTGGTCGTTAGAGCGATAAGATGGTTATTTACTTCATCCTCTAATTTTAGGTACTCTTGCATCTGGTAGCCTTCTGCAAGTGGATCTTCCACCAGTTCTGCGAGCATTTGATGTATTTCCTCCATCTGTCCCCAATGTTTGTTTAAAATATTTATTTTAAGGTGACAGAATGCAGAGCTCCAAGTTTCCACTGAAACTTCTTTGATATTGGTAAAGAAACGTTGTAATGCTTGTACCATTGAATTTTGTCGTCGAAGGATTTTGACAACTTCTGTTCTAGTTTCCAAAGATTGGGTAGATCGAGTTGGTGATACTGGTTTAAAACCAGACTGGGCTTCTCATTCAGATGGTCCAGCCGATTGTTGTTTCTCACCAGCCATGTCGGTAGCTGAGTCGTCCGGAATTGACGTGAGATGTAGTTTTATTTCTTCGTAGATCTGTTTAACCTCTTCGAAGATGTTCCCTTGGACGTATGGTGTATCCCTTTTCACGACGTCTTTGACACGTTCGTGATTATTAGTGAACTCTAGCCAAAGGCTTTCGATTATATGGAGCCTCTTTTCTCGGTAAGCGGGCGTTTTCCTGGTAGGACCATATTTACCAATGTTGATTTGGAGTTTTTGTAGCTGCTCTGCTACGATCTTTTGCCTGGCTATGATACGAAATACTTCCATCTCATCCATGATGAATGCTTCGGATATTCTGGAAACCGCTGATGTGATAGATTCGATTCCGGCGAATGCTTTCTGGTGGTACCAGTGTTTGACGCCCTGGTGACGCGTGTGCCAATTGTAGCTTCACAATAAGTGATTTGCCCCATACCGCTGGTGGGGGGAAGCAATATCACGTCGGGGTCACCAAAAACGAGCAGATCTCGTTTGATTTGAATGAAAGATTTTGCCTGATTTGTAACAAGTGTCTTTAATTTCAAAAATGCATTAGCTTAAATACTATTTTACAATTAAAATAAAAATAAATAAAAAATACTAAATCGTGGAATGTGGGAAATGAAAAAGTGCATGCTCGTAGCCAGACTAAATGCGACGCTACATCTGGACTTCAGCAGGTGTCAAGTGTAGTCAGTGCACTTCTAGGAGACGAATGTTGGATATTCGAGTGGACATAAGTGGCGGTAAATAGGGTGGGAAAACTGTCTATAAGAATATATGAGTGGGAAAATTTAAGTTTCAAGAAACCACGTAGCTCTGAAACTGTTTTTGGCTTTGGGTAGTTATGCATAGTTTCCACCCTTTCTGATGGTGCTTTTATTCCGGATTCGCTGACACGGTATTCAAGGTAATTGACCTCGGGCTGTCCAAACACACATTCGTGCATATTAATTAAAAAGCCGTTTTGTTGAAGTCTTTTGAGGACGAGAAAGATGCTGTTCATGTTCTGCAATCGAATCGGAAGCGATGAGGAGATCATCTATGTAGACGTGGCAGAACTCGAGGTCGCCAAATATTGAGTCCATTAATCGTTGGAAAGACTCGGCATCGTTACATAGACCAAAAGTCAACACCTTGAACTGGAAAACTCCAAAGGGTGTGATAACTGCTGTTTTGTGTTGGTCTTCTGGTGCGACGGGATTTGGTAGTAAATCTGCTTCAGGTCGAGAGTTGTAAACACCTTACGACCGCGGAGCTTTAGTGTAAAATCGCGGAGGTGGGGCAACGGATAACGATCTGGTACTGTTACTTTGTTAAGGCGCCGATAGTTGCCACAGGCTCGGCATTCGCCATTCTTTTCCTTCACGAAATGTAGCGGACTCGCCCACTCACTTTTGGATGGCTCACAAAGTCCTTATCGCATCGCATCGAAATTAACTAAAGAAATTGATGGCTGTGTGGAATAAATAAGTCGTGTTGACGATTTTAGCTTCGTCTTCAAATCGACCGTTATGTTTGATGAAGTCAGTTCCTAGGCTGAGTTGAGTGACATCGGCAAGTGTGAAAGTCAAAAAAAAATTGTCGACGGAGTCTTAGGTCAAGTGCCAGGAGATTTGTGCAAAAGGTATTAATAGTTGAACCATTTCAAACAACCTTGACTGAATGAAGCTTTTGGATCTATTTGGGCGCGTTAGATTCGGAAGTGGAACGTGAAACGTCCGGCAAATCGAAAACGTTATTAGCCTATATAGAATACCAAAATATCTAATGTTAGTTTATTTATGTATGCCCGGAGGTAGAATAATCAGTTGAATGTGTATGCGCCATTGATATTCATTGCATTTCCTGAAATGACCAGAATTACCAGTGTCTAATTTGAGCAAAGCGATATTGTTTCTTCGCTTAAGTTTGAACTAGTGCTTTTGGATTTTATGTTTAAGAAAACGTTTGAGTAAATAACGATTCGATGAACGGGTTGGTGTTCCCATATGTTTAATCCGTCATATATTCTATTCTATCTCTGAATGCGTGTGGCATACAATTATTATTATCGTAGAGGAAAATATTTACGGGAAATAAACAATTATAGAGAAGAAGGCAAAAAAATATACAGGGTATCCTCTAATTCGTCATAATTTGAGAAATGATTCCTGGACATATTCTAAGAAAAAAGTCGTTCTACAGTAAGGCTCTATCTCCAATGTTAACATCAACTATCGAGGATTTCACAAAAGGTACTAACAGAGCAATTTCCGTTAACATGGGTCAGGGTATATCAAAGTAAGCCGTTTTTTAAATCCTCGATAAATGCTGTCAACATAGGAGATATACCCTTACTGTGGAACGATTTTTCTCATAGAATATACCCAGGAATTATTTCCCAATTTATCGTTGACGAATTAGGGGACACCCTGTATACAACCGATGTAACGTGGCTAAGCGAGGAGTACCCTCAGCTAAAGATATGGATATCGATTGGACCGCCAATCACCGTTCGAAAAATGAATGAGCCTTATATTGTAATTATCTATATCGTGTCCTTAAAAATTTGGACTGGATTTTCCGACAACCGGAGGTGATTTGCTTAGTTTGAAGTTTTTCTACTATTGGTTTCTTCCACAGATGCGCATACTTCTTATAAGATCACGTTTTACATTTCCCTCGCTGTCATTTTTCTTTTATATTTTTCGTACATCGTCCAGCATTGCGAACCGTATGTTAAAGTTGAACGATCGACCGTCGTACACAACAAACCCGCACTGAGCCTATGTGCGAGATCGTCATTGCTCAATTTATTGTGAAACGACTATACGTTGCAGCGCGCTCGGACTGGCTGAGATCGGTGGAGAGGGAAGTTACCCGGAGAGTAACTCGTTTTCGTGTCCTATGTAAGCCGTTATGCAGCGCTCGTTGGAACAACAGATTGCAATCAAGTTTTGTGTGAAACTCGGCAAATCCGCAGTTGAAACTTTTCTTATGATAACAACCGACTTTGGTGATGATTGTTTATGAACGTTAAGTCTAGCGGTAGCACAAGTCCATCAACGGTCACCACCGACGAAAATGTGGCGCGTGTGAGAGAACTTTTGAGCTCAGAGCGTCGTTTGAGTGTCATTTAGTGGCACAAACATTAAATATTCCAAAAAGTACCGTTCACGAGATTGTGAAGAAAAATTTGGAAATGCGAAGTGTGCGCGATACTGATCATACACTGCCTTCCTCGTGACCCGTTTTCTGGCCGATTCCGCGCTGGAAAACTCCCATGATCGGACAATATTTCGGGTCAGTTGACGAAGTCAAAGAGGCTTCCACCAAAGCTCTAACGGACATTCCGGAGGAGGCCTACCGTGACGACTACGATGCCTGCAAATAGTATATCGACGAAGGAGGACCGTTCAATATATTGTAACGATTGCGTTGATCATACATTTTTGTTAATCACTCATTGATATTACTTTCCGGATAAACTCCGTATGTTTCGGGTGCATTTCGGATCTCCGCACCGTTATAAAAAGATATCTGGGAACTCTGTCGAACGCTTTTTCCAAGTCGATAAAGGTGATATGCAGATCACTAGAAGATTCGCAATGTTTTTCTACAATTATTCGTAAACTTTGAATCGCACCATATGTCGACCTCCACCTACAAAGCCGCATTGAATACGATAGAGTTTAATAATATTCCGTTGTAGACTGTCTAGAAGTTGCTCCTATATTTTCATAGTATACGATATATGGTTCATCTGTAGCAAGAGTAGGACTCTTTTAAAATAATTTTGTGAACGGTTACAAAATATCCACTATGTAAATAAATCGCCCTTCTAAAGATGAAATTTGTGACTATAAAAGTAGAAAATTGCTTAATCTAACATATTCATACGAATGCAGTATTCTAAATGGAAGATGCGAAGGCAACTCTTGCGGAGTGTGGAAATGCGTATCCAATAATTGACTACTGCTTCACCTCTGGCGATTGGAAATCCCTTAGCGACTTTCGGGTAGGAATGAAAACTTTTTCGGACCATGCCATTAGATGTCTGCTGCTAGTCTGGAATTATCGTTTCCGCAATGAGTATCGCAGTAATTTAAATTCTGAACTTTAGCGATTACACAAGGTGGATATTTTATAACCATAATAAAAGACGCAGTTGCGAGCTCATCAATAAGAAAAAATTAAATCTCCATACAAAAGTGGTTTCGTTATGAGAGTCTGTGAGCTATATATATTACTCCTTCTCATTACTAAAACTTTTTAGAGAGTATAATACCAGCGTCTTTAAAATATTCCATGGTGAAGCAAACGAACAATTCAAGTGTATCTGTAGTTGACTTCTTTCTATCAACTAAAAAGATAAACAACAATTAATGCTTACTAAATATCTTTATTAATATCTGAATCTTTTTCAATTCTGCTCTAGCCACCTGGTCTCTTAGAGGGAACAATTGAGAAGAAACATTCTACATATTGCAGCGTCGTGGCCGAAGAATTTGCTTCCTAGGGCGGCGTCGTTCTTTGTCCTGTGGCGGAGTTTGGCAACTATTGTTATCCGTTGGCGCTGCTATCGATTGCGATATTGCCACATATCTGTTATGAAAAGAAGATATCATTTGAATAGCAACGTCATTTCTTTTGTATGGATGTTTTTTTTTTACAGTTTTTCCTCTAAACTTATATACTTATAAATAAACAAAACGCACTTAGATCAATTGTAATTCCATTAGTAAGGTATCAACTACCATATCTCTGCGCAGGCTGTGGTAGAATAAAGGATGTAAATGTTTAACTGTAAAAAAAATTCTAATCTAATCGTCGTCGTCGTTTTTTTGAATAGCAACGTATATCTATTATAAAGGCCTCCACATCAGCAGAATTTTGGAAAGCTGTTATATAAATGAACAAACGATCAGAATTGGCAAGCATTCCTAATAAAGCATTATTTCTCAATTCTCAACAGATCTCACCGCCATTCCAACATGCAGCTCCTCTGATGGCCAATGAATCCATGAATAGTCCGTTTTCAGTAAATGAAATGAAAAAAGCCCTTGATAAAACGAGAAAAGCTGCTGGAGATGACAGAATTCAATACGAGTTCTTCAAAAACTGCGTACGAATTCATGTCGGCACTCGTAATGGAATTCAACAGAATTCTCGAATCCGCCAATACTCCAGATAGTTTTAAAAAAGGCAATTAGCTATCCATTGCACAAAAAGGAGGAATATCTTTCTTGAAAACATTTGGCAAATTGTTTTCTGCTCTTACTCGTATATATCATATAAGAGATATGTATATAAGCAGAAACATAAAAAACTACACGCGTTTTTCGTAGATTTTCGGTCATCTTTCGACTTCGTAGCATGTGAGGCTCTGTTTTACAAATTGTGCAATCTCGTTTTTTCAACGAAAATAATTAAACTTCTCAGAAAAATGTATGCAAATAATACGGCGTATGTATAGGATGGAGAGTCAGTTTCTGGAGGATTTTCAATTATTCTACATGAACTGAAATGCTCTGGAGGTCCTTTATATCTTACTAAGTTTATACAAAGTTTTCTCTCAAATAGAAAATTTCAAGTAAATTTAAATAACACACTCCAATTTAAAAAAATATCACATCAGGAGTTCCCCAAGGATCAGTGTTAGCCCCGTTTTTATATTTAATCTATGTATCAGACTTTCCAGAAATTTGGAATTGCGAAATAACAATGTTTGCAGATGACACTGTTATTTACAGTTCAAACTTTGTTGGCCATGAAATTGAAATTGATTTGAAACATTCCCTCATGCAGACATTATTTTCGATCATTTCAAGGTATGGAAGGTTAAATTAAATCCCGACAAAATCCAGGCTATATTTTTCACTAGGAAAAGGAAAGTCTGTGCTCTTCTATTTGGTCAGCTACAAATTGACTGTTATGATATCCCGTGGGTTGATTCTGTCAAATATTTCGGTGTTGTGTAGACAAGACATTAACCTTTCAGGACCATATCACAAATACACTTGGCAAAATAAGTATAACTACTAAAATGTTATATCCTCTTATATGCAGGCAATAAATTTGACAAGGTCATAAAAAGTCATCTTCCTTTATGGTTGCCCAGCATGGGGAACATGTGCAAAGTTACACATTCCAAAAATTCAAATTTCATAAATTAAAACCTTAAAAATGAAGTTAAAACTACCCTGGCTTTTTTCGACCCAACTTCTACATCAACAAACTAGGGTACTACAAGTTGCAAAGAAAATCGAAATTCCCAAAGATTCAGATTCAGATATAAATATTCAAACAACATATTAATAAAACATTTAATAAGTTAATAAACGTTGATGCCTTTATTTATGCGTTTATCTTAATGTTATTGTTCATTTTTTACTTGCTCATATACACCCAATGAAATTTGATTAAAGGCAGATGCACTTTTCAAAAAATGTGTTCGTAGTGTAAACGAATATTTATGTCCAATTTTTTTCTTTCGTTTTTGCTTTGGGTCCTTTCTTCAACGTATATTTTGAAAATACCGTTACTCCTGCTCAGAGAATTTCAACATCTGTTGTTTTGTCATTAATGATCGTGCGAAATTCAATTAAAAGCAGTCGTGTTTATGCTGAAAAGCTTCAGGTTGGAAACGAAATCAGGTGATTACATTTGAAAATTTTTACATTTAGAGCTTTTGGATTTCGATGATTGTTGGCGGCAAGTCAGAATGGGAAAAGGAAAAACGCTCTCGGATGAGGAAATCGCCAAAATTCATGCGTATAAGGATACCGGTATGTCCAATCGCCAAATTTCCATTAAATTAAATCGATCGGCTTCCGCAATCGATGATGTTATTAAATTAGGTCGTAATTACAATGCGAACTGGAGAAATGGCAGAAATCGGTCATTATCCGAGCTGAGTTGCAAAAAAATGCTACTGCTTCTAAAATTACCAATATCTAAACGGCATGTACAATCAATTTTAGCTGGCAATAATCGACTGGTTTGGGAAAATATGAGGTCAAAACCAGCTCTTACAGAAGCACATAAAGTTTCTCGACTACACTTTGTCAAAGAACACATGATATGGTCTAAACAGTGGAAAAGCGTGATCTTTTTGGACGAAAAAAAGTTTAACCTTAATGGGCCAGACGGTTTTAGTTATTATTGGCATTATATAACAAGTCCTGAGAGCATCTCCACTAAGCGAAGCTTTTAGCTATCATTGCAGGACTCTAATATGCAAAATTTCCGCCCGAATGAAATCAGAAAATTATATAACTCTGTTGCAAGATGTTTTGGTAGACTTTTTGGACCATCAGCCCGATTCAAATACAACTTTCCAGCAAGATAATGCTGCCATTCATATATCGCGGGCCAGTCCTGAGTGGTTTTCAGACAAAGAAATTCAACTTTTAGAGTGGCCAGCACATTCACCGGACTTAAACCCGATCGAAAACATGTGGGGAAATCTGCCTCGTCGTGTTGATGCTGGCGGGCGCAAATTTTCTTCGCTGGAGGATTTACGAACGGCCGTTATAAGGGAATGGGTTCTAATTCGAGCTCAGAAGTTCAAAAAGGTGGATAAATCGATGCCAAGTTAAATTTGCGAACTTATAACCAAGTCTGGCGGTTGGGCTCACTATTAATTTAGACTTTCACGTTATTTGTTATACTGAAATTTCTTCTGTTTTTACTTTACCTTGACTGCCTTTAATCGAATTTCGCAGTATAAATTAAGTTTTTTTTGTTTAACTAAGTAAATATATGTTTATTTGTTTTAGTCAATTTTTTTCTTTGCTTAAATAAATCATTTGTTTGTATTCAATAAGTTTGTAAATAGTATTATACTTATATCAACTCTGTTTTTAATATTTCAAAGGAAAATAAGTTGCCTTTAATAGAATTTGGCTGAGTGTATTTATTTGTCTATTTATTTATTTATTCATTCATTCATTAAATGTCTATTTTCTCTTTTCTTTGTTTGTTAATTAATTAATTTATTCATTTATTAACTTATTACAAGTCTCTTTAATTATAATACTAATACATTAATAAACTTATTTGCATTCCAACCTGGCAATTGCCAGGTTTTAATCATAGATATTCCTTCAAATGTTCTCCTCAATTAAAACTGATTCCAAAATGTTTAAATAATTTTTCAGGTCTAAGATATAATTTAAATGTTAAATCTCTGAGTATACATATTATATTTTGTAAAACCTTAATCTCTTAGAAAATAAACATAATTAAACCAAAATTCAACAACGATGGGAGCGAAGCAAGGATATCTCCTGAGTGTTTATTCTGCTCATCAATGACATATCAGACTATGCAAAGGCTGGAATCGAGCTAAGTAGTAGGCAAAGTCCCGCTCTTTCAATGCGGATGACAACGTTTTCCTTTCCGATACGGTGTATGGTTTTCAACTTATGATGGATAGACTCAGTGTTTACTGTAAATACTGGAACCTGAGTGTGAACCTGAATAAATCGAAAGTTATGCTGCTCAGAGGCGGCGGCGGCGGATACACCCAAAGCGAAAGATGGACGTATCAAGAAGAAACTGTGGAAGTTGTCTGTAAGTACAAATACCTAGGAATATTGATATGGGAACGGTGCATAAATAATAAGTATGTATTACGCTCGAAGCAAAAAATTTTCCGCTCACCTGCAGGTTCAGTTTTTTTTTTTGAAGCGCAAGTGTGGGGATATGCTCAATTGGTGAACTTAAGAAGATTCTGAAGTATTTCTTAAAGCGATTATTCCGTTTACCAAATTCAACACCTAATTATATGCTTCACCTAGAGACTGGTGCACCACCTATGTGGTATGTTTTTGGGAGCTCTGGACTGTATTTTGACTATATAATAAAAGTTATGGCGATGAGTGATGATACGAGTATACTGACAAAAGTTGTACTCAAGAGCAGAAATAGAGCAGGATTCATTCAAAATAGGGAAAATCTTCCGTCGGAATGTGGAGAGTGCATATACATAACACCAGATGAGCAATATGAATGTCTAAGAACAAAACTCAATATAATATTAACGGAATTAGGTCAATGGATGTAAAATCGATATGTCATCGATGCAAATTCCTCTCCATATAAAACTAACTACAGTGAACTGAAATACAACTTTCTTAACTGCAATTCAATAGATAAAATTAATATTTGAAATCAGAGGAGAGCTACTGAATTTCAATTTCATTCCACATCCTCCCAGTCTACCTATGTATATTGTGCAATCTTCGATCCGACAGGATATGTCCAGTTTTAAAAGAAATTCGCATGTTTAAAAAAATGTCTACTAGTAGTAGTAAGTATTTTCTTTTGTGTACATTATAGTACAATAGACTTAGAATATATCTAAATAACGTAATGAAGTAATAATGAAATAAAGATCACATAAAACTAAGTTAACTAAACCTACAATAAATGATATGAAAAAATGTATGTATGTATTTTAAAAAAAGGCCCACAATAATGGTCGACAAGCGGAGAACAGAATGAGAATGCGATTTTGGTTAATAATCAGATTAAAAAAAAAAAAAAAACATATGAATTTCAGAAAATTTAGTTTTTTTTTATTTATTTTCGTCCAATCGAATATACGAGTATCTTAAATTAGGAGTATACGTAAACTTAAACAAATTATAACATACTCTTATGCCTAATAAATAAAACTTAACAATACATTATTATTAAATACCTTGGAAGCAAGATTTTCGAAAATTTATTTAATTTTTTCTCTAACACTTTGCACGAAATTTCAAGCAGCCAAAAAATAACTATCGTTTTTAACCCTCACACTTGCAGAACCTCGATTAGCTGCCTTATGAAATTAAACGATTTGATATTTTGTTTACATATGTAAACGTATTTTTATTTTATTTTGTTTAAGGTTAAACTCTTAATTATGATTTATTAAATAGATATATGCATTTACTACATCTTTTTTCCTAAGCATTACATAGCCAAAAAGAAAAATATAATTTTAATTTTTGTTTAATTATTATTTCAAATACCATTTAATATTCTTAATAATTTACACGATCAGATACATCGTTTTAAGAAAAGGCTGAAGGCATATTTCTTATAAAAAATTCTTCAACTTATATAAAAATATGTTTCTTCTTTTTGTAATATTTTACATAAGTAATGTATCGTTCATTTGCTAATGAATTTAGGAAAACAATCTTTTTTTTTCTACAGTAAATTAAAATGTATTCTTAAATCAGATATGAAATTGCTGCACTCATGATTTTGGTTGCACTTTTTGCTTATGGTAGATTCAGCTTATTATTGTTTTAACTGTTAAATGTAAATATAAACCTGGTTAACGTAAGAATTGTACTATTAATTTATGGTTATAACAAAGCGAGTACGGAGTTTTTTTTTTATTTTTATTTGTTATTTACACTTTTACATTTATTCGAATATGTGTTTAGATGTTTAGATGAAAGTATGATTTTTGTAATTCGTTTTTTTTTGTAAAGAATTATTGCATTATTGGTCTTGAAAATTGGAAATTAAAAATGAATATCCGAGTTTAACGACTCGTTGTTATATGGAAAAAAAATTGCCTAATAGAATTTAAAGTTCTGAAGTATAACACGTTCAGATTCAACTTGAAAGCAAATACGTATGCATATATGTATAGGTATATGTATACAGTCATGCATATAAAATGTCTCTCTTTAAAACAGACTTAAGCAAAATTTTATTTTAACTTAATTACTCGCGTGATCGATATAATATAAAGTATAAATAGTTTGTTTTAAATCAAGCCCTTGCTCGCATATGAATTATTCTTTTTTCTTTCCGTAATAGGTGAATTCCGACAATTAAGGAATATAATAAAATGAGAAAGCATGCGAAGCTAATAGATTTTCGATTTTAAATACTATTAGAGATTCCTTTTTATTAATTTATTTTTATTTTCAAACACTTTAAGAGTCCATGAACGTACGAACATACATATGTACGTATGTATATAGGGAACATTTGACAATGCAAACATAAAACCAAGGGGCGAGAATTTAAAAGCACCACAGGCATAAGTTTCTTATGGATAAAGATTTTGATTTGATATTAAAAACAAATATTCGCTGCTACATGTGAAAGACCCACGGAGTAATTTAGTACTTTAAACTACATTTTAAATGGCTTCGTAACAATCAGAACAAGATGACCAGTATAATTGGTAACAGAAGACGAGTGTTCCACTTCCCTCTCAGTTCCAACTAAACATATAGATAAAATTTGATAGAAAGTGGGTCAAATCCCAGATTAATTTGAAGATCCGCAATGAGTGGGTGTACGTGGTTCAAGCAGTAGTGTAAATCGGACGGTTCGAAGTTCGATTCCCGACCGACAGCAAAAAAAAAAAAAACAACTTAAATCACGTAAGTAGAATGATTGCCCCATTCAAATTTAAGTCCAATCGCGTATTTTTTGGACTAATGGCGTTTTCGATTGGATAGACAGAATGTTTCGTTTATTTGTACTCCGACTTTGATTCCAATGGAACACCAAGCTTTATTCTTCGGACTTTTATTTTCTAAATTTTGAATACTCAGAATAATAAATTGGTCAAAAACAGTCGATTGCACGAAAACAGAAATTTTGATTCTGAAATGAAAACCAGAAGCAAAATTTTGATTCTGAAGAAATGAGAGAAACACTTATATGTAAATTTTTTGCTCCGGAGCACAAAAAGAAGGCTTCTGCCTGCCCAATCGAAAATCCCATAAATGTGTAAAAACTGTAACACCGCGTCTCCACGAAACATCGCTGGTGTTAAGAAAATTTCATGAAATCAAAATGTCCAGTGGAGACGGCTAGTTTGCAGACAAGACATATTTCAAGACATAAATGTCTGGTTTTTATTCAAGACATCTCTGTAGACGTCAACCCTGAAATTTTTTTGACAGCGCTTGTCAGTTTGACTTCGGAATATGAAAAATAAAAAAAATAAATAAATAACAAAGAAACAAAGATGACTGAGTGGCGTATTTCGTAGAACGATGTTCATACCTACTCAGCAAACTTACACTCGCAGAATGAAATGTCACGTCGTAGTTTGCTCACCTAAATCAAAAGAAAAAATATCAGACGAAATGTCTGAAATTTAGTCTGACATATTTTTGTCTCGTGGAGACCCGGTGTAAAATCCGGGGAAGGGACTACAAAATTTTCTCTCCTAGAGAAAATTAGTTAAAAAGTAAGTGAAAGGATTTTAAACAGTTCTATGCAGACAAACGTCAACTGTCTTTATTTAAATTTTTTGTTTTCAAAAAAAAAACAAAAAATTAAGAAACAGTTTTAAAGAATTTAGCAGTTTTGTGTTTAAAATCTTGAACTTCAGGACGAAGGTTATTTAAACCTAGACACATCTGAATGAGTTAGGATGAGTTCTTCCGATAATTTATCTTTGGGAGCACTTTCATTTAATTTACCTGCTTTTCAATATATTTTGTCTGCAAACAACACTTTCTTAAAATATTTTTCCATTTGAAACTTTAATTATTAAATAATCTTCTATTCAAATCTCTTTTATTTTTGGCACTTAAAAATTGTGCTATTTCGGTAAGAATACGATAATTTAGGCGCCAAGAAATAATAACGGTTTTTTGTAGAACAGTTCAGTACAAGCATTTTTTACTATGGGGGGGGGGGGTCTATCTCGCCCCGTTTAGGAGGTAGGGGCAATTTTAGAAAAAAATTACTTGAAATTAAAAAAAATTATTAAAATATTAAAAAATAACGGCAACACTTACAATGAAGTACTCTACCGGTTTTGAAAGCCACAAACCTGTTCTTTAACCCTAAATCTAAATTAAATTATTTATGTCAATAGTTCTTGAAAAATTCGCAGCAAACTCAAAATTTTGACAAAAAAAGGAAAAAAAAAAAGTTTAGACCAATTTCTTTCAAAATTGTGAAATGAAGTGTTAAATTGGCTTTTTGTGGTCAATGCTTATATCAATTCTGAATCGATCACAAAAAACCGAGTGGTTTTATGTCTTCTAGTTTTTGAGAAAATTGAAAATTACTAATTTTTTTTTTTTGCTTTTTTGGCATTTACGTGGTCTTCCTTTGAGGTAAGTGAATGAATATTAGATTAAACGTCTGGCAGGCGCCTATTTCAACAGTTTTCTTAATTAACAGCACCAGGGTGGGCCGCTTCGCGGGATTAAGGGACTTAAACTCTCTTTTCGCATGCGGCAGGTACCGCTCACGCAACTTCGTTGCTCCGCTCGGGGTAGGTGCTTTTCGTCAGGCAGGCGCCTATGTCATCAATACTTTTCATCTACAGTACTCATTCCAAAATTACAAAGTTCACATTAATGACAAAGTTTTGCTGAATTGCATTATAGAAAATTCACATGTTCGAATGTTGCAGCAAATTATTTACTTTGTGTAATATGTACAGTTGTGGCGAACTAATTAAGAACGATACGCTGGAATCATGTTTGTCGAACATTTTTATTTAAATTTTTATTCATCTTGGGTTGTTAAATTTTTTTTTTTTGTACCATGTATCAGTTAAAAACAGACAATAGCAACAAGAGTAGCAAAAAGATAACGGAAACATAAAATTTAATTCAAAATGTTTTGATAACAAGAAATTAGCTGGCGACCTAATTAAGAACCATAAGACATTATGTAGACTTTAATTGTATTTTGGGGTTTTCCTCAATATTTTGTCGGAAATCGTTTGTTTGCAATTACAGCCATACATCGCCTTGGCATTGACAAAATTTGGTCCTGTCATTTTTTCGGTGTTATTGCATGCTTGGAATGTCCTTGCGATTTCATAGAATCCATTTGTATTGCTAATTTTATGCTTTTTAACTTTTTTTCTCTAACTCGTACCAGGGGTTTTCGATTGGATTTAGGCTCGGACTGCATGACGGTTAATCGATGACATCCACAGAATTATTCTGAAACCATGCTTTTGTTGATCTCGCAGTACGTTTCGAGTCGTTGTCCTGCATAAATTTCCAAGTTACTTTCAATTCTGCCTCTGTATAGGGCGGCATTACATTTTGAAGTAATACTATGTAGCTTTGAGCGTTCTTTATACCTTCCACTCGGTGTAACGGTATGGTACCTTTAAAAGACATGCAACCCCATAGTATAATACTCCCTCCTGCATGTTTAACGGTGTGATGTACTTAGGATTGAATGCTCCATTTTCTTGTCGTCTAACATACTGTTTACCATCGGAACTCATTCTATTGATTTTAGTCTCATCACTCCAGAGTATTTTATTCCATTGTGAGATGGTCCGATCTTTGTGTTTCTTTGCAAAAGCTAACCTAGCCTTTCGTTTTTTTTTATAGCGAAAGCCATTTTTTTTTGGCTGATCTCCTAAAAAGCTGACTTTCATTCATTCTAATGGAGCGTGCAGAAAGTGCATTTGGGTCCTCGCCGAAAACTACTTTCCGAATACCGTTCGAGGTCAAAAAAGGATTTTTTTTTGCCGTGCGAACTATCAACCTATCTTGAGCTTCATTCGTTTTTTGAGGTCTTGTACGTCTTTCTACACTTTCGGTGGTTCGATATTTATCGACATATGTTACGGCCTTAAAAATCATTGCTTTCGAGTAAAAAAGTTTTTTTGCGATATCATTATAGGACAATCTTTCAAAATTGCGAAGTTTTAGTATGGCTTCCCTCATGCCTGCTGTGCAGATCTTTTTTTTACCATATCGCTCTCAAAATACCTCTAAACCCAACAAAAACTAATAATATCCCTTTAATTTTAAATGAATTAATATGGAATGAATTGGAATTCTACAAAACCAACCTGTTTTAATGATACGTTCTTAATTATATCGCCAAGCGAATACTGGACAAATATGTTTAAAATCCTATTTAAGCTGTTAAATAATGTGCAATAACATCGATAGTTACAATTTAACATGAAAAGAGACATGACTGAATAGATAGCGGAACTTCTAATTTTGGTTGCCATCTGTCTTATTATTGGAGCGATGGTGTTGCCAGTACTTACGATCGTTCTTAATTAGTTCACCACAACTGTATGTTTGTACTTATGTAATATGTAATGCACTTGGTAATGATGCAAAAATATCGCCGAACAAACGTTTGACTTTTGTACCGTTTTTTTTTTTTTTTTCATACACATGTGGTAAAGCGTGTCTGAACATTTTTTTTTATCCAAATATTGGGTTTGCATGCGAATTTTTCAAAAACCATTAACATAAATAATTTAATTTAAATTTTGGATTACAGAATAGGTTTCTGGCTTTCAAAACTGGTATAGTACTTCATTTTAAGTGTTGCCGTTGTCTTTTAATAATTTTTTTTCATTCTAAACCATTTTTTTTTTAATTCCCCCTAGCTCCTAAAAGGGGCGAGATAGACCCCCCCCACCAATAGTAAAAAAGCTTGTATTGAACTGTTCTACAAAAAACCGTTATCAAGTTATCGTACTCTCCCCGCCATTTCGAAATAAAAATAAACCAAATGACAGTTTTAAATAAAAAAAAAGGAAGGTAAATGGCAGTTTTTATAAATTTGCCTGATCAAATTTAATACACAAATTTTTGTAGCTTTGGACATTACGCGATCAGGGCTGTTAGAAAACTCCCATGGGGCGAAATATCTACCAAGCCTAAACATATTTCTATCTCTTTCCCATTTTCCTAAAGCTTAACACATGCTTAATCATTTTAAGTGTATCCTACCCACTTAAGTGAGAGTTCTTATTTTTTTTTAGGGAAAAAAGCGAATCATTCCATTTTTCGCATAATATTTTACAACAAAAAATTGCACCTTTATGTTATATTTCTCAATGCTTACATGAAATTTTAACGGGGCAGTCCTAGACAGCTAGTCACTCTGCAAAAAATTTATGAGGGCGTTTTCCATTGACCGGCACTCCGGAGAAAAAAGTCTCCTGAAACTGTTCCATTGGCACTCTGCTCACTTTTTCAGAAGCAACATTTTTCTTCTGGATTTTAAGTTAAAATGTACTAACACATATAAATACGTAAATAGTATTGTGTGTCAGCCAATATTTTTGTTTTCGAGCAATCAACTGTGTTTGGCTTCGTTGTTGGAATCTTTTACAATTTTATAGTTTTTTTAACTCAATAAATCGGTCTTCTAACATTTTGACAAACAAAGAGAATGCGAAATAAAAATTTTACATTTACCCAATACATGTATAATTGTTGAGAGCAAAGTCAGAAGTTTTTAGTATTCTACTAGCTATAAACCCATAGCATATTCCAATAGGAGGAGCAGAAAGCACAAGGCAGAGCAGCTGTCAATTTTTTTTTTGGTGGGCATTTCACATTGGCGTGGGCATGAAAGTGCTGCCCGAAAATGTCGTGTTTACATTTTCGTGGGGATGAAATCTTTTTGACTAGCGGAACACTTAAATCGGAGCATTTTTAATTTTTAAATGTGAGCAGTTAAACATACCGTTCTTCCTCTTCTTTACATTTCCTTACTCATCAATGATCAAAACTAAAATTAAATGGAACGATATGGAAAAAAACTTCATCCTTCGCCTGAAAATCCAGTTCACAAGTAGATTTTCGGTGGCAGTAACTCTTCTTTTTCCCACTTAGATAAAAAGCGTTCCCTCTCTTTCGGACGATCTTTCATCCGGGGCCAATGTGAACAAATCAAAATGATTATTGCAAATGGTCGAAAAATGAGATTTGTAAATGACAGTTCTGACTGCTATTATCGCGTACTATAAAAAGTTATACTGCTATGGCGGTCTCTATTAGTAGTGATAAATAGCATGCTACATAGCATACCCTGATTTCATAGCTAGTGGTGACAGCGTGTTACTTCCGAAGAGAAACCAATGGAAAACGCCATAAGAATAAAAACCACTGCAGTATGTACATCCATCCCGTTATGCAACATAACATCTGATTGGAAAACTATTTTGACAATGGTGTAGCAACAATCATCCACATGTGGAAACAGTTTATGAGAAATTTGTTTTAACATTGACGAAATCACCACATGCTTGTCTGTGCACGCAGACGAAAATTAGACATACAATGTATAACGTTTTTAAATCACCAATTTTTATCAATCCAAAGAAATTTAAATGAGTAGAGAATATTTTATATGAAAGTAGTACAGAGAAATAGCATCTGAAAATATGTACATTATTTACCAATGCTTTTCACCTTTGCTAACGCATTTCATATATGTATAGCAAATCGTAAAAGTAAAGGGTACAATTAATACTCATAATGGCTTTGTAAAGATGCTTGGGTTTTCAGACTTTTGAAGTCGTCATTCATCTTAGGCGGGATTAAGGCTTTGATCCAGCGGTAGCAAATATAACTTGGAATTTCTTTAAGTAGAACTTTAAATAACATACCTTAATTTTTTAAGTGATGCAAATAATCCTTATCAATTTTTATGTAAGTTGATGCTTTGCCAGAGGAATAGAAATGTTAATTTATTTTTGTTCTGTTCGAGTTCTCTCGGTTATCTTACTTAAATCTTAATATTTTAGCACACATTTTTTTATTTCGAATATTCTTGTGAGCCGTAAATCAATTAAAGGAAATTTTAAATAATCTTACATCACACATAAAAATATACAAATGCTAAAGTCTTTTAAGAAAGTGTAAGTGTAAAATGTTATGGACGGATATTTTGAGTGCAGCTCACGAGTAATTTGCTTTGTTCCCGCAGGAGAAGGTAAATCAATCTAATTATAACACTGCATTTAATCTAAAAAAAAAAATACACTAGACAAGAACAACTTTGTGTTATTGTGTGCAGAAAGTCAATAATTAAATAGGTATTGTATGAAATCTCTTTTTAGTAAGAGAAAGCAATGGTTTATGATTTCCTTTTTTTTTCAATATTTGATTTACAAAGATTTATACTAAGAGGTTGATCTCATTTGAATATTCTTCAAATACACACACTTTTAATGTATAACTACTGGACTCTGTTGAACACAAACACCTACCATGGGTGAAGATCCATCCCCACCGCCACCACCAACTGAACTACCGTTACCTCCACCACTGCTGCTACCCATTATTGGATTGCCGCCTGAACGATCTCCAATCATGGATGTTGGTCCAGAACTAACTGGTGGATTCATGCGAATTACTTTTCCCTGATGATTAATAAGACTACTGGGCGGGCTGGTGGTATCAGTGAAGTTGGTTCCCATACCAAACAAATGGTGGCTGCTACCATGTAAAGATGGAAAACTTGTAGGACCAGTTGACGAAGTTAAGTTACCTGCCGCAGAAGCCGAAATGACGCTAGAATCGGTCATCATAAGTTGAGAAGTGGCCATTAATGATTGGCCCAAATCAAATTCGATTGGCAAAGATACTTGAGCATAGTTATGCATAGGCGCAGGACCTTTATGATGTACAGAGGATGCTGATACTGATGACGATGATGACGATGATGAGGAATTGATCAAATTGGGTATAGAACGATCACTAGCTAAATGATCACATTTCCGCTGATATTTGGATCTGTTGCTACCACCTGTATTATTACCACCCATAGGCGTATTATTTACATGGTGGATATGTCCTTGATTTGATGAACTATAACGTGATGGCGGTGGCAATGATACTGACGCAGGGTGAGGAGCTGGTGGATCACAATCCATAGCATGCGGATAACTAGTAACAGACGACGTAATTGGTTGGCAGGATGTGCTATTTTGCGAGGCAGCTGAACCAGATGAACTTGAATTGCCCGAAGATGGCGGCGACAGCAACGATTGCAATCCTTGTTGTGCTGCAAGAAGTGCCGCCGCCTGCTGTTGTAGTGATTGTGAATCGTAGAATTTCATCATTGGAAATTGTACCATCCAACTTGAAGATGGGTGTCCAGTGTTGTTTATATTATTTGTTTGATGAATACCAGATGACGCTGATGATGAGGACGAGGAATGAGCACTTGGATGAAGAAGACCTTAAAGCAAAACAAAAAAGACGGTTAAGTAATACATTAATAATAAATACATATGTTTTTATTTGTAAACAATAATAAAATGTACAGAAGATATGCGAGATGACTAACCTAGTTGGTGATCATTGTTCCAATCTAATCTTTGATTGCTTAGTAATTAAGGAAGAAAAATTAATAATAATCGATACTTTTGAAATAGCTTTACTGTTAAAAAACAAAATTACATCCAGCTAGATAGTTTGTTAGCTTTTAGATGATATATTGATAAAAATATAAAGATAATTGAAGAATTAAAAACTTCGAGCTTTCTTACCATATTTCTACGATTAAATCAACAACATGAGTGGACAAGATAAAATGACATCATTTGAATTAAAAAGGCGGTAGGCTTGCTAGGAAGGCTCCATAATATTACAAACTTAGTACTTATAGCTTATTTTAACGAGGAATGTAGTTCTTTTTAAAGAGTCTACTGCGGAAAATATATTATGCAATTTTTACAAATAAGGATGGAAAAACATAGCATAATATGGATTGTCGTTGCGATCTGAAAAATTAACAGATATGTGTAACTAGGAATAAGAATAAATAAAATTAGCCTTTACCAGCGTAGAATTTACAGTGCCTTAAGGTCGTGCTTTAATATTCTGCTGCAGCCGCCCACAACTGTCGCAGTTATAACTCTGAGAAGTTTAGACATCTCATGTTTATCAAAGACAAAGAATACATTCCCTCCTGTATTTTGTAAATAATTATGCAATTACTGGGAGACAGGGAACAGCCTTTACGAAATCGCATAGAAGATTCTTTCGATCGTACTTTGAACATCTGCATCCCTATTATACGAGTATATCGAACATAACTTCTTATAAGTGTTGTTTTAAGATGCTTAAAGATCAAATATCCATATTTCTTATGCAGATATTAAAAAAAAGAAACAAGCAGATTCATAACACTACAGCATTTTATAAAGCAATGTCTAGTTTTGGCATCCCTGCCAAATTCGACTCTCTACAACGCCTACTGCTCTATAAAGATCGGTTATAACGTCATGCATTTGTTTTCAAACCAAACTTAAAGGGATTGACCGAAACTCACGGCTTGAACACTATACGACCACGGGACGTAAAGGTTTTGAATTCAAAACTTGAAAAACAGTTTTGATGACATAAAGATTTGAGCTTTATTAAAAATCGGAACATATTACTCAATCTCAGTATATCAGTCTCAAACATAAGCAAAAGCTATCACAATTCAGGCTTGCATCGTTTTTTCGTATCCAATAATTAGTATATTCGCATATACATGATATGTTCAAAGAGTATCCGACCATCACTGTTATTGGCAAAAGAAACTAGATTTGGGGTGCGGCGCTTAGTGACCATTAATAGGCATACCTAGTGCTGCATGCTCATGCTGTATGCACTCAGTCCCCACAACGGCGTTGAAGAGTTAGCGCGAGTGTAACAGTCGCAGGATTTTATTTTGGGAGAGAATGGCAGAAAAACTTGAACATGCATTAAATTTTGTTTAAGTAAAGCTCGGGGATTCTCAAATAAAAACGCTCTTGTGTTTATGGGTACACGGCCATCAACTTCCAGTCATCACAATGGAAGTATGCAACATTACATAGGACCAAAAAAGCAAGGCAAGTCCGGGGCAATATGAAAGTCATGCTGTCCGTAATTTTTGGCTCCATCTGCGTGGTTCATCATGAGTACGGCCCATCTTTCCTCCGCCCCGCTGTATGCAAATATTCTAAGGATATTAAACGTGCGCCAATATAAAAAAAAATAGAAAAAAAACGGCACTATTAGCCGCGTTTTATTATCACTGATGATCAATATAAATCACACGATGAAAATAACACAGTCTAGATCAGTGAAAAATTTTTGTTTTGTGTTGTGGTAATAGTTTGACACTTATTTTTTTTTCTTCATTACAATTACGCAGTTGAGTTTATTTTTTCCTTTAGTGCGAAGTTGCCATGCAACCGTTTTTTTTTAAAACGAAAATTTGATACTCTCTGTTCGCATTTTCTTCTAGAAAATTTATTTTATTTTATTTTTACCTTCCTATCTATACTTAAATTCGGACACAGTAAATTACATTATACGTAATTTTATCAATATATGGGAAGGAGTCGCTGTACATACATGTTGCTTTTTATAAAACCCGTAAATTTTCATGTTCATGTATGAACACTCTCGTTTTTTTTTCAAGGAGCAAAATATTATATTTCTTAGCAGCTATCAAATGAAAATAATATTTTGTAACTTACATTTCATGATTATATCGCTAACTACATATAAGAAGAATATTAACTTATTCGAACGTAAGAAGTATTTTCAAATATTCCATATTCAAATGTGGCAACATGGACGCCTGATAAACGCCGACAGTTATACCAGCTTTCACGAATGAAAATGTAGCCTAGTGAGAAATAGCACGAAATAATTTTTGGATCACGAAAATTGATCCTGATCCTATAGGATCTGTGTCACATTTGTGATGCAGTGAGACATAAATGACCGTCCCTGTTGGGCAACTTCATCATGATAACGCATCCGCCCATTCTTCACACATGATTAGGAGTTTCTTAGCCAAATGCAACACAGATTTTTTTTTTTTTATAATTTACGCGCGCCTAAGGGGTTATGATACCCTTTTACTGTTGCTAGGGTGCGGGCGGAAAGATAGAAGGAGGAGAAAGGAAAGCATTGTTGTGATGTAGTGGTTTGAAACTCAGGTGTGTTTGGTTTCGATATTGACTCTCCAGATTTTTCTGACTGAGTTCCAATTGTACAAATGAAAACTTGTCGTGGCTAGAATTCGAACCTTGACCCTCCGAGTGAGAAGCGATTGCTGGTACCACTACACCACGGCCACCCCTTACTCCTTACTCTCCTGATCAAACTCCCAGTAATTTATGTTTTGTCCAAACTGATAATGCAATTAAAGGAGACGATATTTCAGACCACGGAAGACATCATGCAGATTGCGACGGACCACTCTTACGCGTCATACCAGCAGTGGTGCTTCCAACGGTGGCTGAAGCGTTGAAGGATGTGGAGTGCTTTGAAGGTGATTAGTGTTACACAATTGTATCTCAATAAATGCTGATTTTATGATTAAAAATTGGGTGGTTCTTGAACAGACTTCGTACTTGGGGTAAAAAAGAAGAGATTATATCTAGCGTCTTTGCTCGAAAAAAAATCTTGCAGATTTTGTAAGCGAATAACAAAACGTATGTAAAATGTCGTGCAAGTGAAGTGTAGAGTAGATGGTTGATTTAAACATATTTTCAAGTACATAGTAATTACTATTTCCAAAATTGTTAATTTGATTTGCATGGATCGATTTTAACAAAATCCAGTTTAACCAGTTTTGCTGGTTTTAAAGCGGGAACAAAAATACTAATACATTTGGGGACATGTAAGATTAACTGACTGGACAATAAAACCTGAATACGTCAGTTAAGGGAGCGATATTCTATGGAAAATAGTCCTAAATTTTAGCAGTCCTTATATAGTTTGGTCTTTAGTCATTTTGCCGACTGTGATTATTTGTTGCATAAAGAAGTGTGAGATTTGAGTTCAAACCATTAGAGTGACATATTCCAAAAAAATTATTAACTAGAGCTATAAATAAGAACCCAATCTGGCCAATGAATCCACCAACCTGAAACTAAAGTTAATAATAATGGCATCAATAACCCGAAAACAATGGCTCAGCATAATGTTTAAAAATAATTAATAGTTTTCAATACGAAAAGTATGAAAATATAAAGCTTTGGCATGTTATAGATGTTGTAAAAATTGCAACAATTCTACTCAAATAGATCTAAACCATATACTGAAGAATATTTGAATAATATATATATACATACATGTTGTGGCAGAAATTTTAAATTGGTAAAAAAATACGGGAATATGCTGGTAAAAAAATTAACATTTTACGATATCTTACATTGTAGATTATGCGTACAGCATAATCCGAATCGTTCGCACGGGTCAAGAGTTACTAAATCATATTTATGTTTCTGATCTCTATTTTCTAAGAGCGCTAAATTATTAAAAAAAAATACCAAAATCTTTTCAATCAACAACTTTTTGAGATTTTTAATCTAAATTCAACTTTTAAATATGTTGTAAATGATATCCATATTTTTTGTTTTAATTGTTTATCTGAATTTTTATTTTTATATAATTCATTATTTGAATTTCTCAAATAGTATTTTAGTTGGAAATATCATACAGTCTTTGCTTCATTTATTATGTAATCACCTTTCGATTAAATATGTCATTATGCATACACCAAATCCTTAATTCATAAATTTAAATTTTTTTTTTTTGTGTACATGTAACTTAATACCTGTAATTGAATTTTTTTAGTTAATTTCGTATATGATACGAGTGTTTTTAAAACAATCTTGTGTCATTTTGGAACTGCTATTATATACATATCTAAGCCATTATGTAGAATTTTTTTTTAATATTTGTATTTTGTATCTATATATATATGTATGTATCATATTTAGAGTTCTTTTTTTAGAGATATATATTACTTTGTTTTAAATAATTATATGTATTGACTGTGTCTGTTTATTTATTTTCATTTAAAATGTTATGACTTACATTGCTTAATATACATCTCTGTAAATTACAGTAGATGCTATCGACTCTGTCTGGTTTACTATGTTTCATAATGTTCTGAAACTTACTTGTATGAAAGTTCGATTAATTCGACCACCCGTTAGGGTTTTATTGGATAGTCTTTTCCGTTTATTTTTCTCATATGTCATACATACATACATATACATATGTATACATATATGTTATATTAACGTAAATGGAATTGAATTTTCTTTGAAAAATAAATCCTTCAAAAAAAAAAAAATTGTTGATTGAAGAGAAGACATTATTGATTGATGACATGTTGAGAGTAGTAAGTTATTAAAGTTTTTATTAGTTTTGATAGAAGACCAAAGTTAAAGTTATATTTTTCGTAGTTAAATTCAAATAGATAATGTAGTATTCGAAATTGCTTCAAACAAAAAAAAAATCTCTATATTCTATTATTAGACATTTCCCCGAATTCCTTGTGAATTCTATTTAAATTCGTGTGAACGAAACCATTTTAATAAATTCATGAATTGATCACTTTTTTCTACCATACGAAGTTGTCACTTTCTATATACAGGCGCGATTTGAAAAGCGGAAGAATTGAATACGCCGAAAAAAGATATAAACTGATTAAAAATCCTCTTCCATTTTGCAGAAAAATTTAAGTAAAAAACCTTTATCATCTTTGGTTGATTATATCATAATTTTTATTAAGATTTTGCTATTTTTTTTTGTTGTTGTTTTGTTTATACATTTTCCTTATTTTCGGTTTTGTTTATTTGTTACCGCATTTCTTTGCTAAATATTCCTTTTAAACTTAATTTGTATTGTTATTTCTCATTTTTATTAATTTATTTTCAAATATTACTTAATATTCTTCTGCTTTTGTTGTAGTACAAAAAAATCTGTAAATATATTATTTATTTATTATATTTATTCCTTTACTCTGTATTTGTTTTTTGTTTTTCTCTTTTAATCTCTCGTATCTGTTAATTTTGTAATAGATTTGAATATCTGTTTCCATTTTTCTTGTTTTTCTATTTAGATGTAACCAATCGGATCCGTGTTTCTTTTGTTGTTTTTCTTAATTTTTGTTTTTTTTTTTTGTAAATATATAAATACTAATTTGTTTTTTTTTCTTTTTGTGATAATTTAATGCAATATGATAATAATAATCGAATTGTTCTACAGATTTCCTGCATAATTAGTTTTTGTTTTTTATAATATATAATGTATATATATGTATATATATTATTTTATAATTTTGGTTTATTATTTTAGTTTTTCCTTTTTTGAGAAATATAGTATTTAAATATATTGTATAAATAATTTCGTATTTTTTTTGTTGATAAATTTAGTATGTTGAATATAACACAAGAAAATGACGAAAAGTGCTGCTTCCGTTTTTATTAATGTATCGTATACATCTTGTGTTTTTGTTTTTCTATGTTTACTTAGTTTACGAATAATTATGTGGAAAATACATTAATTATAAATATGTTTATAAATATATAAATAAACTTATAAAAATGTTCATGCCATATATTTAAGTAAACGTAATATGCATAGCCAATATTTTAAATTGGAAAATCCTAAATCATAACAGCTCATCGGATTACAAAATGTTAAATTTCTTGTCAGAGGAGGCATTGAAAAGGGGTTTCAAACAAAACTTGTAAAATCTTCAAATCCTTGAAGAATGAATGAGAAGAAAAATAAATTGCAAAGGGTTATTGTAATATATTTTGTATGTAACCAAAAATTATAAAGTCATACAGATGACGCATTGAGCGCAAAAAAAAAAACAGAAACTTTTGCTCACGAGCTTCAAGGTACGGGCGGGCGGTGCGCACACATGGGAAACGAGATCCAAACAAATTGCAAAGTTAACGAAAGAAACCAGTTTCGATGAAGAGAGTTCGTTTCGTGTGCTGACTGCTGTGTGAGGTGAGCGTGAATGCAGGATTTATATTTATTCGGTGTTTTACCGTCTTTGCGATCACTTACCAAACTTATGCACGACGACCAAAAGCGGAGAAGGAAGGAAAAATACTTTGCGGTCTGGCGTTCAATGATGTGTCCGTAAAAAATCAAAACGAAACTATAAAAATCTAAGGTTGTTTGGCTTTCCTGGTGCCGATAAAATTATAGGTCAAATTTGGCCCGAAAAATGCAAAATTGATTTAAATTAAAAGCCTATGAAAAAAAATTATTCATCTGCGAAAATCATTTTTGAAGCACATATATTGGCAAGAAGCCATTCCAACCTTAAATTTCGACAATGCTTATAAATAATTTGATGATTTCTCAGAGTATGATTGCCCCGCTAATAAGGCACATAATGATGATGTACTCTGCAGCAATTGCTAACGAAATATAAAGCTGGTTCATTCTTATAAAAAGAAAATTGGACTGTTTTTAAACAAAAATAATCGTTTAAAAAATTTTAAAAAAACATGAAAAATCTTTCTTTTAAACAAGAAAACGAATCCAATAAAAATATTAGAAACGTCTATTGATTCCTTGGACGCTATAAGCAAAGAGTCAAAAACATTCTGCGAGCTTCTCTGTTAGGAACCACGAACAATAAGTATTCTAATGATGCAAAATATTTAGCGCAACATATTTTTTACACGTCGTAGTCCACATATGCTTTCTTAAGAAACAAGTTGCACCTAAATTTGCCTCATATAAGCACGGTCAATCGTTGATCTCCAATCAAATTTCTTCAACCTATGCTTCAAAACAGTGCTTTTCAAACAAATGTTTTTTGATCTTAACGAAAAGAAAGACAATCAAATGGTAATCTTATTAGATGAAATGTCACTAAGAAAGGAATTAAGATATAATCAACATTTAGATTTAATTGATGGTTATGAGACAAATGGACTTAAAAGAACTAAATAAATTGCAAAGCAGGCTTATGTGTTCATGCTTAGTTCCGTGTTTTCCAATTGGGGTACTGTATTGAACTACTTCGTATCTGAAAAAGGATTAACGTCTAAAATTCTTTGTGAAATAGTTAAAGAAAACATCGCTGTATTAAGTAGGTTTGGTATTTCAGTTAAAGCCCTAGTGTGCGATCAGAGATCTTCCAGCCGAAAATGCTTTGCTGATTTTGGGGTAACCAAAGACAAACCATATTTTGAGTTTGAAAATCAAAAAATATTTTGCATGTTTGACTTTCCACACTTAATAAAATCTGTACGAAATAACTGGTTTGACTGTGATTTGAAAACATCTGATGGAATAGCAAATTTAAATGTAGTGAAGGAGCTTTGGGAAAGGAAGAAAACTCTAAAACTAAAATGTGCCGGAAGTTAACTAGGCAGCATATATTTTCTAACTCTTTTGATAAAATGCGAGTCAAATTCGCTACGCAAGTATTTAGCAAAACAGTTCAAACAGCTATTAGAACAATTTGTGACACTGTCTCAAAAGAAATACAAAGGAATTGGCTCTATCCACTGCTGATTTTATAAAAAAAATTTACCAAATATTTAGTTGGATGAACAGTGGGGCACTTCATTCAAATAATTTGTATCGATCTGCTTTGCAATTTAGTAATCAATCTTACAAATCCATAAAGGAATTTCAAGAGTATATAAAGGAAGTTAAGTTTGTTGATTGAAAAAAAACAAGATCGTGTTTTTTTTTAAATGGTATTGGGTTAACTCTTAGGGCGATTCTTATGCTCTTTGATGAAAACTTGCCTAATAATTTTGGACAATTTTTCCTTATGACAAAACGGTTTAATCAAGATAAGCCAGAAAATACATTTGCTGTTTTAAGACAAAAAGGAGGCAATAACAATAATCCATCTGTTGCTGAACTCAATAAATAATATATTGGCAAAAATAATGACCTGGAAGATTGTTCAGTCGAGTTCCAATAACAATTGTGAAGAAATGCGCAGTCTTTGGTCCAAATAAGCAATGTTTCCACTATAGAAGAACCTTCTTTGTCTGCAACTGAAAGGAGCGAAAGAACTGTATCTGAGGTGGAAAGTTGTAATTTTAATAGCATTATATACGCAGATTATTTTTTGGAGGATAATTTTTACAATTCTGCGAATATAAACTTGGAGCTTGTTTCTATTAGATATTTTGTTGGCTACGTCGCTTTTAAAATGATACCAAAATTAAAATGCGATAAACGTTCAAGAGACTTAAGGAAAGAAGATGAAGTAATAACTGCTCCCAGTGGGTTCTTCATTTTTCTTAAAACTTACCAAACTTTTTCAGACTTTGGTAATCTTTTTGCGCCATCAGATTCACTTATGGAAGTAAGCAATAAACACATTTTAATTTTCCACAAAGTTTTCAACGAAGAACCTGAAAGAATTGGCATAAAGAATCATATGATACAACTATGCAAACGTTCCGATGTTGTAAATTTTCTTCTTTTGGTACTTTTGAGAAAACACTGCAAATGGAGCATAGACAAAAAAAGCTCAACAGGACGAAAATTAAAAATCATTGCTGAGCAATAAAAATTTTTTAAAACAAAAATTATTAAAAAGAAATAATAATGCCAGCACGACTCGCCATAGAAAAATTTTTCTTCTATACAATACGTCATCTGTGTGACTTTATAATCTTTGACGGTAAAACACCGAATAAATATAAAACATGCATTCACGTTCACCTCACACAGCAGTCAGCCTCAGCACACGACACGAAATCTTTTTACCGAAACTTACCTAAGGAGAGGAGCGCATCTTTGGTTCTGCTTTCGTTGGCTCTCTGGAAAAATCATCACTTGGGAAAGCGGGCTGTGCCAGCAGGACCCGCAATAGAACAATTTTTCTTCTATGCGGTGCGTCATATGTATGACTTTATAATCTTTGATGTAACCTAACAAATTTTGATGCCGAGATATACAGTCTATGATTATAGTTTCTCTTTAAAAATATTTTCAGAAACACAGGAAAGATTTTATAAAAAAATTAACTTGTTTTGATACCAACTTTTCAGTTTATAACTAAGTTGAGCCCACCAGAATACCCAATTTACGTGGAAGTTTTTCAAGATTTTTTCAATATAGAAATCACACCATATAATACAAACAAAATTCACTGCATCGTGTATATTTCCATATTTCTATATTCCCAGCCTCCGGAAAGTGCAACAACTATGAACTTTATTTAATACACAGGATTGTTTTTTAAAATTGTCTCATCAATTATTTTAAGATGAGTTCGATAACATCAAGGTCATTTTGGGAGATTTAAATTTAGATTATCAATACCGAACAATTCTCCGAACATAACAGTTTTTTTTTGTTTTGCCTTCGCAATTAAATTTTTAATAACCATTTTGATTTTAAATATACTGCAACGCGAACATGAACCAATATAAATTGGTCTTCTTGAATTTCTGCCTATGATTTTCGCAGTAATGGTTTTGTGACAACGCAAAATACGAGTAGTTCTAACTTTATGGCAATCCATATACGATGAATAAACAATGCTGCATAAGGCCTAAATAACAAGTTCTTTAACTTGTTAGAAGTGGAATATTTGCTTTAAAGGTTGTAGATTGTATTCTTCAAAGGACAAAACGTTATTCCAATTGTAGCTCACTTTAGAATAACCAAAGAATTATTAGTTAATTTGAGAATACACCTTCTTTTCCAATATCGTATGAAATTTTCTACAGAAAAATTCCAACCAAACCTAAAACTTATTCTTTCAACACGCCACCTTTAGTATGTTATGCTTTTGTATATCTACTTGAATAAAGCCCGTTTTCTGAGAAAAATTCTGTTGCACCTGAAATGATGTTATTTTTAAAATTTTTAAATTGGGGATATCAAAGTGGCTACAAATTTCGAGTGAGTGACTAGATTTCCTATTTATTTATTTTTTCTAAATTAACATTACAAATGAACACGTTCAATACTGTATTTTAAAATTAAATTGCCATTGTTTTTTGTTAATTTGGAATAGTTAAAAAAGAAGACATTTTTTCCTCTTTAAATATAAGAAATAGATAAAGGGAAAGCTACATTCCGCTTAATAATGCACATAATACGTAAAGGTTTACAACAAAGAAAATATTTTATTGCTGAAACGCCGTAAATAATTATTCGAAGGATTTGATCGGCATTGACAAAATATAAAGGAAGCTTTACTTTCAGGCAGTATTGAATTTTGACCTATCTGCGACAAACATTCATTCTGGAACAGATTTTTAACTTATGCGCACATAAAAAAGCCTATCATCATTTAAATTTAACCAAAAAAGAAAAGCATTTAAGTGCATCTAGAAAGAGTTCTCAGAGCTGCTAATACCATAACATAGAAGAAAAATTTAATTAGTGGGAATACTGTCACGAAAATCAAGGCATTACTTAAAAAATGTACCGACAGGATACACAACTACAAATTTAGTGCAGTTATTTAAAAAGCTTAAAACGAACCATTCCTTGGTTACCTAAATTAACATTGAATAGTAGGATATGCTTTTCAAAGTGGTAATAAATATGTATTTTGTAGTTATTATTATAAATAGTAAAGCATCATTTTTTTGTTATTGATTTTACCCCAAATTCATTCATTTTAAGAATTGATTTAGGAAAAAATTTATAGAATATGAAATTGGACACAACTTTGAATCGGTGTTTTAAAATGGTTCCGAAGAAGCTTGGCTGTAATCAAGTTGTATTATTTTGATACATATTTATGAAATATGTTTGACTATTTTTAAAAACTACGGACTCATTTATCTCTTATTTCTTCTTCTAATAATAATAATAATAATAATAAGTATTGCTTTGAGAAAACATTTCCTGTTTTTTTGACAGTTCGAATTTTTATTTTGAAATAAGATAAGATAATAAGAAATAAGATGATCACTAATCTGTGACTTGCCTCAAAAATTATCAAAGCAGATTAACATTCCCGAAATCGTCGATTACCCTGTACAATCTTTTAATGTCCTCGTAGTAGTAATGTTTGGTACCTTAGATTATGAAAGGCTGATATGAGAAAAACCATAAGATAAGTGCAACAAATTGAAATAAGATTTTATTTTGGCAGTCGTAGCAAGTACCGATAATAATTCACAAGCGAAGAAAAATATCAAAACATCTAACTTTTCTGCAAAAATCCATAAAAATTCAATATACATATACACATATTAATGTAAGAAGCGTACTTCAAACAGATTTGTATTTTTACAAACCGCTGTGCTGTGAATAAAATATTGTATAATTATAAATGCAAAAACGGATATCTTTTCATTATGATTTATTCATCTGCTTCAAAAAAATTAGTAAGTTTTTAAAAAGAATACGCCAACCATGAGATAAATACAGAAAGCTTAAAGTAGCACAGCGATAGAGAAAAAAAAATGATTGGTTGTAAAACGGTTTACCATGAATGGGTTAATAGTTTGCGATTAAGCAATTAATTTTTTTTTTCTTAAAGAGAAAAAAAATAACGTTCTTGTTTTTCTACATTTTAATAAAACTATTAATAAATAAAATTAATTTTTACATGGCAATATGTCCGGTTTTACTAAACCAATACGTACTATTTGAACTTGGCAGTAGTAATGATCAATGCATCAAAAGAATTTATTTGCTAAAAATCTGGAACCATGAATTGGCGTCCAATGTTACGTATTAACTGTCGCCTGCGAAACGAGAATAGAAAAGAAAATATCAAAATGTTTAATAAAATTTGATTTTATCTAATTCGGCCAGTTTATTATTATTACTTTTTACTTTTTTTTTTAATTTAAAATTAAAATTACATATAAATGTACTTTCTATCAACTACAGATTTAATGGACTCATCCTGCCTAATGTTGATGCAACATCAAAACTCCTAATAAATCAATCACTTATAACAGCATATGGAAGAAGAACTTATTGGCAAACAATTAAAACACCTGCAAAATCCTTTTAGTGTTATTACTGACAAATTTCTCATAGAATAACATGCTTAGTGACTTAGAAAATTCTTAAAGAATGAAACAGTGTGGGGACCTAATCGCAAAAACATTAACGAAAACTGACATTCATCGAAAAGATAAATTTACAAAATTTGCTTAGTACATCGCGCATCTTTTTATATACGCTTTTTAAGTAGTTCATAGTTTGATCTTGGAAAATTCCAACGGCCGTTTCTTATTTACCCTTTAATTTTATGACTTCCTGTTGAGAAAATATGTACCTGTTCACAGGTAGTAAAAGTTTTCGGGTACAAAATTTCAAACAGGTATAAAGATTGAAAATCGTTTGCAAAATGTATGGCCTCATCCTAGTGATCGCCAGTGTATACCATATAGTACTTGAAATAATGGTTCGCCTCATAAAAATATTTTCACAATACCTTAAAAACCGATAATAGTCGAAACAAATGAAACACCGAAGGAAAGCACGACGAACTTTGGAAAGGTTCAAAATATTTCGCTACCAAAAAAGGTTTATACGGAATGCCATACGAGTACAAGGGTTTAAATTACACTACTTCTTCTCCTCCTTTTATCTAATATGTCATACGTATAAATACATATTATGCTACATATTTATATAAAGTATCTGCATTGCTACTGTAGTCGATTGTAGGATTGTCTTAATTTGCGAACCTTAGTATTATTCTACAGGCCACTCTACCATATTTTGAATGGCGCCTTCCGTGAAGCTGAAAAATTGTTGAGGTATTTGCATTTGAGTGATCCAGTTATTTTTCTTTGGGCCGCTTCGAATCTTGCCTGGAACTTGAGATTTTATTGCTTTCCGGACCGCGTTCTACTGTACAATACTTTAAATTTACCAGTAGTGCAATAAATGTGTTTGTGAAGTACCGTCTTTACCTTTATGGAGGTTCACAAAAACTACGTCTTCAAACCTTGGAGTATGCAGGCTAAAATTAAAGGTGAGACCGGCCCAGCGTTCATTTTCCCATTTTCCAAAAAAACTTAACACATGCTGAGGCAATATAAGTGTATTCATACCCACTTGAGTGTTAACTTCTTTAAAAAAAAAAAAAAAAAAAAAACGGTGAAAGCCTGACAGCTACCTACCCATTTCAGATAAGAATCAATTAACGAAAGGAAAAGGGCATATTTTTTTCGATTTTGAACTGTGTATTCAATAGCGATATGCATATACAATATACATATTCAATTAAATTAAAGCAATTGCTAAAATAACAGCAATCATTATCAGAAAAATAAAAAACCATCTTAATATACATAAACCGTCGCTTTATCTACAGTTCGTTGACTCTAGAAAGGCCAGTGACTGTGACAATAGAGAATAAACTTCACTTGCCCTACGTAGGAGCGCTATACCAAAAAAAAAAAAAAAACTTTATTCTTTTTATTAAGATAACCCACTATAGATAGAAATTTTAGACTTTTTCCAATATTTTAAAAACATTCCTTTTTTGCAATGAAAAATCTATGATAAATATGTTGTCAAAGATAATAAAAGCATGGTTGGTTGAGAGAAAAAGTGAGTAAACCGCTTATCTAGAACCAAAAAGAGCGGGTCAACCGCGACATACATAAATGAGGCAGAAAAGTCAAGTACGGGTCATGTTAATAGTAGGGTAGAGTTGCCGAAAGTTAAATCTCAATAGCAGAAAGCGTAAACGATTGTATGGAGTGTGGGCGTAATGGGAACCTTAGGATACATAAGGAACTTACCAGCTTTTAATGTTATAAACAAATAAGATGGTTTGTTGAATTTTTCTCTACCTTATGTGTAAGCTCCTCACATTTGTGTCGAACTTGATTCGCTTCCATAATTCACTTAAATTGATTTACTTGAGATAGAGAGATAAGAGAGCACCCTGCGGATTTATTGAACACAAGGAGAAATTAGATAAGCCTCCAACAATACAAATGAGAATAAAAATAGCCATTAAAAAACCTAAACTCCTCCTTCTCCTGTCCTCTTCTAAACGACACTACAATACGTTTCCGGTTTGAAGACGTCAATATCTCTTCATTCACAAAGAGAAGCACACATTTTCGTCATTTTTTGATTATATGCATTGCCAAAAAGTATAATTAGTTTAAATGATGTATGTAATTGTATTTTTTTATTATTTTTTTTTTCAACATATTTCTTAACATTTCAGTGTCTTGCCTCTTATAATTAACTATTAATATCTTTTTTTCTTAATAGAATTGATAATTAGTGTTTTGTTTTATAGTAAAAATCATGGATTGAAATTAATTTTTTTTTGTTTTACTGTTTCGATTTGACCGTAGAATCGTACACGAATGATTCTAGTTTTGAGTTAAGAGTCTTTAAATGTTTGTCTTTGTTTTTGGGTTAGTTAATTGTTGTATGTATTATTACTTTTATAACTTTATTACTTGCCATTGCTCTGCCAATTTTGTTTGAGACTAAAAATACTTTTAAATACTAATTTCTAAATTTACGTTTAAAATATGATTTCATTTTGTTATTCTATTTTGTTTGTTTTTTTATATTTTATTTCATTTCTTTATTTTGTTTTTTTTTTATTTTTATTAATTACGCGTTACAAATAATAATATTACTCGTATATATTTGGTATATATATTTTGTTTTTTTTTTTTTTTTTTATAAATATTCTTTTTTTACAAACTTAAAAATCTTATTTAAGTAGTGTTTTGTTTTCTTTTTCTATATAAATTATAAATATAATATAATGCATGTTGGTTTTTCTTGATGTTGTTTTTATTTTTGGAGTCATGATTTTGTGTTTTTTTTTGTCCTTAATTTACCGATAATGATGAACAATGGTAAGGCGACGAGTCTTTTACCTTTAAATGCATAATTGCTCGATTCTTTTGTTTGTTTCAGTTTCGTTTTGTTTTATTTTTCTTTTTGTTTAAATTTGCAATATAGCTTATTATGTTTTTGTTGGATAAAAGTATCAATATGTGGTTGTATGTTATACTGTTATTTTTGGTAAATCAAAATAATTATATATTTAATTGCTATATAAAAGAATATATATAATATATGTTATGTATCCACATGAATGTGTGTGCTTTCCTTTTTAAATATGTATGCATACACATCTGATTTCAATTTGTAATTTTATACCTCGCTTATTTTTGGTTTTGTTCTGTGTGTTTCTCGTTTTTTTTTTATACAATTTACTGTCCAAAGTTTTGGTTATCGTAACATTTTTGCTTGTAGCTTTGAATAAAAAAAAATTATGAATTTGTTTTTATGTATTTTGAATGTATAAGAAATAATTTAATGCTTTGACAAATATTTATGTATAAATTTGTTATAGAGATTATGTAGATAAACTTATAAATTCAGACCAAATGGTGAGTTTTCAGATCTGGTCCTGTTCCTGATGTCGCTGAAGTTGATGATGAACCTGAGGAAGCTGTTGATGATGATAATGATGATGTAATGCTACTATGTTCCCGAGGCACTACCGGTCATCGGCGATCGTCTTTATAGATTTTATAATTGATATTATTTACTTAATTATTTCAAATAAACATTTAACATTATAAACAATTAATTTTCAACATGAGAAAAATCATAAAACAAAATTCCAAAGTTGTTCCAATTCACGCAAACAAAAATTAACAAATTTATCTACTAACTTAAAAGTTAAACAAAAATATGAATAAAAATAAACATGATTTTTTTTTTTACCAAACAGGTTTTTCAACTTTAACACTTGCTGTAGCATTGAGGAAAAAAAAAATAATTGAAGAATATTATATAACGACCCATTCTCGACAAAACACCGTGAGCGACATTTTCATAATTTCTAAAAATTTTATTTTATTTTAATCTTAAACCCCATTCTCGTTTTGAATGTTTGAGTAAATGAGCTTATAATCCAAAAAATACAATAAGTATTGTTTGAGGTAACCAAAAATGAATGGATATTTCTCAAAAACAAACAAAATTCACGCTACGGCCCTGATTACATTTTTTAGTTAGTACACTTAAAATTATCTAAAATAGACTTAGTAAGAAAACCAAACAAGTGCTTTAGGCACTTAGAAGCAGTTATGTAAAAATTATTGAACGAATTGATTGTTCACCGAACAGGATCATTAGGCAATATAACGAAGAAAACCGTACGTTTGAATGTTTAACATGGCTACACCAGGCTTTCTATAAATAAATGTAAACTCTGTGTTCTAAATTTGGAATTCTGTTGCAAGAATTTTCCAAACCAACAAAAGAAACCGTTACCTAAAAAGGTAGGAACTGAATTGTCAATTTAATGAAATCGCTAGTTCGGAAAAAGTGTTACACAAAGAAAATAGATTCACCTCCAAGAACTATAAATGATGGCACCTGAACCTGAATCTACAATTCAATGGGGTAACGTCTTTGGGTTTTGAAGAAACTGAACACATATGGTTAAAATAAGCAACGAGATCTATAAATATTCTTTTTCAATTACTATTACAATACGATATTTTATGAAAGAGCGTTACGATGAAATATACTCGTAGCATATATTCAGCGAGTTTTTGAGAAAAATTAGAGAAAATAATGGAAATTTATTTATGTACTCAGCTTAAAAAAAAAAGAAGCTATTTTTGCCATTTTTTTTTCTGTTACGATGTTTTGCCGGGAATGGCTTTTCTACTTTTCGAAGGAGCAATAACTTTGAAGCTAAATAACTAAATTTGAAGCGGAAATGCATTTTTTACAAGACAAACCCTTTAACTGAAGGAGGTTGTTGGTTGCTCAAGACCTGAATGATAATTATGGATTTTTTCGTTTGATCATAATTTTTCAGAATGTGAAACGTTACAGCAATATAAGATACGATACCTACTACAAAAGAATACAAAAGATCCTACTACAAAAGAAGAAAAATTTCGCAACGCAGATATAATAGACATGTCATAAAGTACATACTGATAAACACGTGTGCAATATTCTTTTTGTTAGTAGTTTACAATATTTACAATAAATAGTAAGTGCAACAAAAGGTGGAGTTTTAAAAGGGCACACCATTTACAAGGACTAAAATGCAAGAATTTTTATGAATTTTTTTCAGGTACACAATTTTTTTTTGCAATAATACATTTAAAAAGATGGACTGTTGAAGTCAGGCTGGTGGTTGCCGAAATGGCAATTTGTGGGCGTTCTAGACAGTTTTCTTTTGATCTGAAACAGCCCAACAAAAAAAAAATATAATTAATATATGTTTTTGTCGTCGATGAACCTCTAACAAAACTAAATTTTAAAAAGAAAACTAAACATAAACATAAAACAATTTAACCAAAATTTCAGTTTTGCATTTTGACAGTTTATTATGTTACTGATGAGATTTAGGAAAAAAAAATAAGTTAATTGGTTGCTTGGTTCCTTTGTAATCACCCCCACCGACCTCAAAAAAGGGTTTTTGAGAAAATCACATTTAAAGTTTTGGTAATACAAAACTTTAATCTACTTTGAATTAAGCCTAATCAGGAATGTCAGGTCCATATAAAATAATACGCTGTTAGAAGAACGATAAATAACAATCATAATATTGGGTGCACCGAAAGACGATTTCTCCGAGTGCGCTCTCATAGCTTTAAAAGGTTATATTTTAAAAAATATACTGAATTTCTTCATAATATTTGGAGAGATTATATAATCAGATATAATCAAAATTAATTAAGCAAAACAAAAAAAAATCAAAAAAACTGACTTTGTAAATGGAGTGCCCCCTTAATACAGTTGACGTCCAGTATAACGAATGCTCGATATAACGAATTTCCAATATAACGAATCAATTTTTTTTTTCCATTAATGGTTCTATATAACGAATGGTTTAAAAATTTTACGCTCGATATAACGGATGCCTTGCAAATTCTTAGATATTTATAAAAATGTTTCCAAATCGAGGCTTTCTACGAGAATTGGTGAATTCCCAAAAATGGAATGAGCGCTTTTTAAGTGGTTTCTCAAGAAGCGCAATAACAGCAATACAATGAGCGCGGTAGTTCTAATATGAAAAGTCAAGAATTTCATACGAAATTTTGTGAAGGATTATTTTGTGCCAGTGACGGTTGGCTTTCAAAGTTTAAAAAAATGTTTGGAATCCGACTTCTTAAGCAATCAGGTGAGAAATTGTCTTCACAAGTGGAGCTGGTTGAGCCTTCAAAAAACAATTAGCAGCCGTAATAAGCGAGAATCAGTTATCTGAGGAACGATATTCAACGCTGATGAAACGGGACTTTATTGGAAAATGTTGCCTGATAAAACGTATGTTCATTCAGGCGAAAACAGTGCACCATGGCGAAAGTTGCCAAAAGAAAGATTGACGTTTTTGGCGTGTGCAAATGCTTCGTGCACAAAAAAAACAAGACCGTTGATCATTGGAAAGGCACAAAAATCTCGGACGTTTCGCAATAAGGTGCTACCGGTGGATTACTCCCACTCTAAAAGTGCATGGATGAACGCTCAGATTTTTAAAGACTGGCTTTTCCATAGCCAAAAGCAACATAACTGATTAAGTTTTCTATAAAAATAAATGTGTGTTCCTTTCAGGTCGAGAAATTTTTGGATACTCAGAACTTACCAAAAAAGCATTGCTTATCCTGGATAATGCAGCGAGTCATCTACCTGCCAACGAACTTATAAAGAAAACTGATGAAGGAAACATAATGGGTAATGTTTATGCCATCGAACGTTACTCCTCTCATCCAACCGATGGTCCGGAATGCTATTCGGCTAGTTAAGTTGCACTATAAAAACAGTTTGCTTACAAAAATTGTAGCTACTGGTTCACAAAACATTATGGATTGCTTAAAATAGCTCGAGGTATGTGACGCAGTTTCTTTAATTGCCCTGGCTTGGCAGAAAATATCAGCAGAAACATTACAAAAGTGCTGGAGAAATGTTTTAAAGAGCAACTTTAAAGATGTTTATGAAGAGAATGGAATTCCATTGGCAGTATTAATAAAGCAGGATGAAGTTTTATGTTTGAGACAAACACTCAGTCTAACTAACAACAAACTTTTTCGGAGGTAGGTTTACAAATTTCAATTGTTATTTGTTAATAAAACTAAAGTTTTAAAATCTATTTTAGTCTTCATTAACTGCTGATGAAGCTGTTCAGTTGAACAGTATCAGTTCAAAACAATATCGACTACTCAAAAAGACTTTTATTAAGAGAAATGCTAGAAGAGGCGGTGCAAAAAAGCTTGGAGGGAACCAAAAGGCAAATTAATATATTAAAGACTTCTTTCCCAAAGCATAATGGTTTTGTTTACCAAAAACTTATTAATTAATTTTTATTCTTATAAATAAATACATAAATTTCATTGTAAAAATCACTTGTTTTTTATATTCTATTATTTAGCAAAAAAAAAAGACGATCGATTTAACGAATTTTTCGTTATAACGAATGACTTTGCATTACATAATTCGTTATACTGGACGTCCACTGTATACACCATACTAATATGACTAATCTAGAGCTCGAAAATGTAAGAATGCTAAGAGAGTCGTGTACGAGTAGTTGTTCCGAAACCAAAATTTTGGGCAAAACAGAAAGTGGATCCTTTAAATATTGAATCCAGATTTTCCTGCAGTTCGTGATGAGACAAGGAAAGGATTTCGTGAACAACTTGTAAATAAAAGTGCAAAAGGAAAAGCTAGTGCCATTAGCTCATATACAAATAATTTTGTTCCAATTAAAGATAAAGATCTTAATGTACCTATATAAGCGAAGAATTTGTCTCAATGTAAAGTAACGCGGTTATTTGCCGCCTCCAACCTAATCAACTATTGGGACTTACTTCTGCTTGCTTGCTTCAAGGAGTGGAATAAAACTTTTGTGTTTTACGGTTGGTAGCTCCTTGTTTAGAATTTATAAATAACAGTCGCAATTAGTCAATATGGAACGATACGATGTATAAAAAAACACCGTATATTAACTTTTTTTTTTTTTATACAGCTGAAACAATTTGCAAGCTTTGTCCAGAACATAAATTGCAATTGATACGCAACCGTGTATTGCAATGAGCTCCCTACAATAAATTATGATAAAGAATTCACAACTTTACTCATGCAATGTTCAACTTACCCAACGTCTTCACAATGGTTTTTACAAATAACAATGTGAAGGTGACCACCATTTGGCAAAAAAACAATTCACATAAATTTTATGTAATCGAATGAATTTTAGTACAATGACGCACATGATATATGTAATGTAAGTACAATATTCAAAATACATGTATTCAAAAAACAATGATTTTGTTGGCAGAAAAATTCTTAAAACAGCCAGAAGTGCCCTGGGCGCCTTGCGAATCTTTTGTTGGAAAATATGGAAAGAAAATGTGTCAGATATTTTTTCCACTAATGTAGAATGAACCACCAGAGAGATATATTTATCACTCCATCATTTTGTCAGATAAGATGAGCCCGAGATATGCCGTTTGTCAACTGGAAGCGTTTCATTGGCAGCCAATTATTAAGTGGTTGCCACATGTAAAAAAAATGTATATTTTTTTTGTATTTTAATGCAAGAATTCAGCCCTTACTAACGGCCTACATAAATCTAATTCAGGAATTTAAATATTACGTTATCCTATTTAGAAAAACAGATTAGTTTTCCGGATTGGCAAAATAGGTTTCCTACAATGTTGTTTTGAAAATTGAATACATAAACTTTGATACTGCGAGATTATACCAAAACACAAAATGTTTTCCGATATAACTTCAAGCTGCCAAAAATCAGCTGATGGCAAACTATTAAAAATCCAAATTTCTGACTTTAAAAAACTTTCCTTCAATCTGGCCTGGGTGGGAATAACAAAGCACGACCAAGAGTGCCTTGGCCTACAAAGACTATGGTTTGGCTCTACAACAATATTGTCACCTCTATTTTATTTATATTTACATATGCCTTTGTTTAAACGAAATGTAGGCTTAATGCCTAAATCGCTACTAAAACTTTGTTATAAATAAAATAAATATCTCAAAAACTATTAATTAAATTAAGAAGTATTGGTCACTTTCGTATAAAGTATAGTATAAAGAAAAAAAAATTAAAAATAAGGTACTCAGATGTAAATGACGCTGGTTTGGGGAAATTTCGTGTACTTCTTAAGTTTAAACAATAACATTGAAAAGACAAAAAGAACATTCACATCTGAAGACGGTTACAGTTTCGAATAAAAATAAATATGAAGAAGTGTCCTCTTAACAGTATTGCACTGTCGATTTTGCCAATCAGAAAGGAGAAAACTTTACAAAGAATCAGTTTTAGAGTAGGAACTCTCAAATCTGGTTTTTACTAAATATTTACGATGATCAGGGTTATTTCAAATAATGTGTTGTAGATTTCAGAACTGCGGTACAACATAAATATGATAAGTTCTTAAGCAATCAAATCTTACTCGGAATTTTATAATTATTCATTATAATCGTATTATTGAACTGAAAATCTATAAAACTAAATAATATTTAACCCATTTGTGAGCTGTTATGCTGTGTAAAAGCTGAATTTGTTGTAAGCAACTTTAATTTATTAAATATTTCTTAATTTGAAATAAGCAAAAGCCAAAAGTATTCTATACTTTACACAAGTCTACATACGTATCTCACATATGGGTTAATTAATTCCAATAAAGAACATTTCCAACAAACTGGACAAAAGTTTCGCCAAAATATTATAACGTACACAACTGCACAAGAACAAGTAACTGAAAAACATACCTAAACGCTTGTATTTGGTGCTTATTCACTCACTCTGAAAACTATTGAGAAGGAATCCCGAATATCGGGGATGGACTAAAGAATTGAGAAACATCGCTTGACACCGGACACGATATGTACAAGATACCTATAACACAGATTAAAGGTTCGAATTAGGAAATTAAAAAAAAAAATCTAATCTCTAAAACAATATCAATATGATAAATACAATAATAATTTTTGACTGACACTTCATCTGAAAGCAAATGTAAAATAACACATTGCGAATTATACAGAAAGTGAATTCAAAATGCTAAGTTCTCGTTATTACTTAAAAATTGTAGAAAATAAATCTACTTATAAAAATAAAAGTAAATTTAAAATATTTGTAAATAAAATGAATGAGCCGAATTAAAAAAAACGGAATTTAAGAATAAAAAAAAGCGACAAAAAAAAACCAACCAGCTATAGAGTAAACAGCTTACCATGACTCTGTTGTTCTTGATGTTGTTGCTGCTGTTGCGCTGCTGCTAACGCTGTCGCCGCTGCCGCTGCTGCTGCTGCTGCAGAAGCCGCCGGCGATGATACCACTATACTACCGGCGGTATTTGTGCCTTCGTCCGTTGTTCGTTTAAAGAAATTATGTTGCAAGGCATAGTACGGTGTGACACGTGTTTTTGGATCAAAATCCAACATTCGTAGGATTAAGTCTTTGAATTTTAAATAATCTGCCACTGAATGACCAGGCTCATCTAAACGTCTCCCGCCTGGTCCACCTGTTTCTACACCCAGAATATCGTGCAATTTTCTCGACCCTGGCGGTTTGTACTTACGATGCACACTCTTCTTTAACACATAACCATCTGGAACAGTTCTATCGAAGAATTTTCGTGTCTTGTGCGCTTGATCGAGCAGATACTTAGGTGGCATGCCTAATACTTCGACAATTTTATTCATTTGATCGACCTCATTGCAGCCAGAAAATAATGGTTCGCCAGTATGCATTTCAACCAATATACAACCCAATGACCACATATCAATAGCTAGGTCATATGATATGCCAAGCAATACTTCCGGCGATCGATAGAAACGTGATTGGATGTATTGGTATATCTTTAAGTAAACATTATAATGAAAAAAGTAAATCACTGGGAGGAATAGTGTTATGTATTTCAATTACTTACCCGTTGTCCCAATTGACAAGAACTACCAAAATCGACAATTTTGATCGCCGATCGTTTTGGATTACAAAGTAAAATATTTTCGGGCTTAAGATCACAGTGTATTATATTCAGTCCTGGTGTACTCAGAAAGAGTAAAGCAGTGCACAGCTGTTGGGCGAACTTTCGCGTAAGGTTTAATGAAACACCACGGAAATTCGTATTCCGTAATAGATCGTATAAATTATAGGAGAGTAATTCGAAAACTAGACATAAGTGATTGCGCCACATAAAATGTCGTTTTAGTTTTACTGAAATCAAATAAAATATATTATATGATTAAAACATGATTGTACTATAATTTACTATGTAATAAATTTTGTCACATAAAGTTACCATCTGAGCTTTTCCAATTTAGCAATGATTATTTGAGATGAAACAAGGCAAAAAAAAGCCTTAAAGGAATTCGAAATAATGTTACTTGTACATACTATTTGTTTTTTTTTCTTTTCTTTTGCTAAAATAAATAGCATGCAATTTTTGTTAATAGAATATCGTATCGGAATACTAACAATTAACCTTAAAAAATAGAACTACATTCTATACGAAACTGGTGGGAATTAGACTTTTCGGGGTATTTTTAGTCTACATTAAGTGAGATGAAGTCAGAAAAGATTTAATCGCATTTATGAAAATTATTCGTTCCTACGATAAAAGACTTAAAATGATAAGCGTATGCTGTCGCTATATATGAAAGTGTAGTTGAGCAGCTGGGCCTGTGAAAATTCAACGAAGCCCACGAACGCGAAAATAGATATAATATTTTTTGTTGACCGGGTCGATTGAACGATACCTTATCGACGTCTAGTAAGTTTCCTAAAAAAAGAGAAGGTTCAGCAGAAGTCTTTTCGATGGAATCAAAGGCAATGTCTAGATCGCACATGGCATACCGTATATTTCGACTTATACGAAGGCTAGGCCTATAATATTCAGTGACCTACTCCAGAATATCGGCCACACTGAAATTTACGTTCTGCCTTACCACAGCATAACTAATTGATTGTTAACTAAATTAATCACATTGCGATCGCTGCAAGATACTCTTTGAGTTTTCTGCATGTTGAGAAAGTTCGAACAGTTACCTTGTTATGGCTATAATGGATAATCCCAAATCAAGAAAGTACTATCGGATAGTTTGACGTCGCTGCTGGCAATAAGTGCAGAAAACAAAACGAAACCAGCTTATGAATATTATTATGATAAAAAGAAACAAGAAGAGCGTGAACGATAAAATTGAGAAATGATATTTCAGAGGAGATGTTTATAAATGTTACCAACTAACATGACAAGGAAACAAAAGACGAACCATTCAACTTAACATATTATAAATAGAAGATGATGAGCAACCGGCCCACTTACCTGGTTATGCTTTAATATGACCATATATAATGCCGCTACAGTACACGGTCCACATTAGCCGTATAATTTTTCAAAACAGAGGGAGAAAACTTGACAGGAAATATTCCAATGAATTTAATCCCAACATCGTTTGTCTGGACAAAGATATTTTGTGAATTGTGAAAGATGAACAAGGTACAAGAGGAACAAACTTTCAGAAGTTAGAGTAATTAAGTAATTACATGTTTGCCTACTCCGATGATATAGTTAAAATTGAGCATATCGTCTTCATAGTCGAGAACAACTCGTTCTCGTACTAGGCTTATGAATAAAAACAACTTTGAATGATTTCTCGGCCCGGTCCGAGATTAGTTGATTGCAAAGGAGAACAATGGGCTTCCACCTATTGGGAAGAGAACGAGTATACAGACTTGGATTGCTGCAATACATAGAGTGCACAGACAGAATCGCCATGTTCGGACTATCCCCGAAGAAGAACGTAGGAGAGCTAACCAAACTTGCTGCACGTAAGTGGAGACGTCTAGCAATCGATCTAGCTTCTGGAGATGCTTGTTAGATGAGGGCCAGATACACTTCGAACTAAAGCACCATACCATATCAAAAAGTTCCCGGAATAACCACCGTGTGGCGCTCCCATTGTTCCGATTTGAGTTCTGTTTGTTTTGTTAAGTTGGTAAATCTGTTGTTGACATTCCCTCTAAATCTTAGCGTCATAGCTTGACATTTGCAAAAGTTATGTAGCCAAGAGTAAACCTATCTCTGTATATGTTGGCTATTTTTTACAATTTTAGAAATGAATTTAAATTTGCAACAGCAAACTTGTTTTAAATTTTGCGTAAAAAATGGATTTAATGGTGCGCGAACGTTGCAAATGTTGGAAAAGTGTTTCAGCAAAGACTCTCTAAAGAAAACGGTTGTTTACCAGTGGCACAAGCGGTCCAAAAGTGGTCGTGAGTCAATAAAAGATGGTGAACGCAGTGGCAGACCATCGTCATCGAAAACCGACGAAAATATTGATGAAGTAAAAGAAATGCTGATCAATAACCACAAATTAACCATCAGAGAGATAGCGGAAGACTTGAACATTGCCTATGGATCCGTCCAAGACATTTTGGTTTCCGTTGTGTAGCAGCGAAGTTGGTGTCAAAAGACCTCAATTTCATCCAAAGAAGAGACCGTGTTAACGTCGCAAAAGAGATGATTTGCAAGGCTGAATCCGATCCCACATTCATCAAAAGGATCATTACTGGAGACGAGACGTGGGTTTATTAGTACGACACGCAATCAAGACATCAGGCAAGTGAATGGCGTTCCCCAAATGAGCCGAGACCAAAAAAACTGCGTCGTTTTCAGTCAGAAAAGGAGGCACTGCTCACGGTTTTCATGGATTACAACGGTGTAGTGCATCATGAAATTTTGCCAGAAGGCCAGACAGTAAACAAAGAGTATTATTTGGGCGTTATGAGACGTTTACGTGAAGCAATTCGCCGAAAGAGACCAGAATTGTGGGCAGAAAACTCGTGGATTTTGCACCATGATAACGCACCATCGCACAGTGCCATCATTAACAGCCACCGAATTCACCTGATTTGGCTCCCTGTGACTTATTTCTGTTCAATTGAGTTAAAAAACCACGACGGGGAACGCGTTTCAGCAGCCGAGAGGAAGTAATGGAAAAATCGCAGGAAGCACTGATGGACATACCGAAAACCGAATATAAAAAATGTTTCGAGGATTGGATCAAGCGCTGGCATAAGTGTGTTGCACTCGATGGGGATTACTTTGAAGGGGACAATATAGATTTAGATGAATAAAGTTGTATTTTTAATTTTCTGAATAAATTCCGGGAACTTTTGGTATAACTGGTGGTATAAGCACATGAGCACATAAAAAAATACCTCCACACATGCTTTTATTTACGGATACTTAACATGCAAATATGTTTGAAATCCTTTTATGCTAGGTTGGTATTCAAAGCATTTCAACTACAACTATATTAGCAGACTTCATTGAACAAAAATGCATCGTTTTTTTCCTTCGAATTCAAATGAAAACATGTTTACTTACCTATATAATATTTGTTTTCTGCATCGGCTCGATTCATCATTTCAAGCAATTTAACTTCTATTTGTGCCTGATTTAGGAACGGTTTTTTATTTTTAATAATTTTTATTGCCACATGACACTTTTCTTCATGGTCATATGCCTTTACTACTTGCCCAAAACTACCTTTGCCTGTAAAGAAAAATAAAAAAATAATTATGAATAAACTCCAACTCAAATCGATCAATTAGTCTTTTAAGTAAACCTTAACCAAATGTGTACAATAATTTGCATTGAAATAAATTCATTGCAGTTTCAAAATTGAACTTATACAATATTCTATAATCTATAAGATTAGGGTCTTCCAATTGGGAATAGCCCTGCACCACAACTGATGGTAGCGCTAGTACCAACAATAGCAACAGCAGCGGCAAACAGTTGCTGTTTTAAGTATTATACCATAAATGTTCAGTATGCCATTATGGAAGTGTAAAAAAAAGAAGAAAAATAATACATATTGGAGAGAAGAAAACATCCAGATGATAGTACGGCGGTATGCTGCAAATTGCTGTGGACAATTATCTCTTAATATTTACCGACCGTGAACGAAAGAACAAAATGTCACGTACCGGACCTTCATCTTTAATGCAATGAGTGGAGTTCAACTTTACGACAGATGGTAACTTTATAAATCTTACACAGCATGCGGCGATAACGTCAAGGATGAAAGTATAGTCAGAGCAGGCACGAATGAAAGGGCGGCGGAGGCAAATTATTAGGACCGCACTAGGGACAAAGTTGTTTTTTTTTCTCATCATCGCTGGGGGTTAGGGTTACGGACGTCGTGTGGAATGTGTTATAGGCTTACTGCTTTTTTTAATTCTACCTCATATAAGATAAGAAGTAAGTGCTGTAAAATTTGAAATTTCCATATACAATGATACAATGTATGTCGAGTATGAGTTCATCTATAGTTTCAATTGATCTTTAAACTGAGTTACATATTAATGTAATTTTTCTTATCCATCTCATTCTTCACTTATCAAAGACATTCGACCTTCCATCAATTTTACAATGTAAGCAAATACATTCGCATCTCCCAAAAATGCATACGCTTAACTCAACTAGATCCCATTAATTTTGTGAAGTAAGCGGGGTTTTACCAAAACTCACTCGTTTTCTGTTTTCATTGCCACTAACTTGGATTGAATCCGGATCTGATGACCTTAAAACTTCAAGAATTGGTGATATCCTTGCCGTTTTCAGAAAAAATCTCGCTTCTACAATATAAATATTACTCTATTCGAAGCAATATGAACAATCCAACCATGTTGACTACTTTTTGTTTTTCTATCAGGAATAGGGATAAGTTCGTCAAATATTTGGAATTTGACTTTAGACTTAATGCGTCGTTGTATCTGCTTATTTTCCCTATGATTCGTTACTGCCGCCACCATCAGAGGCCTCTAAGCTCAGGAGAAAACAAAAGCTTAAGGAAGCTGTTCAGAACATGAAGGGCACCCTCGCCAAATGTTTCGAAATGGAATGTCTAGCTAGTAAGCAATCCTGTAGATCGCCCCATTCCTTGGTGGAATGCAGACCTGCAGCGTCTTCGTAAAAAATCCAGAAAACTTCTAACAGGTCACTTAGGACTAATTTGGAGGAAAAATGGAATCTTTACAGAACAAAGCAAAACGATTTTAAGAGGCTCATTCGGACTTTGAAGAGCACCTCTTACAAAGCTTTTTGCGAAAAGATCGAAACTATCATTGAAACCAGTAGGCTGGTCAAAGTCCTCAAAAGGGTAAGATCAACCAGGCTGGAACCACTCAAAAAATCTGACGGTACCTATAATGAATCGAAAGCAGGGATTCTCCCTGTCATGCTTGAGTCTCACTTCCTAGGTGACCTAATCGGAACTAGCTCACAACTAGCCCCTGTCAACGAAGTTGGTAGTGAGCTGAATAACACAACACGCCGTAGCAGGTTGTGGTGACGGATGAGGCGTATGAGACGTATTCGGTATACCTGGCGAACAGGAAACCGAAAATCGGAAAGGAGGACTACTCGAGTTTCAGACCTATAAGCCTGACTTTCTTCATGTAAAAAAGCATCGAGAGAATGATCGAGATCCATGTGTGCAAAACCTCTGTCACCAATGCAAAACGTCTACCAACGCGGAAGAGAGTACGCTTTAGAATTTGGTAGGCAGAATTGAAGGCGCACTCGACAAGAAGGTATACGCCTTGGACATTTTCATCGACGTTGAGGATGCTTTCGACAACGCAACTTTTGATGGCATGTGTAACTCGACCAGATAACACGGCGTTGACGAATCACTAGTTTTATGGATAAAAGCAATCCTGGTGAATAAGACATTGGACACAGGATGCTGGCTGTGGACAATATGTGGTGGCGGGGGTAAACGGGAGTTGCCCGCAAAGCTGCGTTTTGTCTCCGCTGCTATGGTTCTTGTTGATCGTCTCACTGCTCAACGCGCTCAAAGATCTAACGTCCATGCACAAGCATACGCGAATGATGTAGCTATACTGTCTGTTGGATCGTGTCTAGCGTCTAAAGCGCGGGCAACCCTAGACGTGGTCGACGACTGGCGCAGTATAATGGGCTTTCAGTCAATACTCGAAAAACTGAGGTTGTTCTCTTTACGGGAAGGAGGAAGTTGCCTGGTCTGACCCATCTAGTGGTTAAAGGCATCACCATCCAATTCTCCAAAGAAGCTAAGTATTTGGGAGTCATCCTGGATAACAAACTTCTCTGGACTAAACATGTTACGTCGAAAGTATCTAAGGTGCTGTGGGCCTTCTGGCGGTGCAGAGGAGCTATCGGCAAGACATGGGGCCTGTCGCCGAGAACGATCCTTTGGATTTACACGGCTGTGATAAAGCCAGTTATATCCTATGCGTCGGTTGCCTGGTGGAATAAGCTCTCGCGAAAATACGTGATTGCAGCTTTTACTAGACTTCAAAGAACGGTTTGTCCCGGATGCATGAGGGCTTTCCCCAGCACTCCTGGCTCTGCTCTAGACGCATTGATGAATCTCCAACCCCTTGATATTCATATCATGGGTTGCATTCTCAAAGCCATCTTCCGTCTAAAAAGAAGTGGTCTTTGGTACAACACGCACTGGAACTTTTGATGACCTTCCGCGTCGGCAGTCTTATGACTCTGGTCTTATGGATATGCCGTCCGATGCAATGACACCAGAACTGCTGTTGCGGAAAAAATACGATAACTACTTTCCCTGTGCCCAGGACTGGTTTCGGCTAGAATCTGAACCAAAAAAGGAATGCAGTCGGGTCTTCACGAACGGCTCCAAAACCAATATAGAATGTGGCGCTGGTGTCTGGAGGATGACAACGTTAGATTTCACTTCGCGTTAGGAAAGCTTTCATCTGTCTTCCAAGCGGAGAACCGGTGGAGGAGTTGAAGGGGTGAAGCATTTGCATCTGTAATGACAGCCAAGCTGCACTTAGAGACTTCCTGAACCCTCTTATGACTTCCAAGCTAGTTCAAGAATACAAGAAATCACTGAACACAGTCGAAGGCTAAATTTATTGACACTTGCCTGGGCCCGCAATGACGTGGTGGGTACTGGTACTGTAGACACCTTATCACTGAAGCGCTTGCTCATCTTTCTTTTAATACTGGAAGATGGACTAGTTCTTTGTCTGAGTGCTCTCTTCCGACAGAAAAAATAATTTCAAGCGTAAAGCGAGTCAAGATTTCGAGCGGGAAAGAGCTATCAGTGTCAAAATAACATGTGATTCAAAAAGAAACTTATATTTAGACCACCATATTCGATGAAAATAAATTATTTCATTAAGCGCTTTCTATCTTTAAATTTAAATAAAACAAAATGTATGTGAGATATCATCTAAATTTTTTATTCGTTTGAAAGGCCTATCGATGTCATTGTGTATGGAATATAACATCGTTCTAATGTCCACCGCGGCTTCTCTGGGTGGCGCGCATCCGAAATGCCAAATTTTCCATGACTCTGGCGCATAAATCAGGCTGAATTTGACCGATGGCATGGGTTATGTTGGCTTTGAAGGAGGCTGTGGCTTATTTGCATAGACCTTCGACTTCAGAAAACCTTACAAGAAAAAGTCTAACGGGGTCAAATCGCACGATCTCGGTGGCCAGTTCACATCACCTACACGTGAAATGACCATGCCCTTGCATCATTCGTGCAGAATTTCCAATGCGGCGTGAGCTGTGTGGCACGTAGCGCCGTTCTATTAAAACCACATGCCGTTGGTTTCCATTTCATCCAATTCAGGCCAAAAGAAATTGGTAATCATCGACCTATAGCGCTCGCCTTTGACGGTGATGGCCTGACCAACCTCGTTCTCAAAGAAATATGGCCCGATGACGCCGCCAGCCCAAAATCCACACCAAACAGTGACTTTTTCGAGATGTATTCAACACTCTTGGATTTCATGTGGATTGGTATCGTCCCAAATTTGACAAGTTTGTTTGTTGACGTACCCATTGTCCACCACACTGCGAATAGTCCTCTCGGTAGGACAATTATGGCGATCGTAAAATGGGCGAAGCGCGCGGAACATTGCCCGAACAAAACACCCATTTTGATTAAACAATTTTATCATTTGCACGTTTTGTTGAACGCTATGTCCGTCTATGGTGATTTGGAAAAATTGACTGAATAAATGACAGCCAATTTGATAGATGTAGCTTCAGCAATATAACCGCTATCAACTCCCTATTGGAAGACCATGTATATGTATAAGGTATATTCATTGATAACGCAACTTTTAAGGACATGTGTAACCAATAGTTTTTTTCTATTTGAATTAAGGGGTTATACGCAGTTAGAATTTTCAAAACGTTTTTTTTTTGTATTTTCGTAATGTACATATATATAGTATATCTGACTATATTCCCTGAAAATTTAAAATCGATCCGGTAAGTATTTTTCGAGATATACACCTATTTGTAAGGACGTCTCAGATGTTAAAAAAGTAGGCGGAGCACAAATCGGAGGAGCACCTGCTCTTTTCTTTCTTTGTGTTCCCAGGTATTCCAGGTGTTCCCTTATGAATAGTCCATTTTATTACTGATGGCTAACTCAAGTTATTTCTTGTACGAAACAAGTGAACATCATTTCAAACAGTTCTGCCACGTTGTTTTTAACTTTCTGTTCTCAGTTTTGGGCTTTTAACTCAATTAAATTGATTTTAAATATGAATTAAAATGCCACGCAAGTATACTAGAAAAGAAAGAGCAACTGAAAAAGTGTACTTATAACGATCTAAAATAAGGAAAAATAGATTTAATCCAAAAACAGCTGAAACAGATGAAAGTAGTTTTAGAGCGTCCGCGAAAAAATTCATACTACAGAAGGAGATTTTAGTTCCCCGTGATTCTTATATTGAATATAGAATTTTGAACTTTATAACAGTGTTTACAGCAATAAGTAATTTTGTAAGGTATAAAAGTTGTGACAGAGAAATACAATTTGAAACAGCTTCACAACGAGGTCTTGGTTTTAATATCGTTTTGCTGTGTAATAGTGTGAGGCTCGTGTCATAAATTCCAGTCCTTTTGTCAAGTATTCTTATGAGATAAACAGACGATTTATATTTGTGATTACAATTCTTGGAATAGGATTAAAAGGTGCAGCTAAATTCTGTGGATTGATGGACATGCCAGCTTGCTTGACACAAAATACTTATGACTTGATTATTGAAAATATTTACTCTTGTGTGAAAGTAACCACCAAGAAACTTGGTGCTGAAGCTTGTGCTGAAGAAAAAGATGCGACTGGTGAAAACAAAGGCGATGAAAGTTATCTGGCGATGAAACCTGGAAAAAGCTAGCATACACTTCCTTATACGGAGTAACATCATTGATTGGATATTATACAGGGAAAATTATCGATATTGCTATAAAAAGTTCGTACTGCAAACAATGTGAACTTTTGAAAAAGAAAACGAATACTGAAGAGTACAACCGTTGGCTAGAAGATTACAAAGATAATGGTTCTGCAAATCGTAATGGCTCTTAAGGAAAAATGGAAGTCGATGTAACCGTTGAAATGTTCGGGCGTTCAATGAGTACATTTGCCGTTCGTTATAAAAATTACATCGGTGATGGTGACTCCAAAACATACTCCCGGATTTTAAAAGCTAAGCCCTACGGTGGTATCAATTGGATCCAATGCCCATGCCTATATCGATAAAGAGGATGCAGAGCGCGTCACGATCCCTGGCTTGAGAGCGCAGGGGAGTACGCGAGAGGGAAAAATGGCTCGTAGACAACATCAACTCGAGCTACTAGAAGCTGCTGATGCTACGGAGGTCCTCTTATGGCGCTAGAATAGATGATTCCATGTAAGTAAAAAAAAATTTATCTATGTGTAGACTTCTTCTGAACCTTTAAACACGTTTTTCTCAAAAATATGTTTTCGAAGCCGGTGATCAAGATTTCTAAAAAACGGCTCAATCGATCGGTTTGAAATTTTAATACAACCTTCTCAGATATATTTATCAGGTATTGATCGAAGGAATAAGATTTAGGATAATTATTTCTACTTTTTTAAACAATTTTACGGGGCAATTTTGGTTGAAAATTCGAATTTTTTTTTTACGAAGCCGCCATTTTGTCAAAAATCAAAAATTTCGATTATTCCTTCGATCAATATACCTAATTTTATCTATCCACTAAAAGAATCTCTCGGGTTTTATGATTTCAGATGAACTAAACCAGACATATCGTGATCATCGCTGAACACTTTTTTTGGAGGACCCTCAGGAGATCGTCTGCAGGAGCACAGCAGATCAATATTTTTACAAATCATTTGTGCCATTATAAACTTAGATGTTGCCACTAAATGTACCTATACTTTTGTTTTTGTAGAATAAAATACCCTTTTAGAAAAAATTCATAAAAAAACCTATTTTTTCGTGCTTGCAACTGCGTATAACCCCTTAAGACAATGCTAGTGAACAAAATTTTCTTGAGAATGCTCACAATATGATAGCTAGTGTAAATGGAAGTGTTCGCAAGGTGGTGTCCTGTCTTCGCTATTATAGAATACATACATCTGTGTCCTTACAAGTGCAGTGCAGTGCAGTTGATGAAGATGTACCGTTTGTCGGATCACAACCCATACAATCGGCAATTGGTGAAAGGTTTCAGTTACAAGTATAAAGAGCTGATTGAGAAACTGAACTAACAAATGCTTGCATTTAGATAAATAGATAGATAGATAGATATATTTGTTATTTTGCATAATATAACTTACATTTAGTATTGCACATTTTATATTTAGAGATTTGGTCCATTTGTTACCTTACTACTAAAAAAGGAAAAGGTTTTGATACAAAAGGAAAAGAATAAGCATAAACAGTACAAGCGGAGGAAAGTTACTACAGAAACCTCCATGCAAAAAATCAAATGCTTGCATTTAAACGGGTATAAATAATAAGGGTGTTTGGGAAAATCGACATAGGTTAAAATATGTCTTCGGGGAAGCTGAAACAACCAGCAATAAATTTTTAATTAGCGCCAGTTTTTCTTTTAAAAGTGATAAATGTATAAAGTGCATACCATAAAGGCACACATCAAACTTGTTTTTATACACCTTTAAAAATTATATAAACTATTATTACGCCAAGTATAAGTATTTATTTTTTATCCTTATTTTGCAGAAAAATTTACTCGACTATTTTCTTTAGATAATAAAAGTTTGCAAAAACCACTAAACGAATTTTGTAGGCAATTTTCTCTTTATTTATTTCTATTATGCATTAACTGACGGCGCCAGCAAGTTTTGTTATTCAAACATTTTTCAGCACACGTGTAACATGCGATTGGCAAATGTGCATGACCATTTTAGCCCAGTTTTCCAATACATGATTATAGAAAGAAGTATGCTGACTCGTATTTACACGCATAAGGAAAAAAAGAAATACAATAAAACAAAAAAAGAAACCAAACTTAATTAGAAGAAAACACTTACCAATTAACGAATCAATTTCATATCGATCTAAGAACTTTTCCCCATTTTTAATAATATAATCGTGATTATCATCATCATAACCGTCATTATACAGTTTGCGTTCCTTTTTATTTGAAGAATCATCCTCGCCTTGCGTCTGTTGGGCTCGTCTTTTCTTTTTCGCATAATAAACCTGAAATACACACAAAAAATAATTTTTTTTATTAAAATACATTTTGATTTTTTTTATGTACAAGGTGAGCAGATAAGAACGATATGAAAAAAAAATTAATCAAAACAACAACGGTGTGAGATATAAAATTGATTATGACTTTTGAACCTACGTTCATGACATTATATGTGGAATAGAACATCATTCAAATGGCCGCCTCGGCTCCGCTGACTGTGCTTCAAGCGGTTTGACCAATTTTTGATGACTCGGTCCAATATTTGTGGCGTTATTTCGGCAATAGCGTGTCGAATGTTGGCCTCGAGCTCGTCCAAAGTGGTTGCCTTGTTAACGTAGACTAAGGACTTGACATAGCCCTGGAGAAAACAATCGAGTGGTGTCAAATCGCATGATCGCGGCTGCCAATTGATGAACGCTCGCCGTGAGAATAAAATGCATTTAAAACTAAAAAATGACCCAGTCGCCAAATTTCTCCACAACTTCGAGCGTTGCGTCGCTTGTATGACATGTAGCGCCGTTTTGTTGGAACCACAGCTCGGATATATCGATGTTGTCGAGCTCTGATCACAGAAACTGGTTTAACATAGCTCTATACCTGAGACTATTGACGGTAACGGTGTCTCCTTCCTCATTTCGAAAGAAATAAGGTCCGATAATGCCGCGCCATGACATAAACCGCACTAAACAGTCAATCTTTGTGGATTCATTGACGCTTGGCCGAACACTTGTGGATTGTAATGGCAATTTTGCTTGTTGACATAGCCGCTGAATCAAAAATGGGCTTCGTCCGAGAAGATGGATTTTTGGCCAAAATCCGGCTAAAAATTCCGGCGCCCAATTAGTGACCACACGGCGTTGCTTCTATGGTCGCCCGGCTTCAATTCTCGCCTCATCACAATCTTTTACCGATGTACGCCTAAATCCAACCGCAAAATAAGGCGGGTTGACTTGACTCTCTGGCGATGCCCAATTCAGCTGATCGGTACTGAATCGACATCATGATGACGACCGACCTCACGACGAAATTCGCATTGCGTATTTACAACTGAGCCGGAATTTCGATAATATTTTTTAATAATTTCCGCACGTTCGGCATGCGTAAAACGATGCATGATGAAATGGCAAACCTTGCTGAATATTTTGACATCTGAATGTCATTAGTAACTTTGACAGTTGCTGAAACATAACAATTGGAAAAACTATCATTGCTATCTGTCTATCTATCTATCAAATCACTCTAGTTAAAGAATGGTTGATGTTGAACTTTCAGTCTATAAAAGAAAAATTCGAGAAGGGTGTGTCTGGATGTGTACCAGACTGAGCAGTTTTTCCAAAAAAGAAAAGAATAAAAACTTCAAAATAAAATAAAAAGTAAAGAATTTAATGACAAGAAAAAAAGGTACTGACATTAAATATTTTTTTGAGGCCCAAATCAGTATCTGCTTATCGTTCAATTAAACTGAGATGATCACGGTTTAAAGTGCAAATCATCATCTTCGTTATTCGAGATAACAGTTTTGTGATCTAGGTGTTTCTCAAAACAGAACAAAAAAAAGATTAAAGCTATTACCAGGTATTACCAAATAGCAAGACAGGCTTGTTAAATAAAGTATCTGTCATGTTAATATCTGGCACATCATCCTTATCGGTTCCAGCTACAAATGTTGAAAACATTCTGGTAGATAACACATAAAGGGCTGATATCCTTGTAATCGGTCATACATTCATCCCCGTATTCTCGATTGAAGGTTTAGTGCATGATTCCCACCGATGCATCATATTTGAATAACTACGCGAGAAACCTCCCAATTACTAATTGCTCCTCGATAACTTGAATTAGTACCGAAATTAGCAATTTTCGTAAGGCCGCACTGGTATAAAAATTAAAAAATCTGAAGCTACATATGAGTATGTATGTACAGTTTGTCAAGTAATTGTTTTGAAAAAGCTACAAATTCATAATTTTTACCTTCTCCTTACAAAAAAAAAGTACTTCTTTGATGTTTTACTTAATTTTCTTTATGCATTTTAAAGAACAGTTATAAAATATAGTACATTTTAAAAACAATAAATTAAAATCAACAAGAAAAATTAGCCTGTCAAGAATTTATTATTCGTATTATTTCTATATAATTTGCGGCTACCATTATTCATTGTAATGCGCAGCCAATTTTATTCGACTCTGGTTTTTCATCTTATGTTATAAGGAGCATGGAATTATTATTATGTTACTCTTTAAACTGTTTTAACAAACTGCTATGTATATATATTTATTGAAAAACAAAATAAAAAATAATACATAAAAAGAAATTAAATAAAATAACGAAATCATTCATATATCTTACGACTATTCGTTCATGGCGGTGTATTAGTTGCCATGTCCCCATGTAAATGTCAAAAGAGCGAGTAATATTGGCAAGGGCAATGTTCTGTTCTCAGATTCTGGATGCTGATGAAGAGAATGAGGAAAATCGATGAACAAGCACAAATACCAGCGTATACCACTCGTTTTGTTACGCTATATTTGTGAAAATGTTCTTAGTGCGAATGTGTGAATGTATAAAAAAATTACTTGGGAGAGAAAGTACCACCAAAGAATCAACAGTAAAAAGGATGAAATAATAGAAAACCGCGTTATAAGCATCCGGCTGACAGCAGGGTGAATTTGAATTTGAAATACTGAAATACTGTTGCAAAAAGGGAGAAACAGGATAAGAAATTATACAAAAGGGAAAAAGCGAAAGTTCAGGGATGTTGTAATTACTGAATGAATTTGTGAATGAAAACTTAGCAAAGCTAACCAACTTGAAGTACTTATATTAAAAAAAAATATATATATATATATATTAGTACGTGGCGAATTTTCAGATATTAGGTATATACATATGTATACACTATTTATGCATTATTTTTTCTGACAACAGTTATCTTAAAAAACTCAAACAAACTACTTTGTTCTGTTATCAAGAAATTAATGTTTTCTGAATTGAAACTTTTTTAAAAGAAAATAAACGGGACTAATGAAAAATGATGTTTTTATGATAGCCATTTAGCATAGGTACAATGTACATATGTACTCGTAACACATATGAAGGGTGTTTCGGATAATGTGTCGAAGATTTGACATATTTTGAGAAAAAAATCGTATAGGTAGGGGGAGGTTTTCAGCAAAGTCTTAACGCTGCCCTGTTTTGACCCCTATTGAAAATAACATCTTTCAAATTCATGCGTGCTTGGTAATAAATGGGGTATCACTGAACTCGTAATTTATGAGTACCTTAACTGTTTCAAAGTAAATGTCACCCTAAAATTAATGTGTCAAAAGTTATTGAAGACCAAAAGTGATTTTTTTTTTTTAAATTAATACTCTGAATTTATCATAATTTTTTTTTGGAAAAAAAATGGTATTAACCCCACTTTTCGCAACTTTGGAACGTGTAGCTAGTAATTTCTAGATACCATCCAACTTGTTCAAACTATCCCACTCAAAAACGGGGTATTCTTTTACAAGCCCTATAAAATTAATTATTGTACAACAGTACACCATGAAATGTCCGATTTTATAGTAAAAATTTAAAAGGCAATATCATTTGTTCCGTAAATTCTTATTCAATTCAAATAGCATTTATGACATTCTTCTAACGTGATACAAGGTCAAATATTCCTTTTTTGTAGAAGTGCTGACTTTTTGAGGTAATGAAATCTTCAAAGGCTTTTATGACCTCTGCTCGGTTTCGGAAGACCTTCTGCCGGCAAAAGAAATCCAGATTGTGGAAAAGATGGTAATCCGTTTGGGAAATATTAGGAGAGTACGGTGGATGCGAAGAATTTCAAATCACAACTGCAACAGTTTTTGCACCGTTACTTGTGTGGTAGGATTGGTCCCTTCGATGTCCACCAAATTGTTACCATAACCTTTTTCGGGTGAAGATCGGGTTTGGGGTTGTGTTTTGGCTTTTCGTCTGCCCAGATATTTTAAGATTATCATATAGTATCCACTTTTTATCACAGGTGACTATCCGGTTCAAAAACGGTTCAGTTTGGTTTTTTAATGTAAGCGATGCGCCGTAGTTTTTGGGATTCGTTCAGTTCATGGGGTACCCACTTATCGAGTTTCTTTACCTTTCCTATGAGAGAAAGGTATCAACTTATTGAGGATACTCCCATGCTTTGTGCAATCTCCCGCACCGGTTTTGTTTGATCCGCATCCACCGTTGCTCTTAAAACATCGTCGTCAATTAACGTTTCCGGCTTTTTGAGGCTGAAATTTCCCGAACAGAGCTTTCTAAACCAACGTCGTATAGTGAGTTCGTTTAGCGCAACATCCTCAAATACGTCATTAATGTTTTTCATTGCGAATGATGCATTATATCCCATTTTAAATTCGTAAAGGAAAAGGTTTCGAATTTGAACTGCCGACACAATGGTAAATAATTCCTAGAAAAAAAATAACGGTACTTGTAACGAACCCTAAAATTCTCACACTTGACGCACACGCACCACTTTATTTTATAAAAAAGAAAACTTAACGTTCTGGCACAGAAGTTCACTCGAGAATTTCTTATTTCCGACTGAGCGAAAATCGGGCATTTCATGTGGTACAAATCAATATATCCTGCAGTGCAAGCGTCATGGGAAGGCTTCGAACACGGGTACCTATCGCTCAGTCTTCGGTGCAAAATACTACAAATTGCCACTGGTTTACATTAAAATTGCTGTTGTAAAAGCGCATACACACATGACACAGGGCAATTTGTAGACACAATTTCTAAGAGGTTTGAGTAGAGAGAAATTATGTGCGACTCTACACACATCCCAATTTGCCAGTCCAATCTAGAATCTCGTTCAATGTCAAAAAAACAAATTAGAAATGCACTAAGGAGACAAGGCATATACTAATAACCCTATAGAGTTCCACTACCTGTATCCAATTTTTTTTTCGATTTCAAACACGTTTTATCCACGTACAACTGTACAACAAATGCCAGATGAATATTGAGGATCAAATTGGGGCAATTTACCTACAGACGACACAATTTTTTATTTTTAGGACGTTATGGAGGGTAGATTTGGTTTGATGGAAGCCCAATTGCTTTCCACACGAGGGAATTTTCCTGCTGGTTGCAAGTGCAATCAGAAATTGTGTCAAAAATTGCCCTGATGTAGGAGCTTTAACTCCTCTAAAAATCCGATACAATCCCAATGCCACCAGTTTGCCCCGAAGTCGGAGACAGAATGATCAATTGCATGTGTGTCCGCCATTGATTTTCTAACAGAACCAGAGTTACCAGTATTCATTTTTACAAAGCGATATCGTTATTTCGCTTGTATTGCTCTTTTGGTTATTGATGATTTTAAAAGCTGCGTTTAATCGAAAAGAGCGATAGGTGTTGTATTAGGAGGGAGTATAGCAAGCGTTTATTTGGTTAAATTTTTTTATACTACAATATATGAATGTTAAAATGCGGTAAAAAAAATAATATACATACATGAATAAGCAAAGAAGATTCTTGTAATTAATTATATTATACTGAACAGATTTTCATAAAGAACATTCGTTGGAGAGCTCATTTTATGAAGATGTGTTTAATGATTAATATTTTTAGAACATACACTTAAGATATGTTGAGAGCTTACTAATTAGGTTCGAGACAAAATTGTATTAGTAGCTTCTTGGTTTGGCGTTAATAAGTTGCAGGCCGTTTTAAAACAATAAAGTTAAATTAACGAGAACACTTTTATGATTTTTACATATGTATGTAGGTAGTTATAATAAAAGTTTTATGACACGGTCATCTAATGAAAGAAAGTGTTTTTGTTTGCATTCATATTACATATACCTATACAAAAATTGTGAATGGATGAATTCTGAGTAGAATCATTGTGGCGTGGGAGCTTTTAATCTAAAATAGCATATCTTTCGAAGAAAACATGATGAAAGCTGAGTTGTCAAACGCCATAAAGATAAACTTGCCGCCTTACCACTGCGAGTTTATGTAAAACGATTCGTAGCAACCCAAAACAAAACTTTCGAAATGACAGACGTTAAGCTACTGTTAACAGAAGTGCTTGAGAAAGTCGCGAGTGAAAAGTGGCTTAATTGCGCCAAACATGTTGACTAAAAATGGAGTCTAAGATATGGGATGTAGATGTTTTCGCCGAAACAGCAACAGGGGAGATTGTTATAACTTTAAATGATGAGAACGACAGTAGCGGTGAATTTTCTTCGGATTAGTTTGCTTTTATTACATAATATTAAAACGCTATTTTTTATACTGTTTGGTACAATAAATAAAAAAAAATTAAAAAAATGAAACTTATGCAATTTATTTATACGTATTTCTCTCAAAACATAGTGTCATCAAAATAAGTAGATGGCAACTCTGTGGTAATTATCATGGTATCCATATGAGAGCTTTCAAGAGCGAAGTGCTTATGCATTTCATTGTAACCAGAGTGACAGATAAATGTAGATTTGAGAGATGCAGAATTCGACGAATGAATCCTGAATATGGTAGCAACAGAGCCATCAATTAGTACACATTCGACGTCTTTACGCCTAAATTTGTCCCGCAGACGAATTTTGCAAGTTTTGCATAGAGAGAACCTCCATCATTATCATGCAACACCAGTTCAGGAGGTATTACCAGCAGATCTGTCTAGGCGATCTGAATTTTGCAGTTGGTTACTGGAACGGCATTTCGATGACAACACAATATCTATGGGCAGATGAGTCGCAATTCACTAGAGATCGCATTGTCTACTTCCACAGCCTACACACATTGGGCGAATTCAAATTCACATACAAGAACAACATAATTACAACATGGACTCAGCGTAAACGTGTGGGCAGGTGTAATTTTTAATATGTTCATCGGGCCTTTCATACTTCCACAAACACTAAACAGTGGAACTTATTGGCAAATTTTGCAAAGCGAATTGCAAAACGACTGCCAGAAGATAAGTCCATGACTTTTTGAATTTCTGACCTCTTTACTGAAACAGCAACACTGCTTCTGTCAACAGGCATCTGTCAGTTGACTCCTGTCAAAATTTAAACTTGCTGCGTCAGTTAGTTTGTGTTTGACAGCTATTTTTATCAGACTACTCACTAATTTGAGGAGAAAATGGAAAAAAGTGAATTTCGTGTGCTTATTAAGCATTATTTCTTGCGAAAAAAAACAATTACCGAGACCAAGGCTAAGCTTGATAAATACTATGGGGACTCTGCACCATCGATTTCAATGGTAAAAAAGTGGTTTACTGAATTTCGTTGTGGCCGTACAAGCACTGAAGATGCCGAACGTCCTGGACGCCCAGTTGAGGTCTCTACACAAGAAACAATCGAAAAAATTCACGATATGGTATTGGCCGACCGAAGATTGAAAGTGCGAGAGATTGTGGAAGCCGTAGGGATCTCGCATGGCTCAGTGGTTTCAATTTTGAATGATCACTTGGGCATGAGAAAGCTTTCCGCAAGATGGGTGCCGCGTTTGCTCACAGTCGACCACAAACGCAATCGTGTAACAACTTCACAGGAAGGTTTGGCGTTGCTTAATCGCAATATGGAGGAGTTTTTGCGCCGTTTTGTAACCGTGGACGAAACATGGATCCATCACAACACACCAGAGAACAAACAACAGTCAAAACAGTGGGTTTCTAAGGGTGAATCGGCGCCAAAGAAGGCCAAGGTGGGTTTGTCAGCCAATAAAGTTATGGCGACTGTTTTTTGGGATGCACGCGGGATAATCCACATTGACTACCTTCAAAAGGGAAGAACAATCAATGGGGAATATTATGCCAACTTATTGGACCGATTCAATGACGATTTGAAAAAAAAACGACCTCATTTGGCCAAGAAAAAAGTTCTTTTCCACCAAGACAATGCAAGGGTGCACACATGTGCAGTTTCCATGGCAAAAATCCATGAATTGGGCTATGAATTGCTCCCTCATCCACCCTATTCTCCAGATTTGGCTCCGAGCGACTACTTCTTGTTCCCAAACCTGAAGAAATGGCTTGGTGGAAAAAGATTTGACTCCAATGATGAAGTCATCTCGTCATTTTGAGGACCTCGACAAATCATTTTTTTTGGAAGGGATAAAAAAATTGGAGAAGCGTTGGACAAAGTGTATAGAGCTCAAGGTAGACTACGTTGAAAAATACAATTATTTTTTTATCAAAAAATCTGTGTTTTAATCAAAGTCACGGACTTATTGATCCGCCCTCGTATTTCGCTTGCACAAAGAAGAACTCATTTTTACCAACATGATTGTTCTCAAAGTCATTATGGCAGAATAGTTAAGGACTACTTGGATGAAATATTCTCGCAAGATCACCAGATTTGACAGTTTTGGATTTATATGGTATGGGCGGCAACGATGAAGGAACGTGTATATCCATCTGAAAGAAAAACATTGGCTGAATTGTAAGAATGGACAGCAGGAGCGGTATAACATATCAAAGAGACTTCACCAATTATTAATATTACAAGAATCATACAAAAATGAGCATCACCTTGCATTCAGTCTGATGGAGGCCACTTTGAGCAACTGTTGTAGATTAACGATTATGTAAATTCCGATTTGCAGTAAAATTATTTATTTATTCACAATAATTTATTATAACGGTAAATGTAAGTTCACTTATTTTAGAGTATTTTTTTTAGTAATAATAAAAAATAGTCATATTGGGGATTTATTTATTTAATCTTATACTTGGAAAAACTGTAAGCCCCAGGTAAAAACAGATCAGCCAAGGATCCCTAGACTTAGCTTCCTTAGCTAATTACTTCATCTGCGACATCAGTGGGATCCTTGGCAGTTTTTTTAATGTGCTGTGGACTGTATAATTTATAAAAAAAATTAAAAAATGTGTTTGAAAGCCAATATCTTGAATATGAATTAACCATTAATCAATTGCCTATCAAACGATCCCAGCTTGGTTGATCTAGGTTTAATACACTAGAAGTGATAACTAAATAATTATTGGTACCTATTTCTCTTAAGGAACTTTTTTCTGTAACTCTGTGGGTGTTAAAGATAGACCTCCCCTGCCATACGATTTTTTTCATAACATGAACCAATGAATCAGATCGCAAAATACCTGTATTCCAAATTTTTGACAGTGTTGTACGATGACTTGATAGAGAGGTTTGAAGACAACATTTTTTGGAGACACCTGGGTAATTTGTAAATTAATAACATTAGAAACCATGGATAAGTTAATTAACATAGTAACTGTCTAAAGTAACACTGGTATGAGAAATCTTTTTAGATGAAAATTATGTCTAACTCCATTTTACTTTCAAAGCATTTTAATTTATTAAGTTTATTCAATTTGTTTATTTCCCTGTGGAAGTGATGAATAAAATCGTATCAATCACTACCCATTCGTGATTTCTTGCGAATAGTTATGTACCTAGTTCTGCCATAAGTTCTGTTACACAATTTCCAGCGCTTATCGTTTACAACTTCTTGCGGGAATGGAACCGTTAACTTTTTTTTCAGAACACATGCACTGATCGGTGAAGAATACTAGTCAGTTTGGTTCCAGTTTGCAAACTATTAACATGGAGTGGGGCGTTAAAGAGAATCGAGTCGCGGTAATAGCGTTGCATAAGTGCGGAAGAGTTCTGGCCAAATTTTCGAGTTGCTAAAACCACTCGGAATATCAAGAATATTCGTTTATCGGGCTATTGCTCGCTTCGTCGAAATATCTGGAGTAGAGGACAGCCCCAGAAGTACGTACGAATGCGGTACTAAAGGCAGTGCGTGAACGAATTTGGAGAAATCCCCTTAGGAAGCAGAAGATCATGTCCAAGGAATTAGATATATCAACCAGATCCGAGATGATCTGCATATGAAAGCCTATCGTCGGTCCACGGGTCATCTTCTAACTCTTCAACTAAAAAAAATTAGGCTGGAAAGATGCAAGCGACTTTTGCAGTGGCACGCGGACAATGACCATGAAAACATTCTGTGAAAAAGGCGTACAAACTGGTGCAAAGTTTTACCAAGAAGATGTGCTAGAAGGTGTTATGAAGGGTTTGACCAATACCCTTTTCAATGGATACAGATGGATCTTCCAACAGGACTCTGCTCCAGCGCACAAAGCCAAAATCACGCATGAGTGGCTCTGAGTCAATATTCCTGGCTTTGTAGCAGCAGAAGATTGGCGGTCGGGGAGTCCAGATTTGAATTCACTGGATTATGGTTTGTGGTCAGAATTGGAAAACATGACCCTCAAGACTCCCCACAGAAATTTCGAAAGGCTTAAAACAGCATTAACCAGAGCAGCGTCCACAATCTCCATGGAAACCGTACGTGCCGCTATAACCCAATGGCCACACCGTTTGGAAGCTTGTGTTAAAGCAAAAGGCAGTCGTTTCGAGTGAATCTAATCTTTTTTAATAATCAATATTGTGGTCTAATATATGAAACAATTTTGAATACAATAGTTTTTTTTTTTTTTTATAGCGTTTTATATTTGTAACAGAACTTATGGCATGACTAGGTAGAATATAAAGGGTGATTTTTTTGCTGTTTGGTTTTTCAGTGTTCTATTTTTGATAGCTCACGCGTGATTTTTTTTTATCGAAAAATTGTATCCAGCGACGAACCTCATCTGGTTGAATGGGTATGTTAGTAAACAAAACTGTAGTATTTGGTACGATGAGCAACTTCAGGCGATACAAGTGTTGCCAATGCACCGCAAAAATCCATTGTTCGGTGCGATTTATGGTCCGCCGGAATCATTGACCCGTATTTTTTCAAAGATGACCGTGAGAACAACGTTACCGTCAATAACGCCCACTATCGTTCAATGATTTCGAACTTTTTTCTGAACAAAATGCACGAGTTTTTTTCACTTATAATGCCTCAGCATGTGTTAAGTTTTTTGGAAAATGTGATAGAGAGAGAAAGAAAGATGTTTGGGCTCAGTGGTTGTTTTGCTCCATGGGTGGCATCCAACATTTAATGGGGAGACTAAACTATTAGCGTAAATTGACTTGATGTCGTATTTTAGACAACCATTCATCTCGCGAGATTTTATTTGCTTGAAAAAAATAATGTCTTTCGAGCACGGCTGGTATTGAAACCCGAACTGTCCGATTGGTAAGTCAATACACTACCACTCGAGCCACGGCCACCCACAATCTTTATGAATCAATAAAAGTTTATAATTTTTAATTAAAAACCTATGTTTCATATCAAAATTACTTGTAGCGTGAATCTTGGGACACCCTTTATATCCTATAATGAAATCCATTGACTCTTAACAAATTTATGGTTTCCACATCAGATCACGGTCACCTAATGAGCGTTCAATCAACAGCTAAGAAAAACAGAAGAACCTCACTTGGCACACTTTTACTCAGTCTGTTACACGCCACTCCAGCTGTCGGGTCAAGCTCACTCTAATAATTAAAATACTTGTGTTTTCGTAAGTTTAATGAAATAAATTAATTGTTTGACTTAAAATTTGACTGTTTTCATTGTCATACCAAATCACTACATACCATATATCCTGAACAGATGTGTAAGGATTTAAGTAGAGGTAAAAAGAACCCTTTATTGAACTTATGATATGAACTTTATGAAATTATCTAATAGAAACTTCAACCTATAAGTCATAAAACAATGTTACCAAAAACATCAAACACCCTATAAATATTCCTGTCTCATAAAGAATGCATTGTTCATCTGAATTTTCCTTTTGGCATTTATTAAATTCCAAGTGAACACTTCGGCATCATTTCGTTTCATTGACATTCTCTGATGCACCAGGGCAAAGTATCCCAACTCACATTATCATTCCATTTATAAAGAATAGAGCTACGAAAACGAAAGAAAATGTTAAATAAGAAGTATGTACATGCATATGAAAGTGCGAAGTAAACGACATTATTTGTTTTTATTTTTCTTCGGGCTAAATGTCTAATTGAAAGTCTACGGAAACTACCTTAAAACAATTACTGTTGCTAAATTTAAAATTTCCACGAAAAAAAAATCAAGACTTGAACTCACATGAGCTCCCAATCCCAATATATTTCTTCTTCGCGCGATATAACAACAGGTGTAGGTAGGTAGAACGGTCATGCGACTTGTTTTTAAATAGAATCCTCCTTTCAATACACACAATCCGCGCTGAGCTCAGTACGGGCGGACAATTGGGCGAGCTCGTGTAGCATTAGCCTAAAAGATAAATAAAACAGACCGTCTTACTGGACCATTTCCATTAGTTATTTGTTTTCGGATTTGAAAAACGACACCTCAGTGGTCCTTTGTTATGATAGTTAATATGAATTGAAAAATTTGTTGACTTGTGTATAGACATCAGGACATACTCGTAAGAAGTTGCAACTCATAATCAAATTCTTTCCTATATATTTTTTTTTTAAGAATAGAATGTATTGTACTTATTCGAAATAAAATTTTCTTAAAACATACGAGTAGATTGCAAAGATTTTCAAAAAGTGAATTGCACAAAATTAAGTTGCTCTGAAGTTGGAAAAAGAGTACGCTTAAAAGCATATCAAGGACGGCTTAGATGGAATCTGGGTGGAGGAAACTGTCAAAATCATGCCCAAGGGCATTTAGGAGGATTCGATACTCCACAAAACACCGTGTTAATAAAATGTACTTAGTAACTTGACTGACCCTAGATGATCAAACCGCAGACCACATCGGTTATATCCTAACCGATGGATGACATATTTCTATCATAATGAATATTGGACTTTCAGAGTTTCAACCAGGCGCGTTCAGAGCATGATCGTCCAACAAAAAGACATTGGGACATGGACATTAGTCATTGGAACTATCTCAAACAAGATCCAGATCTCCGATGAAGGAACAATTAATTAATTGCTGAAACAGCGGTTGCGGCGACACTGAAAGACATTATCTTTAACAAGTCTGTTAAAGTTGTTGGATAATACAGACAACACCGACATCATTAGCGGTCATCGAGGTTGTAGAAATATCAAGCTCATCTCATCGTTTGACACAAATTGTCACTATTGACGGCTAAAACTTCGAAGCAGAAAAAAATCTTATCTGACAACGACTGATCGCATCAAACCATTGCTGATATGGTGTTGCAAAACATTTGGGAATAATATGATAGTTCAAACTAAAGAGTGAAACCTTTATCCACCATTGTATAAATGAAAAGGTAACTAGAGCAAGTTTAAGAGAATACTTTCCAAAATACAAAGCCAGTGGAAGGAAAAGCACAATTAACAATTTTTTAGTTCCGATTTGTTAAAGAAATCGAAACTAAAAAAAACGTTGTCTGACCATGTTGCTGGAATGTAGGCGGGTTCAGAAAAGGAATTCTCCAGAAGACTTGAGAAAACTTTATTTTAAGAACGTGCAACATAGAAAAATGTTATTCAAAGAAAAAAACTCAAACAATTGAAAATTATGCTAAAGTAAGTACTTGTAGTTTGTCACGTCGAATCAAACTTTTATTCATTCGAATACCATTATCAAATTTTAGAGTTAATCATATTTTTTGTTGTTTTTTTTTTTGTTTTTATTTTCCCTGTTTGGGAGATCCAAGTTTAAAGCAAATCACGGTTAATTTACAGTGTTATATGTAACTAGCTCTTATTTGAATTTTTTTTCCTTGCAAAATGCACACGAATATAAAAGGAGGAAGAATCAACTAAGATCAGGAAGAAAAAGTAGCAAAAAATATGTATAGATGAACGGTTCACAAAAAAAAGAAAAAAAAAAAAAAAAAAAGTGCACTGGCGCATAGAGCAAAAAATAATGAAAATGGTGAGTTCTATTCTTTCGGATTTTTTGTTTTCTTTCTTAAATATTTTCTTAATGGGGGAAAATTGCAATATTGGGGCCGGCAGACAGACAGAAGTAAAGCACAAGAAAAGTGAGTAAGAGAAGTGAATAAGTAGAACTGAAACTGGCAGACACTAATGTACAATACACACTCACTACCCACGAATAAGGAAGAAGAATAAGGCGAACAAAGAAAAGGAAGAAAAAGTGGGAACAGACTGTCGGTCGGTGTCGGGAAAACTGCTGCTGTCTGCCTATCCTATTCACAGAATCACTAATGCCAGATATCACCCTCCTCAATTTTCCGTTGCAGTCATACACAGGGAAATAAAGAGGTCGGCCAAATTCAATCGAGGGCAAAATAATAAGATTCCATACGAAAAGGCTTGTCATTTACAGAGAGCTTCTGAATACGGTGAGGAATGTTAGCAGTTAGTAGAATAACAACAAAGCAAGAAATCAAAGGAGCTCTTACTTAATATAAGGTGAGTGGCATGTAATTGAGATTTCAGTGAATTATACGAGTATCGATAATTTCATGAGTACGTCTAGATTTTAAACGCTCCAAGGAAAAGTCAACTTTTCTAAAACAATATTGTTAATATACATACATACTTGCTAAATGTATTGTATGTTACATTTTTTTATTTTTATATCACAGCTTAGAGAGATTAAAGTAACATAGTTTAGAATTTAATATGGTGGGTATGTATGTCCTAGAATCTTAATTTACCCAAGGACGGATATGCGGTATTCCTCTTAGCTCTATCAGGAACAGTCTGATTATTGGTAAACAAGATAACAGTACATGCCCATCTCCAGAATCCTGGCCGTGAATTGAAAAATGCATGCACAGCCGTCTCATGTAATAACATGGGCAGTAACACGGAGAGAAACAAGAAGTTGAACTATTGTAGGACGTGACAAAAAAAATTTATAAACGCACTAGCCGCACAGTTGTGACAACAGAAATTTTGGGCAGTAGTAAAATTATACCAAAAATAACTCTGCGAATTATTTTATCGACTTCTACATCGTCAGAGAGCAATGTGTTGTATTCTGTACTCTACCCTAACGTAGGTACCCAACCCTGAAAAAAGCTTTCGATTTTGTGAATTATTTGGATAACCTTGGATAAAAGTGACTTCCGGGAAAAAATCATAGTTTATAATAAGGACTAATTAGGAAGGAGGTATGTAAGAGCTGTCAGAAGAATTTGAAATTCAAAGCAGCATATAGTAATTCCACCATAGTTATTTCTAGTTCTCATCAGCGACGCAACGAGGTATTTAATGGATAATGAATGTGTATAGGGTGTAAAGTCCAACAGCTTAAAGAAAAACAATTGTATGTATGGTTGGTCTATCTCTCTGCCCTCTGACCAGGGAGAGGTTAAATAATTTTTTTACCTTCCTCAATATTTTGCGAATATTAACTTATATATTATATATTACTAAGTTCGAATAGTGAGGATATATCCCATCTGCATTGTTTTGTTCTGTTTTACATCAAAGGTGATATTTCATGTTACCTATGTATGCTCAAACATAGACAGGGTGTGTCACTCTGTATAGTAAAGTACAATAGTTAGGTTGGTTTTACCTATCTGATCGGTAAATTTCGGAAATACATCGAAGTATTTTAGTTAGTTTAAAAATTATTGTATATACCTACACATATGTATGAAGATATATATTTAATTCTTACCTCATTTATATGTTTATATGTCTTTATCAAATCCACGCTTAGTTTTCGTAAGGGCGCCGTTGCTGGATCTCGAAAATGCGTTGGTATTCGAGCTTGCATCGCTCGAACTTCCGATGATGATGTCGGACTTGATCGCTAAATTGAAAACAATAATATTAAAAATAACAAACAAACGAATTTATTTTCTAAAAATCAACTTACGAGTACGTGATGCATAACATCTCGATGAGTGGCAGGTAACTCTTCTTCACCAACAAATCGTCCATAGAGAGGTGCGTGTCGCTGGCGCCCCGATTCAGCACCAGCTGCACCCGACACATATGCCGCCGACACTGCAATAATTAAAATATAAACATAAGTACATTATATATAAATGCAACGATTTGAAATTTTAACATAATTAGAACGACCTGCGAACTTGAGCAACTTTTCATATACCTACATATGAGTACATGCAAAATCACACATTATTAAGTGAATAAACTTTTATTTAACCTTATAATGAGAATCATGCCGCAAGACTTGTTATAGAAAGCGTCGTGTTATAGTAACGGTGGCGGGTAGGACTAAAATAGCAAACCAAAAAAAAAAATTTCACGATTTCTACATAGTATTCTCGGCTCTTTAGCTAATACTTCTATGCGCCGATATATGTATATAAAGGGTGTTTGTTTTTAGAGGTGTACAAATTCAATATGAAATAAAACACTTGAATCTAATGTTAATGCCTATGATATTAGCTTTATTTATTGTAATAGATAATTGTATGCCATTAGTGTTTATATATGATATCGGACATATGCGCGCTAAGGCTGTGAAGTCCAATTTTCGACAACTCTATCGAGCAACTGGGGCCGTATATCAGCAGTAACACGGCGAATGTTGACTTTCAAATCGTCTAACGTCTCTGGTTTATCGGCATAGAGTAGTGACTTCACATACCCCTGAAGAAAGTAATCTAAATGTGTGAGATCACAGGATCGTGGAGGCCAGTTCACAGGTCCATTAGGCGAAATTATGCGCTCAGCAAATGTTTCCCGAAATAAATTGATGGCGTCGCGCCATCTTGTTGAAACCAAAGCTCTGTCACGTCAATGCCATTCAACTGAGGAACGACGAAGTCAGAAATCATGTTTCTATAGCGCTCTCCATTGACGGTAACATTCTGGACGGAATCGTCCTTAAAGAAATATGGGCCGATGATTCCACCAACCCATAAACCACACCAAACAGTGAGTTTTAATGGTTGTAAGGGCGTCTCGACCAAGGGCTCTGGGTTTTCTCTATTCCAAATTTGGCAATTTTGCCGGTTTACATATCCATTCAACCAAAAATGGGCCTCATCGGAGAACAAAATTTTGCGTTGAAAATGAGGACCAAGCTGAATCATGTTTACGGCCCATTCACAGAGCCTACGATGAGTATAATGGTCACGAGGTTTCAACTCTTGTGCAAGCTGGATCTTACAAGCTTTTAGCCAATATCTTTCCGTAAAATCTTCCATAAATTCCACTGTTTGTCGTCTTTGGGGATGCGTATTATCCACTAGAGTATACGTGGTGCGAAAACGATTCATCGTGTTCCGAATAACTTGCTCAGATTTACGATTACGTCGACCGTAAAATGGATGTAGCGCACGTTAAGTTTGGCGAACCGAACCATGGTTTTCAAAATAAGTTTGTACAATTTGCACGCGTTGTTCTGGCGTTAATCTATTCATCGTAAAATGGCAAAACGTACTAACCACAAATCAACTTTCAGATGTCTAATTGATAATCTGTAGGAACAGTGTTGCCAGTTTGAAAACCAAACCTGTAAAAAAATAACACCCTTTATATAAGTACACGTATATATTTTTTTCGAACGTCTAATAGCTTCCTTATAGCGCAACAAACGAGGGCGTATAGACATAGAAGACTAAAAGGCAAAGAAATTCGAGAAATTTTAAAATAAATCTGCTCACTGTGTTGTTTGTCTCAATATTTTCTGGACAGATGAATAGGACAAGTTGTTTTTCTGGACAGCAAGACAGTGAAAGACCTCTTATAACTAACTAAGTAAACCTAAGCAGTTATTTATATTTTTTTATAAAGTTCCTCAACCATCCTGCAAAGTTTTGTATCCTATCAGGCTATTTGTGAGATGAATAAAATTAGAGAAATTAATCGTAAAATAAAAATGATTCTGATCCACATCTTATTGTATATGTTTTTAGCAATGTGGTAATCAGCGTTCTCTTCAGCTTAAAAGCTTATTTCCTTTTCAATATTTGTGAACAAGCCGCGAAAATAGTCATTAAAGTTGAAGATTACCTTGAGAGTAACATCACTTTTCTGCTTAGGGCCTGACACCCAAGGCAAGCAAAAGCTATCGACAATGCGCTCTATTTTGATCAATGAGCATAGATCTGCAGCACAATTCAACAGTCTAACTTATCGCAAGTAACCTTTCCCTCCTTGGTGCTAGTGCCTTGGTCGGCCCTAGCTGACTCATTGAGCAAATAAATTCCATTGCTTGTTAATACTATCGTTCCAAATAAATAAATAAACTGATGGCGCGATATTTTGGGGTGCAACAAAGCTTTGTCAATTTATCCACAGTAAGAGGGGACTTTCGCCAGCTTCTCACTTCGGGAGAGTGAGAGACTTTTTTATAGAAAGAAGGTTCCACTGTGGAAAGTTTGCGATAGATGGCAAACTCTACTAATACTTTTGTAATCCCTTAAATTTCTCTCACTGTTATGGAGCATGTTGGTTGACTTAATGCTCAAACATATGCAAATAATGTAGCTTTTCTGACTGTTGTCAGAAATTATGCCTAGCGACTGCCTACTCTAAGGCGCAGGCAGCCCTAACTGAGATCGATGATTGGTGCACTAAAAATAGCTTAAAGTCAATCCTCTCACAACTGGGGCTGTTATTTTTTAAGAGAAGGAAAGAGCTGGTTGGTCTGACTCACCTAGCGCTTAAAGGCAACACCACTCAATTCTCCATCAAAACTAAGTATTCGGGTGTCATTCTAGATAACAAAATCTTTGGGCTGAACATGCTACGTCGAAAACTTCTTAGTCGTTGTCGGCCTTCTGGCAGTGTGAATGAGCTTTCAGCAAGACATGGGGCTTGCCACCGAAAAGTATCCTTTGGAACTACACGGCTATAATAAAAGTAACTTGCTTTTGCTGGACTGCCAAACTTATAAGCGCGAGTGCTGACCAGCAAGCAAAAATAGGAGCACTATAAACGGGACTCCGGATGAATTTCCCAAATGGAATTAACGGTGAAGTAAAATCCCGCAACAAAACAAATGAGGCCTTATCCGGGCTACTCCGACATATTTGGAGTTCAGGCCGGTAATCATTTCCGAAAATTTTGTCAGGACCTTGGAAAAGAGATAGTGGCGGATGATCCCTTAATTGACTAACGGCAGCGTTCACACCCCGGAACGAGTTACTGGCTTCGGTCTAACCAACCTAGGGGTATCCTAATTGAACTGGCCCTCCAGGTTGGGGGTAATGCCGCCGGGATAACTGCCCGGCGATGAAAAAAATATGTAGTTATGAAGCAACAACATGCCTGGGATACGGGCGGATCGATCTACTGTTGGCAAGCCCTGCAAATGAAACAAGGACCCCGAGCTTCGGATCTGCACATGGAACATTAGGTTTCTTAATAAGCCACGTGCAGCCGAACGACTAGCGGAGGTCCTGAACTGCTGCAAAGCAGATATTACCGCTATCCAAGAAATGCGATGGGATGGGCTGGGCAAAAACAGGATGAAAAACTACGACATCTACTACTGTGTTTGTTATCGACGGCAAAAGCAGCGCTTATTTCAATGCGAATTCGTTGTTGGAGGCAGTCTTAGGCAAGAAGTATTGAGTTTTCGGCATGTGAACGAGCGCCTCGTAACAATCCATATTAAGGTTAAATTTTACAACATTAGCCTTATATTCGCGCACGCCCACACAGAGGAAAAAGACGACGACACCAAAGATGGCTTTTACGAGCTCTTGGACAAGACCTACGAGCAGTGCCCTAGTTACGACATTAAAATTGTCCTCAGCGATTTTAATGCAAAGCTTGAAAGAGAGTGAATTCGACGTTGGACGGCTATCGACAATCGAGTATCCCTTAATCTCTTAGAACGTCCTATGTTGTTAGCATTAAGTATCGAAGACCAGTGGCAACATTGCCAAAAAGCCATCAGAGATGCCACCTCTGATGTGATGGGTTTCACTCAGCCACTACAACGAAACGAGACGACGAGTGCCGGCAAGCATATGCATCTAAGAAAGATGCATACAAAGCGGCGCGGCATAGAAGAACGAGAGCTACGCACGAGCTCTACGAACAGAAGAAGAAATACGAACACCGGCTTCTCAGGAGGAAAAATAAGGAGCATGCGAGATTGATGGTTTCAGGCCAGGAAAGTCCAGCATCGACCAAATTTTCACACTACGGCAGATCTTGGAAAAAACATACACATGAGCTCCAAATCGATACACACCATCTATTCATCAATTTTAAGGCAGTGCATGGCATCATCTATAGAGGCGAGCTAAACAGAGCAATGTCTAGTTTTGACATCCCTGCCGTCGTCCGTCGTCCGCTTGCGCAGGATGACGATGGAGGGCAAGACCAAGTATATGCTGTCAAACAGAAAGAATACCCAACACTGACGTCTCGGACAGAACGTCACCCTTGACTTTGAGGTAGTTAAGGACTTTGTCTACCTAGGCTTCGCTATCAATTTAGACAACGAAACCAGCACTGAAATCAAACGAAGAATAACTCTTGTCAATCGCCACTTCTTTGGGCTAAGAAGGCTATTTACTAGCAAAGCTATTTCTTGAAAAACAAAAGTGACCCTATATAAGACCTTAACAATCCCAGTTCTGCTTTAGGCGCCGAGGCATTGACTTTATTAAAAATGGATAAGGGTTCTCTTGGCTGCTTTCGAGTAATTTTCGATCCCGTCTGCATAAATGGTGAGTGGAGAAGGTGGTACAACGATGAACTGTACGGGCTGTACAGTGACATCGACTTAGCCCGAAGAGTGAAGATCCAACGACTGAGATGGCTGGGTCATGTAGAGTGGATGGAAACGAATGCTCCGGTCCGAAAAGTCGTAGAATCCGCTCCCGGAAGACAGCGCAGTAGGGGAAGACCACGACTCAGGTGGTGAACACAAGTAGGAGGGGACCTCAGTCAACTTGGCGTGCGAAACTGGCGGCCGCCAACTGAAGATCGAGCTGGCTAGAGACGCTTGTTGGTTGAGGCCCAGGTCCACCCCGGACTGTAGCGTCACCTTAAGTAAATAAGTAAAGTATTTGGTATAACAAGCACTGGAGTTTTGGCGCGTCTTTCGGCTATGGTCTTATGAACTTATACTCTCTGATGCAATGACACCAGAACTACTGTTGCGGAAAAAATACGAAATCGACTATTCTTGCCAGGAATGGTTTCGGCCAGAATCTGAGCCAGGAAATGAATATGTATGTTCGGGAGTTCATGACTTTTAGGGTGAGGCGCTGGTGTCTTTCTAGAGGACGGGAACGTTAGCTTTTATTCCTCATTAGGATAATTTAAGTCTGTCTTCCAAGTGGAGATATACGCAATCATGTTGGCAACGCACTACTTATTACTTTTATAAATACTGTTACAACTTTTAATGGTTGACTTGCGCCATTTGTGGTCTTACGTTTGGTCTATTCATACGCAATTTAAAATTGGAATTCGCTAAGTTTTTAACGTGCCGTTATTGCTCGTCATAAATGCGGTACGGAAAAAGGGATAATCATTTTAAGGCTTCAGCCGCCCCGATAGACACCATGTTGGTCTGTCGGGTCATTGAATTGTTTGATGTCAAAGACAGACAAAGAACGGGACGACCACGTACAGTTCAGCCAAAGCTGTGAGGGCGGGCTTTAGCTTTGCATTTGCTTTTTGCGGAAGCAAAAATTCATGACATCATCAAATAAAATTTAGCTTTGTGCGCACACAAAAGACACTGGGGGTTTTCTGACTGACGCGGAGAAAAAGAAAGAAAAGTCGAAGCAACTGCTAGCTGATTACGCTGGTGCTGAATTCCGTCGGATTCTGTTTACGAATGAATAAATTTGAAAAATTGAATAAACAAAATTACATAGTCTATGTCCGGTCATCTAAAGAAGCTGAGGAATTTGTGCAAAAGGGGCATCCTGCGTCCGTCATGGTTTGGTAGGGAGTATCCTATCAAGGCGCCACAGAAGTCCACTTTTGTGAAAAGTGAATCAATACTTCGGCTGCAGTCTACCAGGAAACTGTTTTGGAAGAGTGGTGAAACCGCTGAACCAGTATTACAAAACAAGTCGTGGACTTTCAAACAGGACTCTTTTCCAGCTCATAGGACAAAAACTACCCAAGTCGGGCCCATGGAAAATGTTCCTCGCTTTATAACCATAGACGATTGCCCTTCAGCAAGCCCGGATCTTAATTCTGTGGATTACAAGTTATGGTCCGTTTTGAAGGGCATGGTTTGTGCGAAAAAACACGCTAAAAATTAGCATAAGGAAAGAATCAAACAGTTTTCCAATGGAAATCGTATTCATCTAACAAATGATTTTAAAAAGCATCCCAAATGCGGCTAAAAACTAAGGTCTTTTCAAACCGAACCTTAAAGTGAAAATTCATTCTTAAAATGAGTTCATTTCTTTGTTTTCTTGGGTTTCTGACCTACGCTTTACTCGTGCATCTTTTTTCCATGTAGTCTTATGACGACAACAAAAGCGAACAGTCATGCATGGCAGAAAAAAAAAGTACTGAACACCGCCGTTATACGAATATGACACACGCATCGCGAATATCAAAAAATTATAATAATAAAGAATTGGTTCAAAATGTTATTGAACTCCAAGAGACGGATGGAAAACAAAAAAAAAAACCTTTCGATTGTAAACAACTTAAATTAGAGCGGGAATGGGAATTCGACGTCGAATTCAAACGAATACATATAGACTCATGCGGTCGATTGGATGTGTATTTATCATTTTCCTGCAAATAATCGTTGCTGTCAATTTTGATACTTGCTATAGCTTTTCACTCTCTCCCTTTCTCTATCTACTTACCTACATACGTAGACGAATGTAGGTATCCAGTGGTGGGGAAGATACCAATCATTTGGTGGTAAAAAATCGGAGTATTCTAAACAAATTTTGCACTTTTTTTTTCATTAATCTGACTGATCAATCTTTAGTACCTGCTTTGACTAGACAAAAAAAGCGAGTACCATGTGACAAGAATTAGCATTTACTTGAAGACATTTTACTTCAGCACTATGATACTACAAACTTGAAGAATAAGTCATGTACTAAAGAACTTCGACAACGTATTGTGCAGTGTGATCAGAACGAAAAGGACACAATGGAGTCCACAGTAAAAAAAAAAAAAAATTAATATTCGAAGATGACTTTTGGTGCAAGAATTTAAAAAGACTGGCAGCTTCGAAAATCACACAACAAAACCGATAGACCGGAGAACGACCTCAAAAGAGGACTAACAGTTATGCTGAAGGAGTAAAGCCGATCCATCCTTAACGTCCGCAAAAATAAAAGATATTGTTTCCACGCAAATCCGCCAAGAATTGTCAGCCAGGACTCCTAAAAATGGTCTATGTTAGGGTATTGCAAAGAAAAAAACACATGTTTCCAAAAAGATGGAAAGAGGCGATTAACTTTTGCTAAGCTGCACACAGATAAACCTATGTGATCCTGGAAAAAGGAGTTTTGGAGCGATGAATCTAAGTTAAGCTGTCCTTAGATCAGGAGTTGGATCCCAAATACAATTTGAAGACTTTTAAGCATGGTCGAGGAAATATTGTATAATGCTTTGAGGTGCGTTCTCTTGACATGGCCTTGGTCCATTAGAATGGACCAGCATTTCTATAAAGGCATCATAGGAAATGTCATGGAACCTCATTCCTTTGCGCGCATGCCGGCCAGTTACGTTTTCCAACACGATAACGGTTCAAAGCATAGAGTATATGTCGCGGGAGGTAAAGCAGTGATTTTCGGATACTATTTCTGTAGACAGAAATTGGGAATTCCTCAAAATGTTAGTCAAAAATCCTCAAAAGATTTACATTTTCACTCGTATAAAATTCAATTGACGCAACAGCTTATTTGCGCACTGAAAATCCACAATTGATGCGTCAATAATGCTCTTCATGATATTGATGCTCGATTCGAAAATAAATTGCCGAAATAACACTAGAACTTTATGAGAATGTTATGAAAAATATGTTTTAAAAAGTATATAATTATCACATACAATGTTATGTTAATCGGTAATAAAATTATCTTTTATTCAAAAGTTATGAAAAACTGGGACATAAAATGCATCCTGTACATATTCAAAATTTTCAAAATAATACAAGAATTATTATGATTTATATTTGCGTTTTCTAGTTTCTATGGAAGATTTTTTTTTATGTATATGTAGATATGTGTATACGATTATTTGCTGACTAAAGGCACATTTTACATTTTTAAAAACATAGGAAATTTTTATTTCTGACCAGCAAATTGACGATATACTCGTATGCCCACTGTGCGACGGCGTGACCGAAATTTCAAAAACCCCATCGGGATGTATCTTTTATTGTCAAAACATTTTTATGCATGGAACATGGAAATTTGGCAAATACGAGTAGTTCAATAAACTTTAGCAAAACGTTCATATCATTAACCGCCCGAATATATTATTGCTAACATAATTAACTTAACTAAATATTAAGGAAGCTAAGGAAATCTTCACTTTGAGAAACCAATTTTTAAAGGTCACTAAAAGTTTGCTGCATACATAACTTTATATTTTGCATGGAAAGAGAAAAAGAGCATCAATCTCCATTATCAACAAAACGAAACTATACGACAAATAAAACTGTGTCGTCAACTTGACAAAGGAAGACACATTGTTTTATAATATGCAAACGATGACGACGATAATTAATGCTCTAGATATGATCGGGATCGAACGGAAGTTCAAAAACACGAGCATCATATGTGCACCCGAGACTGTTGATCCCATCAAAAAGAATTTCTATGATCTCTTGCAAACTATCTATAAAGCATGTTTGAATAGCGAGTATTACCGTGATAAAACCGTTAAACAAATTCACAAAGTAGCCCGTTTATTTCCGATTGGCAAGCAGCCAACCAAATCTACCACGTGCGGCTGATGTAAAACATTCAGAAGAGCGAATATTGAGTCTAACCATTTTCTGGTTACAAGCTCGATAAGGACGTAAATATGTATCCAATGATAACATTTATAAAAGGAGATTCAAATCTGGGCTTCTAAATACACCCTAAACAGCCGTGAACTATACAGAGCCTTTAAATGAAAATGTATCCACTACGCCATTTAAAACCATCAACGTCAACAATTATTTTCTTCTGTCGAAATTGTCTCAAAAAAAAAAAAAATTAATTTAAAATTTATGTGTTCTCGTATATCGAGCTTAAAAGTGTTTTATATATTATACGAGTATGTTATTCTGACATTGACATTTCTCTCTTTCTTTTTGTAACGTACCATTGAAGACCGTCAAGGCAATCACTTGAAAGAAAATACAGGGTGATCCTCTTGGTGGTTTCTTTTTGAATCATATGTTATTTTGACACTGACAGCCCTTTCCCGCTCGAAATCTTGACTTTTTTTGTGGGGTGCCCTTAAAGATCGATGTTACGCGAACAATTCAGAAACAATTCAAGCCCTTCGCCCGAGCTATTCCTGAGATAAACTCTGAAGCAATCAAAAAGGTACTGGAAAATTGGGTTGACAGGATGCGCTGCTGCGAAGCCAGCCGAGGCTTGAAAAGTACTATAAAGAAACCGCTCCTTCGAAAGTAATCATTTGTAGAGTTTAAACATGGTCGTACTGTTCCCCAAATTGGAGCGGCGTTTGCTCACATTGGAACACAGAATACAATGGATTGATGATGAGAAGACGTACGAAGGCGCAATAATCTGTCGGAAAGGGTATGACTTTGTACTTGGGATTCGCATGGCATAATTTTTATCAACTAATTTGAAAGAGTAGAACCATGAATAGCGAACATGGGAAAAAATCACGAAGTAACGGCCACAAATGGCGAAGAAAAAAGTTCCCCTTCTTCAAGACAATGCACCGTATCACAAGTCGATGGTTACAATGGCAAAATTGCGTGAATTGGCTCAAATGATGAAGTAATATTGGAAGTTGGATCGTATTTTGAAGGTCTTGACAAATCGAACAATTTGAGAAGCGTTAAAATATTATAATTGTAACACTGTTGGAGAAGACTATGTTGATGAATAAAGTCGAATTATGAAAAAAAAAAGTTGGTTTTTTTAGTAGTTAGATCCGTGATTTATTTACGGTTGTATCATATTATGTTTTCTTTGTCGTACTCCAAAACGATGACCTTGCACGACTCGGGTGCATAACCTTTTGGGGTCGATGGTTCAACTTCATTTAATTTTCTATACGTCCTTATTCCATTATTGATCAATTCTGCATTTATGTCTTACTCGTAGTTTCCTATACACACTCAATTAACGTCAGTGGCTTGAGTACGATCACAGGTAATCGTTATATAGTAAGTAAGTGAGTTTGCGAATATTATGGTGGGTACAAAATGAGTAAATGTTAAACGAAAGTGTCCTTAATTTAGAGACCACACTGTAAATAATGGGTGATTTTTTAAGCGCTTGGTTTTTAATTGTGAAAAATAAAAAAAACACATTAAAATTGCAAAAGTGTTAAATTTTTTTATGTGAATGCTTGCCACTTACTTTTTAAAGATTATTTTATATAAATGTTGACTACGGCTACGTTTTAAGTAGTCCATACGGAGAGTCCAATTTTGAATCACTTTTTCGAGCATTTTGACTGGTACTTTTTCAAAGATGACCGTGAGAACAACGTTACCGTCAATGGCTTTCGAATTTTTTTTGTCCAAAGTGCACGAGCTGAACCTGGTCGACATGTGGTTCCAGCAAGATTGTGCTACATGCCACACAACCCGCTAATCGATGGACCAATTAAGAAATGAGTTCGGTGAACAATTTATCTCTTGTTTTGGACCAGTGAATTGGCTGGTTAGATCGTGCGATTTGACGCCTTTGGACTATTTTTTATGGACATACGTCAAATCACCCATTATACATAATGCTGGTTTTAACGAAATAATACACAGATTAAATTCGTACTGCACATTTATTTACTTACGAGTGTTTCAGTAACTCAGTTGCAGCCTTTGCGAACGACAAGGCTCAGTTTTCAGCACTCTTTTTCCTTAATAATTGGTATAATAATTATCTTCTGAACTGAATCTGAATTGAAAGTCCACAGTCAGTGGAGACGACTAAGTCTCTTTCTATCCCTACCATACCGATACGATTGAATTGCGAAGACTTCGAAAGACTTACAAACTTTGAGGTTTTTTAAGGAAACAAATCATATTCTGCATATTGTCAAGTAGTTTAAGGACTGAAACGAATAAAATTTGGGAACTTCAAAGTAAAACAAAAATATATTTTCTTAATTCATGTAAATTTTTTTTATTTGCTTTAAAACTCTGTTTTTATTAAATTTATTCACAATTACAAAAAATAAAAAAAATTATTTGGGTTCCCATTCTTTCCTCAACTTCTTTCGAATGTCCTTCATAAGGTTGGTGACAGTTACATCCGTGATCTTTTTGGACGCTCTTTTCCATTTAGCATTAAAATCTTTTACGTCCACACTGCTCACTTTTCCTCAATTTAGCTTTGACCAAAGCCCAATACCTTTCAATTGGACGACACTGTGGAACATTGGGTGGATTCATGTCTTTTGGGACAAAGTCGACATTTTTAGCAACAAGAAAGCTCAACGTCGCATGAGCATAGTGAGCTGAAGCTAAATCTGGCCAAAATAATGTTGAACCCTCGCGTTTGTTTAAGAAAGGAATCAACCTTTTTTTTAAGCAAATGGCCTGCCAAACGAGATATTTTGACCCGCATTTTTCCATGTTGTTTTCCTGCCCAATTTTGTATCATGTGCTCCACTTTTCTGTTTTCGCTTAACTGTCAACGTCTCCAAATATCATTTAATAACAGAATCCACTGTACTGGAATGGTTTGGACGCGAAGCATTTTCGAGCCATTTGTCGATGATCTTTTTACGGCGTTCCTCTTGACTCATTTTTTATAAATATTTTAAACCGCACCGAATTAAAATCAAAAGCAAACTGAAACTAGAGAATATACAGGCTAATTTGGGTACAAAATGGGATTGCAATTTTTACGCATTGGAAGTATAGCCCGTATTAAAATTTACAGATTTTATTCGTTTCAGTCCTTACTACATAATTGAAATCTACTTTGATCCATATGCCTATAAAAGGTTCTCATTATCTCTATTTTCATACGGACTACATTACTTCGTATCTAGCTTTCATTATTACGCTAATTGTTTTAAAATGGCAAGTACAACCTTGTAAATATATTCGAGTATTATACGATTGCAAGTCAAATTCAAAAGATTATATTTAAACCATTGAATGTTGTTTCTTGTTGTAAAATGAATGTTATGAATCGATATTGCTCCCAAAAACGCAACAACATTTATTAAAATTTGCTTATATACCATACAACAATAATCCCTTTCAAAGTACATACTCTCCTTGAGCTGCTACACACTTCTTACAACGGTTCTGATAATGCCGGAAGCAACACTGGAAAGCCTTTTTCAGTATAGCGCGCAGGTGGTACGTCGTAATCTGCATGATGTCTTCCCTGGGCTGAGATCTGTTCACTTTCAAAGGCATTTTCAGTTTGGGGAAAAGCCTGTAGTGATAGGAAGTGAGGTCAACCGAATACAGGAGTTGGCGGACCACCACAGGTGTGTTGTGTTTGGTTAAGAAACTATGAATCATATGCGAATAATGAGCGGGTGCGTTACTGTGATGAAGTTGACAACTGCCATCACGAAGCGGCCGCAAAACCTTTCGGTAGTATTCCTCAGTGCAGTGCAGTACGCCTCATGTTGAACCACTCAACGGTCAGTATGACTTTCACATTGCCGCGGAACTGCTATGCTTTTTGGGTCTCGGGGATGTTGCATGTTTCCATTGTGATGACTGGAACTTCGTTTCTGGCTGTTACCCATAAATCCAAGCCATTTCTCCAATTGAGAGTCCCCAAGCTTTAAACTAAATTCTACACAATAAAATCCGACATATGCTATAATACTTACACTTGCCCACATTTCAACACCGTGGCGGCGACGAAAAAAATTTATCATGCGCACAAGGTATGCTCTTATTAATGGTCACTTTGTTTGTTTTACAAATAAAAATTACGGTCGGACACTTTTTAAACAGATTCGTACATAAAACAAGCTTCCGATTTTTTGTCCGGACAACTTTTAACTCTCATTTTGTCTAAGAAAACTTAAAGACTGGTGATTCATGACGAAGATTGTTTCAAATATCTTTTAATAAATACACATGTCTAAATATTTCATCTGTTTGTACTATAATCTGTCGATTTACATCGTCTTGAAATTACGAATTGTGTAAAATTATGAACCTTGCCTCGTTTAACATCGTCCTATCTCCTACGTTGTCATATTCGGGGATTTACTTAGCCATTTAGATTTGAAATTGCTTCATTTAAGCAGTTTAAATTTGAAAATTGGCAGTTGAAATGAAACTTAATCGGGGATTCCCATGGTTTGTTTTTTCTTGACAGTTGAAGAGTGATATTTTTCAAGTATTTGGGGATTGACACAAATTAGAATTTGACATTGCATGTGGTTGAAAGTGCATTCCCTTTGTTGTCTTACTTACAAAAAGTTTCCGTGGTCGCGTAAGGTGATTTTCAAACATTTTATTTGCTTTTTTGGCTGAGACATTTATCTTTAATTTTGTTATCTAATCAACAGAGCAAAACGGAAGAATAACAACGCTGAAAGTGGAAATACTTGGATAAGTGATTTAAATGTAAAAAACATACATGTTACTACACTAACTATCCAGAAAAAGGCAATGAGTTTATTTAAAGACCTAAAGTCAATGTCAATTGAAGAGGATAAGAACGTCAGTTTTAACGCTAGTTCCGGATGGTTAGATAAATTCAAAAAGAGAGCACAGCTTCACAATGTTAAAGTTACCGCTGAGCTGAATCTGCAAGTGCAGATTTTGAAGAAGTCAAAAAATTTCCTGGGAAACGAAAACAAACTATTACGGATGGAGGATACACTTCTCAGCAAGTCTTTAACGTTGACGGAACCGGGCTGTTCTGGAAACGAATGGCGTCAAGAACTTTTATATCTATTGAGGAGAAAACGGCATCTGGACAAAAAGTTGCGAAAGATAGAATGAAGCTGCTTCTTGGGGGCAATGCTTCGAGAGATTTTAAGCTAAAGCCATTGTTAGTGTACAATTCGGAAAATCCAAGAGCTATGGAAAATATTTGCAAACAAACGCTCCCAGTCATATGGAAACCCAATAAAAAGGCTTGGGTAACTGGTAGTATTTTTTCTAAATGGTTTAAAACTAATTTTTGCCCCGAAGTTAAAAAATATTGCGAAAAAATAATTTAGCATATAAAGCCTTGCTCCTTGTGGACAATGCTCCTGGTCACCCGGTTAATTTAGACAAAACAAATGATAACATCAAACTTCCCTTGTACAACCTATGGACCAAGGTGCTATTGCTGCGTTTAAGAGATATTATTTACGCCGGGTTTTTAATGATCTAATTGCAGCAACTAATGGAAAGTCAGATAAACACGACAAATGGTCGTGACATGATTCGGACGTTCTGGAATGATTTTAACGTCCTGAAAGCAGTTCAAAAAATCAATCAATCCTGGAATGAGGTCTCGGCTGTAACAATGAACAAGGTATTGAAAAAAGTGTGGGCCGAATGTACCTTCAGAGGTATACAAATGTGGATAATCCTGAACAACTTCAAAAAGATATCCTTGATTTAGCGCATCGCATAGGGTTTTCGGATGATGATGGAATAGACATAACTGAGATATTCAACGAACATGCGGAACCGCTGTCTAATGAGGATCTACTACTCGCACTTAAGGGAGATTGTTCCACCCAAAATAAGAAAGTTGAGGATAGTATTGTACTTCAGAGGCTGTTAATCAAAGAGCAGAATTCCGATTTCCGCCGGGAAAAATCTCAGAGGCTCTTAATCATATTAATCAAGCCATTGAAATTTTTGAGAGACACGACACGGACAAAAAAAGATTTGAAACAATAAGACGCTCAATCACTTCCAGCGTTGGATACTACAAAGACCTGTATGCAGAAAAAAAGAATTGTTTAACGCAGAAGCAGATAGAAACATTTTTTAAGCCACTTCCAGTAAAAGAAACTTCTGAACCTCCTTTGAATCGGGAACAAACAACTCAAGATCATCAACCATCTGTAGCTGGCCGCTGTCAGTTAAAAATCATTTCTTCGAATGAAAAAAGCCCTGCAGATTAATAAACCATCAGAACATTATTTATTATTTTTATTATATTTTTTAAATAAAAACCTGCAGTATGTATAAGTACTAGTATACTAATATGCATGTACCTATATGTTTGCCAATTTTTGTATTTCTCGGTTTACGCCGTGTCTCGACGTCCCCATTTCTTGGAACACCTCTTGACGTAAATCGTCGAATTACTGTATATTTTTATTTGAACTGTTATTTTAATCCTTTTGAATTGATTTAACCTTCTATTTTTGCTTTGAATCATTAAATATGAGGGTGGGTCAAAAAGTCTCTGAAAATTAAAACAGATGGAGTTACCACCTCAAATCTAATATTTTGCTTGTCAAAAAGCATCTTTCAAAAGAACGCACCCAGACAGATCTGTCAAATAGTTTTGCGGTGGCAGCCATCTAAAACAGACGACTACGAGAATTTTCGTAAAAATGAAAAAAAGTGAATTTCGTGTGCTCATTAAACACTATTTTTTGCGCAAAAAAATCATCATGCAAACCAAACAAAAGCTTAAAAAGTATTATGGGGACTCTTCACCATCGATTGGAACCACCCACCACTGATTTACTCTTGTTGCCCAATTGAGGTCACCACACCAGAATGATCGGTAAAATCCACGGTATGATATTGGACGATCGGCGAGTGAAGCTGTGCGAACTTGAAGAGGCTACAGGCATATCATATGAATCAGTGATTTCAGTTTTGCAAAAATATTTGAATATGAAAAAGCTATCCGCCAAATGAGTGCCGCGATTGCTCACAATTGACAACAAACGCAATCGTTTTACAACTTTAAAGCAGTATTTGGCGATGTCAATCATATTCCAAACGAGTTTTTGGATTCATCATATCACCCAAAGACCAAGGAAAGGTCGAGACAGTGGACTTCTCCTGGTGAATCGAGGCCGAAGAAGGCCAACGTGCCTTGAAAAGTATAAAACGATCACCGGCGCCTATTATGCAGAACTGTTGGATCGATTCGACGCCGATTTGAAAAAAAAATTACCGCATTGAGCGAGGAAAAAAGTTATTTTCCATCAGGACAACACATCGGCGCGGCGTACAAGTCCTCGCTAAATTTCCATAAATTAGGTTACGAATTGCTCCCTCATCCACATACTCTCCACATATAGCCAATGTTTCCAATCATGAAGAAATGACTCGCCGGTAAGAGATTCCGGTCGAATGAAAAGGTCATCGATGAAACTAACTCCTATTTTGAGGGCCTCGAGAAATCGTATTATTTGGAAAGCATCAACAAATTGGAGAAAGGTTAGACCAAGTGCTTCGAGCTAAAAGGAGGTTAGGTTGAAAAATACAACGGCTTTTTGCCAAAAGAGTGTTCCTTATTTCAATTTTCAGCGACTTATTGACCCACCCTCGTACGTATAAACCACAACGATTTTAGCTTTATTTTGAAATGTTAATTCAGCTGAATAACACCACTTCAACTTTTTATAATTTAGAATGGTCACAGTTACTTAGGTCTGCTTTGATTAAGCAATATTATCCAATAAATTATTGGAAAATCAGTTTGCTTATCATATATAGTAGACACAAAAAGCAACAGTTCAAGTTGCCTATCCTATCAATTACTATTGTTAGTTCTCTTATTGAGTGCCAATTATTTTTTTTTTTTCGAGAAAATATTGTATTTTTCTCTTTTTAACATTATTGCCTTGGTACACAGTTTTCAGCTGAGTTATGTATGTACATAAATATTTTGCATACGGTGAACTTTAATAGCTACAAACATACCGAGTAATACACCCACCATCTTTTAGAAATCATCCCTATTTCAAGCACTCTGACTAAGTTCATGACAATACACTTCCATAGAAACACAGGTGTCACGAAATGCAAATCCAATTCAACTCGGCCGTCAAAAAAAAACTTCGTTAAGACAAATTTCTCTCATTTTATTATTTGAATTAGCGCCGCGTCATCAGTACTTCCCCCGTCATATCATACCTGACCAATTGAATCATAATCATCATGTGACAGCACTTGCATTTTTATAGAATCCCCACCCCAACAAAAATCTATAGAAATTCGTCACAGAAGGTAACAAAAAAAACCAAAACATAATCTTCAATTCCCACGTAAGGTAGATTCTCGGCAGGTTAAGGGTGGTTAGTCACTACAAGTTTTTAGCATTTGCTACACTTTCTCTCTACTTAGGCGCAGATATTGAGTTCTTTTCAATAAATTTTTAAATGTCCTCAACCTTCAAATCGATAAAAGTCAATTTTCTTGTTATTTTCTACAAATGATACTGAATTGGTTTAAAAATTTAATATCGCTCTGATTTGGAATCATTGACGTGAATGATGTGAATTTCTAGGAATTCTGGGAACACGGACACAAGCTGATAAACGCGTCCTCGTCCGTCGAGTGTCAGTGGTTATTGTCTTGTTGTATCGTCACACTCTCTTTACCGTAAAATACAATTAAACAGGAGACATTTAACATTGAAGATTTTACAGGTTATTCTCTGAGTGCGTTTTTACTAAATTGTTGGTGAGTGGATTGTTTGTCAGCGAATATGCGAGTATATATGAGATTGCGTTTCAGTGTGGGTGTTGAGTCTTGCCTTATTTGCAGTAGTTATCTTGTTTTGGGATGCTTAGGCTACATGGTTACTGGGGAAAAGATTCTATTGTATATGAATGGTGTAGAGGTGAATAGGAACGCTACAGCTGTTTAAAAATGAAGACGGTTAAACATATGATGTATTTTTTTGTTTTGTCAACATACACTCTAGGCCAAAACGATAACGACAACGCCTAAATTCTTAAGAAAAAAGTATGCGCAACACCTGCCAGATCTGATTGAATCGGTAGGTAACAGGATGCACTTAGATCTTCTTGCAATAAAACAATTTCTGAAAAAAAAACGCCAAACTTTTTATTTTGGGAGAAAAAAATGAAAACTGGGTTGAATAAAACCATAGAACAAGTGAATTTAAAAGTGCGACCGATGTTCCTGATAAAGAAAACTTGTAGTATTCTCCAATGGTTTTTGATATTTCATATCCTATTAGAAGTAAGGAAACCTACTCGTATTTCCCATAAAACTTCAGGCTGTCAGATGTACGGCTTCCTGTATTAACGAAATCGTAGTTAGCACTGCATTGACGGTCCTAAAATGTTTTCTATTCTGCCTTGAGTTTTTTTTTCAAATTTTCGTCAAATGTGTGCTATGTTAACAGATTTCGACTAGTACTGCAAAAATTTCGAAAGAGCCCTCTATTTGCAAGGAAAAATTAATTGTGTTTTGTGTACCTGTTGTTTTTTTTAATAACTTAAAAATTCATCGGCGGATTTTGGTCAAAATCCAATGGCCCCGGTCCGGCATGAATGCGCATCATCTGACAAGAATTCAAATCGATAGCACGATTCGTTCGGGAGTTATCGTGGGCCAAAAAAAATGACCACATACGGACCCCCCTCCCCCTCCCACACACACACACACGTTAAAAACTATCTAAAAGCACTATATGTATACACCTTAAAACGTAAAGATATCACAAAATTTCCATTATTTTCTGTATTTAATTACCGATTACGCATTTCCTCAGTATATTTCCACTTTTGTAGTTTTCTTAGTAACTCATTCTAAAGAGCCGCATATAAGTATTGTATTAAAGTGGAGAAAGAGGTATGAGGAATGCAGGTGATGGGGACCAATGCAAGCGCATCCAATAAGCACAATAAGGTAATTTGTTAATTGTCTCGGAAAAACGCCACTAGCTTGAGGAACCCAAGAGAAAAATTGTCCCGAAAATGAATTAAAGTGTGTATCAACACGAAAGGACAGAATCTGGCATCAAAAACAGGAGTACCAAACCTAAACCGCTACTGACCTAAAAACATATTGAAAAGGAGTTAAGTTGGACAAAGCAGAATTTAGACCGGGATTGGAGCAACCTCATAGCATTTATAGTTGATTAATCTTTTTTTGTTTATAATTATTGGAAGAAAGATGAAAAGTTCCTGCAACGCGCTGTAAAACATCCAGCAAAAGTTGACGTTTATGGATACTTCTCGACCAAAGGATTCAGAAAGTTAATAGTATCCACACAAAATTTCGATGCACAATTCATGACAAAATTATACCAGAAGGCTTTGTCAAAGTCTGCCGAATCTCTGTATGGACCAAGCTATTACGACTGGATTTTGCAAAAGGATAATGATCCAGAATATCGGAGTCGCCTCAGTACGAGGTGGAAGGAGGAAAATTGTATAGAGACGTTGGATTGGCCACCGAAATAGAAAATGAATCCATTACAAAATGGGTGATCTTCAATAGAGCAAGGGCTTAAGAGGGAAAAATAGCCACGATAAAACAACTTGCGCGGGTCTTGAAGCAAATTTGGAGAGGCCAAAGTTTAGAATATTCGTATGCGAAAAAATTAAGTGAAAGTTGCACTAGATGATGCAAGTAGCAATCATAAATATAACAGTGACTGGACTACTAACAGGTGTGTTGATGTATGCTCCGTACCAAGTCAACACCTGCCGCATTGAAGAGCTCGGCAGTCAGGCCATCCGCTCCAGCTGCTTTATTGGGCTTAAGCTTAGATATGGCTATATTCATTTCATCCAGGTCGCTTGGACAGAATTCTTGATCTATATCGTTTAGGTTGAAAGGTCCATTCTGCATGACAGCGCCGTTATAAAGGCTACAGAAATGCTCTTTCTAAATCCTTAGCATCCACTGAGACCGTTTTGATATATACTTTATAAAATATGATATATGGTTTTTTGACGCTCGTTTTTGTTGAACTTGTTGTAAGCTCAATATATCATAATATGGTACTGTAAGCTCAACCACTCACATATTGTACAATACTTCGGTCCATTCGTTGTAGCTTATTCTAGCCCAAACCGTTATATAACTTCCTCCCATTTGAAATATGTTGATTCTCGCAAATCGTGAAAATAATAACCCCAACCAAAACGTTTAAACTTTATTTCATCTTTTAATATGGCTTTTCTCCTCTTGTCTTATGAGCCTCGGCCAAAGGTGGCTTCCGTAGCAGTTTTAGCTTTTGGAAATGTTTGTATTTTTGTAAAAATATTCTTGTAGCGGTCAGATGCTGGTAGAGCGGATTCAAGGCCGATTGAGAAATCAAGTCTTCTTTTATTTCTCTGATCTTTATTTAATTAATCAAAAGATATCTTCAATGGATTTTTACAAAAACCGTCTAACGTCCTTTGTCCCACGAGTATGCAATCCAGAGTCCGGATAAAAGTCAACTACTCAAAAAAAAGGAAATCGCGTAGAAAATGAGTATACCGTATACCTACGTAATGTCGACCAGTCAAACTTCCGATTGACAAAGAAGTGAATTCTTCTGCGCTCGGCACGGCTTTTATATTATTTTTGCAAAGCTTTTATGAAAGCTTTTCATAGAAATCAGTTATTTAATTCAATTCAATATTGAAATTTAAAACTAATTTATAAAATTATTAATATAAAATTTATTGGTTATAATTCAAAACGATTAATTCAAACTAATTGTGGGATTGTTAAATTCTCACATTTTTTAAGTTGGTTTTAACTTCAGCTTTAGCTACGATTTGTAAGCCCGTTCAAGATTTTGCTTCCCGTAAACTCGCACGTTTTTCAATGTCGTTCGCATTGCTTCCTATAGACTCTTATCACCATATGGGTATTTTCAGATAAACCGGAAAAGCTTTTACCAAAAGCTTAGGTTGTGTAAATCCGCCAAAAAACATCTCACTCTTGAAACAAATTGAAAGGACAAATGATAAAATAGAAAAAAAAACAAGTAAAACCAAAAAAATTCGGGTTAACAAGGATTTTCCAAAATTGTGAAAAAGTTGTTGCAGGGCATATGTAGTACGAATAAATGCATGTATACGGCAGAGCTAAAGGAAACAAATGAAATGAGGCAGAGCCCAAATATGAAACAAGGAGGTTGACCAACCAATTTACCACTAAAGCTATTCGAAACCGATATCCATTAGAATCTTATCTCCTCCGAAGTAAAACTACAATATATCAGCTTGAAGCATTTTTTCGATGAGCTCATATTCGTGATTTACATGAATATGTAGTATGTAGTGGTTTCGTAATTCTGTTTGCAGTAAATTGGCATGGGCGTTTTTCAATTAATAGATACATATTATAATATAATATACGAGTACATATTTTGATACCGTTTATTAGCAAAGAGCGTTAAGGTTATAGAACGAAAAAAGGAAATCAGAGAGCATACCAATATTATCTTAAGTTCGGAGCCTATCCTAATACTGTAATAACAGTACTTCCAGGAATATTAGCCCAGAAATTCCTTTCCCGAGCAGTATTCAGTAGTTGGTGAAAATACGCAATTTACATTATCAATACGAACAATACGAATTTGCAAAAAGAACCGCCATGTTGTGCTTTTCTCGGAACTTTTAAATTTCAATCTGTAAAACCGTAGTTTCCTTGAGGTTTTCGCATTGATATTATTATCTTTGATCGCTTATGTATAGAATTGATATGTATAATAATTTCCAATACTTAATCTGTTGATAATAAATAAATGATTAACATTTTCCTTCTACAATATATGTATATTATCTCGGTAAATCTACTCATGCTTTTCGTCACGCAAAAGTCCGAAAAGGCTAAGGATTAAAAGGTAAATAATTCAATGCCTGAAAAATTGCCTAAGTAATGTACCGCCTTTTGATGTTTTCATTTAAATGAGTCAATTATACTTCCGTCAATTATAATAACAGCACTTCTGAGTTATCTGGACTCTACCATGTCAAAACAAAACAAAAAATGCGCAAAAAATAAGACTATTACCGTAACAGGATAAAAAGCATGTATAAATTATTCTTCTATTTATAAAAAACAAGTTTATCGCAGATTGACATTCCTACCACGAGTTTCCATCGCGTCGATGTTTCTTCTGACACTAGGAGCATACTCAAAAAAGGTGGATGAACTGAATAACTAAATAAAGAACAGGCAGTCCGCAGTCCGTACTAACGAATTGTCAGTGTTTTTGTGCTTTTTCCATTCTAGTATATGAAGTGACGAATTCAGTCTGGTTTACGCATACGAGTGTTCCGCTCTAAGCCTTCGGTGTGTGTTCTTTATAAGTCAAGTTCAGACATTATAAGTTCAACAGACCTATAAAAGTGTGCATTTCGCAACAAAAATAATATTTTTCAACCTAAAGAATCTAAGGTTTTTAAGGATTACGTATGAACATCAATCTACATATACCGCTGACAATGCGTAAGCACCGAAATGCCTGAGTCATATGCAAATTGTTTACTCGGTCTTATTCTTATTTGTTAATAATTAAATCAAGTTTATGAATAAGTATTTGTTTTGCTTCTTAGCGGTGGTCGCTGAAATGGAACATGGAGACACTGGAGACACCACGGCAAAAGTGATGACAAACGGTTTGTTGAATTGTGCAATGGTAATTATTACCATGTTTAAATACAAGATCTCCCTTTTAGAAGCTGTCTAATTGATGGCCGCAGGCGACGAAAATGACATGTCGGGATGGGATGAAGGGAGCATCTTATGGTCACCATTCTCAAATTATGTACTGCATCTATTTAATGATTACGGAACACCACTGATTGGTTAAAGAACGCTTTGACGGGAAAACATTTAACGTAACATCCCTTGAGTGGAATCAATCGGTAGTTTAACAAAGCCAACTAACTAGAAACATACAAATGCTTCTAAAGACTTCTGGAGACTGATCAGGAAACGAAAGACTCTAGAATATCAAATTGAAGCAACTCCAGCAGCTGGAAAGAATTGAATATCGAATAAAAATTATAAAGGTATAATGTAGCGTATTTTAGTTGAAGAGGTAACATAGACAAAGTTATGTTGTTAATAGGATATTATTTCACAAGTGTCAGGCTGTAACAAAAGTATTGCGCGATTTTTGGGTGCCTGTTTGATGTTAATTAATTTGAACCGAATGCAAAAATTTAGTCGTCAATGTAATTTCCTTCATTAGACAACAACACTTCTGCCACCCTCTCAGGCCGTCAGTAAAAAAATTGTTTGGTTTGACGAAAAATATATCGCAAGAGCCTCTTGGACATCATCCCAAGATTTAACATTTTTTCCATCAATGAAGTTTAGCAGACTTTGGAAATCTGAAGGGGCTATAGTAAATCTGGAGAATAAGGTGGATGCACCATTTTTTCCCAATCGAACTCCTGTAACAGTGTGTAGGGGGTTCAGGCTGTACGCGGGCTAGCGTTATCTTGATGGAATATTGTAGAAACAGCCCTTCGATTTACCAGACCTGGGTGTTTTCCTCTAGTGCCGACTTCACTCAGCATAGCTGTTGGCAGTATATATTTTTGCGGTGATAGTCTAGTTACGAGGCAACAGATCAAAATGGATTATTCCATTACCATCCCACCACACAGGCAGTAGCAGCTTATGTGGGTGAAGTCCATCTCTAGAATGTTGTGCTGGTTTGACTTCTGGCCTAAGCCATTGGTTGCAAAGTTTAATGTTATTGTAAAGATGATAACGATGTTTTTTAAAGACCTTAACACTCAAGTGGGTATGACTGCACTTAAAGTGCTTGAGCACGTGTTAAGTTTTTAGAAAAATGCGACAGAGAGAGAAAGAAAGATTTTTGAGCTCAGTGGTTATTTCGCTTCATGGGTGGCATCCAACATTTAGTGAGGAGACTAAATTATTAGTGTTATTGGACTTGTTGTATTTTAGGCAACCCCTCATCTTACGTCATTTTAGTTGTTGAAACCCGAACCGCCCTAATTGGAAACCAATACACTTTCACTTGTGCCACGGCTCTTGATTGTGAGGCAATAGATGGTCTGGTACCCATTTTCCCAACCTTATGACTTTTCCTTTCTCTGACATTGTTAGATGTGGATGGATGTTCATATGGCTTATACAAACAGTGGGATTGCTTACAACCGCGAACTTTGGCTGCTCATCGTCTAGCTCTTCTGGCCAACCGAACAAATTTCATTCATTACGTCAAAATTGCCATTTCTAAACTTTGCAAACAAACACCAAAACTTGGACTCGCTGAGAACACCCTCTCCATACACATTTTAGATTTTTCTAGTGGCTTCACTTCCATTCTGGTTTTTCTGGCACAAAAACAATAAAATATGCCAAATACGAGTATGATCTTCCGATACATCCATTTCAAAATTCAGTTAAAATCGATTACAATGAAACACAACGAATTTTGGAAACTGAATGAGCAATACTTCTTTTACTTTACTCACACATACACATGTTTGTAGCCAAATTATTTTCTCCATTTAATTGCCGATCACCCATTTCCTCAGTATATTTCCATACTTCAGCGGTCACAAAAGCACCGATTGGCAAGAGTTATTCTTCGTTTGATGTCATTGTCTGAATTGATAGCAGAGCCTAGGTACACAAAGTCCTTACCTACCACAAAGTTATATCTGTAGAGGGCGACGTTCTGTCCATGACCATTAAACCCAACTTCGCCGCTCGCGTTCCAATAGTCGCGAAAGCGCCATTGATATCACGCTGCTTCCTTCCTATTATGTCAATATTATCGGGGTAAGTGGGTAACTGGACGGACTTTTGAGTGAGTTTTGCACTATTCTTTCAAGAATGATGTTAAAGAAATCGCATGATAACGCATCACTTTGCCTAAATCGTTTTTTGACATCAAAGGTCTTGGTGAGTTCTTTACCGAGCCTTGATGGAACAACGTGCATTCTCCATCGTCATCCTGCATAAAAGGATGAGTTTGGCAAGGATGCCAAAAGTTGTCATTGATCTGCATATCTCGTCTCTATAGGTGCTGTATGCATCGATTTGGAGTTTATGGGTTTCTAAGATCTGCCGTAGTGCGAACATTTTGCCGATGATGGATTTTCCTGGCCTAAAACCACACTGATATGGAACAATCAGGTTGTTGACGAACGGCTTCAAGCGTTCACAGAATACGGCAGATAGGATCTTGTAGACGATGTTAAGAAGACTGATGCCTTTATAGTTGGCGCAGTTCAAAGGGTCTCCTTTCTTGAGGATCTTACAAACAATGCTGAGGTTCCATGCATCGAACATATTTCGTTCGACCATATTTTACAGATGAATTTATGTCAAAAACATCACCTATCGCATTGAAGAGCTTCTCAGTCAGGCCATCAGCTCCGGCTGCTTTGTTGGGCTTAATCTCATATATGCCTAGCTTCACTTCATCCAACTTGTTGGTCTACATCGTACAGGTTGAAAGATTCATTCTGCCTGACAGTGGTAAGTAGTACATCATCGCCGTTATAGTCTACAGAAATTAACTTTCCAAATCCTCAGCATTAGCTTCGACCATTTTGATATACACTTTAATAAAAAAAAATATGATATAAAAAATAGTGGCATTTTTCATTGCATATCCCAAATACTAATATAAAGCGAGGTTTTGTGCATTTTATGGCAATTCGAAAATAACCCCTGAAAAAACGGGCAACACCTATGTTGCAACCTGATGTTATAGTCAAGAGGTTTCTGGTGTAGATTCGGTTTCAAACATTAAAGTCTAATCTATTATAAATACAAAATAATGAAATTATTTTGACTAAGCATAGTGTATCATCTGGTATCAGAAAATAATTTTTAGTTCGAAAAGGGCTCTTATCAATTTTTAATTGGTTATAAACTGTTACTCAATTATTCATAAAAGCTCATAACTAACGACAATAGAAGTTGCAATACTTGCTCCTAGTCAAAAATTTCTTCAAAGCGTATTGTAAGTAAATATACCTTTCTAAAAATGGAGTGTCGACCAAATTCGTTGTCATCCAAATTTAAACAAGGAACACATCAATTTTTATCCTTTATTGATGAATTTAATCCAGGTGCCAGAATATTCAGAAGGTCGTTCATACTCATATGTTGATTAATTGTCTTGCGTGAGATTTCTTAAAATGTCAAGACAGAAATTATCATAACAGCCTCATGCCTCCGTACATTTGCATGTACATATGCATACAAATGTATGTATGAACCTACCAAGGACAACAACAAATTCGTACCCCAGAGACTACTCCAGAGATAATGGATAAAAACAAAATAAAAAAAAGTTAAGACCTCAGGTGTGAAAATGGATATCTCGGACTGACAGATTGAAAACTTCATAACATCCGAACTACAATACATACGAGTATGTGTGTATGTATTGTACATACCAAAATATGTCCTTCAGACTCGGTAAGCGATCTTATGTCTTTTTTGTGGTTTCCATTCCAACATTCAAGTTTTCCTCACACAACTGCGTACACGTTCAAGTTTTTAAATACATTTTTTGAAGGACAATGAGAGCTTAAATTCAAAGAAAAATTGTTCTCCCTTCTCTTTTCATTTTTATTTATCTTAGAATATCAACTTTTAACGTCAAACAAAATTAACTCATGTCAAAAACTGTTTTTGACTTAACTTTCACCTTTTGTCATTGTTAAAATACTTAAAAATATTTGTTTCTGCCTTTTTAGATAGCGACATTAAATATAATTTTTTTTAAAAAAAAAAAAACGTAACTTTATACATTTCTATAAAAAAAAAAGTCGACTTGGTCAACCGAGAATGATCCTAATTAGCGACCCAATGGCTAGCTAATGGCTAATTAAAAGAAAGGCCTACCCTCGGTGGTATATTCGCACAGCACAGTTCCTTGTAAAGGTACACGATGAAAAATTAAATTTCAGCCCGGGTTATTTTTGATTTTACCACCATCCTAGGGTAATAGCATTTTAAATTGGGTCGGAGCTTGGCGCTGACGTTTAATATGGGTTAATAGAAAAACATCTCTTGACGAACGACTTCATACATACGTACTCATATATATGTGTGCATTATGTACATATGGACACGTACGCATATTTTCCGTTCCTTTGCTCTAAACTTTTCTTGTTATCCATGAACACATCACATTGAGTTTTATTTGATTCCAAAAGGGGTATTCATAATAGGAAAGTTTAAAAGTCATCAAATAATATGTGTGCATAACAAATTAAAGAATGCCCAGCAATTAACTATTGCTATCTAACATACCCAAACAAGTAAAAGATAGCCATTGCCGTGTTAGAGAATCCCTACGGAACTTTTCCAACTTTTCCTTTTAAAAATTTATCGCCTGATCGCGATCAGTCAAGTTTTTGCTAAGACACCTCTCAAAGACGCTTATTAGCATAATGTAATATGTACTCAGTGCCAGAATCAAAAAGGAGACATAAGCGGAAAACTAGTTAGAAAAAAAAGCTTCCATTATAAAATAGACGATAGGCTTATGACTAATATATTTTGCAGCAGTAGGATAATCCTCCAGATTACCTCATTATAGAATTCACTAAGTACCGTGGCATACTCTGATAGTCGTATTATTTACCAGGCCAACCACTTCTAATACATATATGTTATTGTAATTAATGTAAATGTAGTCAATTTGTAGTGGGTTGTACCACATGAAATGATTTTATAGTAAACATTTAAAAGCCAATATTTCCCTAAATTTTTATTCAAGCAAAATAGGATCCGTTGGCATCTATGACATTTTTCCAACGTAATACAATGTCAAATATTCCTTTTTCGCAGAAGTGCTGACTTTTTGAGGCAATGAAATCTTCAAAGGATTTTATGACCTCTGCTCGGTTCCGGAAGACCTTCTGCCGGCAAAATGAATCCAAATTGCATAAAAGATGGTAATCCGCTTGGAAAATATCAGGAGAGTACGGTTGATGCTGAAGAATTTCAAATCTCAACTGCAACAGTTTTGCACCGTTACTTGTGTGGTATGGGGTCTAGCATTGGCATACAAAAGGTTCGGACCGCGCCTATTGATCAACGCAGGTTGCTTTTCAGCCAATTTGGCATGCAATATGTCGATTTCCTCACAATACCATATGTATTTGATAGCGCTTATCGTTTCTCCTGGTTGAAGAAATGAAAAGTGGATTTTTCCTTTCGATGTCCACCAAATTGTTACCATAAACTTTTTCGGATATTGTGTAAGTAGGTTAGGTAGACTAAGGTTTATTTTAAGTTAGATATTAAGTTTTATAGAAAATTAAGTCCATATGCTAAGTTTTTGTTAACAATTTTTTTCTTAGCCTTAAGTATACAAGACATATGTTTCAAGAAAATGTCGAAAGACATAGATAAGAATTTAGAGTAGCTTAGAGTGCCTGTGTGGGGCCAGTAAGTTAGTATAAGTTTGTTAAGTAATTTTAAGCTAGCATTTAAGCATTTTCTGTTAGTATGTAAGAGTTAATGATTTAGAAAATAAAAAAAATAAACTTTTTCGGGTGAATATCGGGTTTGGGGGTATGTTTTGGTTTTTCATTTGCATCCAGATGACTATCCGGTGACTATCCGGTTCAAAAACGGTTCAGTTTTCCAGGCGCCGTAGTTTTTGGGATTCGTTGAGTTCATGGGGTACCCACTTATCGAGTTTCTTTACCTTTCCTATGAGAGAAAGGTGTCGATTTATTGAGGATACTCCCATGCCTTCTGCAATCTCCCGCACCGATTTTGTTGACGTCTGACACAGACGTTCACTCGAGAACTTCTTATTTCCGACTTAGCAACATTTCATATGGTACAAGACCCAATAAGTCTAGCGCCAAAGCATCGATTCCCAGAATGAATTGGTTTTTGAAAGAAAGCGCTTAAAGTTATTGTTGTTAACAGGATCAAGCCATTTTGGTTGTAGTTTTTCTGTCAAAAGATACGATGTAGATGTAGAAAGGCATTCATTTCATTCAGTTTTTGAATGAACGAGTTGGACATAAATAAAAAAAAATTTGGCCCGTTTTACGAGTATGTGGATTAATACGTGGCCTAAAGTTCTTTAGGATAATTTCACCAATCAGTGATGGGAACAAAACTGAAACTAGTGCAATAAAGTTGTCCATAGCTCCCGAGTTCAATCAGCATACGCCGATAGGTGATCGCGTTGGTGTAAGGTTAATACATAAGGCTAGTTTGGAAAACGGCGTCAAAATCGTATTCGGAGACCTCGATTTTAAAAATGATAAGAAATGCATCTTTGTCCGACAACCTGTAGAAAACTACAACAGATTAAAGCTATCGACTAGAGGCAGAATTCGTAACTACACTAAATATGGTGATAAGAGTTCATTACAAAGTATCCGCATAGCGACCTGGCTAGTAAGAAAAATTTTAAACCTAATCATTTCGCTCAGAGCACTCCAGCAATAGCTGGTTCTTACAGTGAGCTCTAGAGAATGAAACTTTCTTGTGCACCACTGTCCCTAACAAACCCCAATGAATAGCGAATTCAATACAGCACAATAAACCGAGACTATCCAACGCTACCAACCACCATGTAAACTATCGTAGATCAGCGATGTAAAATTTAAGAGCCAGGAGAAGGTAAATTTTGAAAAAAAAGAGGAATAGTCTATTAAGTTTGTACAGGAAAACCAACCAGTTGAAAGCTTTTCTCAAACCTACATAGAATACAAGATCCCGGTGCTTTTAACAGGAATCTCACGAACCTCACCAGAAATTGGCAGGTGCATTTAAACAGAGTGAGTGGGAGAGAGGAGGGTATAGTGATAAAGGAAGGGGGTAGAGAGATAAGGGGTGGGGGTGGAAGAGAGGCGTGGAGGGGTGGGACAGAGGAGGCGGCAGATAGAGGTAAATATATATATATATATATATATATATAGAGAGAGAGAGAGAGAGAGAGAGAGAGAGAGAGAGAAAGAGAGATAGATAGAGAGATAGAGAGAGAGATAGAGAGAGAAATAGAGAGAGAGAGATACAAGAGGAGATTAGCACAACAACGAAATAATAGTGTAACAATTTATGAATAAATGCATGCTCGATCAACTCTGCATGTTCGATCAACTCTGCATGCTGGATAAACTCCATATCCTCCATCTTTGAGAAAAATATATTACTTTTTATATTAAAAGTCATACATAAGTTTTAGCGTCCATCAACGTTTTACATTACTGATATTGGCTAATACTGGAGTTGATTATACCGCGAAAATCCAATTTAGACAAAATCTTAAGTAGAATTGAAACCTCTTTTCAGCGGCTTAAAGGCGGCGTATGAAACAGTTCTTCATCTGGAGGTTTACCATAAATAACCTAGTTGTGCTGTACGGGGTGAAATCACCTACTATTCCAAACATGCACCGGATTACAGCAAGATGTGACATTGTGTGGCTTCATCAATTAAGTGGTGAAGACACTGCAGTAGTTATGTATTCGTTTGCCATTTGCATCCGTAACCATTTTACCAAGAAGAAAGTTATACGATTTGTCCCACTTTTTGAAATGTGAAACAAAAGCAAGTTGCCAAATTTACTATTTGTGTAGTTCATCACTTGTTCATTCCTTTTTTCTTTTCAATTAGATTTTAACTTTCGGAAATATAAATTTTTCTCCTTTCCTTAAAGATACTTATGGGAACAAACCCAGAGACACTTCCTGGACCCCCTTTATAGTGTACGCATGCACTCATATGTATAATTTCTAGCGAAATTCACCTGTCTGCAATGAATTCTGCCGGTTTTCATTAAAAATATTTCTACATAAATATACATATGTTTATGTGCATGAACGCATACATAATAATATATACCATATATTGTGCCGCACTCTTTGTCGGGCACCATGTAACATTTGGGAAAGCAAATTCACCTTGCCAACAGATAGAGATACAATAGTTTCTTTTTCAGGTTCGTATTCGGTGAGATTGCATAATTGTCGATAGCAAATTCAGATAGTTTTACCGAAATAAATATCACTCAAGTGTATTTTTAGTTGAAATACGTCGAATACAACATGATCAGCTGAATATCTTGTCTCTCACAGGATTTTCAAGTGGTTGCTAGCTTTGCGTCTTCATACAGCACACAGCAATGTGATGCTGCATCAGAATCATCACAATGCTTATGCAATCGGAAGCGAAAGGGTGATTTTCTTTGATGTCGATTTTGAGGCACTGAATTTCTTTTCGACAGGGATGACAAATATTTTATCGTCTATAAATCAAACTTAGTTTGTTAGGACAAGCGCAATGTTTGTCTCTTTACAATTGAAATAAAAAATAAAACGATTACACCATTTTCGATTGTAATTCTACTAACTATGAGAGGATAGGTACGACTAGAAGACTAATTTCTAAGAAAACTATTATCTTTGTCGGGTGTTTTTTCAGAGAGTGCATTAAGAACGAAAATCGACATACAACCTTTTAAAAAAAAAACTTGGTCTAGGAAGTCCCAACATTGGCCTACCACATTTGTAGTTCCAGGAATAAGAACATTTGTCAATGTTGCTCTTGGGAATCAGATAAAAAGATCAATGGGACCTAATCATTTGAAGGGATATACCATTGATTCCCTTGAAGGAGCCTTACAGTCTATCTTAAACATCTCGACTGCGCTGACATGTTTGCATGTTGTTGCAGAATTATGAACCAAATGGTAGGAGAAACCTTTAGCCTTCGCTCTAATTATATTATAATCCACATCAGCTTTGCACAACAATAGGTCGATAAAGTACATAACTTCCGTCATCTTGGAAGCGTCAGCAGCTAAATATCCAAAGACAAAGCTACATTCGGTATGTTGTCAATTATTATATATGGAGAGCAAACAATAAGTGTGTGTTTCGTTTAAATCTGGAGTCGGCGCTATTTTTTGCCTCCAGTATTTGCAGAGTGCGACAATGTCAGGAAAAAGTTGCAAATTTTCATAAACCTATGGAAGAAAATCGTATTTCTTGACCACACATGTGTTAATAATAAAATAAAATAATAATCAACACAATTATTGGTTTCGACAGAAGCGAATACAAAAATATGATATGGCCCAGGACGCTCGAAAAGGAATATCAGCAGCTATAAAAAAGATGGATGAAGTTAAAATAAATCTACATATAACATTCAACTCCTTTTACATTAATAAGTGGGGTTACACAGGTGAATTTACAAATAAGAGAACTAAATTTTCAGGTTAAAAAAAATTGATGCTTTACTATGTACACTATATAGAAATTTTTTCAACTTTTTTACTTGGGTCAGGTCCCAAATTTAGGAGTTCGGTGAACAGTATCGCTGAGTACTGAATCGATACAGAATGACACAGCAAAAAAAGCTACAATTATCAAAGCCTAATACAAGACTGTCAAAACTAACGATGATTATTGTTAACAATAAAAGTATGAGTTAGTAGTAAAACATATGTAGATAGGAACCAACAAAAGTTACTGTTACAGAATTGTTATCCGAAGCTATTGACATTGTGCTCATTAAAAGACCATAGGTCTTTTATTAATAGATTAGTTACTTATTAATGAGTGACTTTATCAAAATCATCATTATTAAACTCAAAACTATTTAGCTTGAAATTCACACATTTGCCATGTGGAATGTAAAAATTATTTGAATGGTATATGTACGAGTATATTATGTGTATATATTTTATTTTTTTGTACCTTTCATATTGCCGTTGGCATAATTTCCATTAACCATTTCCCAATCATTTCCTGCAGAAATTGACTGCAGATAACAAAGTGCCGCCGCTGACATTTTCATTTTGGTAGAGGGTAATAATCCAAAGGACTGACTGTTTAACAAATTTAAATTTATCAAACACTTTAACACCTTTTATTTACACTAATTGAAACCAGTAACACCTTTGCAGGTTAAATGAAACTGCAAACTATTGCTCTTTACCTTGTTTTTTTCTAAGTTTGTATAATTTACTTTGCACAAAGCTAACAAATAAACACCAATAAAACTAAAGTGTCTACCGTTCCGATGCAGAATCCCAACAAGGACTGCAGTTCCGAAATTTGAACATTTGCAAAACAAAACCTTACGAACAAATGCACACAAAGACCAAAAACATAACAACGGAGCGAGGCGAGCAAAAAAATAAAATAAATGAAAACAGCGGCCAAACCAAAACAAAAATAAATTATTGCTGCGTTAAAGAGCAGCGAACAAAATTATAGAAATGTCCCATGGCTGGTTTTAGTGCGCATGAACAGATGAATGAAACTTTCGGATATGTTTCTTTTATTTTTAGATACTAAATTTAATTCGGTTTAGTGTTTTATTATTTTTTTTTTCTCTCTTTTAACCACGAGCAAAATATTACATTTTTATATTTTCTACTTACTTTTCTTCTTTTTTTTTATGGTTAAGTATTTTAAAGATACTAATTTTTAGATTTTTAAGCTGAAACAATGACGCTAGAAGAGCAGGTCTCTAAACTTTTAAAATGTATTTGTACCCACCATTCGTCTACGAAAATTGCTTACTTGTGTTTCAGAAATTGAAACATCATATCATGCTCAGGAATTTGCACATATACGAATAGAAAAAGACACAAGATTTGTTATATAGTACATCTAGGAAGACATGGTAGACTTACCATTATTAAAATTACTGGCATTTTTAGCAAGGACATACTATAAGTAAAAGCTAACATAACTTACGAGGGGCGTTCAAGATATTCTCGGTATCGGGGTGAATCTGTAGTTGCATATATAAATTGACTTATTTATCAAGTAACACTATTATTTTAGTGCATTCATGTAAAATTTCATATAAATGTCATTATTAATTCGCGTTTTATCTCTAGTTAAACAGAATCATAATGGCAACTGAGGCGATGATGGTGAAAATTGAGCATCGCGCTGTAATTAAATTTCTCACTAAGCAAGGAAAAAGTCAAAAAACTATTCATGAAGAGATGGTGGCTGTTTACCAGGGTTCCGCACCTTCATTATCAACTGTGCAAAAGTGGTCAAGTGAGTTCAAGAGAGGCAGAGAGAGCATTGAGGACGACCCCCGCTCCGGCGCCCCGGCTACTGCTTGTACGGGAGAAACCATCAAAGAAGTCGAAAAACTTGTTCTTGAGGATGCCCGAATAAAGGTGAAAATGATGGCAGAGATCACCAAGCTTTCAATTGGTACCATTCACACCATTCTTCATGACCATCTTAACCTTTCAAAGGTCAGTGCAAGGTGGGTGCCACGAATGCTCACAGCGCCTCAGATAAAAAGTGAGAATCGCATGCTGTAGAAAGCTTTTGGAGATGTGTAGTGAGAACGCGGACGGTGTTATGGATCGAATTGTTACTGGGGACGAAACATGGGTCCACCACTATGACCCTGAAAGCAAACAAGAGTCCATGCAGTGGCATAAAAAAGGAACAGACCCCCCGAAGAAGTTCAAAGTCACTCCGTCTGCCCGAAAGCTCATGGCCACAGTTTTTTGGGACTCAAAGGGAATCTTGTTCATTGAGTACAAAAAATAAGGTGAAACCATCAACGCCACATCCTACGCTTCCACTTTGCATAATTTGCGGGAGGAAATTAAAAAGAAAAGACGGGGTAAACTCGCAGCGGGTGTGTTGCTTCTTCATGACAACGCTCCTGTTCACACGGCGTGAGCTTCCAAGGCTGCTGCGCGAGATTGTGGTTTCGAAGAAATCCAATACCCACCCTATAGTCCAGACCTTGCCCCTAGTGATTATTTCCTGTTTCCGGATTTGAAAAAATGTCTTCGTGGAAAAAGATTTTCGGATGATGAAGAACTCAAGTCGGTATTTTGCAGAGAAAGAGGAAATTTATTATTTTGAGGGTTTAAAAAAGCTTATCTCAAGATGTTAGAAATGCATTGATGTTAGGGGAGATCATATTGAAAAATAAAAACAATTTAAATTGAATTCGCATTTTCCTTCATATCGATACCGAGAATATATTGAACGCCCCTCGTAGATTAGAAGAAAATGGTATTGTATGAACTAACTTTCAAAATTAATTTTTTCACGAGTTAAAACAAATAGTATTATGCCTGATATACCTTGTCCTGCCATAAGTTCTGTTACAAATAAAACGCTATAAAGTAAACTTATTGTATTCAAAATTGTTTCATTTATTAGACCAAAATGTTGATTATTAAAAAAAAATCGGATTCACTCGGAATGACTGCCTTTTGCTTTGACACAAGCTTCCAAATGGTGTGGCCATTGGGCTATAGCTGCACTTACGATTTCCACGGAGATCGTCAACGCTGCTCTGGTTAATGCTGTTTTAAGGCTTTACAAATTTATGTGCGGAGTCTTGCAGGCCATGTTCTCCAATTCTGACCACAAACCATAATCCAGTGGATTCAGACAGATCTGGACTCCCCAACCGCCAATCTTCTGCTGCTATAAAGCCAGGAATATTGACTCTGAGTCACTCATGCGTGGTTTTGGCTTTGTGCGCTGGAGCAGAGTCCTGTTAGAAGATCCATCTGTATCCATTGAAAAGGGTATTGGTCAAACCCTTCATAACACCTTCTAGCACATCTTCTTTGTAAGCCTTTGCAACAGTTTTTACGTCTTTTTCACAGTGAGAGACCCTCCACCAAACCATTACTGAAGCGGAATTATGTTCACGTTGAAGCCTTGGAACAACTTTTTTCGCTTCCTTAGATGAAGTGGCATAAATTTTGTCATTTTGTTTGTTGAAAACTTTTTCCACGGTAAAAATTTTCTCAACCTTAAACAGAATGTTTTCATGGCCATTGTCCGGGTACCACTGCAAAAGCCGCTTTTTTTTTATAATCGGCGCGCGCTCAAGGGGTTTTTGTACCCTTAAAATGTTCGTATACAGCGCGGGCCAAGGAAATTTAGGGAGGAAGAAAAGACAGGTACCGATGTACATTGTTTTTAAATGTTTGCAAGTTATAACGACCAGGAAACACAGAGGCCGGCAGGGCATTCCATAAGCGAGTTGTACGGCTTAGGAAAGAATCACGATATTTTGGAGTACGTCCGAAAATGGGCTTGAGGGTAAACTGATGAGCATTCATAGCGAGACGGGTGTTACGGTTGAAAGTTTAAATGGGCGGAATGCTACTGGCGATTTCAATGGAGCACTGGTGGTGGAAATAGCGATAAAACAAAGTGAGACAGGAGACATTACGTCGGTGTTTGAGGGTGTCAATTGATTGACTGATATTAGTATCACCAATGAGTTTAATCACACGGTTTTGGATCCTATCTAGCAGGTGCAGAGATGTTTTAGGAGCACCTGACCAGATGTGGGCATTGTACTCCAATTTTGGACTGATGAAAGCCTTATATATTGTGGCTTGCATCTTTCCAGCCTAATTTTTTTTAGTTGAAGAGTTAAAAGATGACCCGTAGACCGGCAATGCATACGCAGATCATCCCGAATCAGCCTAGACATGGATCTGGTTGATATATCCAATTCCTTGGATGTGATCTTCTGCTTCCTAAGGGGATTTCTCCAAATTCGTCCACGCACTGTTTTACTACCCCATTCGCACGGACGACGCGCGGGCGATCACTTCTTGGCCTGTCCTCTACTCCAGACAATTCGCCGAAGCGAGAAATAGGCCGATAAACGTATATTCTCGATATTCCGAGTGGGTTTAGTAACTCGAAAATTTGGCCAGCACTCTTTCCGCACTTATGCAACGCTATTACCGCGACTCGATCCTCTTTAACGCCCCACTCCATGTTAATAGTTTGCAAACTGAAACCAAACTGATTAGTATTATTCACTGATCAGTGCATGTGTTCTAAAAAAAAAAGTTAACAGTTTTATTCACGCAAGAAGTTTTGAACGATAAGCGCTGGCAATTGTGTAACAGAACTTATGGCAGGACTAGGTACATATGTTACGAAACCTAGAGAAAAAAAACAGCAGACAAATAAAAAGAGTTTATTTTACGAAGAAGCACTTACCTGCTTCACGGTGTTTGGTATGGTTTTTTTTGACAGGTTAAAGAGGTTTGTTCCCTTTGCCGAACATGGCGGAGCATTCAGCCGCACAAAGAAGACAAATGATTGAAGTAGTAAGCCATAAGAGTGAGAGGAAGAAAGGAGATGACTACCGCAGAAAGGATAGCAAATGATTAAAAGTCAAAGAAAAAAATATTTGCTATTTCCTGTGATGTAGGATTTCTCCAATTATAGTACAAACGGGTGGCGAACGAGCGGTGGATTCTTAGACGCTACAACGGAGATAATAAAACCTAAGACTTACTAACAGAGAAAAAATAACCGCGGGCAACGTAAAAATCTAGAAGAAAGAAAAGAGAATTTTCAGAAGAACCGGGAAGACAAAAGCGAGCAGTCGAGGTCTGAAGACTACGCCATAGCAAAAAACACCGATACGATTGAAACTCGACGGTAGTTTCGGTCAGCAGGCAATTTTCGTTGCAATATATGGTAGTATAAAGGGTGATGGTGTGGAAGTTGGCCAAACTCTACTATTGTACTAGATGGAGTGAAAAGTGACCTCCTCTCGAAACCAATATTTGACGGTGTAATCTGACGGAGCATTAGCCCCATAATATTTATCCAACTTTTCTTTTGTTTCCTTCGCCGTTTTACCTCTCAAAAAATAATGTTTTATGAGAGAACGAAAATCGTTTTTGTCCATACTCAACATGATGCCAAACACGTCAACAACAATCAGCTGTCAAAACAAAACTAAAGACAGTATCGCACTGAAATTTGGCATGTCTGCCTAAATATGAACGGATTTCAAGGCACCATAACCTTTTTTGCAGTAGCAGCGCATTCTGGCGGTTAAGGAGGTTACTTTATGTATTGTTAGTGGCGTGATCGACTTTGTCGTCTTTTTGCCGAATCGCACATACTCATATATACAATATTTATATATATATACATGCATATACCATGTTTCGAGTCGACTTAAAATGTGTACATATACATGAATACATATATAGTTTCTACTCTACTTTAGAGTCGATATTTTAATCAAAAAGATCGGAGTACAGAGAACGCTGTCAGCTACTTGATATATCTTAATGCATTTCTTTTATCCATGTTTTGTGGCATCAAAACTGAGGCTAATCAACTTTATTATCTCCTAAATTAAGGCACCACAACATTAAGTTAGCTATCGTAGAAATGTTGTCAAACCTAAGATAGACTTTTCATAGTTTTGTTTCATGTTGTGTATGTAGGTTTGTATGGCAAAAGTTCGTTTCAACGATATGGCCTAATTCCAAAATATTGTAATGTAAGATTTAAAAGTATATTTTCACTTATATTTATATATATATACATATGTACACATGTAAATTACAGATTCGAATATGAAACGAAAGTAAGAAAACAGTCCAGATAAGGACGCACTACTTAATTGCTAACATGGATTAGATTAAGAAACGAACAACAATCAAATGTCAAATTGTCGTAATTAGCAACAAGCATTAGTGCTAAGTCTACTTTTAGAATTCAATTTGAAATAGTTTCGAGTGAAAGTGCATACAAGGCATCTCGTGACGACAGCACCGCACCCTGTGTCTTTTCTAAATTTGGTGAGCTTTCTCACAGTGTAAAAGACTAAATAAAGTTCTAATGACTTATTGTAGTGTTTTTTTTTTTTGTTATTGAAAACTATGACTTCGGTGCTCTGTATAAACAAAATCTAAATTTGGACATACTCGTATGAAGAAATTAGAGATTTTCTTTTCGATAAAGATTTGAGAATGATATTGGGGAAGACTATTTTTATAATAATAAAATAATAATAAAAAAAAAAAAAAAAACCACCAGAACAACACCTAAATCGAAACGTCAATATAACATTTGTTTTTTTTTTTGTAAAACTTCGAAAAACATTTTAAAACAGAAAACCGAAGCAACACTTATTTGGATAATTGGTAGCGAATTTATCAGATAGTTTTAAATACCTGCATGACCGATCATTGGCCGTTGGACTTCATTCCCTGAAAAGCGCATGATGTTGTGGGTCACTGGAGGCAATAGCACCTTTCTGTAAAAGAAAACCGACAGAAAAGTCTGGCGAGATCGTGCAAGAAGAGCCAATCCAAAACAAGATCAAGGCCGGGACGAAAGTAAAGAACGATAGAAAAACTAAATAGAACGACATTATCATAAAAGTATATTTTGCAATTACATGAATTTACATTCAAGTCTATGATGAAGTTTTCACAAACCGATTTCTAGTAATCTATAATAAAAAAAAATTATTTCATATTCGCTGTGCACCATCACGACGAAAATCTGATTTGGGTATAAAGTGGGGCTTCAGAAAAGGGCTTGAACGCCTCGAACTCTTTTAACAAGAAAAATATCTTTCAAAAGAAAACGAAAGTGCCAGAGGTGCTAGCGCAGCAATGATGGTTGTAAGGCTTACTTGTAAAAAGGATATATGTATGCTTCGAACAGAAGCATAAAGATGGTAAATTCCAGAATCACAGTCAGTACTGTACTGATAATACAAAGTAAAATGCGATAGAGTAATGCGACTGGTACATTATAACAATTATAAACAAAAACTTGCTATCAATCAAACTACCACTACGCACTAGTTAAGAATAGGCTCTACGCAGTAATTCTGCAACTAGTTCACAAATGTTAGTTGGGCGGTGTCATGTGATAAGATATGGGAAAATTTCCCGACTGCTCTACAACTAAATTCACATGACAGCGGCAGCCATTCATGCGATGATCGCTTACTTTATCAGCACGTGGAAATTTGCGAGCTCGAGTACTTTGACACTGTGCGTGTATTCGATTTCATACGCACGTTCCATTACGATTCATTATGACAACTGAAATTTCTTCAGCACTGCTTATCAATGATATAAAAGTGTGTCGTGTTGTTCGCAGACGTTGTTGTAGTCGTCGTAGTCATCTCGTCAATTAGTTGGAATGTTTTTTTTTTTTTTTTATTTTGCGCATTACATTTGCGCCAGCCCTGTTATCGAAGTAGACCTCTTACATGTGGTTAAATCATGACAGCTATTGGTTGCTGTTTGAAGCGTCATTGGCGATGCGATTGAATTATTACGCAGTTCATTGATGTACTTTTAGTGCGATTCTAATCAAAATCAAAAGATACTCGTTTATCTATAAATACTTATACTCGTGGGTATATACTTGGAATGACAGAACATTTTTTAAGTAATTAAAGTATTTGATTTTTAAATTAGGATTTGAGTTAAGTTCCGTTGTGTGTGTGTTGTCAAATTTTCTGGTTACACAGAAAAATTATTTTTGAAATGTTCGTTTTGTTGATAAAGGTGTGTATCAAAAGTCATATAGAAAAGCTTGAAAACTTCAAAATTCAATAAACGAATTTTTGTTTAAGTGTCATTTTTAGCTTCCTTCAGCTCGAACAACTTCCCGAAATAGTAAGCCGTCAGTATATGGTTTGGAAGGGTTTGATACAAGCTTACTTAATTATCTCAGTTTTTCTGGAAAATCAGTGGTTCCTGCTGTAAATTGGAAAGGGCGCTATGCAAAGTTTGGAGGGTTTGAAGATGAGGCTCTCGAACCATTAAATTGTAAAATAGATAAAATATAGAAACGTTTAACTACATATATATCAGATGACGACAGATGACATTTTATTATCAAAAATTGAATTCTTATAGGCCGTATTAAACAACATAATTGTATTGTAGACAAGATGCAGGTTTTAAAAATTTGAAAACGAGAGTACAAAGTTTTAAAGAAAGAAAAAATCAACGCGACCGTTATTTGATATTGAAGAGAATTACAGGATGCTGGGGATTCTAATCATTTGCCACTAACTCCATGGCATGGGTAGTAAGATCTAAGAGGATTGTACCCGCACGAACAAAAAATTGTTTTTTTTTTTGTAATGATACACCCTATTGAACATGAAATATTTTCTCCACATAGGAAGAGAGGGCCCTTTCAAACGTATAAATGTATTTCTTGGATATAAATTGTATATAATGTGATAGTTGAACGCAGATTTTTGCACAGACAAGCAAGACTATTTTGCTGAACTCTGGAAGCCAATTGGAAGCATGAATAAAAACGGCGTAAGGCGCACAAAATGTAGCAAATGAAGCAGTAAAGGACAACTTCTACAACAAACTTGGTACGCCCTACCTCATCTGAAGGCTAACGTCAGAATAAGCAATGCTAACACATCGAATTCGTTAGCGGATAACATGGCCACTGTGCTGGACTTTTACGAAAACCGAAGCAGTGAAAGAGTAAAAAGAATATACCGAGGGTGTGCAGTTGGGCCAAATATCCTCCGATGTATTATCGACAATACAAATGGCTTGCAATTTTGTTGAATAAAAGGATGAGAAGCGATCCGATGCCTAACTAGTGGAGGGGGAGCTTTCTTGTTCCACTGTATAAAGGCAAAGGAAACACGAGAAATTGCAATAACTACGGGTAAAACTAATATCGCATACGACGAAAATATGCGAGAGTTCCGAAAGGCCTACATACCGGCTTCATTAATTTGGAAAAAGTTACAAGTTTAAAGTCGGCGTGGAGCCGAATATTGGTATTGCACTTAATCATCACCATGCTATGATCGCTCGCATACGACTAAGCGTTGGGTGCTTGGATATTTTAGTGTTCAAATCTTTTTAAAAAATTATTGATATGCCATAGGTACAGGTAAAATGCAAAATATTTGGCACAGTGAGGGTTTGGGTTGACCACAAAAGATAAACAACATCACACGAAGCTACTTCAGTTGCCGAACCCCGCCCAGTATTACGAAAAATCAATGCTGGAGATTAAACAAAGATTGCCAGGTGTTTGGTAGGTTATGGAACAACTCAGAACGTGGAGAAATCTTCGCTTTTGTGTTGAACCACTTAATCGACAGTGGTAGAGCACTGAACTCTAAAGAGCGGCTCATCGCGCTGCTGAGATAGCACCAGCAATCGTATCATTTAAGAAAAAAAGATCACTATAGAAGACAAACCTTCTACAAACAGCACCAAACCATGAAAGACCGAATACTTTTAGATTATCTGCTCGGAAAAAAACTTATCTGATGAAGTGCTGAAATTGGAGAGTCTTAATAGATAAATGACAGTTCTCAAAAAGAATTATCGGCATCGGGAACCACTCCTTCCGCCAAAGAGGTCCAAAAACCGCTTGGCACGGGGTCGTCATGTTAAAACCATATTGTTGTTACGAGTAAGCAACTAAGAGTCTTGAATGAGAACAGAATCGTTTTTGACGGCCGAAACGAAAAACGATAACAACTTTCAGATCTGCGCATAAACTATTCAAACGGTTTACTGTTGAAAAACCAGCAAAACGAAAATATTAGAAACAACTTTCAGATCTGGACATGGATAGCTCAACAACTAGCGGATGCTCTAGAGTGCTAACCACCAGTAAGTGTGACATCTACTATACCGATTGCTAAAATCTATTTACGAGTAGGTCTGTTTATGTTAAGTGAAGATTTGTTGAAAACCGACAAATTAAGGCAGCAAGCCTTTAGTTTTCGGGAGGTGGGTGAACGACTGGTAAAAATCAGCAACAAGGCTAAATTCGCCAAAACCAGCTTAATATGCGTCCATATTTCCACAGAAAAGGTTGAGGGTGGAATATCACTATAGCCAGCATACATTATCATTACCTCAATGGCAGTCACCTCATCATCAAACCATCAATAAAACTGATGTACTATACTCCTCAAGTATCCACGTCGTCCGAATTTTTCGAGACTGTGAGGAGATTAAACATCGCGAACCGCCGCAGTTAATATCCTGGATTTCACTAAATAACCGCCATGAATATCTGGTTTGGTGAAGATTTCAATCGGAGCTCCATAAAAGGACGCAAGCGACTCGTTTGAACCTAAAATCAGAGGGAGGGTTTTCTGACTGTTGTTGGAAAACCCCAAAAATGTAGGAAAACACAACAGGGTGCCATGACCGAAAAATTGGCGGAGGTTTTATAGGTAGGCCTCACCTTTGCCTACACGATGACTTTAAATTGGTACTGGTTTCAATGAGGTTTCCCCATGATGATGAAATGAATCTCACCGAAACCTTTAATGTCAGAAACGGGTGTGAACACGATTATTTACTGTTATGTGATTTCTTTAATATCTAGTGTACATAAAATTCTAAAAATTTAGGCAACAAATTTGAAGTAGTATGTCGCATGAAGTTGCACTTGACACATTTTGAACTTCACATACATATTTGTACATCGTGTTGCAATTGCTCTGTTTGCACCTTATGGCATTTACAATATGACCAAAAATATCAAAATGTATTTATTACGTAGGCAACGAAATACCACCTTGATCAAAAAGTTCCCGACCACACCCACCGTTTGGCGCTCCCATTTCTCCGATTTGAGTTCTGTTTTTTTTGTTAAGTTGGTAAATCTGTTGTTGACATTTCGTCTAAATCTTAGCGTCATAGCTTGACATTTGCAAAACTTACGTAGCCAAAAGTACATCTATCTCTGTGTGTGTTGGCGATTTTTTACAATTTTAGAAATGGATTTAAATTTGCAACAACGAACTTGTATTAAATTTTGCGTAAAAAACGGATTTTATGGTGCGCGAACGTTGCAAATGTTTGAAAAGTATTTCGGCAACGATTCTCTAAAGAAAACGGTCGTTTACCAGTGGCACGAGCGGTTCAAATTTTTCAACATTTCTGGTGAACTCAACTCATTTGGTCGACCACTGCGACCACTCGTACGGCTTCGCTTAAACTCTGTCACCCAATATTTTATTGTTGTAAACGAAGAACCAGATTCCTCCAGAGTAAAATCCAGTTCCGTTTTGATGTTGCTTGGATTGGGGCCTTTCAAATGAAAGTATTGTATCACATAACGATGACCAATTTTTTCCATATTTAAAAATTCATTGAGAGCGTTCACTATTAATGGCTGCCGAACAAATACTAAAAAACGTAGCGTCGTCAAACTTCAAATTTAAGCTTTATAAGGTTGTTACTTTCTACAATAGTCATTCTGTTTAAACACCAACCACCATCTACACGTCAGGTCGGGTACTTCTAGGATTACCCTCGTATAATTGTACCATGAATTGTGCATCAAGGTTTTATGTGAATTCTATTAACATTCCGAATCCTTTGGCTGAGAAGCATCCATAAACAAGAACTTTTTCTAGATTTTTCACCTATTTTTGTTTAAGCTTTATTCCAATAATTATTATAAACAACAAAAGATGACTCATTTATAAATATGATGTTGTTTCAATCCCGGTCTAAATTCTGCGTTGCCCAACTTCAACTCTTTTCAATATATTTTTGGGTCAATAGCGGTTTAGGTTTGGTACTCCTGTTTTTGAGGCCAGATTCTGACAAACAGCGTTGTACTGTGTTGATGATCAGTTCGATTCCTTTTCTGGAAAATTTTTCTTTTGGATAGGTTACAAAGAAAACACTTTCGAAACGCTTTTTAAAAGCCGCACTCATTTGTAATAATATTGGGTATATAATTTATTTCGTGCGGTTTTTTTTTTCAAAATTTGAACGTTTATTTAAGAAAAAAAATAAAATAGTATTATTCAAAGTATTGTCCATCTGAAGCTATGACTTTTTCCCATCTTTCTGGAAATTTGTGGACCCCATCCAAAAAGAACTGCGCCGGCTTGGCAACCAAGAATGAATCAAGCCAATTTTTGTTATTCTGCTCTGATGTGAACCGTATTTCAGTGAGGGCGTCCTGCATCGACCGGAACAAATGGTAGTCAGAAGGATTAAGTTCTGGGCTATAAGGCGGGTGGAGTAAGACTTCACATCCACTGTTTTTCAAATAGTTCTTAACCGGAATAGCAACGTGGGGCCGAGCGTTGTCATGATGGAAAATTATTGCCTCGTGTCTGGTCGCATATTCCGGGCGTTTTTCAGCCACTGCTCTCTTCAAACGGATTAATTGTGTTCGGTAGCGTTGTCCATTGATGGTTTCACCCGGTTTTAGCAGCTCATAATACAGCACACCCATCTGATCCCACCAAATACAGAGCATTACCTTCGCGCCATGGATATTCGGCTTTGCCGTTGATTTGGCTGGTTGGCCGAGTTTCACATATGATTTTTTGCGCTTGGGGTTGTCGTAATGGATCCATTTTTCAACACCAGTAACAATCCGATGCAAAAGTGCCTTCCTTTTGTGGCGTTCCAGCAGCATTTCGGACATGCAAAACCGCCTTTCGACGTCTCTCGGCTTGAGTTCATGTGGAACCCAATTTCCTTGCTTTTGAATATATCCAGCTGCTTTTAAACTTTTGAAATGACTGCTTAAGTGACACGGAAAGATTCTGCGAGCTCTTTTTGTGTTTGGCAACAATTTTCATAGAGTAATGCTTCCAGTTCTTCATCTTCAAACTTTTTTGGCTGCCCAGGACGTTCAATGTCTTCCAAGCCAAAATCATCACTTTTAAATCGTGCAAACGACTTTTTGCACGTTCGCTCAGCTAGCGCATGTTCACCATAAACTTCCACCAAAATACGATGACTTTCGGCAGCAGTTTTCTTCATATTAAAGTAATGAAGAAGAACTCCCCGCAAAAACACTTTTTTAGGCACAAAGTTCGACATATTTGAGTGAAAAAAAATTATTGTTGTTTACGCTTCAAATGAATGACATATACTGAAATGACGTACCATGACAGTAGCTTTCCAACGCATGTTCCAATGAAATAATAACAATGGAATAATACAAGTTACGCCATAAGTTATATGCCCAATATTATGCCGATGAAGTATGGATATACTATAGATTGGGGAAATCGGCAATTAAATGCAGAAAATAATTTGGCTACAAATACATGTGTATGAGTGAATTAAAATAAGTAACTTAAAGCACGCTTTTCTGGAACACACTGTACATTCCCTTTATCTGTTAGAGTCTCAATTTCTAAACCGCTTCAATTGATTTCGAGGTTATCTAGCAAAATCGAATAATGCCATCAAGGCAGGTTCCATATCGAATATCTATTTATGTTTTATTGGCATATCTAGATAAAAATAATCAGAATGGCTAAACCTTATGATTGGGAAGTAGCCTTACCTCAAAATACAGCTCTTTCCTCGCATTATAAAAAAAACCGAAGAGTAGCCATGACAAAGCAAATAGAAGATAAGCCCAAACGCAATCATATAACTTTCATACAATCCTACAACAAAAAAAAAATATATAAAACTGTTCTTTGAGTAAAGTATTTCTGTTAGCTGGCACAAATTTGTATATGTATATATGTATGTTAAGATATAGACTAATTTCCAATAACATACGAGTATTTATAGTAGGTACAATTAATTGAAAAATCCCTATAAATATTTATGTACGCATATGCATACAGTAGCGACAAAATAAATAGCACATATGTGTGTTTATTGTTTGATTTCAAAATTTTTTCCGACTCAGTGATACCAGAGTGTCTTAACAACAACTAATACTATAGTAAACGTAATTTAATCTAAAAGAGAATTATCAATATTTTGTAGGATAACCCTTATTTTTTATAACAGCAGCTTCACATTGATGATATGGGTGCTTGACAATGCTCTAGCGGTATCACGTTCCAAGCTGGCTGAACTTTCGCGCAAAGTTGGTTCGAATTTGAATCTGCAGATCTGTTAATAGTCTTATCAATGTCATTCCACAAATTCTCAATCGAGATGAGATCAGGGGACTATGCTGGCCAACTTAAAACATCCAGTAACGGTTGCTTCACCGACTTAGCCATATGTTTTGGGATCATTATCGTCCTGAAATGAGTAATGTGCGTAACTGTAAGTGGGTAAGGTTAGCGAGAACTGGAGAGGCTTATTGATTGAAGACAAGGTTTACTCGTCGCTACAGCGCCATCTAAACTCACCTTGACATTAAAAAAAAATCAAAAAGTTCAGCTAGTTTACAAAAAAATTGCGGAAACACCGCTTAAACTGAGCTGGCAAGTGTATATTTTCAATAAAGAATGACAATCGCCTGTTGCACGATTGCGATGTTTGTCTTTTCTCACACAGGATCATGAACCTACATAAGGATGTGGAGAAAGTTGACAAAGTTATGTACCTATGAAAATATGCTATGATATCGAATTAGAGTAGACAAAGCAAAAGTTACGAATACTACAGGGTGACTTACTCGAACTCCAACTTTTTAAAATGCTATAATTTTTTTTATTTTTTGATAAATTTTATTGTGCCAAAGCAAAAAATGTTGGAAAATACATCAATTTTCAAATTGTATCAGTAGTTTTCAATATGTCCACCTTTGGCGCGAATAATGGCCTTGAGGCGGCCGAAGAAAGCATCGCACGCTGCACGCAAGTGGCTCTGCGGTATTTTGGCCCATTCCCGGCGAAGTGCTTGTTTGAGGTGGTCCAAACTGGTATTGGTATTTTTTAGTGCCAACCTTCGCCTTCAAAATACCGCAGGATTTGCATCCGGAGAATTTACAATCCATTGTGTCGAAGAAATGAAGTGTGGAACATTGTTTCTTAAACAATCTTGGTTGACGCGCGCTTTGTGAGACGGTGCCGAGTCTTGTTGAAATGTCCACGGTCTCCGACCGAAATGATTGTTTGCCCAAAGCTTGAATACAGCCTCTAAGACAGTTTCACGGTATACGAACGCATTAATTTTGACGCCACGGTCCAAAAATACGAGCGGAGAGCGACCATCGGCGGTTATGGCGGCCCAAACCATCACCATCGGTGGTGCCTGCTTTCTTGTAGCCGTCCGTAGATGTAGATTTTCGAAGGACCTCTCTGGCAAGTAAACTCGGTCATTGTGTTTGTTGACATATTTCTTATTTTTATAATCGGCGCGCGCTCAAGGGGTTTTGTACCCTTAAGATGTTCGTACACAGCGCGGGCGAACGAAATTTAGGGAGGAAGAAAAGACAGGTACCGATGTACACTGTTTTTAAATGTTTGTAAATTATAACGACCAGGAAACACAGAGATCGGCAGGACATTCCATAAGCGAGTTGTCCGGCTTAGGAAAGAATCACGATATTTTAGAGTACGTATACTGATGAGCATTCATAGCGAGACGGGTGTTACGGTTGAAAGTTTAAATGGGAGGAATGCTATTGGCGATTTCAATGGAGCACTGGTGGTGGAAATAGCGATAAAACAAAGTGAGACAGGAGCCAATACGAGGGTGTCAATTCATTGACTGATATTAGTATCACCAATGAGTTTTATCGCACGGTTTTGAATCCTATACAGCGGGGGAAGTGATGTTTTAGGAGCACCTGACCAGACGTAGGCATTGTACTCCAATTTTGGGCGGATGAATGCCTTATATATTGGTTATGCTGTTAATATCGGAATTTAATGAGCTTAACATACGCTGCCGTTCCCGTTCTATAGCCGAAGAGCAGGGGCGTGAGTCCAGGAACGAATATGAAAAGCAGAGAGTGCTGTCATCAGCAAAGGAGTATATTGGATTAGAAGTAGCAGACTAGAGATCATTAATGAAAATTAAAAAGAGTGTCGGAGACAGAACGGAGCCCTGGGACACACCAGCATTTATTTTGTGAATATCAGACTTGAAACCGTCCAAGACAACTTGAATTGAACGTTCAGAAAGGTAATTTCTAATCCATTGAAGAAGAGAGTCATCGAACCCAAAAGCACGCATTTTCGACAAAAGAGCCTGATACCAAACTCTGTCAAATGCCTTAGAAATATCAAGTGCAACTATCTTGCTTTCGCCAGATTGATGTACGCTTTGATTCCACTTTTCGGTGAGACATGCCATCAAATCACCAGTGGACCTGTTGCTACGAAAACCATATTGCCGGTCGTGTTTCGAGATATTTCATGAGGTTTATCAGCGTTTCCATGACCTTGGAGAGAAGGGACGTAAGTGCAATGGGTCTGTAGGAGGAGAGAAAAGAAGATTCGCCTTTTTTAGGTACGGCCTGGACAAATGCTGTTTACCATCTGCTCGGAAAGAGTCCTAGAGAGTAAGATTGATGAAAAAGCTTACGCAGTGGTTTTGCCAGCGTGGAAGAACACCTCTTCAGAAGAAGGGGAGATATACCATCTGGACCAGCGGATTTGTGTATATTGAGATCTTTAAGTACTCTTCCATTTCGTCCCATTGTACGAGGGCGGGTCAATAAGTCCGTGACTTTTGGATTAAAACTGATTTTTTGATAAAAAAATAATTTTATTTTTCAACGTAGTCTTCCTTGAGCTCTATACACTTTGTCCAACGCTTCTCCAATTTTTTTATCCCTTCCAAAAAAAATGATTTGTCGAGGTCCTCAAAATGACGAGATGACTTCATCATTGGAGTCAAATCTTTTTCCACCAAGCCATTTCGTCAGGTTTGGGAACAAGAAGTAGTCGCTCGGAGCCAAATCTGGAGAATAGGGTGGATGAGGGAGCAATTCATAGCCCAATTCATGGATTTTTGCCATGGCAACTGCACATGTGTGCACCCTTGCATTGTCTTGGTGGAAAAGAACTTTTTTCTTGGCCAAATGAGGTCGTTTTTTTTTTAAATCGTCATTGAATCGGTCCAATAAGTTGGCATAATATTCCCCATTGATTGTTCTTCCCTTTTGAAGGTAGTCAATGTGGATTATCCCGCGTGCATCCCAAAAAACAGTCGCCATAACTTTATTGGCTGACAAACCCACCTTGGCCTTCTTTGGCGCCGATTCACCCTTAGAAACCCACTGTTTTGACTGTTGTTTGTTGTGATGGATCCATATTTCGTCCACGGTTACAAAACGGCGCAAAAACTCCTCCATATTGCGATTAAACAACGCCAAACCTTCCTGTGAAGTTGTTACACGATTGCGTTTGTGGTCGACTGTGAGCAAACGCGGCACCCATCTTGCGGAAAGCTTTCTCATGCCCAAGTGATCATTCAAAATTGAAACCACTGAGCCATTCGAGATCCCTACGGCTTCCACAATCTCTCGCACTTTCAATCTTCGGTCGGCCAACACCATATCGTGAATTTTTTCGATTGTTTCGGGTGTAGAGACCTCAACTGGGCGTCCAGGACGTTCGGCATCTTCAGTGCTTGTACGGCCACAACGAAATTCAGTTAACCACTTTTTTACCATTGAAATCGATGGTGCAGTATTTATCAAGCTTAGCCTTGGTCTCGGTAATGGTTTTTTTTCGCAAGAAATAATGCTTAATAAGCACACGAAATTCACTTTTTTCCATTTTCTCCTCAAATTAGTGAGTAGTCTGATAAAAATAGCTGTCAAACACAAACTAACTGACGCAGCAAGTTTAAATTTTGACAGGAGTCAACTGACAAATGCGTGTTGACAGGAGCAGTGTTGCTGTTTCAGTAAAGAGGTCAGAAATTCAAAAATGCACAGAATTATTGACCCGCCCTCGTAGATTCGACGCACTCAAGTGTAGGCGGGGGCAAAGCACAATCTGGGAGTGTTGAGCTAGCCGCAAAGTGTGCAGCAAACAGATTGGCCCTGTCCAAAGAGCTGACAGCTGGAATGTCATTGTAAATGAGCGTTGGGATTGAGGATGAGGCAGAATTTCTAATGTTTTTGACGAATGACCAACAATTTTTACTGCCTTTGGGACATTGCAGTATTTTTTGCCTCAGTTTTTGGTCGTTTTGGAATTTCACACTTGAGAAAGACGTTGCAGTCATATCTGGCTCGTTTTTCGGTTTTCCTCTGTCGGGTTGGTAAATATTGCTCGATAACAGATGGCGACTCATGGGAAAAAACCAAATTCGGCAACTCACCACTATCGTTCAAGCGTAGCAACTGCAACTTCTTCGCTCTTTCGACTCTAACTTTTTTCTGTTGCGGTGTAAGATCGTGTGCTTTTTGGAACTTCAATGGCTTGAGCCCAAGCTCATTTTTCAGTATGTGTTGCATCCGTTCCAACGATATGTTGAACTCACGAGCCATTTTTCTTCCACATCGACGCGGATTACGCTCAATTCGAGCCTTCACTTTCCGAACCATTTCTGTCGATGTTGCTGTTTTTTTATGACCACCTCCATGGCGTCTTGCAACGCTGCCAGTATCACGGTAACGAGCTATGGTTCGAGGCACAAATGATTTATTCACGTTGAGGTGCTGGAGGGCTCCAACGATAGCTACTTGTGCTTTTCCAGCCAAATATAAAGCAATCACATTATCACGTTTGAATTCCATCGCGGATAAAAATTTTTCAACACAACTGAGACGCAAATCGTTTAAAATCCTTGTAAATAATAAAATTATCTGTCATGTTTCAAAATTTGAGCTCCCTGTCATGAACGGTTTGGAAATTATAGCAGTCTGAAGTTGGTTGCAGTTCGAGTCATTCAGGGTGTATTACGAGCAGCAAGTCCAAGCCGCGACTTTTCCACCCAATCTACGGATGCAGTTCTTTAAAACTGGCAACAAAAGTATAATTCGCAGGTTACAATCCTTCGGTATTAAAATTGGGCATTCTGGTCGATTCAAGAATAACGGATCAAAAAGTTTAGATATCACTATATGGACATAAGTAAGTATTCGTAAGTAAGTATACGAACGTGAAAGTGGCAGCGGATTGTTAGCACTCTATGGCGAGAAGATTATATTCAATTACAAAACGTGATGCCCTATTTACGTCATGCGAAGTAGAATAATTAAAAAGTAGTTTGGTTATTTGGGAGATACATGATAGATCGTAAACATGGGCGGCGGCATTTCCTCTTCAAGCGGTACTCTGATCTGAACAGATTGGACAGAGCAAGTTAAAGTTATTGCCCTTAAAGGTCGTAATATGAAGACGAAAATGCCATCCAAAGGTATGATTTAAAATCATTTATTTAAGTTTGTTGAAGAAATCTAGATACCTATTCACACTCTATAAAATATATGAAACCTAGAGATATTCGAATAGCGAAAACTGACATTGAAGTTGGCGGCAATGTTGACCCTATTAAATAGATCTTGAGTGTCTTTAGCAATGTGAAAGCTGTTAGTCAGCCTCTTATGTGCAGCATACTCGTATTTTTAAATTTAAATTATTATTATAGTAAAGACAGTTACATACAATATTAGTAATTTTTGCAAGAAAGTATAAACCAAATCCCCCGTGCTAATCGAAAACATATGCGTGAAAGTCATTTTGACAATTTTGTTGTAATTAATTACTTGTTACCCAGTTGGTAACAGGCAGAAACGGACAACAAACTCAAGCAAAGACAAAACAACAGCACACAAAGCAAAAAATAAGAGATACAAAGCTACACCCTCGCAGACGCCCCCATTTATTCATATAAATGTATTATTTGTGCATTTCGTTGTGTACAGGCACACGCACCACCCTTGTCATTCTGCTGCTTTGTCGCTTGTCGGGAAATTTAATTTCTCCAACACATAAGAGCAGAGAGCAGCAAAAATCTGGTGCTTCATCACGTGTGCCCATCAATAAGGAAGTTTAAATCGCAATATGAAGCGATGATGACGTTTGACCGCAACGCCAACAGCAAAATCGTAAACAGTGACATTTAGCCGTTTTGGATAATTGTTTCCTGGTGTACAAGCATATTGGATGTCAAAATATTTCGCGAAAAATTATGATACAATTTTTTGAAATTTAGAAAAGATTTATTTTCATTCACAGCCAACTTGGTAGTTGGTGTCGATTATCAGCAAGAAACAGAATAACAAAACAATACTACGTACAATTTAGCACGTTAAGTTAGACGCTTCTTTAGAATTTGTACGAGTACACAATATTGTAATTGAATTATTTTGAATTAAGATAATACAGCACCGCAATCAGTATAAACTTTGTATAAAATTACTTTAAAATAGACGTCCTTGTTTGCTTTAGAATTTAGTCTTAAACTTTTTTTGCTGTAAATCGTTCGCTGTAATGGTCATTGGATCTCGAAAAACGGAGAAGTGCATTCATCTTTTCTGAAATGGGGTTTACTTATATTATTTTCCAAATAATCGTCCTGATGAAAATAACTCTATTTCTGTCAGCTCTCTCAATTTTGTTAAATATTGTCCAAATACCAAACAAATTTTATTTCTATCTATTAAACTATTCTAATACATTCTATATTCTCATAATTCTCTTAGTCGTATCAGCTGAAAGATCGTCAAACCCAGCATTCTTGCTCTTCTCCACTCGCGGAGGAGATAACAAGAATCGGGGTTACGCAGAATCTAGTGTTGTAGTTTATAATAACTCTATGTAGAGAATACAACTTTGATTATTCGCGACTGTGGCCAATGTTTGAAATTTTTGTAGCTGTCCACGTGTGGAAGAGGCGAAAACTTTAAAACGGTGTTTTTCCTGAAGGTGTTGTGTATCCGGCTTGCTACTTCTTTACCACAAAAACGCGTTATATAATATAGTAAAAAAACGTGGAAGGAACCATGATTACCAATAGACCAAGTTAAAAGGTGAGCCAACAGATGGTGTGGATGTTGGCTGTCAATTACTGTCATTTGCTGAATTTAATGTGGTTTATCTTTTTGACAGATGTCATACAATCTTTGACAATTTTAGTCATGGGATCATTTACCACACAACAACGCATTTTTGTTATTCAAACGAAAATGGGCGATCTGTAAAAGTAACATTTCGTAAAATTCGTGCATTTCTGGGTCAACATAATCGCCCTAGTGAGTCCGGAATTGAGCTATGGTGGAGCGTATTGAAGAAACTAGTTCGATATCGGGTCAAGCTCCATATCAGCATGCTCGGCCAGCACGTATATGCCAAACCAACACTACTATGAGCAAAGGTGTTCAAAACCAGCCAAGTACCTCGTCGAAGCCAACAATTATGCTTCACTTATAGCACTTTACGGGGAATTTTAAATTGATCTTCATTTGTACGCCTATAAAATCCAAATTATACAACAATCGAAGCCTTTGGACCAACTACGATGTCGCCGATTTGTTAACTGTAATCGAATTTGAGCTTTTCCGATGAAGCCCATTTTTCAATGGATGAATACGTAAATAAACAAAATTGCCATTTCTGGGGACCGGAAAACTCATACGAGATTCACGAAAAACCAATGCATCCCAAAAAAGTCACCGTATGGTGCGAAGACGAGGTTAGAGAGTGGAGAACGTTACTGCAACATATTGACCACCTATTTTTTCCCAAAATTAAATAAATTGGGTCTGGACAGTCTATTTTTTCAACAGGATGATGCTACCGCCCACACAAGCCATCATCGATAATTTTGATCTTCGGATGCTCGTTTGCAACAGAAGCCAAGGTGGTCACATAAACGATGTTTGCCATAGGCCGAACTTTATTAATCAATAAAATTCTACATTGATTTCACAATAAATGTGTGTTTAATTTAATGGAAACTTCCACTTCCTTTATCAACACATATACACCAAGCTGATCTTATGTTGGGTCACACGGGTCTTATCCCTTTGAATAGCTGCGTAACATCGGAGAACCAGTTTTTTGCCTATGGAATTTATGTATGGAAATCTCTCTCCACAACGATTGAAAATGTCCGAAAATAATTGAGTTGTTTCATATAAGTATAAGCTGCACCTACAAATTTTATGTTCGTCCGTTCCAAAGTAAACAGGATGTTTTAAAAATAGGTATTGTTAGTGTGGACAAGGAAGATTCTTCACTGATGTACTGTCAAAAATTGCATGATATTTGAACGAATAGAAACCGAGTTATTGCGTCTGAAGTGATAGTATATTTGTGTCATCGCTCAGAATTCAACATGCGAAGTATATCACCGAGAAGGCCAAAAAGAACAAAAACTTCGTGTACAAAATCGTGACTGCTGATGAGGCATGGTGTTTTCAATACGATCCAGAAACCAAGCGCCAAAGTGTCGAGTTGAAGGCGCCAGACGAGCCAAAATCTAAAAAATTTCGACTACAGATGACAATGTTGATTTGCTTTTACGATTCCAAGGCCAAGCCAATATGCAAGATCTTAACTCAATACAATAATTCTATAAATAACGTTTTTGATCCTTTTTTCTTTTGCGAGGACAATTTGTTGGGTTGGATACACGTCCCATAGAGTTGCGCATGAGAAGAACACGGTTATTCTAAATGCACACCGACTAATTTGAGTGTTTGCCTTTGGGCTTTATTTATAGTCGTTCCAAAAACAACTTTTAGCGGGAATTGCGATCTTTTAAATTGAAAAGGCAAATCCGTCGGTATATCTGGAATTCATGGGATCAAAACACTTTCAACTTTAGTTGTGTCACTAATTATAATAGCTCAACAATATTTCGGCATAGATGTGTAATTTGTAAACGTGTACCGTTACATAATCTGTGCGCATTAAGAGGACCGCAACACCAACCTATAACCTTAGTTTATGAGAAGGCACTTGTGACAATTCCAAAGAATTCAGAAACTCCAGAGAGTACAACATTATCCACAGACAAATATTCTACAATATCCCGTTGTACACGGTGGCGCAAAATTAATCGCCCTATCGGAAGATGATATAATTTTTGCAAATGGCATCGTACGTCAATCAAATTTGACATTTGTGAACTATACAGTTGCAGTATACAAACAGACAAGCAATGGAGCGCTATACTCCGCAAGAGCATGGAATAATTGTGTCGATGTTTTTGACCAATAATCCGTCGTTGGTGTTAACGCAGCGTGAATTTCGACGTCGATTTCCTAATCATGTCGCGCCAACTGGGCAAACATTCCGGCGCTTAGATACTCGATTCGAACAGAGTGGAACCACAGAAGACCATGCAGGACGTGGCCGCCACCGGACTGGCCATTCGGCCGAGAATATCGCGGTTGTGGCTGCCGATGTCGCTGAGAACGAAGAAACATCAACTAGACGAGGGGCCACGCAATTGGGCATTACCAGACGGACTGGACCCTACAGCGAATTTTAGTGAAAGACTTACACATGTTCGCGTATAAAGTGCAAAGAGTGCATCAGTTAATGCCTCCTGACCGTCAGTCGCGTATGAATCCTCAATCTCAACAACGAAGAGGACGATTTTGTGTCGAAAATCATCATGAGCGACGAGGCGCATTTCCACTTAAGCGGTTACGTCCATAAGCAAAATCTGGGGCACTGAAAATCCGCGTGTGATGCACGAAGGGCTATGATAAACGACTTCTTACTGCCTGAATTGAATGAGCGGGGCTTGGTGAACAATGTGGTTTCAACAAGACGCTGCAACCGCATACACAGCACGAGCCACAATGGATATTGCGAAGGAAGCGTTTCCTGGTCGCGTAATCTCCCGTTTTGGCGATTTGGCATGGCCAGCAAGATCGCCCGATTTAACCATCCCAGACTTCTTTCTTTGGGGCTACTTGAAGTCGCGGGTTTATGCCAACAAGCCTCAGACAATCGCTGCCCTTAAGGAGAATATTCGACAGGAATGCGAACAGCTATCACCGGAAATCTTGAGGAAAGCCATGGAAAATGCGAGACACAAATGTGTATCAACACTGATGGCAGCCACTTGGCGGATGTTTTTTTGATTTGATTTTCCACTTAACAGAACCAATGTAAACGTCCAAATAAAGATGTCCATCACTCAAAATCATTTTTTTTATTTAGTAAAAACGTAATTCAAAAGCAAAATTGGATGATTAATATTGCGCCCCTTGTATGTGTGACATAATTTTTTAATTTATCTGTCCTACAAAATTGCTCTTTCACACAACCACTCATTATTTTCCATATTAGCTTGCAGTTCAGGATAAACTTTGCTCACAAACTCCTCTGTACTGTGAACAATATTACAGATTTCACGATTTAATATAATCATACCGTTAGCAGCTGTACCAATATAATCTTCGACGACTTTCAGAAGATAATCCGCATATTGTCCTGATTCTGTGTCGTTGTGCAGTTGTACACGCAGCTTACATTGCTGCAATATCCGTTCACCATCGCTATTTTTGCTGATGTTATTACACAAATAAGTGTTTCTTCATAAGCTAAATCATAAGCAGCTTAAGAACTGAATGAGCCGTTCAGCCACCATCGAATAGCGTGGTAGCTATTCCAGGAGACTACTGCAACAGCAACTCCTTTATATCCCGAATTTGGGCTAGGAGCAAATTTAAACGAAAAACGCTGCCAGTTCCTCAGATTACTCACAGGTCGCTATTAATATTGTAAGAAAGCTCGCTGACCTCGGTCGCAGATCTGCATTGTACGGCTTCCTCCAGTGTTACATCCCAATCCCAATCATTATCATTTTCTAATAACCCTTTTACCTCACGTGGCTGTCTGAATGATAAATATTCCTGACCATTGTGTTTTTTAAGATCTTCAAGAGGTTGGCCCTCGCACATACATAGTGTAACATCATTCTCAAGCAAAAACATTCCATGTTGCTAACATGCATCGTATAGACAATATCTAAAGCATCTCCGGGTTTAATACCTGGCCTCATAGAAGTTTTTGCAAAATCGTTTCTTGTGCAAAGTTAAAAAAAATGCAGTCAGTGATGTTTCTGGCGGATTTGACATTCGGTCACGGAAATGATTTTCATTAAAATATACAATACCCTTTCGCTATTCTCTAAGTGAACATTGAGGTGTGTTACGGTGGGATGTTTTTCATGTAACGGTAAATCTAAAAGCCGCCACACAGGTTCGTTGCTGCTAACAACGGTCGGACTGATATGTGGAATTTGTGAGGTCTTTGTTTCTGAGGTTGAAAATATCTTGATCACTGCCTTTGTTAATGTGTATATAGAACGCACTGAACTGCTAAAGCAATTTTGACAAAATAGGAGAATAGGGCACCACCCACCTACAATAATAATATCGACACTAATTCAACTGCCGTTTCGAAGCTTTTTTTTATGCCGTCCGGTCATCGTCTTCTGGCGCTCGTCGGTGCGGGGGGTTCGGTTTTCGTTGTGTACGGTCTCTTTGTGAAGCCTACGTAGGAACTTTTTAGTGCATTTCCCATCTTTCATGGAAGGAGATTGAGGATTGTTAGAGCCATATATGTAGATCATAAATTTTACAATATTGTCGTGTAGCGTTTAGAGTGTTTAGACCCGATTTGATTGGGTGTCAACTTGTCTTTCAACTAAAGTAAAATGTGGACTTGGGTAATATACGCTTCTGCCAATCTATATGTTAGAACGCATACAACATGGCACTTCTTCGTACCTCTATGTTTCCATTAGTTCTAACTGACATTAACTTTCTTACTTTTAACCTAAAAACTTGTCAGGTGGCCGTCCGATTGGAATTGATCGAGCGCATCCAACGAAAAACAGAAAACTGAAGTGTGAAGACGACAACGATCGTGCACGGAAACGTAACAATTCGCAGCGAGATATTAATTTAGTTTATCTTAAATAAAAAACGTTTATTCATTTGATTCAGTCGTGTTTAATTTCTTTTACGGAAACGTAAACGATACAATTCCCTTCCACTCACAAACTCTTGCAACTATATCATGTCTTTCAACAGTGGCTTGGTCTGGTAATACTCGTAATTCATCGACTATTACCTTCCATGCTGGATTACATGTGCCAAAACATAGGCTAAAACGTCTTGAGTATACTCATGCAGATAGCGTGGACTATTCACAAATTACCAATTAACATCTTGCCTAAATTATTAGGATGTATATTTGCCACAGCATCTTGAAGATGAATATAATTCTTAGGTCTCAACTTAGCTTGATTTAATGATATATGTATGTACATATAACACAAACGTTCACAAGCATTCCTTGTATTATGTCATTTTCTCGCATACCCATAAAAGTCCATACATGACTTATTCGGCAAGAAAAAGCCCGTTATAGGGTTGAATTGCAGTATTTGAAAATGATAACCTACTGTCCCTTGCTCAAAATTAACAAATAATACAGTGCATAATAATATTTATATGTATCCAAACACCCCAATTACAATTGGTCGCCATGGTTAAGCCTTCGACTTCATTTAGTAATGGTGCGTTATACCGCCTCTCGTGTTCCCCACTTGGTTTACGACTTGGGTACATCACGGCATTCTCGCTAAAGCAGGTTTTAAAGTTTATTAGGCGATTATTGTGTGAAGCTTCAAAACAGCCTCTTTTTATACGCCTTGGACGTCTTGACACCTACGGTCCACTATAGGAATTTATGCTGATGATTATCTGGTGGAACCAAACAACCAATTCTACGGTAAATTTGACCTCGGATTGTAAAATTAGGTTTAAAACCTGGCTTTATGACTTCTGTATCCACATCAAATAATGTCATCTGAGAGGACGAATTGTATTTTCTAGCATAATTCTAACATAATTTTGTTGATCCATTACAGTCGTACAAAAGTAAACTTTTTAGGCTTTCCTCTGGCTCATCTATAGATGGAAGTGAGATTTTGCCACTAGAACAAGACATACCAACTGCTTCACCCTTCCTTACAGCGATCCATTCTCCCTAAGATTAGTAATCGGTGATTAACATAATCATTTAATGGTTCATAAATAAATGCAGCGTCATTAAAAGTATCTCAAGTCCTATGTGTAAAAGCTCGACGTCTTACTGTCTGTAGTTCAGCATTTAAAAGCCGCTATCATTATGACTCTGACGTATAGATGGCGGTTGTTGTTTAAAGAATGACTATTGTAGAAAGTTCTAACCTTACAGAGCTTAAATTGAAGTTTGACGACGCGGCAGCCATCAATACTGAACGCTCTCAATGCATTTTTAAATATGGGAAAAATTGATCATCGTTATGTTTAACTATACTAACTTTAATTTAAAAATAAAAATAAAGAGTACATTATATAGTACAGCGTAATTATAAGAATGTTTTAGGAATTTATGATTTTTGCAATATTTGTTATTTTACATTTAATAATTTTATACAAGTTAAGTTAAATAAAGAAAATGTTAAGTAAACCGCAAAGCTCGTGTGGTTTGATGCGTTTAAGTCGTCGCGTCATTCCAGGATTGTTGCTTCTTGGTTCACGTACTCCATCAGCCGCATAAAATGCTTTCTCGCATATTTGGCACGGTCTATAAGATGATGGTTCGTGAAGGTCTTTTCCTGATTTCGGAATCATTATCACATCTGCAACTTTCCAGTGACAGAGAATATGCTTCAGGTTGAAGCACGCATTCATTAGTATTGCCAACTTGAGAAAAGCTGTCAGTGGCAGTTCTCGTAGGACCTCAGCAGTTATTAAATCGTACCCAGGTGATTTTTTGCGTTTGAGATCGTTTTTGACAATAAATCTGGTTTACTCCGGCGAAGTGAAAGGAATTTTTTCATCAGCCTAATTTACTTCTGGCCCAAACGTCAACAGATTGAGATTCATTGGGTTGGAAGGTCTCCATTAGATACTCAGCAAATAAATCAGCCTTTTCCGTGTCTGTTCTAGCCCAAGTGTTTCTCGATCTTAAAGGTGGATTCTGTTGAATTGGACGTTTTAGGTATTTGGTAGACTTCCAAAGGAAATACATATTCTGTTTGCTAATCAGCAGCAAGTTCACTCACAAATCTGCTGAATAACTGATTTTTAAAATCCTTTAACTGATGTCTTATCAATGTAGTTAGCCTATTAAGTAGTGATTTGTAGAGTGGATATCTCGTCTGGTCCATTTTTTTCTAACCTTTCTCTTTTCAGCTATAAGATCCATTATTAGCCTTGGGTATTTAATTTCTATCAGTTTCTTTGTTGCAGTAGGAGTACTTTTCTATACTGCACTTTGTATTTGTTTGGTAAAGAAATGTACTTCATTTGTCAATTCGATTTCATCAGTCAACAGTCCATTAGAATTTAGATTTTGATCTAGTAAGACTCTAAAATATTATCAATCCGTAAACTTATTTGTAAGGTGCAGATTTGGATTTGTAACAATAGCGCATTCACTAAGAGTGAGATACACTAGAGATTGGCTTTTGCTGGGAGTTATTTAGGTTTGTCATTTATTTCGCTAGGCCTCTTTCTTGTGGATGTGTAGTTTACACTCCTCTGGTTGTCTTACTTAAGATGTTGTTTCGTTGTTTTTGTAGCTCCTTGTAGAGCTTCTAATGGTTTGGAGCATTCGAGTGTGCTGTGGATACCTGTGCACTTGACACATTTAACTGGCCTTGAACAGTAGTTTTTAGTATGCCCGAAGCATTGGCAGTTTTTACATTGGAGGATTAACTTAGAAGCTCTTATTGGTTATATTTTTACAATAGTGCTCAAAACTTTTTTTATTTCATAAATTTTCTTAATGTCTTCAGTCGCCTCAAAGCTGAGTAAAAATATGTTTAGAGGTTCTTTCGTGCCCCATTTAAGTTTGTTATGTGATACAATACTTTCATTTGAAAGGGCTCAATCCAACCAACATCAAAACAGAATTGGACTATACTTTGGGGAAGTATGCTCCTTCGTTTATTTTATATATTGGATGTACGGGGGCGTACGAGTTGTTAAGACGAACATCGCAGTGGTCTACCAAATGAGCTGGGTTCACCAGAAATGTTGAAAAAACTCCACAAAATAGTATTGGATGACCGTCGATAGAAAGTACGTGAACTAGCAGATATGGTAAGCATTTAAAAAAGCACTGTACATCGCATGTTGACTGAAAAATTTGACATGAGAAATCTGTGCACAAGATAGGTGTCGCTACTCACAATGGAACAAAAACAGTGTCGTGAGGATGTTTCAATCGAGTGTTTGGTGAACTTTCACAGAAATAAAGCCGAGTTTTTACATCGATACATAACCATGGATAAAACATCGGTCCATCACTTCACAGCCGAGATAAAGGAGCAGCCAAAACAATGCAATCAAAGGGGAGAATCGGCTCCAAAGAAGGCGAAGACAGTTCCATCTGCAGGTAAGGTCATGGCCTCAGTTTTTTGGGATGCGCGTGGGAGAATTATCTGATTATCTTCAGGAAGGGAAAACAATCAATGAGGTGTATTATGCGAACTTATTGCAGCGTTTGAAAGATGAATTCAAAAAAAAACGGCCATATTTGGCGAAGAAAAAAGTTTTGTTTCATCAAGACAATGCACCAGTTCACCCATCCGTCATCGCGATGGCCGAAATGAGTTAAAGTTCGAATTGCTTCCTCATGCACCCTATTCGCCAGATTTCGCCCCCTCGGATTATTTTCTATTTCCGAATTTGAAAAAATGGCTCAGTGGTAAAAGATTTACCAACAATGAACAGGTGGAGGAGTCTGCCGTTGATGGCTATTTTAATGAGCTCGACGATTCTCACTACATATAAACAGAGTAAAAGAAGCTATTGAACATCACTGGGCAAAGCGTATTAAACTAAAGGAGACTACGTAGAGAAATAAACGTAGTTTTCCTCAATTTTTTTATAAAAATCAGTAAAAAATATTTATAGACAAAGGATTACGTAAAAAGAAAACAAACGATAAAACACTAAATAACTATTTGATAGACGAAATAGAAAATAACATAATACCTACTATCTAGTATCTACCAAAAAAAATCGATACAAATATTTTAGGTTGGGCATTAATAAAATATTAAATAGAGCTAAACTAAACTAAATAACTTTATAAGCCTACTTAAAAATATATTACTTATTTCCATATATTAATTGATAGCATCAGAAGAGTACTAATTGAATTAAATAATATGTTCAAATGCTAAAATTACTCAAATCAAAAAAATAATAAGAAATGGGTAATCTGAAATTGAAATTTTTTTAACTTTGTTTTTTTTTTTTTTTTTTTTTAATTTTTAAAGTAGGCTATGTCCTTTTTTTATGGTCCAGCTATGTCCATAACAAATTTCATCAAAATCGGTTTAGTGGTTTAGTCATGAAAAACTAATAGACAAACGGAGTTACTTTCGCATTTATAACATTAATAGGTAATTAAAAGTTAATATATGTAGTACTAAGTACTTTCATAAATACTGCTACAACTTATAACGGTTCCCTACAGCCTGTGATATTATCCGCACTCTTGTGTTGGCTTGGGTCATCTGTGGTCTTACATTTGGTCTACCTATTCAACGAAAATTTAAATTGAAATTCCTAAAGCTTTTAACATAGAGTGGAGCTTTAATCTTTAAAACGCTGCAGCCGCTAGAAATCAGTCCCATGTTTGTTTACCGGGCCATTAAATTGTTTTAGGATACTGGTGATGTCAAAGACAGACAAAGAAACGAAAGACCATGTACCGTCAGAACAACAGACGCTATCAATGCTGTGAAGGCGCGAATAAGACGAAATTTCCAGTGCGGAAGCAAAAAATTATGTCTCGTGAAATGGCCATTTAACAAATTTCAATGTCCTGCGTCATCAAATAAGATTTAGATTTGGTAGCATATAGAAGACATACTAGCCATTTGCCGACTAATGCGCTTAAGGAGAAAGGAAAAGGAAAATTGAAGCGATTGTTAGCTGATTACGCTGGTGCTGAATTTCGTCGAATTCTGTTTACGTATGAATAAATATTCACCGTAGAACAAAAATTTAATAAACGAAATGACAGAGTCTATACCCGGTCATCTAAAAAAAGCTGGGAAACTTGGGCCAGTCGCATCATCCTGCGACTGGCATAGTTTGGTGGGGAGTATCCTGTCAAGGCGTCACAGAAGACCACTTTGGTGGAAATGCAGCCTACCAGGATACTGTTTTGAATAGAGTGGTGTAACCGCTGAACCAATCTCTCTTACAAAATAAGCCATGGACATTCCAACAGGACTCTTCTCCAGCCCATAAGGCAAAAACTACAAGCCTGACCCATGGAAAATATTCCTCGCTTTATAACCATAGACGATTGCCCTTTAGCAAGCCCAGATCTTAATCCTCTGGATTACAAGTTATGGTCCGTTTTGAAGGGCATGGTTTGTACAAAAAGACACCCAAATCTGGAGTCGCGAAAAATTAACCTAAGAAGAGCAGTCGATAGTTTTCCAATGGAAATCCTGCGTAGTACGATTGATAGATGGCTAACTCGTCTTAAGGCATGTATAAGAGGAAAGTCATTTTGAATGAAACTATTTTTTTATGTTAAGAATAAATCAATAAACATTTGTGGTAAAAATGAATTTAATATCTTTTGTTTTTACTTGATAATACTTATTTACATCTGTAACAATATTTATGATAATACTAGGTATTAGAGTATAGGAGATGACAGTGTAAGTAAGTGGCATAGATGGGAGTTTGCTTCAGTATAGAAGTGTCACTTTCTATAGAACATATTTAAGTGTCGATTATTGAAGAGGCAACTTCTAAACATTCCCATTCCGGCATGATATCTTTTGTCTATATTTTGAAGATATAATTTAAATATTATATTGACTTTATTTCGTGGTTATCCTATTTGTTACTCCCGCTGTCCATCTACCAGTATTTCATTTCGCAAATAATACAACTCATCATGTCGAACTTAAGACAGGTGCTCTAAAACCTTTCGTGTAAAATCAAGTAAAATCTTTAATGCCGGTAAATATTTTTTTAATGATTTATTTGAAGTATCCCATTGGACTCCAATTAGTGCGGATAATCCTGCTTCATACCTTTCATCACTTCATCGAATGGTTGAATTTCCAAAGAAATTTTTCTTTTACATGTAATTCTTAGAATTCTCGACCACATATATATGTTAGTTTGTATTTACCTTGGAATTGTAAGTCCGTTGCAGTTGTTTTATACAACATCAATCTAATTGAATATATGTATAAGAAGTTTCACAAAAAAATATTTCAAAACTACGAGTACTTAACTGAAGCTCGCTACCGTGCTCGCTTCTTAATGATTGGACCTAAGTGGCTGCTTAGCCATACCATCCATGTCGTAACGATGCAATGGCGCTTATTCTAAAAGTAATAAACACCCAATGAAGCAAACAAATTGGGGAATCATTCGGGAATACCGAACACTCATAAAACCCGATCAGAAAATGCTGCACAGCCAAAGACGTTTCCACTGAGTCATAGGAGTGCATTTATACGAATATATTTGTGGTGGTTGCAAGATTGCTGTTAGGGATGACTGTTCCAAGCGAGGCCAAATACTTAATTTAAATTGCATGAGTCACGGCAAAACTTCATCGCAGAACTTATGTTGTCCCTTGTTCATTCATTAATTTTTTGTGAAAACTATAACATACATGACAGAATGCAGACCGAGACATGCATATGGCTGCAGGCGATGAAAAACCAAAGCTTAACTTTAGGCTGCCAACTTACGAGTGATGCTAAATGGCCGAAGGCATATCTCACTGGACAAATTAATATGATGATTGATGTCCCCGAATATACTTTATACTAAAACGCACTGACATTTGTCTTGCTTTTCTTCGGAACAAATGGAACCCTGTATTCCATTCGGAAATACATACCGCAGAATATTCAACTTATTGTCCCAGAAATTATGTTGATCTAATCTTGTATGAACAGGCAGTCCGGAGATTCTAATTCGGTATTTTTATATTTCTTAGCTTTTGTTTTTAAATTTGGGAAGCCCGAATCGAGATTTCCAAAACATTATTTAACAAAATATAAGCACTTTGAAAAAGCTGAGGTAAAAACGTTTACACAAACGGAGTGTGCAACATTAAAAATCATTAAAAAAATTCCCTTAAAATAAAACAGTAAATTTGTATTTTTTAATACAAATGATGATTTCGTCCTGGATGTGTTCTATTGTGCGCGACTGAATCTTAAGGTATGGCAAGTTGTCCCTTTGAAACCCGATATAAAATTTCATTGATGATTCTATGTAGTAAAACTCTCACAGAAATCGGTTTAACCCCAAGAATAGCTCGGGACAGACAAAATATATATACATAGATATAACCATATGATTACGCTTATGTATAGTAAGCGCAGTAATTTTGAAATGACAGAAAAACTTCAATTTTACAGTTAAAGGCATCTGGAATAATTATCAAATCTAGCATAGCACAGTATTTTATTCCAAGCAGTATCTATATAGTATAATATACGTAAAGATAGCGGCACTCGCTAATAAAAGCTAGTGAATGCTAGTTGTGCATCTCTTGACAGTTACCTACCGAAGTTTCAGTCATTTTGAACGCGCAGTTTTTAGTTGACAGTCATTTGAGTGAGTCGATGTGAGTGTTTTTTGTGAAAATGGAAAAAATTGAGTATTGAGCTGTTATTAAATTCTTGTTTTTGAAAGGCAATATGCCTACGCAAATCAAAAATGAGTTGGACTCTGTGTATGGGGACTCTGCACCATCATTTACCACAGCGAAATTTTGGGCAGCTGAATTTAAACGTGGCCGCAAGAGCTTGCGAGATGATGAACGTTCGGGACGTCCAAAAACTGTAACCACTGACGATAACATTGCTAAAGTTCACCAAATGGTCTTAGACGACTGCCGAATTAAAGTGAGAGAGATAGTAGAGGTTATGAAAATGTCCAAAGAACGTGTTTGTTACATATTAAATCAAGATTTAGGCATGAGAAAGCTATCCGCGCGTTGGGTGCCGCGTTTGCTTACGTTAGACCAAAAACGTGTTCGAATGAACACTTCCAACGCTCTTTTGGCGCAGTTTAGGCGCAATAAATCCAAGTTTTGGCGCCGATTAATTACTGTAGATGAAACTTGCATACACCATTATACGCCCGAAACAAAAATTCAGTCAAAACAGTGGACTGCAAAGGGCGAGCCGGTTCCAAAAAAAGCAAAAACAGTTTTTTCGACTGGGAAAGTGATGGCGACTGTTTTTTTGGATAGTAAAGGAGTTATCTTAATCGATTATCTTCAAAAGGAAAAACCATTACATTACATAAATTTAACTAGTCAGCATCTTCCTATCTGCCTGAAGGGAAAACCTCGTAAATTCCTATTGACGGAGATCCCAACGCTGGTGGAAATCATAAAAGCCACCAAGTCCGGCAACTATTATTTACTTATAATTTCACCAATGAAAATATTCATATATCAGGAAGCCAGAACCGGACCTAGCTCATCCTAGGAACGCAAATACGCATCACACTATCTAGGGGAACACGCATATCATCAATTAGGATGAGTTACTTTACGTTTTTATTATCGGAGCAAATCGTAGCCTTTGCGATAAAGGCAAGGGGCCACTTTGTTTACTTAAAAAAATACCTGAATTCATTGACATAACTATTCTCTTTCACGATTTAAGATATGTGAGATAATCCCGAACAACCTTCTGACCATATAAACATATTTGTTCTTCAGTCTAAATGACTATGCTTCCATTAAACTTAGCTTTAGAAACTATCGAAAGACAAATTAAAATATTTATATTTTAATCTCTTTGAGAGTTATATCCCCTACAAGGAAACGACTCCTCATACGAGGGCGGGTCAATAAGTCCGTGACTTTTGGATTAAAACTGATTTTTTGATAAAAAAATAATTTTATTTTTCAACGTAGTCTTCCTTGAGCTCTATACACTTTGTCCAACGCTTCTCCAATTTTTTTATCCCTTCCAAAAAAAATGATTTGTCGAGGTCCTCAAAATGACGAGATGACTTCATTATTGGAGTCAAATCTTTTTCCACCAAGCCATTTCTTCAGGTTTGGGAACAAGAAGTAGTCGCTCGGAGCCAAATCTGGAGGATAGGGTGGATGAGGGAGCAATTCATAGCCCAATTCATGGATTTTTGCCATGGCAACTGCACATGTGTGCACCCTTGCATTGTCTTGGTGGAAAAGAACTTTTTTCCTGGCCAAATGAGGTCGTTTTTTTTTTCAAATCGTCATTGAATCGGTCCAATAAGTTGGCATAATATTCCCCATTGATTGTTCTTCCCTTTTGAAGGTAGTCAATGTGGATTATCCTGCGTGCATCCCAAAAAACAGTCGCCATAACTTTATTGGCTGACAAACCCACCTTGGCCTTCTTTGGCGCCGATTCACCCTTAGAAACCCACTGTTTTGACTGTTGTTTGTTGTGATGGATCCATATTTCGTCCACGGTTACAAAACGGCGCAAAAACTCCTCCATATTGCGATTAAACAACGCCAAACCTTCCTGTGAAGTTGTTACACGATTGCGTTTGCGGTCGACTGTGAGCAAACGCGGCACCCATCTTGCGGAAAGCTTTCTCATGCCCAAGTGATCATTCAAAATTGAAACCACTGAGCCATGCGAGATCCCTACGGCTTCCACAATCTCTCGCACTTTCAATCTTCGGTCGGCCAACACCATATCGTGAATTTTTTCGATTGTTTCGGGTGTAGAGACCTCAACTGGGCGTCCAGGACGTTCGGCATCTTCAGTGCTTGTACGGCCACAACGAAATTCAGTAAACCACTTTTTTACCATTGAAATCGATGGTGCAGTATTTATCAAGCTTAGCCTTAGTCTCGGTAATGGTTTTTTTTCGCAAGAAATAATGCTTAATAAGCACACGAAATTCACTTTTTTCCATTTTCTCCTCAAATTAGTGAGTAGTCTGATAAAAATAGCTGTCAAACACAAACTAACTGACGCAGCAAGTTTAAATTTTGACAGGAGTCAACTGACAAATGCCTGTTGACAGGAGCAGTGTTGCTGTTTCAGTAAAGAGGTCAGAAATTCAAAAATGCACAGAATTATTGACCCGCCCTCGTACTTCCACAAATGATCTGGATAAGTTCTCGTCGATTCGCTAATTGGCTTCTGAGGAAACGTCTCCTGTTAGCACCCCTACGGGCAAACCAAAACCACCTTCGTAAAGAAGCCCAAGAAGTTATAACTGGCAATTGTATAAGGATCTCATTAAAAAAAAAATCAAAACTCAACTTAAGAAACTCGAAGGAAATATTGAAGGATGTTTGTGAAAACATATTGGAACTATCCAAAGCTACAGATTTCGTAAAGTTCTCGCCTTTGAATTCCAGTGGAGAAACGATTAACCTTCTACTTGAAACTCACCAATTATGTACTCCGAAAATCTCCGATACATATGACTAAGCTTGGTGCATATCCCCAGGTTTTGGATGGATGTGAATGTGGCTGTCATACCTAAGGCAAAAAGAACCATCTCTTCATCAGGAAATTCGAATTTAAGCAAACAAGGAACGACTAAGGACAGTAAATTCAATTGTAATCTACATATCCAGAAACGTGTAAACAAGACTTGAATAACTCTATGTATTCAGCAAAAATTGGATAGCATGGGGACTACAGTCTCAAACTGCTAATTGGCTATACACCCCCCTACATACCATATACTATTTTTTCGTGTAGCAGATTGGTGGCAACGCCTAGGGCCTAGACAAACAGACCAAATGTGTATCACTAGACATGGTGCATAGCTCGGCTCGCTTGTGTATCAACAGAGATGTAGTATGCCGCTAGTTTTTCATACTTTTCATCTCCTAACTCTAGATATAGTAAGTAGATGACGGCCACTATCACCACATCCAGTTGCATGGAGCTATCTCCCAGTGTACCAGTCTACAAGCCGGCCACTCATCCATCCTTGATCAAAAATGTCAGGGTTACAATCCAGAGCAGAGAAGACTGAATGGACAATCTTTAGTCTGATAGAATTCAACCATGCATGCATATGCACTGATGGCTCAAAAGTAAATCAAGGGATGGGTATCTTTTCTCGATTTGAATTGATGACCATTGATTTGTGGCATTTTTCATTACTCTTGCCAGAACTTCCGGCGAGGAAGTCTTTACATTATTGGCGGATATTCTCTTTGAGACTCGTTACTTCAAAAAACTCCACAAAAAGAAGTCTGGAACAATTAAATCAGGCGATCTTGCCGGCCAGTGCAAATCGCCAAAACGAGAGATTAGGCGACCCAGTCCCAGGAGCAAGTTGTTGAGCATTGCTCTGTAGCGCTCGCCGTCTACAGTAGTTGAGTGGCCCGCGGCGTTTTCGAAAAAATAAAACCCAATGACGTCTCCAGCGTAAACAGCGCCTATTCACATGGGTGGTAGTGGCTCAAGTGATAGTGGGCTGGCTTCCAAATCGGAAGGTTCGGTGTTCGAATCCCAGCCTCGCCCGAAAGACATATTAATTTTTTCAGTTAACGAAAATCAAATACGATTAGTACTTGACTAGAAATCAACAACAAGCCAACTTCCACTAGGAATTTAGTCTCCGCATTAAATGTTGGATGCCACCCATGGAGCAAGATAACCACTGAGCCCAATCATCTTTCTTTCTCTCTCTATCCCCTTTTCCAAAAAACTTAACACACGCTGAGGCATTATAAGTGTATTCATACCCACTTGAGTGTTAAGTTAAATGGGCCTTGTCGCTCATAATGATTTTCGGTAAGTTGTCTCTCTCGCGGTCGAGATTCAGGATGGTTGGAGCGTAGGTTCATTTGGCGGTCAACAGCTAACAGCTGATGCACTTTGTCAGGGAACATCTTACAGTCTTTCACCAAAATTCTCTGTCGATCCTCTGGTCGATACTCCGGGGTCCTCTGCGAATTATTCCGCAAAAAAATTGTAACAATTATTCCGCGTTCTTTAGGAGTATAGCGATTAATGTTCACTTTACAAATGTCAAAGTAGAATTGACATTTGCCGCCATTTGCAAAAATTATAGCATCTTCCGGTAAAGTGATGACTTTTGCGCCATCTATTGTAGTACGAGGGCGGGTCAATAAGTCCGTGCATTTTTGAATTTCTGACCTCTTTACTGAAACAGCAACACTGCTCCTGTCAACAGGCATTTGTCAGTTGACTCCTGTCAAAATTTAAACTTGCTGCGTCAGTTAGTTTGTGTTTGACAGCTATTTTTATCAGACTACTCACTAATTTGAGGAGAAAATGGAAAAAAGTGAATTTCGTGTGCTTATTAAGCATTATTTCTTGCGAAAAAAAACCATTACCGAGACCAAGGCTAAGCTTGATAAATACTATGGGGACTCTGCACCATCGATTTCAATGGTAAAAAAGTGGTTTACTGAATTTCGTTGTGGCCGTACAAGCACTGAAGATGCCGAACGTCCTGGACGCCCAGTTGAGGTCTCTACACCTGAAACAATCGAAAAAATTCACGATATGGTGTTGGCCGACCGAAGATTGAAAGTGCGAGAGATTGTGGAAGCCGTAGGGATCTCGCATGGCTCAGTGGTTTCAATTTTGAATGATCACTTGGGCATGAGAAAGCTTTCCGCAAGATGGGTGCCGCGTTTGCTCACAGTCGACCACAAACGCAATCGTGTAACAACTTCACAGGATGGTTTGGCGTTGTTTAATCGCAATATGGAGGAGTTTTTGCGCCGTTTTGTAACTGTGGACGAAACATGGATCCATCACAACACACCAGAGAACAAACAACAGTCAAAACAGTGGGTTTCTAAGGGTGAATCGGCGCCAAAGAAGGCCAAGGTGGGTTTGTCAGCCAATAAAGTTATGGCGACTGTTTTTTGGGATGCACGCGGGATAATCCACATTGACTACCTTCAAAAGGGAAGAACAATCAATGGGGAATATTATGCCAACTTATTGGACCGATTCAATGCGATTTGAAAAAAAAAAAAACGACCTCATTTGGCCAAGAAAAAAGTTCTTTTCCACCAAGACAATGCAAGGGTGCACACATGTGCAGTTGCCATGGCAAAAATCCATGAATTGGGCTATGAATTGCTCCCTCATCCACCCTATTCTCCAGATTTGGCTCCGAGCGACTACTTCTTGTTCCCAAACCTGAAGAAATGGCTTGGTGGAAAAAGATTTGACTCCAATGATGAAGTCACCTCGTCATTTTGAGGACCTCGACAAATCATTTTTTTTGGAAGGGATAAAAAAATTGGAGAAGCGTTGGACAAAGTGTATAGAGCTCAAGGGAGACTACGTTGAAAAATAAAATTATTTTTTTATCAAAAAATCGGTTTTAATCCAAAAGTCTTATTGACCCGCCCTCGTATTGTACATCTGGCATTCATTGAGTGAGGAATGTAACAAAATGTTTGAAAACGAAAGGAAGATTTGGATACAGGTAGTGGTACTCTATACGGTTATGATGCCTTGTCTCTCTAGCGCATAATATCTAATTTTTTTGTTTCTTTGACATTGAACGAAATTCTAGATTGGGCTGGCAAATTGGGATGTGTGTAGAGTCGCAAAGAATTTCTTCCCACTCAAATGTTCCAGAAATTGTGTGTACAAATTGTCCTGTGTGTAGGCGCTTTTTCAAGAACTTAACACTCAAGAGGGTATACTACTCTTAAAATGCCGGAAAATTGGATAGAGAGAGAAAGAGGAAGATGGTTATGTCGCTCCATGGGGAGGCTAAATTAGTAGTGTACATTAGACTTTTTGTTGTATTTTAGGCAACCATTCATCTCACGAGATTTTAGTTGCCTGAAAAAAGAAGGGCACGGCCGCTGTTGAACTCCGAACCGTCCGATTGGGAGCCAATACACTACCACTTGAGCCACAGCCAGGTGCATAGAATAATCGACGTAATTGGGAAAGCTTTGGAAGAAAAAAGAAATTGCTCAAGTCAATCCTTGATGTTTCACAAGCCTTTTGATAAGGCATGGAATGAAAGCTTAAAGTTCCAATTACAGCAGGTATTGTCACTGAGCTTTTATAATATACTGACAAACTATCTCGAGAATAGAATTTTTCCTGTCAGACTCGGGAACGAAGTATCGCAATTCAAAGAGATCTTAGCCGGTGTACCGCAGGGAAATATTCTCGGCCCACTTCTCCATCTCCTATACAGCCGAGACATACCATACCTCAAGGAGAGGGGACCGTTCTAACTACGTTTGCCGATGACACTGCGATACTAGCAGTAGGTAAAGCAATTGAAGAAATAACGGTGAAACGGCAAAGCGCTCTCGATAAAGTATATGAATGGGCAGGCCTGACGTGTAGGCCTCGATGAGAGCAAATCTGATCATCTATGTATATTTTACATACAGAAAAACGAGTCGGTTGCCTATCCTCATAAACTCAGTCTGTATTCCATTTGCAAACGAGGTTAAATACCTTGGAATTACACTCGACGCAAAGTTAAAATAGAAATCTCGCGTTAAAAAAAAACGCAAAGAACTGGAAAACAAATACAGAGAAATGTATTGGTTACTTGGTAAACATTCCAAGCTTAATATCGAAAACAAGCTGGTCTTATAAAAGCAAGTGCTAAAACCGGCGTGGACCTATGGTATAAAACTTTGGGAGATGACAATATTTTATAAACTTTTGCAAATAAAGTGCTAAGTGCACAGTAGTACATAAGATATGACGACTTACACCGATATCTCGGAATTCCTATTGTCGGAGACGAAACAAAAAAATTCGCGAGAATACAGTAATACCTGTTGCGCCGTCTCCAAAGGACCAAACCTTTCAACCTAGTGGGATAAAATGAAACCGCGTTAAAAAGCGAAACATGAACGAACTTTCATTGGAAAGTCACCTGCCAATCTATTTTATTATTAAAAAAAAATAGCTTGATAAGTCGAAGCTTAGTTGCGAGAACATAAACATTGATATCGTATGGAGGCGTTTTTAGTGAGTAAAGACATCACACTACTATGAGCACGAGCTTGCGGTTCCCATAGTGTCTAATGGAAGTCGGAAACACAAAAAAAAAAAAAAACATTCAAAGAATTTTGCAAACTTCGAAACAAATGTAAATGTCATGGTGCAAGGTTGGGTTGTATGGTGGATGTCACACACCACTTCAATAATTTTTCACGAGTTACTAAATGGTTACCACGGGTGTGGTCTAATATTCCAGTTTCATTAGTTGTTGGCAATAAACATCAGAATTGATCGTTTGGTTTCTTCAAAGTAGCTCAAAATGCACGACACCTTTAAAGCCCCACAAAATTGGGTTATGTTCCTTTGATGCTGTTCAGTTTTCGATCGTTTTCGATTGATGTTGTAGGCGATCCATTTTTCATCACTAGTGTTGATTCGTTATGTTAAGTGAATTTCTTTCAATTCATCTGGTGGTACCCAAATATCGAGCTTTTTTACGAGCCCGAGACTTTGTAAGTGATTTTCAATTCCTGTGTGTGATGCATTTCTCGTCTCCGCTATCTCACACACAGTCATAGGACAATCTGATTCGCTTTTTTTTTTATAATGAGCGCGCGCTCAAGGAGTTTTGGTACCCTTAACATGTTTGTACACAGCTCGGGCGAAGGAAATTTAGGGAGGAAGAAAGGACAGGTACATGTACATTGTTTTTAAATGTTTGTAAGTTATAGCGACCAGGAAACACAGAGATCGGCAGGGCATTCCATAAGCGAGTTGTACGGCTTAGGAAAGAATCACGATATTTTAGAGTACGTCCGAAAATGGGCTTGAGGGTATACTGATGAGCATTCATAGCGAGATCACCAACTTCACTTGGTCTACTAGAACATTGGCCCCCCTTTAGTGGAAAATCTCCAGAATGGAATTTTTTTAAATAATTCTGACCCGTGCGTTCTGTTAAACAGTCAACACCATAAACTTCATATAACTCTTTGTGAGCCTCAGCAAGGTGCCGTGCTGCATTTGGCCTTATGTCACTTTCACAAAACGACATAAGGCCAAATTATTTTGAGACATAAGACCAAATACGTATTAAGATATAGACGCCAGACGTATTTCGTTCAACGCTAAAATTGAGATAAGAATAACACTGTTTTGTGCGAAGTGAGCCACCCACCCCATAGACTCGCTTATAGGCGCCTGCCTCACAGTTGTTGACATACCGTTAGCGGAGCGACGAAATCGCGTGAGCAACTAAACCCTGCGGAGAATAGGGTGAAATCCTGTTAGCGAGAGAAGCGAGTCACCCAATCCAAACTTGAAATACGTCGGACTCGCTTATAGGCGCCTGCCTGATAGTTGAGGGTTACAGTTACAAAGATTTCATACTATGGGCGTTTCTGCGACTCATACGCAAGACAGCCTTCGGCATCATGTCTTTCACAAAGCGACATAAAGCCAAATTTTAAAATTTGGCCTACGTTATGGCGTTATGTCACGGCACCCCTCAACAGTTTTCTTGCCTTAATGGAAATAAAAAAGCAAAATATGTCGGAAGTGCTCGTTTTTTGCCGTCCATGTTAAAATTGACACTGTACTAACAGGTCTAAACAAAATTAAGTCCGACTTGGTTCTAAATAACCTTAAAGTGACAGCTATCAACTGTCAAAAAAAAAAATCATAATATTGACAAAAGCAAGAACCAAAAAACATAACACAATCTTCTTGTAAAAACTGAAATTGCTCTCTTTCCAGCACAGTATAAAAGCAATACAAAATTTCTGATTGGTGTTTCACAAGCTTCGTTCCACACAAATTTTTCAAAGTTGCGAAAGCAGTACTCTAAAATATGAGCAAAAATCAGAAATCTTGAATACAAATGAATGAAATGAATGAAATGATGAGGGTCTAACCACTGAAGGGAGAGCTTTCTGTCGTCTTCGTCATGTGGCATGCTATGAAAATATTCGAAAGAGTTCTATTGTAGACAATCAAAAACAGTGGGTTCCTTTTAAATATCCTGCGGGACTGCCATTCAGGAAACTCTTAATAATTAAAGATAAAAAATCGAATATTTGCATTTCCGTTTTTTCCGAACCAGCAAACCCATGTGCTCACATGAACACATATTGAATAAATGGTTCGACAAATATCTAAAAAGATTTCCAGCTGTTTCTGTTGTGTCTTAGACGTTCCTTGTGATTTTAAATTGGAAATGTTTACATACAGCTTTGGCCAACTGTATTAGGCACCCTTCTCTTTTTGTCTTTGCTGCCAAATCACTTCTCGCAAGTAATTAGTTTGCATTTTATGGTTTACGGCGTCATTATATGAGGTTGTAAACGACTTTTATTTTTTAAGAAAGGTCACCAATGCACTTTTAAAATGCAATAGCGGGCTTATGCACTTTTTTCGATGGAGGATCAGTGTGCGATCATTGCTCGAAATTGACAGACGCATGACCAAGTTGCCTTCTACAGTTCATAATAGTGAAATTTGTTAATTTTTCTTTTAAAATGCCAAAAACAAGTGAACTTAGTTTGGATAAACGTATTAAAATACAGCTCTTATTTGAGGAAGGCAAAAAACAGTCCGAAATTGCGAAAGAAGTGGGTTGTTCACGTTGTGCCGCGCAAAATGCAATTAAGCGGTACAGCGAGACTGGTTCGCACGAAAATCGCGGAAAATCTGGGAGAAAAAAGGTTACCACGACTCGGGGGGACCGATTTTTAATACGATCTTCGCTCAAAAATCGCAAGAAAACGTCAACCGAGCTTGCTTCTGAGTTTTCGAAGGATCGAAAACAAAATTTTTCTGCAAAAACTGTTAGAAGAATACTTAGGGAAGTTGGATTTAAAGAATGCAAAGCAAGGAAGAAAAAAACCAAAAGGGACGCTTAGAGTGGGAGAAAACACATGTGCATTTCACTGAAGAAGATTGGTCCTATATTGTGGTCAGATGAATCTAACTACCCCGAAGTTTATTTATAAATCACAATTAAATTTTTTAATAATTTTGATGTTCTCTAGACGAATTTATCATTTTTAAATAACTTTTTTTTTAAATGTTCAGATATTTGGCACCCCTGGTGTCACTTTTGTGACACGAAGGGTAGGAGAAGAGTACAACGCAGAATGCGTGGTACCTACTATTAAGCACGGTATAATGATCTGGGGATGTATGGCTGCCAGCGGTGTGAATGAAATGCATGTGTGTGATGGTCGGATGGACTCACGCAAGTACATAAATGTATTGGAAAATGTACTTCAACTTTCTTTTTCCAACATTTTTCGAGACACCAACATGCAAAATGTCAAATTTCAACAAGGCAATGCACCCTGCCACAAATCAGTCCTGTCTATGAGGTGGCTTGAGGAGAATAGTATAGACCTGAGTGGCCTACGCAGTCCCCGGATCTAAACCCTATAGAACATCTATGGAGTATTCTGAAGCGTAGAATTCAGGAACACTCAATTTCATCAAAAGAAAGACTCAAGAATGTGTTAAAGCAAGAGTGGAGTGCAATTTCTTCTAAAGAATGTCGCAAGCTAGTAAGCTCTATGCCCAAAAGAGTGACTCCAGTCATAAAGACCAAAGGCGGCCCAACAAAATATTAATAATCTCCAATAAAACTATTTATTTATCATATCTGTTTCTTTTCATTTCATTAAACTTTTTGTTTCTTGAAAATATAACGAATTTTAAAGGGTGCCTAATACATTTGGCCAAGGCTGTATATGTATATACATCCTTTTCTTGGATGATCTTCGGAGTATGTCTGGCAGCGGGTTAAAACGAGTGAGTAAAAGTGACGATTTATTGCTCTAAAAGCAGGATATGAACAGACCGTTAGTAAAGATAAATAAATATGCTCACTATTTTATTTTTGATTTAAAATGAATTGATTCTTGTGTACATACCTGAAAAAAAGAAGGAAATAACAGTTAATTTTAGTGCCGTTACAATGTATTTTTAAATGTATAAAGGATTAATAAAAATAAATAAAAAATAAATATGTACGGGTATGTATGTATTCTCAGACGGATTCCGTTTTATCACACACAAACAAATGTATACATTGTGGGAAGTAAATTTTAAGTATAATATGTATAATACAAACATATGTATATCACTAATCTTTTTCATATATGTATATGTATATGTATACTCATAATCAAGTCACGCAAAACAATTAATTAAAACCGTCACGATATTTGAACATTAAAGATAAGAGGAAGGAGAAGAAAAAATAAACTAAAAACGGGTTAGGGTTCCAAATAAATACAGTTTGGAGCAATATCCAACACATTGGTCGCACCACCTTCGTAAGTCTCTATCGTATTTATTCAAATAAGGGACATCACTGTAATTGCCTTCTCAATGCTCTAACAAACTTTTATTACGCAATAAAATTTTAGAGAGAAAAAATTCCAAAACATTGAATAACTTTAATTTCTCTTCTCGGTTATCCCCAATTCTCTTTGAATCGATTAATTCAATTGAAAGCTTTTCCCGGAAAAAATTGTCATCGAAAACTTGATAATGTTCTCAAAGATTAATTTAACTGTCTTTCGTAAGAAGATCATAATCTTATGGTTTAAGGAAGATTACAGGTGAGTCTTCGAACTAAACGCCAGAGACGTACTGATTCGACGTTAAATCATTTAAACAAGCACAATACATATGTAAAATTCCTCTATGATACGGCTGAAGCAAGGATTTTGAAGGTCCCCACCAACGAATTTCCAAAATTCTAAAACTTCACTTTGGCTTCTGCCGCAGGCAGATCACTCGATTTCGATTACTGCTCCGGTAGATTGAGCTAGTACGGTGGAGAAAGTATCCAATAGCTCAATCTGTTTCACTTAAGATTGTTCGAAATGCCACCCATACAACGAAATAACCACTGAACCCAAAAAATCTTTCTATTCTCTATCTGTCCAATTTTCCAAAAAACTTAACACGTGTTCGGGCATTTTAAGACTAGTCATGCCATCTTGAGTGTTTAGTACTTTAAAAAATAAAAAATTGCCAAGTGATTCATATAACATGTTTTGTATTGTAGAAGGTGTACCGTTTGTTTAGTTTGATTCAATACAATTATACGTGAAACAAGACTTCGATTGATTGAAATTTTTGATTACACAGGGTGAGAAGTGATTTCTGGGTATATTCTAAGAAAAAAATTGTTCTACAGTAAGGGTCTATCTCCAATGTTGACAGCATTTATCGAGGATTTAAGAAAAGGGGTACACCAACCCTGATCCATGCTAATGTACCTTTCTCTGATAGTACTAATGGTAGAAACTTCGTGTCGGACCCTATTTTTAGAAGAAATACTAGCGTTTGTAACGGTGTTTAAATAAAGTAGATATCTTGTATGAATCTTCAGATATCCAATTTCTAAGCCTGTTCCATTTTCACTTCCCATGCTAATATTTGACTTTGAAGTCACTTTTATCCAGAAAATGCCTAACTAAGATAATGTTTTACAATTTTTTTCTTATGAAAGTAACAATAATAAAAAAAAATCGTCATCAAGTTTGGACAAAAATCCATAGATTTTATGATACTTGGAAAACATGCAGCAGGTAAAAAAAGGAATTTGTGATTTTTTTTACCAACGTTTCTAACAGTTGACAATACTCGTAAGAGTGGTTTTCCAAGAATTACTAATTTTCTAATATTGTTTTTAAAATTGCATAGCTATTAAAGAGTTTTAAAACGTGCTCGTTTATTTGACTACCTGTCATAACCTTCATTTCCTTACCTAGTTCCTTAAAAGTTCTCAGAAAGAGTTAGGTTTGGGATTTGAAGACCTATTTCGAAACTTTATCAAAAAAAATTGTATAAAAGATTAGAAAAGAAAATAAGTCATCAGTTTCTAAGCGTCAGCTTAGAAACGCTATTTGAAATGTCTGCATTTACAAATCAAGAATACGCAGACATTATTTAAGTTTATGGGCTGTGCAATGGAAGTTCAACTAGTGCGGAACAAAGATACCATGGACTTTATCCTAACCGACGACTTCCTAGTAAAGTAGTATTTGGAAATACGTATCGAAGGCTTCGTGAAACGGGATCAGTTTCAAATACACGACCTAACTCGGGGGCTCCACAAGTAAGAAGAATTTCGGCTGATGAAAGAAAACTGGAAGCTTTTACAACTGATCCATCAATCAGCATCAGACGCTAAACTTTGGAATTCAATGTTTCCAGAAAAAAAATTTCTAATGTACTGCATGGAGAAAATCTTTATCCATACAACCATACACCTGTTCAAAAACTGCTTCCCGATGATTTGGAAAAGAGACTTGAGTTTTCTAACTGGTTGCTGGAGCGGAGCTTGGGTGACAACGAGTTTATTAGCAGAATTCTTTGGACGGACGAATCTCAATTTACAAACGATGGGATCACGAGTTTTCATAATCTTTATACATGGGGGCTGTGGAAAATCCACATACAAGGAGACATAAATCATTTCAACACAAATTCAGCGTCAATATGTGGGCAGGTGTACTTGGAAACTAGTTAATCGGCCCCTTCAAACTACCACCTAGGCTGAATTCTACAAACTATCTGGAGTTTAGCAGAACTATTGGAGGACATTCCACTGATTCAACTAGCTTCATCATATTTCCAACAGTATGGTGTTCCAGCCCACTATGGTCGTGAGGTTAAGATAGGCTGGATAAAGAGTATGGTAATCGTTGGATAGGAAGAAATGGACCAGTTCACTGGCCTCCAAGATCTCCTGGCTTTACAGTATTGAATTTTGTTGTATGGGGAAGAATGAAGAACTTGTTTATTCAACCGAAATAGCAACTTTAATTGAATAGCAGAGGGCTCTAGCATGAATACAAAAGCAAGGACACTTTGAGCACCTGTTATAACTGCTTTATAAAATAAAAATTACCTAATCTGTGGGTTTTTCTGCAAACTTATTGATGATTTTTTTTTATTCTTATTACTTTCATCAAGAAAAAAATTTTTAAAACTTATGTTGATTAGGCGTTTGCTGGAGAAAAGTGACCTTAAAGTAAAAAATTAGCATTGGCAATGAAAATGGAACAGGCTTAGAAATTGTAACCCCTGAGTGACTCGAACTGCAACCAACTTCAGACTGCTATAATTTCCAAACCGTTCATGACAGGGAGCTCAAATTTTGACACACGACAGATAATTTTATTATTTACAAGGATTTTAAACGATTTGCGTCTCAGTTGTGTTCGAAAATTTTTATCCGCGATGGAATTCAAACGTGATAATGTGATTGCTTTATATTTGGCTGGAAAACCACAAGTAGCTATTGTTAGAGCCCTCCAGCACCTCAACATGAATAAATCATTTGTGTCTCGAACCATAGGTCGTTACCGTAATACTGGTACCGTTGCAAAACGCCATGGAGGTGGTCATAAAAAAACACCAACATATCGTTGGAACGGATGCAACACATACTGAAAAATGAGCTTGGGCTCAAGCCATTGAAGTTCCAAAAAGCACACGATTTTACACCGCAACAGCAAAAAGTTGGAGTCGAAAGAGCGAAGGAGTTGCTACGCTTGAACGATAGTGGTAAGTTGCCGAATTTGGTTTTTTCCAATGAGTCGCCATTTGTTATCGAGCAATATGTCAACAAACAAAATGACCGAGTTTACTTGCCAAAGAGGTCCTTCGAAAATTTACATCTTCGGACGGCAACCAGAAAGCAGGCAGCACCGATGGTGATGGTTTGGGCCGCCATAATGGCCGATGGTCGCTCTCCGTTCGTATTTTTGGACCGTGGTGTCAAAATTAATGCGATCGTATACCGTGAAACTGTCTTAAAGGCAGTATTGAAGTCTTGGGCAAACAATCATTTCGGTCGGAGACCGTGGACATTTCAACAAGACTCGGCACCATCTCACAAGGCACGCGTCAACCAAGATTGGTTAAAAAACAATGTTCCACACTTCATTTCTTCGACACAATGGATTGCAAATTCTCCGGATGCAAATCCGTTGAATTTCTCTTTCTGGGGTATTTTGAGGGCGAAGGTTGGCACTAAAAAATACCAATACCAGTTTGGACCACCTCAAACAAGCACTTCGCCGGGAATGGGCCAAAATACCACAGAGCCACTTGCGTGCAGCGTGCGATGCTTTCTTCGACCGTCTCAAGGCCATTATTCGCCCCAAAGGTGTACATATTGAAAACTAATGATACAATTTGCAAATTGATGTATTTTCCAACATTTTTTGCTTTTGTACAAAAAATTTATCAAAAAATAAAAAAAAATTGTAGCATTTTAAAAGTTGGAGTTCGAGTCATTCACCCTGTATATCGAAAGACTCAAACAAGATATCAACTTTATTTAAACGCCGTTATAAAGCCTAGTATTTCTTCTAAAAAGAAAGTTCTAAGCGAGGTTTCTACTATTAGCATTAACAGAGCAATTTCCGTTAACATGGGTCAGGGTACACCAAAGTAAGCCTTTTCTTAAATCCTCCATAAATGCTGTCAACACTGGAAATAGAGCCTTACTGTAGAACGATGTTTTCCATAGAATATACCCAGGAAACATTTTCCAAATTATCGTTGACGAATTAGTGGACACCCTGTATATTGGCGCCTATCTTGTGTAATCAGACGAATACCGGCTCGAATATTGTTTTTTAATCATTCAGTAGTTCGGAGAGCTTTGGCATAAGCTTCAGAAAACCCCAAATTATTATTTTTTTTGACACAATGTATGCATGTACCGTCATCTTGTTGAAACTCTACATGTTACGGTAAATATCAGAATTGACGGTATTGGCTTTTCCTTTATCATCTTCAAAAAAATACGGCCCAATAACTCTAAGCCCCCACTTACGTAGTTGGATATGGTTCTCGACATCCAAGAGAGTATGGTTCTACTCAAATCTCAGCACAATTCGTTTAATTCCTTGCTTAATTGCTCTCTATCGACACCGAAAATTTCATGTAAAACACAAAATATTGACGCTGGTAAAATGTTCAGCTGATGTGTACGGCGTCATGGTTAAAACAACATTGACTCAAACTCTCAAAATATGACAATGCAGAAACCTGAGGTTTATCAAAAAAACAATGTTAAAGCCCATTCATATATGCATACGTTTCGTGAATCACCCATTAGATGGTCGGAGTTTAAATTAACTCCATAAAATGCACGATCTGAAGCCACAGTCAATGTACAACGTAGAACAAGAGTGTCCTTGTCTATTAGCTTGCATACGTGTCATCATTGGTTTGAAGTGAAGGGAATAAAACCAAGTCTTTGTTTATAGGTCCGTTCGCGTACTTTTTGGACTAAATATGTAAAAACTGTCAAATCCCGTGGAAAGGGAATAACATTTTCTCTCGGAGAGAAAATTTGTTAAAAAGTAAGCGAACCTATTTGAGACTGTTTTGTACAGACAAAATGGCAACAAAAAGAATTAAAAAACTTGTTTTAATGAATTTAGCAGTTTCTTATTCAAAATCTTGAAGTTCAGAACAAAGACTATTTAAGACTAGACACGTCTGGATGAGTTCTTCCGATAATTTATTTTTGTATTGTCCATCTATATGTCATTTTTAAATGCCAGAAGGTGTGCGGATGGGGGGCACTTTCATTTCATTTGACTGTTATAAATATATTGATTTTGTTTATAAACACTTTTTAAAAACAATTTCATATTTGAAACTTTAATTATTAATTAGTCTTCTATTCAAACCTCACTTATTTTTGGCAAAACAAAATAAAAAAAAAATTGTTACATTTCGAAATAAAAAAAAACTCAATGACAGTTTCAAATAAAAAAAACAGTTTGACAGTTTTAACAAATTTCTTGGACTAAAATGAACAAAATAGAGGAAGTGAATTGCTCTCTCATTTCGCTCTTTTCTGCGAAAAACTACGAAAAATATGAGTACGCGTACGAAGTTTGGACTGTTTTTCGTAGATTATCGTAGTTTTTCGTAGTTATGGTGAGACCATAAGGTCTGGTGTTAGAAAACAAGAAAATACATCAAAATAGCGGCGTTTAAAACAAATTTTTGGCAAGGAAGCCATTGGTCTCCAGTATTAATACTGATTGCATGGCACTGGTTGAGAGCTTGAGCGAAAGGCGATCAGCAAAATTTCTATCAGCGTAGTATCATAGTATTTCTCTACGCAAATGGGGACTGAGATATCCGTCTGCGTACTTTAGCTGCAACTAGTTAGTTATACTCGTGTACTGGTTTAAGACTCAAATACGGTTTGATGTCCAGGTGATCAACATTTTGCTTTATAAATACATACTGATATAGAGAAATCGTGTGACATTCCACTTGCAGCACAGATGTCTCGTGTGTTTTAAAGTGAACTCCTGACAAAATAAGCCTTAATTCCACTGAATGCACAAACATTCATGGATACACCTTGCCCTTGCTCTCCGTCAATCCATTGATACCAAAGCAGATCTTGTGTTGGAGGCACAAGTTCCACCTTTGGTATGAGTCGAGGACGATCTAAAACCTCTTGCTGGTTTTAGAATCACAGTACTCAGTACTTACTGAAACTTTACATCGGCTCGAAACCAACTGATTTTATTTTTAAACCACAGCCACCGTGACGCTTCCACTAGAGGTCCGACCGATTCAAGTTAGGCCCGGTCCGTGGCACCTGACTCCCACGGTACCGTAATTTAACTCCTCGTACGGACCACCGGTGGTCCTGACACTGACAGGACCATCAGAGCTGTTAAATTCAAAAAAGATAAGACGAATATTTGCTTTACCCTCGCTTTTTATTAAATAATTTCATTAATGGAAGAACCCTTGATAATTGAACGAACGTTCTTGTCACCTTAATACACCTTTCCACCTTTCCCTCCCCACTCTTGACTGCAACAAAATACTTTTAAGAATGCGTGGTTTATTCAAAACCCTGCATGTCCAGCAAAAAAAAAAACAAAACTAAAAACATAGTAAATTCGCGGGAAATTATCACAAGAACGCGCGGGAAGCTAATGTAATAGCGTACACCTTCTAACGGACGACGAAAGCAACGACGAGAAGGGGTGATATTTAAGGCTTACCGTCCAACGTATTTAATCATAAAATCACATTGTCGTTTGCGATAACAAGTTCCACAAAACCAAAACAAAAAATATATATTCGTAAAATATTTACCCATACATCATTCTACGTTTCTATGTTTCTATGTTTATCTGCGTGATTTCTTTTATTTGTTTTATTCTATGTAGTAGTCGTATTGACAGGAGACGTCACAAATTATTTGTTTTGAGGTTTGATGGGTAGCACGGCCATGTTCGTGGGGTTGTTGAAGTATTATTTCCTCAAAACGGCATATTTCCGGAAGTTTTTTTTTTTTTTTTTCATTGTTCTTGTCAACAAATTTGCTTCTGGCTTTAGATACTCGTATGCATGTAGACTTTGTGACGTGAGAGATTTGTATGTTATTTATTTTAAGTTGCATTTTGTGCTTTTCATTTGCGTAGTTGTATGCAGGCTTCGAACACATTCCCACACTTGTGTACAGCAGCAGCAGTTCAATCTGAGTGTTAATTATATTGTTGACGTTTGCAATTAATTGAAAATATTTTTGCCGCGCAATATATTTAGTTCTTTGGAAGCGACGAATGTGTTCAGGGTAAAGTGCATTATAAGCATGTGCTTTTACAAAGTGTTTTGATGACGGAGCACTTTTAGTAATGCAGGCAAATCAACAAAACTCTCACAGAATTTAACAATATTGTGTAAATCGAATAATCAAATGTATAGATACATGCAAATGCTTGCATACGAGTATAATCGTACATATATGTTTGTATGTATGTATGTATAATAATTAAAGTTCACGAGGTGCAAACACACAGTTCTGAGTAGTGAAGAGAAACAAAAAATCAATAGAAAACTTTTTACAAATTTTTGCTGTGAATTTTTCCCGAATTTTTTAAAAGAAATAGGGATGATCTGTTTTCAAGCTTTGAAAGAATAAAATAACTTCACATTTAGTAGGTACATATACTAATGAAAAAAAAAAAAATAAAAAATTGAGTTAGAGATACATACATACATACATACATATATGGAACATACAAATTTGTAAAAACCTATTCTCTATTTTTAAGATAATCAATTTATTTATTAATCACATCTACAAAATCTAACATATGTTTACTAAACAAACAAATCCCATGTCCATTTTAAGTAATGTACCCTCATATTGCACAATCAATGATTTTCTCAGAAATCTTAAAAAAAAAAATTATTTTGAATAAATATTTATGAGTTCAGAAACGCGTAGAATTGATTTATTTTAAAACTGCTTCAAAATATACGAGTACAGTGCTATATGAAGTTTTAATATTTTATGCATAAGTATCAGTTTAGGGGAAAAGAATGGGGTAATTATATATTCAAAATTCCGAACATTGTTTGTATATTCAAAATTAATTTTATTAAACCAAATATTATCTATTTTATTTGACTATCTTCTGGCATTTTTCAGTAAGCGCTATTATTCCATCTGTGCAGAACTTTTGGGGTTTCTTTTTGAAAATCTGAGTCACATGATTTGCACATGCCTCTTTTAAAGCCAATTTTAAGCCAACAAGGGAGTGTTGCAGGAAACGGAAAAAATGATAACTAGATAGACGGTGCAGTGTCAAGACTATACGGTAGATGCATCATAACTTCATAGCCAAGGTCTTTCATTTTTTGCCGAGTTACCAAAGATCTGTGCGGTCTGGAAAAAATACCTTTTCTGTTGATAAATGCTGACTTCTTTTATTCAACATATGGTATACATAGAAATTCGGTCATCAGCTTCTTTTTGTAACCAGCTCGTTTCAAATGACTTAAAACTTAGCGGTGGTCCTTAGCGATGTCATGGCTGCTTATGTGACGGTCTTATTCAACTTTTTCTATGATTTCATCGACTTTTTCAGTCACATGTCGAACAGAGCAAGATGCATTCTTCACATCCTTAGAGAACGAAAGCGAGCGAATCATCTCTTGGCAGTAGTTTTCGATAGAATACCTTCACTATAAACAGCCAACATCTTTTCAAACGCGTTCATTCCATTCATTTTAGTGAAATTTTAAAATACAGAAAATTTTCTTACAAATTTATATCATTTTTGCTTTCAAATTCATTTTTATACAATGCACCAATTACCATAACGTTTTACTATTTTTTTCTTATGAAAGTAACAATATCAAAAAAATCATCATCAAGTTTGCACAAAAATCGATAGATTTTATGATAGTACTTGGGAAAACATGCGACTGGTAAAAACAATTTATGATTTTTTACCAACGTTTCTAACAATAGTTGACAATACTCGTAAGAGAGGTTTTCGAAGAATTACCAATTTTGCAATATTTTTTTTTTTTAAATTGCATAGCTATTAAAGAGTTTTAAAGCGGGCTCGTTTATTTGACTACCTATCAAAACCCTCATTTAATTACTTTGTTCCTTAAAAGTTCTTGGAAAAAGTTAGGTTTGGGATTTGAAGGTCTATTTATTTCGAAAACTCACCAAATAGAAATGGTATAAATGATTCGAAAAAACAACTAACTAAAGTTGCTTAGAAACGCTATTTGAAATGTCTGCATTTACAAACCAAGAATACACAGACATTATTTAAGTTTATGGACTGTGCAATGGAAGTTCAACTAGTGCGGAACAAAGATACCATGGACTTTATCCTAACTGACGACTTCCTAGTAAAGTAGTATTTGGAAATACGTATCGAAGGCTTCGAGAAACGGGATCAGTTTCAAATACACGACCTAACTCGGGAGCTCCACAAATAAGAAGAATTTCGACTGATGAAAGAATACTGGATGCTGTTACAACTGATCCATCAATCACCATCAGATGCTTAGCTTTGCAATTCAATGTTTCCAGAAAAAAAATTTCTAATTTCTTTCTAATCTTTATCCATACCAAAAAACACCTGTGTAAGAAACAGACGAATCTCAATTACAAGAGATGGGATCAGAAATTTTCATAATCTTAATACGTGATTTGCGGACATAAATCATTTCAACACAAAAGTGTACTTGGAAACAAGTTAATCGGCACCTTCAAACTACCAAAATCTGGAGATTTTGCGAAATAATTTACCAGAACTATTGGAGGACATTTCACTGATTCAACTAGCTTCATCATATTTTCAACAGGATGGTGCTCCAGCCCCAGAATTGGCTAGATGAAGAGTACGGTAACCGCTGGAGTTCACTGGCCTGCAAGAATGAAAGAACTTGTTTATTCAACCGAAACAGCAACTTTAATTGAATTGGAAGAGCCTATTCTCGAAGCATCATCAAAAGTGAGGCAGCAGCTAGCATCAACACAAAAGCAAGGAGGACACTTACACTTTGAGCACCTGTTATAACTGCTTTAGTACACACATAAAATAAAAATTACCTAAGCCCACACAAAATCATTTTTTATTCATAGCCTTTGGAGCTTAAAGTAAAAAAAAACTTTTTTTTTTTTTTAAATTTTATCTGCTGCAGGTTTTCCCAAGCTAGCGTCTTCGCGTCTCATGTGAACGTGCCCTTGCTCAACCCTACCTTGCTGACTCGAGAGCTGTCAAATTCTGGAAAGTTCGAAAAAGATTGAGGCAGAAAAAAGAGGCAGACACAGAAAATGTGGCCTTCGCCTTATTTTTGTACTTTTTTTCCTTGGTGCCTTAAGCAAAAAATAAACCAAAAAGTAAAGTACGAGTAATTTCTTGGGTTTTTTCATTAACAGCCGGCTAAAAGTGTAACAATTGGTCTCAGATGTGGGGTTTCGCGATCGACTTCATAACCGAGTCCTTACCACGCACGAATTTAACTCCATTACAACGTGGCCGAGCTGAATGAACTTCAGGAAATGCTGTGTAAATTAGAAGACCAATCGAAAATGTTGGCGGAGCAATCAACCATGATGGCCGACTTACAGCAATCATTGGAGGATGTAAACTCGCGGACGGCACAAGTCGAAGTCACTCAGCAGGAATTTATTTCCACACGATTCGAAAATGCAAATGGTGTTTCTGCCGATGTTTCTGCACACGAGACACAGAATGGAATAGTAAGTCAATTGCCGCCTGAAGCACAAGCGAATAAATAGTCAACCCTAGCAGGGCAGCCACATCGAGTTCCAGTAAAATATCTGGGCAGCCGACATGAAGGCACTATATCTGCGGGTAACTGAGCTCACATTTTTTTAAACTCTTCCCCCAGCCATTCGAGATGATTTCGTCCGATTGGATGCAGCTTACAGACAGCGATTTGGCAATGAGTATGAGCAAGCAATAGCTCACTCGGAACTCCGTGGACGAATGCAGAAGTTTAAAGAATCTCTAAGTGAACTCACTACCGACATCCAATGCTCTAGACTGCTCTGAACAGGCAAAGAACCGCATCGCTCTCGGACAGTTCACTGATGGAGTTTTTGATGCCGATGTTCAACAGAGAGTGCGAGATTCTGCCACTCACACGCTAGAAAAAGCATTGTCCTTTGCATTGTCCGAGTTGCTGAGGTTAACATTCGCGAGCTAGAGAATCAAGATCCTGCCACTCTTTCGGGAAACGGGAGTCGCGCAGCTTAATGGAGCGCAAGCAGTAGCGTCGACAGGAAAGTGCTTAAGGTGGGTATCCGCGGAAAAATTAAATACATCCACCGAACAGGATATGGTTTCGTTCGGCGCGATGACAATGAAGAGATTGCTTACATACCGTACAGCGAACTGAGCCAAAACCCTAACCTGTCACACGAAGGGTTAGCGGTGATCTTTGATGTTGAAACTACGCGTTTAGGACCTCGTGCTATCAATCTTAAAATCAATGAAAACCCCATTCCATCGATTACTGTTGCCGACCAGCTTTGCCATCCGGCGGAAAATCAACACCCACTAACTCTCTAGGGGTAGAATTAGTGGGGAAGGTTCTTGCCCTGAACCCCAAACCCTACTCATCCGCTCATCCAATAACCCAAATAATCTTGCTGCCCAGATTAAAATTAACAATGTCACCTGCCTATGAATCCTGGATACAGGTGCCACCCAGACAATCCTTCAATCGGGAAGTTGGTCACCCGCCCGGCGATGGAAACATCGCACGCTATTATCTAGACTATAACCGGCGTAACTACACCAGTAAAAGGTTTTCTCGAAATGACCATCCTCATAGGCGTGGATTTTACGCGCCGGTTGTCTTGTGCGATAAACTACGAGACAATACCCTGCAACTTGATGGAGAATTTGTTTCCTGGGACCGAATGTATGCACACCATTTTACAGCGACTAACCCACGTAATGTCCATGTACCTGTGTTGTCCGACTATTGGGTCCGCCTTGTAAAATCGTGCTCACCAGTGCCGTATCGATAATGCCGTAGCTACAAATAGTTCAGTCAGTGTGCGAAGTATCGGAAGGGGAAATATCTGTTCGCGCACCAAATTTATCAACGGAAAATATTTGCATTGCCCGAAATACCATCATAGTCGAGCTTGATGTGCAACCAGTAACATTCACATGATCAAAAGAAGCGCTGCCAGCTTAACAGAAGAGGAACAGACCAGGTTCAGATCTTTAGTTTTTAATAATCGTTGTCTCTTTGCAGGCTCTTTCAACGACCAGGGGCGGACTTCTATAACTAAGCACAGAATTGACACGGGACACACGGCCCCAATAAAACAATGCCCCCGCAAGCAACCTCTTAGCCGAAGAACAGAATCCGAACGAATATTGGACATAAAGACTCAAAAAGTTGTGCAACGGTCTGGAAGTCATTGGTGTTCCCCTGTTGTGCTTGTGCGCAAGAAGGATGGGTCCCTCCGGTTCTGTGTGGATTATCGTAAACTTAATAGTGCCACCAAAAAGGATTCATACCCCTTGCCCCGTGTTGACCCTACGCTGGAGGTACTCGGAGGATCATCTTGGTTTGCAACATTGGATCTCCACTCCGGCTACTGGCAGGTTGAAATGGACGATGTAGATAAAGAGAAAACTGCGTGCAGAAGTGCAGACACAAGATGACGAGTTATCTGTCGTTAGACAGTGGGTAGAAGAGCAGCGCCGACCTACAGTCGAAGAAGCCCGAGGTTTTAGCCCGAAGTTAAAGGCATACTGGGGAATGTTTGATGCTCTTGAGTGTCGAAATGGGTCATTGTGTCGTAGGCTGAACACGACCAATGGTGAGTATTACCAAGTTCTAGTACCTATTTCTTTACAGAAAGAAATTATGACGGCGTTGCACGACAGCCCCACACTGGAGGCCATTTCGGAGTGCATAAAACTTACTAGATTGGATGTTCTCAGGATATTGAGCAGTATTGTAAGAGTTGCGTTATATGTCAGAAACGTAAAGGTCCGATAACAGCTCGTAAGCGTTTCTTCCCCTTTCGAACGAGTGGCGATTGACATCTTGGAGCCTCTACCAGTAACCAGCCATGGCAACAGGTACGTTTTAGTTTTCTGCGATTATTTCACAAGAGGCTATCCCTTTGTCAGACCAGACTGCGGAGAGGGTGTCGGAAGCTCTTATCGTACATGTGTTCTCTCAATTCGGTGTACCCCTCCGGTTGCATTCGGACCAGGGAAGGAATTTTGAATCTAGAGTATTTATACTCGTTTTAGAAAGGTTTGGTATAGACAAGACGCGGAAGACAGCCCTCCACCCGCAGTCTGATGATATGGTGGAGTGCTTCAACCGCACGCTGCTGGATTATCTTGCCAAATACGTCGCGGAAAACCAGCTGGACTGAGATGAGCACTTCCCCTTTCACTTATTAGCTTATCGAACGGCAATTCACGAAGCTACCAAGCTGACCCCATCTTATTTGGCTTTTGGTCGCGATCTTCGCTTGCCCGCTGAATTGTACACCGGACCTCCTCCCGAGCGACCAGCTAGCACCTCGAGATACGTCGAAGACCTTACAAAGCGGCTAGAAACGGCATATTCTGTCAACAGAAGGCAACTGTTGGGATACAGCAGACGAATGAAAGATCGTTATGATCTCAACGCCAAAGCTACGCCTATTAATGAAGGCTTTACGCGCCGAAGAAAAAGAAAGGACTTTGTCCCAAGCTCCAAAACGACTAGCAGGGTCCGTACAATGTGATTAAAAAGATGGGAGATGTGTTGTACCAAATAAAGAAAGATGGCGGGAGGAAACCGCTGATGGTGCATAGGGATCAATTAGCACTGTGCCAATTTTGTACATAAAAATTTATTTGCATACTTCATTTTGTTTGCCTAGTTTTGTTTCGAGATGGCGAGTAAGTGGCGCCAACCGCTAAAAATATCTGATGCAGGAAAAAGCCGGTCGCTTCGTTTCTAATATTTTCGCGCCGGAGGCTAAATCCCAACGGCCTTGCATCTGTCGACGAATTCATACAAGTAGTTGCTTAGACTGAAGACAGTCTATCTTTTAGAGAGAAGGGCAGTGTAACGACTTCGCGTCTCATGTGAACGTGCCCTAGCTCAACCCTCCCTTGCCGACTAGAGATATAGACCGGAGCTGTGAAATTCTGGAAGGTTCGAGAAAGATTGAGACAGAAAAAAGCGGCAGACACAGAAAACGTGGTCTTCGAGTTTTCACCCTATTTTTGTACTTTTTTTCCTTGGTGCCTTAAGCAAAAAATAAAGCAAAAAGTAAAGTACGAGTAATTTCTTGGGTTTTTTCATTAATAGCCGGCTAAAAGTGTAAGAGTATCATAAAATCTATGGGTTTTTGTGCAAACTTGATGATGATTTTTTTTTTATTACTGTTACTTTCATAAGAAGAAAATTGTAAAACGTTATGTTAATTAGGCATATCCTGGAGAAAAGTGACATCAAAGTCCAAAACTAGCATGAGCAATGACAATGGAACAGACTTAGAAATTGGTTATCTACAGACTCAAATAAGATATCAACTTATTTAGACGCCGTTACAAAAGCTAGTATTTCTTCTAAAATAAAGTCCTACACGAAGTTTTTACCATTAGTCAGGGTACACTAAAGTAAGCCTTTTCTTAAATCCTTGATAAATGTTGCCAACATTGGAAATAGACCCTTACTGTAGAACGATTTTTTTCTTAAAATATGCCCAAAAATCATTTTCCAAATTATCGTTGAGGAATTAGGGGACACCCTATATATTCCATACACTGATTCCTACACTGACAGCCATTTGAATAAGAATATTCAACAAAAGTGGATTTCCCTTGATATTGCATATTATAAAATGGGTGATCGCTATATTGCAATTGCAAATTAATCAGCAGTTGCCTTTGCCTTCAAATTTAACTTTCGAAACTTTTATTGTTATTCGTTCCTTACCTAAGAAAGTCATTGTTAGTTTCTCTTGTAAGCTTTGAAAACATTAAGTCGTGTGTAAGCTTGGTCATTAATTAAGTATACGAGTAAAACAAAATTAGAGTAAAAAAGATAAAAAAAAATGGATCGAGGAAACCATTTACCCTTTTTTTTTTAAAAAAAATCGTTTAGAAAATTCTGAGAGCTATGGAAAAAAAACATGATCGAAGCCTTGGAAAATAACAACTAGAGAACGGAGTACCTTTAACTCAGTCTAAAGCCGACTTGATTTACCCAAAATAGCCACCTAACCCCACCTAAGCTTACTAAAAAAGAACACAGGCAATAAAGTGGGCAAAAATTATTTTCTCTAATAAAAACTGTATTCACATGATTAACCAACGTTTTTTTTTGTTTTTCTTTTTTAATTTTAAAAGTCATAGCCGATAGTAATTGTGATGTGAATAGCTTCTCCTACTATGTTAATATAAATTAAATTTCGATTTATAACGCAACGATTGTGCGAGAATGGTTTTAGACCATTGTATGGTATTCGAACTCTTCTGATTGGGTCGATGTCATTGTGTTCCGCACCGTCCGCCGTAACATCTTTTCCTGCATTCACCGTCTGCACAGATGGGACCGACGATCATTCGAACAATTTCTCTCTTACAACTATCTAGTGAAACCTTATCCATTCTTAACAAAATCCATGCTTCTACGCCATAGAGCAGGACTGGAATGATTAGGGTCTTATATAAAGAGGAAGGTACCACTACCATTCAAATTCTTCTTTTGCCCAAAGAAACAGCTACTGGTAAAAGCTGAGCTTAGGTTGACAATATCAATAAATATCTCAAAGTTATATCTGTATAAAGTAATTTTCCGTTCCATCCGAGAAGTTTGTGTTGAATGGCTTTTTCCTCGCATTTTCACATTTTTTTCAATAACGGTATTAAAGATCATTTATTGATATCAAAGCATTCGATCGGGTCTGTCTTTACCGACCTAGGGCAAGGTGAATTCTCAATTGTCTTTCTATACAAAGATATGAATTTGACTGCGCTTTTATAAATGCTATCACAAAAGTGTGTATACATAGGATCTGAAATTTATGATTTATGTCCATCATCTGCTGTCGTGTAATAATGTGATTAATGGTGTACTTTCTTATTGTAACCAAATAAAAAGATTGCTTGGGAGTTTTAGTCATGACATGTTTTTTATACGAGTTTGTAAAATTTTCGAACTTTATCCCTGGATTGAACAAGCCCCGTATTCCCTTCTTTTTTACTAAATGCTGGTTTTGACGCAGAATTGTGGAAAGTTTGGATTTGGTTAAGCTGGGAGCTTGCCTAAAGAGACAAAGTTCGAATTTTGACTACAATTTATTTAATAACTGATCTAATTGCCAGGTGGTTACAATTAAGGCGTTTGGCCACTCTAGAGGCCGACAAAATAGGCGTTTTTAGGATTTTTTCTTCCAGAAATACTACAAAATAAATCGAGAAAGAGGATTTATTATACATATCAGTGACTCTATGCAATAATTTTTTTGAAGCGATTTTTGCGATGACGTTTTCGTTTTTTCAGGGTCCACGGCCGGACAAACACCTGTAATTTTTGAATTATAATAAGCCAATGAATTTTTTTTGATTTTATATAATAACCGCTATACACTTAGTGAAATTCAATTAAAGGCAACTTATTCTCCTTTGAAATATTAAAAACAAAGTTGATTTAAGTATAATACTATTTATAAACTTATTGAATACAAAAAATGATTTATTTAAGCAAAGAAAAGAATAAACATATCTTTACTTAGTTAAACCAAAAAGACACTCAATTTATACTGCAAAATTCGATTTAAGGAAGTCAAGGTAAAGTAAAAATAGAAGAAATATCAGTATAAAATATAACGTTAGTCTAAATAAATAATGAGTCCAACCGCCAGACTTGCTTAGATAGTAAGTTCGAAAATCCGACTTGGCATCGAATTAACCACGTAACGGCCTTGCGTAAATCCTCGACCGAAGTAAATTTGCGCCCGCCAGCATAAACACGACGAGACAGATTTCCCCACATGTTTTCGATCGGGTGTAAGTCCGGTCAACGTGCTGACCACTCTAAAAGTTGAATTTCTTTGTCTGAAAACCACTCACGACTAGCCCGCGATACATTTGTAAAAAAAATTGTATTTGAATCCGGCTGATGGTCCAAAAAGTCTACCAAAACATCTTCCAACAGAATAATAAAATTTTCTGATTTCATTCGGACAGAAGTTTTGCATATTGGAATCTCGCTATGATAGCTAAAAGCAGACCAGACAATCAAAGATCCACCTGTAAAGTTTCGCTTAGTGGAGAAGCTCTTTGGATTTTTTATATCATGCCTATAATAATTAAAACCGTCTGGCCCATCAAGGTCAAACCTCCGAAAAGATCACCCTTTTCCACTGTTTAGACCATGTCATGTGTTCTTTGGTTTTGATTTAATTTTTTCCGAAACCAGCCGATTACTGCCAGCTAAAATTTGTTGTACACACCGTTCAGATATCGGCAACTTTAAATCAAAAATAATTTTAGAAGCAGTGCCAATTTTTTGCAACCCAGCTCGGATAATGGCCGATTTCTGCTTTGGTGAACTTTTTTGATTGTTTTTATTTCTCTGATTCGCGTTGTAATTACTTCCTAATTTGACCCGCCCTCGTAACATTATCGAAATTTGACAATTGGACATACCGGTATCCTTATAAGCATGGATTTTGGCGATTTCCTCAACGCGGCCAACAATCATCGAAATCCAACAGTTCTAAATGTAAAAAAAATATTTTCAATTGTAATCCCCAAAATAAACCCTGATTTCGTTTCCAACTCACAGCTATTCAGCATAAACACGACTGCTTTGTGGCAAAACAATAGATGTTGAAATTCTTTGAGCGGGAGTAATGGCGCTTTCACAACATACAACATAAAGGAAAGAAAGCAAAAACAAAAGGCAAAAATTGGACATAAATGTTCGTTTACACTACGAACACATTTTCTGTACAAAACTACATGTGCCTTTAATTAAATTTCGCTGAGTGTAGATGTACGTAGGTTTTTCCGATATATTAATTTTGGCCAAAGAGCGCACTCCCAAAGTGAAAAGTGAAAAATTTGCCTAAAAAATCGTCAGATAATTGTTAATAAAAAATGACTATGCAATATAAAAAAAAAATTCTACTACTTCCATAGACAATGTATTTTTCAAGATACGAGTACATTCAATATTTCAAGTGAATCGGTTGAAAATTGTCTGTGTAATGCTTCCGGCCAACATAAAAAATGCTGTTTTGAAGTTTTAAAGAGGCTCACTGTCTACCTGGCCGCCAGGTACTATACTTTGAAAAACAAGTACTTCGAGATATTTCCCAGCCATAATGTTTTGGGATATCATTTTTGAGGTCCTAAGGGACCATGGAAAGCAATTTAAAAAAATCGATTTTTTGAAAATCCTAGAGTGGTTAGACCCCTTAAACTACAATGCTTATGGATGGGCAAGCTTTGCTGAAGTCAATAAAGATGATGGGAATGTGGCTTTTGAATGACAAGTGAGATATCTAATGGTCTAAAAATAGTTGAAAGTGCGTGCCATGCGCGTATCTTAAACTCAAAAACTAAAAGATGTATGAATATTGTTCATCTAAACTACATTCTTCCACATGATTTTATTTAAATGTATAGGTCAATGAGACAACAAAATTTAAAAAAATTCTTACATTTTAACAGAAAAACATAACACAAATTTAATAAAAAAAGAATGTATTATTTTCACTCACTCTTGTTGGGTGCCCTTATTCAAATATTACCCCATGTATGTACATATGCATCATATGTACCATTCAATTGCAGAAAAAAAAAATAAAAAGTTAGCAAATAAAAAACAAATTCAAATGTTATTAATATGAAATGAAATATCTTTTTATAGATACAACTAAAATGACTCGTGTGCAAAATACATTAAAATGGCTAATACATTAGAACTAAACAAAGTTAATTTTCATAAATAGAATAAGATAAGCTATATTTGGATAAGGAGTTTGCCTTTTGTCGCACCTTTCATAATACATATATGTATATTTATTTACTGGTATATATGTACATACATAGTTAGGTACGTACTAGGTATGACAAAGTTCAATTAGAACATTGTTAAACATTTGAAGAAGAATACGTATTCGTAATTCGATTAGTCCTGTGTTTTGGTACATGTACACCCTGAATGACTCCAACTGCAACCAACTTCAGACTGCTGTAATTTGTAAACCGTTCATGACAGTGAGCTCAAATTTTGACACATGACAGATAATTTTATTATTTGCAAGGATTTTAAACGATTTGCGTCTCAGTTGTGTTGAAAAATTTTTATCCGAGATGGAATTCAAATGTGATAATGTGATTGCTTTATATTTGGCTGGTAAACCACAAGTAGCTATTGTTAGAGCCCTCCAGCACCTCAACGTGAATAAATCATTTGTGTCTCGAACCATAGCTCGTTACCGTGATACTGGCAGCATTGCAAAACGCCATGGAGGTGGTCATAAAAAAACACCAACATCGGCAGAAATGGTTCGGAAATGGCTCGTGAGCTTAACATATCGTTGGAACGGATGCAACACATACTGAAAAATGAGCTTGGGCTCAAGCCATTGAAGTTCCAAAAAGCACACGATCTTACACCGCAACAGAAAAAAGTTAGAGTCGAAAGAGCGAAGGAGTTGCTACGCTTGAACGATAGTGGTAAGTTGCCGAATTTGGTTTTTTCCAATGAGTCGCCATTTGTTATCGAGCAATATGTCAACAAACAAAATGACCGAGTATACTTGCCAGAGAGGTCCTTCGAAAATTTACACCTTCGGACGGCATCCAGAAAGCAGGCAGCACCGATGGTGATGGTTTGGGTCGCCATAACCGCCGATGGTCGCTCTCCGCTCGTATTTTTGGACCGTGGCGTCAAAATTAATGCGATCGTATACCGTGAAACTGTCTTAGAGGCAGTATTGAAGCTTTGGGCAAACAATCATTTCGGTCGGAGACCGTGGACATTTCAACAAGACCCGGCACCGTCTCAAAAAGCGCGCGTCAACCAAGATTGGTTAAGAAACAATGTTCCACACTTCGTTTCTTCGACACAATGGATTGCAAATTCTCCTCAAACAAGCACTTCGCCGGGAATGGGCCAAAATACCGCAGAGCCACTTGCGTGCAGCGTGCGATGCTTTCTTCGGCCGCCTCAAGGCCATTATTCGCGCCAAAGGTGGACATATTGAAAACTACTGATACAATTTGAAAATTGATGTATTTTCGAACATTTTTTGCTTTGGCACAATAAAATTTATCAAAAAATAAAAAAATATAGCATTTTAAAAAGTTATAGTTCGAGTAAGTCACCCTGTATTTATAGGATTGCTAACTGTTACCAACCACCTTTGCTCCCATTGAATTAACGTCTGTCTAACCGATATACATTCGTATGTATGTATGTATGAGTAAACTCGATAGAAGTTTTTTGATGTGTAAATTTCGGCATATGCGTAGGGGAGTTTCTGTGGCTTTGCAATTTATTCTTTCGAATAATAAAATAACGCTCAACGATAATATTTGCTTTCCCATAATACTATTCATAATATACTCACAAAAAACCGAAGAACATCTAACGAGAACCGGCAGGAAAAATAAACTGGCACTTAAGTTCCATAAACCAAGAAAAAAACCATGCGCACAATGTATGTGAAACATACAGTGGTCCCAGAAGTACATGGCCTGACGTACAGATGGCGGTAATTGCTTAAAAAGAATGACAATTGTAGAAAGTGCCAACCTTATAAAGCTTAAATTTGAAGTTTGACGCCGCTATGTTGGTTAGTATTTGTTCGGCAGCCATCACTGAATTTTTAAATATGGAAAAAATTTATTTGTTTTATTTATTTATTGAATAGCTACAGAATAATTAAAATTACAGAGTAGCTTAATAGCCAGAGCGTATGGAAAAAATTGCTCGTCCTTAGGTGATACAATACTTTCATTTGAAAGGCCTCAATCCAACCAACATCAAAACAGAACTATATTCTACTTTGGGAGAATCTTCTCCTTCGTTTTCAACAATAAAATATTGGATGGCAGAGTTTAACCGAGGCCGTACGAGTTCCCAAGATGAACATCGCAGTGGTCGACCAAATGAGGTGAGTTCACGAGAAATGTTTAAAAAAAATCCACAAAATGGTTTTGGATAACCGTCGATTAAAAGTGCGTGGAATAGCAGATATGGTAGGCATTTCAAAAAGCGCTGTACATCGCATGTTGACTGAAAAATTGGACATGAGAAAGCTGTGCACAAGATAGGTGTCGCGATTACTCACAATGGAACAAAAACAGTGTCGTGAGGATGTTTCAATCGAGTGTTTGGTGAACTTTCACAGAAATAAAGCCGAGTTTTTGCGTCGATTCATAACCATGGATAAAACATGGGTCCATCACTTCACACTCGAGACAAGGGAACAGTCAAAACAATGGAATCAAAGGGCAGAATTGGCTCCAAAGAAGGCGAAGGCAGTTCCATCTGCAGGCAAGATCATGGCCTCAGTTTTTTGGGATTAGCGTGGGATAATTTTCATTGATTATCTTCAGAAAGAAAAATAATCAACGGCGTGTATTATGCCAACTTATTGCAACGTTTGAAAGATAAAATCAAGAAAAAACGGACGCATTTGGCGAAGAAAAAAAAAGCTTTGTTTCATCAAGGCAATGTACCAGTTCACTCATCCGTTGTCGCGATGGCCGAAATCAATGAGTTAATGTTCGAATTGCTTCCTCATACAACTTATTCACCAGATTTAGCCTCTTGGATTATTTTCTATTTCCGAATTTGAAAAAATGGCTCGGTCGTAGAAGAGTTGCCAACAGTAAAGAGGTGGAGTCTGCGGTTGATGGCTATTTTGAGGAGCTCGACGATTCTCACTATACTCAGGAACCTTTATGTCAGGTACCACGAGATTTTTAGCATGTCCCCTCAGAAAGTGGCAGACGACCTCGCTGCATTCGACCACTACGTCCACTCTAAGCGAGTCTCACACCTACAGCGAAGCCGAGCCCACCACGATAAATTTTTTCGTCCATAACTTGTCTCTCTTACCAGCACTTAAGCCATCCCGCCTCACATCACCACCCTACAACATCCCTTTTTACTACCAGAATGTAAGAGGTTTTCGCTCTAAGACCAATGATGTTCTACGACAATCCTATGCTCTTCCCTGACTAAAAAAAATCTGATTCCCGACATAAAGAGTCAGGAATTGTTCCCCCTACTTGTAATGTTTTTCACGACGAGGATCCTACCTGGCCCAATGATGATTTCCCCTGTCAAGGCGTCCTTCTGTCGATCCACAACAGCCTTAACTCTTATTCCACTACCATTTCTTCATCCTCTACAGTCGCAATAAAAATATTACTCTCCTTCAAATTCCTTTACGTTATATATTGCTACATCCTACCAGCTCAACCTATTGAATCCTACCAACTTGAAATCGATGCAATCGATCAGCTAATTGACCTGTCTGACTCTATTGATGATATACTTATTTTACTTATTTTCGGCGACTTTAATCTTCCTCAGCTACAGTAGACTCCATCAGATGATCAATCGTTTTTCATCGCTTCAAATGCTAACTCAGCTAAGGAATCCCTCTTCTTAGATTCTTTAACAGATTCTAAGTCTATGCCAAGTCAGCGGTATATCCAACTACATGGGCACGCAATTAGACCTTATTTTCACAACAAATTCAATTAACTCCTCAGTCTCACTTTGTCCCCTGTATCTCACAACAATCGATAACTACCACCCTCACCAAAACTCTCTCATCCTACGATTTTCATAAAGCAAACTTTCACAAAATCAGTGACTATCTCACCAGATAACTTTAACTTTCACAACCTAAGTATAAATGATGTCTTATCTATTTATTATAGAGAAATATTTAATTCTTTTTCCCTTTTCGTTCCGTTTTCCCGCCTTCAAACTTCATCTACTAGCCCTCCCTGCCCTCGCAAGCTTCGTTCCTTACGAAATAAGAGAAGCAAGTTATGTGCTGTTTTCCTTCGCAGCAGATCCTTTTCGGACTATTCGAACTATCTTGGTGATTATCTTTATTTCACCGAACTTTACGATTCCCTTAACAATGCGCAAGTCAGCTTTATAATCGACCCTAAGGCAAAAGAAAGTCCGATGACTACCCTCCTTCCCTCTCTTTCAACGACAAGTCATCAAAAGATCCACTCACCATTACCAACCTATTTGCCACCTTCTTCAGACAATCCTTCACCAACCGTATTCATCCTATTTTAATTAATGAGAATTTACACCCGGCCCAATGTTCTTCCTCTCTTTCCCTTGCCCTTTCCAATCCCTTTCGTCTATCAATTTCACAAGGAGATTTCCTCAGGCTTGGAAAACCTCCTTCATAACCCTGATCCATAAAAATAGGATCAAAGAACAAAATAACAAACTATCGCCCAATCGCTAAACTCTCCCATATACCCAAACTTTTCGAAAGTATTTTGTATGAAGCTCTAAGCTTCCAATGCAAATCACTTATTTCCCATAAACAACATGGCTTTCTGAAGGATAGGTTAACCACCTTAAACCTAGTTGAATTCCTATCCTTTGCCCTCTCTGCCCTAAAGAATAACAACGAAGTCGATATAGTTGCAACCGATTTTAGCAACGCCTTCGATAAAATCTCTCATCGAATAATAATCTTCAAATTGTCTGCTCTCGGCTTTGAACCCATACTGTTAAAATGGATATCTTCTTACGTCGTTTAAGGTCAGCCCACTCGGCTCCATTTTTGGCCATCTCTGGAGTTCCACAAGGCGGCCATCTCGGTCCCCTTCTGTTTATTTATTTATTTTTTTCAAATGATCGATACAAATAAATTTTTAAAGTCCGGGATTTTACGTCGGGGGACTATGCCCATGTGGCGTTTTTTGTCAACAGTATGCGGTGTACCGAGTTCCCATGTGGTTACCGGTACTTACCGCGCTCAACACTGCTTGATTTCGGTGATCTAGTGGGAACCAATGCTTTCAGTGTGGCGAGGCCGTTGACAATCCCTTCTTTTTATATTAACCATAAATGACTGCCTACGCCGATGATACCAAATTTTTCAAAACCATTTCCTCCCCCTCATGACTCCTTTCTGCTTCAACAAGACCTTGATAGTTTTACGATCTGGTGCCTCTAAAATTGTTTGGAACTTAAATGGCAATCCATCACATTTTCACATAAACAGCACCAACCTCCTCCCCGACTCTACATTCTCCACAGCCAACTCATCTCCTCCGTTCAATCTCTCCGCCACCTCGGCATTTGTGTGATAGGGAGCTCAACTTCCGTTTACATATGGATGGAATAATACTTACAGCCGACTCTGCATTAGGTTTTGTAAAACGGTGGTTCAAAGAATTCACCAACCCATACGTGACCAGGTCCCTCTATATTACCTTTGTTCGGTCCCTCCTAGAGTACGCCAGTCAAGTGTTCATATCTCGAGAATCGAAAGTATTCAGTGCCGTCGCGGTCAGCCCGATTCTTTTCTTCTGCCCCCCTATCAAAACCGTCTCAACCTTATTTTAACTTAAACACCCTTGAGGAACGCAGAGATGCAGTCGACTTACTCTTCATCTACCTTATATCTACCAACCCACCACACCTCCTATGGAGAGAACGGACCAATCTCCCGTATGCTATGAAAAATCAATTCAACGCTACCATCTATGACTTCCACCGTACCACTCCCTGCTCCAAATCTGTTCTCCTTCACCACTCCAACCAACCTTAGTTTTAAGTTTAAGTTCAATTTGAAGTTATAGCTTGTATTAAGCCAAAGAAATGGGGGCCTTTTCTCCCACCAAAATTAAGTTAAATTAAATTAAATCAATGCTAGACCCCATACATCACGCGTAACGGTGCAAAAACTGCTACTTCGACTACCACCTTTTCCACAGTCCGGAGTCATTTTGTCGGCAGAAGGTATTCCAAAACCGAGCAGAGGCCAGAAAAGCCTTTGAAGGCTTTATAGCGTCCAAAAATCAAACCTTTTATAAAAAAGAAATAATAGACCTTGAATCACGTTGGAAAAAAGTTATAGATGCTAAAAATTAAATTTAGCTTTTAAATTTTTACCTCAAAATCGGATATTTCGTCTGGTACAACCTAATACAACATTTTGCGATTGGCAGCTCCCATTGCTCTCATTAAAAGGAATCGAACAAAATAACTATGTCGTTGCATAAGAAATTGTCGGTTTCCAAATCTATGTATTTTAAAAATTCTCAAATTTATTCCATAAAATCATTTGCCTTTACACCTATCGCCTTCAATATAATAAGCTAATATTGACGGCATGTAGGCGGGGTAGCAAAGTCTACACCAAAAGTGTTCCTTGGACCATATTCCATTCCATGGTCATGGTGATAGTGGTAGGTTTGTGCTGGAATCGGTGCACTTCCCTCTCCAAAGAAGGAAACCCATCACATATATTGCAGGAGTAACAGCACAGCATAGGTGAAGAGGCATGAAACTACACTAAAACACGTACGGTGCGTAAGCTCAGTAACATAGACCATGAGTATAAAATACTGCATCATTCACCGCATTCAACTGATCTGTCATCTACTGATTATTAGCTTTCCCGGAGTTTAAACAATCGTTTAAAGAGATAATTAATGCCTTTAAATGCTTTTTTAGCCAGGAAAAATAATGACTCTCTTTTTGAGAAAGTAACATACGAGGTGTGTTCAGAAAATAACGGGAATTTGTAAATTTCGCGGGTTTGGAGAGTCCGATTGTCATTTTTTTTTTTTTTATTATGTTGGTATACACGCACCTGAAGTATGATAAAATTTTCAGCTGTATTCATTGTTTACTTTGTCTATGGCAGCCGCTAAGGTTAGACGTGTTTTTATGAGCCCGGCTATTTTTGTTTGTTAAAAGAAATGGATCAAAGAATTTTTTATCAAATTCTTGTAGCAAAGTGTGTAAAATGTTAAGAAAGGCCTATGGTGAGTCAGCTATGAGTAAAACTAGAGTTTACGAGTGGTATAAGCGTCTCCAAGACGGCCGTGAAGACGTTGAAATTGACGAACGCCCCGGACGCCCCAGCACATCAATAACCGACGAAAACGTAGAAAAAGTAAAAGAAATGGTTATGAACGATCGCCTAATCACAATCAGAAAAGTCGCTGATGATGTTGACATGGCGATCGGCTCATGCTAAGAAATTTTTTCGAATGTTTTGGGTATGAAACTCGTGGCAGCAAAATTTGTTCCAAAATTGTTGAACTTCGAACAAAAACAGAGGCGAATTCTTGGCCAAAAACAATACTGTAATGATGCCCCAGACTCCATATTCGGCTAACATGGCTCCGTGTTACTTTTTCCTATTTCCAAAAATAAAGAGAAAAAGTGTTGCGAGGATCGGAAGAAGCGCTGGCACAAGTGCATACTATCTATGGGGACTATTTTGAAGTCAACAACATTAATGTAGACGAATAAATAAATTTTTTTTTTTCAAAAAACTAAAATTCCCGTTATTTTCTGAACACACCTCGTACATACATATATTTCGAAAGTCGTTGGTAGAAACGTCATTTGCAACATTCCGATATATTGTCAACGACTGCACCTCTCCACCGTTAACCGCCATGATAAAAAAAAATGTATGTCGAAAAAATTATCTACTTTGTCCGTTACAATAATGATGTTACATTAAAATGAACATATGTACAATCTATCCAGATGTCTCAGTAACCGCTATAGTTTTCAAAAAGTGTTTTCCTTGAGGAAGGAAGTTTTCTTTCACGCTTTTTTGCCAGGGTTTTCAGTCTTCATTCAAGAGGATTTAATTTTAATTATTTAAATTTCAATTCGTTTTCATTTGAAGAAAACGACAACATCAGACAACAACGTTGAGAAGGTGGATTATTTCAAAAAATAAGTGACGATATTAAAATGGTTACGTGAGGAGCACCAGCAACAACTACATACTATTGCTCAATTCAATATTCAAAAACTACAATATTTCCTCAAAATAATACAATATATAAAAAAATAAACAATGACTCTTTTAATTTAAATTAAAACTCTCTCTTCCCACAAATACCATATGTATAAATGTAAAAGAGATGTTGGTGGAAATGCCATACGTTCATTGCTTCCAAGTCGTTGTCATGTGTCGTCACGACGTTCACTCTCACCGCTACAATATTGGTGATTTTGCATTTCTGCGAGTTTTGTTTTAAATACGCGAATTCCGGCATAACTTACCGCCCTCGTAAAACCGCCAATATATCAAAACCTAATCTACAATGGGTTACTAAAAGCGTTTAGGTTCCGCGTGATTTAACATTCTTATCAAGTCTTACTTTCTGGTTGCGAATCAATTTCTTTCAATATTTTTTTCATCGTCGGCTATCAATATCTTGTGACACCATTTAAAGAATATCCCAGACATTCTTGGAATGTGGAAGACACTTTTAAAAATAGAAAATCACATAATTTTTTACCTCTGCTTGTGCATAACATTTTCACGAAACGATGCACTTCCAGAGTTCACACATTTGTTTCGTATGTTAGAAAGCCAAACAGGCAAAAAAAAAAAAAACAAAAACATTATCATGGCTGGCTCCCCCGATTCCTTTTGAGTTTGCCCGGGACAAAAGTCAATTTGCCAAACACCGATGCGTTAAATCGTTTTGTTCCAATTTTAGACGAGAACCAGCTACAACTACGCCAATGGATATGGACATGGATACGAGCACCAACTTCCTCGGTACAACTTCATATTCATGTCATCGGTGATGTAATTAAATCGGAGACCGGTTTATTTATACACTGGCGGTGTGCTGAATATTAAGAGCGCAGAAATTCGCCTACATCTCACAGGCAGAGGCGACGGCAATTTTTCAAACGCTTCGCTGCTTCTGCTCTCCCTCTCCCGTGTACGAGAGAAGCTATTTATATTTAAAGATATCTGACGGGTGGTAGTGGAGGGCGCACGTCATTGCCTACTTAATCATTACTTAGATCGTCGTCAGCAGAATCCAGGCTAATGCATCCATCGCAGACGGTCAAATAATGGAACCGGGCGATATAACATGCGTGGGGGCATGAGGAAGATTAGAATTACGAATATTCCTCTGTCGGCAACAATGAAAACAGTGAACATCAGCGAACAAATCAAACGCGACTCAAAATGGATTCAAAACAAAGAAGTGGGCAAAACACACTGCGCCACATCACCTACTCGCTTGCGACTGTATGCTCTGTTTTCTATTCTATTCTATGTTTTGTTTTCTATTCTCTGTTCTCGATGTCTAGCCGTCTGTAGAGTGCAACTGTGATTTGTGAAGCAAAAATCACAAAGTTACTTACGGATACCCACCAAACACTTAATAATTTACCTTCAGGAAAAACATGCGTATCGCCGTATCCGCGTTTTTGCGGCTTTGAGGTTGGATACACTTATACATATATCATGAGTGTTAATGGATGCCTCACAGTCTTAATTAAAAATAAATTACAGCTAATGTGATGGTAAATTCACGTGACTTCTCAGCTTTATAGTCCATGTATATGGGCTTGCACCAATAACTTTTCTTATTTTTAGAAAGATTGCAAATGGTAAAAGTGAAAAGCCAAATGTTGTATCTTACTACAATAAGGTATTGTTATTTTTTTTTAGCAATAAGCTTTACAAAAAAAAAAGCAAATGGATATTTGCAGCAGAAATAAAATGAAAAATCAAGAATAAAACTCTTGACAATCGCCGTGGGCTTAAGAAGGCAATTGAGTAGGAAGGCCCTATCCCATAAAAATAAGGAGACTCCGTACCAATATAAGACCTTGACCAACACAGTCCTACTTTATGGCGATGACGCATGGACTCCATCAAAATCAGATGAAAATATCCTCATTCGTTTTCGGTCCCGTTTGTGTTGATAGACTTTGGAGAAGATTCAACGACGATTTATACAAGTTGTACAGCGACATCGACCTAGTCAGAAAACTGAGTTTCAGTCGCCTGAGACAGCTAGGACATGTAAAGCGAATGGACACCAGTGCTACGGCCAGCAGAGTCTTGGAATCTAACCCGGAGGGAAAACTCACCTTAACTGGCGCGCGCAAGTAGAAGGGGACTCAATCGACTTTGAGTGCGTAACTGGAGGCAGTTAGCTAAAGACCAGGCTAACTCTAGACGCCTGCTAAATAAGGCCCAGATTCACCCCGGACTAAGTAAGAAAGTACGTCCAATTACTCCTAAATAAATTAAAAAACTAAGAGGTTTATTTAGTTTTCAAGAAACATTCGAATTTATTTATTTCAACAATCTGTTTCCCGAGGCAATTTTTTTTATGCAACACATTATTTAGCATGTTTAAGCGCGGATTTCGGTTCAATGGATTTTTACATCGGATAAAATCTTCGCGACTAAATTCCCAGAACAAAATCATGATTTATTAATTTAGAGCTGCGCATTGCGGTGCTCAACACCAAATTCCAGTAAAACTGGGCTATTTGGAAATAAATCGTAATAAATAAGAGGACACACACACTGTGATTTGATTTCTGAAATCTCATAACACGGAAGGACTGGATTTTAATATCATCAGGATCTTCCGGTATCATAACATAAACGATAATTAAAAAATAATCGAAACTAATTGCACGGAAGGCACAAACAAATTGATATGAAGTCTTGCCAGCACGTATAAAACATATATTGTCACTACCGTGAGGAATCCATGTAATACAGTCGACAATGAGAATTTGGGATGAACACTTTTCCAGACTGGTTAATGGTGAACCCCGACAAAGATTTCGATGTTATGCAAAATGATTTGCTCCATATAAACAATTGCAGCCAACAAATTCGGCTACCAAACTAACGAAGAGTTAATCCGATGACATATAGAAAACAGCAGAGAGAGCCTAATGCGGAGTATGTATCTACCAATGTTGTTGGGTGCAAACCGACTAGGGCGGTGAAATAAATCTAAATATTTATTGTCCGATAAACAAAAAGAACAATAAACATTAAAAAAAAAAAAAAGCTCAAAGGGTTTTGAGTACGCTTAAAGTGTTTCGGGAGGAAAGGAAGGATTTCGATGTACGTTGGTCTTAAAAGTTTGCAAGTTATAATGACTAGGAAATAGATAGAATAACGCTCGGCAGGGCATTTCGTACGGCTTAAGAAAGAATTACGATATTTCGGAATACGCCCGAAAGTGGGTTTAAGGGGATACTGATGAGCATTTATAGCGAGGCGGATGTTACGGTTTAAGGTTTGAAGGGGCAGTGTCAATTGACTGTGTAATATTAGCATCATCTATGAGTTCTATCGCACGCTTTTGAATCCCATCTAGCAAGTGCAAAGAGGTTTTGGGGGCATTGCGGCAAATGCCTTATAAATTGAGGCCAGATCAGAGAGGAAAAAGTATTTCTTACATCGCTTGCGGAAATCTAGGCATTTCATAGCATTTTTGACGACATCGAATATGTAGTCATTCCAACGTAAGTTGTCATTGACACATATAGCGAAATTGGAAAGTTTTCGGTTTCAATGATGGAAGTGCTAAGGACTGAAACGAATAAAATTTGGAAACTTCAAAGTAAAAAAAAAAAAATTTTGTATTTTCATAATTCATGGAATTTTTTTGTATTTGCTTTTAATAAATTTGTTCACAATTACAAAAAATAAAAAAAATTATTTGGGTTCCCATTCTTTCGAATGTCCTTCATAAGATTGGTGACAGTTACATCCGTGATCTTTTTGGACGCTCTTTTTCCATTTAGCACTAAAATCTTTTACGTCCTTTGCACACTGCTCACTTTTCCTCAATTTAGCTTTGACCAAAGCCCAATACCTTTCAATGGGACGGCACTGTGGAACATTGGGTGGATTCATGTCTTTTGGGACAAAGTCGACATTTTTAGCAACAAGAAAGCTCAACGTCGCATGAGCATAGTGAGCTGAAGCTAGATCTGGCCAAAATAATGTTGAACCCTCGTGTTTGTTTAAGAAAGGAATCAACCGTTTTTTTAGGCACTCGTTAATGTACACTTCTCCGTTAATTGTTCCCGTTGTATTGTAATAAACGATGAGCTCCTGTGTCCACATTGGCAAATGGCCTGCCAAACGAGATATTTTGACCCGAATTTTTCCATCCCAATCGATGTTGTTGATTGCGGAAGAATCTCAGCTTCAAACGAGTTGTAAAACTGCGCACCTGGAATAGTAGTAAAGTCGGCTTTGACATAAGTTTCGCCATCCAAAACCAAGCACGCTTTCTTGTAGCCGATCAACTTGTATAGCTTTCGGGCTCGTTTTTATGACTTTTTTTGCTTTTCAGTAACTTTTAGTATTTTTTGTTTTTTTCGTGTTTTTAGACAGTTACGTTTTTTTTAGATCTTTGCACCATTGTTTGGTTGGTATTACATTTCCGAGCAACATCTCTGGATGACATAGTTCGGTTTTTTACGATGGTACCCACTATTTTCCTGCCCAAATTTGTATTATGTGCTCCACTTTTAGCTTCACTTTTCTGTTTTCGTTTAACTGTCAACGTCTCCAAATATCATTTAATAACAGAATCCACTGTACTGCGTGCTATGTTTAAATTTTTTGCGATGAAATGGTTTGGACGCGAAGTATTTTCGAGCCATTTGTCGATGATCTTTTTACGGCGTTCCTCTTGACTCATATTTTATAAATATTTTAAACCGCACCGAAGTAAAATCAATAACAAACTGAAACTAGAGAATATGCAGGCTAATTTGGGTACGAAATGGGATTGCAATTTTTACGCATTGGAAGTATAGCCCGTATTAAAATTTACAGATTTTATTCGTTTCAGTCCTTATTCATGGATAATGGCTAGGTGTTTAGTTTTCGCGTTAACGACAGCACACAACATTGCCTTTTGAAGGCATTATATTCCACTCTGCTAATGGTTTCCCAATTAGTTATGCTGTTAATATCGAAATTTAATGAGCTTAACATACGCTAACGTTCCCCTTCCACGGCCGAAGAGCAGCATGTGAGCCCGGGAACGAGTATGAAAAGCAGAGAGTACTGTTTGACTAAATATATTGGATTAGAAGTAACAGACAAGAATTAATTGAAGAAAATTAAAAAAGTGTCGGCGACAGAACGGAGGCCTGGGGCACATCAGCATTTATTTTGCGTATATCAGACTTGAAACCGTTGAATTGGATGTTCCGAAAGGTAATTTCTAATCCATTGAAGAAGAGATTAATTTATCCCAAATGCACACATTTTCGACAAAAGAGCCTGATGCCAGACTCTGTCAAATGCCTTAGAAATATCAAGTTCAACTATGATAAGTATCTTGCTTTCATCAGATTGGTGTAGAGTTTGGTTCCACTTATCGGTGAGACATACCATAAAATCACCATCACCATCACCATCACTGTTACTACGAAAATCGTACTACCAGTTATTGAGAAGTTTTCGCCTTTCGAAACATTTCATGAGCTGACGGTTTATCAGCGTTTCCATTACCTTGGAAAGAAGGGACATAACTGCAATGCGTGTGTAGGAGGAGAGAGAAGAAGAAGAAGAAGCTACGAAGGATAGAATCCTTCCTGGCTAATAGACTGCTGCATTTATATGTGAATCACAACAACTTATAGGTCCATATCGGTTTTATACAAGGTACGTCTAACATCGACCAAATATTCGCAGTGTGGCACACTTTGAAGAATAAACCATGAGAATATCAAGTCAATACTCACGTCATGCAGACGAAACGTAAGACTATAGACCCACTCGGTCAGAATAAACATCACCGAACATTTTGTTATCAAAACAGGCCTTAGACGGAGCCACCACTTTCAAAGACATATCTGAATTCGTGTTTCAAAGAATTGTGCACAACTCAACACTAGGTTTTAAAAACTTATACAATTCCTTGCGCATGAAGTTGACATTGACATAATCGGAAATCTAAATGTACAGCGACAAGGATCTAGTTACACGGCTGGTCCAAAACCAATGATAAGATAGCTAGGTCATTTAGAGCCTGATTCAGCAAGAGAACCTTAACCAACCCGCCGACTGCAACCATCCAGCTACGCATTGAACTGGCTGGAGAGGCATGTAAATTGGAAATCCGGCCTGTAAGTTGGGTTAAAAAGTTAAATAAATAAGCTGTTGCGCCAACCATCGAGAGTAAAGAATATGAATAAAGAACTGTCATATAGACAATTGAACAAATAAATATTCGATTTAAAATTTTTAGTTCATAATCAAGTAATTTAAAAGTAAAAACCTAAGATCTGTTTTCCATCGGAACAGAAAACCTGTTATTTCTAATTATTGTTAATACTCAAGTCAATATACTGATATTTTGAATGTAATAATATATCGTAGAAGCAGTATTTATCAATATTTCCACTAAATACAACAAAAAATTATAGAAATTGAATACACCAAAAAATAAATATATGAGCTATGTTTGTACTGCATACTACTTATATGTAAGTATTATGTATTTCAATATTATTTAAAAAAATAAATATTTGTATATATAATAGAGAAATAGAGAAAATTGAAAGGGTTCTATTGTTGCTTGACCTTGCAAAAAGCTTCAAATAAACTCATACTTTCGTAAATTCTTTTTTTTTCTATCCTGATCTTACTTATTTTATTACGCTATATGATATATTTCCTAGTTGGTTACACGACTTCGCAAATCACCTTTATTGATATGGAGAAAGTAGTCTAGAGTTTCTGTAAATTTTATGTTGACGAGTTATTCGTGGATCCAAATGTATTGAAAACGTAATAGTGCGGTAGCTCTTTAATGTCGTTAAAAATTTTCAATCTTCAATTTAATGAAATATGTATCATCTTTTTGCCGATAAAAACGCGACTTGACAGCTCTTTAAATGATAACGTATGAAGATCGAACATCACCTTACTCGTTAACGATTAAAGGAATTTCGGCAGCATATCCAGCACTCTAGCATTTGGGTCTCCAAAATTGTATTCAAACTCAACAGACACACGACGATGTAATCTAAAATTAATTTCTTCGAAATGAATCGGATACGAAAAAATCTAAAACCCGGTCAATAACAAAGTTTACGCTCTGCAGACACATATTCTATCTATAGTATTAGGACAATCGTCTTGCAAAAATAATTGAGACATATCTCTGTTAAGTAACTTGCCATCTCAAAGTAAATATTAAAATTAAGAAAGCTAGGTGCCTGGATTCGAGAAGACTGGAAGACAGGCGGATAGGTATTAAGCAGAGTTCGACTGGATTAAAGGAGCAACTATTTTTAAGACTTTTACGCAAGTTCTAAATCTGGAATATGTTGAATTAGTCTTTACAGATATTTATTTCACAATAATAATGCAAAACTACCCGGATATACTTGTACAGAGTGTAATAGATAATGAGGTGCAATATGAATGGTGGCAATGAAGCTGGTGCACCACAGGCATGAGTTCAATCTTCATTTCACGAGTGATCAGCCCGAAAGTTAAAAAATAACAGTGGCAATTTATGCACGCGTTATAGTTTTACTTGCTGTGGGTCGATCGAAAAAGCTACCAAAACCAATAAATAATATATAAAAATTCTCTAAAAAATTACAAATAAAATTAAATGACTTAAATGTCATTATATAACATGTTAAACTATACATCAACAATGATACAGTAAAATACTCGAACATCAAATATAGTGGAAAGACACAGTATGCTAAATATAGTTGGAAAATCCACGTAAAGAAAAGAAGAATCCAACATGCGGTATACAAGGTGTCCCAAAAGAAAGTTGCTATGTGCTTACAAAGAAAAGAAGCAATTTAACGCACGTTTTTCCGAAACACACTGTAAGTACGAATACATTCGGAATTGGATTTTTTATTTAAATGTTTGCGATTTTCTTCAGTCAAACAATGAGAGGCTATCGGAAATGAAAAGTTTTCTTGTTCCGCTGTATAAATCCAAGGGGACACGAGAAAATGCAACAAATACCGATCTGTGAAATAATGTCCCAAACTACGAGAGGGCTACAGACAATCGAAAACGCAGTATTACTAAGTTCAATGATGGATAATAATGGAAAAACACCGCGAAGTTCCAAATGATTTGTATTCGTATATCGATTTGAAAGTACATTTCATAGAGTTCCCAAAAATCTTGTATGGGCGGCACACAGATCATAAAATGTAACCGAGATGAATGTGTATCAGAATCGTCTCGGTGCTGAGAATCTGGAAAGATAATTTCTGCAGACTGTTAAATGGTGATCACTATGATTTTTTCAACAACGTTCTTGAAAGAATTGTGCGGAGCTCACAAGTCAAATCCAGAGGCACCATCTTTCAAGTTTGTTCAGTGACTCACATATGCAGATGACATTGAAATAATGGAAACAACACATTGATCTGTAAACGGTACATTTGCGACTTTTAAAGCTTCAGCGGTCAATGAAGGAAAACCAAAGTATACAAGTATGCTGTTAACAAAGAGGGACACGCAACTCCGACTCCTAGGACAAAACGCCTACCTGTGTCCCGTACCTACCACGATATGCAGGTACAACTTTAAGGTAGCAAAGAACTTTTTCTACTCGTACCTCAGACATCTCCTATCAACTCCGAGAACGACATCAGCGCGGATATCATACGAAGAATCACTCTTGTTAATTGCTGCTTCTTTGGGCTTAGAAGACAAATTCGTCAGAAGAGCTCGAACGACCTTATTTTAGGTAGTAAAAGTCCACCTGGTCCAGCACACACTGTAGCGCAATCTAAGTAAGTAAGTTATAAGTAAGAGCGAAAATAATGTTAGGACTAGGAGTAGGAGACTATGCACACTGTGTTTGCAATATCATACAGTAGAACGACTTGGCAAAATATTGTGGAGTGAAGAAACAACTTTTTTTCGGCTCCGATTGTAGAAGAAAAGAAAACAAAATTTACACAAATTTTTTTAACATGGTTTTACTAAAATGGTATGGGAATGGGAATGCATTTGCTGGAGTAAGACAATCTTAAGCTACGGTGGCAATTCCAACATGAAAATGGCCCCAAACATACGTCTAAATTGGTAAAAAAAAATAGAAACTATTTTGCTTGACCGAGGGTTTTTGTAATATTAAATAAAAAAAAATACGAGTTGAAAAATTGAAATAAAAAATATTGCAGTCTATGGCATTCATTCAATATTTTGTTTATGACAGAAGGAAAATTTTTCGCAAATTACACTGTTTGTTTTTTTCATTTTACCTTTTATTTTAAACAATATTGCATATATGTTTTTTTATGTTTTTCTTGAGTAAAACTTACATTTCTGCTTTGTTTTATCCATGGCGGAGCCGCTAGTTTCATCCGGTCTATACATATAAAATCCGTTTTATATGACCACTTCAAACACGAAAAATTATTTTAAATACAAGTATAAATATTCCCTTGTCTTGTTTGTCTTCTTCTGTTGTAGTTTTATCAGCTGTGTTTCTTATAAATAAGACATTTACTTTAAATTTTAAGAAAACCACTAAATATGACTTTTTCCTTATTTTACTTTTGTTGTCAAAGTAAGTTTTTTTTTTCAAAGTTCTAGAATTCTACGTGTATTACAATCAATGTTGTAATATCTAATGGAAACCCTTTTTTAACAAAAAAAAATATAAATAAAAATACATACATACATACATACTCGTATATGTACATATATTGATTTTTTTCCAATTACTTTTTTACAACAAATCTGTACAAATCGTGGCCTTACTTGTAATTAGGATAAATAGAAAACACTTTTTTGTTACGTTTACAATGCTTTTAGGACCCCACCAATAGAACAGAAAACGGAAAGAATATTTACTGAACTCGATATTTTTCTTGGCAATTATTGACTTATTTAAATTCACAACAAAACATTTGAACCGACTAATTGAAGCAAAGTACTTTTTGGATCTTTCACGTTAAGGAACAGACACACGAAGCCACGATGCCGATACATTTTACGGTAATTTCAACAGACAATTTTGATTTCTATTTGTTTTGAATTTTCAAATTTCGGCCCACAACTTTTCTTTTTCCACTTTATTTCTAGGTATATAATTTTTCCCAAACTTTATCTTTATTTGATCGCATCGATTCTATTAATTTACTTTTTTTCACAAATTAGTTAAACAATTTGTCACAAAACACGCAAAAAGTGTTGATATGAGTTAAGTGATGTTAATTGCGATTTGTTATATCCCAGGAAAGCGATGTTAATCTGAAAATAAATATAAACAAAATAAATTCAGTTAAATACAAGTTGGTATTTGTTTAAATGTATGCATTTTGAATTGCATTGCAATTGGAAAACTATCAATTGTTGTTGCAACTAAGCTACAATGATATGAGTAGGGGGAAATTATTAAATATGCAAATAAACGAAAAGACAAAAGAGAAGAAAAAAATCAACAATATTTTATATATGTATGTACATATGTACGTTATACATCTATATAAAAAAAAAACAAGTTCCTGACTACTGTTATATGTTACAAGTATTGCTTATCATCGAATTTATAATAAACCTGACGTCAGATGGATAAACGCATTGTCATTGTTATGAGTTGCGTCGCACCGTATGACATTTCAATGCACTAAAGTTTTGAATAGTTCTTCTATCATCAGTGCTAAAAACTATAAATACTTGCTTATATGAGTGTCAAAGACGTGACAATAATTGACAGTTTTGCATTATTCGCTGACAGTTGTTGCAGTAGTTACATATTCCGTGTGATTTCGTAGGTAACTCTGCAAGAACGTACCCACCTTACAACTTTTCTCACTGTCTACCTCTTGGAGTGTCATACAAAGAAAATAGCAAAAGTATTATACACTTTCATAACTTTGTCCCGCCTAAACTGCGTATTTACCTCCTTTGCCCATTTCAAGTAAATAATTGTGCAAAAAAAGAAAATATAAGGCAACAGCAATCTATACGAATTGAAACGTAATAAAATTCCATGCATATATTAACAGAAAAAATAAATAAATAAAAAATCGCAAATAGGTACAATGTACGTTTAGAACTGCTACGTTTACACAAATAAAATTCGCGGACGCGTTATCAAAGATATGCCAGAAATTTTTAGGTGGCATTGACACTATTGCATTGTTTAGGAGGCAAATTATTTGTTCACCCATTTAAAATTCTGTTCCGCGCAAATTAACGGTAAGGTGGAAAAAAATAATATGTAATAGTAAATAAACAAATTGAGAACAACGTATTGAATATGAAAATACAAATTGGACATTGGTCTAGGTAAGGCTCCAGATAAATTGTAACTATGCATAAACATACCTACATACATAAGTGTGCGGACTTTTTTGATTTCATTATTTACTTTGATTGTTCTTTTATTTAGACAAACATTGATAAAGAGAGAGGTAAAATTCCAATGATTACAGCATGGCAAATTTCATTGAAAATGTATAAAAGCTTATGATATCAGATAATACACATACTAGCGTTACTAAAATGATTTTGCTTTTTTATATTGGGTCTACAAGTAAGTTTCCAGCGTTTGTCAGAGATGGCGCCAATAGTGGATCCCGCGCAGAAATGTCAGACCCCATGTGTTTTATTTGTAGGTTTTGTATCTGTCAACAACTTTGCAGCGTTATATTTGAGCAGTTCTATCGGTGTCGTACATTTTATCGAACAAAAGCATGGCAAATTTCCAGCCAAATAAACGTCATTTGGGGGAAGCGCTGCTTTTATTTTTTAATATGAAGAAAAGTGCGGCTGAGGCCTATCGTTTGCCTTCGGAAACTTGTGGGGCGGAATGTATTGGGGAATCGACGTGCCGCGAGTGGTTCAAACGGTTCAAAAGTGGTGATTTTGGAGTTGAAGTCAAAGATCGCCCCGGAAAGCCGAAAAGTTTTGAAGACAAGGAATTGGACGCTTTACTGGATGAGGATCCGTGTCAGATTCAAGAAGAACTTGCTGCATCATTGGGCGTCACGCAAAAAGCCGTTTCCCTGCGCCTAAAAGCACTAGGATTCATTCAAAAGGTTGGAAACTGGGTGCCGTACGAATTAAAGCCAAGAGACGTCGAACGGCGATTTTGCATGTCCTAAATGTTACTGCAGCGGTATAAAAATAAATCATTTTTGCATCGTATTGTCACTGGTGATGAGAAATGGATTTATTAGGATAATCCTAAACGCAGAAAATCGTATACAAAGCCCGGCGAGACCGCCCAATCGATGCCGAAACGAAATATTCACGTGAATAAGTTCATGCTCTGCATATGGTGGGATCAAAAGGTGTCGTATACTACGAACTGCTTCCGAGTGGTGAAACCATCAAAGGACTATTATATCGAACCCAACTAATTCGTTTGAAGCGGGCATTAAAAGAAAAACGGCCAGAATATGAGACCAGGTATGAGTCCGTCATTTTTCATCACGACAACGCTCGGCCACATGTTGCGGTTTCGGTGAAAACCTATTTGGATAATAGTGGATGGGAAATTCTGCCTCACCCGCCTTATAGTCCAGACTTGGCACCATCTGACTACCACTTGTTTCGTTCGATGCAGAACGCTCTTACGGGAATACGCTTCAGCTCAGTAGAGGAAATCAAAAATTGGCTCGATACGTTCTTGGGCTCGAAAGACGAGAAATTTTTTTGGTCCGGAATTCATAAATTGCCAGAAAGATGGGGGAAAGTTGTAGCTTCCGATGGACGATACTTTGAATAAAGCATTGTAACTATGTTTTCATAATAAAACTTCAAATTTTGGAAAAAAACGCTGGAAACTTACTTGTAGACCCAATACATTGATTTTTTCCCAACACTTTATAAAAAACTGACGCTTGAATACATGGAGCGTTCGGCGAGCCTACCCAACAATATAAACGAATATCCCAAAAATCTAAGAAAATTAGACTGTTTTCAGAGAGCACTTTAGACAAATGGAAAAGTGAAAAATATTGATTTTCAATTTAATATTTCGCGTTGACAAATTCTTGGTCAAATATCAAAACCCATCCCAAATAATATGTTTACATACATATATACACCTTGATCAAAAAGTTCCCGGGGGACACCAACGTGTCGCGCTAGCATTGTTCCGATTTGAGTTCTGTTTTTTTTTTTGTTAAGTTGGTAAATCTGTTGTTAACATTCCCTCTAAATCTTAGAGTCATAGCTTGACATTTGCAAAAGTTACGTAGCCAAGAGTACATCTAACTCTGTGTGTGATGGCGATTTTTTACAATTTTAGAAATGGATTTAAATTTGCAACAACGAACTTGTATTAAATTTTGCGTAAAAAACGGATTTAATGGTGCACGAACGTTGGAAATGTTGGAAAAATGTTTCGGTAACGATTCTTTAAAGAAAACGGTCGTTTACCAGTGGCACGAGCGGTTCAAAAGTGGTCGTGATTCAATCGAAAATGATGAAAGCAGTGGCAGACCATCGACATCGAAAACCGACGAAAACATTGATGAAGTAAAAGAAATGTTGATCATTACTGGAGACGAGACGTGGGTTTATGAGTACGACACGCAATCCAGACATCAGCCAAGTGAATGGCGTTCATCAAATGAGCCGAGACCAAAAAAACCACGTCGTTCTCAGTCAAAATAGGAGGCAATGCTCACGGTTTTCATGGATTACAACGGTGTAGTGCATCATGAATTTTTTCCAGAAGGCCAGGCTAGACAGTAAACAAAGAATATTATTTGGGCGTTATGAGACGTTTGCGTGAAGCAATTCGCCGAAAGAGATCAAAATTGTGAGCAGAAAACTCGTGGATTTTGCACCATGATAACGCACCGTGGCACTGTGCCATCATTATTCGTAATTTTTTGACGAAAAATGCAACAAATACCATCCAACAGCCACCGAATTCACCTGATTTGGCCCCCTGTGACTGTTCAATCGAGTTAAAAAACCACTACGGGGAACGCGTTTCAGTAGCCGAGAGGAAGTAATGGAAAAATCGCAGGAAACACTGATGGACATACCGAAAACCGAATTTAAAAAATGTTACGAGGATTGGATCAAGCGCTGGCATAAGTGTGTTGCAGTCGATGGGGATTACTTTTAAGGGGACAATATAACATAGATTTAGATGAATAAACTTATATTTTTAATTTTCTGAATAAATTCCGAGAACTTTTTGAGTGGTACATACATATGTGTGTTAAATAATTACGTTCATTATATAATACATATTACTAGCTTATGCCCGTAACTTCGTTCGCTTTGGTATAGGCATCTAGCGGTTGAATACTTATCACAGCCCCAAACTGGAGAGCAATTCGACCTTACGAGTTTGATGAGCTGTCTGACCCCATACAAAGAATTGTATCCCTGTATCCTCATACTGAAATCGTGATTACGGGCGATTTCAATATTCACAATTCTGGTTGGCTTCGACATTCTGGACAGACTACACCCGAAGGACGGTGTGTTGAGATCTTTGCTGCGGAAATTAACTTGATCCAGCTTGTAAATGAGCCCACACGAATAGCTGACGATGATATGCATACTCGTGCCGCCAACAATCTGGAATTGTTTTCAACTTCTCACGCTGATAAGCACACTGTTGGTGTACTTTTCCCTCTAGGCTCGTCAGACCTTTGTGTCATATCAGTTAATTTCTCGTATCGCACCACACAGATAGAGAAAAGAATCCTAAAAGAACCGTATGGTAATACGAAAAAGCGTATTGGAGCGGACTTAACAGCTTCTTTAGGAATATTAATTGGTCGATATGCTTCATCGATAACGACATGGATGCCGTTGCTGATGTAATCCCAGACACTATTTTCTTTGGAATGAGATGCTTTATCCCTCACCGGATGAAGAGTATCAAACCACGACTCGAACTGTAAAAAGGTTGTCAGAGTTAAAGAAATGTTTTTTCGGTCCTACAAGACCAACCCAAGGAAAACCGAAAAAGCCCAAATGAACCAGGAATGACTACAACGCCTTTCTTAAGCGTGTGAAATTCCAATATGACCAAAAACTAAGGCAACAAATTCTACAATGTCCCAAAAGGTAGTAAAAATTGTCGGTCGTCTCTCAAAAACCTTAGAAATTCTGCCTCATCCACCTATCAACACTCATTTACAATGACATTCCAGCTGTCAGGTCTTTGGACAAGGCCAATCTGCTTGCTGCACACTTTGCGGCTAGCTCAACACTCCCAGATTGTGCTTTGTCTCCGCCTACACTTGAGTGCGTCGAATCTACAATGGGACGAATCCACTTTCGTACTCGTGTAGTAGCAAGAGTACTTAAAGATCTTAACATTCAAAAATCCACTAGTCTAGATGACCTCTTCTCAAGAGGTGTTCTTCCACGCTGCAAAAACCACTGCGTAAGCTTTTTCATCAATCCTACTCTTTAGCACTCTTTCCGAGCAGATTGCATTCGTCCAGCCCATCTCTAAAAAAGACGAGTCTTCTTTTCTCTCTCCCTACATGGCCCTCTTTTGTCGAAAATGCGTGCTTTTGGGATCGACGACTCTCTTCTTCAATGGATTAGAAATTACTTTTCGGAATGTTCAATTCAAGACTGATATTCACAAAATAAATGCTGGTGTACCCCAGGGCTCCGCGTCTTCGACACTCTTTTCAAATTTCATTAAATGATTTCTTGTCCGCTACTTCTAATCCAATATACTAGATGGAGTGAAAAGTAACCTCCTTGAGCGCCAGAATGCGCTGCTACTGCAAAAAATGCAAATGGTGTCTTGAAGTCCGTTCATATTTAGGCAGACATGCCAAATTTCAGTGCGATACTGTCTTTAGTTTTGTTTTGACAGCTGATTATTGTTGTCGTGTTTGGCATCATGTTGAGTATGGACAAAAACGATTTTCGTTCTCTCATAAAACATTATTTTTTGAGAGGCAAAACGGCGAAGGAAACAAAAGAAAAGTTGGATAAATATTATGGGGCTAATGCTCCGTCAGATTACACCGTTAAATATTGGTTTCGAGAGTTTCGTGGTGGCCCCAACTCCACTACCAATCAAGTCCGCAGCGGCAGGCCCTCCGATGCGGTTGCAGAGGACAATGTCAAAACAATACACGAAATGGTGTTGGCTGACCGGAAAGTGAAGGTGCGCAAGCTAGCAGATACCACAAAGATTAGTACTGAGCGCACACGCCATATTTTGAGCAATATTCTGCATATGAAAAAGTTATCCTGCCACTGGGTGCTGCGAATGCTCACTTTTGACCAAAAACACGAACGCGAGAGCACTTCGAAAGAGAGTTGGGACTTGCTGATGCGGAATCGGGCTAACTTTTGGCGTCGATTGGTAACTGGATTTGGATCCCTCGGAGTATTATCTCTTCCCAAAACACAAAAGATGGCTCATCAATAAGAAATTCAGCTCACGCGAGGAAATCATCGACGCCACGGAGGAGTATTTTGCAGACCTTCCGGAAAATTACTTTTCGGACGGGATCAAGAAGTCGGAAAATCACTGGAATAAGTGTACGAGGGCGGGTCAATAAGCCCCGATTTTTTGATAAAAAAATAATTTTATTTTTCAACGTAGTCTCCCTTGAGCTCTATACACTTTGTCCAACGCTTCTCCAATTTTTTTATCCCTTCCAAAAAAAATGATTTGTCGAGGTCCTCAAAATAGGCCTTTGTTTGCGAGATGACTTCATCATTGGAGTCAAATCTTTTTCCACCAAGCCATTTCTTCAGGTTTGGGAACAAGAAGTAGTCGCACGGAGCCAAATCTGGAGAATAGGGTGGATGAGGGAGCAATTCATAGCCCAATTCATGGATTTTTGCCATGGCAACTGCACATGTGTGCACCCTTGCATTGTCTTGGTGGAAAAGAACTTTTTTCTTGGCCAAATGAGGTCGTTTTTTTTTCAAATCTTCATTGAATCGGTCCAATAAGTTGGCATAATATTCCCCATTGATTGTTCTTCCCTTTTGAAGGTAGTCAATGTGGATTATCCCGCGTGCATCCCAAAAAACAGTCGCCATAACTTTATTGGCTGACAAACCCACCTTGGCCTTCTTTGGCGCCGATTCACCCTTAGAAACCCACTGTTTTGACTGTTGTTTGTTCTCTGGTGTGTTGTGATGGATCCATGTTTCGTCCACGGTTACAAAACGGCGCAAAAACTCCTCCATATTGCGATTAAACAACGCCAAACCTTCCTGTGAAGTTGTTACACGATTGCGTTTGTGGTCGACTGTGAGCAAACGCGGCACCCATCTTGCGGAAAGCTTTCTCATGCCCAAGTGATCATTCAAAATTGAAACCACTGAGCCATGCGAGATCCCTACGGCTTCCACAATCTCTCGCACTTTCAATCTTCGGTCGGCCAACACCATATCGTGAATTTTTTCGATTGTTTCGGGTGTAGAGACCTCAACTGGGCGTCCAGGACGTTCGGCATCTTCAGTGCTTGTACGGCCACAACGAAATTCAGTAAACCACTTTTTTACCATTGAAATCGATGGTGCAGAGTCCCCATAGTATTTATCAAGCTTAGCCTTGGTCTCGGTAATGGTTTTTTTTCGCAAGAAATAATGCTTAATAAGCACACGAAATTCACTTTTTTCCATTTTCTCCTCAAATTAGTGAGTAGTCTGATAAAAATAGCTGTCAAACACAAACTAACTGACGCAGCAAGTTTAAATTTTGACAGGAGTCAACTGACAGATGCCTGTTGACAGGAGCAGTGTTGCTGTTTCAGTAAAGAGGTCAGAAATTCAAAAAGTCACGGACTTATTGACCCGCCCTCGTATCAAACTAAAAGGGGACTATATTGAATAATATAAAAAAAACATTTGAGAAAAAAATTTTTTTTAATTCCCAAGGGGGTCACTTTTCACTCTATCTAGTATACCTTTGCTGATGACAGTACACTCTGCTTTTCATATTCCTTCACGGATCCACGTTCCTGCTATTCGGCTGTAGAACGACACCATATGTTAAGCTCATTTAATTCCGATATTACAGCATAACCAATTGGGACACCATCAACAGAGTGGAATTTAATGCTTCCAAAACACAATTCTGTCTGATGTCGGTAAAGCGACATTATCAGTGAATGGCAAATGCATCGCCGAAAACGAAAAACTTTCCATTCTCGGTATGTGTCAGTGACAATTTACGTTGGAATGACCACATATTCAACGTCGTAAAAATGATGCGAAATGTCTAGGTTTCCGCAACCGATGTAAGAAATATTTCACCCCCTCTGATCTGGACTTAATGTATTAGGCATCCGCCCAAAATTGGAGTGCAGTGCCTACATCTGGTCAGGTGCTCCTAGAACACCTCTGCATAAGCTAGATAGGACTCAAAACCATACGATAAAACTCATAGGTGGCACTAATATCAGTCAGTCAATTGACACCCGAATACCGACGTATGGTCTCCTGCCTCACTTCGTTTTATCGCTATTTCCACCAACAGAGCCCCATTGAAATCGCCAGTAGCATTTCCGCCCCTTCAAATCTTCAACCTTAATACCCGTCAGTATACCCTCAAGTCCATTTTCGAACAACTCGCTTATGGAATGACCTGCCAAGTTCTCTATTTCCTAGCCGTTATAACTTGCAAACATTTAAGACCAAAGCAGATCTGTAGCTCCCTTTTGTTCCTCCCTAAGTTTTCTTCGCCCGTGCTGTGCACAAACATTTTAAGGGTACACAAATCCCTTGAGCGCGCGCTAATTATTAAAAAAGAAAAACCTACGCTTTCGTGGGTAACCGTGGAGCAAGTGGTAATGTATGTATTCGTTCTCGATCAGACGGTCCGACGTTCAATCCCGACCAGGGCCCGAAGACAAACATTTTTGCAGGCAACCAAAATCGTGTGGGGTTTAATTTTAGTTTAAAGAGTTCTCATATTCTGTTAAGAGTTAAGAGTTAAGTTCTTAAAGAATAAAAATAAAAAAATAATTTCATAAAAAAATAATTAAATGTTTAACTAATTTTCATTGAATTTACTTTAGCATTTTTAATTCCTTGGTTTCAGGTTTTGCGTCACTAACAGCCAGGTTACATTGTTCAGTGAACAGAGACTCTGGGAGTGAAGTGAATTCACTGCTCTGCTTGCTGGAGAGAATCAATGCAAACCAACGGTGTGGAGTTAACTTTAAATCAAGGCATATCTGTACACTACATTACTTGTTTGGTTCCCGGCAGCGTAAACGATTAGATTCGAGGAGTCCCTGACCCTCGAATAGTCAATTCGAGGAGCCCCTGACCCTCGAATAGTCAACCTTGTCTTTAGCGTCTGGCCCCGCGACTTTACACGCAAAGCGCGACGGGGAATTGGAATCGTTTGAACGGGAAAGGAAAGTTGAAAGGAGTATTATAGGAGCATTATAGATGCCCCAGCTTTTAACTTCAGCTTATGCTCAGGGAGGCCGGACATGTTAAATCAAATTTATAAATTATCCCGTTATTCCGCACAGCGATCAAACTATCAAATTAATTTTTTTTTTACATTTGCACATCGATTTCTCAAAAACGGTTTATCCGTTTTAATTAAATTTTAATTCGTTGTAAAGTACTAGACGTAACAAAAATGTTAAGGTACCCTCATATCTACACGTTACCCCAAACGGTTAATATTAGTAGATTTATTTACCTTACAAAATCTAATTACAACCCAGCGAAGATCATTGAAAAACAAAAACTTGTTTTATTGTTTCTCTTTTGAGGGAGCGTGCACATGCATGTACATATGTGTGTACATGATGTTTATGTTTTCGTTTGCTCTGCGACTGCAGCTTTCAGGTTCTGAACTGTGTGCAGTACGTACATATGTACAGTACAGTACAGTAGTAGATGTAGTAGTGGTTTAAACTTTTAAAATATTCTTATTTTCAAATGTTTCTTAAACTGCAACTCCGGCTCTATTTAGCCGATCGTAATGAAGCATACAGTGAGAAGCAAAACTGTCCGGATGTTATCTCCATGGCTTTGTTATCAAAATGAGTAATCCAACAGCAATTTGAAAAACATTTAAGTGTATTTACTTAATTAAACTTTTTTTTTTAAATTCCATTATAAAAACTAGTAAAAAATTCAATTCTTAAAAGAAAAATTAACAAAAACCAAAAAAAATTCTATTCGGACACTTTTGCCCTTAAGTAACTTAAAAACAAGATTCTCTTGTATGCATGAATTGCACCGTTGTTTGTACCGCAAGAATTCACCATTTTGATGTTGATGTAGTTTATTCGTATTTAATTCAAAGTTTGTTGTTCTACTGTGTACTTGTTTTTAAAAAAAAAAAAAAATGAAGAAAATTAAAATCGACAAAGAAAATAGTGTTGTAAATTTATTGAAAAAGAATTGTTCGTGTCGTAAAATTGCTAAACTGTTAAAAATAAGTAAAACAACAGTTAATGACATTAAAAAACGCCGACATGTTATTTGTGCAAACAGCCTTGGAGGCCGCCCAAGAATCATTTCCGATAGCGATGCTCGGTTGATGGAGCAATTGCTCCATAAAAACAATAATTGGACACCTAAAACTGCTGCAAAAGTCATAGAAACAGATGTCAGTACATGGACAGCTAGACATGTTCTAAAAGAATAGGTTTGGTCGCAAACGTAAAAAAAAAAAGAAGCCGGCTTTTTTAGAAAAAAATGTTCAACGCCGCTTGAATTTCTGTAAGAAGCACAAAGACTGGACTGCAGATGACTAAGGTTAACCGTTACCAATCAAATGGCGAGGAGTACTACTGGCATCGCCCTTACGAGCGCCTTCAAAAGCAAAACCCGATGAAACACGGGGCCGAGGGGATAATTGTTTGGGACTGTTTTACTTGGTGGCACGTCGGTTCATTGGTAAGAATCCAAGGGATTATGAAAAAGGAAGATTACTTAAACATCCTGCAAACCAAACTACCCGATTTTGTTGATGAGTGCGCGTATCCAATGGAAGAAATTGTCTTCCAACAAGACGGAGATCCGAAGCATACAACAAAAATCGTTCAATATTGGCATTGGCTCCAAACCCAAAATTTTCAATTGATCCAATGGCCTGCACAGAGCCCGAATCTTAACCCAATTGAAAAGAATGGCAGAATATTTAACACGAAATAATAGAAAAATTGGTGGAGAGTAAAATAAAGAGTGTGTTAAGAAATAGAGGACAAAATATTAGTTTTTATAAATGGATGGCGATTAGCAACCATATCTAAAAAAAAATTGCTAATGTGCAAAAGTGTCCGAATAGAGATTTTTTTATTTTTTGTTAATTTTTTTTTTTTTTTGAAACGAAGTTTTTACTAGTTATAACGGAATTTTGAATTACAATAGGTAAATAAGTATATAAACTTACAATGAATTCCAAATTGATATTGGCTTACTCATTTTGATAACAAAACCATGGAGATGCGTAACATCCGAACAGTTTTGCTTCTCAATGTACATATCGCAATAAGAAATGTGCTAACGATCAGCGAAAATCCCGTTAGAATTGGTTCAGTTGGATTTTTGTAATGCTCAGACAGTGTTTTTTTTTTTTTTTTTTTTAATATCTTCAATGTACAATTTTATAATAGTACAGATTCTTTATTTATATAACATGGGAAGTCCAACGAACACTTTTCAGAATTACATCAGTATCTCAACATAGCGAACAGTATATCCGATATAACGTACACGTTAATCAATTGATACAAAAACCCGGAAAATATTTATGTATTAGGTACAACAAATTTTACGTCATTCTTGTTTCAATTCCATCAGTTTTCCATATTGTATACGTTTGGACCCAAAAGTGTATAGACTTGTATCTTGTGTTGTGTTGTGTTGTCCTTAAAAAAGTAACTGAATTGCACACGAACTCTTTTGTTCATGGCTGATCTGTTTGTTTTATTTCTGAAGTGGTTTAAAAAAATATTAAGAAAAGTTCCAAAATCCATCGTAAACGAATTTCGTTTAAAGAAAAGTAACAAATATTGATTTTTTGTTTATATGTATAATCAGCGCGCGCTCAAGGTGTTTTTGTACCCTTAAAATGTTCGTACACAGCGTGGACTAAGGAAATTTGGAGAGGTACCGATGTGCATTGTTTTTAAATGTTTGTAAATTATAACGACCAGGAAACACAGAGATCGGCAGGGCATTCCATAAGCGAGTTTTACGGCTTAGGAAAGAATCACGATATTTTAGAGTACGTCCGAAAATGGGCTTGAGGGTAAACTGATGAGCATTCATAGCGAGACGGGTGTTACGGTTGAAAGTTTAAATGGGCGGAATGCTACTGGCGATTTCAGTGGAGCACTGGAGGTGGAAATAGCGATAAAACAAAGTGAGACAGGAGACATTACGTCGGTGTTCGAGAGTGTCAATTGATTGACTGATATTAGTATCACCAATGAGTTTTATCGCACGGTTTTGAATCCTATACAGTGGGTGCAGATATGTTTTAGGAGCACCTGACCAGATGTGGGCATTGTACTCCAGTTTTGGGCGAATGAATGAATGCCTTATATATTGTGGCCGGATCAGAGGAGGTAAAATATTTCTTACATCGCTTGAGGAAACCTAGAAATTTCGCAGCAGTTTTGGCGACATCGAATATGTGGTCATTCCAACGTAAGTTGTCACTGACACACATACCGAGAATGGAAAGTTTATCGGTTTCGACGATGCAAGTGCCATTCATCGATCATGGCTGGGTATTTGAATTTCGCTTTAATGACAGCAGAGAGCATTGAGTTTTGGAAGCATTAAACTTCACTCGGTTGATAGTTCCCCAATTGGTTATGCTGTTAATATCGGAATTTAATGAGCTTAACATACGCTGACGTTCCCGTTCTATAGCCGGGGGCGTGAGTTCGGGAACGAATATGAAAAGCAGAGAGTGCTGTCATCAGCAAAGATATTGGATTAGAAGTAGCAGACAAAAGATCATTAATGAAAATTAAAAAGAGTGGCGGAGAGAGAACGGAGCCCTGGGGCACACCAGCATTTATTTTGTGAATATCAGACTTGAAACCGTCCACGACAACTTGAATTGAACGTTCAGAAAGGTAATTTCTAATCCATTGAAGAAGAGAGTCATCGATCCCAAAAGCACGCGTTTTCGACAAAAGAGCCTGATGCCAAACTCTGTCAAATGCCTTAGAAATATTAAGTGCAACTATCTTGCTTTTGCCAGATTGATGTACGCTTTGATTCCACTTTTCGGTGAGACATGCCATCCAACCACCAGTGGACCTGTTGCTACGAAAACCATTACCGGTCATTGAGAAATTTTCGTGTTTCGAGATATTTCATGAGCTGACGGTTTATCAGCGTTTCCATGACCTTGGAGAGAAGTGACGTAAGTGCAATGGGTCTGTAGGAGGAGAGAGAAGAAGATTCGCCTTTTTTAGGGACGGGCTGAACAAATGCTGTTTTCCATTTGCTCGGAAAGAGTCCTAGAGAGTAGGATTGATGAAAAAGCTTGCGCTGTGGTTTTGCCAGCGTGGAAGAACATCTCTTCAGAAGAAGGGGAGATATACCATCTGGACCAGCGGATTTATGCATGTTGAGATCTTTAAGTACTCTTGCTACTACACGAGTGCGAAAGTGGTTTCCTCCCATTGTAGATTCGACGCACTCAAATGTAGGCGGGGACAAAGCAAAATCTGGGAGTGTTGAGCTAGTCGCAAAGTGTGCAGCAAGCAGATTGGCCTTGTCCAAAGAGCTGACAGCTGGAATGTCATTGTAAATGAGCGTTGGGATGGAGGATGAGGCAGAATTTCTAATGTTTTTGACGAATGACCAAAAATGTTTACTGCCTTTGTGGTATTGCAGTATTTTTTGCCTCAGGTTTTGGTCGTATTGGAATTTCACACGCTTGAGAAAACCGTTGCAGTCATTTCTGGCTCGTTTAAACTTTTTTCGGTTTTTATCTGTCGGGTTGGTCTTGTAGGACCGAAAAAACAATTCTCTAACCCTGACAGCCTCCTTACAGCTCGAGTCGTTTTGGTTTGATACTCTTCATCCGATGAGGGATAAAGATAAAGAGAATAGTTTCATGACATGTGATCATGTCAGCAGCGGCATCCACGTCGTTATGGAGGAAACATAACGACCAGTTAAAACTCCTAAAGAAGTTGTTAAGTTCGCTCCAATTGGCTTTCTCGTATTGCCATACGGTTCTTTTAGGAATCTTTTCTCTAAGTGTGTAGTGGGTGTATGGGAATTTAGCTGATATGACATAATGGCCCGACGAGCCTAGAGGGGAGAGCACATTAACGCAGTACTTGTCTGGGTGAAAAGTTAAAAACAAGTCCAGGGTATTGCCGGTATGACTATCAACGTCTAGTATTCGTGTGGGCTCATTTACAAGCTGGGTTAAATTATTTTCCGCAACAAAGAGTGCAACAAAGGTAACAACAACAACTTAACGAAATTTCATTAAAATCTGTGGAATTAAAAAACACTGCAAGGAATTTTGAAAAATTTGAAGATAAAGCGCAATGGCACGCTTCGTAGGAAATCCTTGCGTAAAGAAGAGTTTTCAAACATTTAAACATTTTTTATACAAATGGATTCTCTATCAAAGGGAGGAATACATTCCCATTAGCGGTGGACTACTGAAAACAAACCCTGGAATAATGCATCGAAATCTATACGGTGATGAAGGTGGTAACTTCAGTGCTAGTGATGGCTTACAAAATTTAAAAAAACGGTCCGGTGTTCGTTCAAAAAAGGATCTAGTGGAAGTTATTAAAACCAATGGGCTCCCAAATGATTTGATTTTAATGATGAGTACGGGCTTCTTTTTTTTGGAAAGGACGCATCCGGACTTTTAAAATTAAAACCCTTGGCTATTGGTAACGCCTCAATAAAAAGTTACTTGTAAACTGTGCTTTTTTTATAATTTGGTTTGGATTACCATCAGAATTTACAAAACAAAAAAATTATCCATGGACAACTTTTAGCCACAGATATGAATACATTTTGGAAAACTAAAAATATTTGCGTATGTGCTCTTTTGCTTCTGGATAACTGGAGAGGTTTATTTGCTGAGGCCCATGTCCACATTCGACTGCTGACTGTAGAACCATCTAAGCAGTTACTTAAATACGATCCAAAACACGTACAAACTATACTTGTGCAGAATATACATACATTGATCAATAAACGATTACTGCTTTGATAATAAATAAGATCTTTGGGTATTTTCAAAACTCTTAGTAAACAGCGAAGTATGATTTTAATCGTCTTTATTCTGCCCCAACACCTGGTTTTGAGGAGTAGTATAGGGAGATAAAGAGGTAGGTAGATATAGACTTTTGTCATTATTTATTTTTCGTTTTTTGTGAATCACTTGTTAAGTTTTTGTTAAATTCATTTATTTTATAGTGTATTATTAATAAAAAGAGATTTGAAACAAAACTGCATCATTCAATTTTTTCATAATGCTTTTGAACTCGTTAGGTTGCAAGAATGGTGGTCGTACGTAGACTTTCGCCGCTCACTTTGTGCCTAATTTTGGTATTCCTGACAATGGTAGAGAGCGGCTGTTGCGCTCTATAGAAGTGGGTTTGGCAGTTCTTATAATTAAATGACTCAATATACATATTAGGTTGGGGAAATGTATCGGGCCTTTTTCTGTTTACTTAAGCATGAAGTATCCTAACTTTAAAATGGTTGATTGCATCTGCAATTCTTTATTTTCTTTTGGTTTGACCCCTGACAGATCAGCTGAGCATTGATAATCAATTTTATTGGGATTAACACGTTGTATGGAAATTTATTTGAAAGCAAAAATGAGTGGAATCTGAGAAAGTTTGGTATATTTTACAATGTTACTTCGAGAAAGGGAAGAATGCCGCGCAGGTTTGTGAATAGATGTTTGTTTATGGGGAAGGTACTCTATCGAAAACTATTGCCAAGAGATGGTTCGCTCGCTTTCGTTCAGGAAATTTCGGCTTCTCACTAAGTTTAAAGCCATTTGGAACGCGCTGGTTACAAAAAGAATCTCGATGACCTAATTTCCATACGTGAATCACTGTTGAAACCGAACGAAATCAACCCATTTCTTAAGCGAATGGCAACGAGTGATGAAAAATGGGTCACACACGATAATGTTGTGCGAACGTGGCCCTGGTCGAAATGAGATGATAAAGCTCCACAAACGGTAGCTATGCCAATTGATAGCAAGGAAGGTGATTCTGTGTGTTTGGTGAGATTTGAAGGGTATAACTCATCCAATGGCTATTACCACCTGATCCAAACAATTGATTCGAATGTTTACTATCAAACAATTAATACGTTTAAGGCAAGCAATTGAATTCAATAAGAAACCACATAAATTCTACACTGAAAATGGCAGAATATGGACAATATAATTAGCTCGATAAAATTAATTTTGAATATAATAAAAATTATCTCAGTTTTTACAAGAGGCCTCAACTTTATATGTCCACATATGGTATTAAGAAATGTTCTGCTGCCGTATACAACAGAAGTGACAAAAAATAACTTGAGGAGACTTATTCCATGGCAAGCTCAATACTGGGATTTAAGTTTGAATTTAAAATCTTTGACAAAAAAAAAAAAAAAAATAAACAGAAAACATCGGAGCTGCGAGACCTTAAGCTTCCAAAGTACACCCACAAAGCGGAGTGAGAAATACTATCCACTGTTTCAAAGGTTTAAAAAAACCAATAGCTTTTATACCATAGCAGTTCAAGGCTTTTATCAGAAAAAATACATATATATAAGTTAATGCGACAAGATGTAACCGATGCACCTGTGGGAGCAGATCGCAGCAAGTAGCTCTGTTTCAGCAAAAATTGATTGGCCAAAATACAGAGAAACACTTCTAAAAATACGTTCTTCTCAAGTCTTAAGTCCCCCGCGTAACATAAGTCAAGGATTTCACCCTGGCTCTCAACCCGGCTATGGCTGCTTGGAAGACCTCAAGTGATGAATCACTCAACCTGCTACTGAACATCCACTTCCCAGGTAGCTCTCTATTCGGGGCCAGTAACAACCTTGGAAGGACTACTGCTGCCGCGACTGAAATTCACGGTCTGATTAAAAGAGACAAGCTGCTTTGGGTGCTGCATAGGTTCAAACCATACCAGTCTGCTCGGCCGGACGGTATAATATTTTCGAGGCTACAAATGTCCTCAAATATCATCCTGCCACCGCTAGTTAATGTCATGAGGAGTTGTGTAGAAATGATTAACATTCGTTTGTCAAGGAGAGAAGTTAATGTAGTTTTCATTCCCAAAGCCGGAAAATGTTCTGACGTAGTAACAAAAGAACTCAGACCTATAAGCATAATATCTTTCCTTCTGAAAACTCTAGAACGACTGAATTATATCCATATACGATCTAGAATAAAATAAAACAAAACATGAGTATCTGGAATACAATGTGATTTATATAACGAACGACAGGTATAATCTACAGAACCTTGGTGACTTTCGGCTACCCCTATGCAGAAGAGCAGCTATCCAAAACAATTTACTATGTAAATTATTCAACCAACTTCCAAGTGAAATTAAGAATTTATTAAACCTTAATGTTTTCAAAATTAGAGTAAAAGTCCTTATTAAAAAATAACTTTTTTTTAAATTACTGTAATTTAATTAATTAGTAGTAAGAGTTTTTTACGAACTAAGAAAACCTCTAAACAAAAAAAGACCTACCTACGATCTTTGTCTACGGCTCTATATCATTACTATAAAGGAAAGTCGGTGGACACGGCTTGTCATTCACTGGCTTGCCATATAAAACAATCTCTTTATGTACTCTTCCAAAAAATTTATTGGGAACGAATTGGCCTTCAACATTACTCACTGGCTATACGTCTCTGTTATAAGACCTAAACTCACCTACGAAGTGGCTATGTGCAGCAAACTAAACAAAATCGAAAGGGCAGCATGCCTGTATATAAGCGGAGCCTTACACACTACATCCTTCGCACTGCTGAATATTAGGTTTCACTTGACACCTCTCGATATGTTCAGCAGGCAAATGACGCTCTAAAGCGAAGTCCACACAGTGGACAAATGCACTATCTGGCTACGCCAATATTCTTAATACATTAAGAACATTTCCATGGAACATTATGCCCAACATTGGTTTGACAGAGACTTTCATGTAAGCATCCACTCTAAATCTCGCTGGGAGCAAGATGCTTTCATGGACGACAAGTCCTCCTCGGTTAAGATAAGACGAGAGCCACTCCGGGTATTGGGGCCATTGTCTTCAATAACTTGCAGTAGCGATCCAGGATAATGGAATTCTGATGTTTGTTAAACATGTAATTTTCATGAATCACCAAATACTAAAAAAAAAAACAAAAAACTAGATTTTTTTATTCACACCTGCAACATAATCTACTTTAGGATTAAATATGTGCATTCCGCATGTAGATATAATATATATACCTATGATGCAAATGGGGGCCTTAATTCATGAACTAAGCATTGCTATGTAGGTACGTTGATTGTTTACAACATTTCCATTTTGGCTCTGAATAACAAACCGTGAACAGACACATTCTGTTTCCGAATATTGATGTGTGATTATAGGTAACAGCAGCGTACTTGACCACGGTCAAGAACCACTAATAAACGATGAAAGACCTGATATAAGCCATACATACATTCATACTCATGCCTAAGGGACCTGCGTCAATAGAAACCCTACTTATGCTAATAAAATAGTGTTCATTTACGAAAAATTAAATCAAAAGGGATTAAGAAAGTTGCCAAGGAATCGAAGTCGTAGCTGTAGCCGCATCGCATTCCTTCTATTCATTGTGCTTCAAACCATATAAACTTTTTTTTCATTCACAAGTTCCTTCTTGTCCCGGCCACAGCGTTTTAAATAACATCTAATCAACTCTCTTCCCTTTTGGAATTCAAAGATGCAGAAAAATTAAAATTTTATTAATAAATAACCTACAAAAAACCAATAAATCACGCGTAGATAAAACACAGAAAATATTCTTTTTTTTTCGTAGGTCGAAAAACCTCTCCAAAACAACATACAAAAAATCAATCCAAAATAACAGGAAAAATATATCCAAGAAGAGAGAGAGAGAGAGAGAAATTTTAATATGTAGAATAACAGCAGAAGACGGAACAAAAATTTAAAAAAACGAAAAAAAAAAAAAAAACCAAGAGGAAAGGACAAATAAAACCAAATAGCACACAACACACACATACACATGGGCGTTCGCGTGAACGTGTGCGAGTTAAGTTTGACTATGGCTACATGTATAGCTAACCAAAGCGAACATTCACCTCTCTTCTTTGGTATTTCAATTCGGTACCCGACCGACAGCCGAGGACCAACATCGGCATCGACATCGACATCGCAACGACAGCGACGACGACGGCAACACACAATCGTAAAGTCAAAAGCCAAAAAGGGATGCAAAATCATTTGCTTCCACTGCATTAAAATGAGATGCAAAAGCCAAGAAGCAAGGTGAATTTTTTCAATAAAAATTATAGTATAGCAGAGAACAAAAAATTCCATTCCACAAAATTAATAATCAACTTTTCAGTGCACGAAACGAACACGACCAGACCGACTGACTGACTGACAGACCGACAGACCGACAGACAGACAATCAGATGTGGTATTTCCATTTTTCCTCTTTCCTCGCGACGCATCTGGCTGATTTTTTTTTTTTTTTGTTTTTCTGTTCAAAATTGTTCACTCCTTTTTTTTTCTTAATGAAATTTGAGTACTGCACTGAGTGTCTCTGAACTGAAAAGAAATCACCATCATCATCCACCACACATCTGTCAAATTAACTCTTGCATCCCACTCTGTTACCAGCCAATTCAGTGCATCCCACCCTTCTCACTCACTCTAATTCACAAACTCAACCAATATAAACGATTCCATTTCCACACAGCAAAAAAAAAAAAAAAAACACAATGAAATTTTGTAGTCAAACCTTCTGGCGAGATTTTCTTCTCTAATTTTACAAATTTTCAAAAACACAACTTATATTCATAGAAATGTGAATTTGCCTCGCAGCTATACGCACCATTGCAGGCGTAGGAAAAAGAACAACACCGCCACCACAAAACCACGGATCGACCGCATTTCACTTGCAAGAAAAAAACTCTTCCAAACTTTTTCGCATCGTTTTTGAAAGGAATATACGATATTTGCACTGCAATTTAACTGTTTAACACAATTTTCACATTTCTGAGCGATTTTACAAGTCTCACAAATCTGTTTGATCAGAGAAAATTGATTTTTTTTCACTTTGAAATTTGGATGAGAAACTTTTGTCTGCTGCTACTAGGCTGCCGTTGCTACTGCCTTAGAAATTCTTAATTTTTTTTTGCCCATGCCCCTTGTCTCGTTCACTCCAGAGCTATTTGGGTGAGGTGAGACAATAGAGACAAATGTGACATAGCACTTGCGTAAGAAAGAGCTTACTATAGAGAGGACATTAATAGAACTCGTTCAACGATGCAATTCGAAAAGTAATGCTTTTATCTATCTACAAGGCAAAGATTTTTGGCCGATTTTTCGGTTGGTTCTTTACTCATTGACTCACTTTTTAAAATTTTTGAACATTTTTGTTTTCCTCGGTGGACTGGCCTTTTATATGCACGAACTTTTTTCCTGATGATTTGTCAATTTGATTTAGCATCACACCACACTACCACACCGTGTCGCACCATTGAACAGGCGTTTTCGCAATCAACCGCGAGAGAATAAGATAACAAGCTACCGCCTCGGTTTAGAAATAATTTAAACAAGCGAGACAACGATATTTTCACGATACATGGAAAAAAAAAAGAAACCTTTAGCTCCAGACAGCAAACAGCGATTTCCAGAACCGAAAATCTAAAAAATAAAACGAATTTCAAACGAAGCAACGAAACCTTGCAACGATTATTGCGGCACAAAAACGTCCAGCGAATATCTGGAAATACTTTTTCGATTGTTTTATAGATAATTTGGCAACAAAAACTACCCAAAACGGGTTAACATCGCATCCGGAAAACTGCACAGACTTTCCGGCTAACAATCGAGTTAAACGACTGATGAGAAATATTTCTCTTCTCGATAGACATAATGGGTTCGTAATCTTCCGCTTTGGTTAGAAGTGGAAAGCACTATATGGGCGACGGGTATGTATTGTTTTGCTTTATTTTTGTGCTGGTATGGCTGACCTGTTTAGTTGCATCAAATGTGTAATAACATCACACGGAATAGATACAAAAACAGAGCGCAGATGAGAGAGACAAATGAATGGTGGTGCGTATGGCGTATTCATAAAAAAAGAGGAAATCTGGAGAGTGGAGAGTTTTTAGTTTAGTTTTTCATTGCGACATGTTGTCCAAGTTGGCGTTGGCTTCTGCAATTTGAATATAAAATTGGAATTGAAATTCGTCGACATGTGGTATAGTATGGTGAATTTTTGAAACGGTTCTCACAACGACGAATAAGTCAACGGAAACGGAGGAAATGCCATTTCCAATCAATCAATAATAATATCATTCTTATAATAATTGCATTTATTTTTTTTTCTGTTTTTTCCTTAAATCTGTCAAGAGAGATTTGAGTGATTAATACTAAATACTTGTACATTATTCAATCGATCAGCTCTGCAATTTGCAATTTAAAAGCATTTCTAGACAACGACATCTAGAGTTCAAGTGTTTAAAGCTCTTTAAAAATATTTATAGTCGAAGATAGTGTTATAATGTTCGATTTTCAACGCATTTGACCGACGACTGCAATCACGAGAACGCCGATTAAGGTGGCTCACCGATGATTCGTCTGACTGTTTAATTAAAAATATAAAATGAGAGGAGCACGTTCTTAAAGAGTACAATTTAAGTGCCACTGAGAAGAAGGCATAAGGTAAGTGTGCGGTTTTAAAAATTGGAAAACCAGTCGATAGTGCAACTTCCTCAGCAGCAATGGTAAATAGAAAACAGATCGGCAGAAGCCACTTCAGCTAAAACAGATAAATTTCGGGAAGAGTAAATACCCATTTTTCAAAATGAAGAGAGACTTTTGTTGCTGCCTATGTTGATGGCAACTCCAGTAAACATCCTCGAAATAACTAGCACTTAGAGCCTCAATGAACCTAAGGTGATGGCTTTGCTCGCGCTCAAATTATACAACGTTAGACTCAGTCAAAAGTTCAGGTATCAGCAGAAGTGACAATGGTACCAAAATCAGGAAAACCACCGTGTGATTACAAATCTTATGGACCAATTTCAACTTTCCCAATTGAATTCAAAATTTTTGACAGGATACTATTTAATGGCATACTGCCGGTTATTCACGGAAAAAATCTTATCCCTGATCACTAGTTTGGGTGCAGAAGCAAACATTCAACTATGGATCAAGTGCGCAGAATCACCGACGATTTGGTCATGCGAATTTCTTGATGTCGCGCAAGCCTTTGACATATGTGGCATGAAGGGTTGAAATTCAAACTACAACCGGCCTTGCTTTCTAGCCTATATTATGTATATACTGAAACCGTATCTCGAGAATAGACTTTTCCATGTCAGACTCGAGACCCAGTTTTCGCAAACCAAATACATTTTAGCCGATATGCTGCAACGAAGTGTTTTTGGTCCTCTTCTATATCTTCTATATACAAAATGAGACGACCATTTTTCCTACGTTTGCTGATGAATCTACTATACTGGCAGTAGGTAACACGTACGAACACGGCTTATATCCCTTTCGCAAACGAGAATAAATACATCGGACACGGACATGACACTCGAGGCAAAATTGAAATGAAAATCGCACGTGGAAAAGGAATGTTAAGAGTCAACGGCCTCGCCACACTGAAAGCATCGGTTCCCGCTAGATCACCGAAATTAAGCAGTGTTGGGCGCGGTAAGTACGTAGGTGGTTGACCACATGGGAACTCAGTACTCCGCGTGCTGTTGACAAAACGCGCCACATGGGCATATTACCCCGGCGTTAAATCCCGGACCCTACAAATTCATTTGTATCGTTCCCTTGATAATAATAATAATAATAATAATGTTAAGATCTCGGAAACAAATACAGAGAAATGTAGTGGTTACTTGGGAAAATATTCCAACTGAATGCCAATATTTTACAAAATAAAGTGCTAAGAAAAGTTGACCATACACCAAGGTCCACAAGAAATGACTACGGAATTCCAACAATTGAAGAGGAAACATAAACTTTACGAAGAAACCTCTTGCGCCGCCTTTAAAGGACCAAACCTCTCGACATAGCGCTATTAAATTTAACAACATTTAAATAGCGGAAATTTCATTCGGAAGACATCTGCCAAACACTTTTATTTCATGGTGGAAAAGTTGCTTGATATAATCTTGTTACATTCCTTAAAAGCCAAAAGATATCCACCGAATTTTCTTTCAAAATGATATTGATTTCTTATACAATGTGAGTACAATAGTTAAGATATAAATCAATGTTTCACACTCATAAAATCACCTTCCATCCCAAACGAGCGACCGTAACTTTACGCCTAATTTTTGTTCAATGCTTAATCAAGTTCGCTTCCATATACCTAATTCCTCCTTACATTTAATACCGCATAATCAAATCGTATACATATGTTATTACTAAGCTCTCTTTCCTTATCCCTTTTAGTGTTCGTACTTATGAGTCCTCCAATACTGAACGCTGTGTTCAGTCCCACTCTTAGAGATAGTAGAGCATACTTATGTATGATAGTGTCCGCTTATTTATTTACTTTATAAATCCGACTCCATCTGCGTCGACGATACAGCAGGAGCAAATACCATGGTCTTAATTCAGCAAGAAGAACTTCTCACTAATACTAAGGATTTCCACCCAATCTTCTTCAATCATAAAAATTCTATCATTACGCCAACAGATTTTGCAAATGTGGTAAGTTTTACAGACTACTGCTGTTCTTAACCAGCAATTACATACGCTATCCAGGAATAAGGTTATAGCTTACATTGACCCTACATGATATCCTGCATTGAATCATATTCAACAACCGTTATGGTAAACTAGCTTTAGATACGTTTAAGTCCTTATTTGATGATATTGAACGACCATTGTTATTGAGCGATTTTAACTGCTGCATGTACAAATTCAGAGGACGAAGCCCTTTTCATTGTTGATTTTTTATTACTCATTCCTAGAAATATTTCATTTCCTTATAAAATTTAATATGTGTTTTTTGAAATACATACAAGATGTTTTTGAGTCCTGTTTTCCGGCTTCTTTCCGTATAAGATAATGATTCGAAAGGATCCCTTTAGCGGCTCTTAAGAATAATTTAGTTTCAGGTTTTTCTGATTCTTTTCTGATTCTTACCGTTTTTAACAATATTTGTAATCTTCCACAAAACTTAACACAGGCTGAGGCATTGTAAGTTTATTCATACCCACTTGAGTGTTAAGTTCTTTAAAAAAAAAAACTGTTCGTCTTAACAAGCAAATTCATGCGCAGGCAGCTAATATAACCCTATAATGTTCTGCATACGAGTATACGACGCATTACACATTGCGCAGCAAATCTGATATTATCAGATCAAATCCCTTCCAATTCTTGGTTATCTAGTTTATATTCATATATTGGGATGAATTGAGTTGTGGGAGAAAGGCATTATATGTTAAGATCAATGGGCGTTAAAAAAAATTGAAAAATGTTTACGCTGTTGTCGCGGGGCTCGTACGTAGAGCATTTGTGATAATAGGGCTGCTCATTATATGTACCTTTTATTATTTTCCGCCCCATTCTTTATCGTAGCAGTTTGATTCCTAGTAATTCCTAGTGTATGCTCGACGAATAGCCTACGACGTCATACGGCTCGCGACCCTATACGGAAGAAATAAGAAAAACTGTGGAAAACTAGCTAATAGGAAAATAACGGGCTCACTGTTGACGACCCTGGAAAACGATTAATGAAAACCGATCTTGGGAACTGTACGCAAAATATTCGGACCATTAACAGACCACGTGCAGCCGAACAACTAGCGACGATCTTCGACTGCAACAAAGCAGACGTAACCGCCATCCACGATCGATCGCGGCCTTAGAAAGGTGCTCCCAGAAGAAAGATAAATCGAACTTGCAAAAGCTGTAAAACTCGAACAGAAATCTGCAAGGATGTAGAAGGAGACTTTATAGTAGAACCACAGTCGGTGCAGAGAATCTGGAAAGATTATTTCTGCGGCCTAACTGCCGAGGAGGGTAAAAGAGGCGGGTGATGATTGGATTCGGAGGACCCATCAACTCATCACTAAGATCTGGGTCGACAACAGTATTCCCGACGAATGGAACCTCAGCATCGCTTGCTCGACCCTAAAGAAGGGAGACTCTGTGAACTGCTGCCGGGGAATAAGTCTGCTCAACATCGTAAAATATATAAAAACCTTCTGATTGTTATTTAGTCCATCGTCTGCCTTTAAAAGTTGGCTAGGGTGCGAAATGCAACCATCTCGAGAAAAGAACTGTGGATATGGCCGAACGTTCTGTTTATATCTCTCTGATATGATACAGTCATGAAATTTATTTCATCTTCAATTTGATTTTACAGGTAAATGATTAAATATTTATTAAATCTAGGGGAGAGCTGACTTTTTCTGTGGTGTTCTGAACTCTAACTTGCATTCGTTGGAAGGAGGTAACAGGCATAATAGATTACAAGACATTAATGGATCGGGGATAACTACTTTAGAATTTAAATGTTCTAAATATAAGTATCATCTTGATATTCAATCAATGTAAAATTTTGTTGGGATGTCGCTTGTAGCAGCTATTCAGGCTTTCCATAAACTCCTGCATATTAAGGACGTTTCTGACTTTCCCCTTATCAATTTGTCATACTACGCGCCTCAATAAATTGTGAATTTTTCCGGTTCATTTATTATATCCCGCGATGAACGAATGGAGAGGTTCGCTGTTCCCTGGATCCTATTGCGATATACTCGTATATACATACAACACCGCTTGGAAAGTGATGCGTTGGTTTCCCATAGGCTCATTGATTTTGGATATGAGCGCTCATTTTGCTGTTCCAATCCCATTGCATTACTTTGAATGGTTGTTATAAATGATGGCCAGATAAGGACAATAGGAATAAAAAATTAAATTAAAAAACAACGGTGTAAGATATAAAATAGATATAAGATATAGAGAGCGTTATTTTGAACTACGTTCATGAAATTATGTGTAAAATAGAACATTATTGATATAGCCGCCTCGGCTTCACTGGCAGTGCTTTAAGCGGTCGGTACAATTTCTGGTTACTCGGTCGAATATGTGCGGCGTTATTCCGGCAATAGCGTGTCGAATGTTGGCCTCGAGCTCGACTTGACATAGCCCTAGAGAAAATAATCGAATGGTGTCAAATCGCATGATCGCGGCTGCCAATTAATGAACGCTCGCCGTGAGATGACCCAGTCGCCAAATTTCTCCACAACTTCGTGCGTTGCGTCGCTTGTATGGCATGTAGCGCCGTCTTGTTGGAACCACAGCTCGAATATATCGATGTTGCCGAGGTCCGACCACAGAAAGTCGGTTAACATCCCTCTATATCTAAGATGATTGACGGTAACGGTGTCTCCTTCCTGATGCACCGTCAATATTTGTGGATGCATTGATGCTTGGCCGAACACTTGTAGATTTTTTAGCTCCAATAAGGACAAATTTGCTTGTTGACATAGCTATTGAGCCAAAAACATTTCCAACATTTTCAGCACCCAATTAGCGAACTCATGGCGTTGTCTATGGTCAACCGGCTTCAATTCTTGAAGATGTATGGCCTAAATCAAACCGCAAAATAAGCTGGGTTAACTGTCTGGCGATGCCCAATTCAGCTGATCCGCGCCGAATCGACATTTCGGGGTCTTCTTCGATATTGGCCGCTACGGCGGCTATGATTTCTTCATTTCGCACCAATCTCTGTCTGGTTGGTGGCTTAAGATCCAAAAGAGTGTACACACGCTCAAACTTTTCCACGATAAGACGAATTGCCTGCACTGAAAGCCATAATGATGACCGACCTCACGACGAAATTCACGTTGCGTATTTACAATTGAGCCGGAATTTCGATATTTTTTAATAATTTCCACACGTTTGGTAAGCGTGAAACGATGCATGATGAATATGATGAAATGGCAAACTTTACTGAATATTTTGACAGCTGGACGTCATTTGTAACTTTGGCAGCTTCTGAAGCATAACAATTGGAAAAACTATCATTGCTACCTGGTCACCCGTTATTACTATATGATGTACTCAAGGAAGTTTGTATAATATGGATGTTCCGGACTCCCTTACTTCTACTTTAAGGTACTTCTTGAAGAAATACTGTTTGGGGAAAATTAGACCCTCTGTAAGTTGTTTCTTATTCAAATTAACAAAAATAAAACGCTCTCTAATAGAACTAAAAATTCAACTTTAAAGAAAGATAAATAACAAACTCCAAATACATGAAGACTAAAATTTCAATCTTTGGAAAATCAAATATTTTACAATTTCGGAATCATGTTAATAAGCCAGGTCACACATAGACAGATTTATGAAACTTTTTGTAATACAAACTGAACACAAAATCGAATGCTTATTATGTTTACCGCTATTTTACGGCGACCAAGCACAAATTACGAAGCATATGTATAAAAACAAACAAATGAACAAGTTAAGCAACAAAGAATGAACAACTTTGAACTTTTGTATATTTGTATTGGGTATATATTTATATTAATTCGTGCGGTTTTTTCAAAATTTGAAGGTTTATTTAAGCAAAAACATGTACAATAGTATTATTCAAAGTATTGCCCATCTGAAGCTATGACTTTTTCTCATCTTTCTGGCAATTTGTGGATCCCATCCCAAAAGAACTGCGCCGGCTTGGCAGCCAAGAATGAATCAAGCCAATTTTTGATGTTCTGCTCTGATGTGAACCGTATTTCAGTGAGGTCGTCCTGCATCGACCGGAACAAATGGTAGTCAGAAGGGGCAAGGTCTGGGCTATAAGGCGGGTGGGGTAAGACTTCCTATCCACTGTTTTCCAAATAGTTCTTAACGGGAATAGCAACTTGGGGCCGAGCGTTGTCATGATGGAAAATTATTGCCTCGTGTCTGGCCGCATATTCCGGGCGTTTTTCGGCCACTGCTCTTTTCAAACGGATTAATTGTGTTCGGTAGCGTTGTCCATTGATGGTTTCACTCGGTTTTAGCAGCTCACAATACAGCACATCCGTCTGATCCCACCAAATACAGAGCATTACCTTCGCGCCATGGGTTTCACATATGATTTTTTGCGCCTGGGGTTGTCCATTTTTCATCACCAGTAACAATCCGATGCAAAAATGGCTTCCTTTTGTGGCGTTCCAGCAGCATTTCGGACATGCAAAACCGCCTTTCGACGTCTCTCGGCTTGAGTTCATGTGGAACCCGATTTCCTTGCTTTCGAATATATCCAGCTGCTTTTAAACGTTTTGAAATGGCTGCTTGAGTGATCTTTTTTTATTAGCTTTTGAAATATGTAGCGCCCATAAAATCTAATGCTGCATAAGATTTCTTTTCCCAAGTATCTAAAATATATTGCCACTGCGCCACTTTTGGAGGTAGCCTGAAGGCCGGTTTATTTTGAATCATATCGTCAGAGAAGCGATGGGTTTGGTGATGTTCTTGCACTTCAGTGTTGTATCCATTTTTTTAATAGCCCGTTTTCAACGTGCTAAGCAAAGCCCTTGTGTACTTAAAGGTATGTACGTGAAAGTGTTGGTTTTTGCTCTTTACCGCATTTTAGGTTCATCGACCAGCTTCCTTTATTTATGTGGAATCGGCCCGCCGAAACTTCTAGCCCAGTTTTTGCTCTACTGTTTCATCTTTGTCTAGATTTTTTAAACATTCGAGTATTTTGCATGATTAATTCTTTCCAGTGTTTTATTATATTTTGAAGTCATTCTCATAGATTAACTATTTGTGAGTGGCTGTGGCTCAAGTAGTAGTGGGCTGAGTTTCAAATCGTAAGGTTCGGTGCTCAAATCCCAACCGCGCCCGAAGGACATTCATTTTTTTCGATTAACAAAAATCAAGTTAGATGAGTAGGTCACTAGAAATCATCAAAAACCCAACTTCCACTAAGAATTTGGTCTCCCATTAAATATTTTATGCCACCCATGGAGCGAAATAACCACTGAGCCAAAACATCTTTCTTTCTCTCTCTATCCCATTTTCCAAAAAATGTAATCCATCCTGTGGCATTATAAGTGTATTCATACCCACTTCATTGTTAAGGTTAAAAAAAAAACAAAAAGAAACCGTTCAGAGCTTTTTTCCTTGTTTTATTCACTTTATTTTCTCATCTGATATTGATTACGATTTCTATCAGCAAAAGTCGATGCTAACTCGCAAGTGGTTCGGCCATGATTCCATGATAAAGATTAGCCGCCGAAGTATCCACCACCGATGAAAACCATTTCCTCTCTTGGTGTCTTATTTAAATGATTATCGATATGTTAAATTCGTTGAAGTGGCCATCTATGAAGCGAAGAATTGTTACGAATATTTAAGCGTTTAAATTTAAAATAAATAACAATTAAATGCCAAATTATGTGGTTATCTTCAATGTTGTATATTGAAGACTTGCAACCACATGCACTAAGAAATAAACATAATTTTAGACTACCTAATTTCTTTAAGCGAACATGCAAAATTCCGCCAGAAATAACACTACAAAAACTATTAAAACTAAAATTATTAAAGCAAGTAATTTAGGAACAAGGAGCTATTGAAAACAAAGAATTTTGAGCAAACGGTTCTAAATTATTAAAGGTTTTCTGCATGAAATATTTATTTTATATTTATGTCTACTCCAGTCCTCTCAAGTTCTCCCTTCTTTCTTACAATTAAATTAAAATTAATATCTATCTCAGCACGTTTATTAATTTACAAGTCAAGCTTTAACTGCTGCTCTCTCCATTTTTTACAATGAAATATTAAATTCTATTTCTCTTTACCCGTCATAAAACACCACCTACTTCCCCTCCTTATATATGTATATTGTAATAATGAAATATAATATAAGACTTCGCTCATTACGAAACAAGTTGTGGACGGTTTTTCTTCGACTATTTCCACTACCTTGGAACATACATCAAATTCACTCAGCTCTTCACTTTAGGTCAGTCAGAAGCTATTGTCAACTACTTGTACTTTGTAACCTTTTCTAAACAATCATCTGCATATAACTTCTTCGCACCGGACGCTATATATTTTAATTACTTCCACAGTTTCTCCATTTGACACTTTATCTCAATCTTTTTATCTTACTCTTATTGAAGTTAAGTTACAGACGGACTCCCCACAATATTTCTCAAAAAGTTTTCATCCAATGTTTCTCTCCCACTTTCCTTTGATATGAAACGCCTAGCTTTCAGTACAACTTTCTCCGCATAGATTTCCCCTTTCAGCCCTATAGAATGCTAATGAAACCGATGTTATAGCTATAGATTTTTCTAAAGCTATTGATAAAATACCTCACCAATTGATCCTTTCAAATTGTCTGCCCTTGGCTTTGATTCCATTTTATTAAACTGGACGTCTTCTTATCTGGAAAACCGTTATTATAGCGTTCACTTTGGGTCAGCCTTCTCAACCCCAATTTTGGCAACTTCTGGTGTCCCACAAGGAAACCATCTAGGTCCCCTTCTTTTTATCTTAACTATAAATGATCTTGTGAAAATACATCCGCCGCCGATACCAAATTCTCCAAAGTTATTTCTTCCCTCCGAGACTATTTTCTCCTTCAAGAGGACTTTGATAGGATTTCCACTTAGGTTAGGTTAGGTTAAAGTGACTGTAGGAAGGACCAATCCATTCAGGTCTGTTGGTCCATTGTCATGCCACGTGGATATATGATCCTCCTACACTTGGAACCGATTTGAGCTTATGATGAAGCGTAGTAGACTGTTAACGTCTATATTTGGTGGAGGATTGGTTCCTCCTCCTCCTCGTCCAAGCAGCTTCTACAGAAATCTGGTCTGGAATGTCTCTGTGGCCCGGCAAACATAGGTCAAGGTTGAACTGCTCTGCCATCTCCGTAAGAGATGATCAGCATTCAAGGGCGGTTCTAGAATTTAATGAGACTGAGTTCAGGGACTTGATACAATAGCGGCCTGACGACTGTCCGAAATTCCAGAGAAGGGGAGAAAGGATACCGCCTTGCGGCATAGCTCTGCTGACACATCTTTTAGCAGAAGACCCACCCAGGTTTGTAGTTGATTATCCTGCTATTTAGCATAAGACTGATCAACTCCCCAAATGAGTCGTCTACCTGCAGAGTTGACAGCGCAGTTGTGATTGCGGATGTGTTGACGTTGTTATGTCTAGGAAAGTGACCATTGTGTAGTCTCTCTATTTTATAGGGATCGTTCGATGTAGCTAGTCGTTTCTAACGACTTTTCCTTTACAGTAGGTATGCTGAGCCGTTGATAAAAGTCGGGGATCAATTTTAGATCGTATGTGGATGTCAATCAGTCGTTCTAGAGTTTCCAGAAAGAAAGATGATAGACTTATAGGTCTCAGGTCCTTTGGGTCAACATGAGAGCATTGTCCGGCTTTGGGAATGAAAACTACATTGACTTCTCTCCATGATAGTGGAATGTGGATCAGTTCTACACAGCTCCTTATGATATTCTCTAGCGTAGGCAGGATAATATCTGAGGACCTTTGCAGCTCGGCAGGTATTATACCGTCCGGACCAGCAGACTTGTTTTTAACATTTTCTGCGTTTTTTCTGTTTTTTTTTCGTTTGCATTAAAAGATATGAAAACACTTTTTCGTTCGTTTCGTGAATATAGTTACTGTCAGCCAGGAGTGGAATCAACAAGGAAAAGAGGGGTTTATTTTACATTCAGAACAACGGTTTCATATGGGTGGATAAGACGAAAATGGTTTTTGATTTTCTCGCAGTACATGATTATAATTTCTCGTTAGTGCTTCTTATTAGTTAGTTAACTAGTTTTTTAACTAGTTATATTTCTTTAAATAACTGTTTCGTTTCGTTAACACAAAAACCGAAAACGACCCACCTCTATCATACCCACTTGAGTGTTAAGTTCTTTAAAAAAAAAAAAAAAAAATTGCTATAATACTTTTCCAGTCTGGTTATACATGAAATGTTGAAAGCTCTTTGTCTTTGATCTTGAGTGATTGTCCTTGATCAGTTTTCTTTTAAGTTAGTCGCATAATTGATATTTTTTAATAATGTCGCGACAAAATTACTCTTCTTATCTTAAACTAAAGATTATTGATGAATTTAAGTCTGGAGATCTTCAGGCAACATTAGCTAAACGTTATAATATTAATAAGTCGATTATTTCACGTTTAATAAAAAAAAAACATAATGCAACAGGAATCGTTGAAAGTCAAAATGTCGGTGGTAGGCCGCGTTCGACAGCATGTCGAACGGATAGAAACATTTGCGGTGTAATTAAAAAACAACCGTTCATAAGTTCGAATGAAGTCGTAAAATTACTTGATTTCAACATTGATGCTGGCGAAGACATGCAATTGAAAATAATCTCGAAGTTACAAGCCGTGCAAAACACCGATGATCACAAAAAGATATTTAAGGAACAGGTAGTGCAATTAAATCCTTTAAACATAATTCAAACTGAAATCTTTTTTCATATTAGGCTAAATTTTGCAAGAAAATACCAACACTGGTCTCCTGAAAAATTAAAAACAGTTCTCTTCAGCGATGAATCAAAATTTAATTTAATCAATTCTGATGGGATATGTTATGTGAGACGTCGTAAAGGGCAGCGACTCAATCTTAGATTCTGTACACCCACTGTAAAGCATCGTGGGGGTAGTGTGATGGTGTGGACCTGTTTTTCGACAGGAGGTGTAGGTCCATTCTACGAAATAGACGGAATCATGGACTGATTCAAATATAAATCCACTCTACAATAGAATGGGTAGGTAGTGCTACCACATGCAGAGTGGGAAATGCCACTTCGTTGGGTGTTTCAACAGGATAACGATCCGAAACACATATCGAAGTTGGTAAGGGAGTGGTTAGCGGATAGTGGGATTCAAGTCCTTGATTGGCCAACCCAATCAGCCGACTTGAATCCCATCGAAAACCTGTTTGGTATCCTTAAAAGCTGTCGCTGGACAACACTTTGCCAACAGGTCTCACCTATTCAATGTTTTGAAAGTTGAGTGGGAAAATAGTATATACACAAAATATTAAAAAAGTTGCTTAGGTTTTGCACAGCTCAATTTGGCTACTTTGTTGGTTTTTGCATTTTTTTTTAATCTGAAGTATTATTACTTTTATAAAAAGTTATGAATTTCAAAATACACTCTATAACGCATCATTATATATCCATTCCTTTTTATTTGGTGGAGTAGAAAGTTGAAAAAATTTTCTATGAAATGCTGACTCCAGAGGGTTGCTTAGGTTTTGCACAGTACTGTAGGTATGGCTTTTGTTTTGTCAGGGTTTAATTTAAGACCATTGGGTATGAACCACTCGCATATTGAAGGTAGGTCGTCATTTAATTTCGAAATTGCGTCTTCGACCATGCCAATAGGAAAACTAATGTACAGTTGTATTGAGCTTATGATGAAGCGTAGTAGTATATGTGGAATCGACAATGAGATAAAACAGAAGGTAAGCCACTTATGAACAGGTTTCTGTAATTTTTTCACAGAATGACCTCCAGCATTGTCGCTTTGCCTTCCTCAGTTCTTTTTTATACATTTTGAAGGATTCTTTGTATGAGTCCCAGTCTTGTGCTTTTTGCACAAGGTTTTGTTGCGGTCCCAGTACTCAGGTCCACCAGTGCGGCTTTTTCTTGCATCTAGGTTGAATAAAAGGGAAGGAAACAGCCATAGCCTGATTGAGAGCCAGGGTGAATTCCTTGACTGTCATGTCAAGCTCGTTAGTGTCACGCGGGGGACTCTAGAGTTCAGAGGATAGTGTTTCTGACGGCATTCCTCTGTATTTTGCCCAATCAGTTTTCCGATAATTCCGATAATGGAATGCTGGTTGGCTGGAAGGAGCATCCCTCAGGCTGAACTGGTCTGAGAATTAGTGTTCAGATTTGAGTGATGTTGTCGAATACAAGAGTGATATCTAGAATTTCCTGTCGGTTTCTTATTATAAAAGTGGGTTCATTGCCAATGTTGCAAACAATAAGATTAGTACTATAATGTAATCAAAAAGTGACTCGCCTCTACCGTTGATGCCCGTACTGTCCCATACCGTGTGATGAGCGTTAACGTCGCATCGGATGATGAGGCCGGTTTTTAGCCTTACAGCTTCCAGTATCAGCAGTTAGATAACCTGGTCTTTGCCAAGAATGCCGATGCCAGCCAGTAGGAGCCTTGGTAGTCTCTAGCCTGGCAACGGTTAAATCGGGGTTGCTGAGGTTAGGAACTAAAAATGCATTAAGCCTACGTTTCACTAATATACGAGTTCTAATCTTGTCTCTTATATAGAACGGAGCGTCTACAGGTGTCCCAAGTCTACGAACCACGCCTTCTACGATCCATGGTTCCTGGATTAGGATGATGTCTTCTGTGTTTTTGGAAAGATGCAGAATAAGTGCGCCCGAAACCTTTTTTGAGTAATTAGGAGATTAATCTGGAGAAACCGTATCATTGCCACTATTTACCAGTTCCACCACAGTGCTGTTCGGGTCCTCCAATTCTGAACATGTGCCAAAGAGCTCATCTTCTTCCTCTGATCGTAAAGAATCTCTTTTTAGTTAGTCATCGGTTTCCATTGCCGGCAGTGTCAGAAGAGGAGACCGACGGCTTGGTTGTCGCCTTGGATAAATTGGAGTCGTCGCTATCCATTTCTGGCAAGGATATCGATGCTCCAAGATTTAGGGTTGAATTGACAGTTTCAGTTAAAGGAGGAGGATGTTGATTATCAACATCCAGCTTATCCTTTTTATAGACCCTTGGGTGAATTGACTCGAAACCGAACCGAATTCCTTATTGATCACAATTAAAGCGCATCTATAAGAGCCCCTTAGTTCTTCCAGTCTCGCAACTTTCCAGTCGTGAGTCGGAAGCGTCGGTTTGCTGAGCGTGATGATTTCCAGAATGTTTTCTGGGGAGGAGGGTCCGGCTGGAATCCAGGTGTGGGTTCTAGGTCTGCTAGGGATATCCTACTTAGCCACGACTTCCAGTTTTGAACCCGGCCAAATCTCTCCTAATCTACCTATGGCTTTGGTGTACAATTCGAGAGATCTTGTTGTGATGAGAGGTGGTCCGAGGTTTTCCCGCATGTTAGCCAAGAAGTTGCCCGAAAGCTTTAACTTGACCAACTGCCACCGTTCAGGTGTTATCGATCCTTCGCCTTCGGTGTCGTTTTTGTCGCTTACCGCGATCAAAGAATGAAGATTCTGATAACGCGCAAAGCATTTGGGCGTCTTATATAGCGCGCCTTAGTTGGGGCTTCCCGACGCGGCTGAGTCCCTCAGCGAGGCTGATCCTCGGCGCGGCACACCTTGATCCAGCCCAGGGGGAGAAGTAGTGGATTGGATGGTGGTAGTTTCGCTACTCGTCTGGAGAACTTCTTGAGATTCATTACTGCCTTAAAAATTACTTGGAGCTTAAAATTACTAAATGTCAGTCCATGACTTTGTCACGTAAGTGAATTTCTTCCTCGACTATATCTTCTGCACGGCCAACCTATACCCCACGTTCAATCCCTTCGCATCTTTGAAATATTATACGATGACAGTTAAATTTCTGCTCCCATATTGATGAGATAATCCTTAAAGCCAACTTATCATTTGGTTTTATCAAACGATGGTTCAAAGCGTTTTCCAACCCTTATGTGACCATGACCGTATTTATTAACTTTGTCCGGCGCCAACTTGAATATCCCAGCCATATGTGGTCTCCCTTTCAACGAGTCCATATATCGAGAACATTCAACGCTTCCTTGCATTTGTTCTTCAAGGACTACTTGGGATGACCCTTTGATTTTACTACTCTCTCGCAACCGCAAGCTTGAATATCCTCGAAAAACTCAGATATGTAGCTGGCATTCTCTTTATTCATAGACTGTTTCAATTTGTGGATTGCACCTCCCTTTACAATTATATTTCCTTAAATACTAACCTTCGTAATTTACGATGTCTTCGCTTTTCAATATATCCACCCATCACAACAGTTATGGGTCCAGCGAACTAGTCTGCCATATGCTCCGAAAGGTCAATTCTAAGCTTCCCATTTTTGATTTCTATCTAAGCACTCCTTGTCTCAAGTTAGATATCCTACACCATTCCCTTAATTCCTGTTTTTTTCTAGATATCATTGTTAGTTCTTAAGTTTTAATTTTTAAGTTAGATTCAGCTTGTATTACGCCTCATGTTGGACTACTATAAGTCTAATTTAATAAAATTTAGAAAATTTTAAAATAATATTATCCATACATATGTACATACCATATATACCATATCCGGGTATATTTTCACAATTTCTGCTGCCAAATGAAATATCAAAATCCACCCTTAAAAACTCACCACGAAATTGTGTCTGTGATACATTTTTCCTAACTTAGCATAGATAAGCAACTGAAACGGTTCCATATCTGATTTATATTTTAGTTTGCCATTTTGTCAACTGGAAGAATGTGGCGCTGTTTCAGTTCGATACTCTCCAAAGCTGCCAACACCCTCTAGTTATCTTATTCCGACAAGTGTATGTTTATATAAGCGTATCGCGTTGTCTCATTTCACCAAACAATTCCCAGAAGAAAAAAAATGTATATGCTGTCGCGTAATCTTTCGAGCGCATAGCAACACAAAATTTTACCCAAAACTTCATTGCCGTCGTCAGTCGCCAGCGCCACACTCATCATTTTGGGGTTGGTGAAGGCGACTGGCAATGGCCCTGGTGCTACTTGTGCTGCTGCTGTTGGTTCGCCTTGCTGTCGTGTAGTTTAATGTGGTATGGTATGGTATGATGTGGGTGCTCTTGGATAGGTTGGATTGAGATCATATTCTTGGTGCCATAGATGGGATGCGCGTAATAAACACTGCACGTGTATTGAGAAAATAAAGTTGTTCAATTAAATCTCTAATATGAAATATTTTCAACCAAATTCAACATTTTTTTAATAATTCATAATCACGAGTTGAAAAGTAAAGTTTACATATTTTTAATCGTAGGATTTTAGGCGTTGCAAATAAGCAATACGATTCACAATAGTTTTCAAATACCTATGGGTGTAGTGTAACTACCCAGCAGAACTACCCTTTTTGTGCTTTCTAATGGCATTTTCATTGCTTGCACTCCAAAAATCACTCATTCCGGAATCGAATGGAAATTAAAACTTTTATAAATATAGGAATACATAATTAAATGCACATTGGAAATTTAGTTTTTTTATTGGTATAAGCCCAAGCTCAGGCATTACATTTTGACTTATTTTCGTCAGATAGAGCACTCTGTAATCATAGTTGGCCCAAGATGTTTATTGGAATTTATATTTACAACATTGGAAATGGTTTAATTAATCACCTTTGCTTTATATTATCATCCAGTTTTCTAATATCTGTAGTGTTCTTTCTTTCTATTGCGGAATAAATATTAATGTGAACGGAAGAAATGTAGGACAAAAGTTCATACGCATCCATGTGTAAGACTTCTTTTTTCTCGACATCAGAGTCGTATGCGAAAAAGAATTACTACTAGAAGAAAAGAAATAGTATTTTTACCTTTATATGGGTAATAATAGGTTTTACTTGACAGGAAGTACTAGCGGTAAATATCGAATTCATTCAAGTAAATAGTCAATTTATCAACAAATTATAATGTGTACTTTAAGTATGATACTTTGTCCTTTCCGGTAGCTAAAAAATTAAAAATCGAATTGAAATCCTTTCACAGATTAAGCTATTGGTGGCGAAGAACATTTTTGCATTGGCAATATTCAATATGACTTACTAAAGAATCCACCGGCGATTTATGCGCTGACCCATGATTGAGAGGCAATCATCTCCTGGGTTACATATTATCGTCTGACCTTGGCAACTAGGTCAGTGTTGGCTCTAAGCCAAGTTTTGTTACGAGAGTAAGACAGCAAATAATCAACTTGATGTAATAAAACAGGTATTATAGTGGATTATTGCCTGGAAAATACTATCGGCACATCGGACCATAGGTGCATCGATTTCAGAATGGGATGCGAAATCTCGACCTTGCTAAAGAGGAGCAATCTGCGGAAAATAAACTGGACACGATTTGGGGAGTAGCTTGGCAAGTCGAACAGCGCTCCCCCTAAGTTCAGGATAAAACAAAAGCTAGAGAGGTCACAATAGACTAATTTGGAGGAAGGAAAAACAATAAAAGTGCATCTTATAAAGGCTCTTGCGAAAAGATTGAAACTGTCGGTGAAACCAGCAGACTATTCAAAGTCGTCATAAGGAAAATTTAACGAGGCTGGAACCACTCAGAAAATCTGAAGGCACCTACATTGAGTAGAAAGCACAGACTGTCCGTCGAATAGTTGTGACTCACTTCCCAGGTAACCTAATCAGAACCAGCTCTTATCCACGAAGCTGCTAGTGAGCTGAATAATATTGTACAACACACCGTGGCTGGTTTATCCTATCAGTTATGGTGACGGGTGAGCCGCCTGGCCCCTCAGTTATGCAACAAAAAGTTATAGACCAACTGTTGTTAACTATGAAGAGAATCTTCACTGCTAGGCTGGGACTGGCATACAGTACTGTGCAAAACCTATGCAACCATCTGGAGTCAGCACTTCATAGTAAATCTTTTCAACTTTTTATCCCACCAAATAAAAAGAAATGGATATGTAATAATGTGTAATAGAGTGTATTTTGAAATTCACAACTTTTTATAAAAGTAATAATACTTCAGATTTAAAAAAAAAAACGCAAAAACCAACAAAGTAGCCAAATTGAGCTGTGCGAAACCTAAGGTGCTTTCGATAACGTAACTTTTGACGGCATCCCAATACGGCGTAGACGAATCACTGGTTTTGTGGATGAAAAGAATCTTGGTAAATAGTACACTGATTGGATGCTGACTGTGGCCAATATGTGATGGAGGGGGTGAACAAGAATTGCCCGTAAGGCGGCGACCTGTCCCCATTGTTTTGGAGCATGTTGGTCAACTCACTGCCTAACGCTCTCAATAGTTCTGACGTCTGTGCTCAAGGATATGCAGACGATGTAACTGTGCTGTCTGTTGAATCGTCTCTAGCGACTGTCTGCTCTACACCGCTGGTAACCCTATTTTGCAACACTCACTTTATGCAAGGACGAGGGTTTAAAAGAGCACTGCTGGATAAATACACCAGTCGAGTACAAAAAGATAAGACAAATTTCTCAGCAGTTAAAATAGATGGAGGTAGTTCTAGACCAGGGATTCCCAAAATATTTTGGGCAAGAGACCCCTTTTCCAAAATGAACTGAAACCTCAAAGCCCCATTACCAAATTACTTTAAAAATCCTATCTCTAGTTTTTTTCCTATTAATACAAAATACTTACCAATTTAAAAACCTTGCGGTTGGTTAAGTGGGACATAATTTTCTCATCAAAATTTAACAAAATAAATAGACATAAAATTTAGTAAGTATCAAGTGTAATTAATAATTATTAATACAAATTAAGTAAAAATACTCAAGTAGGTACATAATTATTTTTTGAAAAAAAAACGTTAAAAAAAAATAAAAAAATCGGTGTGATGGATGAACCTGGTGACTTTGTGCCAATCTAACTAAATCCGGTTCAATATTGGTGAGTTGCAGCCTTAAATCTCAGCGTTCGTTGATTTTCAAACGGTTTCTTTGTTTTGTCAAAATTTTTGCAACCACATTGAAGCCTTTTTCGACTAGGTACGAGGGCGGGTCAATAATTCCGTGCATTTTTGAATTTCTGACCTCTTTACTGAAACAGCAACACTGCTCCTGTCAACAGGCATTTGTCAGTTGACTCCTGTCAAAATTTAAACTTGCTGCGTCAGTTAGTTTGCGTTTGACAGCTATTTTTATCAGACTACTCACTAATTTGAGGAGAAAATGGAAAAAAGTGAATTTCGTGTGCTTATTAAGCATTATTTCTTGCGAAAAAAAACCATTACCGAGACCAAGGCTAAGCTTGATAAATACTATGGGGACTCTGCACCATCGATTTCAATGGTAAAAAAGTGGTTTACTGAATTTCGTTGTGGCCGTACAAGCACTGAAGATGCCGAACGTCCTGGACGCCCAGTTGAGGTCTCTACATCCGAAACAATCGAAAAAATTCACGATATGGTGTTGGCCGACCGAAGATTGAAAGTGCGAGAGATTGTGGAAGCCGTAGGGATCTCACATGGCTCAGTGGTTTTAATTTTGAATGATCACTTGGGCATGAGAAAGCTTTCCGCAAGATGGGTGCCGCGTTTGCTCACAGTCGACCACAAACGCAATCGTGTAACAACTTCACAGGAAGGTTTGGCGTTGTTTAATCGCAATATGGAGGAGTTTTTGCGCCGTTTTGTAACCGTGGACGAAACATGGATCCATCACAACACACCAGAGAACAAACAACAGTCAAAACAGTGGGTTTCTAAGGGTGAATCGGCGCCAAAGAAGGCCAAGGTGGGTTTGTCAGCCAATAAAGTTATGGCGACTGTTTTTTGGGATGCACGCGGGATAATCCACATTGACTACCTTCAAAAGGGAAGAACAATCAATGGGGAATATTATGCCAACTTATTGGACCGATTCAATGACGATTTGAAAAAAAAACGACCTCATTTGGCCAAGAAAAAAGTTCTTTTCCACCAAGACAATGCAAGGGTGCACACATGTGCAGTTGCCATGGAAAAAATCCATGAATTGGGCTATGAATTGCTCCCTCATCCACCCTATTCTCCAGATTTGGCTCCGAGCGACTACTTCTTGTTCCCAAACCTGAAGAAATGGCTTGGTGGAAAAAGATTTGACTCCAATGATGAAGTTATCTCGTCATTTTGAGGACCTCGACAAATCATTTTTTTTGGAAGGGATAAAAAAATTGGAGAAGCGTTGGATAAAGTGTATAGAGCTCAAGAGAGACTACGTTGAAAAATAAAATTATTTTTTTATCAAAAAATCTGTTTTAATCCACGGACTTATTGACCCGCCCTCGTATGATGATGGAAAAGCGATTAGGTATTTTTCAGCAATGTTCTATAATGCAGGATACTTTTTTTTATAATTTGCGCGAGCTCAAGGGACAGCGCGGCCGAAGGAAAATCAGGGAGGATAGAGAGAGAGGTACCGGTGAACTTTGGTTTTAAATGTTTGAAGGTTATAATGACTAGGAAATAAAGAGCTAGGCAGTGCATTCTATAAGCGAGTTGTACGGCTTAGGAACGAATCACGATATTTTAGAGTACATCCGAAAGTGGGCTTGAGGGTATACTGATGAGCATTCATAGCGAGGCGGGTGTTACGGTTAAAAGTTTGAATGGGCGGAATGCTACTGGCGATTTCTATGGAACACTGTTGGTGGAAATAGCGATAAAACAGAGTGAGACACGAGACATTACGTCGGTGTTCGAGAGTGTCCATTGTTTGAGTGATATTATTGGGTCTATAACTTAATTGCTAAGAGATGGCGTAACTTGTATTATTCCATTGTTATTATTCCATTGGAACATGTTTTGGAAAGATACTGTCATTGTACGTCATTCCAGTATATGTCATTCATTTGAAGCGTAAACAACAATAATTTTTTTTCACTCAAATATGTCGAACTTTGTGCCTGAAAAAGTGTTTTTGCGGGGAGTTCTTCTTCATTACTTTAATATGAAGAAAACTACTGCCGAAAGTCACCGTATTTTGGTGGAAGCTTATGGTGAACATGCGCTAGCTGAGCGAACGTGCCAAAAGTGGTTTGCACTTTTTAAAAGTGGTGATTTTGGCTTGGAAGACGATGAACGTCCTGGACAGCCAAAAAAGTTAGAAGATGAAGAACTGGAAGCATTACTCTATGAAGATTGTTGTCAAACACAAGAAGAGCTCGCAGAATCTTTGGGTGTCACTCAAGCAGCCATTTCAAAACGTTTAAAAGCAGCTGGATATATTCAAAAGCAAGGAAATTGGGTTCTACATGAACTCAAGCCGAGAAACGTCGAAGGGCGGTTTTGCATGTCCGAAATGCTGCTGGAACGCCAAAAAGGAAGTCATTTTTGCATCGGATTGTTACTGGTGATGAAAAATGGATCCATTACAACCCCAAGCGCAAAAAATCATATGTAAAACCCGGCCAACCAGCCAAATCAACGGCAAAGCCGAATATCCATGGTACAAAGGTAATGGGTGTGCTGTATTATGAGCTGCTAAAACCGGGTGAAACCATCAATGGACAACGCTACCGAACACAATTAATCCGTTTGAAGAGAGCAGTGGCCGAAAAACGCCCGGAATATGCGACCAGACACGGGGCAATAATTGTCCATCATGACAACGCTCGGCCCCACGTTGCTATTCCTATTAAGAACTATTTGGAAAACAGTGGATGAGAAGTCTTACCCCACCCGCCTTATAGCCCAGACCTTGCCCCTTCTGACTACCATTTGTTCCGGTCGATGCAGAACGCCCTCACTGAAATACGGTTCACATCAGAGCAGAATATCAAAAACTGGCTTGATTCATTCTTGGCTGCCAAGCCGGCGCAGTTCTTTTGGGATGGGATCCACAAATTGCCAGAAAGATGGGAAAAAGTCATAGCTTCAGATAGGTAATACTTTGAATAATACTATTGTACATGTTTTTCTTAAATAAACGTTCAAATTTTGAAAAAAAAACCGCACGAAGTTATATACCCAATAGTATAACCTATGAATTTTTTTCGCACGGTTTTGAATCCTATCTAGCAGGTGCAGAGATGTTTTGGGCACACGCGACCAGATGCGGGAATTGTACTCCAATTTCGGGCGGATATATATTAAGGCCTGATCAGAGGGGGTGAAGTATTTCTTACATCGCTTGAGGAACCTAGACATTTCGCAGCGTTTTTGACGACACCGAATATGTGGTCATTCCAACGTAAGTTTTCATTGACACACATACCGAGAACGGAAAGTTTATCGGTTTCGACGATGCAAGTGCCATTCATGGATAACGGTTGGGTGTCTATATATTGCGCTTTAATGACAGCAATGTGTTTGTAAGCATTAAATTCCCCGTTAGTGGTTCCCCAATTAGTTATGCTGTTAATATCAGAATTTAATGAGCTTAACATACGCTGCCGTTTCCGTTCTACAGCCGAAGAGCACGGACGTGAGCCCGGGAACGAATATTAAAAGCAGGACTAGGAGTAGCAGACTAGAGATCGTTGATGAAAATTAAAAAGAGTGTCGGAGGCAGAACGGAGCCCTGGGGCACACCAGCATTTATTTTGTGAATATCAGATTTCAAACCATTCAAGACAACTTGAATTGAACGTTCCGAAAGGTAATTTCGGAAGAGAGTCGTCGATTCCAAAAGCATGAATTTTCGACAAAAGAGCCTGATGCCAAACTCTCTTAAATGCCTTAGAAATATCAAGTGCAACTATCTTGCTTTCGCCAGATTGATGTACGCTTTGATTCCACTTTTCGGTGAGACATGCCATCAAATCACCAGTGGACCTGTTGCTACGAAAACCATACTGCCAGTCATTAAGAGGTTTTCGTGTTTCGATATATTTCGTGAGCTGACAGCGTTTGCATGACCTTGGAAAAAAGGGACGTAAGTGCAATGGGCCTGTAGGAGGAGAGAAAGGAAGATTCGCCTTCCGCTCGGAAAGAGTCCTAAAGAGTAGAATTGATGAAAAAGCTTACGTAGTGGTTTTGCCAGCGAGGAAGAACACCTCTTCAGAAGGAGGGGAGATATACCATCTGGACCAGCGGATTTGTGAATGTTAAGATATTTAAGAACTCTTGCTACTACACGAGTGCGAAAGTGGATTTGTCCCACTGAAGATTCGACGCACTCAAGTGTGGAATGCACAATCTGAGAATGTTGAGCTGGCCGCAAAGTGTGCAACAAGCAGAGCTGAGGATGAGGCAGAATTTCTAATATTTTTGACGAACGACCAACAATATTTACTACCTTTGGAACATCGTAGTATTTTCTGCCTCAGTTTTTGATCGTGTTGAAATATTACACGCTTAAGAAAGACGTTCCAGTCATTCCTGGCTCTTTTAAACTTTTTTCGGTTTTCCTCTTTTGGGTTGGTCTTGAAGGACCGAAAAAACTTTTCTCTAACCCTGGCAGCCTCTTTACAGCTCGAGTCGTACCATACCTTTTTTGGTTTGATACTCTTCATGCGATGAGGGATAATGTTTCTCATTCCAAAGAGAATGGTGTCTGTGATCATATCAGCAGCGGCATCCACGTGGTTATCGAGGAAACATAACGACCAATTAAAATTCCTAAAGAAACTGTTAAGACCGCTCCAGTTGGCTTTCTCGTATTGCCATACGGTTCTTTTGGGAATCTTTTCTCTAACTGTGTGGTCGGTGTACGAGAAATTAGCTGATATAACACAATGGTCCGACGAGCCTAGAGGGGAGAGCACATAAGCGATATTCTTACCAGGGTGAGAAGTTAAAAACAAGTCTAGGGTGTTGGCGGTATGACAATCAACGTCTGCTATTTGCGTGTACTCATTTACAAGCTGCTTTAAGTTGTAAAGATCTCAACACACCGTCCTTCGGTCGTCGAAGCCACCCTGAATTGTGTATATTGAAATCGCCCGTAATAATGATTTCAGTATGAGGATACAGAACTTCTGATAGCCTTGGTTGAAATTCTGCTTAAGCTCCTCGTCTGTGCTGATGGTAGTCAACTCTTCTTAGATTATCACATTGGCTTCTTCCATGGCTGTGATATTGTACGGGTTTATTATCCATTGATGAATTTGTAAATTTAAGAGATCCTCAAATCTTTTACTAAAATCTTTGTGTAATGTGTCCAAGCAAGTGACATATGATAAAATAACATCGTCTTAAAGCATTTCTGGTATTTTTGACAAATGCGGAAACTGTGAATATTCTTTTCTGCTCAAATTTTGTTTATAAAGGATGAGTTTACCTACAAAGGAAGATATTATTGATTTTGTTGAGATCGTCACCCTGCAGCTGCAATTTAATTTTGTTGAACATACCAAAGATATCAGTCAAGTAATAAATATCTGTTTTGCAATTGTTCAGATTTTCTTTCAAATTGGATCTTTTTCTTGTAAAAACTCCAACATAGATTCAAAAATAGCTGAAAATATTGCTAAGCAAGTGCCTCTTGATAGCCAGCGAACTTCAGTGTGTAGAAGTAACCGAGTAAAGACTTCGTCGTTTTCCTCACTTAGCTGAACAAATAACCGAGAGTTCAAAAACTGCTTCGAATCTAGAATTTTGTTGACAGCATTTATAATATATTGCAAAGACTGATGCAATCTAGGACTCAGATTTTTTGCTACTAAATGCTGTCTGTGAATCACGGAGTGAATGACCAGTACCTCAGGCAGTTGTTGCTTTAAGTAGGCTATGAAACTACGATGACGACCAACCATAGATGGTGCACCATTAGTCGCAACAGAAACAATGTTCTTCCATGGAATAGCTTTGTCGATAAAAAAATTCTCCTCTGGTATCAGTCTCTAAATAAATAGCAAAAAGCAGTTCTTGGCACATATTTTCATCCTTAATATATCGAACATATCCTAACAACAGAGCTTCATTGCCGGGTAATGTAGACTCGTCCACCTGGAGAGAGAATCTGTTGGTCTGTAAGAAATTGCATAAAATGTTTTCTACGAGCTGGACCCATCTCGTCTATTCGTCTCTGAACGGTACTATTGCTCAAAGGAATTCTCTTAATAATATCATGTGCGGGCTTGTGCAATACATTCTTGAGGACGCCCGCAATGGCTGGTAAAATAAGCTGCTCTCCAATTGTGTGGGGTTTCCCCGACTTCGCTATTAGTAAAGATATATTATAGGACACTCGTAAATCATCGACGTCTTGCATAGAGTATGACGCAAACAACGATCCTATGGAAGGCCTTTTCTCTAGTTTTTCATTAAGTGCTTGAAAGAACTTTTTTGTCAGCATGTACTCTTGATAAGTGGTCTTCAATTTTTGAAGGCTTCATGGCATCGTTACTGAATACTTTTTCACATCTGGGACACTTCGGCAAGTGTTGATTTAATAGAGATGAAATAAATCCAAATTTCAAACTGTATTGTCTGCATTTTTTTTCGTGTCTGTCATTTATAATTACATAAAATAATTTTTGGTACTTACCCTGTTACTTTTTCATAAACTGCAGAAATGTATGGTTACGCTATTAACGCTCGTAGGTAACTAAGGATTTTGTAAATTTTTTTTTCAATCACTTTATTTTAATTCACTTTATTTAGCTATGTAATCACTTTGTAATCTCTTCAAATGAATCAGTAGATGAGTGTGATATCATTAATATTCAAATTCCAACGAATTTCAAAACACAAATGAACTTTCAACCTAAGTGCAAGCTTATTATATAGTAAAATATCAGGAGCATGTTTGGAGTTGAACTTGATATTGATTTCGTTTGTGTTAAATCGCGTATATGCGTTAAATACACAGCAAGTCAAAACGTTCTGAAAGACTTGTGGGATCGAACAGATTATCTTTCACGAACTTGTGCACGCTTATCGACTTGTTGAGTTTTTTAAAAGTACAACAATGATACTCTCTACTAAAATATTAGTCATTCTTATAACAAGTTGGTACACGTAACACAACTTATACAATATCTTGAACGTTTCAAATAGGGACTTGTGTTAATTAATAGGGGTCGATTTTTAGACCTCGTCGAACCCCAAAATCAGTTTTCGTTTATGTTGACCCCTGGGAAACCGATTTCGACCCCAAGGAGTAACCTGTTCTAGCCACTTGATAACTCATATTATTAAACTCTATAGCGATTCAAAGTTTACTCGTATAGTAATGGATAATCGCGAGGCTCCAAAAGATTTTCATATCATCTTCATCGATTTGGAAAAAGCATTCGACAGGGCTCACAGACTTCTTATATGGGCGGTGCTAAAATCTAAAAATGTACCGCAGACATACGAGTATACATACATATAAGTTAGACAGATAAGCATATACAATATGTACGAAGGCGTTAAAACGAAGTTAGATTCAGGTCGGGAGTGAACTGAGGATGTGAAATTAATATTGGAGTGTAGTGCAAGATTTTCAATTGAAGCAGCTATCATGAGAAACGACGTGTCAGCCCTTTAGCGAACACTTTAATACTTTAATACAATACAGGTGCTAAAAGAAAACGGGTAACGAATCAGTTGTACTAAGGGCCAGTTTGTCCCCTCTCGGTTAACTTTAACCAGTGGTTATTCCACCTGTTAACCATTAATTACGTTTGTTCACCAAAATTTTAACCATAGAATCCATGTTTTGGTTAGTTAACCAGCGAAATAGGTAACACTTAACTAACGATTTTTTGGAAATTTGTTTGTTCATGCTAGGTATTCAAATCGCTGGTTACTTTTGACGTAATACAATGTTTAGCTACACAACCAAATTCTGTGCATATAATGTGCGATATAAAATTCTGATAGTATTATAAATATTAAAGTAACGCAAAATGGAGTATAAATAATGAAAAATAAAATCCGTAATTCCGGTAAAGAACACTTCATTTTCATTTCATTTATTTCATTTAAATGGTGTGCACATTACGATATTATCTTTTTTATTACTTAGTATTTTAATTTTATTACATCAATAATAAATAATAAGTACAACCAACAATAATAAATAGTAGGTAATGGCATAAATTTCAACTTCTTCAAGAGTTGAACAAAAAAGGTAAACAAAAATAAAGTTAACCACGAGCTAAGTTTGAGGAACAAGTTGACAGTTAAACTGAAACGAAGTGTCGCTAACCTAAGGGTAAGAAACTAAAGTGAAAAAATAATAAACAAATCATCTGGTTTGTCTGGTTACCTAACCAGAGATTGAACCAACTCTGAACAAACCGGCCGTAGGACGCATACATATCTGCATTACTGTTTTTCTGAATTCACAAACCAAATTCTTGACATCTATTTAGAAGGATTGATAGTACAATACTTATTTGCGAAAAATATAAATATTTAGATTTAATCGTTAACCACCAAGGAAACCGTGATGAGGATGTCGAACATAGAGTTAGCATGGGGTGGCTTAAGCTCCTCAGTATTTTTTGACAGAAAAATTTCTTAATTGCCATAATGTTGCATAAAATGTATCATAAAATTTGTGGGTTTTTCTGCAAACTCATCGATGATTTTTTTTATTATTATTACTTTCATAAGAAAAAAATAGTAAAATGTTATGTTAATTAAGCATTTTCTGGAGAAAAGTGACCTCAAATTGGAAAATTAGAATGGGCAATGAAAATGGAACAGGCTTAGAAATTAAAATCTCTAAAGACTCAAACAAGATATCAATTTTATTTAAACGCCGTTATAAAGGCTAGTATTTCTTCTAAAAAGAAAGTTCTAAGCGAGGTTTCTACAATTAGCATTAACAGAGCAATTCCCGTTAGCATGGGTCAGGGTACACCAAAGTAAGCCTTTTCTTAAATCCCCGATAAATGATGTCAACATTAGAGATAGACCCTTACTGTAGAACAATTTTTTTCTTTGAATATGCCCAGGAATCATTATACAAATTACCGTCTTCAAATTAGGGGACACCCTGTATAGCAGTAATAGTCTTTAGTCAATTTTATATACCTCCGCTATATTTCCAATGTCTTGACAAATTTAAGTTATAAATATAAAAACTGTAATTCATAAAACAAAACATTAAATAAAATCAAGTAACTTTTACTTTGATTTAAAAGTACCAAAAAGATTGTTTTCCTTTGCGGAATGATTCAAATTTATGTTCTGTAGTAATCTTGTCTGAAAGCATTTTCCGGTTTCCAATTTGCTCATGAATGGATTTCATCAACAGGGTGGTGCAGAAGCCAACTTAATCAAGCAACTGCCGCAACCACACTACCAGGTGTATCACTGGTTGAGTTTGTAATCGCAGTACCAGCGCAATACTGCAATGCAAAGCGTTCTTAATTACAAACATGTGACAATGATGCGATGCATCGCGTTCTAAAATGTAACATGAAAACAACCGCTGAGCAAACAAAAGCAACCAACGAAATTTGACAATTCATTTAAGTTTTTTGAAAACTTCCACATGGCTTTTAACATCTTCTGGAGGGCCTTAAAAAAACAAAAGATGGCCAACATTTTTTTTAATTTGTTTAATGCAAGTGAACTTACACAAAATGTTTTTTTCCATGCGAAAATGGGAAAAAGCACATCTTCAGGATACGATTTTATAATTTCAAAAAAAAATTTACACTTGGGAATATATATTTTCTTTTATTTAAAAAAGAAGAAATGAACAATACTTTACGACTCAATTGTTTCCTTTTTATGTCGAAAGTATATTTAGATATGCTGCGATTATAATTGCCTAAATTATTAAGCAATTTATTAAAAGAATCATAGCTGCTAATTATTTGGACCCGAACTGACTGACAAACAAAACAAAGAAGCCGTTCAAAAACGTCAACAAAAGTAAAGCATCGTGATGCATCGCATAATTAAATAATCATTGCCTCGCATGACAAAGGCAGTAATACGTACGCGATGCGCATTTTTTTTGACGTTTACGAAATCAGCCTAAATAATCGTTTGTCTTACTGAGCATACAAAGCTCGTCATTTATCTCTAGCTCAACAAAACCTGGAGTGGCAGATAACATCTTCGTTGCCTTTAAGTACCGCACAGTCTTCCAAGTCGGCAGTTCAAAATGTTGCAACCTGACAAGGGAGTCAAGATGTTCTTTCTCTGTCTGTAAATGACCAAGATTCAGCAGATTGGAGCATTCTGGATGACTCAAAAAATTATCAGATTGTTGGCATTGGAATCCTGTCTCGCCCCCCCTTCATGTGGAATAAACATGACCATACATTGGGACAAATAACTAACCTGATCTGCTAGTTCACCTAGCCGCCGATTAATGAATGTCATCTCCCGAGCTCTGGATTCTCTCTTCCGTTGGTTTGGTGGTGGACAAGAAATCAAATCACTTTCGGAGGATGAACTCCTCTTTGAATGAACGTTTATCTCCTTTCTTAGATTTATTCGGTGATGAAGTCATCTTAAATAAATTGAATTAATATTAATTAAATTAACTTGCAATAACATTGAAACATTTTCGATAAATTATATTTTCTGAACGTGATTTTTGTTGAGATGCGACCTAATTCCTAAAGAGACGAAGTACACAACGCTATGAAGAAATGAACACCCGTTTGGCGCTTGCAGTGTTTGACAACTACAGAGATGCCCTCTGGGCGTCAATTCAATGTATTACTTTAGAGATTTAGACTGAACGCGTAAGATCTTAGGGCGAATGCACAATAGCTTCAGGAGCGACGCTGTCTTTTCACCAGGCAGATAATGTATCTATAACATTTTTAGACAATTTTTGTCTGAGGATGTGAGTATGTATGTCAATTTGTATACATTTGTTTGGCCCACAACAACTCGCGAACGAATAGTGCTATCAATTTTAATATCAATCAATTCAATTTTAAAATCCACCAATGACTTTTTACGTTATCAATAAAAAACATAAAATGCGATTAATTTTTTCTTAAAAATAATCGAAATCTATTAATATAACACAGACATAATAAATCTATTTCTCAATTTTTTAATTTTTTAAAAATTAGTAAGTCAGAAATGTTTTTTACTTCATTGGTTTAAACTTATTGCAAGTGTTTTGGAAGCTTATCCAATTAACTGGAAAAAAAGTTCTCACTTTTGGCAATGAGATCGGAATATGTGGTAATCCGATGGTGCAATATCAAGAGAATATGGTGGCTGGGGTCTTACGTTGTTGTAATGAATTTCTTTGTTCAAAAAATCAAGCTGCGTACGATAACGATCATCAAAACAGGTTTCCCCTAGATTTCTGATATGGGGCTGCATTTTATTGTTCGGCTAAGGGCAGATAGCTATATAAACATCATGGGAGATTGTCTGGTGCCTTCCATAGATGCTCTGTTGCTAGTATGTTTCAAGATGACTTTGCACCTTGCCATAGAGCTAAAAGGGTAAGTTCCTTCCTTTCAAAAATCTATGGAACATAACGAACTAAATGGCGTCATTTTCCATAATTCTGTATCTGCATTAGGTAAAGGATTCTGTAACATGTATCGGGTTAAAGACAATACACTGTCCAGGAAACAGCCTCGATTTCAACAGATTGTAAAATGCTGGGCACTTTAAAAGGCAAAAATCGTATCGAGGAACCAAAAGAGCAAATAAGTGTTTAAAACAATAAATAAAGAGGCCTGGGAAAATGCCATAAGAAATTAATACTGTCAAAGTTCTATGCCCCGTAGAATTCAAGCGGTAATCAAGACTTTCGGGTGACATACATTGATCACTTTTTTATTCTCCGCTTAGATACTTCAAAAGCAGAATTCACTCAAATTTGTGTAAAATGTTTATCTTTAAGATTAGTATGCAGCTGATGTGAAACAAAAAAAACTATACAAAAATGACACGACGAAAGTGTAATCGAAAAATTTCGTTTGTACTTTCAGTTTTGCAGTACGTTGTTTCGTAACGCACACAATTTATTGTACAGGACCTTAATTGTTTCCGAAATTTTTACCTTTTTTTGTACAACAGAGCACCTGAGAATTTCTTTTTCACTAAAATGAATGCAATAGATTTTTTTAGAGTGACCCCTGTGACTTTAGTACTTGGGTTTTTAGCAGCTATTTGAACTCTCCGGTAATAAATTTTCGCACTCATTTCGTAAACATTTCACTGTTGTTTTGGAGATCATCAGCTGCAGACTAGCCTTTAGACTTCACTTTTGATAGTGTCCAGTATGGCATATAGTGT